>CM054114.1:111999908-113249556 GCA_028673005.1 Tanypteryx hageni | reverse complement strand
TCTTTATTTTTTTTTCTCGTGATAGCTCCTGTTTCTGTTTTCGTCGTTTCGTAGTGTACTCGCTATTCGTTTTTTTTAAAGCGCTTGATTTATGTCTGTCGGTGGCTTTCCGCTTGCTGGTCGCTTTTCATCTGTTTCGTAATGGTCTCCGTGGCCATTATCTTCTTTCGCGTGCCGCAATCTTTTACGGTGGCTTATTTTTTAGTGTCGAGTTAAAACGTCTTGAAAGTAGATGATTTGGGACACTATTTTATTATTTATTTTTAATGGACACTATAATTTTTTTTTAAAGCCTTAATTTGTTTATGATTTGAAAGATCTTCCGCTTTTGTTTTTCTCTAATTCTTTCCCTACAAATAGATTACGAATAGGCTTTTATTGACGAGGATATATACATCACAAAATCATCAAATTTACATTAAAAGCTAAATAATTTTTATTATTAAGTTACATTAGTGGAATTCGGTTAAATAATGGTCACTTGGTTGAGAAAATAATTTGGTGAACATTACATTAAATGAAATTAAGTTCTATTTATCAAGGTCGTTGGCTTTGAAATTTTTTATCAATTCTAAAGCTATGATACTAGAGAGCACAGAAACTGGTCGCATTGCAAATCTGTGCCTAGATATTTGTATTGAAACTATAAAAATTTTCCCAAATTATTTAATATGTTATTTCTCCCAGTTAAAGCCTCCTCATTTGTGCTCACAAAAGAATTAATCGCCGCTTGAATGCAATTAACGCAGTAAGCCGCCTTTCTAAGCTTACCCCCCCCGTTTAAAAAACTCCCCCCAAATTTTTAACCTTGGGAACAGCGGGGGTCATGAATTCGTCCTCAGTATCGCTCCATCTATGAATTTTTAAATAGTCGGCAGAGGACCTTTTTTCCCTCAATATGTAACCGCGCATACTTTCAATCGTTCATTTCTCCTTATCCCCTCCGGCATCTTGATATGATTGCTTCCGCAGCACGTGACTGCCTCACTTTTTTTCCCTCAAACGTGTGCCATGTGGATGACCATCAGGTGTTCTTATAGGAGTTGAGTTCTAATGGTTTTCCAGAGTTATCTGCCCCCGCTTCCACCCCCAATCTCCCCCCGCTTCCACCCCCAATCTCCCCCCTCCCTCGCTCCCTCTTACTACACACCTCCATTCCATCCGCTCTGCACTCCTCCATAACTCCACCCACCCACTACCCTCGCTCTCATTCCTCCCCCTCCTCCTTCGCTCACGTCCGTCTCTCTATTTCCTCCCCCTCTAATTATGACCCCCCGCTCTAACTCCCCCTCTCTAAGGCGCCAGCGGATGGAGGTGGCCGCGTGCAGGAGTAAAAGTTGGTTTGTGAGTCAAATGAGTTTAGTTGCTCCCCGTATGGCACTCGATTTGAGGAAACGTGTATAAAACTTAAGGGTGGGGAAAGAATGTGCCTGTATGTGCACGTATAAAAAAGCGGGGAGGGTGGCTGAGGCCTTCATCTTCCCTTCCCCCTTCTCTTCGGCCCTCACAACTCATTTCTCCGCCTCTTCCTTTTAAACGAACACAAAAGGGTGTTGTTCTCTCGAATCGCCTTATATCCTTCTCTGCGGAAGCATTCCCGTTTTATCTCTCTGCGGAAGCATTCCCGTTTTATCCCTAAGGGTGTACTCTTAATGCATCCGACTCGTCCGTTGTATTTTACGCCCGGTAATTTCCGTTTGGCGATGCGGAGGAAAATTTTCCTGTAGTTTCCGTCGTGGAAATATTTTTTTCCCATATGACGAGGGATGACTGGCTGTTTTTTAAGTAGCGTAATTTTTTTAATCGTTTCTTTGAAAAGGGGAATCAAGTCGTGTAGCTCAAGCGGATTAGTCTTGCGAAAAGAGGATTTATTATTTTATTGGTTGATATTTCATTATTTTCTTCGAGATTTTACAGACTGGTAGTCAAGTTTTATGTAGAGGGTCCATCTACATATTAAATTGAATCATTCGTTGCTAGTTCCTGTGGTACTAAGTCAGGGTACGTTAAAATTTTTGCAATCGTATTTTATTTTTGGTGATTTCTAGGTACTTATTTCATAAGAATTAGTTTCTACATGTTAGAATATTCCGGTCAATTAATATTTTATTCGACAAAAAAGTTGACTTACAAAATTCGCTACCTCGAAATTATTTATGATGAACATTCCGATAGCAAAGCCCTCAAGTTATCGAGTATTACAAATCCCATTCATTCGTCACGAGATGTCTCCAGATCATTACGTTTTTAAAGATATTTTTATAAATCTCTAAACTGTCGGTAAAATATTGAAAATTTTGAAGTTCCTTGTATCAAAAATTTTCGGGTGTGCCAAAAAAGTGCTACCACCTCATTCCTCTGCGGGAATAATTTTTTTTTTAATTTAGTAGGTACGTTATTCTTTCCGATCCTTAAACGTCGTCTTCTCGAGCTTCCATCCCCATGAGCGAACAACACGCATGGGTACTTAAATGCCACTAAGAATGAAGTGTCCCTCTGATGTACTACACCCTTTCTCCCCTCGCGATCGAAGGATTCGCTGCACAGCCGCCAGGTGGCGGGAGAGACGACGCGGGTTGAAGTGCGGGTCACCTGTATGCTAATGGTGACGTCATCTGCCACCACTCCACGTGTCTCTTTGAAACTGTATAACGTTGATCTCTTTCCACTCTCCTTCCAATCGTGCCTTTGTGCCATTCTCTCCCCCATCCCCTCCCCTCTGCGCCCGTAATTATGCAAAGCTGTTTTTGGTCCATTCAGAGCGATGGCTGTCGCAAAGCATGGGATTACTTCTCCCTGCAAGGCGACGACGTAACGGGGTCAATGGTAACGAAAGTGGTAATACCTCCGTTTCTCCCCCCAGGGGTTAAAACACAAAGGCCTTTGCAATGTAAGTAACTATACCCCTGAGGCCCACCCAATAGTGGGGGAGGCAAGCCAGAGGAAGGCTCCAAGAGCTGGAATCGTAACTACAATTGTATGGCAATTAATTGCCTAGGGGACGATGGGGAAGCATCTTCTGCAGTGACGTCACTGGACCTGGAGCAATATGTTTGGGGCCATCACCTCGAGCAAGCGAGACTAAATCGTTAATGTTTAATGGAATGTATGACGTATACTGTGTGTTCGTTGGATCAGTCAGTAGTTTAGATGTTTATAAAAATACTTTCTCCCAAAATTGTAACCAACACATTCGAAAATAATACATTAAGTTCCTTTGTCGAACTTTACAGAAGCTAAAATGTAATATAACTTTCTGCTTTATCAGTTAGTTATTCATTCTGTGATTGTGATGTTTTTATTCCACAAAGTGAAGCCAGATTCCATCGATGTAATTAGTTACGATCCGTTGATGTGAAATTGTAGCATAAACATTTGTAATCGGTATCCTACGGGAAATCTCAGGCGGAAGATTCTCAGAGTTATACAATGCAATACCAAGTCATTTTGTCCTCGCGAGACCACATAATGTGAAGAACACGCCCGTGGGCAGCATATTCTTGGTCTTTTGAGGCATCGTCCCTTCCCATATAGTTCCGACCGCGATAATGGAACCTAATTAACCCTTGGAGATAACTCGACGTTTGGAGTACTGTAACTATCGGGTGGTTTTTGTGCAACGCGAGGGTTCGGATGGACAAGTCGTGGGAAAAATTCTGGATCTCCCTCCGCCGCTCCCTTCCCTCTCGACTCCATCCCTCGTCTCACCCTACCGCGCCTCCGCCATCGCCACGCCCACCCCGTTCCAGAACTCTGCCATGGGGGCGTATTAGCCCCGATTACACTCCCCTCTTTTCCGATCCTAGAGCGACGGTGGGAGAGCGCATCCTTCGACGGTGCATCTGCATCCTCCAAACGTATCCCTACTTCGTCCCTTTCTTTGACCTCCTTCCTTCCACGGGGAAATGAAGTCTAAGGTTTCAGATACCACTGGGATCGAAACCCTTTTCCGTCCGCTGTGCGCCCTATTTAACCCTGGAAAAGAGCGGCTAATATGCATCGATTCCCATCATCCCCCATTGTAAGGAGAAAAGTAAGAGGGTTCGGTAAGGGTGGAAAAAAGGGAGGAACCCATCCATCCTCCCTCCTTGCGCGTCGTCCAACCCCTTTCGCAGTAAACCAGAGGGTGTCTCCCCCACCCCTTTGAGCCCACCCATATCTCGACCCCTTTCCGCACCCTTTACAAGACGGAGAGGTCGAATCAACCCCTTCAGCCTCCTCATACTCCTCTCAAAGACTCAAAAGTCTCCTTTCTGGTCCATCTCCCCGTCTTCCCATTATCTCTTTCATCGACTCCCTTCCCCGTATTATCGAAACTGTATAGTTTCGCCTATATATATATATATATATATATATATATATATATATATATATATATATATATATATATATGTATGTATGTGTATATATATATATATATATACCACACATATACATATATATAAACTTAAGGAAAAGGAAAGGTAGTGAAGAGGGTGGCAACAAGGTGTTGAAGGAAGCCCAGCGTACACTTACTAAGTTGGAAGGCTGCTGGGGGCGTCGAAGAGAGACAGAAAACACGCACACAATATATATATATATATATATATACACACATACATACACACTAGTAGTTGGTGCTTGCATTCTGCAAGCATATCATCTCAACATAAGAAAACATTCATTTTTCATATTTCATCATTACATATATTTTTTTAATTCTAAATATTTCACCTCCGGAGCGATTTTCGTTTTTCCCTTATGTAAAAGTTATAGATTAAGCAATCGCAAAACTTTGCAATTTTAAGAATTTTATACTTTCTCCATTATGGGGTACTAATACTACACATTTCTGCCAAATTTTAAAGTTGTAGTACTTCTAGAAGTGAAATAATATTTTTCAATTGTTTAAATTTTAAACATTTTTAACGGCCGCCGCAATATGTTTATGGAGAAATTCAAATTTTTATTTGTGCAAATGCACTAATCTGTACATAACTTGAAAATTTCAGCTTTCTAGCACATCTCGTAATGTCAGTTATCTATTTGTTTAAACTTTAAGAATTTTTAACTGCCAAACAAATTAAAATATCAAAATTTGTATAATCCCTATTTCGTTTTTTTACGAATTTTACTTATAAAAAAATTTCAACTCTGTAGCACATGCGGAAATACATAAACCTTGAAAATTTGTTTAAACAATTGCCAATTTTTAGCGGTCGCATTGTTGCACTTTTTCATGATTTTTGGTTTCTGGTCGGTTTTGCACAAAATCCTGCCTAAGAAAAAAATTTCGAATCTCCAGCTCATTTGGAAGTGCCTAAACATTAGTATCCTCCTATATGTTATATCATCCTCCTCCTCCGTAAGAAACGTCTATATAGAATGATATACATATATGTATGTAGGTCGGAAGACCCTTTTTCTCCCTTATACGAATCGGTCCGTAGGTTCGAGAGGATGGTCTAATGTGGCGTTTCAGAGGTGTTTCCGATTCACTTCCATGGTACCTACCCTCTCTTGGTCGTCCCCCTACCACTTCACTTCCCTCCCCATCTTTTCACCTCCCCCTCTTTTCGCCACCCTCCCCCTATTTTAGCCACCCTCCCCGATTTTAGCCACCCTCCCCCTATTTTCGCCACCCTCCCCCTATTTTCGCCACCCTCCCCCTATTTTCGCCACCCTCCCCCCTATTTTCGCCCCTCTCCCCCTCTTTTCGCCCCTCTCCCCCTCTTTTCGCCCCTCTCCCCCTCTTTTCGCCCCTCTCCCCCTCTTTTCGCCCCTCTCCCCCTCTTTTCGCCCCTCTCCCCCTCTTTTCGCCCCTCGCCCCCCTCTTTTCGCCCCTCGCCCCCCCTCTTTTCGCCCCTCTCCCCCCTCTCTTCGCCCCTCGCCCCCATCTTTTCGCCCCTCTCCTCCCTCTTTTCGCCTCCCGACCGCAGGAATACTTCGTATAACCGCTTTCGCACGGCTATGAGTTACCTGCAGAAGAAATCTCGTTTTGGGTCACGACTCGAAGGAACTAAGGGATAGGGTAGGAAGGGTTTCCTTTTAGCATTCCCATAAGCAATCTCGCTCCACCATACCTCTGTATAGTATTTCTCCACGGGTTCATTTTTAGTGAGAATAGTAAGGTTTCCTATCCTGTCGTGCTTCCCATCTCGGATTTTTGTGCGTCGCCGGTGTAATCGCTCGCCATGATAAACACGAGTCTGTTTACGTGGACGTGGATAGCCGGGTCATCGTGATATCTATGAAGGAGAGAGAGAGAGGTATGGCTTCGTTCGGACGAGATTTCGGGGGAAGGAAGTTTCCCATCGGTCATTCATAAAGGTCGTTGCCGCGTATCCACCCTTCGCATACAGATTTTATGCAAACTAATTCGAAGATACGAAACCGATAACTCCAGGGCATCGAGTGTAATGCCTTCACTGGAAAGTTTTATGGGCAAAATTAATGTTCTCGGTGTCATTCTGATTCGTCACGCCAAGTCATTGGTCGTAAATTGTTTTGAAACCAGTTTTTACGTTTCCTTCGGGTGCTGTTACCAATCTTTCTGCTTTTCGATGGAATTCGGTGGAATCCTCTTTATCGCATTTAGTTTCAAGAAAATTTAACTTGCTCCGAAATTGTAACCGCAGATTGAATATTCTTATTCTGGACGCGTTACGTAATGCCCTTTAATGTAACATTTAAAAAATAAAATACGATTTGCTAAACATTTCTTTTGTTAAAAATCGTAAACTACTGAATTAGCGCGGTGAAATATTTGCAAAACTCTAGTACTTACGCATAAAAAATTAAAAGCCATTCTTCAATCGTTCGACTAATTTTGCTGAATACGCCAAATTTTTAGGATTGCAGAGTAGCCGCCGTCGTATGCCATTATCTACCCTTCGCTGCCGTGAATTATGCAACTTATCCTTACTTCTCGCGAATCAAGAGACAAGCATTTTTCCAGGCAAGGCTCGTTAGGTAGATTTATACGTTCTCTCGATCTTTCTATTGTCGATCTCGTTTCATCCTCTCGCCTCCTCCTCCTCCTCTAACTTACTCTATATCCCCCGACACCCCTTCACCTCGCCGAAAGCATCGAATACAGCTCCCCTGTATCCTGGCACTCGCATTATAGGAGCAAGGGAGCGGGCAGAAGTACGTATTCTGCAAAAGGTCTCTCTCCCTACCCCCCCCCCCCCTTCTACCCTCTCGCCCTCGCAGCTGGATGTGGCAGGGGAAGAGGCATTGTGTGGTACCCCTGAGTTCAGAAGGTGTTCGGACGAGGTTTTTTTTTAAGCACGGAGACGGGGAAACTGAGGAGGGAGGGGGCAGGGGGAGTGATGATAGGGAAGGAGGAGGGGGTGTGATAGAATGGGGAAAGGGTCCTCCAGACCGAAAACCTTGCATTGCTGGTGCACTGTTAGAATTTTATCCGACCCTATATCGCTCTCGAAGACGGAGAGATACGTTAATACGGTGCGTTGGAGTTTGTTTCGATGGCATTCATAGGTCACTATCGGCAATCATTCTCTATTAATTTTGTCATTATATACATATATATATATATATATATATATATATATATATATATATATATATATATATATATATATATATATAGATGTTGTCAGTAGTATAATTTATCCGTTCGATATGACTTATATGTCAGTTAGGTGTATATATTTTCTTTTGATGGCCGAATTCCAATCATCTCACCGAAATATTCGCAATTATCTTTGATCTGTACCATAAGAACGCCTTCATAAGGCAACACGCGAATTTTCCTCCCTTACCTAGGCCTGAGCAGGAGCCGCAGTATTTCAATGGGCATCACCGAGGAGCCGCAGTAACATTTAATGATCTAATAAAATATATTTAACACAATGTAGCTGTTGTAGCTTATAATATTAGTAATAAAAACAAAAACTTATTCTTTTATTTAGTAGAACATCTGACAATCTTTTAACTTGAACAGTTCCCTTACCCATTATAATCGGAAAATTACCGTATATGTTGGGCAGCCAGAGTTTCAAAGAGCCGCATGCAGCTTCGGAGCCGCCGGTGGCCACCTTTGCTCTAAAAGATTCGTAAATTCGTTAGCATTTTTGTTTCTGTAAATAACTTGAATCGTTTGAGATTAAAATTTTGCTATGCGTTATCGCCCCTCCCGAGATATTTGTCGAATCTGCGTGGATTTTCAGCGGGACATCCATTCCCAAGTCGTTTATCTCGCTTCCTTCGCTATTCAATAAGTTTCACATTGCCGATAGACTCGTGTCCTACTTCCGAACTCTCTTGTCTTTTTGAGAATGGGAACCAGTTTCGCCGGGCGTTCAATTCCAGATGCGACGGTTACCTAAGCCACCCTTGTCCGACTTCCCTTTTCGGCCATATTCGTGTCACAATCGGTATTCTCTCTCATCGCGTTACTAAGCAGGACCTACCGGTAACCTTCTATCTCACCAAGCCACTCCCCGCGTCTCGGAGGAACTCCGCGAAGCTTCAATATCATTATAAGTTGGTTCTTTTCCCTTTCCCATATTTGTGTGGCGATTTAAAAGTCTAGCCCGAATCCATTGTTGCATGGCCACAAAGAATTGCCCGAAATGTGCCGCTATGGAACTTTAAAAAATATATATTTTTGTAGGTCAGTCATAGTTTCGAGATAGCTATCCGTTCGACTCACGACGTGAAAGAAGCCGTAATTTATTTTTCAAAGCTTGAATCGGGTTGGCCGTATAGTCATAATACGTTAATTACATTCCCCGTTTTTCCTCAATTTAATACTGATGAAATCTTTAGTTTTCTTAGTTTAGTTTCTTTAAAAGATTTTCTATTTGTAACCTATGGTATAGGTTATTTATTGCCATCTTATAAAACTCGCGTTTTCCATATAAAGTGTTGAATGTTTTCTAAAGTATTTATCTTTTCAAAATTCATTTTTGTTTTAAAAGATATTACCTTGTTGGCAACAATCGGATGTTTGAGCATGCCCAACCTTTAAAATGTGTTCGATGTTGCTATAGAACTGGTCGGCAATCTATGGCAATTCTGCCAAACGGTGGAGTGCGAAAAGATTTTTACATGGCACGATATTTCCGATTAGAATTACAAAAAGTCTATTTTTTAAATAATTACTTTATTACATCTATTGTATTCCGCATTTTAATTATACCGCATCAACTTCAGGATGCCTTAGCTAAGAATCACTTCGTTTTTCGATAAATAATCGCAACGTACTACGTGTAGAGCAAAACTAAAATATTTTCCATTATGCAAGTCCGATCCTGACACCGAAAGAGAATTTATAGTTTTTTTTCTGTGCGCGCCAGGTGAGATTAAGGTAAAAAGGAAGTCTCGGTTGCCGGGGTAACGGCCCGACCACGTGGCCCCCGGGCAGCCATTTTTAAATGCTCGAACACCACGCTTTTACTCCACTCGCTCACTCCAGACGCCCTCTCCCGCTTCCTTCCTCTCTCTCCCTCCTCGCCATCCTTTCATTACGCTACACAAGTCTCCCAGCGCAGGTGTTCTTAAAGGAGAGACGACAGACAGCCCCTTTTTACTACAATGGTTCTGGCTGGCGTGGAACACCGGGTGGGTGAAGGTAGCGTGTTTGAGGGGGAGGAGAACTGGGGAGAGGAAGGTGGAGAGAGAGAGAGAAAGCCCTTTGAAAAGCGTTGCGTGGATTTCTTGGACCAGTTTTTCGGTCTCCCGGAGGATTTTTAAAGGTCCACGGATGGTAAACATGGCGTGAAGGTAGGGAAAAGGGTGAGGGTGGAGGATGGAAGGACTGGGGAGAGGGGGGAGCGAGGGATCTTGGACCGCTTACCTAATTCGTTTTATCTTCATTTTTTGCACTTTCCTTTCTAGCAACTCGCCTCTCCGATTTTCTCCTACTCCCCCGCGCCTCAAATGTCTGGTCCGCTTTCCTTGCACAATTTCCTTTTTAGCCATTCTCTCCTCCGCCATTGAACGACCTTATTCAAGAGCGTATTCGCCACGTTTCCCATCCTTTCACTCTGCACTGGTGACCACGTGGTCGGTTTTTAAAATCCCTTCTCCAAGTTCGATCGAGATTCGCTCATTAAAATCTCTCGGAAATTCCAACGGGCGAATTGGTATTAAATCGACCATCTCATTCGTTGACTATGTTAAACGTGATTTTGCCATAAAATCGAATAAAATGTAGGAAATGTCCGATGATTTCCTGAAATTAATTTCGTCGCCAATATGTGCGTTCTAACGCGCTTCTCTTGTTGCTTCGAGGTAAAGGAGGAACGCTTAGAAATTAGAAAGCTATCATTTCCGCTCAGTTGTACGCCATCTGGATATAAATTTGTCGTGCCCCAACTCATGTCGATGTTCCAATCACAAAATGAATATAATTTAGTAGAGGAGTACGTGAAAAAACTTTGGTCGGTTAAAATTAATGAAATATGCTCACCAAGGTTTACTCTTACAATTGACACATTCTTTATAATATTTGGATATTTTTAGTTGCATTTATCACTCGTCGTTGTGCTGGATCAGGAATGCCGTACCAAGGGAAGGGCAAACGGGGCAACTGCCCCGTGCGCCGAAGTCAAATGATACCAGCATGCTCGTCGCGAATAAATATTTGGAGAAATATTATTCGTGAATTTTGATTTTTACGTACGTTAATAAATATAACATTTCTCCCATTTGGCTTATGATTAAACTATTAATTTTATTATTGTGAAAGTCCGGGAGGAGAGGAGGGTATCGCCTCGAGCGCTCAACTTCCTTGCTACGGTGCTTTGGGTCAGATCTGTAGGCGAATTAGGTTTGCACACTTTCTGAAATACGTTTAAATATTTACATATAGAGTGTGCTGCGTTTATTAAGTTATTCTGCTTAATATTTTCGAGGAAATTGGCCGCGCCTGTTTTCTTTTTTGTCTTGATAATTTTATAGTAGTTGACAGCTTAGGATAAATATTCCTTTAAGGTTTTGCGAAATCATTTTATCATGCTTTATTCATAGTTGGCCTGCTTTTAGTGCAGTATTTAAAATTCGTTTTGTTTTAAATATTACTTTCAATATGTTACAAGTTTATCGGTGTTCATAATTTCGAAATGTTACTCTTTGCAGAACCCGATTTCATGAGGGTGAATCCATCCCTGATGGCGACCGCCAGCATCGGTGCGGCCATCAGAGGCCTCAGACGCAACCACCCGACTCCGGAGGTCGACGCCGCCCTCCGCTCCGTCTGCGACCTCACCAGAGTGTCCATCGAGCAGGCTGAGGCTCTTATCGAAAGGATCGAAGGCATCGTGGCTGCCGAGACGGCGGTACTCCTTCAACAGCAGCAACAGCAAGCGCCTGCGGGGCACGTCCACTCCTCCAAGGACTCTTCTCCGACGGCCTCCACGAAAAACCCGGCTTCTCCTGCCTCCCCCTCCGCCAGTCCGGTCGACCCTTTGGACAATCTCTCCCAGCCGGAGACGCCGACTGACGTGCAGGACATACACTTCTGACCGAAGAAGATCGAACACTTGGGAGGGGAGGATGGAGAAGAAGGTGGAGGAAGCCCTGAAAACGGAAGAGTTGGTCCCGTTCGAAACAGTCGATTCGAAATGTTGAAGAGAAACAGAAAGGGACGGCCGAGGGCTTTGTTTCCGTCGCCTTAAGAACTGCAAGGGCACAACTTTTTTTTTAGACGTGTTCGAGAAGAGCTGTCTGTTGTACCTTTTCATATTCTCCGACCGTGACGCGTGGATCGCATCGCATAAAATTGTTTTTCGTCGAGTGTTTCTCTCTGCGGAAATGGCATTTCTTGGCGCTGCGTGCTGCTGGCGTCCTGCAATTTGGGAATCACTTCCGTGGATCATACACGAGAGATTTTCCGTGCTGCCTTTGCCCCTCAAATTTTCACGCTTCAGTTATTTGGATGATCGAAATAACTTGAAATACTTGTGTTAGGATGTGAAAAAAAATGTCCAGTAAATTGTCATGATTTACTGGACATCTTGAGTACACTGATCGAGAAGTGACGGTCTTGGGCAGGCGCGTCGTTTAAACCTTTCGTTTAATAATCCAGGAACCGTTTTCCATTACCGCAGTCAATAGTACAAAAGAAAATGAAAACTTCCATGACTAATCTTCCCGTGACGCTTGAGCAGAAGTCAGCATCATAGATTCGTTCATGTCTTACTCTTCAACATTGCGTTGCATGTGCCAAGAGCGCGTTTAATCGCAGCATAATACCCATACTTTGCGATAGTCGACGTGTCGTGGGATTGGATGATTCCACCGATAATTTTTTCAGTAAATATTAATAAAAAATGTCTTTCTTTCACTTTCCCTGTCTATATATTTTACTTATTATGTTTAGAATTATTGTTAATGGTATAAGTATTTATTATCGTTACAGGTATGGCGGTTACAATTGTAAGGAAAAAAAGAGTATGATACCAAAAAGATGTGAATTAAGGAAAAAATGGCGAATTTTTTTTCGATAAGGTAGCTTTCAGCATCCGTTGGAAAATATTTTATATCTTTACCTCAGAATGATCTCAAATTTCCATCAGGATGTGAGTCCCATTTTATATTAATTATGTTTGCCTTTTTTGAAAAAAAAGTGTGCCTTTTCTCTTAAGAGTGTTATAAAATGTTTGTGAAGTGACATTTATGTAAATGCGCCATCAAAAAGAAGAAATACATTGTGCCTTTAAAAAATGTTGAATTTTGAAATGTTGAAATTTTGCATTTTGTGCAAGGGTTTTGTTAAAATGCCGTGGAAACAATAGTATAAAGAAATGTTACCACAGTATTGATAAGTTGATAAAAGGAATCGCCATTGGCGGGCACAATTTTGAGGACATTAATGCCGCGATCTCAGTATTTAAAGAAAATGGTTTAAAAAATTTTAGCTGTACCTGTGATCCAAGAAATGAAGAATAATTGAAAGATGCATGATGAAACCATTGTTGTATATTATTTGTAAAAAAATCTCACGGTAGTAATTCTGGTTCTAAAAGAAGGTTATTTTTTTCTGAAATGTGATTATCGCGTATTTAATGAATGTCGATTTTTTGTTCCAATATCTGAGATGTCATCTAGTCCTCCTTCCTATGTAATATCTATCCCGTAATTTTTGTGTGATTTTCCAAACTTTTTTTACATGTTTATTCCACAATACTAATCCATTTTATAATATTTATAACTCTATACCAAAGTGCATTTAATTTTTTTTTTCATTTTGTGAGTAACCACGAAACTTCTGAGTAATCACAATTTTAAGCCGAAAGAGTATTTTCATTGTTTGACGGAAACTGGATGGTGTTTTTCATGACGATGTTATTCCTTTGGGTGTTCTCTCTTATAGAGATTTGCTTCCAACTGGCAAAATTTGTTGACAATGCATTCCAAATTGTTTTTTTAAGCAGTGCGTTAAATTACATTTGGAAAAGTTATTCAGTCTTGTGATTAAATGCACAAAATATATATATATATATATGGTCTTGTAATAAAAAATATTTGTAAATTCCAGCGTTTTATTCCCAATCCTACCTATCTTGGCTGTATTATCCTCCTCTGGTGAATGATGGTGCAATCGATTTAAAATATTGCTAAAAATAAAATGTTACGCATTAAAATAGATTTTTTTAATTCAGCAGGAAGTACTTAGATTTTTTGTTCGGTAAAAATTTTATAACTTTTGATTACTGGTGAACCGCAAAATTGAAGTCATTAGAAAATTCGAAATCGAAGTGATCACTGTATTTGTCTATTATAAGTATATTTCCTTTTTAATGCGCGAATATAAAAGTTATTTTTAAGATTTCAAATGTGTTTTTGAATTTTTGGCAATTTTTTTCATTGAATAATAAATATTTTCTGAAAACGATTGGAATGCCGAGTCCGTCGATCAGTCATAGTCTTTTGTCAATTTCTGGATTGATAGGTTTGAAAACATCTATACGAGCATGAGAGTGAAGTTAATGTACGAAAGCCATTATAATATAAGTACCATTAGGCAATTGTGGGGCAATACATACTTGTGGCGGTATCGGCTTAAATATCTGCGGAGCTGAATGAAGTGGTATTTCGTGTGTGGACTTACATAATTTGCGTATTTAATGGAGCCCATCTTGTTACGACAATTGAAGTGGAAGAAATTTATACCTGATTTTAGTGACAAAATAAATGAAAACATATATAATACGGAAGTTGAATGGTTTATCCATCCATCATGGAGCCCGGCGTAGTCGCACCTACGGCAAATTCCTCAAGCCGACCATGAGCTGTGGTTTTCAGTGACCTTATTAGGTAGGTGGTGATAGAATGAGAAGAACATTACGCAATGCGCGCAGAAGCCGACACCGCCGACGAAAGGATGCAGATGCCACAACCTTTGCTATAGCTGACGCTGCCTGCTCGTGTGTACTTGGCTGCAATCTTTCTCGATGTTTCTATGAAACAGCTCACGAAAACTCTCCCTGGAAGACCTTCCTCGGCTAATTTAATAGATAGATTTTCAACTTCGAGACAGGAACGACGATGGCTAATTATCGTGATGAGAGAAAATGTTAAATCAGTTATCTATTTTCAATGAGAGGGATAAAATGTGAACTATTTTACCGACACACTGAAGGTTATAGAGAGTACATTTTAACGAGAGCCAATGATAAATTTTTAACAAAACAAAATAATTGGAAAACGTCGAAGAAATGTTCAACTCTTATCGATAGAGGTTCACTTTTAATTACTCATACAATCACAATTTTGGTAGAATGCATCATCCCTTGACATAGAAGTCCAAATCGTTTTAAAACCGTCTGAAGGACCAAGCGTATGCCGTCTTTGTGAGTGTGCCTCACTTTACCGGCAGTAAAAGCAGTGCAATCATTGGAACTTAAGTGCTAATTAATACTATTAACAAAGTACCTTAGGGCAGAGAAAACATTCATATCAATAGTAGTTACTATAAATAGTTCCTTGCATAATAGGAATAGATTATTAATGTAAGAGGAAAAAGGGTGTAATAGTGTAAGCTAATTTTGTCGGTAACGCAATCTGAAGAATTTGATTGGCTGCCGGAAAGCCAATTATATCTTGAGGAAGTTTAACCTTATTTCCCCTGAAAAAATGCGATAAATAAGTTAAATCTGTTTAATTTTTATATTTTAATCGCTATTTAATTTTAACAAGTGATAAAATATATCAATTTATATGCCGCACTACAATCATAATTTAGCGTACATTTTATCACATGGTAACTATGTACAACAAAAAAAATAAATAAGCATATAGGATATTGATATAAATGGATTGCTGTTTAAAGTTCTTCGTCATTACTTTTATCACATGGCAACTAATAGGAACACAATTATGTGAATTTTATATTTATTGCTTTTTTTAAGTTGGTTTCATTAATTATTATTTCAATTTTAACTTAACACTTAATTCACGCATACCCGTCATATATGACGGGCAATTATGCTAGTTGATATAATATTCGTTGATACTCGTCTTCGGCAGAGCATGGAAGATAAGCCGATTTAGATATATATCGTACGTATAGTATATATTAGTTCTCATTATTAACGTACTTGGTCACGAAGTTACCCTAGTTTTCAAAAATCTTATTTTTTAAATTTCTTCCTAATAGATTAAATACACATTTATTTTTAAACCAACTTTATGTTAGCATATTTTCAGCGCTTGAATTGGCCCACTTAATAGCCGCATCCATATTGAAATATTGGCACAAATAGTGCTGCTTTTAAAACGTAAATACGATAGGTATTACTGTGCTATAAATAAGGGAGGTTTAACTTTTTTTTACGTAGCGCCCCGCATTCGTAGTTGAGAAAGCTTTAGAGGGCCGCATTAGAAGTTGAAGGATTTATAATCGGAACTTAATCAAGGGATTGCTTTATTATAAAGTGACACCCAAATCTCGCTGAGTTTTTAGCGCCAATACTTCACTATCAAGGTTTTATTAGCATAATTTCAACTAAAATTATAGAATTGCTCGTGTTTATAATCATATCGCTTTTTCATAGAGGCAACGCTGGCCGTCGTTGTAAATAATCCTATGTATTAATTTTATAGTGTGCTTTGCACCGGTGTGGAAGTAGTAGATCCGAAATAGGTGAGAATCCGAAACTTGGCAAATATATAGATATAAACATGAGGGCATCTGGAAACACCTAAAAATCTGGAATTTATGAAATAATTATTTTCTCAAAATATAAATTTTCCCATAAGAAATACATTGCGTTGCCATTTACACCATAACTTTGCCTTATCAAATTAATTAGAACTGACAATGTGAGATACGAATTTGAGACTTACGCAGCCGAAAGAGAAAATCCGAATCCATGATAATTAACTTAAAAATTAGTTTGATGCCAGAAAAAACGAGAATTTTCCAATATTTTAAAAGTGACAAATTCTGATACCATGGAAACGAGTCTAATGTTTTAAATTGTATAATGCTAATCAACAATCAACTCTAATACCTAACAGTAAATTCTTTTTCTACCATTATGCGTATCACTTTTAGTCACACTTCACTTTTCAATTTTTGAACTTTACTTGTCAAATTAAGGAAAAACTACACGCACTAAACAATTTTCAAGGTATGACGGGATTTTCTTGATAAAGGTATAAGCATAAAAATGTCGATATCGTACATAACTACGCTATTTTTGAAGGGACACCAATGCAAAGGAATTAATTTCACATTTTAAAGCTACTAAAAACAATGCAAAAATTTTCCTTCGGAAAAGCTCATGATTTTAAATTTTACTTTCACTAATCAATTAACAATATCATTAAATAAATTTTAAGAAGCACCTAATATCATATTACTTTACTTCGGTAAAATAGCCTATTTAAAATCGGAAAATTACTTATATCATCACATCTATTCTATTAATAAAATTTTCAGAAAGAAATCAGTAAATAACAAACGTAATTTTTATCACATTTTACGTATTTCAATGCAATACACAATAATTACCGTAACATTCATTCGATAAAACAAATTATCCTAAAGTGTGCATAAAAAACATTTTCTACTTCAATACAATCTTATATTATATTGCCGTAATGGTCGTCGGCGAACTTTTTGGCAGGTTTTTATTGGTTGACTGGCCAGCCAATCAGAGATCGGGCCGTTATGGTTTATTTACCTTAGTTACATTATATGTTTACCTAAAAAGAACGATTAATTGTACGTATTCTTATTTGAAAGATTAATAAAACAATACATTCATATAGTTTATAGGTTTGTATAAAATTTTGGGAAGCTTATATCTCGACCATTGTTTGACCTATTTTTGCTATCCATAATTGGAAAAATGCAGAATACTTCTGTTGTGTACTCGAGAGCCCCTTGACGATATTACGTTATTTTGTTTGTTTACTTTTTCTGTTCTATTTACGAAGAAAGAAGTTTAAAAGGACTTAGCAAGGTCAGTTAATTTTATTTATCTCATCACTTGGAAAATTAAAAAATTAAATTAAAGAAAAATTAAAATAAACAACCTTAATCCCCATACAGGTAAATAATAAATAAGGAAGAAAAACCTGTTGATAATTTGTTCAAACTGGTCATGAAATACTGGATTTCCCTGGGCACCGCTGGGTACTTCATTTATAAATAAAATGTCTGATCAAATGAATTATTTAAAAAAATCAAAATCAACTTAACCCCTCAAGCCCGGAGGAGATTTATTAAATCCCACCCGTAAGGCCGGATGAGGTTTTTAAATTTTCACGATTGCGTTGCAAAAACGTTCGAAAATATTAAAATAATCATAACTTTAGAAGTTTTCTCTTGATTTTTCTGAATTTTTTTTGTGGATTTATGAAAAATATGAAATTTGTAAATAACTATTTTGTGTATAATATTTTACATACAAAGATTGTTGGAGTAGAAGAGAATGTACACCAATCGCTAATTTTCCGGCGTGCATTTGCGCTTTATATATAGCATTCAGCACCGGAAAATCTGTAGAAGATATTGATATGCAATCTTAATTAAAAAATAGCTTAAATTATTAATTATTTCATTCTGCAAGTCTACCCATCTAAACCAATTAGGTAAAAAAATTCAGGAATCTCAACTTTTTCATGTCTTGACTGGAAATTTTTAAGTAAATGTAGTATTATGGATTTATTAAAAGATTATTTATTTATAATATAAACGTTTTAGTTATACAGTCATCATTCTTAGTCATTACAGAAGTCACATAGAAGAAATGGTTGCATTTCGTTCATTGGAAAGGGAGATATGACGTTGTATAAAACACGGAAGACTTTAGCTTAAAGGTCCTTCCCAAATATTTTCAGAAAATTTACACGTGCGTAATTGGATTCAGCAAGAAATGCCTTATAGCTTAGTAAACACTTCTAGTAATCTATTGTGTAAATATATGGAAGAGCTTTTCGTGATTTTTGCTGGCGTGTCCTCTTCTTGCCTCCTCGCTTCATCGCTGCTTTGGCACTGCTAGCACAACAGCGAAGCACTTATCTGAAGAGGAAAACAGACTTCGTCTTCTTTCAAATGTCAAAGAAAAGGAACCCAATTTGGTGGGTTCCCTTTCCTCAGGTATTTATGGGTCAACTTTAGAAAACGAAAATCCGTAGGTCCGTGGTAAAAACTAAAATTCGATCACAAAACTAAACGTATATTATATGTAAACAAATACTTACAAATAGATATACTCAATTCCCCGCAATTTTCGTCGAGATTAAAATAAAATTCTAAAGGTCTTGAAAATTATATGACAGATATTATCCTTCTCACAAAATGCCTCTCTTTGAGGCGTGGCACTAAATTATCGGAAGAATGTCGGCCTTGGATTTTGAAATCAGCTGTTTTGACGTTGACGCTCTCCTATGATGCGATGAACGAAGGATCGCGCGGTAATGGAAGGGAATGTTGACCGAAATGTTTTTACTCAAACTAATTCCATTCTTCATCAATTGCATTGTAAACATTTGTAATAAGCTGTGCATAGAAAGACATAAGATGTTTTCCTTTCTTTCTTTACATACCGACGAAGACCTTTGTCGCATGACATAAACCAAATATCTCCACCAGGAAAAAAGAGGAGAAAAAACGTGCTCTCCTTTGAAATGATACACAGTTCCTACATTGCATTTCAAACACCAAGGATAGGTTCCTTGCTGCATTGAAAAGCGACTTTTATACGGAGATACACCATCATATCATAGCAAAATTGAAAATTCTATCGCAAAATTCAACGTTGATTATATATTTTATAATAGAGAAAAAAAATACAGGACAGACATCAATAGGAAGTACAAAGCTTCCTCTTTCAAAATATACATAGGTTGTTTAGATTTAAAGAAGTCTCTAGCGTCAAAAGATAAAATAAATTAGGGCTGCCGCATGACGTAATAGTACGCCTGACGGCCGATTAGACAGTTTTTGCATGACGTAATAGTACGTCTGACGGCGTTGAGGGGTTAATGAGACAGTAAATGAGACAGTAATGAGACAGGCTCGCTCGTAAAAGTTATTCCCCTAACTTAACCGATTCTTTAAACCAGTCTTCGTCGTCAGAGTAAACAAATTAAACGCAAACTTGATTATTAGCGGTTGTGTTACTTTACTTTTCTTCCACGCCTTATAAACGGCGCTGCAGTCGAACGTTTCTGATTGGCTTTCAGTCAGCAAATGAAAGTGCTTCCGATCGTGACACACATTGCAGACATACAGAGATAGGATTTTATTATATTAGATAATAAATATTACTTGTAATAATTAATGCTCTTTATTCATTCTTCTATTACCTTACATAATAATAAATATTTTAAGAAACTGCGAGAAAATTTTAGACTTTACAAAGAATAGAAATGAACTCGAACCATAGCCATCTGATATTGGATATAGCCACAAAGCTCCAAAAATTAAGGAAAAAAGGGGAGTTACTAAGACTTAACTAAGCGTCAATTGTTAACAATAGTCGTCGGCATAGTGGTGGCAGCTAAGAATATAAGATATCTCTTAAACAATGCATTATGTGGAAAATTGTCTCAAACAAAGATTGTAGAAAATTACATTTCCTACAACATTTATTCCAAAACATTTTTACATTTATCAAATATTAAATCAACTATTTTAATATAACGGATGTGACAAGAGTAAACACCCACTTCCGGTTGACCGATTTTTACCACAAACTAATCAGTTCTTGTAACTTTTATAAAAATGTTAAATATAAAAGTTCTCGTTGACCTGATTAATAGTTTTTGAGTTAGAGCACCCACAAAAAAGCTATCACATACACACACACACAGAGACATCATCGAGAAAATGGTCAAAATGTGTTCAGGGGACCTCAAAACGTGAATTTCCGTTGAAATCTCGAAGTCGATTTTTTTCATGAAAACAATACCATCCCCCGATACTACGTATGGAGAAAATAAAAAAAGCTAAATATTTTTCGATTATAATAGATTGTACCCCAGATATCTACCATTTAGAACAAATGACTTTAATCATAAGATAAGTAAACACACAAGAAAGGAACACTGGGTTACGTGAGATAATACAAATAGAAGAACGATTTATTAGCTTTGTAAGCATCCAAATTCCAGTGGTGCAGGAATGGCAACAATAGCTTTGAGAAAGCTTGAAGAACTAAATTTAAATTCGAAGGATATGCGCGGACAGGGGTATGATAAAGGGTCCAATGCGAGATGGAAAAAGTGGGGAGTTCAAACTTTGACTAGGAATCGATACCCACGAGGTTTTTGTACCTTGTAGCATCCATTCCTTAAATATAGTTCTTAATGATGCCGACATTTGTGAAATGGAAGCTGTTCAGTTTTTTTAAACAACATAATACATTTATAATTTTTTTCTATCCACCGCTGGTACATTCGTTTGAAACATGTTTCTTATTTCACTGTAAAACCTTTAATTGCAACTCGCCGAGAAAGTCGTGTGGACGCTGTTAAAGCGGTTAGGTATCTAACTGCAGGGAGTTATAAAGCCGTGACGTATATTTTTGAAGATATTACACGTTTGGGACAAAAACCAGGGTTGAGACAAAAGATATTGCTAGAACAATATGCTCCTTTGAATTTATCTGCAGCATTGTGGTTTGGTACATTTTGTAAGAAATAAATATTTCTAGTAAGTTCCTGCAGGAAATTTCAACAGATATAGTTGCGGCTCTAAAGTCATTAAGTCAGCCAAGTCTTTTTGTAGAGGCATATAGAACGGATGAAAATTTCTTCGAAGTCAAAGAAGCAGCTGGTAAATTTGCCGAAGATTTGGGTTTAACAGCGGACTATTCCCAAGAAGGAAATGAAAGAAACCGTCGTACAAAAGCACAGTTCGTGTATGTAACACCCGATGACCCAATCAACGATTCTGAGAAACGATTTATGATTAACGTCTTTAACGCCTTTCTCGATATAGCAATTTCATCCGTCTCTGAAATAATTCAACAGTTAGAAGAATATAATTCCGTTTTTGTCCATTTGTTAAATTTAGGGAAGTTAGGTAATTTCGAAGATGATTATTTTAGGAAATGTTGTATGAATTTGGAAGCCTCTTTAACAGATGGCGCGTAAAGAGACAGTAGCTCTTGACCTTTTCGATGAATTGGAAGACATTTTCCGAACGATTCTGAATCCTTCGCCCAAAGAAATGTTAATGTGAAAACAATCTTATATCTCTATTTCCGTATCTCCTTATAGCATTTAGATTTTGAAGAAACGATTAGAGAATTTTCTGCATTAAAAGCCAGGAAGACAGTTCTATGACTTGATTTATTTTCGCCATCTAAGATTTTACTATTTTAAGAATGCATTTAACTTAAATCTTAGGCCTATATTTTTAATGCGTATATTTTATTATTTACCTACACGTATTTATGTAAATACCTTAAGAAATATCGTACTTGGTTGTAAATGTGTCTAATTCCAACTATTAATTTTTTGTAATGTTTGTTTTTTATTTCTCCGTACATTTTCGTGCGTAAATACCCCAACGAATTCCTTTTAATTGAATAAATGCATTTTAATTAATATTTCTGATTAAGTACAAGATTCTATTGAAATAATTGCTAACAACACCATCGGCGTGATTTCGAAAGCTTTTCTTCGTGTGCTGATGGATATGAAGCGACTTGCATTAGGGGCGGCCAAAATCATCCTTGTCCACACTCGAGAAAACTGTCGAAGCGGCCCTGGTTGTACGTTAATAATTAATCCACTAACTCTAAATACTTGAGAAATTCTCCTAGTGCTTAAATCATCAACGATCGGAAGGATAAAGTTAACGTTGACTCCCGAAAAATTATTACTTTTCTTAAAATAAAAAAAAATTGAAACATTTCGGTAACAATAATATTGAATAATTTGCATTTCAAAGCCCCCGATTCCCTCCCGGAGGGGCATGCATATATAAAAAGCACATACCCTCAAAAGGAAATGAACCATTGTCCGATTTACTCTCAAACGGAATTGATTCCTTCTGCGAGATATGCATTTTTTTAGACGTCGGTTGTCCTAAAGGAAGTTCCTCGACCTCTCTGTGACCTCCCGCCGTTGCCCTTCCGGTCCCCTCTCCCTCTCCCAACTTCTCTCTCTACGTTAAAGTGCCCTCTCAATTCGAAACCCTTGAGTCCTGACCCCCAACAAATATAAACACCTCTGGCCGCCGAGTTAGATGGGGTTGATGAAGGAGCCAAATATAGAGACAGAAGAGATGATGGTCCACGCAATGAGGGAGGAGGCAACATCTACCCGCCTCCGCTTAAAAACGCCTTCTTCCTCTCCTCTCACTCGCTTCTCTCTCTCGCTCTCTCCTTTCTCCATCTCACTCCCTCGCCCTACTTCCCGACCTCTCCCTCTCCTCCACTTGTATATCCACTCCTTCCCCTCTTTCTCTCTTCTGCTCTCTCCCTCTGTCTTGTCTCCCTCTTTTCCTCTCCCTTTATCTCTCCCTCTCTTCCCCTTCCTCTTTCTGCCTCTCAGCTTCATCACTCTCTCTCTCTCTCTTTCGCTGTTTTCCTTTCCCTCTCTCTCTGCCTCTCTTTCTACCCCTCTCCATACCTCACTATTCCTCTCTCTCTCTACCTCTCTACATCTCTCTCTACCTCTTTCTCTACCTCTCTCTACCCCTCTCTCTCTACATCTCTCTCTACTTCTCTCTCAACCCCTCTCTCTCTACTTCTCTCTCAACCCCTCTCTCTCTACTTCTCTCTCTACCTCTCTCTACCTCTCTCTCTACTTCTCTCTCTCTACCTCTTTCTCTACCCCTTTCTCTAGCTTTATCTCCCTCTATCTTTTCCTCTCCCTCCCTCCAACTTTCTCTCCACCTCTCTCTTCCTGTCTCTCTACCTGTCTCTCTACCTCTCTCTCCACCTCTCTCTTTCCCCCCGTTCTCTCCCCTTCCTCTTTATCCCTCTCCATTATTCTTCCTTTCTCGCTTCCTCTCTATCTCTCTCATTTTCTCTCTCCACTTCTAATATCTCCCTCTTCCTCGATTCCTCATTCTCTCTCTATTGATCCCCCCTTTCTCTTTCTCTATTTTCATATATCCTTCTCATTCTCTCTTTTCTGGTCTTTCTCAGTATTCATCCTTTCTCTTTGCCTCTGCATCTCTCTCTACCTCTTTCTCTCCATCTTCCTTAATTTCTCTCCTTCCCTCTTCGACTTCCTTTCACCCATTTCTTTCCATACGCTCCCTCTCCACATTTGACGTCACCCGCCCTTGGGTCTTGCCTCGCCTGGGAAGGATCGAGCGGAAGTGACATCATTCCCAACCCTTTGGAGAACGACCTTTTATGTCCTCCCGCCCGAAGGAATTCGTAACAATTGACTCTCGCTGAAACCACCGTCTCATTTTTGCGGCGGGACCACTTCCGACGTGGGGTATTAATATATATTTTTCAAGCAAGGGCCCTTCCTAAAAATAGTGCACGCGAGTGGGACGTCTCGTACGGATTGAGGTCCTCTTTCGGACCCGTTTCGCGCTCAAAAATTTTCGTCGCCTAAATCCACTGGCACCTTATTAGTACTCCCTGGATTCGAGTTGCGATGCGGAATGCGGAGAACCTGCCGGTTGTCAGTCCTTACGGCGCATAACATTCGGACTTTGAACGGTAGTTGGAAAGCATATGTACATTTCGATGAGCATGTACGATTTTCAGACAGGTATGCTCGACACTTTGCGTGATCGGTTGCGTGCGAGCGGTATGTGTGAGTACTTGGTTGACCCGAAAAAGTAGATGGTTATGCCACGGTACCGTATATATCCCTACGGAAAGAACCGAGCCTTGTAATTCATAATTGCGAACCACAAGTTATATTATTATTATTCACATAAACGCTACAATTGGGAGCAGGTCCTGGTGGCAGCGGGTCCCAATCACAATTCAATGCATAATACCCAAATTACATAATAAAAATTGGGTTTACTTGATACAAAAATATAACGTTTTTGATACTATTTCCTGTACACTATATACTACTTCTTAACTTCAAGTCACAGAAACTCTCGTCACAACAGCTTAGCTACAAACTTCAACATGTTTCATTTGTTATTTGTCCATATAATTACAAAAATTTTAAATAAGTAAATAATTATCTGCTAAAGAGATCCGCAGTTGCATGATACATTAATAACTCGTAGTATAAAATCGTTACATGTATGACGAAACCAACTTATATAACAGGGATGGTTTAACCGCGGCTCTTTTAACTTAGTATCCGACTCGTTTAAATTTCCATTCAGATGCTTGGTTTTCACTACGGAACACAATGGCGTAGTGCAACTTTGAGACGTGTTGGGGTGCCTAAGGGTAAAGCTCTCTATGACAAGTACGGACAACTCCTTTTGACTGCTACAACGGCAGCCATTACAGGCCCAAACAAAGTATTACCTCAATAGGAATTTTGAGCATTCTAAGGAATAGAAATAAAATAAATACACTTGATAATTATCTTATAATGGCGTCTCCTATCACGTGACCAGCGTTAGAGCAATAAATTGACCCCGTTGTGGGCGAAAGTCGGGGAAAAGGTTGACTGTACTTGGTTATAGAGAGCTTTACTTAAGGGGCATGCATTATATCTGAATTTATTCGGGTACAAGTTATATTTGACTAATAGCGTGATTTTCCGTCAAATATGACGGGTATGCGAATTTAGACCCTTCCCATTCTTCTTCCTTTTCTCTCTTCCTCTCTCCCATTCCCAGCTACTCGGAAAGTTTGTTTAAACTAGCGTTAGTCGGTCATAAATAGTTCTCGATTCTCCCGCTCCTTTATAACGGCTTATTTAGGGCGGCGCCACATTCGAGCGTGACAGAATGAGCTAGCTCATTGTATTATATATTTTTAAAATCCCATACGGCCTATGACAGTCCTGAGGAAAAATGAGGAGCTCATACAAAATTTGGTTGACCTGGTTTAAGAAACGGCTTAGATATTAAGCGTTATGGACCAAGTGACCAAGAAAAAAGGGTTTAATAGTCTTTGATTCGTAAATTTATAAGAGTATCATGCAGCTCTAGAACTTCTAAAGATTATCGTATGCGGCTCCCAAGGTAGGCAAGTTTAACCACCCTTACTATATTAGGATAATAGAAAAAAAAATATTATTTGGCAAGATAATTTGCATACGTTACGAATCGGACCAAAAATTAGTTTGGAATAAAAAAACAGGACTTTTCACGTTTTAAAAATAAGAAAAGTTTCACCACCATGGCAATTCGCATTGTCGCCATATTGCGAGTCCGATGTTTTAACACGGGAAATTTTCGCCGTAACTGGGTGACGCTGTGCGCAATTTCTTTTTTTTGTTTACCTAGCAACGTAGAAATTGCCCATTTTATTTTCAACCGCAATCATAGGATTCAGGAATTCCTCTTAACCAAATATCTGCCTCTATCTGTTTAAATCTGAACTTAGTTAATTCTCATCTCAAATTACTTTCACGATCATCCAAAGCTTACGAATCTATAGCAACTAAATTAAGTCAATTACACTACGCCTTATGGCAGAGCGGAATACGAGATAAGTTATATCACGACCACAGCTTGGACACAATGACACTATTTCTTCCACAAATTAGTTAGGGCAATAATTTTTCTGCCATAAAAAGGAGGAGAATATCTTGCTCGTGCGATAATTCAAGAATTCAAGGAAGCTTGCCTATAGATACCCGTTCTCTGCCGTGGGTATCCATAGGGTTGAGCAAGAGAGAGATGGGGGAAGGAACAGTTGCCACTCCCTGAATTGTCTGTCTATTGGCGCTGTTGGCATCATTATGAAGGCGCGCCCCTTTTTTCTGGCTTTGCCCCTTAAGAAAAATTCCTGTGGACGGCCATATTCTCGGCTCAGATCTATTACACATGACTAACGCACCTATCTCGAACCCAGATAATAATTTAAATTTATTTGATAAAAATTCACAAAATTACATTAATAATTTAGTAAAATTTGGCCTTGAAAAATTTTATGACTTTCTGTGACGCTACAGGTAGGATTTGAAAAAAAAAAATAATTTTTATGGATCTGGTTGGTTTCCTCTCAGCCGCTTTCACCTATCCGTCCACGCAGAAAAACTTCTAAAAGACAATTTTTACTCTGCTTCTAATTTCGAATTTCGCAGATGTTTCACCTTTTTTCCAACGACATAGCATAATTACTCGCCTTAAGGCTGAAATCATATCACCAAACAATGTCACTCTGATAGCCATAAAAACATTCGGGGAAAACAGATTCTCACATATGCCAAAAAACAGCCGTTTTCAGTGATTATTCATCACACTCTTAGAATCACCTCTGATGAGGGCTGCTTTGTACCCGATATTTGCATTAGGTTTTCCTAATGGCTATTGTAGAGGCACAGTTTGTAAAAAAGTAAATGACCGCTGGATTTCCGCCAAGCTATCCTATTTAATTTTTTATAGCCTCTCCTTTTCATTAAGTATATATCTGTGTGTATGTTTGTATGTACACACACAAATATATTTGAGGAGGAGAAAAAGGAGAATGAGATATAGGCAGCGAAAAAGTGTAGGAGGACGCCCAGTGTGCATTTACCATAAAGATGGGGAGCCGTTGGGGGTGTCGGAGAGACAAACTATTTTTATAGCCTCTCCTTTTCATTAAGTATGTATCTGTGGGTATGTTTGTCTGTACACACACAAATATATTTGAGGAGGAGAAAAAGGAAAATGAGATATGGGCAGCGATAAAGTGTAGGAGGACGCCCAGCGTGCATTTACCATAAAGATGGAGAGCCGTTGGGGGTGTCGGAGAGACAAACATGGAGGCACAACGTCGCAAGCTTTTCGAGCGGAATCCCTTCTCAGCCATGGAGAGAAGACAACTAACTATATACATATATGTATGTGTGTGTATATATATATATACACACACACACACTAGTAGAAGGTGCTTGCATACTGCAAGCAATTCATCTCACCTTGAAAAACATTAATTTTTCAGACAGATATTTCATCATTACAAATATT
This sequence comes from Tanypteryx hageni, assembly GCA_028673005.1. NCBI lineage: Eukaryota > Metazoa > Arthropoda > Insecta > Odonata > Petaluridae > Tanypteryx > Tanypteryx hageni. The sequence goes on along the minus strand of CM054114.1, from coordinate 113,222,075 downwards.
CTATTAATTCTAAAGATTTCACCTCCGCAGCGATTTTCGTTTTTCCCACATGTAAAAATAATAGTTTAAAACAATCCATCCCCAAATGATGCAATTTTAAACATTTTACACTTTCTCCATTATGTGGTACTTATGCTACACATTTCAGCCAAATTTTAAAGTTGTAGCACTTCTAGAAGTAAAATAATATTTTTCTAATTGTTTAAAATTTAAACATTTTTAACGGTTGCCGCAATATATATATATATATATATATATATATATATATATATATATATATATGGAGAGACTGAAATGTTTATTTGTGCAAATGCACTGTTCTGTAAATAATTTGAAAATAGCAGCTTCCTAGCTCATCCCGTAGTACCTAAAAAATTATTAAACTTTAATGTTCAAATGGGGTTAAAACAACCCCTAAAATTTACAATTTTAAAATTTTCCATTTTTATAGTTGGTTATGAGAAAAGTTCTATAATTTTGCAAAATTTCAGCTTCCTAAACTTATTAGATTGGTCTACACACTGGATTGCGTTTTTTCCATGCAAACTTATGGGAGATATTCCGGGGTCTCTGGAGTCGAACCCAAGACACTGTAAGCAAAAGTGACAATAATTCCTGATAGATATTGCGGCCATCTAGCAACACTGAAAATTTCATCTTTCTAGCTTACCGGCAAGTGCCCATAATTAATTTACAAAAATGGCGCAATGCTTTTCTTATGGAAAAAACGCAACTTTCGGAATTTATGGAGTCTAACTCATGTCACTTAGATAAAAAGTCTTATTTTATCTGAAGATTTCTCCATCATATCTACGAAAACAAAAATTTTCAGCTCTCTAGTTCTTGTAGTTTGGGCTGGACATTAGTATCCTCCTGTTATATCCTCCTCCTCCTCTTCTGTAAGGAACGTCTATATATAATGATACTAGTAGTTGGTGCTGGCATACTGCAAGCATTTCATCTCATCTTGAAAAAACATTCATTTTTCAGACGTACATTTCATCATTACAAATAGTATTTTAATTTTAAAAATTTCACATCCGCAGCGATTTTCGTTTTTCCCACATGTAAAAATAATAGTTTAAAACAATCCCAAATGTTGCAATTTTAGCAATTTTACACTATCATTATTATGGGGTACTAATTCAACACATTTTAGACAAATTTTAAAATTGTAGCATTTCTAGAAGTAAAATAATATTTTTCTAATTGTTTAAATTTAAATAATTTTTAACGGCCGTCGCAATTCATATATGGTAAAATTGAAATGTTTATTAGTGCAAATTCACTACTCTGTAAATAATTGAAAAATTCAGCTTTCTAACTCATCCCGTAGTACCTAAACAGTTATCCATTTTTTTAAACTTTAAGAATTTTTAACTGCCAAACAAATGAAAATATCAAAATTTGTATAATCCCTATTTCGTTTTTTTAAGAATTCTATATATTAAAAAAATTTCAACTCCGTAGCACATGCGAAAATACATAAACCTTGAAAATTTGTTTAAACAATTGCGAATTTTTAGCGGCCGCATTGTTGCACTTTTTCAAGATTTTCGTTTTTTCTAGACGGTTTTGCACATATTCCTACCTATGAAAACAATTTCGACTCTCCAGCTTATCTGGAAATGCATAAACATTAGTATCCTCCTATATCCTCCTCCTCCTCCTCTGTAAGAAACGTCTATATAGAATGATATATATATATATGTATGTATGTATTTGTGTATGTGTATGCGTGTGTGAGAGAGAGAGAGATAGAAAAACATCTTTTTCTGAGAGATAGAATCCCGATTAATCGAGCCTCAAAACAGAACAAAAAAATCTGATGTGGCTACCACATGACTTTCTCAATATCTGTAATATTTCTAAAAATTCCAAATAGGTTACATAATAAATATTTGAAGAAACTGGGAGAAAATTTTAGACTTTACAAAGAACAGAAATAAACTCAAACCATAGCCTTCTAATACTGGATATAGCGACAAAGCTCCAACAATTAAGAAAAGAAAAAGGAGCGTTACTAAGACGTAACTAAGCGTCAATCGTTAACAATAGTAGTCAGTAGGTGGCGTGGTGGTGGCAGCTAAAAATATGAGATATCTCTTAAACAATGGATTATATGGGAAAACGTTTCAAACAAAGGTTGTAGAAAATTAACTTTTCTATAACTTTTATTCCAATACATTTTTACATTTATCAAATATTAAAGCAAATATTTCAAAATAACGGATAGGTGACAAGAGTAAACACCCACTTCCGTTTGACCAATTTTTACCAAAAACTAATTAGTTCTTGTGACTTTCATAAAAATGTTAAATAAAAATTTTCGCGTTGACCTAATTAATAGTTTTTGAGTTAGAGCACCCACAAAAAGTTATCACATACACAGAGGCATAATTGAGAAAATGGTCAAAACGTGTTCAGGGGACCTCAAAACGTGTATTTCCGTTTAAATCTCGAAGTCTATTTTTTCATGAATACAATACTTTCCCCTATACTACGTATGGCGAAAGTAAAAATTCTTGCACCAATACAGAACTTTACATATTTGCGTATTTTCGAGTCCTGTGCGTTGTTCCTATGTATTTCTACGCTTACTTGAACATTATTCCAAAATTGTCCCATTCTTCTCCGCAAATAAAAAGCTTGAGGAAGACGATAAACCGATTTAATGATCTATTAATCCAATTCACGAACACTTCTAACGCCGATAGGAACCGAATCGTAACGCGACCGCATGGTTCCGACGCATTCGAAAACGGCGGAAAGAATGGCGAGACTAAATTGGGGTCAAGGTGTGTGTATGTGTGTGTGTCTGGGTCTGTGTGTGGTCCAGCGGTGAAATCCTGGGAGGTCCTTTCCCGAAAGAATCGGTGGGAGGAGGGAGACAGAAGAACACCATTCCGCGCAGACGAACGGGTTGAAACGTAGGAAAATGAATGCGATGGAATCGTGTGTTCGTCTCTTGTGTTTTCTTTCGAGACTTCTGCATGAATCTGAGGTATCAAACGGGAAATATCGCTCACAGGTTAAGTAACGTGTGGAAAAGTTCGGAGAAAATCGTTCCGATCCATCGCACGCTCACTTTCACTCGACGACCTAAATTTGAAATAAACATTCTTCTATCGTCTGTCGGATGGTATGGATAGAGATTAGAAAATTCAAGTTATAGAACTTCGATTTAATTATTTGGAATATCGAAAGGATTGTTGTTATGATCAAGTTGGCAGGCTGCTGGGGGCGTCGAAGAGACACATACAAAACACGCACACAAAAACACGAATGCTTTTCGGGCATATGCCCTTCATCAGCGATGGAGAGAGAGAGAATGTGTGTGTGTGTGTGTGTGTGTATATATATATATATATATATATATATATATATATATATATATATATATATATATATATATATGGATGTCAACAAGGTGTTGGGATGAGGAAACCCAGTGAGCACTCACCAATCAGACGACTTCAGGTTGGCGAGGCCCCGGGGATGTCGAAGCGACACACGTAAAATAACACAAAAACACAGAATATATATATATATATATATATATATATATATATATATATATATATATATATATATATATATATATATATCAGCACCGTAACTAGAAATTTTAGCGCCCGGGGCAAACTAGGCAAACTACTAAATATGCGCCCCCACATTCAATAAATTATCATTTATTTAGTTACTATTTGGATATTTTTGTGCCCGGGGCAGATGCCCCGCTTGCCCCGGCCTAGTTCCGGCTCTGTATATATACATACACACACATATAAGGACCCTCCGAAATTCTAATGTTCTATAATTATTATATATACCTATATAGATATAGATGTGTGTGGGTGTATCATCGCATGACGTCATAATCAGCTTGTTTCGGTTCGATGTTGGATCAAAGCCAGCTCCATGAATCTTCCAGGCACACCCATTTTTTCTGCCCATGTCCTTGTGGTACATATGAAAACTCTCAGTCCCTCTCCGCCTCTTGGTCTCCCTTCGTGGTCACCCATTGGGGCCCGCTACGTATTTTTTTCGGCCGTCTTCCGGCGATGTTCTCTTCATCAATGAAACTCGAGTTTCTTCTTTTTCGGCGCGTTTCATTAAAATTCCCAACTTGGAAACTTGCCTCCTGGATCTACCCCCGTGCTCGCTCAACTCTGTCACTTTTTCGCGTTCGACGAAAATTCTTTTTTTGTCGGTTAATTCATGGAATGTTATTATTTCTCGGGCATTTATTCGCATTTCGTCAGTTAGAGGAAAATATTGACGAGCGAAGTTTTTAACAACGATAAGGCTTATTAATTCTGTACATTTTGCTGAGATGGCTGACTCCTCTACCCCCTGATAGTGATAGTTGAAATGATTATGTTAGAATCTTTTCGAAAATAATTTTTTAGCCCCGTAAAATTATTACTGATTGTTTGAACCTCCTAAGTTATGGGATCATATTTTGACGGAACTTAAGTATTATAGTTGGGAAGGATAATGAGCATTATCAATCATTTGCGTCACCGTTCAAAGTTTGACTCACTCGTCTCTAAAAGCAGCTGGAAGAAATGAAGATTTTTTTGTTTTAAGACAGTTCTCAATCATTAGCTTTTGAACATTGTCTGTTTATCCATGACAAACATTTTGGACGGGTAAAAAAGCGCTAACGCTTTTCGCGTTGGAGAAGGTAATTCCATTTGTTTCTTCGGGAAAGAGAATTGTGGGCCTTCCGTCTCCCAAAACGATGCTATCTGATCCCTTCGTGTACACTGTAATACCTTTTCCTCCGCCCGCGTACTTCCCTACCGAACGTACCAAGGTTGCCAACTTCCCTTCCCATTTAAAGGCAAATGCGGAGGGATTCGGATTTCGAGCGGAAGTGCGTCGCAGTATTTACGACGGAATACAATCCCGGTTATAAAAAAAAGCCGGCGGGATCCGACCTTGGTCGACGGCGGCTATAAGATTTTGAAGAGGAAGCCCTCCCGTTGGAAAAGAAACTTTATTCAAGTTCTTCTTCCTCGCTTTTTGAAAGAACCCGCCGATTCCCGGCCCCGCGAATTTTTACATGCTCGGAATCGGAAAAGGAAGGTTTTCATCACCGATGTCGAAGAACGACCTTGCTGTTTATTTCTCAACCTACGGACCAGTCGAAGCGACGATAAACGTCGTCTTTTCGAAGTGAACGTCTTATGAAAAGTGTCCTCTCGGTGTAAGAACGTTTTTTGTTACGCGATTTACACTTTTATCGCATTCCTTTACAAGACGAGTAAAACGGCTCGTTTAAATTCACCTCTCTCCTGTTTTTTTTCCGATCGAGAGTTGGGTGGTCCTCAAGACGCGATATTCACGCAGTCGTGGAGCTTCTCGGATTAAATAAAGAAAATACTAATAAAAACATTCAAGCCAACAACCGGTACATTGTGTACGGATCACTTGCCTTTAAACCTAATTTTGAAATGTATGTTCGGCTGAATGATCTATTTGATACCCTGACATCATGCATTCCAATAAACAATAAGATTTAAGGTATAATCGTATGTAAAATAAAATAAAACACAAATCAGTGGTAGACAGAGGTCCTACTATATCCGCAAGGAAAAAAATACCGGATGATGTCCATCATTCGTCAAAATGTGTCGTACATTTCTTGCGTCATTGAAATAATAGCAAGTTGTCTACTTCTATTTTGAGTTTTATTTTATCTGTCGTAAGATTACACCTATTTTGGAATTCCACAGTGTGGCAGCATCTTCAGCGAATTACAATTTATATACATTTCTAAATTTATGCACCTTTCTGTTTTATTTTTTTGGCCGTTTGCTCAATTATACCAACGCCTCATACATTTACCTCATTAAGAGTAACAATCTGGAGTGCAAACGTGCACGGCTATTGCAGGATACGATTTCGTGACTCTAGCATTGGGAGGGAGGTATTCTATTAACAGTTTCTACCAAGGCCAGTGCGCTCACACAAACACATACATTCATAAATGTACCCAACACATACTCATACTGAATAATAACAACTCAATTGTCGATGGTTTCCATTTCAACCTGTGACCTTAGGGTTGGGTGAGACGGATACCCTCACCTATCCCGAGCACCAAGGCTATAGCAAACAGTCATGCATAAGTAAACCTATTTATATATACGCCAGGGAAAGTTAAGAGAAAAGTCTTAAAAAAAATAAAGGCGAGGACGAAGCCTAATGGATAATGAGAATCCACCCTTGTCACCGAGGGCACGTGGTTATCCAAAATGAGGACGTCTAAATGAATGAACTTTACGTGAACGTATGGCGGTTTACTTCAATTGGAGGTGAATTCTCTAGCCAAATATAAATAAATAAATAAATATATATATATATATATATACTTACGGAAAAGGAAAGGTAAAATGAATATATGGATGTCAACAAGGTGTTGGGATGAGGAACTACAGCTACAGAGAGAGAACTTCTCTCTCTGTAGCTGAAGAAGGAGTAGTTCCGAAAGCTTTACGTTTGTGATGTTTCTGTGTTTTTGTGTTATTTTACGTGTGTCGCTTCGACATCCCCGGGACCTCGCCAACCAGAAGTCGTCTGATTGGTGAGTGCTCACTGGGTTTCCTCATCCCAACACCTTGTTGACATCCATATATATATATATATATATATATATATATATATATATATATATATATATATATATATATACACACACATATACACACACACAGTAGAAACCCGATTATCCAGATTAAACGGGGATGTAGTAAGTCCGGATAACGAAAAATCCAGATAATCGATTTTAAATAAAATACGTTATATTTGAATAACAATTGAACAAATATTACAAAAGGCGCCACAATAGCCGATTCAAGCGTCAGCTGTACCATTTCTGGCCCGTCACGATGTAGAATAAGAACTAGAACATTTTTCTTTAATGTATACAAGTGTCACGGTATATGGAGCTAACAATTATTAAAATAATCGCAGCTGTTTTGTGCAATCCGGATAATCGAATATCCGGATAATCGGATACCGGATAATCGGGTGTCTACTCCCCCTCCTTTCTGCTCTCTTTTCTCTACCTCCCCTACTCCTCCATTTCCCCTCTTTTTCTCCCTTCTCTTTCCTCATCCACTCGACTTCTCACTCCTATTCCCTCCTCCACCATTGCTCCCTTTTCCATTCCTCCTTTCTCTCCTTTCCTTTCATTCTTCTCCTTACTCCTACCTCATCTCTTCCCTCTCTCAGCCGCCCTCCTCTCCCCTCCATTCAAGCCAAAGCTTTTAATTTCATGTTTTACATACATCCTTTCAAAATTTTAGTTTATGACTGGTTTAATCAAGTTTTGAGTAAAGGAAAAGGAGCCCTGTGGTTTTTCCATAAATTCATCATCACTTTACCACATTGTTTTAGTTTTACTTCTAAGCTTCTCTTCCTTAATACAATGATTAAACTTTCTACATCCAATATCATTATAAATAGATGCTTCTTACATATGAGTCGTCTAGTTTCAAAACCAGACAAGTCCAAAATATAAAATTTTTCAGGAGGAAGAAAAAACGTTTAACTTCTCTTTGGCAAGAAACAGCATTTTTGGAATGGGTGAGGCTAAAAGCTTATCATATGTAGGGGTATAAATTAGGTTCCAAACAGATTTGAACTGTAGGTGTAATCTGAAATAGGTATTTTGTTTGGACTTGGCTGGTTTTGAATCCAAAATTGAAGATGGCTGGTTTTGAAACGAAATATTGAAAAAATACCGTTTATTGACTATCCTTGCAAAACATATTTATTTAAAAAGGTACATTGAACTTAAAAACATATAATAACACAAATACCTTAGTTGTGTTACAATAAAAATAAAAAATCTGATTTGGCCACCAAATGACTTTCTCCATATCTGTAATATTTCTAAAAATTCCAAATAGGTTACATAATAATAAATATTTTAAGAAACTGCGAGAAAATATTAGACTTTACAAAGAACAGAAATAAACTCAAACCATAGCCTTCTAATATTGGATATAGCCACAAAGCTCCAACAATTAAGAAAAGAAAAAGGAGCGTTACTAAGACGTAACTAAGCGTCAATTGTTAACAATAGTCGTCGGTAGGTGGCGTGGTGGTGGCAGCTAAGAATATAAGATATCTCTTAAACAATGGATTATATGGGGAAACGTTTCAAACAAAGGTTGTAGAAAATTAACTTTTCTATAACTTTTATTCCGATACATTTTTACATTTATCAAATATTAAAGCAAATATTTCAAAATAACGGATAGGTGACAAGAGTAAACACCCACTTCCGGTTGACCGATTTTTACCAAAAACTAATTAGTTCTTGTGACTTTCATAAAAATCTTAAATATAAAATTTCGCGATGACCTAATTAATGGTTTTTGAGTTAGAGCACCTACAAAAAGTTATCACATACACAGGCATAATCGAGAAAATGGTCAAAACGTGTATTTCCGTGGAAATCTCGAAGTCGATTTTTTTCATGAATACAATCCTTTCCCCTATATTACGTATATAGAGAAAGTAATGAGGAAACACGAATTAAACTACACAATCGAAGATATGAATAAAAATTTTCATTTCTTTCTACGTGAAATAGTGTAAATATCGAGTCCAAGTCTCGATCGTATGTTATTTTAAATTGTTAAAGGCTAAAAGGTCTACACATTGTATTCCAGCCGATTATGAGTTGAAGTAGGTTCTGGTGCTTTCCCGGTGGGTTGATTGTAGGAATTCTTTTCGGGTGCACAAGCGGGTCAAAGTTTGATCTAAGATCGACGTTTCGACTGCTGACTCCGCCATCTTCTTCCGAATTCCTACGATTATGTGTTAATCAAATGAAAAAAAGAAAACTTTCCTGATATCGTACCCATGCCTTTTCGGGAGACGTGTACTCACTTAATAAATGCAAGAGTTCGCGCCGAGTATTCAGGCAAAAGATTCGTCGAAATCGAACCGGCCGTTCTCGATTTATTTGCGTTCATGCCGGGAGGTGATGTCACTCGAGGCTTCGGACGCAGGCAGACACGCAGGCAAGCGGGGACACAGCGGTTATAATATATTTGATTAAGAAAATAGCCTATATGTTACATTAAAATTTATGTAAAAATTAGAATGTTTTGTGTGTTAGGATTATGGTGCCATTATCCGTGATTTTTAGTACGTATTGGGATAAAAAAATTAGTTTAAAATGATCACGTCATCATATGTATACATCGTTGGCTAAAATCAAATGGATTATAATGCAGTCTAAGCATTAAATCAATGATTTTGAAATATGGAAAGTCAAATCCCATTTTTACTTTCTCCATATACGTAGTATAGGGAAAAGTATTGTATTCATGAAAAAAAATCGACTTCGAGATTTCAACGGAAATGCACGTTTTGAGGTCCCCTGAACACGTTTTGACCATTTTCTCGATGATGTATGGGTGTTAGTGTGTATGTGTGTGATAGCTTTTTTGTGGGTGCTCTAACTCAAAAACCATTAATTAGGTCATCGCGAAATTTTATATTTAAGATTTTTATGAAAGTCACAAGAACTAATTAGTTTTTGGTAAAAATCGGTCAACCGGAAGTGGGTGTTTACACTTGTCACTTATCCGTTATTTTGAAATATTTGCTTTAATATTTGATAAATGTAAAAATGTATCGGAATAAAAGTTATAGAAAAGTTAATTTTCTACAACCTTTGTTTGAAACGTTTCCCCATATAATCCATTGTTTAAGAGATATCTTATATTCTTAGCTGCCACCACCACGCCACCTACCGACGACTATTGTTAACAATTGACGCTTAGTTACGTCTTAGTAACGCTCCTTTTTCTTTTCTTAATTGTTGGAGCTTTGTGGCTATATCCAATATTAGAAGGCTATGGTTTGAGTTTATTTCTGTTCTTTGTAAAGTCTAATATTTTCTCGCAGTTTCTTAAAATATTTATTATTATGTAACCTATTTGGAATTTTTAGAAATATTACAGATATGGAGAAAGTCATTTGGTGGCCACATCAGATTCTTTTAAGTTTATATTCGATTTTCTCCGATTTTTCAGCATTTAAAAAAGTTTCCTAATTTTGCTGGCGTTGTTGATCTCGGATTTTTGCATTGTTGGTTTTCAAGTGCTTTTGCACTAAGCTTACCATGAAACAAACGCATGAAGGACAGTAACCGATTGAAAATTTACGTTTCGCGTAAATATAAAACAAATGAAACACGTAGCGAAGATACTTGAAGTCAGAAACGACTCCAATCTATTGTAATAATGGACAACTTAACATTTCAAATAGGAAGATATTTTACGTGTACATTAAAAATATCGTTTCGTTTGCAAATTTTATAGGGCAGTTTAAAGCAAATTACTGTATCGATAATGTTTGTGATTAATTCATTTCGATAATTAAGCAAGATATTTGACGCATGGTCGGTGCATTTATAGTGATTAGTTAATATTATACAAACCTCAGAAAATACGATGCATGTATGTACATACCATCAGAAATAGTGAAGAAAACAAAAAATGCTGTGTACCTGTAAGTGTTAGTCTAAATCATGTAGGTATGTGTTTTTGGTTATGAGAATGGTGTGAGCAATATGATTATTTTGAGAGGGGCAATAAAAGTTGTTCAGCGAAAATCACTGTGTAACAATTTTTGTCTGCAACTATGGCATTGGGCCACTTCACGCAAGGTTCCCTAAATGTTTGCAGGAAGTTTTGCACCGGGCCCCTAGTGTTGATTATAGTTATTGCTGAAACGGCGATCTGAGCCATGAAACTTGAAAAAATCACTGGTAAGAAACTCCTTCAGCCAAAATTATAGGATTAGGAATAAGACTATTGTCTTATTTATATGGGCTCTGAGTAGTTTAAATGCTGTCGAGTTGGTTTGTTTGCGAGCTTAGGCGTGTGTGTATATGGCGAGTTTCTAAGCGCTTGCAGTATGCAAGCACCGAAAACTAGTAATTTAAACATATGTACCTACCTTAAACTTATGAAAACAATATAAAAATAGCATTTATAAATCTTTTCATTCAATTCCAAACTAACGTGTTCAATCTTTACTATCACCTCGATTAGTTAGCATTGACTCCTACGTTACTTTCTCCTTTAATTATCTTTCTTTATTTCCCTTGCACCTGTTAATTCCTTCATTCATCTTTTCTAATTTCCTCCAACTCTCCATTTCTCGTAACCCTCCCTCTCATCCATCTCGCTCCTACCACTCTTCCTCCCTTACTCTCCTCCTCCTACCTCTCCTCCCCCCCCACCCTCTCCCCCCACCCTCTCCCCCGACCCTCTCCTCCCCCCACCCTCTCCTCCCCACCCTCTCCTCCACACCCTCTCCTCCCCCACCGTCTCCTCCCCACACCGTATCCTCCCCCCACCGTCTCCTCCCCCCACCGTCTCCTCCCCCACCCTCTCCCCCACCCTCTCCCACCACCCTCTCCCCCCACCCTCCTTAACCTCTCCTCCTCCACCCTCTCCTCCGCACCCTCTCCTCCCCCCCACCCTCTCCTCCCCAACCTTCTCCTCCCCCCACCCTCTCCTCCTCCCACCATCTCTTATCCCACCCTCTATTCTCCCCAACCTCTCCTCCCCCCACCCTCTCTTCTCCTCAACCTCTCTTACCCCCAACCTCTCTTCCTCTCACCCTCTATTCTCCCCACCCTCTCCTTCTTCAACCCTCTACTCCTCCCACCCTCTCTTTCTCCTACCCTCTCCTTTCTCCTCTCGTCGTTTGTCTGTCTGTCTGTCTGTCCCAACCCTCTCATCCTCCTCCCTCTCTTCCTCTCATCCTCTCCTCCTCCCTCCCTCTCCTCCCCCCTCCCTCTCCTCCTCTCTCCCTCTCCTCCCCCCTCCCTCTCCTCCTCTCTCCCTCTCCTCCTCCCTCCCTCTCCTCCTCCCTCCCTCTCCTCCTCCCTCCCTCTCCTCCTCACTCCCTCTCTCTCCTCCTCACTCCCTCTCTCTCCCTCCATGCGTCCTTAGCAACTAGTCCGACGTCTCAACATCTCCCGCCATCGTCACTTCCTACTTACGACGCGCAATTTTCGGCATGGGCCCCGGGAGATGAAGGAGATCGTTGGAGAGTGGAGAGGGAGATGGGTGTTAAGGGAGGAGGGGGGAATAGTGGGGATCTTAGGGGAGGGGAGGGGTTTGCTGATGACTATAGGGAGAGAGGTTCTCGTTGTAGAAATAGAGGTGGCGGTTTGGTTAGAGCGTTGACCTTCCATGCAGCGCTCCCAGGTTCGAATCCTGCGGAGGCAAGGATTTTTCAACCTGGGACCGTAGAGCTGCTGAAACTCGATCATTTTCAAAAGCTCGGGCTCGCGAGCTTCTTTTTAAGGTAAAGCTCGGGTAATCGAGCTACCCGAGCTTTTCATAAACATTTCAATGTATAATAGCACAAAACACCTCAGAAACTCAGATGGGCCTAACTGGTAGCTCGATCCAGCGCCATCTATTAGCGCAGAGTCATCCGAAGAAAAGACAAGTGTGAAACCAAATAAACAAGTGAGAAGCGAATGATTCGCTCTACGGTTAGATTATTTGAAACGACTCCTAATCTTGCTGACGTAACCGTCATTTGGTCGACCTGCCATGTTTCGTTGAAAGATACTATCGTGTTTCATGTTTACCTCACATGTTCATATGCAGCAATTCAGCAACAAGGAGATTAGAGAGCTTACTGGTTCATAAATTTCTTAAGTTTTAGTTTTTAGCTAAATTGTTAGTTTTTATCCGTTCTTTTTTCTAAAAATAAGCTTCCAGAACGCATAGTTTATCAGTGACTTTATCGTGTCGATCAATATTCTTATGTTGGTATAAATAACATTCCTTGGCCTGTCGGGATTCCCTGTCTTCCTCCGTTTTCACAAGTACGCCTCGGAAAGGCTCGGGGGCCGCCCTGGGCGGTTGCCCACTCCTAGAACCGGCCCTGGTTATTATTTTACTTCGCAGTGGAGGGTACAAGACATCATTCCTGTCCTGCACAGTGCTGAGTAGCAGGTTTCGTTACTTAGGCTCGAGTCTCGATAATTTTTTTTCATGAAAAGCTCGAGTTCGAGCCGAGTGTATATTAGCGAGTAAGCTCGAACTGTTCGACTCGAACTAGCTCGAGCCGAACAGTTCGTACCGTCCCCTACTTGCGTGATTTCAGGAGACCGCGCAAGTCAGCGCTCCGTCCATCGGAAGGGACGTAATGCAGTTGGCCCTCTTGGTGCTCTTCGTAAAGAGTAGGCTAATGCCGGCACCGGGTTTCCCTCCCCCCTTGTGTTCGGTGTGGAAGGAGTAATGGTTATAATAATCCAAATGGTTGATTAGCCAGAAATTCCGTACAAACAAACAAATCGTTGTAGAAATGATAAGTGAAGGGGGGTGGGGATTGAAAGGGAGTGGGAAGCATAGGAAAAGGAGAAGAGAGACAAAAGCGGCGGTTGGAAATATTTATGAAACCGATCTAGAAAGCAATTTTTATTTTTGCGGATGCCTTGTTATGCAGAATTATGGATCGCGTCGCCTAAGAAGGGCGTGCGGGCTGCATGTGCCCCTCGGGAGCGTTTTAAGCGGCCCGCGCAGCTAAGATGAAAAATCCGATGTGGCCACCACGTGACTGTCTCCATAACTGTAATATTTATAAAAATTCCAAATAGGCAGGTTAAATGATAATAAATATTTAAGGAACTGCGAGAAAAATTTAGAGACTACAAAGAACAGAAATAAACCCAAACCGTAACCTTCTGATACTGGATATAGCCACGAAGCTCCAACAATTAAAAAAATAAAAAAGAGCGTTACTAATACGTAAATAAGCGTAAAGTGTTTACAACAGTTGCCGGTGGTGGTGGCAGCTAAAAAACATAATTTTAGAAATATCTCTTATACCAGTGGCGTAACTACAAATTCATGGAACCCCGCGAAATTTTGGAATAGACCCCCTTCAAAACAACCATACTAACATCATTCTACACTCGCTTCGAAAATGTTAATATAAATAATATAATGTACTTTTTATCATATAATTTTATTTACAAGATGCAGAGGAATAGCATATATTACGTATAGAACATTCTTTTGGTAAATTTCTTTGGTAAGACAAAATAAGTTAATGTTAATCTTATAACAAACGTTTCAAAACGGTATGGCGATATTAGCCTTTGGTCAGGTCTGAATTCGATCATATTATAATAATTTGTCCATTTACTTTGAGCAAAGATATTAATTTTCCGAAAGATTCTAGTAATCGCAGTTTTTTTATTTAGATGTGATATAGGAAAATAAGCAATGGCGAAACGTTTTAAAGAAGATGATTAATGTATTCAGAGAGCTAAAACGCAGTTATTTTGCTTCTGCTGTAAGCTCTTTGATCTATAGAAGTAGTTCAGCAAAGAAGGGAGTGAGCGATTGGAAGCATCTTAGTGAATGCTTAAAATCATATGAAAACTCGCCTCAACATTTGAAATTCCATAAAATGTGGCTTGAAATGGATTTGCACCGGGTGCACCTCCTCTCATGGGCCGGTGTCACCCCTTCGCCCCCCCCCCCTCCCCCACTATCCCATGGTGACGGACCTGGCGGCACAGTAGTTACGCCCGTCTTAAAATGGTTCAAAAAAGGCTGTAGAAAATTAAATTTTCTACAACTTTTATTCCGGTACTATTTTACATTCATCAAATATTAAAGCAAACATTTCAAATAAACGAATAAGTGACAAGAGTAAACACCCACTTCCGGTTGACCGATTTTTACCAAAAACTAATCAACTCCTGTGCCTTTAACCTAAATGTCAAATATAAAATTTCGCATTGACCTGATTAAGAGTTTTTTAGTTAGAGCACCCACAAAGTTTCTATCACACGTGCGCGCAGACATAATCGAAAATGGTCAAAACGTGTTCAGGGGACCTCAAAATGTGTATTTACGTTGAAATCTCGAAATCGATTTTTTCATGAAAACAATAATTTTCCTATACTACGTATGGAGAAAGTAAAAAGCTTTACGTAAAATTTAACACAATTTCAAATTTGATATTATCATCATAAAAACATTAACGTTGGCGCTAAAAAATGTTCAGACTTGACTGTCGCTTATACGATACCACATAATCTATAAGTATCTTCCGATATAAGCTCTCATACGGCCCGCTAAATCATTCGCAACTTCCAATGTGGCCCGCCGAAGCATTCACAACCGTCAATGCGGCCCGTTATGTAGGATGGTTTCTGACCACTGATTTAGACTACAGATTTCGTTCTTAAATCTAACCTGGAATTAAAAACAGAAATCTATGCTATCAGAAGGATTCGAACCATCGATCTTCATATTTGAAGGCAGCTACTCTATCCACCGCATCTACTATTCAAAATTTATCATCCAATATATTCTTTCAGCAAAAATTAATTGATATAAGATATTTCACATTTCCTCGCAAAATTGCTGTACTATTCTGTTCCAGTCAAGGATCGCGAAGTGAGAGGAACTAAATTTCAGATCAAAACGTACATATAGAGGTAAGATCCCGCGACTCTAGCTCCTTTTTCCATTGCCAAAACTGGATGTCCTGCCGGATGTCTCTCTTGCCTTTTTTGCCATCTGCCACTGTCATTAGAACTATTAGATAGACAAGGTATTTCTTATTTTATCTGCCTCTAAAATCAACTTATTTTGGGGATAGGATGACATGTCATCTGTCCTCTGATACGTCGTTCATTTTAATTTCGCGTTTTGTTGCTACGTAAATACCGAACAGGTGTGTGTGTGTGTGCTAGCTTATATAATCGCATGTTGTGCAATTTTAGTGTATTCAACGATAAGAATCGCAAAATATAAAAAATATAAAACATCCCATGAAGGACGATAAGAGAACATAGTAGGAAAAGATAACGTAGGGAAATTAAGGACCTTCGGTGCACTGCACCCCCTGCCATCCACCAAAAAGGTGACTTGTAGGATATCATGTAAATGTAGATGAAGTTTATGGCGTACTTTCTGTTGTTAAATCTCCTTTTAGGCAAGAAAGTCTGATCTTAGAGCATTAACTCACGAATGGATTTTCCTTTTCGCTAAAATTTTAAAATGAAGTTATTACCTACGACCGCAATTACCACACTAAATGTTGGGTTAGAGGCTTTGTTAGCTTAAGCTTGTATCCAATAGTGTTTCTTAAAACTTATTGTCAAGAGACTTCGTGGAAAAACACTTTTTCCTTGAAACCTCAGTCCTCCAGAAATAAGAGAATTTTCGAAATACATATATATTTTTTTAACGTACTATCTAGAAATTTACATTTTCAATATTTTGTGAACCTCCAAAAAACATGGTTTTGGGCAGTGGCATAGCGAGAAATTAACGGGGGGAAGGGGGAGGGGGCGCATTAGATCTTTTTCACTGTAGTAAAAACAAAATGTGGAAGTGGATATTTACGGTTGTGTTTTGTGACAGTCCCTAATTCGTGGTCATTCTCGGAAATCACCCCACGTTGTCCTCGCTTATTATTGGTCTTCCGCTGCCATTGTGCCTTTAGTTAAGAAATACGAAAAACTGATATAATCTGAGAATATTGTAGGTTTAAAGACGTCCTTGCACCCCCATCCTCCCCACTGCGGTTCGGGGTTCAAATCCTGTCGGTGACTGATTTTTCGTTCCCTGCCCCTACTTGTGTGTTGTGAGAATATGCAAGTCAGCACTCCATTCATCGGAAAGGACGTTAAGCAGCGTGACCCCTTGGTACATCTCGCAAAGAGTAGGCAAATGCCGACGCCGGGTTCTCCTTCTCCTTCTGTGTGCGAATCTGTTGATCGCATTGACTGAAAAACGCGTCGGCTGAGCAGTTACAACTAGTTTCCCAATGTCAGACTGCCTTACCTACACCCTAATGAAAACCTTTGTTATCCTTTCTTATTCACATCAATGAAGAAAGAACATTATTTGTCAATTCTTACGATTTTTCAAAGTATTTTCTTTACCCATTGATCGATTTCTACACTCACTAGTAACAGCATTCACAACTATGACTGCCAGCATCCTCAATGAATTCAGAGATAACGAAAATGAATATTTTCCGTTCAAATTCCATAAAAAAACTAATGGGTGATAGATGGAAATCACGCAACTAATATTAGCTCGCTCGCTTCCTGTGTGCTATCTTTCAGCTGTTTATGCAACGAGTACTCACACTGTTGCCATGCGACCCGGCTTATTACATATAGCGACACATACTTTGAAATACGCTGCATGGAATATATAGGTAACTCGTTGAGCAATAAAACGGTTGAGTAAATTATGGGTCTATTTGAATCACAAAGCGGGCGTTGTTGTTAATTCACACCTTTTCTGTATGTGAGCTTTTGTTCAATAAATAAACTAATCTGAATACTATCCGTCAATACATCCCTGAAATTTAAATGCACATATACGTTTAATCAGCTCTTCATGAAAAAGTTATTTCTTTTGAAACGCTACTTATTTTTATGCCTTTAGTTTATGTTTATGTTCTTTGTTTTATTTGAAAGTAATTAGTTGCAATGTTAACCACCTCGAATATTTTTGTAAATAGCAATAAAATAGATGTTGTTTTATTGTAGTTTTATAATAGAATAAAAGCTTGGATAGCCATCTCGAATTTTAAAAAATACCCCAATAACTTGCATTAATAAATAACTCTAAATAAATTAATAATCGAACTTATATTTACAATGGGATGTAAAAATAACTCAAGATTATCAGTTGTAATCCACTCTTCCTTAGAAAATAGCAGAGTCATCTAAATGCTGAATACTAATATTGATACATAAAATTGATTCATAAAACCGTATTTATGATAAAAAATGTGGCCAAGAAAAAAATCATTTTAAATCATTGCGAAACTTTGTGACATCCATGGATACGACCACCTTAAAATCACTGAATTCATCAAAAGAGATATTTGTTAATACTTACGCCTCGATGAAACAACTCTCACATCGAACGATTAAGAGGGGTGATTCCCACGCATCGAATCTTTCAGCAGGGAGAGTGAGTGATTCGAAAGGAGTAAAAAATAGACTCGATCGGAGCAGCTTTCATTTTAATGGTCGTGGAGAATCCATTCGAGCGTCCTCAAGAAATAAAGAATATCCACGGTCCAAATGCTCATAATGGCGAATCCAAGAGAGCGGAAGCAATTTTTGGTGTTGCTTCGTTGGTCTCGTTGTCCATGTTTAAAATGTAATCTAAAGGAATGGGTACGGTCCGAATTCTATGACGTCGGCATTCCCATGTCCCGGTTCACACATGGGGAATACAACAGGGCTCACACAGATACGGTCCAATGGTTTTTTTCATCCATAAATCGATTTAAATAGTCTTGTGAACGACATCAAAGGGATTTTTTTTAAATTTCGATTTCGCTCGACTAGTTAGCGTGTGTTTCGTTTTTTTGTGGCTAGTATCTCGATTTCTTTAAATGGCACTACCTTTTCTGTTTTTTTTTTTCAATGTCTATCGATCATGCGTTTCTTTAAGAGCCGACTTCAAAGATGTTCGTCATTCAATGCTTTATTACTTTGTTGTTTGATAGTTCTTATGGTTTTAGGCAATTACTTTGTGCCGGAGTAGAGCTTAATTATGCGGAAATGTCACAAATATCGATTTGCGACAGTATTTAGTGAGCAGTAAAACTTCAAAAATATGGGTCACAAAAAATAACCATTACAAGAATGAAACTTCATTGAAGAAAGTAATGGGAAAGGCACAAACTATGAAATAAACTCCTTTCGTACGTATATATAACTAGAAGAAAACATCCTCGCGGAAGCGAAAATTTGGTGGAACTGTCTTAAATAAGACAAATTTCCCTTCTGCCAAGGTCTTAACGGGATTCTAAACTATGACCCGCTATAATAAAACATTGTTTACTCTCGAATCCTCCCACAAAGATACCCTCGAAGTGGATGTTTGTTGGGAATACATACATAAGATCTCTTGGCTATAAAATAGTTACATCTGTCGTTAATTTAATACGAAGCAGTTGGTAAGTTACTTAATTACTTTTATCATACGAGGGTTGCGATTTTATATATACAGTGCAATCTCTATAATTTGAACCCAGGTTAATCCGAATTCCCAGTAATCCGAACTATTTCTCAACATCAGGTGTAAAGTGTCAGTTAAGGGAAGCGAGCCTCGGAAAGTGAATTTTGAAGCTTTTAATTTTTGACAAAATCTGCCACAGATCCCTCACAGTCATTTTAGTGAACTGTAAGTACATTAATTGGTGTTTTATTTACAGAAATTTAATACATAATAGATTCTTTCCTCGTTATTTTACATCAATATTGATACACTACTGATATACTACTATATATATATATTATACTACTACATCGGCAACTACATAAGCAGGCATATAAGAACCTAGTGAAAGGAATAAAAAAAAGATAGATGATTATTTACTATAACAAGGTGTAATCATGTATGTATGTATAAATTTTCAGTTTTTACTGTGGAAACATGCATACTATACATTATAATAAATATTTTTTTCTTAAAAATGTGGTCATATACTTAGAATCCAGTAATCCGAACACCTCGATAATCCGAACACGCCCTGCATTAATTAGTACAGATAACCTTTGGGCAGTATCATGATTTCGGATTACGTCCTAAAGCACGATGACTGCTTTTTAATCACATATAGCGACATATCTCCGTACCCTTCGAAGTTTTTGCAGTTCGCTGAGAGAGGCGTCACCTAGCGGTTCGGAGGCAGCAGACTCCAGCAAACACAAAAGAAAAGGATCTTCATAGGGGGCATTACAGGATAACGGCTGTCTAGGGGCGGAGAATGGGTAAGCCATCAGGATCGGTTGAGTCACAGGGGTTGAGCATAGACTTGAAGGCAGACGGTAGAAGAATCTTTGGGATTTGGTGACAGACGGACGTGGTTCAAAGGTTTTTATGTGCTTTTAAGACCTACCCTAGGACCAATTTTCACGTACCAACGGACTCTCTCCGATAGGGCAACTGGATCGATGAAGCAGGACCTACCCTACAAGAAAACACCTGGCCAACGGAGGCAACCGTTTGATTTTATTTTTCCGTTCCCCATCAGAATGCCAATTATCTACTCTTGGTTTATCTGAAGGACTGAAGATCGATGCTCTGGAATCAGCTATGCAGAATTTCTTGGATAAATGTTGGTGTTATTGCAATTATCTTCCTAAGAAAACTTCTCAGAAGGGCATTCCATCAACAAAGTAACCGTCTTTGGGGGCAAATCGCTGATAATTGCCTTATTCTTATTAAATCACCAACGGCTACAGTTTTGATTGCCCAGATTTTGGAAGCCAAATCACCTTATAGCAATAATTCTCACGTTGTTTAATGCAAGTGCGTGCAACATGTTGCTTCCTAGATGGCTTAGTTCGACTGTGGGTTCCGTGTTATAACATAAAGTTATTTTATTTTGCAATGCAATTTAAATGAAATTTTTAGAGCATTTGACCGTGATCCCTTCATAAATTAGTTTAACCTTTTTTCGGGAGCAACAAAATCACAAAATTCTCAAATTCCATCTAAGATACAATAGACGAAGCAGTTGGAAGAAACAGAATACAGAGAGGTAAGTCTTCTTAGCAGTAATGGAATTTGCTCTAGGTGAGTTATCACTCTTCATCCGCTTCTTTGTTTGTACGACTTGCTCGCTTTGCAGTTTAAATTTAAGATTTACATTTTAAAATGTTAAATTAAACAGAGAAAACTCTCTTTACTTCAATATTAACTTAATGTAAATTCCACCCTATGCTACTCCTGGATCCACGCTGTGGCAGAAAAATGGCATTGCAACCAACACATGTTGGCCAGCAATAAATCTCGAATTTGTATTCATCCTAGGAGAAATTCTACTTGGAGTTTTGGGTATTCTGATCCAAATATTAAGGTAATAGATAACCTTACAGGGTACATGAAAGCTTTCAATCCCTTTTTGTAGTAAATATAGACCTAATCATGTTATCGAAACTGTTTCCAGCAAATATGCGGTTCGATTTAAGTCAGCGCTTAATTTTAATTATGGAACTTATTATATATAATTTATTAGAGGAATTATCAACCAATATTGTTATAAATTACTTTTTCATTGCCTAAACCTATAACTTATATTGACCAGATTGGGAATTATTGAGTTCAAGACAATCGCTCTGTTTTGCATATACTCGAACAGTGGCGGCTCGTGTATAGGCACTGCGGAACTGCAGCACCCCCTTTTTCCACTTGATATTATCGATAACATTTAATATAATGAGTCCTTTTTTCTTTATTTTTGTAGTACAATATATATTCCTTAAGCTTAATGTCAGTACTTCAGTAGCCATCCCCCAGTTTATGAAAAAGATACAAAAATCTTTGTATGGAACTGTGCGCTTCACAGTGCCAGCGACGTGGTGTTTAACTGTTGTGCGCATGAGCACATAGGAGGGGGGGTGGGGAGGAAGGCGGGACTGCCAGCTCTCGTTGCTCTGGCGTGATGGTGGAAGGAAGTTTTTTTTACTCAGCGTGTGTTGTGCTTAAAAACCGTGTACCATATTCTTGAATGTGATAAAGTGTAGAAGAGTGTAGAATTAGATTATTATTCTGCTTCCAGCTATTCTATTTGATTCATTTTTTTTCGGTTCTTTTATGGATTTCATTTTTAAATGAATAGATCAAGCTTGAACTGTAACAATTTAAGTTAAAGTAAGTAAAAAATGTTTGGTTTTTTTTGTTAAGATTTTATCAAGTTCCTGAATAAATTTTCTTTTTATACATGTTTTTTTTTCCTTTTATACAATTTTAAAACAAAGGCTAAAAATTTTCTGGAGCAGCACCCCCACTAATTGTAGCTACGAGCCGCCACTGTACTCAAAGTAGTAGTACACCAATATTTCTTTAGAGTATAAAGGGCAAAATTGTTCTCCACATTGCGAGACCCAACAATTTATTAGTATGTATGACATTTTCAAATCAGTCATCTCAGTTTCACTTTGACCCTATATTTTGATGTAATAATGTAGCATCTATAATTTAGAGATAATTATGAAGAACAATGACCGCCAAATTTTTGCGCTATTTGAATCATTTAACCATGTTATCATCACTTAAAAGTCCTAATGAAATCAAGCTTTATTAGCAGCTCAACAACACCATCTGTGTAAGAAATTATGAACTAGTTTCTTCAGAGTAGGGATGTTATTTTGCGATACCTGTTCTACCTGTTACTGTTATAAAGAAATAGATATTCTAAATACCTGTTCCAAAATAACATTCTACATTGCAATGTTTTCTACCGGGAGGTTTCCGATCTATACCATGTTGCTTAAATGGATCTCGGTCGTAAAATAGAATAAGCAGAACAGGGCCGGCGTGATTATTTGAGGGATCTAGTTTCGGGTCCTATTTATGTATTTATATATAACCAGTGGTGCAAAAAATGACGTTTAAAAAAAAGAAAATGGTAGTTTTTAATAAAAAATAGTTACTGCTAAAATTATTTTTTAGTAAAAACTTAAGTGTTTAAAAATCTGGTGGCATAAATGCTTATTAATGGAAGAAAAAATACCATAATGAAATAAATATCAAACGTGTAATTTAGAAATTAATATAATGACATATAATTACACATAAAATGAACAATTAACTAGTACAGATTTTTATAAAATCACAAAATCAAATAGTTTTATTAAAAATATGAAAAAATATTTTTAAAATAAACATTTTGCCGACCATGAGCCACATTTAATATAAGTATAAGTATCTGGCGAGTCACCTACAAAATATACAAAAGGTAATACAGCGGAACCTCAACATGAAGCTTGCGTTCCGTGTATACGACTGGTATACATTAAGATAAATGCTTCTCAACACGAGGGGGGGAAATAGTGAATGTGAGGAAGAACCAAAACCACTTCGACTAACTTACCCAACCCAGCTGGGACGACTAAAATTTTTCTTCATGTTCTAATTTCCCTACCCTGGCCCAGCCAAGTTCCAATGGAATACTGCTTCACGTAATTCCAAATCTCGCCACTTTCAGCGCCTCGTAGTCGCCCCTAGAGGACCGCTGCGGAGGTGGAGCTCCGTTTTCTCGTCTATTATAAAGTGTTCATTTTATTACAAATTTTAAATGAAAATATAACGAATCATCCAACCCAACGTTAGCCAACCCGGTTGGAAAAAAACAACAACATCCAGGCGTTCCCGAGCAGAGCAACTCCACCTCGTTCCATTTCCCGTCACTCACGGCGCCACGTAAGGGTCATGTGGAAAGTACGTAAGTTGTACCAACATATATTTATTTAATATCTTACACAATTTTATTTTTTAAACAATGGATAATTGATATTTCAGGTCTGTATACATACTTGAATGCATACATTCCAGAGAACTTGTTAACATACATGCTAGAGAAATTTTTAGCATACCGATCATCATTACGTTATTATCAAATATGGACATGATATGCATATTGTGAATAGAATTAGGATTAATATTTTGGCCTAAGGAAGATGTAATGAACCTTTACCAGAATTTTAGCTTAGGTAAAACTTTAGTGACCAACTATCGATTTCGATATATGTACTTAATGTTGTTTTTAACTAAAATTATTAAGAAATGCGACTTCGATTAACTAATCATTATAAAAGGTATTATTGCTTAACTTACATTAGACAAAATTTAATCACAATGGATTGACAGTCCGACTATACGATTACAATTATTTGCAAGCAATAACCTTCATACTTTCCTAGTTAGCATTTTTTCGCTTTTATTATAACCCTCCTGCGACACGCCCCTTTTTGCAGATTAACCATTACCGCTCTTCATTTGTTCTAATTATCAAAGAAAAAAAAGAACGAAATTATTGGTAACAGTTTAAAACTTAGTATAGCGGTATAGCATATGTAGTTATTGTATTGTGCAGCATGTGGCTATTTTAATGAGCTTATTTTCTATAAAACCTGTGTACCTTGACCTCGGCTATACCTTGTTCCTCTATTTATACCGGTCAACGAACTTTGATAGATAATTGTTTTAGTGTATTTCTGCAGGGATTAATCGCTTAGTAACTATATTTCGTGATTTCTTTTATAGGAAAAATATCAGGAGTTTATGCTTTACTTTTTTATTATATATTTATTATAAATCATTTTCTTATCTTATATGCCGATCTTCGCTAACACTTGTTATAATCGGCATTTTGATTTCTTTGCTGCAGATTATTCCAGTAAAGTAAGCTGTCTTATTTTCTGTATGTATATTTTCCAAATTGATAGTCGTTAGGCATAATATTAAGATTTCTATTAATGAACTCCAAACTATTAAATATGTTATCGTGTCAAAATTCACGTATGTTCACTAGCCAAGTCAAGATTGGTCGATCTTATTGCGGTTCTTTTTTATTATAACTTTTCAATATTTTATTATATGAATTTATTTTAAAGCTAAAACCATAATGTGGACACTAATAGTCGTTTTGTTGGAATTTCTTAACCTATGAGAGAGATAGAATATAAGTCGGTGCTTGTAGATTTAAGAAAATGTTTTATCTTGAAGACGTTAAAAACTTTTGATTGAAGTAAGACAACGCCGTTTTTAATGTTGTGTTGTGTTATATGTACGTCAATATTTAATTTTATCATATGTTATATATTTCATCGAAAAAAGTCATGTTTTTGCTTTAAATTCCGTGTGTATTGAAAAATATTATGTAAGTTTGAAAATGAAAAAGGTTACCTAATTATTGTTGATTTAAATCTTCAGTCACGGTAAATCAGGAAGGAAAATGAGGTTAGTAATATTGGAAACTTTTGATGAGGTTACAGAATGGGCTGCAAAATATGTTCTAAAAAGAATAAACGACTTTAAGCCTGGTCCCGACAACTATTTTGTTCTTGGATTGCCCACTGGTAAGTTCATTATATTGTTTTGTTTCGGAATTCCGTCAGTTAAGTTAATATGACGCTTAACGGAGTTTTAATTGACAAAGAATGTATAAACGTTATGTTCGATTTGATAATAATTGTAAATTATCACAGTTATTAAATATTAATTCTACTTGTCAAATCAATGTAAGATTTGCTTAACAGCTTGTAAAATTTCTACAAAAAGGTCTACACATAATTCTGGATTTACATATTGGCAACTGCTCTCCCCAGAGGATGCTTATGCTTACAGATCTAGCTTCCTTAATTATACTTGTTAACCTATTCTACTCTCCTATTCCTTGGTATAGTAGTTAATGTAGGGTAGTTAATGGTATAGTAGTTATTATTGTGCCAACATGAATATGATGTCATCCATAAATAAACTTTAACTTACAATTATTTTCACTAAAAATACTGTTACAGGTGGTACACCTTTGGGAATGTATAAGAAGTTAATTGAGTACCACAAGAAAGGGCAAATCTCATTTAAGTATGTAAAAACATTTAACATGGATGAATATGTTGGTAAGTTCTATTTAATCTGAATACTTAGGTTGGGTTATTGTTATTGCCAATTACTCATTGTTTAATTTTTTAATGATTTGAAGGCCTTCCTCGAGATCACAGTCAGAGTTACTACTACTACATGTGGAATAATTTGTTTAAGCATATAGATATTGAACCAGAAAATGTTCACATACTTGATGGGAATGCAAAAAATTTGGAAAAGGAATGTGAGTTATTTGAGCAGAACATCAAAAAATCTGGAGGAATTGAGCTATTCGTTGGAGGTAATTGAAAATGTGCAAAAGATTGTGAATTATGTATCCTGATTGTTTTTCAAAAGTAATGCAAAGAAAAGCTGATTAGAATGGAGAAATTTAAAAAATTGGTTTCCATATGTGATAATTTCATTTTAAATTTTTGTCTTTATATTTAACAGAAATTCTTGATCAGGAATTAGAATTTTTTGAGAAATTGTAGAATTGCAGTGTTTGTGGTTCCTCTAAAATTTTATGTCGACATGAATTTTTTGAAGAATAGAAGCAGAGGTTATTAATGCTTGTTGAAGATTACATTAATTAAAATATTCAGTAAGTAAAGCATGATATATATTATTACCATTCAATGTAACCTACCTACAATTTGGATAATAATATGTTAAGGCCTTTTAAAACTAAGAAACAGTTGCAAAGGGCTACCCAAAAGTAATGCCTACAATTTTTTTTCTTTATTAATACTGAAGATAATCAAATGAAAATTGTTTTACATACTTGAACTCTTACTTACTATTCTTTTTCCTTATAATTACCTCCCCTTTTTATGCATATTCTCCCCTGCTGGACCAGAACCTGTATCCTCCTGTCATAAAAATTGCTGACAGTCTCGTGGGATCACTTCTTGATGCAGTGACAGCATCCTCATCACGGAAGTGCTCCTCCATGAAGGCCATGCTTCTTCGTGCCGAAAGTTCAATCGGTCAAGGTCAGGACTGTATGATGGATGCGGTACAACAATCCACCCAAATCTTGTGATGGCTTCTCTTGTCATGATGCTGGTATGGGACCTGGAATTGTTGTGCTGTAGGAGAACTTTGTCTTTCTTCTTTGGCCTCTTGCAATTTGGGTGTTCAGCTTCTTCAGTGTCTCCACATAGCAACCAGAATTGATCATTTGTCCCCATTCCAGGAAATCCACAAGGATAATTCCTTTCGTGTTTCAAAAGATGGAACACAGGTCTCTTCCCACCAATGGTTGAGCCTTGAATTACTGCTTTCGTGGTGAATCCTTGTGTTACCACTCTATAGACTGGTGTACACAAGTCTTGTCCCTGGTGAGGATCTTGACGAGGAAATCGTCACCCATGATCCCGTACTCCTCCACAAGATCAGTGTATGCCAGCATTCTCTGCTCCTTGTGATCTGGCATTAGCATTCGTGGGATCCACCTGACACACAGTTCTTGTATCCCAGATTGTCCAGAATTTTGTGCAATGCAATAAAGTCAGTTCCCATGATCTCACACCATTCCTGTGTCATAATGTCAATAATTACGAATCAGCTGATCCACTCTCTCTTTGTTTCATTGCAGTAGGAGGGCAGCCTGATCTAGGCAAGTCCTTCACACCATGTTCTCCATCATTTAGATGCCTAATCCACCATCTAACTGTGCTTACATCGACACAGTTGCTTCAAACATCGGTAAATTTCAACTGATGAAATGTTCTCTGCTGACAGGAACTCAATTACACAACGCTGCTTCATACCCACACCAATGTCACCTTCCATTTTGACAGACTGCCACAGCCCTGCCACCCACCATTCAGTGATGAAACGTCCAGGATATCAGCAGGAAGGTTCAAGTTTTCACCTGATACCATTACATTCCGTACATAAAGTCATGCGATGGCGAAAAAATTAGGAGGCATTATTTTCAGATCGCCTCTCATATGTTTGCATGGTTAACTTTTTCTGATAAAAAAAGATCTAGCAATGCAAGAAAAACTATAAACTATAAAAATATTCCTAGTTATTATTTTTCAAAACTATGTTTGTTTCTTTATGGAAAATAATAGTATCACTTATTTATTAATTGAAGACTGAAATTAATGTATGCTTTTTTAGTTGAATACACATAATAAGAAAGACTCTAAATTATGGAAAGAGTTCATAGAAGACTTTTAATTCTTGAAATATGTTTTAATTGAATTTGTATTGGAAAACTAAAAAAATATAATATGTAATATTAGTTGATTAGTTACAAATGGTTTTATTGTCTGAAAAAAAAATTACTGGTATTTTGAGCCGAGTTTCATAGATATTGAGCTCATATTATAACTTGTACCAAATGAATGACACATGTAACTATTACAGCCATATAAAAAGTTAGATTAAACAATGTGTGCATTTCTAATAAAATTATACCCATCTTGGTGGAAGCTCACAAATCATTGAACTATTGCGCCAAAATGAAAAGTGGTTATTTTTCTGAAACCTTTGCTTTCTCATTTGAAAAATCCTTTAAAATGTAATCCTAATTCTATTTTTATTCTTTCAGGCATTGGTCCAGATGGTCATATAGCTTTTAACGAGCCTGGATCATCACTTGTTTCAAGAACTCGTGTTAAAACTCTGACCCAGGATACACTTGAAGCTAACGCTCGCTTCTTTGACAATGACGTTGCCAGAGTCCCAAAGCAAGCATTGACAGTTGGAGTTGGAACAGTGATGGATGCTAGAGAGGTTACTTTCAATTAAATACATTTAATATCAATTTGACAGTGATGGAATCGTTATTATCACAAAGCATGTTTGTTAGCAATTTATATTATATATTTATTAGGTATATTTGAAAAACTAATTTAATTTGAAAGCCAATTCACTATATTCTCAGTAATATAGTAATAGAAAGTGCTCTCTAAAGAATCAAAATTCAGAACAGAAAATTCAACACGTAATGATATTACTAACACCAACACCAACTGACAGATTTAACGTAAAAATCATAAATACCAATTAAAATTATAATGCTTTATGCACTTAATAAGCCTACTATAATTGTACTTATGATTGCTTCATTCATGCATCCATTACCTTTTTAACGAAATTTAGTATGACGATCTAGATTAGAAGTCTGCAAGCTACATCTCAAATGCAGTCTATTATGCAATGATGAAAAGGTGATCAATAAAATTGAAACTAGACAGTTTCATATTTTTCAGCAGAAATAGGGTCTCAAAACATTTTCTGATGAGGTTTTATCTATTGTTAATCATTTAGATTCAATTTTCACCACAATGAGACTACTGAATCTCTAGGTTACTTCCAATGTAAACATTCATCCAGCCCACCGAAGCTCTCATGATTTCCAATCCAGCCATCTGAAGCATTCACGGCTACTATCAGGG
Source organism: Tanypteryx hageni (assembly GCA_028673005.1). Taxonomy (NCBI): domain Eukaryota; kingdom Metazoa; phylum Arthropoda; class Insecta; order Odonata; family Petaluridae; genus Tanypteryx; species Tanypteryx hageni. Next base: position 113,193,220 of record CM054114.1, on the reverse strand, counting down.
GCAGACTGGCCATATAGCCTTCTGGTGCTATCACCAGGCTGGTAAGGCAAAAGGCCGGTCTGCTGAAACTTATACTGTATAGAACCTTGTATCTGGAAAGCTTTGGATGTAGGGATAACCAGGTATCTGGAATATACTCATAAACAGTTCAGAATGAGCCGGAACAGGGTGGTATGCATGAAAATTATGTTCCGGTTCGTCCCACTTATAGGTAAAATTATTCCGTCAGGTCATGCACGTAGTAATACAGGTGTATTAGCTTAATTTATTAAAAAATAAATATAATTTTTTAAAAATTTTCTTCGTCGTAGTACATAAGAAATAAATCCAAATTTAGCTTGATTGTAAAAGTTCTGTCATTTATTTCGCACCCACTGCATTCGATTCCACTACCAGAATAAGCATTTCCGTTTCATAATATTTTCTTTTTTGAGCAATAACACTATTTTACAGTCATCTGGAAGCCCAGCAACTCAATAATGAGCCTGTACTTGGGGTGCGAATTTTTTTTAAACAATAAATATTGATGACATAATCTATGCTCTATTATTGGCCTTGTAGAGCATAGGGAAAAACCTTGATTCCATACTGATTTTTAGACATTTTATGGGGCAAAATACGAAAGGAGATATTTAACACTAGTAAACAAACAGTCAAACAATGTACTGAAAAAAAATGAAAATTCGGAGAACCGAAATTCCCGGAATTTATAATGTTGAATGCCGGGATTGTGAAAGATCCGGGAAATGGCAAGCACTAATGGACACCCATTGCCAATAGTATAATACTTAAACTTAAGTGCTAGATGATATTTTAATTTAATTATAAATAATAAATGGAATGAATATGTAATAACAAAACATATGTTCAGCTAGTCCTTTTTCTTATGCAACTTTTTTTGCCTCATACATAACTATTTTGATCAATACAGCAATACCAAACTTTCTCTGTTCTTCTACCATCACTTCCTGTAGTTGTGGCCATTTAAGACCAACCTTATGAAGACTTTCTCTTTTCTCGTCACCCTCAGTGTTTCACTGTTTTCTCCATTCGCAGACCATTTTTTTCTGTGGCAGGTGGTCCAAAATGAAGTGGTGCTGCTCGGTTTCTTTGCATTTTTTCATATTGAATCACCTGAAGCTTATAAGTAATAGTGTAGGCATATCTTTTAATTCTTATGGTCATTGCCATCTCAGTATACGTAACGTTATTTATCCTAGATATATATTAAAAAATTTGACATTACACGAATTCTAATGCTCTATGACATTAATTGCATTATTCATCAGGCTCATTATGAACTAAAATGTATGGATAACATTGCAAATGCACTGAAATTGTAATCACTATGAGTGAACATGTAATGAAGCACATTAATGAAAATGTGTTGTCAGTATTCAACTTACATTAAGTTTTACTGTATACATTAACAATTTGTTTGCTATTATTTATTAATAATGTATATTTTAATGTTTTCGTATCAAATGACTCAATTATTCCATTTTTGGGATCAGTGAATTTGTGAGTCTAATACTAAACACAGTAGTACCTCCAGTCTATAAGACAGGCTGATTTTAGGAGGCATTCTTCTGGAAAAGAAGTGCATCTTATAGCCTGAAAAATGTAGTGTATATTTTCAAAAGTTTGTTTGTGTGCATCATTATGCATGCGCAAACTAAAAAACTTAGAACAGCTTTTACTTGCATCTTAACTTAGTGAGTAGTTAAGGTTTGGTCAACAGGGATTAGTGACTGCTGCCAATATAGGAGATTAATATTTTTCCAAAAGATAACACATAAAAATCAATTGTTAGACGTGTAGGCTTTTATTCTTTTGCATATTTAAATTGCTTAAAATGAAGATATGAACTTGGGACAAAAACATATATTGAGCTTAAAGAATCCACTTTATATTTTTTAGAGACCGATTTTGAATATTAGCCACTTTTGCATAAAATTTAATTTTTAATCATTAAAAAAAGTATTTTAATGGGTTTGTAATAATGGAAAATGCTTAATTCCATGACAATGACATAAACGCTTTTAAATGGGAACTGATCTCCCATCTCCAACTTTACATTTACAATGCTACCAAAAAAAAGAGATCGCTTTTTAATACAACACAATCAAACTCAAAAAGGAGAGCAACATCTAGACCTGCAGGAAATGAGGAAAAGACACAAAATTGACACAAAGTAAATAGAATAAGAATGTACAATTTTTGAGCACCTGAATCTCCGAAGCAAGCACAACCTTGATTCATACATCAATGTGAAAGAAATATTTAAAAAATAACCTCTAGCAATGCTGAGAAATATTGCTAGTTGTTTATAATTTTTATGATTCATTTAGGAATTTTCATAAATTTAACATTTCTCCTTTTAAAATTTGTTTTTTATTTCTTTTTAATTTCTTAAGGTCATGGTCCTGATAACTGGGGCTCACAAGGCTTTTGCCCTGTATAAGGCGATAGAGGAAGGTGTGAACTACATGTGGACTGTATCTGCATTCCAGCAGCATCCGCACACCATCATGATTTGCGACGAAGATGCTACTTTGGAATTGAAGGTGAAGACAGTTAAGTATTTCAAGGTAAGATACAGAACATTTGAGTAAACATTTGTAATGTTGCATTTAATGTTGATTAACCACTTGCCTGACTTGCTCGTGTCAGACACGGGCAGCTTTTTCTTACCGAAATTGACTTGCCCGAGCGTAGCACGGGCATCGTAATTTTTTACGCTCCAGTCCTGATTTGGCCATGTTTTTCTGATTTGTTCCTCGTAGAAGATCTTCTTTTACTCAGTAGGTGTCTCTAGCATACTACTCACTAGTGACATCAGATGGAGACTTTTGTAACTATGTTCCTTATTTATATTAGTATGCCAATTTTGCCGATGTCATTCCTCAAGTTCTTCAGCTGTTTTGGATAGACAAGTTGTTTCGTTGGTCTAGTCGTCTTCTTTACTTGAAGTTCAACATTTACTGAATGATTTGTAATATCTATCTTCTGTTTCTTAGCTCATAGTTGATCATACCATACATATGTAGCAACATAGAATTTATATCAATTACTTTTCTAAAATCATTTCATCTGTCAAAACTTTTGTTGAAATATTATTATTTTCATATATAGTTCCCCGTTATGATGTCCGATTATGATTTGTAAATTCTATCTTCTGTTTCTTAGCACGTAGAATTCTATACATATGTAAGTACATAGAATTTATTTCAATTACTTTTCTAAAATCATTTCATCTGTCGAAGTTTTCCGATTTTGATTTGAGTGATTCCGAAGAATTTTCTATTAGTGAATCGGGAAGTTCATCGGAAGGTACAGACATTTTTTCTGATATTGATGAGGATGAAACTGCTCAATTACTCGATGCAAGAGTTTGGTGTCCAATCCATTCCCATCATGATCCCAGACCATCTCCTCCAAGGTTACCTTTTACTGCTTCTCCAGCTGTGCATTTAGACAATGAAGGTACCGCTGGTATTCTTCAATATTTTGAGGCATTTATTGATGATAACCTAATTGAATTGATAACTGAGCAAACCAACCTGTATGCTGACCAATGCATAAAATCTTCTGTTTTGAAAACATTTTCAAGAAGTAAAGATTGGCAGCCTGTAAAATCCAGTGAAATTCGAGTGTTTTTTGGTTTAATTACCGTATTTAATCGATTATAAGCCGACACTGATTCTAAGCCGACCCCCACTTTTCACAAGTCCACGCAAGGAAAAAAAATATTTTTGGTCAATTAGGACTATTTATCTCGATATTCCAACAAGTATGAATGTGGCGGATTTTCAGTTCGTAATTAAATAAAGATTAAAAACTGAAATTGCAACAACATTAACATATTTTTTTACTAAAATATATCTTCACACGACGACTCTTTTTCACTCTCCTCATCCCACAAAACGTCATCTTCTGTGCCATCGAGCGAGTTTGTAATGGAACACTTTTTGAATGAACGTACAATCAGATCACTCGGAATGCCATTCCATGCAGCGGCAACCCAGGATGTAATCATCTACTAAGTTTATGTTCTCGAGCAATTTCACGAGCTTTTGTTTGTATAATCTCGGAGTTCACTGGCAAACAGTTATTTCGTTGATCAATCACAAAGTTATTAAGGATCTCCTCCAATTCATGGTAACGTCGTTGCTTGGGGCCTCCAAATGTTTTTCTTTTGCTTGAACACTTAAGTAACTTCTCTTTATCTCTCCTCCAGCGTCTAACATTTGATTCATCAATCCCAAAGCGCCGTTGTGCTGCAAGATTAGATGTCTCTTCTGCATAGGCAATAACGTTCCTCTTAAAGTTCGCAGAGTAATGCGTTCGTCCCATCATGGGGTAATTAAAAACCGAAAAACTCGCTAAGAAATAAGAAGTTTACACTTGCCGCGAGGATGTTCACAACGAAACGAAATATTTCACTCGGGAATCACAGGACACACTCACAAGACACTTAAACAGTGTTGCCAACACCGGAGTTTGTATACATGATGTATGTTTGCGAATTTGAAACAGTATTGAAAGAATACTTAATAGCTTTATCAATGTAATGAGTGGAGAGTGGTAATGACTATAAAATACGAGGAAGGTAGTTTAAGAATACTATTTATTTGATGAATGATGCGTCCGTTATTTAATTGAAAAAACGGGAGAAATCGTCGCATGTTTAACATTATAAACTTGTAAGTACTTATTTTGTTACATTTAACGGTAAAATTATTTATTAAAAAAAAACCTGAAACATCAATTTGGTGAAAATTAAGTCGAAAAATCCGCTATCCCCTAGCTTACATTTTTCTAATCCCCTGACGGTATCTAGATAAAAAGCTAGATTTAGCGGAAAATACGTCAAGTTGGTGACACTACAATGAAATATTTTAGTTAGTGGAGGGGGAGTGTGAAAGCCTACGAATACGTGCACTGCCACCACAATTACCGTATTAGCCCGAATATAATGCGACCCCGAATATAGTGCGACCCCAAGTATTTTGAAAGGAATATTAGAAAAAGACGAAAAACATTTAATTTTCTCTATTTTGCACATTTAAATTACCTGTAAACTCATGACTTATGTACTAAAGGGGGGTAATGTGACGCCACGTTTAGACGGTCCTCGTTTTCTAACGTTGTGTCGCGACCCTGCGTGAAGTTGTGCCGGTGCTGTGGTTGCTGCAATTTGACCTTGATTTATTTTCAAGTCTCCTCAGACCACTACCGAGTATATTTGTACAATGTAGCATCGTAACATGAACGTCCAATTCACTTACAATGCAGAAATTATAAAAATATGCGCTGAAACACGCGTCATGAAACGCGCCGAAACGCAGTTATTTTTTTAAAGATACAAGTATTCGAATATAGTACGAATGATCTTCTCAGACCCCTACCGATTATATTTGTACAATGTAGCATCGTAACATGAACGTCCAATTCACTTACAATGTAGCAATTATAAAAATATGCGCTGAAACACGCGTCATGAAACGCGCCGATACGCAGTTATTTTTTAAAGATACAAGTATTCGAATATAGTACGAATGCAACAAGTACTCGAATATAGTGCGAATGCGACTTTCAAAGGTACATATTGAGAAAAAAACATCGCACTATATTCGGGTCAATATGGTATTACAACTTTGACGCGCCTCTTATTATTTACGTAATTTATTTCGTCTTAGTTATTCGGTCATTTTTATTCTTCTTTATAGTAGATAGTTTACGTATTCTTTAAAACGCTTATATCTTGCATTATAATGTAACTGAAGAAATAAATTCAATTACTATTTCATTTGACACCGATTCTAAGACGAGTGGCAATTTCTGAGATGGTGAAAAGGTAAAAAAAAGTCGGCTTACAATCGATTAAATACGGTATTCTTCAGGGAATTATAAGCAAACCTGTGGAAGAATGGTATTGGTCAAAGAAACAGACAATTCTTACTCCATTCTTTGCTAAAGTAATGTCATACCGTAGATTTGTCCTCATAAAACGCTATCTGCATTTTTCGGATAATAGTGTCTTTGATAAGGATACACATCTGAATGTCAAGCTAAATAAAATTTGGCCTGTGCTTGTCTATTTGAACAATAAGTTCTCAAGTTTGCTGACTCCTGAGAGGGACATTTCTATTGATGAAAGTCTCATGCTTTACAAGGGTAGGCTAGCATGGCTCCAATATGTTCCCCTAAAAAGAGCAAGATTTGGAATAAAAACTTTCATGCTATGTGAGTCAAAGTCTGGATATATATATGGTCAATTATAATATATACAGGAAAAGGGTCAGTATTGAATGAGGAATATAGTAATCTACCTATATCATCCCAGATTGTCCTAGCACTAATGAAGCCCCTTCTAGGTAAAGGTTATTGTTTGACTACAGACAACTACTACACCTCCCCAGAGCTGGCTGATTTATTGATTGCTAAAGGAACTGATACCTATGGGACATTGAGAATTACAAGAAAAGAAGTTCCAAATGACCTGAAACAAAAAAAGTTGAAAAAGGGGGAATTTACTGCCTTTCAGAGAGGTAAAGTAATGGTGATGAAATGGCATGACAAGAAGGTTGTTACCGTACTCTCTACGGTACATAACACCGAATTTGTTGAGCTGAAAAAGAGGGAAAAGGTGTTACGGAAGCCAAAACTTATTGTCGAGTACAATAATACAATGGGTGGAGTGGATAGGGTAGATCAGCACCTGACAAACTATCCCATTATAAAAAAAAGGGGGAAAAAGTATTATAAAAAAATATTTTTCCACTTGTTAGATCAGGCCACTTGGAACTCATTTGTGTTGTACAGGAAGAATGGAGGAACAAAAAGTAACCTGGAGTTTAGAATGGAACTTGTGGAAAATATAATTGAGAAGTACCACACAGAGGACATGAGATCTAAAGGTGGAAGGACTTTGGCAGAACCACATCCTCTACGTCTGACTGAAAGGCACTTCCCTGAGTATATTCCACCTACAGAGAAGAAGGAAAAGCCATGTAGGCAGTGTGCAGTTTGTTGTGCCAAAAGGGATGAAAATGGCAAAAGAAGAAAAGAGCCAAGGTTCTATTGCCAAGAATGTGATGTTGGACTTTGTGCTGCACCATGTTTTAAAAATTATCACACCATGAAGGAATTTTAGTAAATATTCAGAAAATAGTTTTGTAAAAAATAATAAAAATTACATTTTGTAATCTAATCTATAGAATATTTATATTTCATGCAAAAAAACTTTAAATTTTTACTTTTTGAAAAAATTAAAAATGTGAAAAATAAGAAATCAGTAAATAAGTATTTTAAGATTGTTGATTGAAAAATTTAAGTATGATTTTCTGTTATTAATTGTTTTTCCTAGTCATAAACATATCTTGAGAAAGGAAAAATAAAAAAACCTGACATTTTCTGTGTAAAAAATTTTTTAAAACCTAACAGGCAAGTGGTTAATGATCCATATAACATGCTGGAAAAATTGTTGCAAGCTTATTCTTTGATACATTTGTTTCTGTTATGATTTTTAAGACGTACCTCATTTAACTTGTTGTGTACAGGCATTGTATGCAGTCCATAAAAAGTTGATCCTGGGAGAAGGTCCTGAGGTGAATCAACCTTAATGATATTGTAATATGTTTGATTTGCCATTTTTTACCAGCTTGGAACCTGTTATTGTAAATTTTCTGGCTTTGGCTTGAATTTCCAATTGTTTTTGTGTTGTTTTTCGTTCCTTCATGGGCATACCTGTGAACGAGCTTGTTTGGCTTCTGTGATATGTCCTTTTGTTAATCTCGTTAAAAAGCAATTGGTGGTATCTGAAAAGAGGAAAGAGTTATTTTGTTGTCTCTTATGTACAATGATTACTATAGAGGGGTGAAAGTCCTAAAATTATACACCTGCTCATTATTTAATCATGTATCCCTAACAATATTGCATTACCCATTGTACTAGCAGTGATATAAAATTAGATTTAGAGTTTTTCTGATGTTATCTAAGTTAAAGCTGGCCAATCCTTTCTTTTTCTAATGAAATTTATTAAATTTATTTATAGATGTTACTTTTTGCTAAATGAATGTTGACTTTTTTTACCAATTACTGTTTTAATCACTTGGGCTGAGGCTCTTCGTATCTTAGGTTTTAACGTAAATTTGGAAAAAACGACTCCTGGCTCCCATCCTCTGGATTCAGTAGGCTCTCTTAACTCTTGACTTATTACTTTGCAAGTCTGGTTCAAACAAAACTGCTCCTGCTGCAAGGTGATTCAGTATGCAGTTAATTATTTACAATTAAAAATATATGTTTAACAATAGATTTTAAGGCGATTAAAAGTTTTGATTGTTGATGGAATTATTAAGCATGCTAAAAGCTGCAAAGTGAAAGGTGACATCAAGTTGCATCACTGGGTTTAGCTGTATGGACGTTTTGCATGAAATCTCTGTTTCTTAGGTCTATGGATAATTTTCATATAGATACTATATGAAAAAGGAAAGACTGATTGTTTTTACAAATTAATCTTACAATATACTAATTGTTTAATATTTAGCTTTCATTGGTCAGAATTGACATAGATACATTTTAGGCATATTTTTCATCAATATTTCCATAAAATTTTGTTCTTAAATGTACTGTATATGCCAACGTATAAGTCGACCTTGGAAGCTAAAAAAAATTCGGGAAACTTAAGGTCGACTTATGCACCGAATATAAAATGTGACCCTTAAATAACAGATTAAAAACATTGTCATTTACGAAAACATTTGATCTTAGGTGATCGCCATTTTGAATCAGCTGCTCCATTGTGTACATATTCTGTCATTTATTTTAGAAGATTTAAGATAACTATTTTTAATAGTTAATAAAAATTAAAATTTTATCTTTTGTTTTTATTAGTAAATCTCAAAAATATGAACGATCTATTTGCAATTACAGGAACGAAGGATAAGTAGAATTGCATTCCGCCAATAGATGACAATACAGTATATGACTGACCTTTCTTAAATTAAATGATTTAATAACTCAAAAATCAACACTGCATTTTTTGGAAAAGGTTACATTAAAGTTTTTAAAAAACCATAAAATTCCTCGTATTCTTCATTCAAAGTTTTTTTTAGCGAAAAAGTGGGGGGTCGACTTATACAGCGAATATATGTCTATAGTCCATTTCAGCATTTTGTGCGGGTGAGGCGTGTTTGCAGTTAGACCTGTGGGGTGAGGGGAAGAAAATACCAGCCAGTAAGAGGTCGTAAATTTCCTTCTCCGTTCAAAATTTCTTGACGAGCGCTGTTGACATGATTATTCACACTTTCTAATCGTATTTTGGCGACTATGGAAAGCATGAACATGCTTCATCCGGATCTATTGTAGCATAGAACTTCACTCAGCAGCTACTGATGAACTGAGCGAAATTGGAAACTTGGCAACATAGCATCGTAGCCAAAGCGAAGTAACCCAAACACGGGCGGAATACTTCGAGTCCCATCCACACAAGCAGTAGAAACAGATTATAGTTGGGTATTTACAACCCGAAAAATCAAGGTTAACTTATACACTGGGTCGACTATTATTCAGGCATATACGGTAATTACTGTATTTATATATTTATTTAATTTCAGCTTGCCCCCCCTGAAAACTTCTTGGCCCCCCCTTGGCCCACCCAGCTTCCACTGAATTTGATCAGCAGATTGCAATTACCATCCTCACCCATTTTTATCGGAATTTTTGTAATTTTGACATTACGTTCGCAAGAAGATAGGTTTCTACAATATAGTAGTTTGAAATGCGTGAGAAGCTTGGTTCTACAATGTAGTTCTTTTTAATCTCTTGAGTAGAGGATGCATTCAAAACGATGTAAGTAAAACACTCCAAGGAGGCACTCGTGTGTGTGTGTTTTTTTCACAAGAATTAGGTCCCGCCGATTCCTCCGGAGACCTACAGGGCGTATGTGAGTTTTCTCTTTCCTTTTTTTTACGGTGAAGGATCTATTACCTTTTACTTACTTTCAGTGGTGGCTCGTAGCTAAAATTAGTGGGGGTGCTGCTCCAGAAAATTTTTAGCCTTTGTTTTAAAATTGTGTAAAAGGAAAAAAAACATGTATAAAAAGAAAATTTATTCAGGAACTTGATAAAATCTTAACAAAAAAAACCAAACATTTTTTACTTACTTTAACTTAAATTGTTACAGTTCAAGCTTGATCTATCCATTTAAAAATGAAATCCATTCTTCTTGTTTTAATTTGCGCAAAAAGTTCAATAATTTTCTCCTTGATCTCTGGATGACAATTGAGGAAATTTTTCTCCATTGAAAGTACTGCAAACGCATTTAGTCTTTCTGAATTCATAGTGCTTCTTAAAAAAGTTTTTATTCTTTTCAATGTTGAAAAGCAGCGCTCTGCCTCTGATGTAGTCATGGGAATTGTCAGGAGGATTTTTATCAGTTTCGTAATTTCACTAAAAACATCATCTAGATTATTTTCCAAGATAAATTTCAGCAGCTCAATTAATTTGCAATATTCATGAATATCAGTCCTACAATAGAATACTTTTAGTTCAGTTTCAAGCTTTTCTTTGTCAATCATGGGATAAGCTTCAGTGGTCAGTACTATCTCTTTTGTGGGATGTTCATTCTTAAATCTAGTGAAGCATTTCTTGTTGAACAATTTAGCAGCTACTAAGTGTTTAGTGGAAGAATATCTGTCCATTATATCAACACATATATAGTCACACACTTCCTTAGCTTCTGCCATGAGCGTATTTGAAGGATTCTCACAGTACTTTGAGTTTCTCAATTCTAAAATAGCAGTTTTGAAAATTGTTATATATTCATTAACTTTAAACACACTAATTTCTCGAGATTGCATTTGGTTGTAAATTATTTCAACATGAGGCATAATCTGATGAAAAAGCTCTAACCAAAACTTGAAATTATCATCATTCAGGTATTTTAAAATTCCTGTTGCTTCTGCAATGGTTTGATCTGCATTTGATGTTGACTGAATTTCAGTAAGGTAGTTTTTTAAAGGTTGCAAATTTTCATGAACTCTGTTTATCTTGCGTTTCCTGTAAAACTTGCTGCATTTCTCATTATTAAATTAAGTTGATGAGCATAACAGTGAATGAAATGTGCATTACTATAAACTGCTTTTATTTTTGCTTGAACTCCTGCTTTTTTGCCTTTCATGACATTTGCACCATCAAATGTCTGAGCTATCAGTTTTTGTCCATTTCCTTGAAGGATTATGTCCAATTGTTCTAAAATACGTTTTGATATGCCATCTGCAGTTTGATTTTCTGGAATAAAGAATCCCCAAAAACGCTCAAATATTTCTTCATTCAATACGTACCGTAGAACAAGGACCATTTGAGTGTGTTCCGAAACATCTGTTGTGTCATCAGCCATGACAGCTACAAAGGAAGCTTTTCTAATTTCCGTCCTTATCTCCTCATGGTATATTTGTAGCAGGCAGTCAAGTATCTCATTCTGAATGGTCTTAGAAACACCTTTGAAGACTGCACTGGTTTCTAAGTGTTTCTTCAAATCTGAATCTAATTTAGATGCAAAATTTACTAATCCTCTAAATACCCCTGGATTTACTGAATCGTCTTTTTCATCATGTCCACGTAAGGGAGTTTCAAAGTTTCCACAAAAGTAAATGCAGTCTATTATTTTGGACAAAATTTCACGGTTCTTTTTAACTTTTATATTATGCTCATTGATTGAAAGTCTGTATGCCTCACTAAGTTTCTCCTTAATACTTACGGTTCCTAAAAGTGACAGTGAAACAACATTATCAACGTGCTTCTTTGACTTCTCATGCTTTTCAGTTTTTTCTTTCATTTTGTTTATATTTCTAAAACCATCTTTTGTCCACGGTACATCACCTCCAAACAGCAAACACGGGAAGCAAAACAGTGCATTTTTTACTTCACAGCCGCAAAGCCAACTTTTCCGTTGGTACTATTCAGAATTAAAGCTACGAATATATTTCTTGTTGTTGCTTTTGCCTGGCTGAGATATTAGAATATCAGGTGTTGAACGACCTCTTTTCTTAACTGTAACTTTCTCATGGAGAGATAGCTGTGAAAACTTAAGCTGTTGAAGTTCACTTACAATCACAGAACTTATTTCTTGGGGATGCAAGGCCATGGTTAAAGTTTTCTGTTAAATAAAAGAACTGAAAAAAATGAATCAAATAGAATAGCTGGAAGCAGAATAATAATCTAATTCTACACTCTTCTACACTTTATCACATTCAAGAATATGGTACACGGTTTTTAAGCACAACACACGCTGAGTAAAAAAAACTTCCTTCCACCATCACGCCAGAGCTGGCACTGCGAGAGCAACAGTGCTCTCTCTACCTGGCAGTCCCGCCTTCCTCCCCACCCCCCCTCCTATGTGCGCATGCCCACAACAGTCAAACACCACGTCGCTGGCACTGTGAAGCGCACAGTTCCATACAAAGATTTTTGTATCTTTTTCATAAACTGGGGGATGGCTACTGAAGTACTGACATTAAGCTTAAGGAATATATATTGTACTACAAAAATAAAGAAAGAATTAAAGAAAAAAGGACTCATTATATTAAATGTTATCGATAATATCAAGTGGAAATAGGGGGTGCTGCAGTTCCGCAGTGCCTATACACGAGCCGCCACTGCTTACTTTGTATTGTATCACCGTGTCTCGCATTACCCTTTTATCATTCAAAATGATGTCTCCAGTCTCCAGATGCCAACCAGTCTCATAGGCACTATCCCCATGCTGATTGTGAGTGGTTACAAAATATTTTCCATGGGGCCATTGTTGTTGTTTTGGTGTTATCCAATTAGACAGATTAAAAAAATTGCCGATTGGTGAATCAGTTCTATGCTTCGTGGGTGCTACGCTCAGATCTACCTTTGGATGGCGACGCTCTCGACGTTGTTTATTTCTCGAGTGGATACTCACTCGCTTTGTCCACTATCAACATCCTGTGGATCGCCACTCTGCCTTATGAATGTGAAGCTGAGATACATCTGGCCTTTTCGGAAGACAATAAATCGGATTGTATCCGTGGGAAACTGCCCGAGCTCAGCCTGAATTTCCCACCGAAGATGAGAATACGAATGCCCTAGTCCAGTCGAAGTCTAACATTTGAAGAGTTAAGAACAGCGGGATTTAAGGTCTGTTCAATTCAGTGATGCAAAATATTGTTATCGCTAGAAAGTTCGTATACTTCATCGTAATGGAATTTTATAGTGGTTCAGCAAATTCAGAAATATTTATATTTTAATTCTAATTCCTAATTAAGGTTGATTGTTTGAAGACTACTAGTGACATTGAGGCCGGTGAGGTATTCCAAGCACAACGTCTATTAAGTTTGAAAAAGTTCAGGTAAATGAAAAATTTAATTATAATTAGTCTAACGATGAAAAGTCGTGAAAATTGGTAATCGGAAGTTAACGAAATTTGTACAAAATGAATATTTATCCAAAAGAAGCAGACACGTGTTTTCCCATTTTATCCCATCCCTCTTTTTGAAAAAATTAATTTTTACAAACATGAATTTCCACCAATCGCCCCAATATAGAAAGCATAATCCCCCTCTGTGCGTGTGACGCTCTTATGAAAGTTTACACTGGATTAAAATGTTTTAAAGTGCAAGAACTCTTTCCATCCATTCATAAAAATACGTAAATATGGACCAATTTTCTTCTAGTTTGCTTTATCCTACAGCTAAAACTGTAAACTATTCCGTACTTGCAATGCTTAGATGCTAGGCATTCGAAATCTTTAGAAGTACGCATTCCTTTACGAAATTTTATGGATTTTTCGTATTCTTTCCGAGCATTTCCAAGGTGTCCCGCATTGTTGTCTCCGATTCAATTATCCCCAATTTATTTAGGGAAATATTTCACTCAGCAGTGTGGGCCGAGATCTGAAGGTTTTCCCGGGCCGATTTTTGCTGCCGATCCGCCCCTGATCTAGTTTATAAGCTTTTTCCTGTAACTTAACTTTGCAGTAAATCGAGTAAATTAGTAATATACTTGACAATACATAATTTTGGATGTACTTAATAATTTATTTTAAATTCTATGATTAATAGATTTTTTCACTGATTTCGATTTTGAAAAAAATATCGTTTAAAATTTCCGTTTTTAAGGGACCCAGAGCAGTTGAACAAAATGAGTTGCAAAAGTAATATATCGGACTATTTTGGGAAAGCTGCGAATAAGAAGATTAAAGTAGAAAATCCTAAAGAAACGGCTGTTATCGAAGAGGATGACTTTGAAACAATTATTAGTGAAAGTGAGGAAACGAGTTCAAATTCTGAAAGTGAACTCCAAAATTGTGAACTCAATAAAATGAATTTAATGCTTAATTCCGATTGCGAAGATAGAGATAGTGTGTACACTAGTGTCGAAACAGAGCCAAAACTTAAAGAAATTCCTGGACCTCAAGATTTGTCTCAAATTGAGACCGACTGCTCTAACAGCCGAAGTTGTGTTTTCCGAGTCGGAAATTTGCAACACGTTGGAGAAGTTTCAACCCTATTTGGTATGAAAAAATTCCATGGTTAGAATACAGTGTGTTAGATGATGCTAGATATGTTAGATATTGCTTCCCATGTCGTTTTTTTTTTTCAAATTCTATTGATTCGAACATGCCGTTCGTATCTGTTGGATTCAGAAATTGGAAGAAAGCCATGGAAAAAGACTCAGGACTTCGGCAACATGGCAATAGTGATTCTCATAAAAAGTGTGAAACATCATGGGATATGCAAAAGGTAATTTCAAAAAATAATGCATCTGTAACTTCCTTGTTGAATCATGCTCATTCTAGCCAAGTAAGTGAAAATAGGCAATATTTAAGAATTATTAGTCAGGTATTAAGATTTACAGCAATGCAAAATATAGCTCAGAAGGGAAATGATGAATTTGACCAAAGTTTAAATAGAGGAAATTTTCTAGAAATTTTAAACATCCTATCTGAACATTCCGATATAGTAAAAAAAATTTCTTGATGGTCCAAAAAATGCCAAATATACTAGTCCTTTAGTTCAAAATGAAATTTTGAAAATAATGTCGGATTTGGTGATTAGACAAATAAAGGATCAAATTAACCAAGTAGAGCATTTTTCCATTATGGTAGACGAATCAAAGGACATTTCTAAGAGTGAACAACTGTCAGTTGTAGTTAGATATTTTTTAGATGGTACAGTATTTGAACGATTTTTAAAAACAAGCGGAGTACCTTAATGCAAGTGCACTATTTTCTTATATTAAAGAAATATATGCTAATTGCGAGATTGATTTATCTAAATACGTTTCACAAACATACGATGGCGCAAGCGTTATGAGCGGTAGATTGAATGGAGTACAAAAATTAATTCGAGATGAAGTACCTCATTGTATATATGTACACTGTTTCAATCACAGGCTGAATCTCGTGATCGTCGATGTTTGCAAAAACGTAAAACATGTAGACGTGTTTTTTCCTGTGTTGGAGGAATTGTATATCTTTTTCAGGATCAGCTGTGCATGCGCGATTTATAAAGCTACAAAGGGATATTAACCCGAATAGCAAATTGCAGGAACTAAAAAGAATTTGTTTTACCCGATGGACAACTCGGGCATCTGCATGTTCGACAATGAAAAATACTTTTGAGGCCGTATTAGTCTTGTTGAATGTAATTTCAAATGAAGCGGGAGCACGTAGAGTAGAAGCCAATCGTTTGCTTGATGCAATTGATTTTCAATTAGTATTTAACTTGTGTATGTTTACGGAAATACTGGGAAAACTCAAATCTGTTAGCGATTTCTTGCAAAGCGTCACTTCAGATTTAACAAATTCATTAATATTAATACAGTCTTTGGAGACGTTTTTCTTGAACATGAGATCTGATGAAAACTCTGCTTTGAACTTTGACCAAATTTACAAAGAATCACTAAAAATTGCAATTAATAATAACATTAATATTCCAAATAATGAAAATTCTAATAGAATTTCCAAATTTTGTTCTAAATATGCAAATTATGTAAATACAGAGGAAAATAATTTTCAACAAAATGTTAATACGAAAGATAAAATTTGTACCCAAATTTTTATTCCTATGTTAGATAAAATAGTAGAGGAATTACACGCAAGATTCACAAGCAATTCAGAAATATTAGAAGGTTGCTTAAATCCGATGCATGAGAAATGTTTAAATTTTGAACAATTGAAAGCTTTTGCTTTAAATTATAGCATTGACATGTGCAATAGCAGTAACAATACCAATGTCAACTGCAGCGTGCAAAAGATCGTTTTCGTGTTTAAGACGACTTAAGACATACATAAGAAATAAAACTGCCAATGATCGTCTTTCACATTTAGCTGTATTGCACATAGAAAAAGAGCTTACCAAATCCATTGATTTAGATCAAGTTGTAGAAAGATTTGCACAAAAAGCTGGTGGTAGACGAATGCAATTATTAAAATAAAATGCTCGTCTTAATTTTTGTACAAGGCATGAATGTATTCTCATAATATTAATTTTTAATAATTTATTAGTATTAATCTTTTATAATGTATTAATGCTTAACATACATGTTTGTCTACTTTCATAACTTTATGTTAAATGTGATAAAAAATTTTTAATCTAAGTTTGTATTATTTGGTAATTGATTTGTAATTAAGATGGAATGACTATGTGTATTTTACAAAATCAAAAATATATTTCACATTAGGTACTTAATGCAATTGAAATGTGTTCATTTCTGTAGTAGATTAAAATCTGTCATTATGACAAAATTTTCGGAGGAATTAAAATTATCTTTTTTTAATAAAAATGTAAAATCTTTTTTCTAAAGTAATAAAGTTGTTTTAAAAAATAAATTCAAGAGTTTACAATGTATTAATCGCACATAATGTAATGAAAATTTCGGTCTTGATAATTCGATAAGAAAATGTCTTATCTTTGAAAATAGAATACAAAAATGTGTTGATTGTCTTTCCCCATCTAATTCTATTATCAGACCAAATTCCAAATATACCGTAAGTTTCCTAAGCATTGATTGATCTTTATATTCATCCAAAATGCATAGCCGTAATTAATCTGTAAAGTATACCTAAGATGAAGCAAAACATATTTATTGCTTTATATATCATCTTTTCATGAACTATTCAATGAAAAAGATTCATTATTCTAAAATTATTCAATCCTTATGAAAAATAAATATATTCCGCAATTAAAATTTAACTAGTTTCGCCATTCTCTCGTTTATTTTGGAAATACTGAAAATTACCCGGGCCCCCCCACAATTTTCATTGGCCCTCCTTTGCCCCCCCAAGAATAAAAGTCTAGTTACGTCCCTGGAGTCGTCATACATTTGAGTACTTACTAGAGTTGTGTTTCATTGACGTTTTTTTAAAACAAATGAAATATAAGATAATGAAATTTTTCATTGCAAACTAATGATCTGGATTTCAATTAATACAACATTAATTCTTTAAAATACATTTTAAAATTCTGTATTTTTTCTTAATACGAAAATTTGTTACAAACCATTTCAATCAATGAACAAACTGTACAGAAATAGGTGTGCTTGAAATATACACTGAATACTTACAAATGACACATTCAATAAGGACCTCGAGAACTTGAATTTTATTTTTGAATGATGACTTTTAATGAACATTTAGTTTGCGAATGATTCCCAAAAATGTGAGTTGCACTGTCCCATTTACATTGGCTCTTGTAATTCACAAGATACTTAAAATATAAAAACGATACGACTCTTCTTAAATGACGCTAGTGCTGACAACAGGCAATTGAATATAACACAATGTTAACGTGACAAGGGAAATGCTTAAACTATATTGGAATGAAATTATACAAAACAGAAATATAAAAAAGATATACTCAATAGAATTGTCCACTTGGAAAGATAATAAATGATACAAAATAGCACTTGGGTGAACAAGGGTCTGGGCTAATGTCTGTTGCCTATAAAAGTAGAAACTCTGTATTTACACACATAACTGGAGTACTTGCATAGCTGGAGCACGAGTGTATGCAGGAGTCCGTGCATTTGTGATTGCATTTTTTGCAATAAAAATAGCAAAATTTAAAATATGCAAAAAAATTAGTTGAAATATTTATGCCACAACATGGAAAACCAATAAAATATTGTTAATTAGTATGTGAATAATGTTTTGAATTTTGTTTGTGAATATATATAAATATTTAAATAACAAGTAGGCTGGCAAAATATGGCAATTTGAGCAGTGGCACACATGTGGTAGGGAGGGAGAGGTGGATCCACCTGGTCTGGACAATCCCCCTTGGAAAATTGTGATTTTCTAAACTGTGGAAGCATACACAGTTATTTTAAATTTGTGTTCATGAGTGCCGTGAGAAGGGAAAAGGAGTTAATTGATCCCCTTTGCTTTTGAGCATAAATATAATTAAAATTAATAATTTGATCAGCACAAAACGTTACAATTTAGAAAGATCTTTTGATTTTGTTCCAGATTTGAATACTAATTTTCATGGAACCCGGTTGTTTTTATTTATTCATTGATTTTAAATTAATTCATTAACCAAAATATACCTAATTTGTTGTAAATAAGTTTTATATTACAATTTTGCATTTATTTGTTAATTTACATAATATTTATTTGCTATTATAAATGTCAATGCACGACCACAAATGTATGAACAAACAAATTTTTATATAAGCATGGCGTTATTTTCTAATAAGATTATTAAAATGACTAAGATTCAGCTTTTATTAGTTAATTTAAAAAGCATGGAAATTTATTGATGATGGATGCTTCTCACTTCAATTTTATTTACTTTTGTGGTGGGTATCATGTAATGTTGATTGGTTTTATGCAGCCTTCCTTTAAAAAAGTTTGGACATTACAATGTGATAATATCGCCTCACTCTGTTGCATGGCCTCAGCCGTCAGTCTGTTTCTCAGCACTGTACTGTGCTTTTGTTTATATATCTGTATCATGAGAACTACAAATTTTATTGGATTTGAGTCTTTTCTAAAAGTGAATTTCAATATTTTTGTGCATTTCGCTCGCTCAATGTATTCCTCTAAATCAATTAGGGAAAAAGTTAGCTGCAGACCGACTTTTTCTTATCCCAAGAAAAGCTTTTGGATAAAGAAAAATGTTATTAAATTTTATAAAGGCATTGATTAATATTGTATATTTATCATTTATATAACCATCATAAACAATCTTTCAAGAGGCATGGCAAAAAAATTTGCTCTTATTGGATAAGTAGAAGTCAAGATATGTTATATGTTTAAAGATTGATAAAAAACTTACTGTCTCCACATTTTTAGTTTTTCTTACTTTTAATAATTTTCCCAAGTTTTTAGAAAATTTTAATACACATAATCAGATTCATCATAAAATTTACTATGATTGAGCATCTTAATTTCACTTAAACGACAAAATTACCATAATCAGGACAAATCATGCATTAGATTAATGCTTTTCTACAAATTTTGAATCTTACGGTTAAGGAGTTAAATTTTGAATTTTAACGTCAATTTCACCGTAGTCTCCACCTTTACTTATTTATCAGGAAAATATGGCAACTGAGTGGGATTAGAGAAGGACAGAGCTATAAGGAAAACCAATGGAAAGATAGAGATAGCGAAAGCCCATAAGAGACTGTCAACAAAGTGTGGAATGCAGTATAGTGCTCTATGCCAAATGTTTATGAATAAATAAACAAAAGTGAAACTTAACAGAAACTAATGTTATTCATATTAAATTGTTATTTACATTTATATGAAATTATTAAGCATACATTTTCTTAAAAGTTTAGGTTTTGATTAAGTTTGGTAGATGCTTGAGTAATATTGTTTTTAGCATAAATCAAACTTTACCAATATCTGATGGGAAACCTAATTTGCTGTGCTTAATTTTGGGTAAAATTTCCTATAGTTTTTCAATCAACTTGATTCACATAGGAGTCATTGTCAGAACATATTGTAATTTCTTCACTTAGGAAATGTCATTCAAATTGCTAATAATCATTTAAAGTTATTTTTTAATTAGGCATATATATATATATGTATATATATATATATATATATATATATATATATATATATATATATATATATATATGTAAATATGTTATTTTATATCTTTCTTTATGATGTGATTGATTTTCCAAATTTATTTAGGTTTGTGTTTGAGGATGTAGAGTATTTAGGGATTAATATTTTTATATTGGTTTGTTGATTTACCTTGAACTTCTCTTTGACATAGTATGCATAGATATTAGAACATCTTATGGATAGTCTTCTCATAGAAGACTATATAAGAAAAACTTTTCATTGTTTTATAATCAGGAAAAGTAATATTAAATTATAGCACCAAATATTCTTCTAATGCACGATATTATTGTCATAATTTGCCCTTTCATGGAACCAAAAATGTATACTAATTAATTAGTTTCACATAGTCTTTGCATGGTTCCTTTATCTAACTTTTTATTTGCATTGATTAAAAGTATCCATAATTATTCATAACACTTTTGGTCATGTGGAAATTATATTTGAGTTTTCAATGCATTTGCATCATTGACATAAAGCAGTTAAAGTTTATTTTATGAGCATTCGTTAATTGAGATAATTTTAAGTTAATCTGATCTGTGTTAATGTTATTTTGCCTTCATTGTATGGTTTGTTTTGTGATGTTCATGTAAGCTAGTGTGTTGTTTTCTCATACTCCTAGTATTGTCTTTCTTCTTGTGTGTGGATTGTTTGTATTTCTGTAGAGGAGTTGAAGATTATTTACTCTGGGAAAATGTCTTGAGGTTCTTTCGGGTGGCATTTTTAATGAATAATTTTGAATTTCTCTGATCTACTAAGTTTCCTGTCAAAATTTTTGATCATGAATTATAGTGACTATTAATTTGGAAATAGATTCGATAGTCTTAGCCTTGCATTTATGGTATTCCTTAATTAAACAAAATAAAAGAATAGCATGACTTTTATGTACTGCAGTTTTTAGAGCTTTTTTTTTAAATGTGCTTTTGGTTTGTCCATCTGTCTGTCTGTCTGTCTGCTTGGGCAATAGCTCTGACATCCTTAAATGTGGAGAAATCAAATTTTCAGGGTAAATTGGTCTATATCAGCGGTTCCCAACCTTTTTCACTTCGTGAACCCCTTGAGCTAACTTATTTCTTGTCGCAAACCTCTTGGATTAACCTTTTATCTTTGTGAACTCCTTGAGTTGTAATAGTTTTGGCGGCAAACCCCTTATAATGGAGAGTAAATTTTGTAAAAACAAATCTTTTTGAGCGCGTTTAATTCATGAAAAATAAAAGGTTTATATAGCACCTAGTATGTAAATGTTTACAATAAAATCAGAATCTCTGATATGGTCATCAGTTTCTAGTAAGTACCCTGTGAAATTCAGATATAAATCTTGAAGTGTAAGAAAAAATTGAATATAAAACCATGCAAGTAATTTGAAAGAAATTAAAAGATTGGTAAGAATTGTAGAACCAAGAAAGTGAAAAAGGCGCCATTACCAAATTTTTCTCAAGAACCCCTCAAGAACCACCAGTTGGGAAACGCTGGTCTATATGAGGACTACACATGGCATAAATGTTGTGGATCTAGGATCAGCTGGTGAAGAGTAATAGGTGTCTTTTTCCAACGCCTTTGTTTCATTTCTACCCCCTTAATAAGAAAAGCATGAAATTGAGGCAGGGCATTATAAATTTAGATTTTTAAATTAGTTCAAATTAAGATATGAGCCTGGGACATGAACAGTTTTATAGCTGATATATATTATATATTTTAAAAACAGAATTAAAATTCATGTTGATAGATTTAGATTGAACCGAAAACTGAACCACTTTTGCAAAAAATGTTGGTCGGTTCATGGTTCGGTAAAAGATTCAGTGGTTTTGGTTTGGTTTGTAGTTCTGCAAAATGACTGCAGTTCAGTTTGCAGCCCTGGTTAAAATTAAGATATGAGCTTGGGCCACAAGCAGTTTTATAACTGATAGACCAACGTTTATATATTTCAAAAACAGAATTAAAATTCATGTTGAATGAGAACAAGAAATTGTTTTTAATCCAAAAAAGAGGTAAAATTAAAGTTTTTAACCATGAGAAATATCCACTACCATGGATATGAGTCCACTACTTTAACCCATTAGGGACGGAATTAAATGCCAGAAAATAGCCAATTTGTTACCTTTTTGGGAAAAGTACGATAGAAAAAAAAATTTTAACTCGAATCTTCTTGAAACTTTCACTGGCCCATACTAAGAGTCTATATTAACTATTAAAGTACTTACCGAGGCTTTTTATTCCTTAATTATTGGAGATTCTGATGGAAATCTCTGAAGCAAGTGTCAATGCACAGCCCTTTTTCACAAACAGAACATACAAAAATTGTCCTCTTCCTAATTCCTTTTCCCCGGCATACCACACATTCTTTATGCAAAAGTTTATTCATATCATTTCTTTTCACTTGATCTGGATAGTGGCACTCTCCAAAATTATGTGAAGGAGGAACTGTAGCTCTACGTCCACGTGCCTTTCTGCTACTGTAGCCTCCAATGAGGTCTCCGATTATATTCAAATAGAACTTTTTAAGGGGAAAAGTTGGCTTATTGGTAGCTTGTTTGTAGTAGATATAAGAATTTACTACCATTCTATTTATTAAATCAAACATCAGTTTATGCCACCACTTTTTTGAAGGAATGTGCAAACTGTAGTAGCTACATAA
Source organism: Tanypteryx hageni (assembly GCA_028673005.1). NCBI lineage: Eukaryota > Metazoa > Arthropoda > Insecta > Odonata > Petaluridae > Tanypteryx > Tanypteryx hageni. Next base: position 113,170,470 of record CM054114.1, on the reverse strand, counting down.
TTGATCGTTTCGATCTAATCCTCCCATGAATTGATTGTATAACCTCACAATCTCAGGACAGCACACTTCCACCTTCGACCCATCCTTCTCCTTCCTTTTCACAGACTGCATTGGGTATGTGGGTGAATTGTAACCTGATGACAAAAAGAATATAGACCTTTTGTCTCGCCAGCCTAAGGAAATGAGTGGGGCGGAGGAGAGCCACTCACAATCCCCTTGGTTACTTTGCTTCCAGTCCTATGTGTTTGCTACCAATTCTTTGGGATAATTGACACGGTTGGTGTTTGCAGTTCCTATGGCTCTCAAACCTTTTTTGGAGAGTTCCATAAATAGATCTGGTGACGTAAAAAATCTATCGCAAATAAGGGTGCAGCCTGACCCAAAGAGAGGCTCTGCAAGTTGCATCACGACATTTCCACCCAAACCCAAATTATTCTTTTGAATTGTCCCTTTCCCTGTATATAATTCTAAATGAAAAACAAATCCCGATGTTCCATCTGCTCTTCCCCACCACTTGAATCCCTTTTGATGGGTTTCATTGGCATATACTGTTTCATTGAAGAGCGACCAGTAAATTTCACCATCGCTTCATCTATTGCCTGATACTCAGAAAAGTTATAATATTTTTTATAATTGCTATTTAAACTATCCAGAATAGCTCTAATTTTGTAGAGTTTATCAAAATCTAAGCTATCTTGTAGAGGCTGCCGTGAATTATCACGTGAAAATTCCGCAAAATTGACAAAAATCGATCCCTTGCCATGATTTCTGATACACCTGGTACATTCAATGCCCTATCTGTGGACCAATAGTCTTTCAGATTTGGAAGATCATGAAATCCCATCGTAAAAATAACACCTAACCAAGATTTCAACTCATCTAATGTAAGATCTTCCCAAATATTTCCACCGCCGCCCGCAGTTGACATTTTTTGCGAGGCATACAAATTAGTCTGCTTGACGCAATGGTCAAACATATCGCCCGTAAAAAATAACATAAAATAATCTAAAGGTGAAGAATTTTCTGGTAAGTAAGTATTAGGACCAGGTGTAAACTGAGAGAGACTAGTGCCTAAATTTATCAAACCTCTTCTGGACCAAGTCAATCTGCTTCTGTTAGCCTGTTAAACTGTCTCTTCAATTTCACCATCGGATTCATCGTCTCAAGTTATAGGTGAAATATTTTTACAGGATTCAGGAATTTCTTCGTCTTGAATATCACTATCGATAGAGGATATATCACTTTTTACTCCATCATCTGGTATAGAAAACAATAAATCCAGTTTGTGATCGTCACACCGTTTTCTCTTGGTCGCCATTGTCAAATTAAAAAAGGGCTAAGTTTAAAAACACGTAAAATTGTAACCGCTTAAGAAAAACACATGCAACTTCACAGGATGAAACTTAAAACTGTCCGTAAGCTGCTAGCAAAAAGAAGGAACTACAGGTAATAAACACGCCCCACACAAGAGGGCAGAAGAGGACGGTACCCTAACACCACCGTGGTGGTGCTCCGTCCCTAATCGGTTAAATGAGAAATATATTATTACACAGCATTTACATAATGCTTTTAAGTGTAATTTATAGACTATATTACTAGGCCGTCGATCTCGACCAAAGATGTCACAAACCTAAAACAATGAAAAAAGTGCCTCATGTAATTTGCTCTGCAATTCTTTCCTCACTTGGTTATTATCAGAATCTTCTGATAAAATAAAATTGTGGCATACAGAATTTATTATTTTCTTTCATTATACTTATTTAGTTAGAACAATGAATCACATTTTTATCTTTGAAATATTATTGGCACGTAAAGGTTATTAATGTTGTTAATCATCTATCAACATTTATTTTGCTTGATTGATTGGATTATGATCTTTTCAATTGGATTGCAACTGTGACAGTATTTTCCAGTAAATAGTGCTAAGAATTTCTACCATAAACTACCTATATTATATTGTTTCTGTATTTTGCATAAATTGTGCGTCAAGAATACTGCTGACTTTTTAAAATTTCAACAGAGTGTTCACTTGTATTTTTTATGCATTTTCATTCATTTGTTATTGGTTCAGTAACCGTAGTTATGATAAGCTCAAACTGATTCACTTGTGGCAAGATATTCTTCAGTAACATTTACCTCTATCAGAGCTTTTATATGGAAACATTTTGCACCTAAATCTGATATTTTCTCTTTATTGGATTTATTTGGGTGTGAGGGCATGACAAAAAATTGAAAATTATTGGATTACCTGTAATATAAGCCTTCAAATGAAGTTGGGATTTCAAAAACAAAATTTTTGTGGAATGCCTTTTAGTTGGGTGTGTTAGTGTTATAGTAATACTTTTGTATTTTTATTGAATTGAATTGCTAGCTTTATTGTAGAAATTGCTTAACTTACATTTTGCTTGAAAAAGTTCATTCAGCATGTGCATGCTTTCTTCAGAACAGCATTTGCTTTTGTTGTTAGAAGTTATTGTGTTTTTTTTAAGTAAAGCTTAGATTGCAATTTCATTTTTTGTTCTTTTGAATAGAACATCAAATGTCTCCTTAGAATTTGTAGATATACAACCTGTGAAAAAAAAAAGTTGTATTAGCAATACTGTCCAAACATTTTATTGTTTAATGTTGAAATACAAACTGGAAACTACTCTGATATTTGTTCATGTGATTATATTAAACCTGTAATTTTATTTTTTTGCAGAACCTGTGGAGTGTACACAGCAAACTAATAGACTCGGCACGATAATGACGTTTAAGGATATTAATCATTCAGGAGTGGGTAGGCTGGGAAAAATATGGAGTGGTTGTTAAGTGCCTATTGTAATTTGATGTAAAATCAGTAAGCATTGACACTAACTCAATGGCTTTATGTGTCAAATCACAGATAAGGCAAAGATTGTTATTATGCAAATATATTTTTCTATAAAGCTGTATATTCTTGTAAGATTAAATCTGTAAGCCATCATTTCGTGTTTTATTTGATCTAATAGTTGCAGAAATGTGGTGTGTATTGCTTCTAATAAAAATTTTTAGGCAGGAGAGAATGTTTTTAATCACTTCTAAGTTATTCTTTTGACTTGAGCTCTGCAACACATGCTCTTCCAATATTATTTTAATATGTTTCGTCCTACAAGTTGTCTTATAAATTTTAATTTTTATATTATTGATCTTGATAAATTCAGATTGATTAGTAGAAAAATTTCAATCATATTAGAATTAATTGATAGTAGCTCAGTAACTTTGGCTAAGATTAATAAAGGTGAAATACTCCTTTAGCTAAAGGAGTATTTCACCTTTATATTAGAATTAACAAACAATATTTCTCTGTTAATTAATATTTACAATTATTACTTGGAGTTAAGATCACAAGTATCTAAAAAAAATTTGTGTAATGATATTTATCCTTAAAATTGCTAGGCATGGCCAGCTATCAAGAATGATAAATGTTGCAATTGACCTTATCATTGGTAATATACATAAAAATATATATTGGCTACATTGTAACATTTAAACTGGTTGATTCCCTTAACAGACATCTAGCAAAAATTTTATAATAGTACTATTACCGTATATGATCATGTATAACACAGCTTGAAGACCAAATTTTTAGGTCATAAAGTAGGGGTGCGTGTTATACACAGGTAACAATTGTGCAGTTAAAATAAAAAATTGATGTGTTCGTACTTTGCACCAGATTCCCGCTTTTTGGGTAAATTAAGGGGAAAACCATGCTAATTATCGATAATCCAGCTTATACATATATTAATTAAACATATCAAACACCTAGTTACTTCCTTACAATTGTATTTTCTTCCTCTCCAAATATTCCACATTTCATTAACTAATCAGCTGATTACTGTAGTCTCCTGCAAGACATGCATCGAAAACAAAAAACATAGTATATACTAAAATTAAATAATTTTTTTAGTTAATGAATATATTATATATAATTAATGATGCAATTTATTTAAAACCCATAGAATTCATCATCTTCAGAATCAAATAAGTATGCGAAGAAGGTGACCGTGATGCCCAATAAAATTTAAGATTTCGTGTTAAATACAGTCATAAAATATCTCTAGCCATTCAATATTCTGTAAATAACTATTATGTGTAGTTTGATAAATTTAAAATAAATTGATGTGTTTAAACTGGATTCAACATTTGATCTTTAAGACTGAAGTGTTTTTCCTTGTAAAAAAATTTCCGCAACTCAAAATTTTTGGATATTAAAAATAAGTTTTTGGAGGTTTTTACGAAAAGTTGGATTCACGTAAGTTGAGTTTTGCATTACCCAGGACAGGTCTCTATTTATCTATTTAGGGCACTCTAACACCTAACATGACAATTCTAAAATTTTGTTCAGATATCTCTCTAAATCTAGGGTGCGTGTCATACACAGGGTAAATGAAAAAGCCGGGATTTTTTGGCAAAAAGTATGGGTGTGTCTTATATACGAGTGTGTGTTATATGTGACTATATACGGTAGTTCAAAATACAGGTTTCCCTCTCTTTATAAGGGGGTTGCATTCCAGGAAAATGATGCATAAAGTGAATTCGCATAAACCGAATCCATATTTACATGTATAAGATAGGGATACTTTTCACAAGCAATCCTAACCCCCCTTTAAGATACTCTTCTTTCACTCCATAACAACTTCTTATGCGCTAAATACAAACTTAAAACAATTAACACTATATTATAAAATAAAGCAGACGAGCACAAGTGGAGGCTGTTATGGATGGCATAATAGTGGAGATTTAAAGTGCTAGAGTCTTGGCCCAACCGGAGTTCTGTGGGTAAGGAGACAAAACTTCTCAAGTGTGTTCAAACAGCATCACACAAAATCTCCGTTTCATTTCCACTCGACAATATTCTCTTCACTCTCATCTCTTTTACTGTAGTACTAATATGCACAGCATAAGAGACAATGAGACTCTGAATAGTCGCCTTGTGGTGTAGTAGAGAACTTGCTTTCATTTGTATTGCACTGGCTGCAGAACCGCATAAAAGCGAATCAAAGATGTATAAAAATAAATTCTAGTAGCAATAAGTTTGTCGCATAATAGCGACAGGGAAACCTGTAATATGCATTTTGAAGTTACAAGCAAAACTCGACTAAATGCGTAGTGGAGAAAATTTGATATACATGAAATGATATTCGGAGTCAGGCTCAGGTTCTGTTGTTTATGATGACTTTTAATTCTGATATGATCAGGTTGTTTTTTCCATCTGTTTGCTAACCATTTTTTGCAGTAAATATAAAAAATAAATTCGCTTTCATATGCTTTCACTTTTAAAAGGTGTCTCATATCCTAAACTTACACTTTTGGTTATCATGAGTTTATTTTAATCCTGGTATCTCAACAATTGCTCCCCTTTCTTAAATATTCAATATTCCTGATCAAATGCTTCTCTCTTGAACTTGTGTTTGTTTGTTGTGAAAAATGAATATAGAACAGCTTATTGAATCTGTGTGAAAACATGAAGAAATGTATGGCATGAACCATCTCAATTACAGTAACACCAAAATCGAGAACAAGACATGAAATGATGTAGGCAGAGAATTTAATCAACCTAATATAATATTCTTGTTCTTTCTTTGTAACAAACATTCATGTACCAATTTTCACTCTTGTTTATCAACTGATTGTTTCTGGTGATTATCTTCATCTAGAAGCACTGCAATAAACATCAATTCCTTTTCCGAGAACATGTTTACAGAGATCATGTCAAGAAATAAACGACGAGTGAAGTAGTTGCTAGATTTTTGTCTTTGCCGTCACTTGTCATATTTTTAAATGTGAATCAATCTACCATTTTTTTGTCACACAATTACTGTTGTGTCTGTAAATGTGAATCAACCTTTAAACGAAGGAAAAATCAGTTTTTTTAACAAGAAAGAGGACTAATATGAAGATCATAAAACCTATAAATATGTGGCTTAATTCTTATTTATTAGAAATTTAAATATCTTTAATTGCAATTTTTGTTCACTTTAGTACAGAATAATTATTTTAATTAATTATAATATTCCTTTTTAAATAGAAATTATTTTTACTGTTTTTATTTGTTTTATTTTTTCAAGCACCATATTCAGGCAAATTTGTTGACAATTGATCACAATTGGAATTCAATTTTATTATTGTCATTCAGGGCAATATTTATAGCATATCAGAGATTACATTGGGTTGAGTGAATAAAAATTAAGCAAATGCTTTGAACAAACACTAAAAGCAAAAGCATTTGCTTAAATCATGAGCAAATACTAATAGCATTCGCTTCATTTCGTGTGAATAAAAGTTTGCTTTTATAAGCATTTGCTACTCTGTTTTATGCAAATGCTTAAATTTTACGGAAAAAAGCATTTTACAATTCATCCCTCTCTTGTTTTTGTTTACATTTAAAGTATTAGTTGAATGTCAAAATAGCAACAAATATATTGGGTAATATTTTTGAAAATATTAATTTATTAATTTTTCTTTAATTATTTCATTTATAACTGAGTTCAATAGTATCACAAATCATGGGTACATTTTTATTCAATAAGGATAAGCATTTATTGCAGGAAATTAAGGGCCTATTGTTATTCTCCAAGAAACATTTTAAATAAACTTCACATTTTCTTCAGAGAAATGATATCAATTTTATAACTGTTGCGTGTTGAAACTACTCTTGTCATATTTTTTAACTTTAACTTTTAACTCTACCAAATCAATTTATATTTAAGATCAATTATCATGAAAATAGAGTACCTACTTCAAAATATCTTAGCAAGCCATCTATCTCACTTAAACAAATATAAGCATATGCTTAAGTATTAAGTAAAAGCTTGGTTTTATTTACATAATTTTAAGTAAATGCTTAAGAAAAATCATAAGAATAAGCAAATGCATATTCTTTCTAGTAAAAGCCAATGCTATTTTTTTATTCACTCCATATCAAGCATTTGCTTAAAAAATGATAGAAATCTTAAGCCTAAGCATTTGCTATTTTTTATTCACTCAACGCATTATTCTACTCATCAATACTCGCTCAATACTGGCATTTTCTGCAGGTAAACTATAGAGAATTTCCGTTAAAACTTTAAAATCAATTCATGGAATAGATTATTTAAACGTGAAAACAAAAATTATCTATCCATCTTGCGTCGATAAATATTTTCTGTCATTTCAACAAACATTTTAGCTAAGCAGTAATTATTAAGTCTTCGAAGCTCATTACATACTCGTTGCTATCGATCTTCAAATATGAATATTTCATTTGAAAACTTGACACGATTTTAATGATAGCAGGAAGGATGAAAACGGGATAATTTTCAAAATGAATGGAATGGAAGGACAGAAAGGTTAAAGAGGATTTCTGAAGGTCAACAATTTTTCCCAAATGGTGTCTGGTCACCTTACCAATTAAAAAGTCTTTGGTCGACTGTCTTCCTTAAAATTTACGGTATCTGCCACCCACCCAAGTTAATATATAGAGCGTCCTTCTGGTGGCGGGATATGGAACTATTGGGGGATATGAATGCTCGGGCTGCCACATAATTCAACTCTCCGCCCCCCCTGCGTTGGGTAAGTTAGTTAAAGTGTTTTGCTTTCTTACCACGTTCACTGTCCCACTCCCCTGAGATGGTTGACACAGTGAACGTGGGAAGAAACCAAAAACACTTTAACTAATTTACGCAACCCAGTTGCAGTCGTATCCCGCGCGCTTATTCTTTTTTCCTGCAGGTAACCTTCACGCAGTTCCATATCTCGCCACTTCATTCCTTTAGGGCGCAGCGTACATGAACCTGAGTGGGTGGCAGATAACAGCCAAGGCCCGAAAATGTTTTTAATCTGCATTTTCAATGAAGAAACACGAAATATAAAATAGAAACTGTAAGTATAAAAAGGAAATTTATGCAAACTTGGCAATTCAAAGCTCGTTTCATAATTATCATTGTTTTTATTTTAAAATTTCCCGCTACTGCACCCATTTTAGATATCACGGAAATTTACTCTCGCATCATGAATGGATCCAAAACATAAAAATGCAATTTTAAAGGATAATTTCATTTATCAAGCATATTATTACACGAAATAAACAATACCCCATCCTAATGCAATGGTGGGATATTGGTCCGCTGACTAGACACGATTCGCACCTCGATAACTTTTGAACATTCGTTGCGAGTTAAACATAATCGTTCGTCATTTTAAGACGGAGCAATTTCAATGCAGCGGAATTTTTAAGATTTTGCTAAGCAGCCTCGCGTATGGTAGGTGGTGTAGTCGAAGCGTGTGAGAGTTAAGTTGAATTGCACCTAACTTGTTAAGCCCCTGTATGTTACAGGAGTTACGTTGTATCTTGTACTTCAACAGATTGAAAAGAAATATTCTGGACAATTATCTCTCTAGAAATAATCTTTTGAAATCGGGACACCTTCCTGCATTTGCGTAGAACATTTATTGGTTGCATCTCACAAGGTGAGTTCGATGGTTCATTTTTATTTTTTGAGATATAATCGCTATAGCTTGTTTAGAAACAATGTGTACGAACATGGGTAGATATTTTTATATGCACATATAGCTCCGAAAATGGTGAAGTGCTTCATTGTGTAATCGGTGCGAGTGGTGGAGCTTAGGTTCATTCGATGTGGGGAATTTCAAAAATGCATTGATTGAAACATTTTAATTCATTAAATTTCAAACTCGTGTGGTTTTGCTGTAGTTGAATTTGTGTTTTGCATAAAAGTGCTATTCATCATGGAAATTCATCGTTAGTGCATGTAAGCATTTTTCCAATGAATAATGCATTTTGTTGGCTCATAAATGGTCTTAAATGTAATCATTGCTAAACAAAATCAACTTATTCATGATCTAGCAATATCCAAGTTTCTTTAGAATAATGTTTCAAATTTACCTAAACCATCAAGCATGAAGACTAAAATTTTGCAGTACCTAAGGTAGGTAGGCATCCATTATGCCATCCAATGTCTTATTTGACTGATTACTACGTCTTACCCTTTATCAGGAGTAAGATCCTGTAGTGATGGATCATTTATATTTATCATAAGTAAATCTATTAAAGTGGAAGGATCTGTGGATTACTTTAACTTCCCCTTAATGATCCATTTGACTGAGAACTTGTTTGCTGTGCTTACTGGTGCATATTGATAAATTTCAATAAGTTTTCGAATAAATGGAAACCTGCTTATATTAATGCTCTTCCAAGGTCTTTTAATATGTTTAAATATTTTTTGAGACTATTAAGTCTAAGAAAATATATTTGCTAGAACTTTATGAACTGTGAATTTGGTCATAATAGCTTTTAGGCTACTCCTGATGTTTTTGAGATTTTCCTAAATTTAATGGATAACCTATTTAAATAAACTTACTATATTAGGTGATGATTTCAGTGTAGATTTTAAAACGAGTATTTTCTACAAAATAGGATGTTTAATCTAACAAAGATCAATGAAATCACCTGAAAGGCTATTTACAATGTTCTAACTAATTGTTTGATTCTATTTAATACTGCTAGCATAATTTACCATCAAATATGATGGGTATGTGTGGATTGTGTTAAATTTAAGGCACTTCCCATTCTTCCTCTCTCCCATTCTCCGTCCCTCCCATTGTCCCTCCCTCTTTCCTTCTCTCGTTCTCTGGAAAAATAGATTTCCTTGTCTCTCCTAGTCTCAATCTCCTCCTAATAAAGAACATTATCTATCCCTCTCTCCCTTGTCTTTCCCTCTCTCGATTCTATCTCATTCCCTCTTTTCCCCCTCTCTCTCTATCTTTCTCCCTCTTGTATTAAGACATTCAAAGCATGCTTTCCTTACGTAGTATAGTATCAAGATTGAGACAATACAATCTCAAGGTTTAATAATGGCATGGTCGGCAAGGCAACATATCATTAGATAGATGAACTTTCCAATAAATATGATTTAAACATATAACTTGAGCGATTTTGAATTGTAGGCAAAATGTAACGATAAAAGAAACAATATTTTTCTTTAAAATGGTTTAGGTCTGAAGATCAAGGGTGCATTCTTTCTAATTTTAATTTGCAAAAAAGTAAAAGCCTGTAAATTGAAAATTTGATTTTTATGCGTTATCTTATGGGAAATAAAAATTATCTACTGGAGCCAAACCGGGTCGTTTTTGGGTATATTTTTGTCATTGCTTTGTCGTATCTGAACAAAGCATTCCTACCAAATATCATCGTTCAACTGACCCAGGACATCATACCAGAATCTTTCGCCTACAGCAAATTATATATAGATAGGGTTCCTTTATTTGTTGAAAATATTCTATGCTTTCAAATGTGGTTTTATGAAATTAATTAAATAATAATAATTAATAATTAAATTTTTTAATATTAGTATTGAGACAGTTGGTACTGCACCAAGTGTTTATACTGTTGGCACTACTTTTGCTGGTATCTATTACAGATGGCTCGTTGTCGCAGGAAATGATGTTAGCATCATCAGCATAGACCAAGAGTGGACAACCATTTCTACCTGTCTGGCAGCATTGGTGGTTGTGAAACCTTCAACAGGATGCATTGGTAATTGCCAGTGCTTGGGTTGGCTGGAATAGAGCTTAAATCGTAAGTTACCTAGCAATTCTGAGGCATCATATAAGCGAAAATGAAGTCTAAATAGGGTTTTTAGGGTTTATGTCTCGGTATTAAATGCTTTATTATCATTATTTTTTTAAAAGTATATGAATTTATTGGTGAAATTTTATGTATTGCTTTTTCATCATAGTTTTTGGGCTGCATAGGACCCACAGGCCGTAGCTTGCCTACTCCTGTCATAGACTATGATTTTGATATTTATATTATTGCACTGGTGGTGTAGTGGTTAGCGTGTCGGCTTTCTATTGCAAGGTTCGGGGGTTCAAACCCCTCGAATGGAGGTTTTATTAAAAAAAAATAAAAATAAACTATCATCAGTGCCTGGCAGTAGGCAGCAGTACTGTCAGTATGGTATAGAGCCGAAAACAAATGATGTTGGTTGGGTCTATATCCAATACAGCTGTAGGCGTGATCAGGACGATTTGAACGGCTACAGTACTGCGATGTGCAAAGCAAGAGGGAAACTACCACATTACAATCCCTAGTAAAGATTATATGGTTGGACAATATGAGTTCTCTCGAGGTAAAACAATCCGGAGGTAAAATAGTCCCCAATCGGATCTCCGGGCGGGGACTGCCTTGAGGAAAACATTTGTCGAAAGTAAATTACGAATAGGGACTTGGAACGTAAGAACTATGAGAAAGGCAGGAAAGCTAGAGAACTTGAAAGAAGAAATGAGAAGAAATAGAGTCGACATTATAGGGCTAAGCGAAACTAGATGGGAGGGAGAAGGACAGTTCGACTCGGAAGAATTCACGGTAGTTTATTCTGGAGGAAATAGTGGGGAAAGGGGAGTAGCTCTGGTACTTAGGAAAGATATGATGAAAAGCGTGACAAAGATAATAGCAACGAATGATAGACTGATGGCAATAAAGCTAAAAGCAGTCCCAGTGGACATGCTGATAATCCAGGTATATATGCCAATGTCAGCTCATGACGATGAAGAAATAGATGAGATCTATGAGCAAATTAATGAAATTTACGAAGAAGACGGAAGAGGAAAGGTAAACTGCATAATAATGGGAGATTGGAACAGCATAGTCGGAGAAGGACAGGAAGAAAATGTTGTCGGGCAATACGGACTTGGGAAGAGAAATCGAGTAGGGGAGAAACTCGCAGAATTCTGCATCAATAATGACCTTGTAGTGACTAATACATGGTTCAAAAAGCATAAACGAAGGTTATACACATGGAAAAGCCCAGGAGATAGAATGAGATGCCAAATAGATTACATCCTTGTAAAACAAAGATTCAGGAACAGCATAAAGAACGCCAAGGCATTGCAAGGAGCAGACATTGATTCAGATCACAGCCTTCTAATACTTGACATGAGTACAAAGCTCAAACAAATAAGAAAAACGAGAAGAGAAAGACCTGGGACCTAGAAAAACTGAAAGAAAGGCAGGATGTAGTCAGCATGAAGTTGGAAGATAACCTAAGAAAGTTGGAAAACAAACTGAAGACCGTTGATATAGAATGGGATGAAATTAAAACCAGTATCAAGGATACCTTGGATAAAGAGATTGGAAAACAAGAGAACAAAATCAGAAAACCATGGATCACGAAGGAAATGCTGGAGAAAATGAATGAGAGACGAAAATGGAAAAACGTTAACAGTGAAGAAGGTAGAGCCAACTATAGGCGTATAAACAATGAGTTGAGAAGGGTAACAGATAAAGCTAGAGAAAATTGGATAAAAGGAAAATGTGATGAAATAGAACAAATGGAGAAGATATGACGGTACGATATGATGTACGCTAGGGCACTGGAATTAGAAGATAAGAAGTCTAATGGAATTTGTGGTAAAGGAATTATGAATACGGATGGGAAGATAGTCTCAGAAACAAAGGATGTAGCACAGGTATGGGAAGAATACATTAAGGAATTATACAGCAAACAGGCAGGAGCGGCAAAAATAGAACTGGAAAATGAGGAAAACATTGAAGAAGACAACTTAGGACCAAGTATTATGGAGAGCGAAGTAGAAAAGGCAATAGTGGAACTAAAGAAGGGGAAAGCCACAGGCAGCGATGGAATACTGGCTGAGATACTTAAAGTCATAGGATCAGAAGGACTAAAAGCTATCACGAAATTAATTAATAAAATTTACGACACGGGAGAGTGGCCTCAGGATTTCCTAGAAGTAACAATGATCCCTCTAAAGAAGAAGCCAAAGGCAATGCAGTGTAAAGATTACAGAACTATAAGCCTTCTGTCACACACATCGAAGATCATCACGAGGATTCTTAATAAAAGGCTGGAGAAAAAGGCAGAAGAAATAATTGGGGAAGATCAATTCGGTTTCAGAAAAGGACGAGGAACTAGAGATGCTATAGGAGTAGTTAGAATCATATCAGAAAGGGCAATAGAATACAGTCAAGATATCTGCGCATGTTTCGTAGACTGGCAGAAGGCCTTTGATAGAGTAAATTGGGTAAAGTTGATGAAGATATTAAAGGATATAGGTGTAGACTGGAAAGACAGGAGACTGATTAGGAATTTATATGAGAATCAAGTTGTAAAGGTCAGGTTTGAGAATGTGGACACCTGCGGAATAAATATCGGTAGAGGAGTAAGACAAGGATGCTGCCTATCGCCAACCCTATTCAATATATATGGAGAAAGTCTAATGCAAGAAACTTTAGAAGGCACAGGGGATTTCAATATTGGAGGAAGGATTATAAGAACAGTAAAATACGCAGATGATCAAGTACTTCTAGCAAGAAAGGAAGAGGAGCTACAAAAAATGATAAATAGACTAGTGATAACAGGTATAAAATTCGGTATGGAAATAAATACAGAAAAATCCAAGGTCATTCAAATATCGGGTAAAGAAGAGAATCTGAACATAACTATTGGGGGAAAGCCATTAGAACAAGTTTCAGAATATAAATACTTTGGAAGTATCATAACACGAGAGGCAAAATGTACGGATGAGATCAAAACTAGAATAGGAAAAGCAAAAGCGGCTTTCAGGAGAAAGAAACAACTACTTACAGGGAATATAAGGGAAGATATCCGCAAGAAGTTGATAAAATGCTACGTATGGAGTATAGCATTGTATGGGGCAGAAACATGGACGCTAAGGAAAAATGACATCAAATACTTGGAAAGCTTTGAAATGTGGACTTGGAGGAGAATGCTGAAGATAAAATGGACAGATAGGATGAAAAACGATGAAGTGCTATGAAGAATAGGAGAGAAGCGAATGATTATACAGACTATCAGAAAGAGGAAGGCTAACTGGGTTGGACATTACCTGAGGAGAGAGAGTATGATTAAAGAAGTGTTAGAAGGAAAAGTAGATGGGAAAAGGGAAAGAGGTAGGAAAAGGTTTCAGCTGATAGACGATTTGAAAGGGAAAGAGAGTTATCAAGATATAAAGAGGACAGCGGAAAATAGGAGTATATGGAGAACCAGGTTTAACCAAGAATAATCACGGACCTGTCTACGGACAGACTACCTATGATGATGATGATTATTGATATTATTTGGTGAGTTTGTTATCTAAAGGCTGAATAATAATGGCTCATTTATGGAACCTGTAGGACACCAGAAGATGAAGGAGAATGTATCAGACGTACTTTGTGCCCTCGTAATCTATTAACACTTTTTGTGTTCTGTTGGTGAGGTGTCTTGAACCAGTTGTTATTATTATTATTGTAATTTATTGGTCCAGGAGGTCTAGTACAGACATAGGACATGTCAGAGAGAATACATACATACAATCACAGATACATACAATATATTAAGAAACAAGTTACAATACAATTAATTTTCATTAAGGTATTCAGACACTGGAGATAATTTTGAAACGAGAAAAAAGGCTGCTATGACCGGGAATCGAACCTGGGTCTTCCACTTGCCGGGCGGATATTCTACCACTGAACTATCTTAGCAGATCAATTTTCTCGTTTCTAAACGCGGATGTTTTCTTGGTTGGGAGGAAATAATTTTGAAACGAGAAAAAAGGATGCTATGACCGGGAATCGAACCCGGGTCTGCTAAGATAGTTCAGTGGTAGAATATCCGCCCGGCAAGTGGAAGACCCGGGTTCGATTCCCGGTCATAGCAGCCGTTTTTCTCGTTTCAAAATTATTTCCAACATTACAGCTTATGCCTGTCTGCATAGGGTCTTGAGATCGCTTTATTCCATCAATTTATTCAGACACTGATTAATATAAATTATTCAATAGATAATTTTTAACTGTGATTTTAAACTGATTTATATTATTTATGGATTTTATGCCAGTAGGTAATTTATTATATATTAGGGTTACTGTATAATATGGACTTTTATCAGATATTTTTAGATGATATCTTACATGATGTATGTTTAGATTATGGTGAGCAGAGTAGCAATGTACTTGTCTATTAAGACTGAAAAGATGGGAATGGGTTTTTGCAAATATTACTGCTTTGAGAACCAGTATGCATGGGATAGGGAGAATACTGTAAGTTTTGAAACATGGTTTACATGAGGATAGGTTATTTACACCGACAATTCCTGTAATAGCTCTTTTCTGTAGTCTAAAGATACGGTCCATATGGTAGGATCTGGTCCAAAAAATTATGCCATATCTAATTTGGGAGTAAAAATATGCATAGTAAATTTGTAGTGTGACATTAGAGGGGGCCGAGTGATATAAGTTTTAAAACATATAAACGTACAGGCAGTCCTCAGTTATCCAACACTCTGCGTTCCTCAACTAGGCATTGGATAACGAAACCAATTTTCCCATACAATTAAGTGTAATAATGGAGCTTAGGTTCACAACTAGGACTGAATACTCTATTTTCACTAAAACAACACAAAATATCAATCCCAATCACGTAATATCTTAAATAAATCAGTAATAACCATTATATAACAAAAAATACAGTGAATAGAAATCACATCATTTTTCTTTCCAGAATAAACATCATTATCATTGCACTTTCTTTTATCAGACATGGTTAAGGGCTAATACAACTTTAAAAACCACAATAATCCCAAAACTAGGGTCACGACAACTACCGTACTAGTGATGTTGCTCACAAAAGAGCTAGTTTAAAGAGCACTTTTAGTTTATCTATAAACATAGTTTTAAAAAACCAGCTCTTTTGTTTTCATAAGTATTGCATGTTCCTGCTGCTTGGTGTCACTAGGTGCACAGAAAATACAGAAGTCAAATAGTTCTTAATCTTAAAAATGAAATGGAAATAGCAAAAATGTGAAAACAGTTTAAATATTTTCGAGTAGTTTTAGCGATATCTTGTTGCTGGGATTCGACAGTGGTGTATTTAAGATTTGAATACATGAATATATCTGAGGTGAAGTTAATGAAAATCGACAGATAACTGGGTTTGACATCTTATAAGCCAGTCAATGGTTTTAATAATGAAGCGGCGGATATGCGAAACATTGGAAAGCGAACTGTCGGATAATGAGGGCTGCCTGTACGTGTGTAATTTATTCACTAGATAAACTATATGTTTTGACCTTTCAAGTGTTTGCAGTGTTTGACAAATGGCATAATCCATTTGAGGGCAATACCATTAATGCCCAATTGTTGGAGTTTATATTCGTGTGTATAATGGTCTACAGAGTTGAAGGCCTTGGATAAATCATAAAATAATCCCAGGGTAGGTGATTTCTTATCAATAGAATGATAGATGTCTTGTAATAGGTTAAATATAGCCGTGTTGGTTGATTTTCCTTTAAGAAATCCATGCTGTGATGATGATATTATTTGAAATTTATTGAGATAGGTGGTAATTCGAGAAAGCATTATTCTTTCAAAAATTTTTGGGAAAGCTGATGTTAAGGCTATGGGTCTGTATTTGTTATGGTTTTCAGCTGAGTTTTTTTGTGTATTGGTATTATTTTAGTTATGAGGGAAAAATGCTTTGACATAGTGAGGAATTAATGATATGGGTAAGGGGTGGTATAATTAAATGTGAGCACATGCCCAGTATGTGACCAGGGATATCGTCAGGCCCAGAAGAATGATGGTTAGTTAACTTCAGAAGGCATGAGTAGACTTCTTTTTCATCAGTAGGTAGCAGAAAGATGGAATGTTTTTGGGGAGAGGGCATAGAGGATCTGGAAGTAGCAGATGTTTGACTGGAACTAGTATCTATTGAATTTATTGAAATTTCATGAAAATGTTGATTAAGTAGAGATTGTTAACAGTTTGATGATGCACATATATATTGTCATTAATGTCTAGTTTGATATTGGATTGTTTTGATCTTGGCCTATTAGTGCAAGTATTAATTATATTCCAGGCAGCTTTGTTTTTATTTTTTGCATTTGATATAATTTTACTATGGTAAGCTTTATTTGCTTCAGTAACTTTTAGCTAGTTCAATCTAAGTAGTTTTTTGTAGTTTATCTTATCTTGTGGATTGCCTGTTATTTTGATATTTTTATACTCATCGTGAAGATATTTACTTGATCTGATAATGTCATCTGTGATCCATTTTAAAAATGCAGAGGTGACAGTTATGTATTTTTTGGAAAGGAGTTGATGAAATGAAAGACAAAAATGTCCATAAATAATCGAAGATCTTATTGACATCATTTGATGAATAGATGATTGACCCGTCAACAGATGAGATGGCATGTATGAAGGTGGAAATGTTTTAGGTTCCAAAGATACGCTTTTGTTTGTAGGGTGTTTGTATCTTAATATTGGGGTTAGATTAAGTGAGATTATTTGAGCACAATGATCTGAGATACCTGTGTCAATGACAATAGTCTTATGTTTGTATTTTGGTAAGTAAGACCATGTGTTGTACAGTAAAAACAACTGAATAACGGAAAGCCACAGCAAATTTTAATTGATTCATTTTTTTCAGCGCTTGTTTCAAATAGATTTTTTTTTGACTGCTCATTTTCTATACATTTGTTTGAAGAAAATCACTTGCGTGTTATCTATAAGGTGCGCATTATAGGCTAGAAAATACGGTAATAGTTTGGATTTCCTCTTCACACAGCAAATGTTCACTTAAAACTACAATACCTAGATGAAGGGTTGTGAAAAGTACTTTAAGGTCAAGAGCCTTATTTTTAAGGCACTGAATATTAAGATGGAATATTCTACAAACAACATCACAGAGTTAGTGTGCACTGAAAACATCATCCAACAAAGTTATGACATTTGCACTAGAATGAATAGTCTCTAGTCATTTTACTTTAGGTTTTAGAATGCTTGCTGATTTCATTAAGCTATCATTAGTTATAACAGGTGATTGATGTTTTGCAGGGGAATATTCATTGCTTTCCAATTCAGTTACGGTATTTGAATTATTCACGGAAGTCATATGATGTACCGACCAGTGCCCTACCCTATTAAATAATTTTCTAGAACTCTCTCCTTTGGTTATGTACACAATGGCATACTTTGTCTTATAGATGGCTTTGGCTTTATAAACAACTATGTACTTTGGTTACATGGTTTTGCACTCAGAGCATTAAAAAAAATAAAATCTTTATCTTATCTTCTCACTTCTCAAGCTAGCCTGTTGACACAGTGTGTTGGCTTCATTTCCAAGCTGTTTATGTTTGTCTGCCATCTGTTTCATCTCACTCTTAATGAAATACTGGATCAGCGTTTCTTCTCAGTTGTAAGCTTTCTTTTGTGAGTGGAAGTACGAAAAATTCTCTCTTTTTTAGCCCCATTTCAAAAGGTAGTAATGAAAATTTTCTGGATGAAGAAGCAATACAATTTCTTGTTGAAAATGAAGTAGATAAATTTTCTAAAGATTCCAGCAGTGATAATTCTAGTGAGATCGAGTTGGACTTTACATCTCTTGACCTACCTCAAGAGTCAGAAAGTGAAGATGAAGGTGACGGTCATCCATTGAGTGAGGCTGAAGTTGATCAAACCTCTTGGATTTGGTCTGATATTGATGAAGGTAATATTCCACAAAAGTTTCCCTTTATTGGTGAATTTGGTTCTACTGTTCCAATTGCTAATGTTCTTGAGTCTTTCACGAACATTTTTGATGCAAACCTGATTGAGATGATTGTTTTGGAGACTAATAGGTATGCTGAAAATTATTTAAAAAATAAAAAGCTGTCTTCTAGATCTCGAATAAATAAATGGGAACCCATTTCTTCATCAGAAATATATGTTTATTTGGGACTAATTATGTTGATAGGTATTGTACAAAAGCCTACTCTTCGTTCTTACTTTTCTAAAAATCCACTTTTGGAAACAACTATTTTTCCTAAAACCATGTCTCAAGATAGGTTTGAAAGCATCACAAAATTTTTCCATTTTGTTGATATTTCGAAAATCATAAGTTACACAGGCAATGAGAAACTTTTCAAAATTCAGCCTATTATTGATTATTTAAATTGTATACTTCAGAGTATCTACTTGCCAAAGGAAAATATTGCTGTAGATGAATCTCTTACACTTTGGAAAGGTCATTTGTCTTTCAAGAAGTATATTCCTTTGAAATCTTCAAAATTTGGAATAAAAACATTCGAACTTTGTGAATATGAAACCGGATATCTTTGGAATTTTATTGATTACTCAGGTCGGATTTCACAATTTCGGTTTCAGAAACACCAGACGGACTGAAAACAGCAATAGTTATCAAATTGTTTGAACCTATTATTTAGAAAAGGCCATATGTTATGGATGGACAATTACTATAATTCACCAGATTTGGCAAAATTTCTGTTAAATCGTGGAACAAATGTTGCTGAAACTTTACGTTTGAATAGGAAATATGTACCATCTGAAATAAAAGCTGCCAAATTGAAGAAGGGGGAACATGTAGCTAAAGTAAGCAATAAGATTATGATATTGAAATGGAAGGATAAAAAGGACGTAGTGTTTATATCAACATTCCATTCCAATAGTTTTCAGAAAAAGGACGATAAATTTAAACCAGTTTGCATTTTAGAGTATAATAAAGCAATTGGGGGAGTGGATCTAAAAGATCAAAAACTTCAGCCTTACCTCTTGGAGCGTAAAAGAAGTAGCAAATGGTATGTAAAATTGTCGTCTAGCCTTTTGAATATTTTGGTACATAACTCATTAATAATGTATAATACTTGTGAAAATAAGATGGACCACCTGAGATTTCGTTTAACTTTAATCCAACAACTTCTCGAAAAATATGGGAGTGTATCAGAATCGCCAAACGCAGGAAGACCATTGCTAAATCCGTCACCTCGCCGTTTATTTGAGGGGGCACTTCATAGAAAAACTATCATCAGCAGGCAAAAAATCTAGGCCACAAAGATGATGTGTTGTGTGCTCTGCAAAAGGGAAAAAGAAAGAAACGGTGCTCTGAGTGTAATGTAGGCCTGTGTTTGGAAGGTTGTTTCAAGATCTTTCATACGGAACTGAATTTTTAGGAAACCTCTTGAATTTAAGAATATTCATATTGGATTACACTTGGATAAAAAGTAAGTAAAATATATTTTGCATACATAAACCATTTTATTTAACACTATAAATTCTTGTAAGATTTAAATATAATTTGATCGAGATAAAAATCATAATATAAGATGTGTGCAAAGCCATGATTTTTGCAAAAATTTTTACAGTGAATAGGACATTATCGCACGAAGGCTTCGACCAGCTTGAGGGGTTAATGACCACTTTGTGGGTCCTATTCACTAGATATGATTGGATCCAATTAAATGGCACACCTCTTACTCCAATTCTATTTAGTTTACTTAGTAGGAGGTTGTCATTTACACAATCAAAAGCCTTGGAGAAGTCCAAAAAGAGACCAAGGGTCTCCATGTTGCAATCAGGGGGTGTATGTAGTCTACAACTAGATAAGTGGCAGATTTTGTAGATCTATTCTTTCTGAAGCCTGTTGGCAATCGGAGAGGATATTGTTGGAGCCAAGATAGATTTTCAGATTGTTGTAAAATATACCCTCAAATATCTTAGCAAATTGATTAAGAAGAGTTATTGGACTGTAATTGTTAATATCCTGAGCATCACCTTTATTTTTTAAATAGGAGAGATAATGGAAGATTTCAGTAAGGATGAAAATATACCTAAACTTAAAGATTCATTAATGGAGAATAGTAAGGGATCTTTGATAAGTTCATAGGAGAACAGAATGATACTGGCAGGTATATCATCAGGACCAGCAATGTTCTTATGAGACAACTTGAGTACTGTGCATCTTAACTCAGATTCCTCACAAGGTTTCAGAAAAAGAGAATTAATGTTAGAATGATTAGGGAGAGACAGGCCAACAGAGGAATAGTCATTACAATTATTAGTTACAGAGAAATTTTCCTTAAAATGGGAAGCAATATATGATAGATCAGTGAATCTTGCCAGTTGGATCAATCGGCTGCTTAGCAGTGCAGCGCATATTGTGACTGTGAGCCTCTCTAATAATTTTCCAAGACTCCCTAGATTTGTTACCTGAATTTAATATACAAGCATTATTGTAAGATTTTTTAGTTAATGAGAGATAGTTGCGGTAGTCCTTTTTCAGAGACTTATATTCCTCATGGATTTTGCAATCATTGGAATGGAATGGAAGTCCTTTACATAAGAGGATATTTGTCTGATCTCACTTGTTACCCAACTTTTTCCAGATCTTCTACATATGTTCTATTACTTCTACACTTTATTTGGAAGGCAATATTGATCAGAAATAAAATTTTGTTATAAAATTCATCAAATTTGTCATCAAATAAATCAGCACTGTACACATCACTCCAGTTTTCACGCTGCAATGAACGTCTAAAACTATTCTTATTTGATTCGGTGAAATAATGCTTATTAATAATCTTATTATTCAAGTTGACATTAATGACAAAAGTAGAGAGAAGGGGAAAGTGGTCATATATATTGGAACTGAGTACCACTGTATTAACAGATCCTTGGTCTATGTTGGTTGTGACAATAGCTATTAAAGATTCAGAGCTGTTCATGACCTGGGTTGGGATAGAGTTTGTCACAGTCATAATAAATGCATTAATAACATCAATAAAATCCTTTGTTGCAGCATTCTTCACTAAGAGATTGCATTTAATGTCAGCAGTTGCAATTATGTTTGGGTTATGAAAATTTTTATAAACTAGTTCCAAAAGGCTGCCCAAGTTATCTAAAAAGACATTAAAATCACCAAGTAGTGATCTTTATATAGACATAATAATAAAATTTCCATCATTAAGAGAGCAGCATATAAGACAGCACAATCTCTTTCAGCAATTAAAGAGCTGTAGGAAAATTTGATGTTGCCAGTTTTTAAACTATTAATTACAAAAATTACTACACCGCTATTCTTATATGTAGAGCAAGCGTAGAAATCTGCAGCAAAGTAACCTGGCAGAGTAATATCACACGTCTCTTATTTAGTTAGCCAGCGCCCACAAATACACACTATCTCTGGCTTATGAGTGTATACTAATAATTCAAGTTCTAATATTTTATTCCTTAAAACATTGGATATTCAAGTGCAATACTTTCAATACATTAAAACCATCCAAATGATTAGGAATAGGCACCATGGATTGCTTGTGTAGTCACTTGGTTTTGGATTTCAAACTGCCTGTTTGGCTTCTAGTAATAACTGGAACTAGTACACTAGTCTCTGGTGTTGTATGTGTGTATGTAATTTAATTCTCTAGATGTTTGAAAGATACCCTTTCAAAGATTTTTGATAGGTGCTTTGAATTGAAATTGGTAATTGTTAATGTCATTTTGGTCGTATATTTTTATAAACTGGTAAGATTTTATAAAGCTTCAATGCTGAGGGGAGTATTCCTATTCTTTAAAGGGTAATTGAACAGGAGTAAAAGGGATTGCTGATAAAGAGATAGCAAAATTTTAATAAAATGGCTCGGATATCACCTATTCTAATAGCTTACTGGCCTGAGAAATAAGAAATTTTCAAGGAAGAGTGTAATAGAAGAAGAGTTTGATGTAGGTGAATGATTATAAAATATATTTACTTTCCATAGAGAAAGTATTTTAATTGTGAAAAAACTGAGTGATTTTGATGGAAGTACATGTTTTAGGTGTCCCCACATCCACAAAAGTTGTTTTTGCCATGCCGTCTGTCAGTGCATGGGTCTAGATCCTAAACAGTTGAACAAAATCGAATGATATATAATTTTTAGGTATACTATTCTCCAGAATGTAAACTATGAAGATAAAATCAATATAATGCAACAATGAAGAGTAGTTGAATCTTGTTTATTTATTAAAAATTGGCTCTAACAATTTTCATTAAAATTTACTCTGTTATAGAGCATGAATTCGTAAACAATATTGCATAAACCTATATTTTTATGCCCAGCTATCACCCTGCTTTCCCCAGTCTCTCAATGATCTTCACCCAGCAATAATGCTTCAGTGTGTGTGTTGCTCCGCCAATCCACATAATACTTGATTTTTATGAATGGCATTACTATTTATCAAGTTTGATTTTTACTTATATGATATTTTCAATATATTTATACCATGTATGTGCGGAAGACATTTTCCATGGTTTTGTTGTTTTTTGTAGCAGGAGTTCCTTTCCGAAGGCTATTATAATCCAAGAGGTTGATTAGCAAGAAATTCATGCAAGCAAACAAGTTCCTTTTAGTCGGGAAGGAGTGTAGTGTGCGATGTGTATTGTACCGATTTTTTTAATTCTTTGCTAAAGGTTCTTTAATGTAGGATCAAATTGACAGAGGAGTAGAGCCTATACTAGAAAGAGTTCTTGTGTATGTGTTTCCTTTGAGTGTTTTGTATAGATTGATAGTATGAATAAATTAATTATTTACTATTACAATATTGAATGGTATAGTACAGGGGTCGGCAAACTGCGGCTCTTTGGGTGCGCACATGTGACTCTGAAGTAAAATTGAAAGTAAAACTATCATAGTTTTATTTGTAAAATTTTTAAAGGATTTTATTCACATAATGGTGATTTCATTTGTTTTATAGGTCTCGCAAAACTTCGTGGCACTAAGATGCGCGAAGCGTGACGTTAGGGAGGGGAAATCAAGCGTGGAGGGGGTATACAGAGGGAGTGGAGCACTCATACAGCAATTTTAATCTCTATATTTTTTCATGGTGTGATATTTTTTGAAACATTCACCCACATGAAGACCTGGATTACATTCACATGTCTCACAGATATAAATTGTCTCTCTTCTTCCACCTTGGATTTTTCTATTTGAACAAACAACACAATCTTTATGTTTTTTGTTAGGGTGAGGGATGATTATATGGAGCTTTCCATCTAAACGTTGCTTTTGTTCTGTGGATGATGGTCTACCCCTAGAAGTTAGTGTACCACCCCGGAAATCACCAAATAGATCACGTACAAGTTTCCTAATAAATCGTACATGAGATATTGGTTTTTCATTTTTTCTTTTTTGGCATTCTTTGTACAAAATGTAAGAATTCACAACACTGACCTCAAGCCCCCAGAAATACAATTTACGCCACCATTTTAGAGTCTTCCTCATAAAACAGTACATGCTGGTGTAGTGATCAGCTATATCAACTCTCCCCATAAAATTCGTATAATTTGTCACGACCTTGGGTTTGACAACTCTTTCTTTGCCACCGCCTCGCACTCTTCTTTCCACAGCTTCAGTCTCTGAAGTGTCCCATGTACTAAGCATGGTGACTATCCTCTTGTCTTTCCATGCAAGAAGCATTACATTTTCATCCCTGTACGCCACTATCTCCCCTTTCTTCAGTTTTGGATGTTTGATAACTGTTGGATTGTCTTTCCTATTGGGCATTATTG
The DNA here is from genome assembly GCA_028673005.1 of Tanypteryx hageni. NCBI lineage: Eukaryota > Metazoa > Arthropoda > Insecta > Odonata > Petaluridae > Tanypteryx > Tanypteryx hageni. The sequence continues at coordinate 113,146,111 of CM054114.1, read as the reverse complement.
TCCCTGTCAAGTGAGATTTTTCTTTGAGCAATTACCTTGCAAGAGTGACACTTGTGTAATACCTATCAGTAAAGAGATGATAGCCTTGAGAATCAGATACTGAGTTCTTCAATCTGTTGTGAAGTTCTAAAACTATTCTGGTAGTAAAAGGAAGATCAGGTCTTACCAGGGTTTCAGATGTTATTCCACCATAATAAGGGACAAATGAATGTACGTAACTGCATTTAGAATCTGAAAGCACATATAAACGTATACCCCATTTTGTTGGCTTTTTAGGATTATACGTGATGAAGCGTATCTTTCCCTTGAAACCAACAACAGCCTCATCAACAGCAATCTCCCTTCCAGGACAGAATCTCTCCCTAAATTTCATTTCCAAATATAACAAAAAAGAGTTCACCTTCTCGGTTCTTGTTCTCAAATCTTTACTTGACTTTTGATCATTTTTCAAGTGTAACATCCAAAATATTTGCAAAAACCTCTCCCTTTTTAAAACAGCTCGAAAAAATGGTATATGGGACTCAAAATCCAAGGACCAATAATCCTGTAAGTTAGGGTGATTCAATACACCCATATTTAGTATTACACCTAAAAAAGCCTTCATTTCCTCTACCGTCACATCTTTCCAATTATTCCAAGTGGATCGCTTGGATAGTTCTTTCTGGCTAAGTTTACACCTAGCATACTCGTTTGTCTCATCCGCTATATTTTTTATCAATGTCTCTGTAAAAAACAACTGAAAAAACTCTATTGCTGTAGCACATCCAGAAGGAACTTGAGGTCCAGCACATAACTGTCCAGTGGAGAAAGGGATCCTCCTAGGCGCCTGTTCATTCACAGATGCAGCTTTCCATTTTTCTTTTGCTTGTTTTTCAACATAAACATCACTTTCACTGGATTTTATGACCGAATTTACAATGCTAACATCACCTTTATCTCCATCACTATCACTGTCAACAATGCTGTCACTTGTATAAACAATTTTGCGTCTTCGTTTTGTCTTTACAAATTCAACATCACTGTCACTGTCAGTACATCACTCTGATCTTTGGGTGAAACAAGGGAAGTTTTCCTTTTCCACTCAGACCAGCGATTGGTTCATTATCCTCATATGTGTGATCAGAGCACTCACTTTCGTCACTATTATATTTTTCAATAGTTTCTTCATTGTCAATGTAAAATTCATCGTCACTGCTTTCTAAATCTTTGGAAAATCTATCCATCCTAAGGAGATGCAATTCGTTCTGAATATACAACTACTTGCGGACAAAGCATTCAGTCAACTACAGAGAAGGCGTCGTTTGTAAGAGAACCCTGTGTCATGAAAGCATCTGAGAGATGCTTCTAGAAACGTAAGCAAACCTCTGAGAGTGATAGAGGGACGATTGTTTACTAAGGTAAGATCATGGAAGCTCGGAAGAATATGACTCATCGTGTAAAGGGACCCACCTACTCAAGATGTTCACTATGCAAGAGATAAAAAGAGAATGGGCCTTTGATGGGTCAGTGGTGGTTGGATGACCACAAGAAGAAAACGAAATGAAAAAAGAGGTTGAAACTAGAAGCCAATACGAGACGGGACAGCTGACCGAGCGAACTTTTCTTTCCGATGAACTTTTATTTTGGACGCAACTCCTCTATCAGATGCATGATCCCCATTTGGTAATTCATTATCTGAAATAAACAAATGATTTCCAAGTAATGAATGGCAGCTAATGCAAGCGAAAATGCGCTTACACCTCAGTAAATAGATAAAGATGAACATCTGCTACGGCGGCAGCGGCATCGGCTGGAAACGTCCTTTATGGGTACATTATAGAAGGATATTATTCATTTATAAAAAAATCCATGTTGCTTAATTAAGTTGTTGTTTACTCGTATTTCCACGCTGATGATTACAAGAAAAGTTATTGGAAAAAATGGACAAAAATCCCCCTTCTCCTCACGATGAAACACCGTGTCGAGTGTAGCTCGACATGCGAGTGCAAAAGGTTAATCTTCTCATCCAAGTTTACTACAAGTTACAAGGTATTGTTGATTAAGGCAACCTGGCTATTATTATTATTATAAAGGCAATTATTTCAAATATATATATATATATAAATAATATTGGTTTTATTATATTTAGATACGTTGACGGTGGATATTTACCGCGGCGTGTTTTATTTCACGTGCAACTGTTACAATAAAATGTGTTACTGGTGAGATTTATTTTTATTATATTTTCGAATTATTGTTATTTATTATTTTGAATAATCACTTAGTTCTTTTTATTTTCTTTTTATATAATGTATTTATATAACATGTTAAATAAAATATATTGTTTAGGGTGCTTTTCAACATGGCTACGAAGAAAAAACTAAGACAAACAATAGATGAGCATCGTGACTTTAAAACTGAATGGACTGAATCTTTCGCGTTTATCTCGAACTCAGATGGCCTTCCAACCTGTCTTATTTGCCAAGAAAAACTGGCGCACAACAAAAAGTCAAATTTGGAGAGACACTTCACGACAAAACATGCCACATTTGCCAGAAGGAGTTGAAGAACTTCAGAAAAATGTTGAAAAATCAAGTTCTGTATTTAATTATTGGATACAGTCTGCCAATAATGTTAATATTTCAAGCTTCGTAGTGAGTCAGGAGATCTCTAAGAGAGAAAAACCATTCATAGATGGTGAATAAATAAAATGTAAAATGTTGTTTTGTTAATGCATCTGAAGAACTTTTTCGGGATTTCAAAAACAAAGCAGAGATTTTAAATAACATTAAAAACATACCGTTATCTGCCAAAACAGTAGCAGATAGAACAGCTAAAGTGTCCTCAAATGTGACCAACTAACAAGTCGAAGACGTAAAATTAGCTTCAGCTTTATCAATTGCGGTAGATGAGTCTTGCGACATCAAGGACACAGCCCAAGTTTCCCTTATTGTGCGCCATATATCATCTGAGGGTCCGAGAGAAGAACTTCTGGGATTATTGCCACTCAAGGGCCAAACGTGTGGAGAGGACATAGAAAATGCCGTCCTTGAATGCATGGAAAAAAATCATATCCCACTCAATAAAATTGTGTCAATTGCAACCGATGATACGAAAAGTATGACGGGAGCGGAAAAGGGTTTTGTATCAATTTTAAAAGGAAAAATTAATCATGAAGTGATTACTTTCCATTGCATACTCCACCAGGAAGCACTTGGTGCACAAACATTTCCAGAAGAAATTGGTAAAATTATGGAATTGGTAATTAAGATTATTAATACCATTATAGCAAGGGGACTTAACCATCGGAAATTTAAAGAGTTGCTAAGTGAATTGGAGTGCGAGTATACAGATCTTCTCCAGTACAACAGGGTTTGATGGCTTTCCAGAGGCGACATGTTAAAGCGTTTTGCATCTTGCATAAATGAAATCCAACTATTCATCGACAACAAGAGTGTTCAATATCCAGAATTAACAGAAGATCAGTGGTTGCAAAAATTGTACTTTATGGTGGACATTACATCACAACTGAATCAGCTCAATCGTAAATTACAAGGCAAGGGAAATACTGCTTTTTCAATGCTAGAAGAAGTTATTTCGTTTGAAAAGAAATTGATTCTGTTCACTGAAGATTTAGAGAGGGGAACTTTAGTTCGTTTCCCAAACTTTTCTCAACATCGCCGAGAAAATAATGCCCTCATTAACAAAGATTATTTTATGACAGAAGTTTTAAAAATTAGAGAATCTTTTCTTCAAAGGTTTCAGGAACTTAGAAATGATAAAGCGACTCGAGCTTTTATTACAAATCCTTTTAATGCCAATGTGAAGGAATTAAATTTTTCTCTGTTTGATATTGACACGGCTAATTTTGAAGTACAATTGCTGGACTTGACAAGCAAAGACTTACGGAGCTCCAAATTTGTACGTCTTAGTACTGAAATAGAAGAACTGGAAAAAGAAAAATAGAGTCTGATTTCACAGCACAAGCAGACTGCTATAAAAGACCTACAGAAGGCAGACTCAATGATTTTCAATACTTGGAATAGTCTTCCGGACATCCGGACTCATATCGTGAGTTGAAAAAATTTGCATTTGGTGTTCTCAGTATCTTTGGGTCTACATATTTATGTGTGCAATCGTTTTCTAACATGAATTTCATTAAATGTAAATTGAAATTACTGATACCAACTTGGAATCGTGCCTTAAATTAAATACGACTAGTTACAAACCGGACATACAGAAACTCTAAGGAAATGCAAGCTCATTGCTCACGCTGATTAAAACCAATGAGAGTAATTTTTTGTGATTTTTTCTTCATTTAATAAAGATATAATTAATATTATAACTTTTTATGATATTACTTTAAATTTTTCTTACTTAAAAAAATATATTTATGGCTCTCGAATAATTTTGAAATTGTTGTGAGGGACAGGTTTGGCTCTTCCGTCTCAAAAGTTTGCCGACCCCTGGTATAGTATAATGGTATAGTATTTACAGAATAGAATTGTAAGATGCAGATGCTGGATATCCACTGCTCACGTTACAGGATGAAAACTCTTGGTAGGATTACCAATTGAACTTCTCAAGCCATTTTGTCAGAAACTATGCCTCTTGGGAATTTTCCTGTTGGTTACTTGTTTTTTCGGTTATTGTGATCATTTTATATGGAGATTTTTCCTAACAAGTGGCACAAAATCTAATTTTTATTTTTGCATTTTCTCATGACTAAAATGTAGAAATGTGTATTTTGTTTTCTTCCATTTCATGACTTTAAGGATTAAGTTATATATTCATGCTCATTATGATGACTGGCAAAGCAGTAAAAAATACATACTTGGTAAACAGTGGCAATCTAAGTTTATGATTTTGTTTATAACAATGCTTTTTGTATGCATGTTATTGAAATATGAAGTAATGATTGTCTGTGGTAATCATATTTCATCTATTCCTTTGTATGTTTATCTTATAATATTTTAAAATGGATATTTCTGAGAATTTTTGAATCTATTGTCCTTCGTCAGGAATGAAATCCCTCTTTTTAATATTGTCTATGGAAAATAGTGATATGATTTTTATTGCGCTTTCAAGGAGCATAACCTGACATAAAAGTGGCGACTGCCTCTAGTATGAGTAATGGTTGTCTGTTCGTGCAACATGTGCAGCGCACATTGACTCCCAAATTAATGGGTTTGCCAATTACACCCACTTCTAAGTCCACATATGAACAATGATTTGACAATGCTGTAATCCTCAAGCGGCCTGACCATTCGCAGAAGAGACCTTTTGTTTTGAGGGCAAAGTTTAAATGACCAAGTTTCTCCTCCCACCATAAAAGGGTCTATCAAATGGAAGCTACAGCCATTTGATTATAGTCATTTTTCTGTTTGGATGAGCCATTTTCGAGATATTTGGGGAAGATGAAAAATTGGCATGAGTGAACATCTTTTCCAGTTAGCTGATTTTACTCAACCCTAACCAACTCCTGTCATTTTGATAAAAATGTTAATCATAAAATTTAGTTGTAATAGGGCAAATATTTTACGATGCAACACAGACACACACAACTTCAAGAAAATGGTCAAAATATGTTCTAGGGACCTTAACACATTCGCGACTGCTTGACCCACCGGTGGGTTACCGGCGATCGAGCCCGCAGCTGCCGTGTACCACCGGTGGGTCACAATGCCTAAGTTCAGAATACAGTTTTCATGTGCTTATGGCCCTCAGGAAGGATTCTGTTCTTCACATACGCCCACAGAGGTGGCATAGATTACAGTGGGTTGTATTTTTTATAAAAATATACATAAAAGTTGTAATTTTACACGTTTGCGACAGTATGAGTCACTGCTGAGTCCCGTAGCGTCATTATCTCGTACTCTTTTCTTACTTATTGTTAGACATTTCCCAAGTAATATTGTTTTATTTTTACGATTATTCAATGATTTTGTCGAAATAAACATCATTCGCAGTGGGTCATGCAGCGTCACTAACTCATACTCTTTTCTTACTTATTGTTAGACACTTCCCAAGTAATATGATCATCCAATGATTTTGTCAAAATAAACATTGTAACTACATCAAAGTTTTAATTGAAGGAAGGTATTATAATAATAACAGGAAGGCATTTTTTTATATCTTTTTTACTATTTCACGTATATAAACAAAGCAGATTATTTACATTGTGAATTAATTAGTAAAAAAGTAAAAACACGCTTCCACATACATTAGTTACGATGAAAAAAACTTAGAATGATACACACTAAAAACACTGCATACAATGAGAAAAAAAATGAAAAATAAAAAAGCACAAGGAATGTAACGCAAAATCACAAATACATTTTATACATTCAGCTAATTACAAAAAATATTGCTGCATTACAAAGAGTGAAAAAAATTACATAAATCATGCACATTGGCATTCAATTGAAAACATTATTTGAAAAATGATCGTGCATCTCAGAACAATGAAATAAAATATAAAATTATACATTATACAAAAATTTATGAATAAAACAATGTAACAATGAAATAAAATAGCCAAAATAAATTGAAATTATAATTTACTAATTATCTTTATTTATGCCTTTTCATTGAAACAATCTAAGCATAATGCCGGCTTTCCTTCACAGCCATTGCAATATGTTTTTACTTTTTTTGCATGTGCCCGAGCTTCTTTCATTCCCTTTTCTCCACAAATTTTCTCGTAGTAACCCCAACATCTTTTTCTGCATTCCCTGGCCACTTCAGCAAATTTACCTAACACATGGACTTTCTTTTTCTGCCTATAAGGCTCTTGTCTCCCTTCACCTCCTTCTTTGCACTGAGCTATCTCTTTTCTTAACAGCCTGTCGATAACTTTTTCCCTAAACATCAACATGTCCAATTTTTTTCTATTTTGATTGAAATTATTGTATATTATCCAAGAATTTACCATGCATGTGCCTAGGAGAAGTTCTAACGAAACCTTTTTGTACCACTTCAATGATCTTCGAATACAGTATGCAGACATCTGTTCAGAAACATCCATTCCTTTTTTAGCATTATTGTATGCTAACACACAGGCTTGCTTACACTTTCTGTATTCCTTTTTCTCAAAACAGAAGCAACTAAAATGTTTTTATGATCTGGGTTGAAATTTGTCATAACGACTGGTCGTTTGTTGTGCCACTTCATCACTCTCATGCCGTTTTCATTGTCTTTAGATAACATTTCACCTTTTTTTAGTATTTTCTCTCAGACTTCATTAGAATTTCCTCACCGGTTACTTCTCAATATTCCACAAACGTAGGTCTGTTTTCCCAAAAGGTCTTCCTCAAGAGAAACACTGGTGTAAAAATTGTCCACATATAAAGTCCTGCCCTCATGAAGAAGTCCTGCAATCAATTCGAGCACTACCTGATGAACATGCCCAACCCCACTCAAGCCTGGAGTATCATTTTTACCTGTGTAAATCTTAAGGCTGTAAGTATAATCCTCAGGCAACTTGTAGCACTTTACTCCGTACTTATGTGACTTCCCTGGGAGATACTGCCTAAAAATAAGCCTCCCTCTCCAAGGAAACATAGATTTATCTATCACTACATTTTCGCCAGGAGTCAATGTGGTTCTGAACTTTGAGTAAAGCAAATCTAACACTGGCTTTATTTTTGACAATCTATTTTCTGATGGATCTTCATTATTATTGAAATGAAAGCATTTCAATAACAATTCAAATCTTTCATGTTTCATTGCATTACGAATTAGATCGTTGTGGTATAAAGGTATATTCGACCAATACAATCTCATTTTAGGAAGATGGTTCATACCCATAGCAATAAGAATACCCAAAAACTTCTCCATCTCCTGTTTACAGGTGTCACTCCATTTATGCATCATGGAATGGTTGCTGAGAGTTTGAGATGCAGTGAACTGTTCCACATATCTATTTGTCTCTTTCACTATAAGGTTCATCACTTCCTCATTCACAAAATGTTTATATACACTCACTGGCTCGGAAAGATACAAATCTACTTGCAACCCGTCATTTTCACTGGAAGGAAATTCCCGAGCAGTATCGGTGCAGTCGCTCAATATTCTGGAATGTCTTGCCGTCTTATCACCATCATCTTCCTCTGCAGATGATGCTTCTTCTATGCTGACCTCTTCTGAAGACATCGAATCACTATCTTCATCCAAATCTGATGGTTTGTAAGTATCATCGGAATCCGAAAAACCTGACATTGAAATGTCTGAATCGGCCATGGGTTCTGATGGAGTTTTGAATGTATCAGATGGATTTCAAGGATGTTATACAGATCACAGTGTCACTTGTATGAAAACCAAAGAGAGAATGACTTAGAACAGTGAACATCTCAGGATTCATTCCCTGCCCACCCACATTATTGGTTGGGATGCCGCATAAATATAAAGAAAAATACTTCTTTTCCTGAAGTAGTTGTAATACAGTAATAAAGGATATAATAAAGCAGAAGATGCATCTAACAGTAATTTCCAGGCTTTGCGTGCATATGCTATGCCATGTGCAGCGGTGAAAATTTCGTGGAAAAAGTTTTTTCACTTATGCAGCTGTATAGAATTCGGTATAGTGGAAAGAGAAATAAGGTTTATGTGGCAGTGTTTTATGAAGCCCATAATGAAGAGAGCATTTAGAAATTCCAAAATTGCACAGAGAAGTTCCTTTGTATACGTCACTTCAACACGTGTTCCTAGGGTAAGGGAAAGCTGCTGCCGTACTATAAAATGTGCGTGCCTGGGGTAAAGGAAAGGTTCTATTGTTTTTATTTTTTGTTGTTTTCTGGTAATTTGTCTGTTTTTATTTGTATTTTTTTTATTTGTTGATATTAAAACCTTTTGTGATTTCTGTCTTCATTGTTTTCCCTCATTTCTTTTCATTCAGGTACATTAAAATTCATGGTAAACTAATACAGTAATCTTAACAAATTAATAACATTAACCAAACAAATGTAAATAATGACAGAAAAAATAACTTGGACTTCATCGTCCGTTTAGGAAGTGTTCAAATGGAAGTGACGTAATGTTACAGAAAAAAATAAAAAGTTGTTCTCATTTCATAGGTGTTCGAAGTGGCTCCCATGGCAGCAATACAGCCTTCAGCTCGTTTGATTAGTTCTGCCTGCATACTCTACAGCATTTCCCTATCTACTGTTGCAGCACCAACATTGATTCGTGCAACTACAACATTTACATCCTCAGGCTGGTTGTCATCATACACAGCCGATTTGAGGTGGCTCTATAAAAAGAAATCTAAGGGTTTCAAGTCATGTGATCACGTCCAACCCACCGGTCTGTCCATGTGGCATTCAGAACACGTTGCATAGCCATCCCCTTGACGTGCTGGTGCCCCATCATGTTGAAACCACATTCTCTGGCATAGTGTAAGCGGCACATCTAACAAATTTGGGAGGGCATCCTGAAGAAAAATGGCGTATGTCCACGCACATACTCTCTCAGGAAGCAAATAGGGGCCAATGATTTCTAAAATTCTGGCCCACAGGTTGACAGACCAGCGCTCTTGGAATCCCCTCTCGTGAACAACGTGAGGGTTGACATGAGCCCAATAATGTTCGTTGTGTACATTGAACACTCCTTCCCTTGGAAACGTGCTCTCGTCGCTCCAGAGCACAGATGCAATGAATTCGGGATCTTGACGATGATGTTCTAACAACCACTTGCAGAACCTCACCCTGTGGCCATGATCTTCTGGTTTTAAGTTTTGCACCCTTGTGAACTGAAACGGGTAAAAATTTTCTTCTTGAAGAATCCCATGAACGGTTGAATGGGACAGACCTGTTCGCTGAGATATTTGCCGGACAGATGTTCGAGGATTCTCTAAAACTTCTTGTAGCACAAGCTCCTCGTTCTCTGGTGTTTTTCTGTAAAGAATTCTCCCACCATCGACACGTGGAGGAGGAGCTAAATATCCTGTTTCTTGAAGTCGACGGTCCAGTCGTATAAATACGTTGCAGTCTGGATGCCGCCGATTTGGATAGCATTCTGCATACACGTGCGCAGCTCTGTGTGCCACACATTGACACTCCCTGATATCAAGTATATGTCTGCATACTCATTGAAGGTGTACTCCATGTTGTCTGAACAAGGGTCAATCTGCTAGTATGTCATATCCGTCAGTACCTGTTTGTACTACCTTAACATAACAGTAGAGGCGCTCATGGTAAAAAGAAACTATGAGTAGGCTTAATGTTATTTTTAAAGAAAGATTGCATTATTACAAAATTGAAAATAAAACCATACACCTTGAAAAAAATAAAACGAACTTGCAGTGAACAGTATTAACATGCGCATTACAAAAAGGTATGGATTACGGGTTCGAACCGCGAACCTTTCGCACACAAAACATAAATGCGTTACCACTGTGCTAATGGAACACGAAGATTATGCGTGTCGAAAAGCTCTATCTGTTGAGTATTACTGTGCGGTGTTGCCAGATCGTTTCATTTTTAAGTGCAATTTCAGATGAAACTAAGTGTCTGACAATTGAACAAAACCTATGTTGTCGACTCATATTAATGAAAGGATTCACGTGGTTAGCTTATTATGAGGGAGTTTCCGGACTCCCTGTATATCAGTATAACTTAAAGGTAGATAAGATGAAATAATGAAATTAACATTCTGTAAACATTTATTTGTAGCAAAAATTTAATTATTTTTATAATATAAAAAGAAGTAAACATTTTTTACAAGACATTTTAAAGAAAAAAATAAAATTTACATTGTCTTTAAATTTTCCAATATTTAAGTAACTTTTAAGTTGCACAATATTAAGTAAAAATATAAATAAGTATTATATTAAATTTACAATTTGTCGCCAAATTCCCTACTATTTTTTCATAATTTTTTGATCATTTTAAAGTTTGACCGGAATATCTCTGTTCGCCGACATAGTGTTTAAAGACTAAACATTTTGATCTCTTATTATCTCTGAAAAATTGTAAAAATCTACACAAATGGTGTCTTTTGTACTGTATTGTCATGTTTGTGCACTTTTCTATATATTGTATTCTACTGTTCTTTTATTTTTACTATGACCTTGACAATGTAATGCCCCATACAGGGGTCACTGCAGTAAATAAATTATTATTATTATTACTATTTGGATGATGTTAAATAATTTGGCTAAATCACAACAGCATATTGCTAGCGAATATAGTGCTAGACATTCTCCACAAGCCTTTTCACTAGGTAAACAGGTTGTTCCCAAAGTTTCAAAATCTAATAAGGTGTGAATTATGAGAGAGTAATGTGAATGATACTCTCACTGGTGTACAGCAGAGTGATACACTTGTTAGGGTTGGGAGTAACTCCTTGTCATAGACCATTCAATGTGTCTTGCATAATTCGCAAAGAGAATTGTGATTCATTCTAATATAAACAATTTTTTTGTGGAAAAGTCTCCCCCCTGCCATTCGCCAGTCATAGTGTCTTGTGACGAATTTGTTGAGAGATGAATTGACTTACGACAAACTGATCTCAATGAGTTGTGAGTAGGAAGTAAGATTACGCGTTTAATCAGTTTTTCAACAAATGAAACATAAGATACAATTATTTTATCTACTTAAATTTTTCATTGCAAACTTACGATCTGAAAGTCAGTCTTAATTTTTATTTTTTTTTCAAACAAAATTTGTAAAAAACTATTTCAATTAATGAACCAACTAGTGTACCTATGCTAAATACGTGTGTTTGAAATATACATCAATTAGTCAGTGAGAAATTAGGTCATAAATCTTTTTTCTGTTTTGAGTCTTCTAAAAAGGGGTGGGGTCACCTTAGATTCAGATAAATATGGTATTTTATCTTGAATGATGCAGCAGTATGTTGAAAGTCGTATTCATAATAATCACATTATAAAATACCCATATTTTACAGAAATTAAAATGTAGTATTACAATGTAATCAATCTTTCATATTTAACATCCCACTAGATATCTAGGAAACATTTTTAGTATCAAGATGTATAATCTACAGGCATACACTATATTGAAGTTTATTAGAGAATGGGTAGTTTTTCCTTAGCAAATGTAAGGATGTCTTTTTTAGCTTCTTGTAAATGGGAGAATAAGGGCATATTTTTGTTATCACTGGATCAGGAATGCCATATTCACTGAAATTTGGATCAAGGATTTAAAAAGGAAGATATTTAGAAAATATTTCATTATAAAATCAGATGATACTCTATCAGGGCTGCCATCTTCCTTGGAAGAAATGTAGAAATTCAGTCTCCCAAGAGAAACATGCTTAATTCTGTTTCTGGCATGGCTTACTCTTGTTTTTGATTTAAGTTAGATGGTGCACAATATAAATTACTTTGAACAATATCTGTTATAAATGATATTTATTTTTCATGTCAATCCTTGTTTATACACCAAAGTGCAATAATGCAACAGAGGCAATTGGTATAACAATTTATGCATCTTATCTTTATCTATTTACATATATCAAAACTTAATGTGGACTCCCAACAACAGCTCCATCTGTTTCTTTAAAAAAAACACAGAAAACCCACCATTTTCCCCTAAATTAACTCTCATTTAATATAAAAAGTATCAGGAGAGTCACCTACAAAATATACAAAAGGTAGTACATTACAAACGATGCAGTGGAACCTCAACATGAAGCTTGTATTCTGTTGGGTTTATTTATTCAGTTGCCATACAATGATCGTTGGCTTTAATGAAACAATGCTGTTTATTGATAATTAGTTACGATTGTTTTTTAAAACTTTGAGTGATCAATAAAGACATGGAGTAAGTTCATATATGTGAAATTTCTCGGATCATTTAGCAAGTTTTCAGAACATTTTAGTGGCGACCGTGACAGGACTTGTTAAATAGTGGGTGCCCCGCAATATTTAGTGCCGTTATCGGGTAAGTTGAGCTTCAGTTTTAGTTTTGCTACTATTAGAGCGGGGAAATTATATAGGGTTCGATTTAAGGATGGAACGACGTTTACTAGAGAAGCGAAACAATTAGATGAACTGCTAGCATTGGGGGCCTGTCAAACTGATATAAACGCAAAGTTTGCATCGTTGAAGATTAAGTACGAGAAATTGAACTTACTTAATGAATCGAGTATGAAAGAACTTCTCGCACGAGGAAGTATTAGCGAGGAGGAATTAGAGGGAGAAATAGATAATGCGGGTAAATACGAGTTACGATATTTTACGCTCAGAGAAACAATTGCTGAGCGAAAAGCGCTGGAAGAATCAGAAAGCGTAAACCGTTCAAATCAAGCTTTCAAGACGAACTTAAAATTACCGAAATTAGAACTTAAGAAATTCGACGGTAATGTGAAAAATTGGATTTTGGGGTCAGTTCTCTAAGATTCACGAAAGGGAGGACATTCACGAAGAGGACAAATTCCAATATTTATTGCAAGCCCTGGAAGCCGGTTCACCCCCCCCCCCCCCCCCCCGGGCGTTAATAGAAAGATTTCCCCCCTCCCAAGAAAACTATGATAAAGCGATCGACTTACTGAAAGCACGTTATGCGAGAGCGGGGGCTATTCGAAGTTTATGTAAGGGAGCTCTTGTCATTAGTGTTAAATAAAAATGAAGGTCGACCTATCGCTTAATTGTATGATAACTTGGAGGCTAGCTTAAGAGCGCTAGAGTCGATGGGCGTTACAAAAAATAATTAATCTCCATGTTAATTCCTCTGATTGAATCAGCGATTCCGGAAGATTTGTTTTTGATTTGGGAGCAGCAACGAACGATGAAGGTCGCGATCGAAGAGAATGACATCAGAATTAATGAAATTTCTACGAGTAGAAGTAGAAAGTCAGGAGCGGTTTAAGTTGAGACAAGATAGTTTCGAGCCAATGAAGGACGTTAAAAGGGCCGAGATGAAGGTAAAATCTCTGAAGATCAAGCCGAACGTACCTTCAGCCGCTGCTTTGGTTTCGTCAGAGGACGTAGGAAAAAGCAAAGACTTCAGTTGCATTTTCTGTGGTAAGGACTCACATCCGTCACAAGATTGCGCTGCGGCGATTGATGTTTCTATTGAACAAAAAAGAGAAATAATCAAGAAAAGGGGGGTCTGTTTTCAATGTCTTCGGAAAGGATATCTGAGTAACAAGTGCAGAACATTTGTGAGATGCCCGGTTTGCAGGGCGCGGCATTACGCGATAATGTGCCCGAAAATAGCGGGAGAAAACTCGGAGAAGTCAGCAAAAACAACAGTGAGCTTGTCGACGAGTAACCCTGTGACTTATTTACAATCTCTTGTGGCCCATCTAGTCGGTGGAGGACATAAATTCAAGAGGGTCAGGGTATTAATCAATTCCGGTTCGTAGAGATCGTATGTCCTCAAGAGTTATGTAAAGGAACTGGCTTTGCCGCGGGTTGGTCAACTCTCTGTTCGTCAGGAGCTGTTTGGGGTGGAACGACTGCACCTTCGACTCACGGTGTTTACAAGATAGTCCTCCGAGGGTTGGATTCAAATTTTCAATGTGAGATAGATGCACTGGAGCAAGAGCGAATTTGTAAATTCGTACCCAAGGTCACCGACGAAAAATTGTTTCGAAAATTGAAGGAAAACGGAATTATTTTATCAGACTTTTCCTCATCGGCAGCCGATTATTCAGAAGACGTGCAGGTACTATTGGGCGCCGACGTTTAGTCTCAAATAAGTACGCTCGAGTTGATCAGGCTAGATGGCAGTTTAGTTGCTATCAGGACCAGACTTGGTTGGACACTTTTGGGTTCGGCCGTGCAGAATCATTCAGCTTCCGCAGCACTACTGGTAACCCTGCTGAATTCAACCGAGATAACGAAACTCGGGGACTTGGAAACGTTGGGAATTTTGGACCCGGAGAAAAAGAAAATCCAGGAAGAGAAGGACCGGGAGGTCTCCGAATTTTTTCAGAAAACAGAAGAGGCCCTTCTGGTCGTTTTGTGGTGCGGCTTCCCTGGATTGAGGGTTGTCCCCAGCTGCTGCAAACGAATCTGGAATCTGCCGAGGGTCGGCTACGTTCAACCACGAGTAGGTTGCGCCGTCTGGATAAATTTACAGAGTACGATTTGGTTTTTAAGGGATGGCTAAATGAAGGCATCATTGAGAGGGTTGAAGACGGTGAAGGCACACACAGAGGCCACACAGAGCTGTGTTGAAGGAGCAAGGAACCACAAAGGTCCGGCCCGTATTTGACGCTTCCAATAAGGATGAAAACGATCTCCCGCTCAATAACTGTCTGGAAAAAGGACCAAATCTGATAGAACTAATACCACTCATTTTGATTAGTTTTCGACAATTTGCCATTGGTCTTACTGCTGACATTGAAAAGGCCTTTCTTCAGATTTCTGTAGACCCAAATGACCGATACATGCTGCGTTTTCTCTGGTGGGAAGAAGACCAGATAATTGCTTTTCGTCATTATAGAGTGGTCTACGGAGTGGCATGCAGTCCATTCTTGTTAGCTGCTGTTTCGACTCACTTGTTGGACAACGCTCCCCCGAGTTGAAAAACACCGCTGAGAAATTGAAGAGGTCCTTTTACGTTGATAAGTGCATCACAGGGGTTTCGTCGGAGGCGGAGCTCGAGAGATTTATATGCGAATCTCAGAGATTGTTGTTACCTGCCGGCTTCAATCTGAGAGGATGGGAGAGCAGCGCTGATCAGGTAACTGCGGTGGAAAATGTACTTGGATTAAAATGGTTTTGTTCTACAGTTGAACTGGGATGCAACGTCGAAAAGTTAAGCCAGACTATCAGACCAAGAGAACGTTGATATCGTGTGCTCAGAAAATTTTCGACCCGATTGGCTTCACTGTTCCGGTGGGACTCATTGCAAAATTGTTACTTCAACGTACTTGGCAGTTGAAACTAGGGTGGGATGAGGCATTACCTGGATCCATCAGGAAAGAATTCGATACATGGGCTAGTCAACTTGGAGTTCTGACTGACTGCAAGATACCTCGCCTGCTTGATGCCGACCGAAGTACTACCTTACATGTTTTTTGCGACGCAGGTAAGTTGGCATATGCTTGCTGTATATTTCTGCGGACGGAACGAGAGGGAAAGGTACACCTCAGATTGGTTCAAGCGAAATCGAGAGTGGCACCAGCGAAGAACCTCACCCTTCCTAGGTTAGAACTGATGGCAGCCCTAATAGGAATGCGTATATCCTTGCAAGTCAAAAGGGGTTTAAACAGGGATGACATTCCTCTTTTCTATTGGTCGGACTCCACAGTGACTTTGGCGTGGATTTCAAAACAAGGATGTTGGTCGGTGTTTGTGGAAAACAGAGTAAGAGAAATTCGCCAGTTTAGCCTACAATAGAGACATGTTCAGGGAGTTGGCAACCCAGCAGATCTGCCCTCACGGGGTTGTACACCTCGTCAACTTCTCCTTTCCTGATGGTGGGAGGGGCCGTCATGGTTATGACAACCTCCCAGTGAGTGGCCAACGACAAAACTGCTACCCCCTGCTGAGGAGGTAGAAGAAGAAAGGAGGGAGACTGTCGTCGTGGCGGCAGACACCCTTCATGAGACGATCATCGGGCAATTGAGTAAAAGATTGTCAAAATACCCGAAGATGGTTAGAACCATAGCCTGGGTGTTGCGTTTTGCCTCGAAAACAAAGGGTGGACACTACATCACTGGAGAAGAGTTCTTACGGGCAGAAAAGGTGCTCTTCCGCTGTCTACAATTGGAAAGTTTCAGCGACAACACGGCTTTGAAGAAGCATAAAGTCTTTGTGGACCAAGAGGGTATCATACGACTGAAATCCCGTTTGCTATACGGGGAAGAGAGCGAAGAGTATGTATGTCGTATAATTCTCCCATCAACTCATCCGGCCGTCAAGACGTTAATAGAGTATCAGCACATCCTGCATAAACACGTAGGTGTCCAAACATTATTGGCTATTTTTCGAGAAAGAGTTTGGATTTTAAAGGGCAGGAAATCTGTAAGGTCGGCCCTAGGGAGATGTTTGATTTGTCGAAGGAATCAAGCAAAGGCTCTTCGCGTGCCAGCATCACCCCTTCCTGCTGATAAAATAAATACTTCGGCTATTTTTCAGGTCACTGGATTAGATTTAGCAGGCCCTCTCTTTACGAAGACTCATGAAAAATGTTGGGTTGTACTTTTTACCTGTGCGGTCTATAGAGCGGTGCATTTAGAATTAATTCAATCTCTCAGCACAGGTGCCTTTATTCCGGCTCTGCGTTGTTTCATTGCACAGAGGGGCAGAGTTTCAGTTATTTACTCCGATAATGGCACAAATTTTGTTGGGGCATATAAAGCTCTTAGGCAATTAGACTGGGCTGAGATAGAGAAGGAATGCGGTCTGCGGAAGATAAGATGGAAGTTCAACCCTCCAACGGCAGCATGGTGGGGAGGATTTTGGGAGCGCCTCATCGGAATGATGAAGGGACTCCTGTGTAGAAATCTGGGTCGTGCATCACTGGGTTATGAAGAGCTGAACACCTTGTTGTGTGACTGCCAGACAGTGTTAAACAATCGACCACTGACATATATTTCTGAGGAACCTGGTGAACTCCTGCCTTTGAGACCATCCTCCTTTATCCAATGCCTTCCTGGGTGTGAGGTAATTGACTTTGATCACTTGGAGAGGTCATGTCTTGTCAGAAGATGGCGATATTTACAAAGGGTGAGAGATGGTCTCCGGCTGCGTTTTAAAAGGGAATATTTGGTCCTCCTGCATTCCAGTGCTAGGAAAACAAATGAGCTGGATGGCATGCAGATTGAGGACATAGTGTTAGTCAGCTGTGATGGTAAAAGGCGGTTAGATTGGGTTCTTGGCAGAGTAGTGGAATTGTTGCCGGGGAGAGACAGAGTGAACAGGCTGGTTCGGGTCAAGACTGCGAAAGGGATTCAACTGAGACCGGTGCATAGACTGTACTCCCTGGAGTTGCCATCGGAGGCATCAGGACCCCTACATCCCAGGGCTCCCAGGTCAACCCAGAAGGATGCACTGACCACGTCGGGCTGTGAAGAGACTGAAGGGGAGGCCAAACTGGATTCTGGAGACGCTGTCGGTGGGAGTGCCATGCATCCAAGTGACCTGGGGACGCGGAGAGGACGTCGGGTGCGGCGGCCTCGTGAATTGCTGGACCTTGAAGAATACTAATTCTGATTTTAAAGGGATTTTGTTTGGTTTTCAAAAGCTTCTCTTTTGCAAAGGTGGGAGGATGTTGGGTTTGTTTATTCAGTTGCCATACGATGATCGTTGGCTTTAATGAAACAATGCTGTTTATTGATAATTAGTTACGATTGTTTTTTAAAACTTTGAGTGATCAATAAAGACGTGGAGTAAGTTCATATATGTGAAATTTCTCGTATCATTTAGCAAGTTTTCAGAACACATTCCGTGTGTACGACTAGTATACATTAAGATAAATGCTTCTCAACCTGAGGGGGGGAAAGTGAATGTGAGGAGGAACGAAAACCACTTCGAGTAACTTACCCAACCCGGTGGGGATGAGTAAAATTTTTCTTCATGTTCTAATTTCCCTTCCCTGGCCCAGCCGAGTCACAATGGAGTACTGCTTCAAGTAATTCCAAATCTCGCCACTTTCAGCGCCTCGTAGTCGCCCCTAGAGGACCGCTGCGGAGGTGGAGCTCCGTTTTTTCGTCTATTATAGTGTTCATTTTATTACAAATTTTAAATGAAAATATAACGAATCATCCAACCCAACGTTAGCCAACCCGGTTGGAAAAAACAACAGCATCCATGCGTTCCTGAGCAGAGCAACTCCACCTCGTTCCATTTCCCGTCACTCACGGCGCCACGTAAGGGTCATGTGGAAAATACGTAAGTTGTACCAACATATATTTATTTAATATCTAACACAATTTTATTTTTTAAACAATGGATGATTGATAATTCAAGTCTGTATACATACTTGAATGCATACATTCTAGAGAACTTGTTAATATACATGCTAGAGAAATTTCTATCATTCCGATCATCATTACGATGTTGTCAAATATGGACATGATAGGCATATTGTGAATAGAATTAGAATTAATATTTTGTCCTAAGGAAGATGTAATGAACCTTACCAGAATTTTAGCTTAGGTAAAACTTTAGTGACCAACTATCGATTTTGATATATGTACTTAATGTTGTTTTTAACTAAAATTATGAAGAAATGCGATTTTGATTAACTAATCATTATGAAAGGTATTATTGCCTAACTAAGACAAAATTAAATCACAATGGATTGACAGCCCGACTATACGATTACAATTAGTTGCAAGCAATGTCCTTTCAATAACCTTCATAATTTCATAGTTAGCATTTTTTCTCTTTTATTATAACACTCGTGCGATACGCCCCCTTTTGCAGGTTAACTATTACCGCTCATCATTTGTTCAAATTGTCAAAGAATAAAAGAATGAAATTATTGGTATAAAAAACATGAACTGGTGAGGTCTGCTAAAAGTGCAGTAATATTAATAAATAAAAATATTTCTTTTATGAATCCCTCAAAAATTCGGTTGATTGATTAAAAGCATTAATAATCTACAACCGCCAATCATAACTGGGACCAATTACGGGGAGAGTTAGAAGGGAAACTTTAATTTTCTTATGAATCGACAGGTAACGGAACTTTTGTTTTATGTTAGCAAATTTCTTCGCAGTTTCCTGGAGGATGACAGAAGTATCCCCATTAGGCGGGTATTATAATTATTGCTGTTAAATTGAATCTTTGAAAGTATTACGGAACCGACGGTTACACAAGTTGATGAGAATTAAATTTATTCAATGAAACGCTAACGAAATTTTGTAATGGCATCAATTCTCTACCTCGTTTTCCTTTGTCATATTATAATTTCTATACTGCTTGGTAGCTTTCGAAAGTGTAGTAGAGTCATGTTACAAAGTTGATCGTGGAAAAGGCTCGTAATTAGAGTTGGGGAGTATTTGCAGTCACTGCTATTTTGTCACAGTGACTAACATGGAACTGTGACCGGTAACAGGTATGCGTGGAAAGTAACTGGTATGGAAGTCACAGCCAGTCACAGATTTAGTCATCGCCCAGCCGCCCGTCACAGATTCAGTTACTTCTGGCTGCATCTGGCTCGGTGGAACAGTAAGGGCGCAGTCCCTAGTCCCACTCCTCCCAATCCCATTCACCCGAGTCCCAACTTGTTCCCAACGGCCGAGAGGAACTGTGTAGAGGGAGGGGATGTAGGCACTGTTTATCTGCTCTGTGGCACCTCTGACTCTTGAGATGAATAGTTCTTTTTATGCATCAACACTTGAATGGAAAGGGAAAGGGTCTTCTGGCCTGGGCAAGTGTTTAGTTCAGCATTTCTTGAGAACAATATATAATGAGAGTGAGAGAAAATCACTTATCTGACATCATTGCACAAACAAGCCTACTTAAAGATAGTTACGAAAGTATTATGTAATTCAGAACGCAATATTTTATTATTTTGTTGCGTTTTCTAAATAACAAGTGATTTCAAACCAATTATATTTTTTGAAAATTTGTATTTTGGGTGGGGGGTTAAAGCTTTGTGATGACATAAATGGAAGGGGTTTTTGTGGCGAAATATGATGGCGGAGGAAAGGGGCGGTCAAAAATCCGCCAAAATTGCGTGCCGTCATTTATGGTAAGGTAACTTGTTCAACGAATGTTTGTTGAATGAATGTTCGCTTTAACGAATGAATTTAATTTTAGGACTTTACTTATAGTAAAAAATTTTGTTTACTTTAACGAACTAAATAACATGTATCCAACTCAAATCGAAGAAACTCGGATGTTTACGAATGCTCTTGGGGTCACAAGGACCATCTTGTTTACCCATTAATTTTTTGTTTGTCCACTTTATCACGCATTTTTCCTAACGCCTGCATTTCTTGAGAGGTGTCACCGAACGTGTTGTTTGTTACTAATAATATATATACAAATTAAAGAGGAAATGCACTACGTAGTGTTTCCCACAACCATTCTATGCTTCAAACTTCAGTCTGTGACTTGGATTGACTACGTTCGGTCGCATTCGTTTCCTCGCGATTCATACATAATCGTTACATCACGAGGATTTGTTTTCAAGCCATTGCCGTGGCCACATTTATCGTACTTGCTCGTACTTTTCTCATAAATGTTCAACTTTTTGTTAAT
Source organism: Tanypteryx hageni (assembly GCA_028673005.1). Taxonomy (NCBI): domain Eukaryota; kingdom Metazoa; phylum Arthropoda; class Insecta; order Odonata; family Petaluridae; genus Tanypteryx; species Tanypteryx hageni. The sequence goes on along the minus strand of CM054114.1, from coordinate 113,124,998 downwards.
TATTTTTCTGGAGATGTTTTAAATCACGAGGAGTTCTTAATTCTTTATTGACGGTGTTGGAAGTGCTGTACTATGGAGCTAGGAAAGCGGATGACAAGCGGGCTGTGGCGGTTTATTACTGAAATAGATCCCAAAACAGGCCTGGCCAAGTGTGATTTGTGCAAAGCAAAGTTATGCCTCAAGTCTTCTGTCACTAATTTGCGGAAACATCTTACAAGGGAAGCCCCCAAGGTGTGACACTCGCATCGGATTAAGACTGCAGAATGCAAGTATATGTTTCTACCTAGGTGCCAACTCGATGTCGTTTACGAGAAAATGCCCTTTGAAATCGCGATCCGAGAGTCAACGTAATAAGAACGTTTAAAGTCCTTTCCTCATTATCTAGGACCGTTGGTCTAGGGGAAACGAGCTGGATTACAAATTGCCGGGGTTCGATTCCCGAAGGGAGCAAATTTTTTTTCTGATTTATTAAAAAGTTTTTTTTTGCAATTTCCAGCATATCGTCGATAAAACTTGCACAACATTTTTTAAAAATTTATTCCATGCATTATAACTACTATTTTCTTCATCGCAATGCAGTTTTTGTTGCCCCAAAAACTGAAGATCACTCGCAAAACACGAACAAAGACAAACAATTCCAATCGCCACTCCAAAATGTGCCCTCTAACAATAAATCACTCGGCAATATTCTGACGACTGTGGTCGAGAGACAAGGATGTCTGCTTATAAGGCCACGAAAAACTGCGTCTAGTCATCTTATAATGTTGTTATTAAAGTTACAGTGTTGTTGTTAAAGGGATTCGTTATCATTTGCAGGTGTCAATTATTGTCATAATTATAATTGAAATTATGTCACAATACTGTTGGGTTATTTCGATGCATTGTTCTTTATTCCTCCTTTCAAATCTCGTCATGCATTGATCATGATGGTAAAGCGAATGGGTAGTGATCCATAAAATTATGTTCGTGAAGAATTACGTTGAAGAATTACGATGAAGAAAATAGTAGTTATAATGCATGGAATAATTTTTTAAAAATGTGGGATATAGATTAACACATTTATTCGGATAGAGAAGAACATTTACTACATGATAGTCCCTGAGACTATAGTTTCGGTGATAAAAATTCGAGAATCGCCCAATCTTTTCTTTCCTGAGTTTGCCCCGTATATCTATCCCTAGAGATAACGTCCCCAAATCCTGGCGTGGAAAAAATTCTTTTTGTTGAAAAATAAGAACGAAACGTGGGCTTCTGAATAATTCCCATCAGCATAAACAATCCCAAAACAGTGTAAATTTCTTCCAGTGTCATTGTTCTCCATGATGCAATTCTTGGTTTACTTGAAAATAATAAATTCCACATCAAAAAACAATTCAAAAATACTCACAATATCAGTCATATTCCCAGCAGTCTTTTGAGGTCCATAGCCACATCATTATGAATGTGCGTCAATGTGTCAAGTTCTGAACAATTTTCAATACAACTCTCAATATCATTTACTGAGCTCACGGTTTCTCCCGAATCACTTACTCCCAAGATTTCCTTCTCAATTTCATATTTAATTATTTATCACATTTAAATAATCAATCACTCATCATTCTCTTCCATATTTTCCAATCATAAAATGCACTATGTGACTCTTATTGAAATTAAATAATCGTACATTCAGTTATAGAGTTAAATCATTATGTTCTCTTTTAGATTCAATGAACTTCATTGCATTGTAACTTTAATTGCAAATATGAAAGTTTATTTACCAACATTACTAACTGTATATTGTTGTTAGTAACCATACAAAGTCTGTAAACAAAACATTTCTCTTTGTGTAATATAATAGAGATAATTATTATCTGAAATATACCTAATTTTCTACTATTTAATTTTTTTTAATTCTTGCTCACTACTTCACTAGTCACCGATTTAATATATACTACCTACCACCAGGCTACCAAGTAAGTACTCGTTATCGGCCGATACTTGGTTTTATGGCGTTACCACTGTCACCAACTCTACCAGCACAAGGTCAAAACAATGAAAAAGTCACCGGTGTCTCAAGTAACAGGTATGAGTCATAGGTATTTTTTGTCACTGGAACAGTTTGTCACTGTGACAGAAAAAAGTCAGTCCCCAACTCTACTCATAATCAGGGATACTGGAAAAGTATCGATACGTTACTCATATCGATAATTTCCTTTCGATACCAAGTACTTTTGTACTCGATTCTTTTCATTCGATTTTCTACTCATATGCGTATATTTTTCTCAGTATCGAATCAAATGAGTACATGCAGTAACAAAAGTGAGGCAGAATTTGCACAAGCTACCCAGCCTTGACACACTAAAATCACGACTTTATGAGCTGTACAAGATCATTATAAAGGTTTATTCTGACAAAATAAGTGATCCTATGTGGGAAATGTTGAAATTACTTTGGGCATTTGGGCTGAAATGATGTGTATAACAGCACATCATTTGAACGGCACAGACATTGTTTCTAAATGCATTGCAACCAAGGAGCTCACGGCGAGGCATACATCAGTCAACATTTGTGAGCAACTTGAGGCTGTTTGCACGAAGTATTCTATCCCCAAAAGTAAGGTAGTATTGGTTACTTAGATGTGATTTTATTTCGAGGCACATGAGTGGTGTGGTGGTTTATGGCAGGAAGGAGATTAGGTATAAGAATGTTAAAAGGTACTATAGGCACATGGAGTACTGGGCTCTGTCAGTGGAAGTGACTCTGGTAAAAAGGAATTATATTCTTTTGGTATTGTATGTGTCTCTGAATTGTTGCCCCAGTATAGGACAAGTCAAATTACTACGACAACATAAAATATACACTAAGTACATAAAGAGAACAATATTAAGATGACAGGAACTCATCTACAGTATAAAAGCAATTTACAGTAAAAAATTCTTTTAATTTAATTTTAAATGAGCTGTGTTTACTGATATTTTTTATTTTCACTGGGAGTTTATTAAATAATTTTGATCCTGCATATGCAGGGCTACCAGCCACAAGGTTTAATTCATGAGCATTAATTCTCAAGTCACACATTCCTCGGGTGTTATAGTTATGTTGGTCCCTATTAAGCTGTAGTTGTAGCAAGTCAGAATTTGCAACTACGAACAATATTGTATTATACATATATATAGAAGGTAAAGTCATCAGTTTTAGATTTTTGAAGTGGGTCCTACAACTGGAGTATTTGTTGACCTGTACCATAATCCTTAGAGCACACTTCTGTAATTTGAACAGACGTGTTATGTGAGAGGAATGTCCCCAAGCAACAATATCGTACTTATATATTACCAAATAAAGGAATATTAATAATAATAACTTCCATTGAGCTTTACACTGGGAAACATACGTTGAAGTTGCTACAACCATCGGATTACATTACCAAGGAGATTGCTTGGGAAAAATTTGTAATGCTGAGCAAAGTCATTCCACTTATCCATTGCTTAAAAGCAGTTGCAATCTTTTGGAATTACTGCAGAAAATGATGTTGTTAGACAGGTAAAAGAAACACTGCTGAGCGAAATTAATCACAGGTTCGCTCATACAGACAGTGATTCTACTTTGAATACAGAATCCGAGTATGACTTTTGGAGCCACCACAAAGTATTGGCCAATGGCAAGCAAAAAAAGAAAACAAATACCATTGAGGAAAGAGATGAGCTGTGTATTTATGAAATCCAGTTTCTCCTCATCCTTTGAAGACCTGGGAAGATATGAAGTGTGTTTTCCCCAATCTTTACAAGCTCGCACGAGCGTACTTGACAATTCCTGCCACATCGGTGCCTGCAGAACGTCTTTTCTAAGGCGGGGGGCAACCGTAACGCAAGCCAGGAATTGGTTAACGGGAAGCCACCTGGAAAAGCTCACGTTTTTGGGAGATTGCACAGAGGAGGAGTGGGAGGTGTAGATTTTATTGTACTATGAAGAATGTGCCTTTATTTTGTCAATAAATATATTTTTAATTGTTTTGACTTGATTCCTACTCATAGAAGAATGTGCCTTTCCTTTTGTTCAATAAATGTAAATTTTTTGCTTGTTTTGATTCGATAACTACTCATAGACGTATGTGCCTTTATTTATATTCAATGAATGTAACAGTTTCAATTGTTCCGATTCGATACTTACTCATATCCAGGGTCACGACACTCAATGTTAGAAAACGAGGACCGTCTAAACGTGACCCCTCCAGCCCCTCCGCCGCCTCAGTGCGTTTTGGAGACCCTTCCCATTCCCTTTGGTCGAAGACGTTGCCAGGCAACGAGCTACGTAAGCAGTCGCATCTCCTCTTCCCATCCCCCCGCTCCCTCCCAAACCCAATTGCCGCTTTTTGTAGGGCAGCGGATTTTCCGTAAACCAAAACGTTTAATTATTGATGCAATGATCCTCCATCAATTTTTTTTCAGTTCTGAAAACAAATGTATGTGTGGGAATTGGTATACACTACTAAAGAAAAAAGAACTTTTTACACGTTTATTGCGAAAAAAATTAAGTGCAAAATATAACAATATTATTGGCCCATTGATCTGTAGAAACAAGTATAGGACAAGGTTGGCATAGTATAAACAAGAATGGATATCACATAAGAGCTTCTTTAGGAGCACATCATAAGCAAAAATAATACATTCCAAACATTATTGATATAATGAAATTACATTCAATGGTTGCTATATTTTAAGTAAGGAGAAGTAATAGATTACAGTTAAATCACAATATATACATAAAACAATTTCCAGGAAGTCCTCTACATTACAAAGACAGACAACAATAAATTATACACCGAGTATCGCATTTTATATAAATAAATATACCTCATAAGGTTCTCCCTAATGGCACTACTAGGCCTGCGTGGGGTATGAAACCCCGAGGGGCCAGGTTGTGGGCCCACTTCACCTTGCTCTACTGCTGCAGGAAGAAAATACAAGTTAACCATTTAGTCAACTAACAACAAAAACTATTAAGTAATGAATAACAGAAAAGTGGTCAGAAGCAATATTGTTAATATTTTTTACAAGATGTTTTTAAAACACAAAAGACACCTACTAGGTGGAGAGGAAACCACAGGCGTCAATGGCTCAGCCCACGACAGGCCAGGCTGTGGGCCAACTTCATCTTGTTTTGCTGCTGCAGGAAGGAAATACAAGTTAACCATTGAGTCAACTAACAAGTAACACTTCATAGAATGCTCAAAGCATGATTGGAGAAAATGCTTGAAAATGAAAACAGTAGTCACTAGATAAAGTGTCTATGCAAAATATCACTAAAATTATTTACCTGGCAGATGTAAATTCGGAATGGAATCCTTCCGAAGTTTCATAGTGCCTTCAATAAAATTCTCCTGAGAGAAACGCCTCAGGAAAAGCCTTCTATTGTTATAGATGGCCATTCGGTTCATGGACATGAGTTTAGGATTTCCAACCATCAAACATCAAATCGACGATTTGAGTCGGAAATGGGATGAGGGAACCTGGATTTATCATTTAAAATTAAACATCCTCTTGCCGATCTCCCGTATTTCTAAGGTGACCAGATATTTTTTTCCAAAAAGGAGGACAGATCCCGTATTTTTACAAAATGTAAAGACAAAGGGAGGGAAAAGAAACGAGAAAGGAAGGACACATCTCATGACAGAAAAACTGTTTATATGCTATCTTTCATATTTTTTTCAAACAAACTAAAGGTTGTAAAAGAACATACATTACAATAGTCTCATGACATGAAATTTTTTGTTTTAAAAAAATGTTGTAAGCTTTCAAGAAAAATAATAATTTTAGATACCATTTTTCACAGTGAAACACTAAAATTACATAATGACAAATCGTATTGAACGAATTTCAATTTCAGAAGTTCAAAGGTGAATTGCACAAATTTTAAATGTAAGTGTTCATTAATTATGTGTGTTTTACATATTTGAGAAAAATAAACCCCAACACGGAAAAGTTTAAATGAAGTTCAAAAGCAATTAAAGTTGAAAATAATAGATTCAATCCTACAAATTGTTATTTATTCTAAATTATATCCTGATTGCTTGAAAATTATTTTATATAAGCCAATATTCATTGAAAATATATTTATTCAAAATATATATTTACTGAAACATATCTTTTCTCTACAGGCTGAAATATGTAGTATGTTTTTAAAAATGAAGTGTTTTCATTCTAATAATGACATGATTGTTTTGTATTGAAATATTTGTCATTTCTGTAAATTTTTTTCAAAAAATCGTCATTTTTAACATTTCTGAGAATCGCTCGCAGCTATAATCCATGTTAACTTTTATCATTATGATTAAGGTCAATGTTTCCAAAGAAAGACTGCTCTTTACACAGTCCCACACATCATTAATTATTGAGAATACACGTTCTACACTTGCATTTGTCCCAGGTAAACATAAAGCTATTTCAACCAACATCTTTAAATTAATAAAAGGAAGATATTCAGTTTTTTTAAAACTGAAATATTTCCTCCCATCTTTTGTAGACTTCTATTTTATTTTCAGACCATTCTGAAAACTTATTAGCTGAGCAGTGCTCACTTAGTCTCCGAACCTCATCAAACAGTATTGTCATCAATCTTTATGAGACACTTGATTTGCAAATTTCACCGATTCTACCACTTTTTCCCACTCGATCGATTTTCTTAAAAAAGTCCACTGAAAAAAATTTATTCCATCCAGAAATTTTGTCCATTTGATCAAATAATCAAGGAAATTTCTATAAAATAGTTGAACCTCGTCCGTGAATGCCCCTCTAACTGTTGGATTATTCTTTTCTAGTTTTTTCAATAAATTATCTGCATTTACTGGTAAACATTTCATATTTAATCTGGATTCCAATTGATCATTAAAACTGTGAAGAATTGACATTACTTCAGCTGCACATATTTTGTTCTTTTTAATTTGCTCTATATTCGACTGAAACAATGTTGCCTTACTATGCATGATATGCAGAGTAATTTCATCTAATGGATTTTCAAAAAAATCTTTTAGAAGTTTGGGACATTTATCTAAACTTAAAAAATGTAAGCTTAATGGTTCAAATACTTGAGTAACACGTTCAATGGCAGGTGTTAAAGCCAACCACCTAGTTTTTGAGTAACCTAATAATTTCTTATGCTCAACTGAAGCGACCTCACAAAATTTAGTTTGACTCTTTACTCTCACAGTGAAACGATGAAAATGTAAGTATATTTGTGGAAGGATTACTTCTATATCTATAGCCAGTTGACTTGAGAATACACAAATACACCAATTAAAAGAACGTGTGGCTTGAGTAAAAGGAAGGACAATAGCAGAGAAATGTTCAAAAAGGAGGACATGGAAGGACAAAAGGTTTAGGGAGGACAGCGATTGAAAAAGAAGGACTGTCCTTCCAAATGGAGGACGTTTGGTCACCTTAGTATTTCACACTCAGGCATTTCTAAATATTAATAAATGAATTATATGTCAAAATATTTACCTAACTCGAGTACCCTCCTTATTCCTGCAATTGGGGACGCAACGACGCAACAAGAAAAGCAAACCATACCCAGAAATAACTGGAAATAATGTGTAACCTCGAGTAACCGTTCGAAATCACGTGAAACCTGGAAAACTGTTGAAACCATTTGAAACACAAAAACCGTTCGAATGTGCGCGCAACCTATTTCCCCTACTTCCCCTCCTACTTCCTTTCCTACTTCCCCTCCTACTTCCTTTCCTACTTCCCTCCTACTTCCTTTCCTACTTCCCCTCCTACTTCCCCTCCATCGCCTCTGGTGTGCTTTGGAGAGCCAATCCAAAGGCGGTCCTCGTTTTGCTTTCCGAGTGCCCGTCCCCTGCTCATATTGGTACTTTCTGCCAGCTACTTTTGTGGTATCGATACTTTTCATTCGATACCTCATATGATTAAGGTATCGATACTTTCGTTTCGATTTCGTATCCATACTCATAATTTGTTAGCGAGTTAATTAATCAACTTATCAACCTATTAATTAAACACTTTGCAACTACAATGAATCAGTCTCGTTGACACTTTATATATGAAAAATCTTTCTTTCACTTTTGATGATTCATCCATGCTAATTAAAGTGAACCGCGTAAATCTGGCATTAGAGACTTTCTGCTCGACGGATAAATTTCTTGCTCGATTGCTGGAGTTTCTATGAGTGATTGTTTTGTTCGTGTGGGATTCATAAAAGAAATATTTTTATTTATTCATATTACTGTACTTTTAACGGACTTCTCACCAGTTAATTTTCCTTTATACTTGCAACATTCCTTTGCCTGATATATCTCCGCCTAATGGGTCTATTTTAACTATTCGGAGTAAGTCTTCACAAAAATAATTTCATGGATCCTTTCCATGTCATAAGCATCAATATAGGATGTAGCGTGTACCGAGATCAATGAAGAATATGCGATTTAATAATGTAAACTTCGTGGAGACAATCTTGCGTTAAATGAATTGAGAAAAAATTCGAATCACCACCAAACAACATAGAAAAAAGAAAAATATCAACGTGACTGGCCAGTTAAATTTTAATGCGAAAAAGGATTTGTAAAAGGAGGCAAAATGAAATAAAAGAAGCTACCTACTAAGGAATCGAACTCGAGTTCTTATCTTTGGGATGCTACCACTATACGCTCACCGCCATCAATTATTTAATATGTTAGGCGTGTATTAAGCTATTTATACCAGTTGACGAGAAATTGCAATATTTAATCGCGATTTCGGAAAAACTATCGGCCGTATACGCCCAAAAGGGGAGTTCGCAGTGATCCTGGAATCCAGAGTTATACACCTACTAAGTTTCATAAAAATCCGTGACCACACTACCGTGTCCTCTCCTTGTTAGTTTACCATATGTAATTATTATAATGCAATAGTGTTGTGCAGCATGTGGCTATTTTATTTTCTAAATAACCTATGTACCTTGACCTCGGCTATACCTTGTTACTCTATTTATATCGGTCAACGAACTTTGATAGATAATTGTTTTAGTGTATTTCTACAGGGATTAATCGCTTAGTAACTATAATTCGTGTTTTCTTTTCAAGGAAAAATATCAGGAGTTTATACTTAACTTTTTTCTTACATATTTATTATAAATCATTTTCTTATCTTATATGCCGATCATCGCTAACACTTGTTGTAATCGGCATTTTGATTTCTTTGCAGCAGATTATTCCAGTAAAGTAAACTGTCTTAGTTTATGTACGTATATTTTCCAAATTGATAGTCATCAGGCATAATATTAAAATTTCTATTAATGAACTCCAAACTATTAAATATGTTATCGTGTCAAAATTCATGTGTATTCACTAGCCGAGTAAAGATTATTCGAGCTTATTGCGGTCTTTTTTAATATAACTTTTCGATATTTTATTATATGAATTTATTTTAAAGTCAACATCACAATGTGGACACTAATTGTCGTTGTTTGGAATTTCCTAACCTTTGAGAGAAATTTAATATAAGTCGGTTCTTGTAGATTTAAGAAAATATTTTATCCTTAAGACCTAACCTTTTGATTGGAGTAAGACAACGCAGTTTTTAATATCGTCTGTTAAGATAATCATCTTTTATATTGTACGTCAATATTTAATTTTATCATATGTTATATATTTTATCGAAAAAGTCATGCTTTTGCTTTAAATTCCGTGTGTATTTAAAACTATTATGCAAGTTTGAGTGGAAATGAAAAAGGTCAATTATTGTTGATTTAAATCTTCAGTCACGGTAAATCAGGAAGGAAAATGAGATTAGTGATATTGGAAACTCCTGGTGAGGTTGCAGAATGGGCTGCAAAATACGTTCTAAAAAGAATAAACGACTTTAAGCCTGGTCCCGACAACTATTTTGTTCTTGGATTGCCCACTGGTAAGTTCATTACATTCTTTGTTTCGGAATTCCGTCAGTTAAGTTAATATGACGCTTAACAGAGTTTTAATTGACAAAGAATGTATAAACGTTATGTTCGATTTGATAATAATTGTAAATTATCACAGTTATTAAATATTAATTCTACTTGTCAAATCAATGTAATTGATTTGCTTAACAGCTTGTAAAATTTCTACAAAAAGGTCTACACAAAATTTTGGATTTACATATTGTCAACTGCTCTCCCCAGAGGATGCTTATGCTTACAGACCTAGCTTCCTTAATTATACTTATTAAACTATTGTACTCTCCTATTCCTTGGTATAGTAGTTAATGTAGGGTAGTTAATGGTATAGTAGTTATTATTGTGCAAACATGAATCTGCTGTCATCCATAAATAAACTTTAACTTACAATTATTTTCACTAAAATTCCTGTTACAGGTGGTACACCTTTGGGAATGTATAAGAAGTTAATTGAGTACCACAAGAAAGGAATAATCTCATTTAAGTATGTAAAAACATTTAACATGGATGAATATGTTGGTAAGTTCTATTTAATCTGAATACTTAGGTTGGGTTATTGTTATTGCCAATTACTCATTGTTTAATTTTTTAATGTTTTGAAGGCCTTCCACGAGATCACCATGAGAGTTACCACTACTACATGTGGAATAATTTGTTTAAACATATAGATATTGACCCAAAAAATGTTCACATACTTAATGGGAATGCAAAAGATTTGGAAAAGGAATGTGAGTTATTCGAGCATAACATCAAAGAATCTGGAGGAATTGAGCTATTTGTTGGAGGTAATTAAAAATGTGCAAAAGATTATGAATTATGTATCCTGATTGTTTTTCGAAAGTAATGCAAAGAAAATCTGATTATAATGGAGAAATTTAAAAAATTGGTTTCTGTGTGTGATAATTTCATTTAAAATTTTATCTTTATATTTAACAGAAATTCTTGATCGGCCATTAGAATTTTTTGAGAAATTGTAGAATTGCAGTGTTTGTGGTTCCACTAAAATTTTATGTCGACATGAATTTTTTGAAGAATAGAAGCAGAGGTTATTAATGCTTGTTGAAGATTACCTTAATTAAAATATGCAGTAAGTAATGCATGATGTATATTACAGTAAACTTGCGATAATTTGGCACCAATTGATCCGACAGTCGTTATTATTGCACTTTTTTGTAATGAAATCGCGAAGTTCCGCATTTCGCAGCAAAATGGAAATAATGTCACGTTGGATGAGAACTGAGGGCATTGAACCAAGTTTGAAGTACACAGGCCATGTAAATTTCTTTTACATATTGGAAAAATTAAACTAATAGTTTAAAATTATTATTTACGTTTAACTAATTGTTGAGAGCACAAATGAAGGCAGGTTTCAACTGGATGCAAAGGTCAGGAATTTCACGTGGTTTCTCTCACTCCTTAACTTGAGCAATCAGCATCATTCAGTGACAGCGGCTATTGGGGTGCGGTTCGTACATTTGGGGCGTGAGTTTTACGATTGAGATTTAAACTACAAAAAGCATAGAAAAATTTGTGGCCTAAAGTCAGCTCCTTGGACATTGTCTTCATCCGATGATGAATTTAGAGGTTTTGATGATGAAGAAATCAGCAGTGTCTGAATTTCTGTAATTCGTGTGAAATTCACAAAACCCCTTTGCGAAGCTTAGCAAAGATGACCTACAGAAAAGGCTTACAACAGATCAGGAAAGTCCTGTCATTCAAGATCTAACCAATCAAGGCATCATTGACAGTGTCGTGGACCAAAGTTGGGAAGACAGCGACGTAGATTCAGAAGAAGATGAAAGCGTCGTGAATAATGAAAGGGTATCATGGCAAGAAACTGATGCAGCGCTCCAAACATTTTTGAATTTTGCTCAGCATAAGTCTTGTTATTCTGTCCAGTCAGTTGCAGCTGATAAGATCAGCATTTTTTTCTAAATGAAAGGAAGAATGTAAGCAATAAAAAATTTCAAAATTATTTCCTGCTATTTCACAAGAATCAAGCTTGGCTCACGAAGAGGGGAATTAGATTTTTTACGATAAGGAGCATCCACAAAAAATTTAATGTTTGATTGGTATTACCCACCCAATTTTGTTATAATTTCTAATTTTGTATTTTTATTTTATGTATTTTTGTATTTTATTTTATTTCTTGTTTGTATTTCTTGTGATGTTTTGTGTTACGACGACATCCATGACGTTTGTGCTAAGTTGTTATTTGCAATTTGTGTTTAGAAGTTTAAGTAAATAAATTCTGTTAAATGATGATGCAGTGGAATTGTAAACTAATATGGGTAACTGCATTTATTTCGATGGAAATGGTAATGTAAATTAAAGAAAGATTTCTTTTGCTGAAAAGGTTGAATTACGTGTCGGTTTTTGTGAAACTTTGGAACCGTGAACTTTAAATTATAGGGGCTGACCAATATTTACATTAACTTTGTTAATTATTTCTAGTTCACGAAGAATGATAGCTGTCTCCAATAACCTCTTTCAAATTAAAACCACAGTGCCTGGTTGTTTTCGACAACGCACTATTAAAACTGCTTCTGTTCCTTCACGAAACAAATAAGTTAATGCGGAAGCCTATTCCTGCATAGCTAAAGTATGTCTGAAGGAAGATCAATACAGACAAAACACAGACGAACTTAAGCATACGAAATATTTGAATGAACGAATTTAATGTTATTTGAAAAGTACTATGAAAGAGTAACAAAGCACGTATCTCACGTTATTATAGCATTATTTCTCCATAAATCTTCAGTCGCCACATTTGCTATTTCTACAGAAGCCTCCTGGAGATGATTTTATAATTATTTAATTCAGCTATTGTTCGAAAATTTAGATTAGTACCTAATAAATGATGAACCAGGGAATGAAACCTATGATATAGCACCTAAATACATACATACGTATGTGTCTGTATGCAGCGTGTAATTTAACACATGCACCGGATTTAAATGTTCATGGTAATTTTTTGTTATTTATAAATAATTTACGTAGAATTTGAGGGTGGCAAATGAAATGAATTCCTCATGTCCGACCATTTTGGATAATATGCGTGTTATCTCCTTGAACATATACTATAAATTTTACCTCTCGCTGATCCAGAAATCTTGTTATTCTGGTACTACTCCGGTACCGAGGGGTGCCGGATTATCGAGAGTTTACTGTATTACCATTCAATGTAACCTACCTACAATTTGGATAATAATTTATTAAGACCTTTTAAAACTAGACAAAAGTTATGAAGGGCTACCCAAAAGTAATGCCTACAATTTTTTTCTATATTAATACTGAAGATACTCAAATGAAAATTGTTTTACATACTTGAGTCTTACTGTTCTTTTTCCTCATAATTATCACCCCTTTTCTCCCCTGCCAAGCCAGAGCCTGTATCCTCCTGTCATAAAAATTGCTGTCAGTCTCGCGACATCACTTCTTGATGGCTGCAGTGACAGCATCCTCCTCATGGAGGTGCTCCTCCATGAAGACCATACTACTTCGTGCCGCAAGTTGGATTGGGCAAGGTCTGGACTGTATGGTGGATGTGGCACAACAATCCACCCAAATCTTGTGATGGCTTCCCTTGTCATGATGCTGGTATGGACCTGGAATTGTTGTGCTGTAGGAGAACTTGGTCTTTCTTCTTTGGCCTCTTGCAATTTGGGTGTTCAGCTTCTTCAGTGTCTCCACATAGTGACCAGAATTGATCATTTGTCCCTGTTCTAGGAAATCCACAAGGATAATTCCTGTCCTGTTTCAAAAGATGGAACATGTCTTTTTCCACCAATGGTTAAGCCTTGAATTTCTTCTTTTGTAGTGAATCCTTGTGTCACCACTCTATAGACTGGTGTACACAAGTCTTGTCCCCGGTGACGATGTTGTCGAGGAAATCATCACCCATGGTCCCGTACTCCTCCACAAGATCAGCATATGCCAGCATTCTCTGCTCCTTGTGATCTGGCATTAGCATTCGTGGGATCCACCTGACACGCAAGTTTTTGTATCCCAGATTGCCCAGAATTTTGTGCAATGCATTAAAGTCAGTTCCCATGATCTCACATGATTCCCGTGTCATAATGTCGATAATTACGAATCAGCTGATCCACTCTCTCTTTGTTTCATTGTAGTAGGAGGGCAGCCTGATCTAGGCAAGTCCTTCACACCATGTTCTCCATCATTTAGATGCCTAATCCACCATCTAACTGTGCTTACATCGACACAGTTGCTTCAAACATCGGTGAATTTCAACTGACGAAATGTTCTCTGCTGACAGGAACTCAATTACACAACGCTGCTTCATACCCACACCAATGTCACCTTCCATTTTGACAGACTGCCACAGCCCCGCCACCCACCATGCAGTGATGAAACTTCCAGGATATCTGCAGGAAGGTTCAAATTTTCACCTGATACCATTACATTCCGTACATAATGTCACACGAGGGAGAAAAAATTAGGAGGCATTACTTTCAGATCGCCCCTCGTATGTTTGCATGGTTTACTTTTTCTGATAAAAAACGATCTAGCAATGCAAGAAAAACTATAAACTCTCTAAAAATATTCCTAGTTATTATTTTTCCAAACTATGTTTGTTTCCTTATGGAAAATAATAGTATCACTTATTCATTAATTGAAGACGGAAATTAATGTATGCTTTTTTAATTGAATACACATAATAAGAAAGACTGTAAATTATGGAAAGAGTTCATAGAAGACTTTAAATTCTTTAAAAATGTTTTAATTGAATTTGTATTAGAAAACTAAAAAAAATATAATATGCAGTGCTGTAGTCACAAAAAAAGCAGAGGGTATACCGTATACGGTAATAAAACCTTGAAGCAGGGTCTTACCCAGTTCTTTTTAAAAAGCAGAGGGTATACCCTATTCATTTGAAAAAAGCAGAGGGTATACGGCGTATACCACCGTTTACCCTCCACTACAGCCCTGATAATATGTAATATTAGTTGATTAGTTACAAATGGTTTTATTGTCTGAAAAAAAATTACTAATATTTTGAGCTGAGTTTCATAGATATTGAGTTCATCTTATAACTTGTACCAAATGAATGACATATGTAACTATTACAGCCATATAAAAGTTAGATTAAACAATGTGTGCATTTCTAATAAAATTATACCCATCTTGGTGGAAGCTCACTGATTATTGAACTATTGCGCCAAAATGAAAAGTAATAATAAAAGGGGGTTGCGAGACATGGTGATACAATACAAAGTAAATAAATAGTAATAGATCCTTCACCATAAAATATTAATAATAATTTTACGGTGAAGGATCTATTACTATTTATTTAAAATGAAAAGTGGTCATTTTTCTGAAACCTTTGCTTTCTCATTTGAAAAATCCTTTAAAATGTAATCCTAATTCTATTTTTATTCTTTCAGGCATTGGTCCAGATGGTCATATAGCTTTTAACGAGCCTGGATCATCACTAGTTTCAAGAACTCGTGTTAAAACTCTGGCCCAGGACACACTTGAAGCTAACGCTCGCTTCTTTGACAATGACGTTGCCAAAGTCCCAAAGCAAGCATTGACAGTTGGAGTTGGAACAGTGATGGATGCTAGAGAGGTTACTTTCAATTAAATACATTTAATATCAATTTGACAGTGATGGAATCGTTATTGTCACAAAGCATGTTTGTTAGCAATTTATATTATATATTTATTAGGTATATTTGAAAAACTAATTTAATTTGAAACCTAATTCACTATATTCTAAGTAATATTTTGAAAGTGCTCTCAAAAGATTCAAAATTCAGAACAGAAAATTCAACACAATGATATTACTAAGACAGGTTTCATCAACTGACAGATTTAACGTAAAAATCATAAATACCAATTAAAATTATATTGCTTTATGTGCTTAATAAGCCTACTTAAAAAGTGACATTCATATGTTTACTACATTGTAATTACAAGTTAGTAAACATATAAATGTCAGGAATAATTTTGAAACGAGAAAAAAGTCTGCTATGACCAGGAATCGAACCCAGGTCTTCCACTTGCCAGGCGGATATTCTACCACTGAACTATCTTAGCAGATCAATTTTCTCGTTTCTTAACGCGGATGTTTTCTTGGTTGGGATGGAACTAGCCAAGCTAGTATCAATAAATAATAATAATAATAATAAAGCGATCTAAAATATCTGCCCGGCAAGTGGAAGACCCGGGTTCGATTCCCGGTCATAGCAGACTTTTTTCTCGTTTCAAAATTATTCCCAACATTATAGCTTATGCCTGTCTGCATAGGATCTTTAGATCGCTTTATTCCATCAATTTCTTGCTTGGCAATCTCACCCTTTGAGAGGGGGGGGTATTATTTCAGCCTCAATATTCTTATGTAAAAATTTGGTGCAATTTTTTTGTTTTTCCTACATTGTTATCTACATGCCGTATTTTTTGGGCTATAAGATGCACCCTGGTTTTTTTAGAAGATTTTTCAGGAAAAAAAAATTTTGTGTCACCAAGTCATTTAGAAAGGGTCACGTAATGTAATTAAGTCCATTTCTGGTAACTTTTACAGGAAATATTACAGCGTTATAACAGTTGAAAATAACGTTTTAGATAAACTTAATTCATGAAAGTAAATTGGGGTGATTTAAAGCATAAATAATTGCTTCAAAACTTGTATAGTTAAATTGCCCTGCAGGAACTTGGCAGTCCTATTAATTAGGCTGTTGTAGTGCGCCGCACATGTTGCACATATGGACACCCCTTACCAATAGTATAATACTTAAACTTAAGTGCTAGATGATATTTTAATGTATTGGGATAAATAATAAATGGAATGAATATGTAATAACAGTACATATGTTCAGCTATTTCTTTATCTTCTGCAACTCTTTTTGCCTCATACATAACGATTTTGATCAATACAGCAATACCAAACTTCCTCCTGTAGTTGTGGCCATTTAAGACCAACCTTATGAAGACTTTCTATTTCCCGTCTCCTTCAGTGTTTTACCGTTTTCTCCATTCACGGATCATTTTTTCCTGTTGAAGGTGGTCCAAAATGAAGTGGTGCTGCTCGGTTTCTGTACATTTTTTCATATTGAATCACCTGAAGCTTATAAGTAATAGTGTAGGCATATCTTTTAATTCTTATGGTCATTGCGATCTCAGTATATGTAACGTTATTTATCCTAGATATATATTAAAAAATTTGACATTACACAAATTCTAATGCTCTATGACATTAATTGCATTATTCATCAGGCTCATTAGGAACTAAAATGTATGAATAACATTGCAAATGCACCGAAATTGTAATCACTATGAGTGAACATGTAATGAAGCACATTAATGAAAATGTGTTGTCCGTATTCAACTTACATTAAGTTTTACTGTATACATTAACAATTTGTTTGCTATTATTTATTAATAATGTATATTTTAATGTTTTCACATCAAATGACTCAATTATTCCATTTTTGAGATCAGTGAATTTGTGAGTCTTATACTGAATACAGTAGTACCTCCAGTCTATAAGACAGGCTGATTTTAGGAGGTATTCTTCTGGAAAAGAAGTCCTTCTTATAGCCTGAAAAATGTGGTGTATATTTTCAAAAGTTTGTTTGTGTGCATCATTATGCATGCACAAACTATAAAACTTAGAACAGCTTTTACTTGCATCTTAACTTAGTGAGTAGTCAAGGTTTGGTCAACAGGGATTAGTGACTGCTGCCAATATAGGAGATTAATATTTTTCCAAAAGATAACACATAAAAATCAATTGCTGGACTTGTAGGCTTTTATTCTTTTGCTTATTTAAATAGCTTAAAATGAAGATATGAACTTGGGACAAAAACATATATTGAGCTTAAAGAATCCACTTTATATTTTTTAATGACTGATTTTGAATATTAGCCGATTTTGCATAAAATTTAATTTTTAATCATGAAAAAAGGCATTTTAATGGGCTTGTAATAAGTTACAGTGCTACCAAAAAAAGAGATCGCTTTTTAATACAACACAATCAAACTCAAAAAGGAGAGCAACATCTAGAGCTGCAGGAAATGAGGAAAAGACACAAAATTGACACAAAGTAAATAGAATAGGAATATCCAATTTTTGAGCACCTGAATTTCTACAGCAAGCACAACCTCGACTTGCACATCAATGTGAAAAAAAGATTTAAAAAATAACCTCTAGCAATGCTGAGAAATATTGCTAGTTGTTTATAATTTTTATGATTCATTTAGGAATTTTCATAAATTTAACATTTCTCCTTTTAAAATTTGTTTTTTATTTCTTCTTACTTTCTTAAGGTCATGGTCCTGATAACTGGGGCTCACAAGGCTTTTGCCCTGTATAAGGCGATAGAGGAAGGTGTGAACCACATGTGGACTGTATCTGCATTCCAGCAGCATCCATGCACCATCATGATTTGCGATGAAGATGCTACAATGGAATTGAGGGTGAAGACGGTTAAGTATTTCAAGGTAAGATATAGAACATTTGAGTAAACATTTGTAATGTTACATTTAATGTTGATTAATGATCCATATAACATGCTGGAAAAATTGTTGCAAGCTTATTCTTTGATACATTTGTTTCTGTTATGATTTTTAAAACGTACCTCATTTAATTTGTTGTGTACAGGCATTGTATGCAGTCCATAAAAAGTTGATCCTGGGAGAAGGTTCTGAGGTGAATGAACCTTAATGATATTGTAATATGTTTGATTTGCCATTTTTTACCAGCTTGGAACCTGTTATTGTAAATTTTCTGGCTTTGGCTTGAATTTCCAATTGTTTTTGTGTTGTTTTTCGTTCCTTCATGGGCATACCTGTGAACGAGCTTGTTTGGCTTCTGTGATATGTCCTTTTGTTAATCTCGTTAAAAAGCAATTGGTGGTATCTGAAAAGAGGAAAGAGATATTTTGTTGTCCCTTATGTACAATGATTACTATAGAGGGGTGAAAGTCCTAAAATTATACACCTGCTCATTATTTAATGATGTATTCCTAACAATATTGCATTACCCAGTGTACTAGCAGTGATATAAAATTAGATTTAGAGTTTTTCTGATGTTATCTAAGTTAAAGCTGGCCAATCCTTTCTTTTTCTAATGAAATTTATTAAATTTATTTATTGATGTTACTTTTTGCTAAATGAATGTTGACTTTTTTTACCAATTACTGTTTTAATCACTTGGGCTGAGGCTCTTCGTATCTTAGGTTTTAACGTAAATTTGGAAAAAACGACTCCTGGCTCCCATCCTCTGGATTCAGTAGGCTCTCTTAACTCTTGACTTATTACTTTGCAAGTCTGGTTCAAACAAAACTGCTCCTGCTGCATGGTGATTCAGTATGCAGTTAATTATTTACAATTAAAAATATATGTTTAACAATAGATTTTAAGGCGATTAAAAGTTTTGATTGTTGATGGAATTATTAAGCATGCTAAAAGCTGCAAAGTGAAAGGTGACATCAAGTTGCATCACTGGGTTTAGCTGTACGGACATTTTGCATGAAATCTGTTTCTTAGGTCTATGGATAATTTTCATATAGATACTATATGAAAAAGGAAAGACTGATTGTTTTTACAAATTAATCTTACAATATACTAATTGTTTAATATTTATCTTTCATTGGTCAGAATTGACATAGATACATTTTAGGCATATTTTTCATCAATATTTCCATAAAATTTTGTTCTTAAATGTACTGTATATGCCAACGTATAAGTCGACCTTGGAAGCTAAAAAAAATTCGGGAAACTTAAGGTCGACTTATGCACCGAATATAAAATGTGACCCTTAAATAACAGATTAAAAACATTGACATTTACGAAAACATTTGATCTTAGGTGATAGCCATTTTGAATCAGCTGCTCCGTTGTGTACATATTCTTTCATTTATATTAGAAGATTTAAGATAACTATTTTTAATAGTTAATAAAAATAAAAATTTTATCTTTTGTTTTTATTACTAAATCTCAAAAATATAAACGATCTATTTGCAATGACAGGAATGAAGGATAAGTAGAATTACATTCTGCCAATGGATGGCAATACAGTATATGACTGACCTTTCTTAAATTAAATGATTTAATAACTCAAAAATCAATACTGCATTTTTTGGAAAAGGTTACATTTAAGTTTTTAAAAAACCATAAAATTCCTCATATTCTTCATTCGAAGTATTTTTAGCAAAAAAGTTGGGTTCGACTAACACAGCGAATATGTCTAGTTTTGTATTTACAACCCGAAAAATCAAGATATGGGCTAATGTCTGTTGCCTATAATAGTAGAAACTCTGTATTTACGCACATAACTGGAGTACTTGCGTAGCTGGAGCATGAGTGTATGCAGGAGTCCGTGCATTTGTGTTTGCATTGTTTGCAATAAAAATAGCAAAATTTAAAATATACAAAAAAATTAGTTGAAATATTTATGCTACAACATGGAAAAACAATAAAATAATGTTAATTAGTATGTGAATAATGTTTTGAATTTTGTTTGTGAATATATATAAATATTTAAATAACAAGTAGGCTGGCAAATATGGCAATTGCAATTTGAGCAGTGGCACACATGTGGTAGGGAGGGATAGGTGGATCTACCTGGTCTGGACAATCCCCCTTGGAAAATTGTGATTTTCTAAACTGTGGAAGCATACACAGTTATTTTAAATTTGTGTTCATGAGTGCCGTGAGAAGGGAAAAGGAGTTAATTGATCCCCTTTGCTTTTGAGCATAAATATAATTAAAATTAATAATTAATCAGCACAAAATGTTACAATTTAGAAAGATCTTTTGATTTTGTTCCAGATTTGAATACTAATTTTCATGGAACCCGGTTGTTTTTATTTATTCATTGATTTTAAATTAATTCATTAACCAAAATATACCTAATTTGTTGTAAATAAGTTTTATATTACAATTTTACTTTGATTCATTAATTTATGTAATATTTATTTACTATTATAAATTTTAATGCACAACCGAAAATGTACGAACAAACAAACTTTTTATATAAGCATGGCGTTATTTTCTAATAAAATTATTAAAATGACTAACGAGGGAAATATTCAATAAGTGCACCTGAGATTTTAATGAAATTCGGTAGTCGGCTAGTCTTCGGGTCAATATTCATGATTTACCCCTATATGGGCATATACCTCCATTAGTTTTTGCAGAAATAGCATTTGAAAATTTGCTGTGGAAATAACTTCATAATGCATAACATTGTAATCCAAGTATTGGTCCTGTTGTAGTGGTTATCATTGAAGCCTAGGGATGGGAAGGTCCAGGGTTCGAATCCTGATGATTTACTTCACCATTTTTTTCACTTTATTTTTTCTACAAATGTGCAAAGCGCAATGATTTTAATTCTTTTAACAGTTTATTTAATTTTAATACACTTTTAATGAATATTCAGATTTTTCTTTAGAAGCGGTTTTCCTACCTTTCTCATGCTTTTTCTTCCCACTTCTCATTACCTCAAATGAAAAATTATTCTGCCAAAAGCTGACTGGTACACAAAACATTTGCTTCAAACTTTCCGCATCTCAAGTACAAAACTACTGCTATGACTACACCATCTCCGCGTAGGGTCAGTTGGGGGATGCTTTAACGTATCGTAGAGCGTCTTTCCTATGTGACGATAAACACAATACTGCTGCCGAGTTTTTCCTCCTTTGTTTCCTTGCCGCCATAAATATCCTTCCCACCCCCAAATGCTAGGCACAGTGACTGCTGCAGTCGATGCGTCTTCAAACAATAATACCTTCCCATCCCTAGGCTTCGACGATAACCACTACACCAGGACCATTACTTGGATTACAGTGTTATGCATTATGTAGTTATTTCCACCGCAAATTTTCAAATGCTATTCCTGCAAAACCTACTGGAGGTATACGCCCATATGGGGGTAAATCATGAATATTGGCCCGAAGACTAGCCGACTACCGAATTTCATAAAAATCTCAGGTGCACTTATTGAATATTTAACTTGTAGAATTCAGCTTTTATTAGTTAATTTAAAAAGCATGGAAATTTATTGATGATGGATGCTTCTCACTTCAATTTTATTTACTTTTGTGGTGGGTTTCATGTAATGTTGATTGGTTTTAGGCAGTCTTCCTTTAAAAAAGCTTGGGAATTACAATATGATAATATCGCCTTGCTCTGTTGCACGGTGTCAGCCGTCAGTCTGTTTCTCAGCACTCTACTGTGCTTTTGTTTATATATCTGTATCATGAGAACTACAAATTTTATTGGATTGGAATCTTTTCTAAAAATAAATTTCAATATTTTTTTGCATTTCGCTCGCTGCATACAGACTTTTTCTTATCCCAAGAAAAGCTTTTTGAGAAAGAAAAATTTTATTAAATTTTATGAAGGCATTGATTAATATTATACAGGGTGTCCCAGAAGTCCGGCCTCATAGGACAACTTTGTTATTTTGCAGAATATCTAAAAATAATAAGAGATCCAAGTTGTTTGCAATAGGCTATTTTTCGGGAGAAATATTGATTTTTTTCGTCTAGGGCCTTCCGTTCGACCGCTACTCTCTTGGCTCATCAATGGTTAAGTGACTCTGTCCCAGAAGTCTGGCCACATAGGACAACTTTGTTATTTTGCAGAATATCTAAAAATAAAAACAGATCAAAGTTGTTTGCGATAGGCTATTTTTCGGGAGAAATGTTGATTTTGTTTGTCTAAGCAGGATAAGAAGCCTTAAAGAACTTCGGGAGAACATCTGTGCAGCATGCGCAGAAATTACTCCGCAAACATTGCTACGTGTACGGAGAAGCTTGAGGGAACGAATCAGAATGAGTGTATGCCAGCATGGAGACCAATTTGAAAATTTATTGTAAATGTGCAATATACACTGCTGCATGAGTTTTTGGAGTTTTTATTCATTTTTGTTGCAACTCCTATTCACATAGCCGGCTCCTAGCTCCTTTATGTGGACGTAGGAATTTCCGCCGAGTCACTTAACCATTGATGAGCCAAGAGAGTAGCGGTCGAATGGAAGGCCCTAGACAATAAAAATCAACATTTTTCCCGAAAAAAAGCCTATTGCAAACAACTTTAATCTCTTATTATTTTTAGATATTCTGCAAAATAACAAAGTTACCCTATGTGGCCGGACTTCTGGGACACCCTGTATATTTATCATTTATATAATCATTATAAACAATCTTTCAAGAGGCATGGCAAAAAAATTTGTTCTTATTGGATAAGTAGAAGGCAAGATATGTTTTATGTTTAAAGACTGATAAAAAACTTTCCGTCTCCACATTTTTAGTTTCTCTTACTTTTAATAATTTTCCCAAGTTTTTAGAAAATTATAATACACATAATCAGATTCATCATAAAATTTACTATGATTGAGCATCTTAATTTAACTTAAACGACAAAATTACCATAATCAGGACAAATCATGCATTAGATTAATGCTTTTCTACAAATTTTGAATCTTACCATTAAGGAGTTAAATTTTGAATTTTAACGTCAATTTCACCATAGTCTCCACCTTTACTTATTTATCAGGACAAATTTGACAACAGTGGGCTTAGAGAAGGACAGAGCTATAAGGAAAACCAATGGAAAAGATAGATATAGAAATAGCCCATAAGAGACCTTACTGTCAACTAAGTGTGGAATGCAGTATAGTGCTGTGTGCCATTTGTTTATGAATAAATAAACAAAAAGTGAAACTTAAGAGAAACTAATGTTATTCATATTAAATTGTTATTTACATTTATATGAAGTTATTAAGCATACATTTTCTTAAAAGTTTAGGTTCTGATTATATCTGTTAGATGCTTGAGTAATATTGTTATTAACATAAATCAAACTTGACTCATATCTGATGGGAAATCTAAGCTGTGTCCGAAATGTGTACTCCTGGCTAGATAGCATGCTTAGCCTTGTAGGTGGCAAACTTTCACCTTTCACGGAAACACCCCAAGTCTGTCCGAAATCGTAGCATACAAGATCCAAGTCGGAAGCGAGAGTCTAATACCATAGCCAGAGGAAGTGCAGTCTTCTACTCTCCATCGCTCGCTTTCAACAAATATAAAAATCACTATAAAATATTCTGTTCATTTAAGGCTTATAAAATTAATTGATTTGTAATACAGAGCCCAAGACGAAGCCAACAGTGTGTGTCGCATGTCTCACAGCCTTATTTATAGTTGCGGAGATAACACGGTTTCATAAATTGGATAAAATGTTGTAAATGAATAAACCTAGAGATTTGACATCTTGCACAAGTAATAATAAGACTATGACTCACAACCTATTAAAATTTAACTGCAATCGGCCAAATCGTTTTGTAATTATGAACCGGAAAATCGACCTCTTCCGTCTCAGAGCTCTAAAAAGGGGGTCTTTTTTATTCTCACCCCAAAAACGTCTCCTTTAAAAAATCCAAAAAATTTAAACTACCCTCGTTCAACGCAGAATTAAACATGCTACACTCTGATATGCCTCCAGCTAAAATCAATGGAGCCGTTTTCGAAATATTTAACCACAAACTAGGGTCTACATACTTTTGGTGCCGATAGTAAGTGAACTTGAGCAGTCGAGGAGATAGAGATCTTTTAAATGTTAAATACGATCGTTGTGCATCTTCTTTTAAATGTGATATATATTAAATTGTGAAGTTGTAAGTTGAAATTAAAGAACCAAAATTATCTTATAAAGCATTGCATTTATTAAAAATTAATGCATAAATTATGTATTACAACTTAGTACTAAAATACTACCACATTTATCTCGCGAATCTTTAGCTATGAAATACTTCAATATAATACATAAATAGCTACTTATTTAATCTTTGGGGACGGATGATCTAACAATTAAATTCATTACATTAAGAATTGAAGCAGACAGAAGATTCTCCAGAAAACAAAATGGGGCAAGGCAGCGTACGAGTACGGTCAGATGTTGTAAATTATGTATATTTTAATCCAGATCGTGAAATAAAAAATTTGAAACATAACAATCACAAAATATTTAGCCAAGGAAATTGTTCTTCGTTATTTATATAATATTTGGTGCAGTTCAGCAAAACTACTTCTCGCTATTCTGTCATGATAACATTAGCCTTAAACATAATCCTTGTAGACAATAAAACCACTATCTCTTATCGAAAATGCTTTCTAAAATTCAGATGTGAACATCTAACGAATTGTAGCAGAAAAGTTCTTAGTCAGCTGTTGCAATACATGCCACGAATTTGCTACAGAAAAATATTCAGTAAAATTTAAACTATAATTGATAATATATAAAACAATTTAAATTATTCAGTACATAATCGATCACATTTTGATTCGCCAAAATATTAAAAGAATAATTATGAGTACGTGCACTTAAAATTTTTCCAGAATTTTCATTCTATAATTACCAGATTCCTATTTTAACGCCTCCATACCTCCATTATAGCTAAGATTCTAGCAATGTGCATATTCCAACCATTAATCGCAAGCATCATAATCTAAAGCTCCTCCATTACGCTGACAAGCTTACTCCAAACGTGATACATTTAACGGCCACTATCGTCAAGAGCGTCCGAATCTGAAGTCCGTAGCCTGATCTCTAAGCAGATTATTTTCTATGTCATCATTACATTAAGTTCAAGCATGCTTCTGGTTAAGCATGCTATCTTGAAGTACACATTTCGGATGCGGCTCTAATTTGCTGTGCTTAATTTTTGGTAATTTTTTTATAGTTTTTCAATTAACTTGATTCACATAGGAGTCATTGTCAGAACATACTGTAATTTCTTGAATCAGGAAATGTCTTAAAAATTGCTAATAATCATTTAAAGTTATTTTTGAATTAGGCATATATATATAAATATGTTATTTTATATCTGTCTTTATGATGTGATTGATCTTCCAAATTTATTTCAGGTTCGTGTTTGAGGATGTAGAGTATTTAGGGATTAATATTTTTATATTGGTTTGTTAATTTACCTTGAACTTCTCTTTGACATAGTATGCATAGATATTAGAATATCTTATGGATAGTCTTCTCATAGAAGAATAGATAAGAAAAACTTTTCATTGTTTTATAATCAGGAAAAGTAATGTTAAATTATAGCACCAAATATTCTTCTAATACACGATAATATTGTCATAATTTGCCCTTTCATGGAACCAAAAATGTATACTAATTAATTAGTTTCACATAGTCTTTGCATGGTTCCTTTATCTAACTTTTTATTTGCATTGATTAAAAGTATCCATAATTATTCATCACACTTTTGGTCATGTGGAAATTATATTTGAGTTTTCAATGCATTTGCATCATTGACATAAAGCAGTTAAAGTTTATTTTATGAGCATTCGTTAATTGAGATAATTTTAAGTTAATCTGATCTGTGTTAATGTTATTTTGCCTTCATTGTATGGTTTGTTTTGTGATGTTCATGTAAGCTAGTGTGTTGTTTTCTCATACTCCTAGTATTGTCTTTCTTCTTGTGTGTGGATTGTTTGTATTTCTGTAGTTGAGTTGAAGATTATTTACTCTGGGAAAATGTCTTGAGGTTCTTTCGGGTGGCATTTTTAATGAATAATTTTGAATTTCTCTGATCTACTAAGTTTCCTGTCAAAATTTTTGATCATGAATTATAGTGACTATTAATTTGGAAATAGATTCGATAGTCTTAGCCTTGCATTTATGGTATTCCATAATTAGACAAAATAAAAGAATAGCATGACTTTTATGTACTGCAGTTTTTAGAGCTTTTTTTTTAAATGTGCTTTTGGTTTGTCCATCTGTCTGTCTGCTTGGGCAGAAGCTCAGGCATCCTTAAATGTGGAGAAGTCAAATTTTCAGGGTAAATTGGTCTATATCAGCGGTTCCCAACCTTTTTCACTTCGTGAACCCCTTGAGCTAACTTATTTCTTGTCGCAAACCTCTTGGATTAACCTTTTATCTTTGTGAATTCCTTGAGTTGTAACAGTTTTGGCGGCAAACCCCTTATAATGGAGAGTAAATTTTGTAAAAACAAATCTTTTTGAGCGCATTTAATTCATGAAAAATAAAAGGTTTATATAGCACCTAGTATGTAAATGTTTACAATAAAATCAGAATCTCTGATATGGTCATCAGTTTCTAGTAAGTACCCTGTGAAATTCAGATATAAATCTTGAAGTGTAAGAAAAAATTGAATATAAAACCATGCAAGTAATTTGAAAGAAATTAAAATATTGGTAAGAATTGTAGAACCAAGAAAGTGAAAAAGGCGCCATTACCAAATTTTTCTCATGAACCCCTCAAGAACCACCAGTTGGGAAATGCTGGTCTATATGAGGACTACACAAGCATAAATGTTGTGGATCTAGGATCAGCTGGTGAAGAGTAATAGGTGTCTTTTTCCAACGCCTTTGTTTCATTTCTACCCCCTTAATAAGAAAAGCATGAAATTGAGGCAGGGCATTATAAATTTAGATTTTTAAATTAGTTCAAATTAAGATATGAGCTTTGGACACAAACAGTTTTATAGCTAATATATATTATATATTTTAAATACAATTAAAATTCATGTTGAATGAGAGCGAGAAATTGTTTTTAATCGAAAAAAGAGGCAAAATTAAAGTTTTTAACAATGAAAAATACCCACTACCATGGCAATGAGTACACTACTTTAAATGGGAAATATATCATTACACAGCATTGACATAATGCTTTTAAGTGTAATTTATAGACTATATTACGAGGCCGTCGATCTTGACCAAAGATGTCACAAACCTAAAACAATGAAAAAAGTGCCTCATGTAATTTGCTCTGCAATTCTTTCCTCACTTGGTTATTATCAGAATCTTCTGATAAAATAAAATTGTGGTATACAGAATTTATTATTTTCTTTCATTATGCTTATTTAGTTAGAACAATGAATCACATTTTTATCTTTGAAATATTATTGGCACGTAAAGGTTATTAATGTTGTTAATCATCTATCAACATTTATTTTGCTTGATTGATTGGATTATGATCTTTTCAATTGGATTGCAACTGTGACAGTATTTTCCAGTAAATAGTTCTAAGAATTTCTACCATAAACTACCTATATTATATTGTTTCTGTATTTTGCAGAAATTGTGCATCAAGAATACTGCTGACTTTTTAAAATTTCAACAGAGTGTTCACTTGTATTTTTGATGCATTTTCATTCATTTGTTATTGGTTCATTAACCGTAGTTATGATAAGCTCAAACTGATTCACTTGTGGCAAGATATTCTTCAGTAACATTTACCTCTATCAGAGCTTATATATGGAAACATTTTGCACCTAAATCTGATATTTTCTCTTTATTGGATTTATTTGGGTGTGAGGGCATGACAAAAAATTGAAAATTATTGGATTACCTGTAATATAAGCCTTCAAATGAAGTTGGGATTTCAAAAACAAAATATTTGTGGAATGCCTTTTAGTTGGGTGTGTTAGTGTTATAGTAATACTTTTGTATTTTTATTGAATTGAATTGCTAGCTTTATTGTAGAAATTGCTTAATTTACATTTTGCTTGAAAAAGTTCATTCAGCATGTGCATGCTTTCTTCAGAACAGCATTTGCTTTTGTTGTTAGAAGTTATTGTGTTTTTTTTAAGTAAAGCTTAGATTGCCATTTCATTTTTTGTTCTTTTGAATGGAACAGCAAATGTCTCATTAGAATTTGTAGAGAGACAACCTGAGAAATAACAAAAAAGTTGTATTAGCAATACTGTCCAAACATTTTATTGTTTAATGTTGAAATACAAACTGGAAACTACTCTGATATTTGTTCATGCGATTATATTAAACCTGTAATTTTATTTTTTTGCAGAACCTGTGGAGTGTACACAGCAAACTAATAGACTCGACACAATAATGACATTTAAGGATATTAATCATGGGAAAATATGGAGTGGTTGTTAAGTGCCTATTTGTAATTTGATGTAAAATCAGTAAGCATTGACATTAACTTTACATGTGGTGTGTATTGCTTCTAATAAAAATTTATTAGCAGGAGAGTTTTTAATCACTTTTCTGAGTTATTCTTATGACATGAGCTCTGCAACACATGCTCTTCCATTTATGTTTCGTTCTACAACAGTTGTCTTATAAATTTTAATTTTTATATTATTGATCTTGATAAATTCAGATTGATTAATATAAAAATATCAATCATATTTGAATTAACAAACAATATTTCTCTGTTAATTAATATTTACAATTATGACTTGGAGATAAGATCACAAGTATCTAAAAAAGGTTTGTGTAATGATATGCATCCTTAAAATTGCTGGGCATGGCCGGCTATCGAGAATGATAAATGTTGCAATTGACCTTATCATTGGTAATATACATAAAAATATATATTGGCTACATTGTAACATTTAAACTAATTGATTCCCAAAATTTTATAATAGTACTATTACCGTATATGATCATGTATAACACAGCTTGAAGACCAAATTTTTAGGTCATAAAGTAGGGGTGCATGTTATACACAGGTAGCAATTGTGAAGTTAAAATAAAAAATTGAAGTGAACATAACTTGCACCAGATTTGAGCTTGTTGGGTAAATTTAAGGGAAAACCATGCTAATTATCGATAATCCAGCTTATACATATATTAATTAAACATATCAAACACCTAGTTACTTCCTTACAATTGTATTTCCTTCCTCTCCAAATATTCCACATTTCATTAGCTAATCAGCTGATTACTGTCATCATCATCATCATGCTTCTGTCCAAAGACAGGTTTTAACTGAATCGCTGCCTCCATTTCTCTCTCTCCCTAGAAGCCTCTTTTATATCTCTATAAGTATTATATCTCTGCTTTATATTATCTAATATTCCTATTCTTTTCCTCCCTCTTCCTCTTCTTCCACTAATTTTTCCTTCTAAGATCGTCCTTTGTAAACACTGTCTTCTCAATATGTGCCCTATCCAATTTGCTTTTCTTTTCCTGATTGTTTTTATTAGCATCCTATCTTCTCCCACCATTTCTAATACTTCATTTCTCTTCCTCTGTCCATTTCCCTTTCATCATTCTCCTCCATACCCACATCTCAAAACTTTCTAAATATTTTTCCTCCTTTCTCCTTATCGTCCACGTCTCTGCACCATAAAGAGCTATGCTCCATATGTAGCATTTTGCTAATTTCTTCCTTGTTTCTAAATTTATTTTCTTGCTTGTGAGAAGCTCCTTCTCGTTAAATGCTGCTTTTGCCATTGCAATCCTACTTCTGATGTCCTGTGTACTAGTTCCATCCTGCGCTAAAATACTGCCAAGATATTTGAAACTACATACTTGTTCCAATTTTTGGCCATTTACCATTATATTTAATTCTTTATGTTCCTTTGAAACCACCATGACTTTCGTTTTTTCTGCATTGATCTTCATTCCATATTGTTGGCCAACCTTCACTGGTCTGTCTGTCATCCTCTGAAGCTCTTTCTTGTCTTCTGCTATTAAGCCCTGATCATCTGTGTATTTAATGGTGGTAATACTTTCACCTCCTATCTTAAATCCTTTCTCTTCCATCAACGCTTCTTCTGTTATTGTTTCTGCATAAATATTAAATATTGCTGGTGAAATAGGATATCCCTGCCTCACTCCCCTCCCTATTGAAGTACTTTGTTTCTTCTCCTTCAACCCTGACTCTAATCTTTTGATCAAAGTAAAGGTTTTTAAGTAGTCTTTTATCTTTCCAATCTATTCCAATTTTGTTTAAAATACCCAGCATTTTATCCCATTACACTCGGTCAAAAGCTTTCTCCCAATCTACAAAACAAAAATACATATCTTTATTGACTTCTAGCGCTCTTTCTATCATCATCCTCATACATCCTATAGCATCTCTAGTCCCTCTTCCTCTTCTGAAACCAAACTGATTATCTTGCAGCTCCTTTTCTATTTTACATTCAATTCTTTTGGTTATTATTCTAGTTAGAACTTTAGCTGTATGAGAAATTAAACTAATAGTTCTGTAATCCTTACAACATTTTGCATTGTTCTTTTTCTCCAGTGGGGTACCATAACAACATCTAAAAAATCTTCAGGCCATATGCCAGTATCATATACTTGGTTAAAAAATTTTGTTAGTTGCTTAACTGCTTTCAACCCCAAAACCTTAAGAACGTCCACTGGTATATCATCACTCCCAACAGCCTTCCTTCTTTTCATGTCATCAATTGCTCTTTTAACTTCAGACTCGAGAATACTTGGTCCTAGCTGATCTTTCTCCACATCCTCTTTTTCATTTAATTCAATATTTCTTGGCTTTCCTTCTTTGTCATACAGCACCTCAATGTATTCTTTCCAAACATTCTTTACATTGTCTGGCTCTGAGACTATTTTACCACTTTTGTTCATGATTCCTTTATGTCCTATCTTTCTTGCCTTTTTCTTGAATAGTTCCATTGCTTTGCTATACATGAGGTCTGTTCTATAAATTCTTTCACACTCTACAATCTCCTCGCATTTCTCATTTATCCACTGTTCTCTGGCTTTATCTGTTTCCCTTCTTAAAGCATTATTTAACTCTTTGTATTTTCTTTGGCCTTCTTCAGTGTTTATGTTCTTCCACTTTCTCCGCTCTTCCATTTTTTGCAGCATGGCTGCTGTGATCCAGGGTTTTTTGTTTCTTTCACCCGTTACCTTTCCTACCTTCTTTTTCATTACATCTTTAATGTTGCTATGGATGTATCTCCACTCCTCATCTACACTCTTCCTATTTTCTTCAGCTCTCTCCCCCAACCTTTCCTCCAGCTCAGTCATGATAGCCTCCTTGTTTTTAAGGAGTTCCTCTAAGTTCCATTTCTTGTTTACTCTTATGTTTCTCTTAACGCTCTTCAGTCTACATTGTGTATTTGCCACCAAAAGGTTGTGGTCAGAATCGATATCTGCCCCTGGTAGTGTTTTCACATTTTTAATGCTATTTCTAAATCTTTCATTGACTAGTATGTAATCTATCTGGTATCGTCTCTGGTCTCCTGGGCTTCTCCATGTGTAAAGTCTCCGCTGGTGATGCTTAAACCATGTATTAGTTACAATCAATCTATTTCTATGGCAGAATTCCACAAGTTTATCCCCTCTTTCATTTCTCTTCCCTAGTCCATATTTTCCCACTATGTTATCTTCCTGTCCCTCTCCGACTACACTGTTCCAGTCTCCCATTACTATGGTGGTGATCCTTCCTTTTCCCTCCTCCTCCAATATCTCCATAATCTGTTCATACATTTCATCTACTTCGTCGTCGCCAGCATTAGTTGTTGGCATATACACTTGAATTATAAGCATTTCCACTGGCTCCGTCTGAAGTTTTACGGCTATTAATCTATCATTAACTGTCACTACCTTGCTAATTCTGTCAGCTATCTCTTTTCTCATTATAATCTCCACTCCCCTTTCCTTTTTCTCTCCTTCCGAGTAAATAATTTTAAATTCGTCTGAATTTATCTCACCTTCTCCTTCCCACCGAACTTCACTAAGACCTACTATACCTACATTATTCCTTCTCATTTCCCTTTTTAAGTTCTCTAGTTTACTCCCTGAATTCATAGTCCTAACATTCCATGTGCCTATTCTTAATTTCTCACCACTTGCTTTCCTATTAATGTTATATTTCCTCTGTGCATCCCCTAGGGTAGTCCCCACCCGGAGATCCGATTGGGGGACTATTTTACCTCCGGAATATTTTACCCCAGAGAGATCCATAGAGGTATTTTCAGCTTTTCAGCCTATCATGGGATATATAATGAGGTAGTTTCCCCTTGCTTTCCTCATCGCAGTTTCACAGAGTGGTTACCCATCTGTAGCTGTTCAGATCCACATGATCACCACCTACAGAGGTACTGTGGAAGCTGCTGCCCTTGCACAGGGGGATGTAAAACCCCCAAGACTGCTTCTTAGTCTGACTCTTCCCCTCAGACCTTTCCGGCTTGGATGGTCCTACCAGGAGAATTATCTCCCGCCGGCATAGCTCTTTGGTTCATAAGAGTACACAAACCCTCCCACCTCTGTAAGGTTATGCAGTCCTTAGGGAGGGTGATTACTGTAGTCTCTTGCAAAACACACATCGAAAACAAAAAACCATAGTATATACTAAAATTAAATAATTTTTTTAGTTAATGAATATATTATATATAATTAACGATGCAAGTAATTTTAAACCAATAGAATTCATCTTCACAACTAAATAACTATGTGAAGAAGGTGACCGTGATACCCAATGAAATTTAAGATTTCATGTTAAATACAGTCAAAATATCTCGAGCCATTCAATATTCTGTAAATAACTATTATGTGTAGTTTGATAAATTTAAAATAAATTGATGTGTTTAAACTGCATTCAACATTTGATCTTTAAGCCTGAAGTGTTTTTCCTTGTAAAAAAATTTCCGCAACTCAAAATTTTTGGATATTAAAAATTAATTTTTGGAGGTTTTTACGTAAAGTTGGATTTACGTAAGTTGAGTCTTGCATTACCCAGGACAGGTCTCTATTTATTTATTTAGGGCACTCTTAATACCTAACATGACAATTCTAAAATATTGTTCTGATACCCCTCAAGATGCAGTAAACAGGGTATACAAAAAAGTCGGGATTTTTGGCAAAAAGTATGGGTGTGCATTATATACGTGTGTGTGTTATACGTGAGTGTATACGGTAGTTCAAAATACAGGTTTCCCTCTTTATGAGGGGGTTGCGTTCCAGGAAAGTGATGCATAAAGTGAATTCGCATAAACCGAATCCATATTTACATGTATAAGATAGGGATACTTTTCACAAGCAATCCTAACCCCCCTTTAAGATACTCTTCTTTCACTCCATAACAACTTCTTATGCGCTAAATACAAACTTAAAACAATTATTACTATATTATAAAATAAAGCAGACGAGCACAAGTGGAGGCTGTTATGGATGGCATAATAGTGGAGATTTAAAGTGCTGGAGTCTTGGCCCAACCGGAGTTCTGTGGGTAAGGAGACAAAACTTCTCAAGTGTGTTCAAACAGCATCACACAAAATCTTCGTTTCATTTCCACTCAACAATATTCTCTTCACTCTCATCTCTTTTACTGTAGTACTAATATGCACAGCATAAGAGACAATGAGACTCTGAATAGTCGCCTTGTGGTGTAGTAGAGAACTTGCTTTCATTTGTATTGCACTGGCTGCAGAACCGCATAAAAGCGAATCAAAGATGTATAAAAATAAATTCTAGTAGCAATAAGTTTGTCGCATAATAGCGAATTCGCATAAAGAGAGGGAAACCTGTAATATGCATTTTGAAGTTACAAGCAAAACTCGACTAAATGCGTAGTGGAGAAAATTTGATATACATGAAATGATATTCAGAGTCAGGCTCAGGTTCTGTTGTTTATGATGACTTTTAATTCTGATATGATCAGATTGTTTTTTCCATCTGTTTGCTAACCATTTTTTGCAGTAAATATAAAAAAGAAATTCACTTTCATATGCTTTCACTTTTAAAAAGTCTCATATCCTAAACTTACACTTTTGGTTATCATGAGTTTATTTTAATCCTGGTATCTCAACAATTGCTCACCTTTCTTAAATATTCAATATTCCTGATCAAATGCTTCTCTCTTGAACTTGTGTTTGTTTGTTGTGAAAAATGAATATAGAACAGCTTATTGAATCTGTGTGAGAACATGAAGAAATGTATGAAATGAACCATGTCAATTACAGTGATACCAAAATCGAGAACAAGCCATGAAATGATATAGGCAGAGAATTTAATCAACCTAATATAATATTCTTGTTCTTTCTTTGTAACAAACTTTCATGTACCAATTTCCACTCTTGTTTATCAACTGATTGTTTCTGGTGATTATCTTCATCTAGAAGCACTGCAATACACATCAATTCCTTTTCCGAGAACATGTTACAGACATCATGTCAAGAAATAAACAAAGAGTGAAGTAATTGCTAGATTTTTGTTTTTGCCCTCACTTGTCATATCTTTAAATGTGAATCAATCGGCCGTTTTTTGTCACGTAATTTCTGTCGTGTCTGAAAATGTGAATCAATCTTTAAATGAAGGAAAAATCAGTTTTTTTTAACTAGAAAGAAGACTAATATGATGATCATTAAACCTATAAATATGTGGCTTAATTGTTATATATTAGAAATTTATATATTTTTAATTACAGTTTTTTTAACTTTTAACTACTACTAAGTACCTACTTCAAAATATCTTAGCAAGCCATCTACCTCACTTAAACAAATATAAGCATATGCTTAAGTATTAAGCAAAAGCTCTGTTTATTTACATAATTTTAAGTAAATGCTTAAGAAAAATCACAAGAATAAGCAAATGCTTATACTTTCTAGCAAAAGCCAATGCTATTTTTTTATTCACTCCATATCAAGCATTTGCTTAAAAAATGATAGAAATCTTAAGCCTAAGCATTTCTTTTTTTATTCACCCAACGCATTATTCTACTCATCAATACTGGCATTTTCTGCAGGTAAACTATAGAGAATTTCCGTTAAAACTTTAAAATCAATTCATGGAATAGATTATTTAAACGTGAAAACAAAAATTATCTATCCATCTTGCGTCGATAAATATTTTTTGTCATTTAAACAAACATTTTAGCGAAGCAGTAATTATTAAGTCATCGAAGCTCATTACATACTCGTTGCTATCGATCTTCAAATATGAATATTTCATTTGAAAACTTTACACGATTTTAATGATAGCAGGAAGGATGAAAACGGGATAATTTTCAAAATGAATGGAATGGAAGGACAGAAAGGTTAAAGAGGATTTCTGAAGGTCAACAATTTTTCCCAAATGGTGTCTGGTCACCTTACCAATTAAAAAGTCTTTGGTCGACTGTCTTCCTTAAAATTTACGGTATCTGCCACCCACCCAAGTTAATATATAGAGCGTCCTTCTGGTGGCGGGATATGGAACTATTGGGGGATATGACTGCTCGGGCTGCCACATACTCCAACTCGCCGCCCCCCCTGCGTTGGGTAAGTTAGTTAAAGTGTTTTGCTTTCTTACCACGTTCACTGTCCCACTCCCCTGAGATGGTTGACACAGTGAACGTGGGAAGAAACCAAAAACACTTGAACTAATTTACGCCACCCAGTTGCAGTCGTATCCCGCGCGCTTATTCTTTTTTCCTGCAGGTAACCTTCACGCAGTTCCATATCTCGCCACTTCATTCCTTTAGGGCGCAGCGTACATGAACCTGAGTGGGTGGCAGATAACAGCCAAGGCCCGAAAATGTTTTAAATCTGCATTTTCAATGAAGAAACACGAAATATAAAATAGAAACTGTAAGTCTAAAAAGGAAATTTATGCAAACTTGGCAATTCAAGGCTCGTTTCATAATTATCATTGTTTTTATTTTAAAATTTCCCGCTACTGCACCCATTTTAGATATCACGGAAATTTACTCTCGCATCATGAATGGATCCAAAACATAAAAATGCAATTTTAAAGGATAATTTCATTTATAAAGCATATTATTACACGAAATAAACAATACCCCATCCTAATGCAATGGTGGGATATTGGTCCGCTGACTAGACACAATTCGCACCTCGATAAATTTTGAACATTCGTTGCGAGTTAAACATAATCGTTCGTCATTTTAAGACGGAGCAATTTCGATGCAGCGGAATTTTTAAGATATTGCTAAGCAGCCTCGAGTATGGTAGGTGGTGTAGTCGAAGCGTGTGAGAGTTAAGTTGAATTGCATCTAACTTGTTAAGCCCCTGTATGTTACAGGAGTTACGTTGTATCTTGTACTTCAACAGATTAAAAAGAAATATTCTGGACAATTACCTCTCTAGAAATAATCTTTTGAAATCGGGACACCTTCCTGCATTTGCGTAGAACATTTATTGGTTGCATCTCACAAGGTGAGTTCGATGGTTCATTTTTATTTTTTGAGATATAATCGCTATAGCTTGTTTAGAAACAATGTGTACGAACATGGGTAGATATTTTTATATGCACATATAGCTCCGAAAATGGTGAAGTGCTTCATTGTGTAATCGGTGCGAGTGGTGGAGCTTAGGTTCATTCGATGTGGGGAAATTCAAAAATGCATTGATTGAAACATTTTAATTCATTAAATTTCAAACTCGTGTGGTTTTGCTGTAGTTGAATTTGTGTTTTGCATAAAAGTGCTATTCATCATGGAAATTCATCGTTAGTGCATGTAAGCATTTTTTCAATGAATAATGCATTTTGTTGGCTCATAAATGGTCTTAAATGTAATCATTGCTAAACAAAATCAACTTATTCATGATCTAGCAATATCAAAGTTTCTTTAGAATATTGTTTCAAATTTACCTAAACCATCAAGCATGAAGACTAAAATTTTGCAGTACCTAAGGTAGGTAGGCATCCATTATGCCATCCAATGTCTTATTTGACTGATTACTACGTCTTATCCTTTATCAGGAGTAAGATCCTGTAGTGATGGATCATTTATATTTATCATAAGTAAATCTATTAAAGTGGAAGGATCTGTGGATTACTTTAACTTCCCCTTAATGATCCATTTGACTGAGAACTTGTTTGCTGTGCTTACTGGTGCATATTGATAAATTTCAATAAGTTTTCGAATAAATGGAAACCTGCTTATATTAATGCTCTTCCAAGGTCTTTTAATATGTTTAAATATTTTTTGAGACTATTAAGTCTAAGAAAATATATTTGCTAGAACTTTATGAACTGTGAATTTGGTCATAATAGCTTTTAGGCTACTCCTGATGTTTTTGAGATTTTCCTAAATTTAATGGATAACCTATTTAAATAAACTTACTATATTAGGTGATGATTTCAGTGTAGATTTTAAAACAAGTATTTTCTACAAAATAGGATGTTTAATCTAACAAAGATCAATGAAATCACCTGAAAGGCTATTTACAATGTTCTAACTAATTGTTTGATTCTATTGAATACTGCTAGCATAATTTCCCATCAAATATGATGGGTATGTGTGGATTGTGTTAAATTTAAGGCACTTCCCATTCTTCCTCTCTCCCATTCTCCGTCCCTCCCATTGTCCCTCCCTCTTTCCTTCTCTCGTTCTCTGGAAAAATAATTTCCTTGTCTCTCCTAGTCTCAATCTCCTCCTAATAAAGAACATTATCTATCCCTCTCTCCCTTGTCTTTCCCTCTCTCGATTCTATCTCATTCCCTCTTTTCCCCCTCTGTCTCTCTATCTTTCTCCCTCTTGTATTAAGACATTCAAAGCATGCTTTCCTTACGTAGTATAGTATCAAGATTGAGACAATACAATCTCAAGGTTTAATAATGGCATGGTCGGCAAGGCAACATATCATTAGATAGATGAACTTTCCAATAAATATGATTTAAACATATAACTTGAGCGATTTTGAATTGTAGGCAAAATGTAACGATAAAAGAAACAATATTTTTCTTTAAAATGGTCCAGGTCTGAAGATCAAAGGTGCATTCTTTCTAATTTTAATTTGCAAAAAAGTAAAAGCCTGTAAATTGAAAATTTGATTTTTATGCGTTATCTTATGGGAAATAAAAATTATCTACTGGAGCCAAACCGGGTCGTTTTTGGGTATATTTTTGTCATTGCTTTGTCGTATCTGAACAAAGCATTCCTACCAAATATCATCGTTCAACTGACCCAGGACATCATACCAGAATCTTTCGCCTACAGCAAATTATATATAGATAGGGTTCCTTTATTTGTTGAAAATATTCTATGCTTTCAAATGTGGTTTTATGAAATTAATTAAATAATAATAATTAATAATTAAATTTTTTAATATTAGTATTGAGACAGTTGGTACTGCACCAAGTGTTTATACTGTTGGCACTACTTTTGCTGGTATCTATTACAGATGGCTCGTTGTCGCAGGAAATGATGTTAGCATCATCAGCATAGACCAAGAGTGGACAACCATTTCTACCTGTCTGGCAGCATTGGTGGTTGTGAAACCTTCAACAGGATGCATTGGTAATTGCCAGTGCTTTGGTTGGCTGGGATAGAGCTTAAATCGTAAGTTACCTAGCAATTCTGAGGCATCATATAAGCGAAAATGAAGTCTAAATAGGGTTTTTAGGGTTAATGTCTCGGTATTAAATGCTTTATTATCATTATTTTTTTAAAAGTATATGAATTTATATGTGAAATTTTATGTATTGCTTTTTCATTGTAGTTTTTTGGGCTGCATAGGACCCACAGGCCATAGCTTGCCTACTCCTGTCATAGACTATGATTTTGATATTTATATTATTGATATTATTTGGCGAGTTTGTTATCTAAAGGCTGAATAATAATGGCTCATGTATGGAACCTGTAGGACACCAGAAGATGAAGGAGAATGTATCAGACGTACTTTGTGCCCTCGTAATCTATTAATACTTTTTGTGTTCTGTTGGTGTGGTGTCTTGAACCAGTTGTTATTATTATTATTGTAATTTATTGGTCCAGGAGGTCTAGTACAGACATAGGACATGTCAGGGAGAATACATACATAAAATCACAGATACATACAATATATTAAGAAACAAGTTAGAATACAATTAGTTTTCATTAAGGTATTCAGACACTGATTAATATAAATTATTCAATAAATACTTTTTAACTGTGATTTAAAACTGATTTATATTATTTATGGATTTTATGCCAGTAGGTAATTTATTATATATTCGGGTTACTGTATGATATGGA
Source organism: Tanypteryx hageni (assembly GCA_028673005.1). Taxonomy (NCBI): domain Eukaryota; kingdom Metazoa; phylum Arthropoda; class Insecta; order Odonata; family Petaluridae; genus Tanypteryx; species Tanypteryx hageni. Next base: position 113,085,408 of record CM054114.1, on the reverse strand, counting down.
CTTTTATCAGATATTTTTAGATATCTTACATGATGTATGTTTAGATTATGGTGAGCAGAGTAGCAATGTACTTGTCTATTAAGACTGAAAAGATGGGAATGGGTTTTTGCAAATATTACTGCTTTGAGAACCAGTATGCATGGGATAGGGAGAATACTGTAAGTTTTGAAACATGGTTTACATGAGGATAGGTTATTTACACCGACAATTCCTGTAATAGCTCTTTTCTGTAGTCTAAAGATACGGTCCATATGGCAGGATCTGGTCCAAAAAATTATGCCATATCTAATTTGGGAGTAAAAATATGCATAGTAAATTTGTAGTGTGACATTAGAGGGGGCCGAGTGATATAAGTTTTAAAACATATAAACGTACAGGCAGTCCTCAGTTATCCAACACTCTGCGTTCCTCAACTAGGCATTGGATAACGAAACCAATTTTCCCATACAATTAAGTGTAATAATGGAGCTTAGGTTCACAACTAGGACCGAATACTCTATTTTCACTAAAATAGCACAAAATATCAATCCCAATCACGTAATATCTTAAATAAATCAGTAATAACCATTATATAACAAAAAATCAATACAGTGAATAGAAATCACATCATTTTTCTTTCCAGAATAAACATCATTATCATTGCACTTCCTTTTATCAGACATGGTTAAGGGCTAATACAACTTTAAATACCACAATAATCCCAAAACTAGGGTCACGACAACTACCGTACTAGTGATGTCGCTCACAAAAGAGCTAGTTTAAAGAGCACTTTTAGTTTATCTATAAACATAGTTTTAAAAAACCAGCTCTTTTGTTTTCATAAGTATTGCATGTTCCTGCTGCTTGGTGTCACTAGGTGCACAGAAAATACAGAAGTCAAATAGTTCTTAATCTTAAAAATGAAATGGAAATAGCAAAAATGTGAAAACAGTTTAAATATTTTCGAGTAGTTTTAGCGATATCTTGTTGCTGGGATTCGACAGTGGTGTATTTAAGATTTGAATACATGAATATATCTGAGGTGAAGTTAATGAAAATCGACAGATAACTGGGTTTGACATCTTATAAGCCAGTCAATGGTTTTAATAATGAAGCGGCGGATATGCGAAACATTGGAAAGCGAACTGTCGGATAATGAGGGCTGCCTGTACGTGTGTAATTTATTCACTAGATAAACTATATGTTTTGACCTTTCAAGTGTTTGCAGTGTTTGACAAATGGCATAATCCATTTGAGGGCAATACCATTAATGCCCAATTGTTGGAGTTTATATTCGTGTGTATAATGGTCTACAGTTCGAAGGCCTTGGATAAATCATAAAATAATCCCAGGGTAGGTGATTTCTTATCAATAGAATGATAGATGTCTTGTAATAGGTTAAATATAGCCGTGTTGGTTGATTTTCCTTTAAGAAATCCATGCTGTGATGGTGATATTATTTGAAATTTATTGAGATAGGTGGTAATTCGAGAAAGCATTATTCTTTCAAAAATTTTTGGAAAAGCTGATGTTAAGGCTATGGGTCTGTATTTGTTATGGTTTTCAGCTGAGTTTTTTGTGTATTGGTATTATTTTGGTTAATTTTAGTTATGAGGGAAAAATGCTTTGACATAGTGAGGAATTAATGATATGGGTAAGGGGTGATGTAATTAAATGTGAGCACATGCCCAGTATGTGACCAGGGATATCGTCAGGCCCAGAAGAATGATGGTTAGTTAATTTCAGAAGGCATGAGTAGACTTCTTTTTCATCAGTAGGTAGCAGAGAGATAGAATGTTGTTGGGGAGAGGGAATAGAGGATCTGGAAGTATCAGATGTTTGACTGGAACTATTGATTTTATTGAAATTTCATGAAAATGTTGATTAAGTAGAGATTGTTAACAGTTTGATGATGCACATATATATTGTCATTAATGTCTAGTTTGATATTGGATTGTTTTGATCTTGGCCTATTAGTGCAAGTATTAATTATATTCCAGGCAGCTTTGTTTTTATTTTTTGCATTTGATATAATTTTACTATGGTAAGCTTTATTTGCTTCAGTAACTTTTAGCTAGTTCAATCTAAGTAGTTTTTTGTAGTTTATCTTATCTTGTGGATTGCCTGTTATTTTGATATTTTTATACTCATCGTGAAGATATTTACTTGATCTGATAATGTCATCTGTGATCCATTTTGAAGATGCAGAGGTAACAGTTATGTATTTTTTGGAAAGGAGTTGTTGAAATGAATAAATCGATAATCGAAGATCTTGAAATTGATGGAATGATATGATCCGAAGATCCTATGCAGACAGGCATAAGCTGTGAAAGTAGGAACAATTTTTGAAACGAGAAAAAAGTCTGCTATGACCGGGAATTGAACCCGGGTCTTCCACTTGCCGGGCGGATATTCTACCCCTGAACTATCGTAGATTATAAGATGCAGTCAAGTCAAGAAACTTAGATTGATGAGGGATTTTTTAAGTATATCAATATGAAAGTCAACACAGATTATCAGTTTGTCATTTTTTTTCATTGCGATAGTAAGAATACTATAGATTCTTCAAATTTAGATAGGAATGTATCAATATTCTTCAATGGTGATTTGTATATGTCTAACAGGAAAACAGTGTCTTTACTAATTAAACATTTAGTGGCTGCACTTTCATAGCACTTTTCAACATTAACAGGCATATGAATTTAACAAACTTGCATATGCTGTATAGAGAATATGGCAACTCCACCATTTTTTGACAAGCCCCTACATAAATAGGACACAGGACAGTGACCATTTAAACTAATAGTTTTGATTACCTTGTGTGAAAAGTACTTCAAGGACAAGAAGAGCCTTATTTCTAAGGCACTGAATATTAAGATGGAATATTCTACAAACAACATCACATAGTTAGTGTGCACTGAAAACATCATCCAACCAAGTTATGACATTTGCAATAGAAAGAATAGTCTCTAGTCATTTTACATTAGGTTTTAGAATGCTTGCTTGCAAGCAGGTTGCTGATTTCATTAAGCTATCATTAGTTATAACAGGTGATTAATGTTTTGCAGGGGAATTTTCATTGCTTTCCTATTCAGTTACAGTATTTGAATTATTCTGAACTAAATTGATTGATTCCACATAGGAATCTTTTGGTAATGCACCCACACGTTTGCTGCACAGGAATACGAACTGATTGACAAACACATTAGTTAGCCCATGTTAGTCCCATGAACGACATAAGTAAATGAAATCCTCCTAAACTCACAATCACTTTCCTGACATAGCTGTTAGGATCAGATGAGTAAACTGTGTCAAGAGCGATGTCGGGAAAGTAATTGTGAGTTTAGGAGGGTTTCATTTACTTATGTTGCTCATGGGAGCAGTTGGACATATAATTTGGGAGGAAGATGTATGATGTAAATACTTTTAACTATCTAATAAAATGCAAACGAAATGTCATTATTGAGAATCTTCAATTATTATTATTATCATCCTTGGGGTCAAGGAACACCCAAACTAACACCAACGAACTGAGTCATGAGGAAGGTAGTTGGCGTTGGGTCACTACCCTCCAGGTGCACTTCTTTTCTCCCGAGTCAGAGATTGCTCGCTTGAAACCTTCATAGCTCCTACTCTAGTTTAGGGATTTTTACGAACAAGCACTTAAATTGCTCACCATTAAATTATCTATCGGTTTTATTTGAGCTTTTTTAATAAACTGAATGATTGAAATGTAGTTGTAGATTGTGTTTCGGAGTGACACGTTTCTAGGTAAATAAGCTCTTCATTACTCTCAATTTTTCCTTATAACACATTTAAATGTTCACAATAATTGATATGACCCTTAAATCTTGTTAATTTGTCTTTGTATTAAAAGGAGTTATGTCTAAATCGATGAAATCATTTAGGAGCTATTAGGAAATATATGTATAAAGTCTGGTTGGATGCCATTTTGATAGTTTTTATTATTTTAATGGTATTCCGACACAGATACAAGGGAATTTTTTACCACGTATTCTAGACATCCATGGGAACAAATCCCAAAAGAAATTAGCTTCAAGCTAATTTGTTCCGATTCATTCTGTTGGTTGCCTGGACTAGAAGTTCTGTTCATTACGATTAATGGGCAATATGCAGGGGTAGTGATATATAGGGGGCACTAAGTCAGGGTTTGACTGTACACTGTTGTTGATTTATAACCATAACAAATTGTACTTAAAATTCTTGTGACAAGTAATTAAGTGGCAAATAAATATAATTTACTTATTCAATGAGAGATGTTGCTCCATTTTTCTCTTACCATTCCACTTATATCCAGGATAATGCTGGTAGTTATGGTTCTGAGAATGCCTCTTAAATTCTCATCTGTTATTGTTGAACATAATGTAGCTTTATTTAACTTAATATGATAGGATATTTGTTCACTCACATATGTATAGGGGCGGATCTATATATGGGCTAATTGGGCTGTAACTAGGGTTGCCAACCCTCCTGGATTTGTCAGGAGTCTCCCGGAATAGGGCAAGATTCCAGAAATTCTCCCGACTCCTGGATTCAGGTCTTTTTCTCCCGTTTTCACTTAACAAGGTGATCGTCATGCAGTTTGCATACTTGACCATAACCATGCTTTTGAAGAGTTGTCAATACATATTACCAAGGGGCAGAGTGGGTCTCAGGCACCTTTCATTCATTCATTCGTGTTCTGTCTTGCGACAGGTCCTACCAATTAATTAATCAATTGGTTTTGACTAGGGAATATACATACACGGTGTGGTGGTTTCCCGTTGCCTTCCACACCGGACTCGCACACAGAAGGGAGGAGGGAAACCCGGTGCCGGCATTTGCCTGCTCTTACGAAGAACACCAGAGGGGCCAACGGCTTAACGTCCCTTCCGAAGGACGGAACAGCTGAATTTGCGCGGTCTCCTCAAAACCATGCAAACAAACAGGCACCTTTATATTTACATTAATTGAATTTGGGGGGTTGACTAGCATCTATACACTACTATAAAAATCTGACTTTCTCCATAAGTATATAGTATTCATTATTGTATTATTTAATTATAATAGTGTTATAATTAATATTAATTAGTGTATTAAGGATATTATCATAGTGGAATCAGATATAAGAGAATTAAAAGAGAAAAGAAATCCGCAACAATGCAGTTCATCGCAACGAACAAAATTTTTCACCAGAAGATAAATTCGAATCTCCGCGTTCAAAAGGAATTTGTAGCAAGAGCCAAAACGGATTCAAAAATCGATGATAGGAAAGCGAAATATCATTGATTCATGCATCATATGTTTTATGTGCCAAATTTGTACGATTATTGTAAATAATTTTAAAATGATAATAAAAAAACGCTGTACCCTTTCCTTCTCTGTAAAATTCTGTTATATCTTATTTCCCAGACGTGTTACCCAGTTTATTAGGAAATTATGAAAAAAATAAATATCTTCTAAACCATAGGTTCTACGAAAATTTGTCAAACAAAAATTGTAGAGAATAATATTTTATATAACGTTTATAAGTAACATATATATTTATGAAGATTTTAAATAGTTATTTACCAAAAATGAAACAATGATAAGAGTAAACAACCAATTCCCGTTAACTGATTTCAGCCAAAAATTATATTAAAAATTACAAATATAATATTGTGTTGCTCTGACTCATTAGTAAATGAATTAGAGCGCTCACAAAAAACTATCACACACATACACACCGACATCATTGAGAAAACAGTCAAAACGTGCTCAGGGGACAGTGTATTTCTGTTCAAATCTCGAACTCGATTTTTTTTTTCACGAAAAAAATACTTTCTATGTACTACGTATATGGAGAAATTAAAAGATGAAGTTAAGATTCAATATTCGTTATATGTTCTCTCATCATTATAAGTTTCATGGTTTTCTTAAGCATTTTTTTTACCTTAGAGAAACTTCTCCCAGATTCTCCCAAAATTTCTTACTCATGAAGCGAAAATCTCCCGGAATCAACTAATCATGAGTTGGCAACCCTAGCTGTTGTCTAAGGGCCCCAAACGTCACTTATTTGTGATTGCATCTTGCATACGATGTATACAATTCTAATTTGAAATGAAAAAGTTTGATATTTTGGTAACATTCATTAAATAATCTATTTTATTCTTAATATGTTAAACCACAATTATTAAATTACTTTCCAAATAATTCCATTTTATTGCATGCCAAACCAGATAAACTAATTTGTAAACCGCGATTTAATAATATTTTGGGAGGAAATATTCGAGAGATTTAATAGTGTTAGCAAAGCTTTGCAGAAACCTGGCTTAGATTTAAATCAAGGTTTTATGATACTATCTTCATAAAAAATAACGATTCAAAATATCCAGTCAAATTCAGCAAAGAAATTAATAGAATATGAAAAATTTTCTAAAAGTATGTCATGAAATAAATGACCAATATAGCGATACAAAAAAAAAAGAATTATGACAAAAAGATTTTCAGATGGAGGCACTGACAGCAATAAAATAACAGGAAGTGATAAATTTCACATTGAAACCTTAAATATCATTCATGACACGTTAATTACTGAATTAATCAGAAGAGTAAGCATATACGAACATTTAGGAATAAGGTATAAATTTCTTTTTGATATTTTAGATGAAAGCAAAGACATCGAAGATACAGAATGTATAAATATAATGTTTGATCAATGTTCGGGCGATTTGGATCAAAATTTAGAAAATGAATGTATAAATTTTAAGGCATTTCTTAAGGACAAAATTAAATGAAAATGGAAGTGTTGGTCTAGGATGCTCTGATATTTACAGAATAATATTTGATAAGAAATTAATGGAGGTTTTCCATAATCTTTATACTGCCTTGAAAATATATTTAACATTACCTATAACGAATTGTGAGGTGGAAAGATCATTTTTTAAAATGGTTTATATTAATAATAAATTTAGAAAGACAATGTCAAGTGAAAGATTAAATTACATATGCTTATTATCAACGGAGAGTGATATAACAATGTCATTAATATACAAAGTTACTATAAAAACTTTTGTAATTTAAAGGCGATAAGGATGATATAATGTAAATAAATCTATATTTACATAAATATTCTTTATTCCATTTAAATATTTTTTTTAATTTTACAATTGTTCCTATATAGTTCCTATTTTATAAATTACTAATGTAATTTCCTGTCAGATATGATGGGTATACGTGAATTAAGCATTAAGTTCAAATTGTAATAAAAATTAATTAAATCACTTTTATATGTGCTAAAAAGTAAATAATAAATATAAAATTCAAATAATTGAGTTTCAGAATGTATAAATAGCTTTGGGAAAATATAAATTGTATGACAAAGAAATACATTACGCTATACAATTCTTATATGCCAACAATTATTTTTAATTTATGGAACATTTAATTTTGTCTCTCTCCTCCTTTCTTTCTTCCTCTCCTTTCTTCCTCTCCTTTCTTCCTCTCTCCTTTTTTCCTCTCTCCTTTCTTCCTCTCTCTCCTTTTTTCCTCTCTCCTTTTTTCCTCTCTACTTTCTTTCTTTCTCTCCTTTCTTTCTCCTCTCTCTCTCCTTTCTTTCTTTCTCTCTCCTCTCTCTCTCCCATATTAAAGCATTTAAAGCACGCGTTCCTTATGCATCGAGTATAAGAAATAAGGCGACGATTAAATCTCAAGGTTTAACAATGACACGGTTGGCAAGGCAACATATCGTTAAAAAGCTTCAATTTTTCAAATGAATATGATTTCAACATAGTACTTGAGTGATTTTGTATCGTAGGAAAAATGTGAAGATAAGAATAAGAAACATTATTTATTTTTCATTAATTAAAACTGTCCAGATCTGAAGATCGTAGGTAAATTCTTTCTAATTTTAATTTGCAAAAGAGTAAAAACCTGTAAGTCGAAAAATTGATTTTGACTTGTTATCTTATGAGAAGTGGCACCCCCCCTCCTCTTCCTCCCCTCCCACCAAAAATAAAAATTCTCTTCCCGAGGTGCATATCCTCATGATCCCATTAGTAAGTGTACCAAGCTTTAATAAGTTTTGGTTTTCAAGATATGCTGTCCACACACACACACACATTGCCTTTTATTAATAGTTTTTAATGTAAAAAAACATTTGTGATAATATACAAAATAAATATATACAAAATACCATATTGTCCCGAATATAACAGAATTTTTTCCCTAAAAATTGAAATGTAAAAGTAGCCCTTACTTCATATCCGAGTACTAGTGAGTTTAAAAGATTGTAAAATCGTGTTTCAAAAAATCACCGTACATTCCACACGTCTGTTTACGAGATACAAGATACTTTTTACGTTGTAGACACATTAGGCATACGTTACAATGTACTTGAAAAGTATCCGAGGCGAGAATAGAGATAGAGCTCAATCCATGGTGGAAAGACTAGGTGTGTTCATCAGGTGGACGAATTTCAAACTTTTCTGCGCATGACGTCAGCAACAGGACAAAAATTGCAGTTGTTCGAATGTTGCATGTGATGTGGTGAAAGGTTTTGACATTATATGGACAGTATATGTATAATTACTGTTATTGATGAATAACTTAAGATAACTAATATTGCATTTATGATCTTGAATCATTTACATTTTTAAAAAGTTAATACTTTAAGTAAAATAATTCATTAACAAGGAGAGGACATGGTAGTAGGATCATGGATTTTTATGAAACTTGGTAGGTATAGCTCTGGATTCCAGGATCACTGCAAACCCCCCTTTTGGGCCTATACAGCCGATAGTTTTCTGAAAATCGCGATTAAATATTGCAATTTCACATCGACTGGTATAAATATATTAATGAATGCCTAATTGTTCAAGTAATTGTTGGCACTGAGCATATAGTGGGTGCATCCTAAGTGTGAGGGCTTGAGTTCGATTCCCTCTTGGGTAGGGTTTTTTCTTTAATTCTTCATTTTACAAATTTCGTATTTCGCATTAAAGTTTAACTGGGCAGTCACATTTATATTTATATTTTTTCTCTGTTGTTAGGTGGTGGTCCGGATTTTTTCAAGTCTTTCAATGCATGATTGTTTCAACAAAGTTGAAATTATTAAATCGCATATTCTTCATTGATCTCGGCACACGCTACATCCTATATTGATGCCTATGACATGGAAAGGATCCCTGAAATTATTTTTGCAAAGACCTCCTCCGAATACTTAAAATAGACCCATTAGGCGGAGGTATATCAGGCAAAGGAACATTGAAAGTATAAAGGAAAATGAACCGGTGAGAAGTCCGTTAAAAGTACAATAATATAAATATTTAAAGATATTTCTTTTATGAATCCCTCAGAAATTCTGTTAATTGATTAAAAACATTAATAATCTACAACCACCAATCATCATCTGGAGCAATGATGGGGAGAGTTAGAAGGGAAACATTCATTTTCTCATGCATCGACAGGTAACACACACACACACACTGCGCGCACACACATATATAGAGTATTTATTTAACTTCCTTGTAATTTGCTCAGAAAATTACTTTTAATAATGACTAAAAGGGCAAGCAAAGATGCTAGAATCAAACAGTAGGTGTAGAATAAGACAAATAATGACAAAAAATAATGTCCTTACCATAATAATTCTGCTTTTTGTGATGATTCTCAAAGTGATCTAAGTTGCCTCCGCACTGGGTAAAGGTATCCTTTAGACCAGTGGTCTTCAAACTTTTTCGTTCGCGTACCTCCTAAAAGAATTTTGAAGATCTATGTACTCCCTCACACCTTTTTAAGTTAACATCTAATATTTTTCATCATAAGTTTAAATAGTTGCAAAGTATATAATTTTCGGGGTATTATAAATATTGTAATGTTTAAATGAAACTCTTACATCACTCTTTTAAATGTATTCATTGGAATCTAAATACCATAGTGATTTGACACGCACCATCATCCATTGAAGAAGTACAAGAACAATCACTTTAACAGTCGGAAATTTTGCACTTTCTTTTTCTCCTTAAACTCGTATTTCCATTCCTCTTTCCCCACAAAATTTTATTCTAAAGTAATATATTTCCATCCTTGAAAGTGTTTTACTGCAAAACATGTACATAAACTGAAAATTTTTAATTTTATGTTACCATAAGGCTCTAATTTTGAAGTTTTCTTTTGGATTGAGTTATCATTACAATTATTATTAGTACACAATTGAGCAAAACAATATAAATATATTACAAATTTTATTAAACAATTTTTATTTATTTTATATTAGCTCATAAACAGCCGTTAACGGCCTTTTTACAATGAGCGTAATAACATTAACAAAGACAAACACATACAACCATGTTCTCTGCAGGATTCGAACCCACGACCCTAGCATTGGGAGCCAGACATGCTAACCACCCATCTATCAAGGCCAGCATTAATTAATCATACAAAGTAAAATTTTATTGGCAATGTATTTCTTAATGAGATGGATGGGGCTGTTTTTTTCAATTACTGTATATACTCGTGTATAGTTCGAGTTTTTAAGACCAAATTTTTGTGCAAAAAATTGGGGGTCGAACTATACACGAGTAATACTTTTGAGTTTATTTCATCTTGTTCAACTATCATTCATAACTTTTATTAAAGGTTTTACGAGTAATATGCGTCTATTAATTTTTGTTATATAAGCTTAATTTTCGTCTATTTGCTAGAAATTCTGCCACCATTCGTGTCACATCTCGTAGTTAAAAAGTAATAAATATTTTTCTTCTCAAGATCGTGCAATAGGTTTACGATGTTTACAGTTTATAATTAGTATAGTATTATTATGGTACTAAAAGCTGTTGAAAACCAAGATCGTTCTATACACCTCGATTGTGAGCTTCGAGATATCGAAACAAAAAATGTCGATCCTGACGGAAATCTAGGGTAAAAGAGTAAGTAGAAAGCTAGGGTCGAATTATACATGAGATATATGATAAAAATCTAATTTTTTTGCCGAGAAATCGAAGGTCGAACTATACACAGAGTCAAACTATACACGAGCATATACGGTAGTTCATGTATCCGTGGATGAATATTACTTATTGCTAGAATGAGACAGGGTTCACCATCAATTATACAGTAATCGCTCAGCAACCGCAGGGGTTAGGTTCCTGAAAAGTACTGCGGTTGGCAAAACCGAGGTTGGGTAGACGAAGATTCCATATAAAATAAGGGGTTAGAGGAAAATAATATAAACTGTATTAAATACATGTATAAAAAACAAATTAAACTTGATTTTTGTTTATACCATGACAAAATGATTAAAAACGATTACAAGAATGATAATACAATTAGAAAAAAATTTAAAAAGATGGAACAAGGTTAACTTAAAATTTTTATTAATTAAAAAAAGTAAAATTAAATTTAAAAAAGTATATTATCCTCCTACTTTGCATCTTGATTTTCTATGACATCTTGTTTAGCTTGAGAATGTCTTAGTTTTTTTTTACAAAACTCAGAATGGATGATTGTGTCATTTTACTTTTGAAACCCCTTTGCACCTCCTTATAGGGCCACAGTAATTCTTCCAGCACTCGCTTCAATTTCGTTGAAAGCAAAGAATTGGAAACAACCTGATTTGCAAAAGGATTTGTTACCCAGTCATCAAAGCCATTCCCTCTCTCAATTTCTAGAAAGTATACCAAAAAGCCTTTACCAAGATTTATCAAATGACTGTTAATTATACCTGATACTCTTTCACTTAGAGGCACCTTGTTTAACCCAATATACTCAGAAAGGGATAGGAAAATCGAAATATTGTTAATTTCCATACAACTTTGCCAATACAATACTTTTTGATAAAACGCTTTTATCTTATCACGTGCCTTATATTTATTTTTGTCAAAACCTTGAAGCTGTAGATTTAGCTCATTCAATTTATGGAAAATGTCTGCCATATAACCTAATTGGCAAATCCAGTCCTCATTTTCAAACCAATCAGCCAAATCCGACTTACTTTCTGCCAGAAAAAGTCTGACTTCATTTTTCAATTAAAATAAAAGTGTTAATACATGTCACCGTGACAACCATCTCACTTCTGAATGCAACAATGGCTGGGTATGAGTTGATCCCATTTCCTCACACATCACTTTAAAAAGACGCGAGTTTAATGCCCTAGACTTATGAAATTTACCATTTTAATGGCAACATCCAATACTCCGTGTAAATCAGGACTCGACTTTTTTGCAACCAAAGCTTGCTTATGAATAAAACTGTTCCCTAAATTAATTTAGGGATTAAAGCGCAGATACGAGGAATAAGGCTGCTCTTGTGCCCAGTCATTGCAGTGGCCCCATCCATAAAGATACATATGCACCATTCCCAAAGTAAGCATGAGTCAACTTGAATATATATATATATATATATATCATCATCATGCTTCTGTCCGAAGACAGGTTTTAACTGAATCGCTGCCTCCATTTCTCTCTCTCCCTAGAAGCCTCTTTTATACCTCTATAAGTATTATATCCCTGCTTTATATTATCTAATATTCCTATTCTTTTTCTCCCTCTTCCTCTTCTTCCACTAATTTTTCCTTCTAAGATCGTCCTTTGTAAACACTGCCTTCTCAATATGTGCCCTATCCAATTTGCTTTTCTTTTCCTGATTGTTTTTATTAGCGTCCTTTCTTCTCCCACCATTTCTAATACTTCTTCGTTTCTCTTCCTCTCTGTCCATTTCACTTTCATCATTCTTCTCCATACCCACATCTCAAAACTTTCTAAATATTTTTCCTCCTTTCTCCTTATCGTCCACGTCTCTGCACCATAAAGAGCTATGCTCCATATGTAGCATTTTGCTAATTTCTTCCTTGTTTCTAAATTTATATTCTTGCTTGTGAAAAGCTCCTTCTTCTCGTTAAATGCTGCTTTTGCCATTGCAATCCTACTTCTGATGTCATGTGTACTACTTCCATCCTGCGCTAAAATACTGCCGAGATATTTGAAACTACTTACTTGTTCCAATTTTTGTCCATTTACCATTATATTTAATTCTTTATGTTCCTTTGAAACCACCATGACTTTTGTTTTTTCTGTATTGATCTTCATTCCATATTGTTGGCCAACCTCCACTAGTCTGTCTGTCATCCTCTGAAGCTCTTTCTCGCCTTCTGCTATTAAGCCCTGATCATCTGCGTATTTAATGGTGGTAATACTTTCACCTCCTATCTTAAATCCTTTCTCTTCCATCAACGCTTCTTCTGTTATTGTTTCTGCATAAATATTAAATATCGCTGGTGAAATAGGACAACCCTGCCTCACTCCCCTCCCTATTGAAGTACTTTCTGTTTCTTCTCCTTCAACCCTGACTCTAATCTTTTGATCAAAGTAAAGGTTTTTAAGCAGTCTTTTATCTTTCCAATCTATTCCTATTTTGTTTAAAATACCCAGCATTTTATCCCATTTCACTCGGTCAAAAGCTTTCTCCCAATCTACAAAACAAAAATACATACCTTTATTGACTTCTAGCGCTCTTTCTGTCATCATCCTCATACATCCTATAGCATCTCTAGTCCCCCTTCCTCTTCTAAAACCAAACTGATTATCTTGCAGCTCCTTTTCTATTTTACATTCAATTCTTTTGGTTATTATTCTGGTTAGAACTTTAGCTGTATAAGAAATTAAACTAATAGTTCTGTAATCCTTACAACATTTTGCATTGTTCTTTTTCTCCAGTGGTACCATCACAACATCTAAAAAATCTTCAGGCCATATGCCAGTATCATATACTTGGTTAAAAAAATTTGTGAGTTGCTTAACTGCTTTAGACCCTAAAACCTTGAGAACGTCCACGGGTATATCATCACTCCCAACAGCCTTCCTTCTTTTCATGTCATCAATTGCTCTTTTAACTTCAGACTCGAGAATACTTGGTCCTAGCTGATCTTCTTCCACATCCTCTTCTTCATTTAATTCAATATTTCTTGGCTTTCCTTCTTTGTCATACAGAACCTCAATGTATTCTTTCCAGACATTCTTTACATTGTCTGGCTCCGATACTATTTTACCACTTTTGTTCATGATTCCTTTACGTCCTATCTTTCTTGGTTTTTTCTTGAATAGTTCTCTTGCTTTGCTATGCATGAGGTCTGTTCTAAAAATTCTTTCACATTCGACAATCTCCTCACATTTTTCATTTATCCACTGTTCTCTTGCTTTATCTGTTTCCCTTCTTAAAGCATTATTTAACTCCTTGTACTTTCTTTGGCCTTCTTCAGTGTTTATGTTCTTCCACTTTCTCCGCTCTTCCATTTTTTGCAGCATGGATGCTGTGATCCAGGGTTTTTTGTTTCTTTCACCCGTTATCTTTCCTACCTTCTTTTCCATTACATCTTTAATGTTGCTATGGATGTATCTCCACTCCTCATCTACATTCTTCCTATTTTCTTCAGCTCTCTCCCCCAACTTTTCCTCCAGCTCAGTCATGATAGCCTCCTTGTTTTTAAGGAGTTCCTCTAAGTTCCATTTCTTGTTAACTCTTATGTTTCTCCTAACGCTCTTCAGTCTACATTGTATATTTGCCACCAATAGGTTGTGGTCAGAATCGACATCTGCCCCTGGTAGTGTCTTCACATTTTTAATGCTATTTCTAAATCTTTCATTGACTAGTATGTAATCTATCTGGTATCGTCTCTGGTCTCCTGGGCTTCTCCATGTGTAAAGTCTTCGCTGGTGATGCTTAAACCATGTATTAGTTACAATTAATCTATTTCTATGGCAGAATTCCACAAGTTTATCCCCTCTTTCATTTCTCTTCCCTAGTCCATATTTTCCCACTATGTTATCTTCCTGTCCCTCTCCGACTACACTGTTCCAATCTCCCATTACTATGGTGGTGATCATTCCATTTCCCTCATCCTCCAATATCTCCATAATCTGTTCATAGATTTCATCTACTTCGTCGTCGCCAGCATTAGTTGTTGGCATATACACTTGAATTATAAGCATATCCACTGGCTCCATCTGGAGTTTTACGGCTATTAATCTGTCATTAACTGTCACTACCTTACTAATTCTTTCAGCTATCTCTTTTCTCATTATAATCCCCACTCCCCTTTCCTCTTTCTCCCTTCCCGAGTAAATAATCTTAAATTCGTCTGAATTTATCTCGCCTTCTCCTTCCCACCGGACTTCACTAAGACTTACTATACTTACATTATTCCTTCTCATTTCCCTTTTTAGGTTCTCTAGTTTACTCCCTGAATTCATAGTCCTAACATTCCATGTGCCTATTCTTAATTTCTCACCAATTGCTTTCCTATTAATGTTATATTTCCTCTGTGCATCCCCTAGGGTAGTCCCCACCCGGAGATCCGATTGGGGGACTATTTTACCTCCGGAATATTTTACCCCAGAGAGATCCATAGAGGTATTTTCAGCTTTTCAGCCTATCATGGGATATATAATGAGGTAGTTTCCCCTTGCTTTCCTCATCGCAGTTTCACAGAGTGGTTACCCATCTGTAGCTGTTCAGATCCACATGATCACCACCTACAGAGGTACTGTGGAAGCTGCTGCCCTTGCACAGGGGGATGTAAAACCCCCAAGACTGCTTCTTAGTCTGACTCTTCCCCTCAGACCTTTCCGGCTTGGATGGTCCTACCAGGAGAATTATCTCCCGCCGGCATAGCTCTTTGGTTCGTAAGAGTACACAAACCCTCCCACCTCTGTAAGGTTATGCAGTCCTTAGGGAGGGATATATATATGTATATATATATATATAATATAATATATATATATATATATATATATATATATATATATATATATATATATATATAAAGTTTTGAAAATCTCTTCACCAGTTGCATTCCTAGGCAAATCTTTGCATGCCATAATCTCATCAGTAATGTCGTTTTCTTTGCTGTAATAGCGGACATAAATTATTAACTGGGAATGATTGGCAACATCAGTGGATTTAATAATCTGTAAGGCATATCTTTTATCAACCGCAATTTCTGCCACAATCTGCTGGAGAACGTCTTCTGTCATTTCATGTACTCTACAACGTACAGTGGTGTCTGAATAGGGAATCAATTTAATAGCAGTAATGGACTTGGCATCTAACATCTTTTTAGCTTGATGACTGCATGAGAATGTGAAGCTTATTTACAGTTTTTCTAATATCCTCAGCCTTCCTCATAAAATAATTAACAGTTTTATTTTTAGAGCCTGGATGTTTTGTAAATAAATGTCGTTGCAAGAGATATGGTTTCATACTATTGTTTGACAATGTTTGGTGACAAAGAACACTCAGTGGTAAAGGAGAATCACTGTTATTGGAAACAAATCCATATTTTATGTAGGATTGGTCGTAATATCAGTGTTTTTCTTTAAACTCAACTTTGGTAATCCTTGGAACTTTACTTGGTTAAAAATTCTCCGCTATATTCGAATCACAGCTTGAGTCTGTTTCCTGAGAAACTGCAACTGCCACCTTACTGCTTCCAAAGGGATTCTCATCTCTGTTTTCTTCAACATCTTGATTCCTCTTTATTAGAAATTTATCCATGGGCTGACGAGTTTTCAAAAATTTAAATCGTATACAATGCCGATTCCTTCTGGCCAGAAAGCAACAACTGCAATTTGAAACTGAAAGCAAATTTGTATGAAATACACCTAAATAAAAATTATACCAAAAAGTGAATGTTTACTATCAAAGTTTTAATAATATTAAAATACTATTGAATTCTTCACCACAAAATTTTATTCTAAAGTAATATATTTCCATCCTTGAAAGTGTTTTTTAAATGAAACTCTTACATCACTCTTTTAAATGTATTCGTTGGAATCTAAATACCATAGCGATTTGACATGCACCATCATCCATTGAAGAAGTACAAGAACAATCTCTTTAACAGTCGGAAATTTTACACTTTCTTTTTTCTCCTTGAACTCGTATTTCCTTTCCTCTTTCCCCACAAAATTTTATTCTAAAGTTATATATTTCTATCCTTGAAAGTGTTTTACTGATCATACATCTCTGCAAAACGTACATAAACTGAAAATTTTTAATTTTTTATTTTATGTTACCATAAGGCTCTAATTTTGAAGTTTTCTTTTGGATTGAGTTATCATTACAATTATTATTAGTACACAATTGAGCAAAACAATATAAATATATTACAAATTTTATTAAACAATTTTTATTTATTTTATATTAGCTCATAAACAGCCGTTAACGGCCTTTTTACAATTAATTAATCTTGTAAGATCATCATCATCATCATAAGGTGTTCTGCCTCAAGGCAGGTCCCTGGCACCAGCATTGTCTCCACTCCTTTCTGTTCCTTGCCATTTCTTTCATTTCCTGATACCCTCCACTTTCTTTCAGGTCATCAATCATTTTTATTCTTCTACGTCTCCTTTTCCTTTCACCTTCTACTGATCCTTCCAACACCGTCAATAGCAAACCTTCTCCTCTCCAGATATGGCCTAACCAGTTGCTTTTCCTCCCCTGAATTGTTTCAAGTAATCTTCTCTTCTCATTCACCCTTGTTAGTATTGCTTCATTCCTTATCCTGTCCATCCACTTAACCTTCTCCATTCGCCTCCACACCCACATTTCAAATACCTCTAGCCTTTCTTTCTCTCTCTTCTTTACAAAACTCTACAAGTCTTTCATTTCTTTTCCCTAGTCCAAATTTTCTTACTACTTGGTCTTCTCTTCCCTCTCTTACCACAGCATTCCAATCGCCCATCACTATCTTGTAACAGTTTTTACCTTCCTCCTCCATAATATTTTCTATCGTCTCGTATATTTCTTCGACAGCCTCATCTTCATGTTGGCTGGTCGGCATATAAACTTGTATCAACAGTAGATCTTTTGGGTGCATTCCTATTCTAAGACCAATTGCTCTATCATTTCAAATATCACCCTCTGTACACAATTTGCTATTTCCTTATTTAGAATTATTCCTACTCCATTCATTCCTCCAGTACCTCCTGAATAGTACACCGTGGTATCATCACTCTTTATTTCCCCTCTTCCTTCCCATCTCATTTCACTTAAGCCAATTATGTCCATTCTGTTTGTTGTTATCTCTCTCTTTAGATTTTCCAATTTCCCTGCTCGTAGGAGTGTTCTTCTTGTAAGATAGATTACTAAAAGCAGTCAAGTCAAAATTAAAATGAAGGAGATCTAATATAATTAATTTATTCGTTTTTATGATAAGTTATAAAAACAAGAAACTAAATCAATATGCCATTTCTCATTACTTACCATATTTGACAGCATATAAGATGCACTTTTTTCCAAAATAATGGCTCAAAAATCACCCCCGGGTCTTATATGCGAAGGCGAGACCTTCTGCAGCCTAAAGTCATTCCTCACGCTCACCGCTGTAGGCTAATTTTACCCCAGATGGTCAGTACTACCTAGCCCTACTCCAAAATAGTATTTACTTAAACGATGTTGTTGTTGTTATTATTATTACCGGTTTTATTTTTATGACAGGTACTAGGGTCGATATATATTGTTTTGAAAGATCTGATGCTTTCCTGGCGAATCGATGAGGTGAAGAGTTCCCGGGTTTCCAGCCAGGTGAATATGTTGTCTACTGACGTTTCGGCACCTTCCTCAAGTGCCATCTTCAGGGGTCTCCTGAGTGCCATACCATTCTTTCGTCCATGTATATATACTACTCGAGTATTGGAGGCTCGTTCCCCATTGGCTGTTGGGTCGGCCTATGGCGTTCCGTGATTTTGGGGAGCATGGGATTCCAGACCTTGCTGAGTGGGAATCCCTTGTCCCTGTTAATGTTGTTTTTCTCAATTCTTATTTCAATGGCTTCTTTCACTAGCATATCCCAAAAACCGTTGGCCTTGGCAATTACTTTGGCCTCCGTGAAGTTAATTCGATGGGCTGTGGATATGCTGTGCTCTGCGATTGCTGACTTTTCTGGCTGATTTAGGCGGATGCACCTTGAATGCTCTTTGATTTGCGTACTGCTTGCCGCACGAGCAAGGGATTTTATAAACTCCGGCTGTTTTGAGGCCTAGTTGGTCTTTGTTCTGCGGTAGGAAGCTCTGGATTTTTGGTGGTGGTTTATGTGCCACCCTGATGCCTTGTCTGCCTAGAATCCTCGAGATCCTCCCAGAAATCGTTGACAGGAAGGGTATACATGCTGTGGCTACTGGTTTTTCTTCCGGCTTTTTCTTCGCTTTCCCGGAAACAGCTCTTTTCAGGGCCCTGCCAATTTCCCGTTCTCCGTGGCCATTCTGTCAGAACGAGAGGCGTAGGTTCCTGATTTCTGCCCCTAAACTATCTTCGTCAGCAATGGCTCTTGCCCGGTCGATCAGAGTGGTCAACACTCCTTGTCGTTGGGAGGGGTGGTGGTGGCTAATCCCATTTAAGTATAGGTTGGTGTGGGTAGGTTTGCGATACACACTGTGTCCCAATGTGCCATTGGGTTTGCGGCTCACCAGGATGTCCAAGAAGGGAAGGGATCCCTCTTTCTCCTTCTCCATTGTGAAGTGGATGTTGGGATTTATGCTGTTTAGGTGATCTTGAAACTCCATTAGGGCCTCAGGTCCATGAGGCCAAATCACGAATGTGTCGTCCATGTATCGGAAAAAACATTTTGGCTGTAGTGGTGCCGAGTTGAGTGCCTTTTCCTCAAAGTACTCCATAAAGAGGTTGGCTACTGCTGGAGAGAGCGGGTAACCCATGGCCACACCGTCGGTTTGTTCGTACGTCTTCCCCTTGTAACGGAAATACGTTGATGTTAATGTGTGGTGGAATAGCTTCAGGATGCCAGGCTCAAAATGTTGTTTTAGTAGTTCCAAGGTGTCCTCAAGTGGAACTCGTGTGAAGAGACACACCACATCGAAGCTGACGAGGATATCCTCTGGTTCGGTCTTCAGGTTCGAGAGGGTCTTGACAAATTTGGCAGAATTCTTCACGTGGTGCTCGCCCTTCCCCGTTAAGGGGGATAACAGTTTGGCAAGATATTTTGCCAAGAAATATGTGGGGGACCCTATAGCACTCACTATGGGTCGTAGTGGCACTCCCTCCTTATGGATTTTTGGGATGCCATATAGCCTCGGTGGAACTGCTGCTTGGGATAAGAGTGATTTATGTAACTCTTGAGGCAGGCCGGACTTCTTAATTAATAAGGCTGTTTTTCTTGCTACCGACTCTGTGGGGTCATGTGGTAGGCGCCTATATGCCGGGTCCTGCAGCAGACTCAATACCTTCTGATGGTAATCTTCTGCACTCAAGATTACAGTGGCGTTGCCTTTATCCGCCGATAGCCTCCAATACCCGAGTAGTATATATACATGGACGAAAGAATGGTACGGCACTCAGGAGACCCCTGAAGATGGCACTTGAGGAAGGTGCCGAAACGTTGGTAGACAACATATTCACCTGGCTGGAAACCCGGGAACTCCTCACCTCATATATTGTTTTGTTTGCTTCTGCGATATCGAAGGAGGTAAGAGCAATAGATTGAATGACCTTGACTGGTACGAGTTCATGATCATAACAAAACTGTGGGTTCTTCTTGGTGGTGCTGGTTGTTTACAAAATTTTACCCCTAAGAATATGACAACAGGAGGTAAGAGATTAAGCTACACTATTCACTACAAACTAAAAGTGATAGACTATGCTAAGGAGCATGGTAACAGAACAGCAGCAAGGGTTTTTGGTCCACCACCTACTGAAAAAATGATACGTACCTGGCGAAGGCAAGAAGATCAACTCAAGACAGCTAAAAAAGATAAATATAACCGTAGATGCCCAGCCCAACATTGGCCTGAACTTGAGGATGACATAAAGAAGTGGGTGGTAGATGAGAGAAATTCGGGGAGAAGTGTTTCTACCAAAATGATAATTAATAAGGCCAGAGGATTAGCAGAAAAGCGAGGAATTCAGAACTTTGCAGGAACAGAAGGTTGGTGTTATAGGTTTATGAAACGGCATGGTTTATCAGTGTGCACAAAAAAATCCATTGCACAGAAAATGCCAGCTGATTATGAAGAAAAAATATTGGAATTTCATCGATTTGTTATAAATGCACGAAAGAAAACTTGTTTTGAACTGGGACAAATAGGGAACATGGACGAAGTTCCACTAACATTTGATGTACCATCCAATAAGACTGTGGATGTCAAAGGATCTAAAACAATTCCAATAAAAACCACTGGACATGAAAAGACCCACTATACAGTAGTTCTGGCATAATATTTTGGTAATGTTACGAAAATGTCTCCCCATTGAAACAGGTTTTTTAAAATAGGCCCTTCTGGTCCCAAAATCGTCTACTGCAGTTTTTACAGTGCCGCGCTTTCGCACGGACCGTAAAAACTTTTTTCCTGAATATGCCCTGCTGAAATGGGGATGTGTCTTATATGCCAGTGCGTCTTATATGCCGTCAAATACGGTAATTTGTAAAAATGCTATGTAAAGTGTAGATAAAAGTATAAGTTATCAGGCGAGGAGTATGATAAAAGGCATGGTATTCCTTCGTTAAATGTGTTTGTGTATCGAATTCTGGTGTTCGGCTTTTGGGAATGATTAAATCAGAATCATATATTATAAATCAGAAATGACTCCATTAATTCCATTAGGTATTATGGTAAAAATTTTCCAATGGAGGAAAAAAGTATATAGGTACTGCTAGAAACTAATCGGTCCGTTAGCTAGCACATAATTATATTTTTTGTTAGGAGGTAGAAAATATTAAATATGTTATAAGATGAAATAAGATAATAATTTACTGTAATTAGAATAAATAATTCTTGATTTGATTAGATAAAATATAATTTTAACTGCCTTTTTTCAATAACGCACACCAAATCTGAAAAATTCACTTAAATTTTTATCTGTGGGATTTATCCGATGTATCTTGAAAAATTTGGTAGTCCTGGAAAACATTCCAGTTACATTTAAAAGAATAAGCTTCACTAACCTGTACCACTTCGGCCGTTCGAAGATGCTTTTCTTTCAAGCTAATGGCACCTCCTAAGGATGAATATTGGGAATAGCTGAAAATTATTGCTACACACAGCCTCAGAGAAACTTATGAAAATAAGTATGTATACAGGTCTCGAGAAGATAAAGACACTTTTCACAGACAAATTCACACCAAGAAGCCTTCTGACACGCACAACCACTCCGATGAAAATCTTGCAGCAGAATAACAGAGAGTATGTCTCTGTAGACAGAATGGGTGGAGTTAAACGCCTGAAACCCATATGGCAAGGATGCCTTTAAGAATGACAAATCACTCTGCAACAATGAATGGTAACTAATTTGTTTCATATCTTTCACCCAGTGCCATGCCCTTTTTGAGCTTAACCCTCGCCCATTACACTTGTGTTCTTTTCCCTTGTAATGCGAGCTCCTTCTTATATCATCTCCCCTTTGTTCCTTCACCATCCCCTTCTTTCTAAAATGAGGAAAATTTTCTCTTCCATCTCCTTTCCCTCAGTCAGGAAGATTTCTGGGAAGAAACTGACCATTTCAACTATCTCTTTCCACAAGCTGTATTTATATTGCAACTAAAACATATGACATTTATAATTTAACATTATAATCAAATCTGGCAAATAGTGAAAAACTATACGACAATCCCTGATTTTACCATGTAGTTCGTAAAGTATTGTGACTTCGAATGAAATATCAGCTTGCTCGCTTCTAACATTGACTTTGATACCAACTACGCAGAAAATTTTATAAATTTCTATAATATAAAAGATTCATATGTGTACATTTTGTGTAAATAGTAAATTTATTTCATGTATTCCTTCATTAAACAAACAATAATTTTTCACCCGAGGTATTGCAAAGAATACTTTCCTCGATTAAGTCAATAAAAATTGCAGCATCCTATCATACGCATAATAATTGCTATAATTAATCCATAATAAATATTTCCCTGAAATTTATATAACTCGGCCAATATAAGTTTCATATCATTAGTATTGATAGCTATGCAAGTATTGGAAGTTGCTCATTATTGAGGTCATGAAAAAGAGAGGAGGAGGTGTTGAGAGACAGAGGGTGGGAAAAGCTCATAAGGGGACTGCGGGAAGAAGGACCTGACCTTGGTCGTAATTCTTCCTTACCTTGGGAATGTGGGAAGAGGAAGGGTGACAAGTTTCTAGTTGCGTGAACCCAAGGAAGGTACTTGAAGGGAGCTAACGGACTCATGTCAGCGGGTGGGCGAAGGAGAATATTTCGGTGGCAACTATTTTCTCGGCTGCACCTCTCACTTTCTTTCCTCCCTCTTTCTATTCTCACTAGAAGTTTTAAATGCAAAGATGCGCATTCTCAGGCTGATCAATTTTTGGAAAGAGTACATATGGAAGTTATGGATCAGGAAATTGATTCCCTTAAAAGTATCCATGCTTGCGTACCCCTTAGAAGGTCTCCGCATACCCCAGTTTGAAGACCGCTGCTTTAGACTAAAATCTCTGAAGCGATCCATGCATATTTTCCATGCAATCCAAAGCATTCTTTTTCAACAGACCACATCGTAAATATCTTTGAAGGCACTCATATACGTGCAGACAATGGCCATTTTCTTTCTCTCATTTACTCAGCTGTGAATTCATGAGTTTTGCATCTAAAACATTTTAGAGCAATAAGGTGGTACTTATCCTGCAGATTTTTGTTGGGGCATTTCAAGTAGAATGTTATATCAGAAAGAAATGCTAAGTCAAGAAACCATTCTTCATTCTGCAACTCAGATACTTCTGTCCCATCCCTATCTAAAAATTCCTTGATTTCAAACAATTGTCACAAAAAGTTGTAATACACTGCTACATCTTATCTAACATCTACGTGTTACAGAACATCGCCACATTCAAAGTCAATCTCTCTCATATAATCTTCAAAGTTATGGCGGCTAAGTCTTCTGCTCCATATGAAGTTCACTGCTGAAACAATCACTGCCATGATCAAACTTCATTACTTTACCACAAAGACTCTCTTGCTGTATGATACAGTTATATTGTTTTATTTCATATTCGTGAAAGGAGTTCTGTTTCAGCAGTGTGATTGCACCTTTATTCTTTCCTACCATGCACGGTGCTCTGTCTGTAGAGACACCAGCAAATTTCACTCGTGGTAGAAATATAATGGTAGTGATGTTTTGAAACAAACCCACATATAGAAATTGTTCATTGATTAAATTCATATCATGCCGCAATACATAATATAATAGGCCAGGTTTGTGTATATGTATTAAACACTGTTTGCATAGTAAAGCAGAAATGGGACTACTTGAGCCAGTCTGTGGCCTAAATCGGTACTTTTTTGTTACCTAACAAACGAGTTTCATTGTTATAACATGCAGCATTCATCCAAGTTTGATTTAGATACAGTATATCCTCGATTTAACGGAGTCATTGGGGGTTTAGGGTGTGTGGCACCCCTGATGGGTCGATCCGGTCCATATATGTATGTCATTTTGGTCATTAATTTATCTGAAGGTTCTATGTACCAAATTTAGTTGAAATTGGTTAATTCATGAAGATACACACACATATACACACACACACATACACACAGATACCCGGTCAATCCCATAAGACTACTTTCCATTTTTTGGAAAGGAGGCTAAAAATGAAGGTATTTACTCGATTACTGATAGCGAGTGTCGATAACCGGATGCAAAATCCGCCACAGGAGCAGTGAGGAAGATGGGGTGTGAGAGTCGGGTTACAGGGAGGGTATGATGGAAGCGTAGGCGGTTGGGAAGGGAGCATGCAGCGAAGATCGAGACCAGGAATGGAAAATGCCACCAACAGCATTGCAATAAGAGGGGAAGTTTGGAATTTGAAATATGTTTCCATCTCGGAATTCGCGTTAAAGCGATTTAATTTCTTTAGTAGCTGGAAAAGAGGGTCGTTTATAAATTAAAACTTTTTATATTTGCCAGTCATATCAGATGATACCTCGTCAAAATTCTTTTATTTCAGTCTCACGTTGTCCCGAAAATAAATACATAAGTCTTCTCTTCATCCGGACAAAAAGTAATAATAATTAAAACAAACACCAATAGAGAATCGGGCCAACCACAACCGATACCCTCCCCTCGTATTTTTTCCGCGCTTTTCCCCCTAGTTGTGTATTCCCTCTCTTCTTTTTTCCTCGTCTTTTTGCCGCATTTTCTTTTTCTCCCCTCGTATTTTTTCCTGCGTTTTCTTTTTTCCCGCGATTTCTTTTCCCCACTTTTTTCCCACCTGTTTCTTTTTCTCCCCTCTTCTTTTTTACGCGTTTCTTTTTTCCCGTCGTTTTCCCGCATTTTCTTTTTCTCCCGTCTTTTTTTCGCGTTTTTCCCGCGTTTTCTTTTTTCCGGTTTCTTTTCCCCCCTTCCTTTTCTTTTTGCCCCCCTCTTCTTTTTACGGCGTTTTCTTTTTTCCTCGTATTCCCCGCCTTTTTCTTTTTCTCCACTCTGCTTTTCCGCGTATTCTTTTTCCCGACCATTTTTTCGCCCTAGTCTTTTTTTCGCGTTTTTTTTCCTGTTTCTTTTTACCCTGGTTTTATATTTTAAGCGTTTTCTTTTTTCTCGCCTCCTTTTTTATTCCTCGTAAAAGTTAGCCAATGTTAATAACATAAACCGGGTGCAAAATCCGCCACAGAGGCCGACCACGGCAGCGCGTGGGCAAGTGTCCGCCCGAGCAATACAAGAAGCGGGCCAATCCCAGGGATGGAATCGATAGCCTGAAAAAAGTCTCCCGTCCTCTGGGCGGCTGTAAACAACTGTTCTCGACGGGAGGTTTTTTCAGGCTAGCTCTTGCGAGCGCTCGATTCCACCCGCTGGAATTGAACCCGCTTCCTCAGTACTGCGGGGCAGGCACCAAACCCACTCCGCCACCGAGCCGACGTAGGTGACTAGGAGGTAAGTTCGGTTCGCTCTCCTTCTTAGGCAACCTTCGTAGGGAGGGGTGGAATTGAGGAGTAGAGTGGAGGGGCTGTGATCGTGTTTTCAGCTGAGTGTATTACAGTTTCCACACACCATCATAGATCAATATGAACACGAACAAATAATAACATTCTTTCCATCATTATTGGGAACGGTGATCGTGGCGACAAATAATGTTTTCTACCTAATTGATAGAAACAAGAAATAAATATCCCCAAGATAAATTGCAATAATATCGTTTTCAATTGGAAAAGAACTGAGGTGGATTGGCAGTGTGCTCTAGGCAAAGCTTCGGGTGAATTTTTACTTGATTTCGTAACCTTGTACGTTTGTGACTCGGTGCATTTTATTCCCTGCCCCACAAGTAATCCCTTCAAACCAATTTAAAATAGTAATCTGCTCTTTGTCTTTGAAGGTATCATTAATATTAATCGTATGCATATTAATATATTTTTACTGCATTTAAAAAATGCGCAGATACTTTCACTTTGGCATGCATCTGTCCGTCTGTGCACTTACTTAAATTGAAATTGTGAAGAAACCGTTAATGATAGAGAGCTAAAGCCTGGAGATTAGATTTATATACTGTTGCCATTTAGCGTTTTTAGGCGTTCTTTACCAGCGAGGCGGTAATAGCGGAACGCCTTATGGGCACGGCTGGTCCGTCAGTCGTAACTTGCACCAGTTAAACCGCTAGACGGATTTTAATTAAATTAAGTATGAGTGATCGTTAATAAAATTTATCGCCCAATTGTGATTTTGAACTGAATCCGTCAATTAGAACTTCCACTTTACATAATTAGTTTAATAAACTTATACTCGTATCTCGTTAATTGGTATCCGTAAAGCAACAATGAAATACCAAACTTTTCTCTCCCTACATCTTATGATCTGTAAGGTATAGATAAAAAATTAATCGGATAGAAAATAACATTTACTACAAGAAAGTCCGCGAGACCACGTAATCGCGATTTTTAGTTTCGGAGACAGAAATTCTAGAAAATCTCGCGCAAAACATCGCATATTTTGTTTACATCTATTAAATCGTGTGGAAGTGTCAAAGTTTTTTCATTACATCTTATAATGAGCAAATACCACAAGGTTGAGCCTGACTTGATTAATGATATCACATATTTTGGTTTACATCGATCGCTAAGACGGTTATCTCAGCAAACAACAATTAAAATCCATATATTTCTCTCCCATGCTCTTATATGATCTTTGAGGTATAGATTAAAAAAATTATTTGGATAGAGAACAACATTTACTACCAGATAGTCCCCAAGACAATATAATTGCGACTTATAGTTTTGGAGATAAAAATTCGAAAATCGTCCAATCTTTCAACCGGTTCATACGTATTTCTCATTAATGTCTTTCAAATCTCTGTGTATTCCATTTATGGAGTATACTTTTCCATCGTGTTTACTTTCTCCGCATATAAAGTATAGAGAAAGTATTGTTTTCATAAAAAAATCGAATTCGAGATTGCAACGGAAATACATGTTCTCTTGTCACTTATCTGATTTTTTTTATATCTGCATTAATATATATCGTTAGTAGCTCAATAACTTTGGCTAAGATTAATAAAGGTAAAGTACTCCTTTAGCCAAACAACCCTCTAATTGTTTGGCTAAAGGAGTACTTTACCTTTATGCATTAATATATGACAAATGTAAAAAAGTATTGGAATAAAAGTTGTAGGATACTTAATTTTCTACAACCTTTGTTCGATACATTTTCCCAAATAATGCGTTGTTTAAGAGATGTTTTAAAAACTAGATTTTTATCTTCCACCACACCACCTACCGGCGACTTTGGTAAACAATTGACGCCTAGTTACGCCTTAGTAACGCCCCTTTTTATTTTCTTAATTGTTGGAGCTTCCTGGCTATATCCAATATAGGAAGGATATGGTTTGTTTATTTCTGTTCTCTGTAAAGTCTTTAAATTTTTGTCGAAGTTCATTAAAATATTTGTTATCATGTAACCTGTCTGGAATTTTTAAATATTACAAGTATGGGGAAAGGTGGCCACATCAGATTTTTTGTTTCTAAGTTCATTTTAAACTTGAGAACTCTAGAAAAGAACATTATTATTATATTATATTTATAATCATCATTATTAGTAGTTTCAAAGTAAACAAACGTGATAACCATCTCAGTTTAAACCTCACTGCCACTGCACTATTATCGATAACAGTCGTCGTTGCTGGAATCTAGTGGTCAATTTTGAAACTAATGGTTAATGGAAAAGCGTCCTGCGCGTTTAGTTTTTCACAACTTTTACGAGTATGACATTGAAAATATTCGTTCATCGCGAATGAGGTTGCTGGTTTTTGACCGAAATATTTATTGATTAAATGCTATTATCTTTGTATTTTGAATGTAATTTAAGGAACTGTTTTTTTATTAGGTTTTCATTGTGTATTTTGAATTTTTAATGTAAATCTAAGAATTGCTATCATCCTGTAACGTAATATTTTCTGCCATGTATTTTGAACACGATTACTAAAAGAAATGTTATAACTTTCTTACGCTAGGTTTTGATTTTCTGTTATGAATTTCTAACGTAATTAGTAATTAATGCTAGTGTTTTTTTGCGGCTTGGAAATGTTTGTTGCAGAATCTAGGAAAGCATTTGTGCATGATGTACTCAACATTCTATTTTAGTAGTTCAATTTAAATTAAACCATTTCCTTAGAATGAACAAAAGAATATCGAAAATCACATGCGAAATTTCATAGAGCTAAACTACAAGTGCGGTAAGAAGTGTAATTGCTTTGTTATGCTGGGTTTTCATTCGCTATTACGCGTTTTGAAGGTAATTAAAAGTATTTTTTCGCTTTATAATGCTTGGTTTTTATTTGCGGTTACGTTTTATTTTTTGTTACGCTGCATTATTATGATAAGAAGGTGAATTTTTGAGGTTGGCCGGGAACCTCTCTCTCATAATAACATGGCGTCTTATGGGAAAATAGGACTTGCATTTCGCGTCAGTTTTCTGGAACCAATTATTTGCGAAGTTCAAAAAAATGGTGTATTGTGAACACTGGACGCTTAGTTACGTCTTAGTAACACTCCTTTTTATTTTCATAATTTTTGGAGATTCTTGGCTATATCCAATATCAGAAGGCTACGGTATCTTTTTGTCTTTTCTTTGTAAAATCTTTGAATTGCAGTTCCTTAAAATATTTATTAGCATTTAACCTATTTGGAATTTTTGGAAATATTTCATACATGGAGAAAGTCATGCGGTGCTTACATCAGATTTTTTAAAATCCAATAATGTAGTAATTTTGTCCATATGTCTGTGAAACTTCCGTGTCTGTTGAACTACTGCACTGTTCAAGTTAGAGCAACCAAATTTTGAGGAATTGTTCTTTGTCATCAGTTCTTCTCGAGGTTGTAATTTGGAGACCCCAGTGGAAGCTTAAGGGATGTAGTGGGTGTCACAATGAACAACAAAATGGAAGGGCAAGGAGCCCAGCAGAAATTTGTTGCTTTCGCTTACAGAACAATATCTCTGTTTGCCAACATAGTGTTAAAGGAACCTACATTTTGATTCTTGGTCTATTTCGTAATTTATTATTAATATAAGTTAAAATATTGAAACTTCTCTCACAATAAACTTGCATAACAGATAGTTAAATATTCTTATATATGATTTATAAATGTTGTTATAAGCAGAACTGTATAAGTTATATTCATTTAATACTTTGAAACAACAAGTTAAACACTTTTTATAAGATTTACATTGTCATTTTATCAACCTCTAGAAACTCAAAAATGTCACAAAAATGATCTTCAAGTACATTTTCTTCATGAACTTCTGAAGTGACAAATATCAGGGACAAAGTTTTTTTAAAAATATCCATTTTTATGCAAAATCATTGTACTCGGCGACTAAATCAGATACTTGAATATCTTTAAAAAAATTTCATTAATTTTTCATGATTAACAAAATCAGTTTTCTTATCATCATTCTGGAAAAAATTCGGATTAAAAAATTAAAATTCCTTTATCAAATCATTATTTAAAAAGCATTTATGAAAGTCTGAATTAATGGCAGTACAAATATGTTTGATAACATTTTCTTTGAAATTTTTAAGATTTTCTAAATTAATTTCTTCATCAGTGACATTAGCTTTAGAGTTAGTTTTCAAGGCAATAGATGTAGGTAGGTAGTGGGATAGTAAAGCTTGGTGGTCTGAGAGACCAGAGTTAACAATAGAACAGTGCTGAAGCTGTAGGTTGGAAAAAATATTATCAATGCATTTGGCAGAATGGCTAGTAATTCTAGTTGGCTCAAATGAGGACTGACTGAGGTTGAAGGAGTTAAGCACATCTATCAATTCCGATTTCATGGGACTGCTTGAGAAAAAATCAATATTAAAATCACCACAAGTAACAATGTAATTAGATTTCTTTTCACATGGATTTAGGACCTTTACCATGCTTTCTAAAAAGATACTGAAGTCACCATTTGGTGTGAAATATAA
Source organism: Tanypteryx hageni (assembly GCA_028673005.1). Lineage (NCBI taxonomy): Eukaryota > Metazoa > Arthropoda > Insecta > Odonata > Petaluridae > Tanypteryx > Tanypteryx hageni. The sequence continues at coordinate 113,055,037 of CM054114.1, read as the reverse complement.
AAACAAACATAAAAAATAAATAACATCAAATAATAATATTAGTATATATTGTCACTTACTTAAAAACTGAGAGGACAGTTTCATGAAAACATTGAGATCAGATGGGAGGGAATTTAATAAGGATGGAAGACAGAAGAAAAGAGAATGCTGGATCAATGAAATCCTAGGGGCATTAGTGTGAAGGTGGGATAATCAGGTTGATCAAGAGGGTGCATGAAAAAAGATAACTCAGGGCAATAAATAAGAGAATTTTGGTAGTGAGATATAATAGCTCTTGTGGAGAGGACTGTATGTTTTGTAGCATAACAAAGAGAAGGAACACGTATTCTAATAATTTTTATAAAAAAATTCATAATTAGCCCAAGGGAGCGTAAATTAGTTATGCAGGATGAGGACCAACTTGGTGATCAATAGGAAATTACGAGAAGTACAACAGAGCAGAAATATGTCCTCAAAGCCACAGGATCCCTCAGCTCCATGTATTTGTAAAGAATGCCAAGAAGAGAGAGCCTTTCTCTTCATCGTGAAAATGTGTTCTGAAAAGTTTACTGTCTGTCAAGACACCTAAATCTCTCTGCAGTATCACCCTTTTTAAAGTAGTTCCATTCATTGTATAATCCCAGAGAAGGGGGTTTTTGCGGAGAGTGACAGAGAACACTGCATTTAGGCAAGTATAGTCGCTATTGCCAAGTATCACACCTATTTGTTACATTATTAATCATATATTGGAAGGAAAGACAATCAGGGAGAAAATCAATTGGTTGAAAAACTTTACAATATCGGCATATAATAAAATTTCAGCTTGAGAAATTGCTAATCCATCTATAAACAAATTAAATAAATATGGTCCAAGGACACTGCTATGGGGAACACCAGATGATATCATTGACCAGTCAGAAGAAACAGCACAGATACTAACACATTGTCTTCTATTAGTTAGGTAGCTGCAAATCAGGCTGAGAAAACAACTATGAACACCAAAGCGGTGTTGGAGTTTATGTAAGAGAAGTGTGTGATTTAAAGAATCAAACGCCTTAGTGAGATCTAAAAATAGTTTCTATATTTGCTATTGCGTCAATGGCATGTTTCTGAAAAACAGTCAAGTTAGTTAAACAGGATCGGCCGGGAAGAAAACCATGCTGCTTTGACGAAATATGTAGTGATGTGAAATATACATCAATTAGTCAGTGAGAAATTAGGTCATAAAATCTTTTTTGTTTCCTTCCTTGAAAGAAATGTAGAAATTCAGGAATTCAATCTCCCAAGAGCAACATGCTTAATTCATGCTGTTTCTGGCATGGCTTATTCTTGCTCTTGATTTAAGTTAGATGGTGCACAATATAAATTACTTGGAACAATATCTGTTATAAATGATATTTATTTTTCAAGTCCATCCTTGTTTATACATCAAAGTGCAATAATGCAACAGAGGCAATTGGTATAACAATTTATGCATCTTATCTTTATCTATTTACATATATCAAAACTTAATGTGGACTCCCAACAACCCAGCTCCATCTGTTTCTTTAAAAAAAACACAGAAATCCCACCATTTTCCCCAAAATTAACTCTCCAAGAAACATTTAAAATGCACAACCATGCACACTCACTGTTTTAATTGCTTAGTAAACTACAGACCTCCGTACATTTGTCTACCTTCTTAAATTATTATTATATTTCAAATACTATTTTCATCTCTTAAAAAATAAGTATTTTTATTCGTAGAATTTTAGTTCAAATAGTTCAGCCAAATATGTAAAAAATATAAGTTGGCAATGAGAGGTACTCTGTACGTATTCAGAGCATAACTATAGTACCTCAAAAGGCCATTTGTATTCATAATGCACTCACAATTAGGATTGGCTGGTGAAGTACTATATAAATTACATTCCTCATTTGTAAACATTATATACTTTTTATCATTTCAATCACAAAGTCACTAACACATACAAGTTTTATATAATTGCACGACCCATAAGATTAGACTTCCATCAGGCCTAAGTAATGGGCACCACTAATGGACGTACGGACATTTATAACCCCGATGACAATGATATGGAATGGAATAGATCAAGCACAGTTGATTGAACTTTGTACAACACAAGCTTAAAATTTAAAATCGATAGTTGGTTTTTTCCAATGACACAAAATGCTAATGATATTAATATATGTAATGTTTTAAGTACAGAGTTTTTTGGTTGTACAGTATAGAAAAAAATTGATTGTGAAGTGAGTTTTTAGTAAGGCAAATACACCACTGAGTGAAACATCACTGATTTTCTTTTGACTTTCTCAGTAATGGCATTGATACCCATTTGGAATGTTTTTTTTCCTTTCATCTTCCACAAATTGGATTAAAATTTTACAAAAATATATTCACCCAAAATCACATTTCTGGAATAGTCAATGACAAATTGTGGGTACCAGTGCTTCAGTCTCATTTTTTACAAATAGATAGCAATGAACAATTAATAGGCTGAATTCTCCAGTAGTTTTTTTGAGAAGAGCATGCATTTCTTTACTCAAGCCTATAAAACCTCAATGAAACACCAATACAATTTGATTCTTCAAAATGAAGATGATTAACTTTGGCAGTTGAAACACATTACATAAAAGATTATATGATTCAAAGGCTTGACAGTAAGCTTTGGTCTCAGCTGTACACATACAGTAAGCCGAGCATTTTGCAATATTCCTTATAGTTATGTTCTTCTAAGTTACAATTTCAAGTGTCAAGTACATTTCATTGGAAGATGACAGGTAAAATGATGGATAAGCATCTATTGATAAGGTACATCTACATAAAAATCTTTGCAGTCACACATATTTTATATAGAAATCTTTCATAAATAATTTGGCCATCTTAAAAGCCTAAAAATAAACTCTAAAATTAGCCCATTTTAAATGTGCCTCATCCAACCATTTAACTTAGTTTGGTGTATTGATATGACATAAATTTCCTATAGAATCTCATAGAAAAACATTGTTTGTCAAACTATATGTAAATATATATAGATTTATATGTATATATTGAAAGATTGACACATATATATATATATATATATATATATATATATATATATACATATATATATATATATATATACATATATATATATATACATATATATACATATATATATATATATATATATATATATATATATATATATATATACATATATATATATATACATACACACACATATATATATATATATATTTATATATATACACACACCCTTAATGTACAGTTTGTCAACATCCATTTTGTGATACTAATATGTTCATTATGCCCACTTAGAAATATTTCAAATCTTTTAGTAATTTAATATACACTAAGTTACTGCAAGATAAGTGAAAATAAATGACTATTTATCTTCATAATACTCATTTCAAAATAAATAATCATTTCTCATGATGATATAGATTTTCTTAAAAAAATGCCTCAGCCCTAAAATTCACTTGTATGAGCATCACATATCTGTAATGCTGAAAAAATTTAGTCCACATCATTATCACGCAGATAATATATCTTAGCCATTATAAGCCTCCACAAAATGTCAAGGTTTATAACAAAACATTACATTTTCTCAATGAAAAGAAGTATATCACACTGTGATAAATTAAGGACACATAGAAAAGTTAAATTTCTACTCTGCAAGTCTCAGCTATTAGTGACCCTTTTCTGCATTTGATAATATTTTTAGGTAATAATGTAAATTCTTGATCCCCTTAAAAGTAAGAATTTGATTAGTCATTGTAACAACATTTTGTAAAAAGTATATCACTAATTTTAAAACTACATCAATACAAATGCTCACATAATTTGCAAATGGCAGACTTATGCCAAGACCTTTGCGATGACAATGGAAACAATTCAAGATACGATTTACCCATAACATTAAATGTTTGTTTTCATGTGGAACCATCATTGTAGCACATGCTGCTTACTCATCACTCACACTGATACTTATGGTACAACAGAAATGGATTACTCAACATGGACAATTAAAATCATCCAGTTTTGTCTTTTGAATTCAGCATCCTGAGATAAATCATGGAATCATTTCACGGAAACCCCAATTTTTAAAACACTCAGCACACTGCACAAGTTCGGATTGTTTTGCTTCTAGCTCCTACGTTGGAGTCTATTTTTGCAAATAATGTTTAACATCACAAACACTTTTCACATCAATTATCTTGATGCACAAAATGCTGCCAGATCTAAATACCACCACCATATCCGATTGGCAGTGCTATCCAGACTAATAGCTATTCTTCGAGGACAGAGTCTTGTAAAGATACCTGAAAAAAATGCATGAAAAATTATAATTTGTCGAAGTATTATTATATTATTTCAATTCCATACAATAACAAACTTTATCTCAAATTATGCTAATAAAATTTCTAAATGAGTATTATTTATCAAAAATTATTTTATATTTTAACATTTGTTCTAAATATTAAATATTTTATATAAGTAATGTAATACAGAGTAATAGTGATCAAACCGTTTAAAGCAGTTCTCTTGCTGCTATGATTATGCTTAAAATAGGAAGGGTATGAATGAATCCAACTTATTTATAGTAATTAAAATAATTTGTACTTACCATTTTTGTTTTTATTACTTCACTGCAAACAAAACATGATTTCTCAAGCAGAATCTTGCAAAGAATTTGTCCTCAAGAAATTAGTGTTGGTGCTAAGCTTCATTCTTTTGTACATGGTGTATGGTAATGGAAGACTAGCAGTGAGCAAAAGACCGATGAATAATGATGCACATATATATTTATATATATAACCAGAAGTTGGCAGACCAAAGCACCAGCACCTGAAATTGCAGAAAGAAAATCAGTTAATTTAAAAATTGAAATTTTATTAATATATTTTAAGTAAATATTGGAACTAGAGAACTAGACTAAAACTTACCCATGAATAGAGCGAGAGTTGCAAAAAATTAAACTCTCAATTGATGAATCATTTATTTGATTGAACTTCTTGTGACAGGATATGGCATATGTAACTGAAAAGAAAGGTTGTGACTGTGAATTACTTAAGTTCGAAGATAACACTAAAATCTTATAACATTTTTATCATATTATAAAGCCTAGAGTAGGGAGGGGAGTAGGGAGGAAGGGATAGGAGTAGGGAGGAGAGGAATGGGAGGGGAGTTGGGAGGGAGGATGAAGGGATGGGAGTAGGGAGGGAGGAGAGGGAGGAAGGGGAGGATGAAGGGATGGGAGTACAGAGGGAATTGGGAAGGGAAGGAAATAGTAGGGGGGATTTTGGAGGGAGGGGAGTGCAGTGGGAAGTGAAGTAGGATGGGGGAGTAGGGAGGGAGGGGAGGGTAGTAGGAGGGGGGGAGTTGAGAGAGAGGGAGTTGGGAGGGTGGGGAGGATGGAGGGGGAGTAGGGAGGAGGAAGGGGAGTTGGAAGGGAGGGAGAGGGAAGTAGGAGGGGGGAGTTGAGAGGGAGGGGAGTTAGGATGAGAGAAAGATGTGTAGGGATGGGTGGAGGGAGGGGAGTTGGGAGGGAGAAGAGGGATGGAGGGGGAGTAGTGAGGGATGGCAGTTGGAGGGGGGGAGTATGGAAGGAGGTAAGTTGGGAGGGTAATAGGAAGAGAGGGGAGTAGGGACAGAGGCAGGGAGGATAGTAGCTACCTAGGAAGGGAGGTAAGGAGGAAGAGTTGTAGGGAGGTAGGGCTGGATGGATGGGAGGGAGGCACAGGTATGGGAGAGGAGATTTTCTGTTATAGTCTCATTCTTAATGATAAATTCACATACATTTTATTACTATGAGCTGCATTCAATACCAGTAAGGTATTTCAATCTCAAGGCATGCTTCTGCATGCAAAATACAAACAGTAGGGTCAATTTATCATTACTGACTGGCCTTCTGGCTTTGTTTGTGTTGTAATAATGAAACCATGTTTCATCACATGTCACTACACTTCAAAAAGTATGGGTTGTGCTTCAGCTTGCTCTTCAACTCCTGACAAAGTAGGAGCCAGTTTGATCTGTGGTCATTAGAGTGACCTTTCTAAAGTTGAAAATGTCCTGAATAATTTGGTGAGCCAATGCTACTAAGATTTGTGCTGTATTTGCGACTTTCTCTATAATTGATGTCTTCCATGATCAGTTATTCAATATTAAGTTAATTTATGTCAGAGTTCAAACACTTGAATTCTTGATAGAGCATATTCCTTGAAGGCTATTTCATTCATTTGGAACATTTCCATGGCATATTTTCCAATCTGCGTGCAACTGCTTAAACTTAGCATCCATGCTGGGTAAGTGACACACATCTGCACAAACACTTAAGCAAGTAAGGTGCACATATGCATTTACAGAGCTACACTGATTTGGGGTAGGAAAATCTAAGTGTAGCAATTTAAAACAAATTCTCTTAATTTTTTATGTGATATCTGCATTACCTGATACATGCATACATTGATAATCATTATTTATTCAGATGAAATGATAAAACCTTTCAATCTACATTAATTTATTGTTTGACAGTTCTGCAGCAAGCAACTGAAAATTAATTCAACCCTCATGGAAATGGTATTACAATTCCACAATGCATAAAATTGCATTTACCCAAAGAAAATGAATTTCTTTCAAAAACTTACAGATGCTGCTCCTGCAGTTTGAGTCCCTGCAGTTCTGTTGATCCGGCTGCTTGAAGCAGAAGAGTGACCACTGACGAGGGCCTGGAGTTTCTGAAGTTGGCTGAGCAAGGATGCATTGCTTCCCTCGAGGTTCTCAATCTTCTTCTTGTACTCGCTGTTTTCATTGGAAAGGTTTTCCACCTTTTTCTCTAGCGCATCCATGTATTCCTTCTTTTTTCTCCTGCTCTCCTGGGCAGAGATCTATAAATGAGCAGAAAATAGTTAGTTGGACTTGAGCTTATGAGATAAAAAGGAGATGTAATTTGATTTCAAATGGTTTTATGTTTGATAGATTTCAAGGAAATGAGCATTTTCATATCAAATGAAAAAAGTTCTGTATCTCTTTCAAGTCCAAGAAAATTATTCATAGATATGATAATGTCTTCCATGTGCTTTAAAATTTGGAGGGGGATTTTTCTTTATAAGTGCACACTTACCTTATTTTTGATTTTCCTCCTGATTTTTTTCAGTGACTTCTCCTCTGCCTTGGTGAGTGGGAGCCTAGTAGGGATTGGGTATCCTTCTGCTAGAAGTGTTCTCTTTTCCTCTTCCGTCAGCATCAACACTCCAGTTGAACCCTTCTGCAGGTGGGCAGAGAAAAGGACTTAATTAAGATTTAAATAAACCTTTTAATTGCGATTTCAATTTAGGCTGAAATCATCAAAAGCCACCTCCTGCATGATTATGTCATTAGAGGTTTGCATGTAAGCCAAATGTTTAACAAAACTGTAGTCAGAAAATGAGAGTAATGGCTAGCAGTGGATGGAATATTTTGGATGTTTAGGGTTAATGTATTCAGAGAACCTAGACATAAGAACTACTTTTATCTATATATCAGAAAATACTGATGTACAGCAGATTCTTAAAGTAATAAAGAATTGCTTATTTCCATGTTTAACATGGTATTAATTTTTTATTATGAAATGGGAACACACTATGGGCCCAGGGCTGTCCCTGTTAACCATTAGTAGCCTCTGATAACAATACAGTGCAACCTCTATAATTCGAACTACAGTATTTAATCGATTATAAGCCGACCCCCACTTTTCACAAGTCCAAGCAAGGGAAAAAAATATTTTTGGTCAATTAGGACTATTTATCTCGATATTCCAACAAGTATGAATGTGGCAGATTTTCAGTTCGTAATAAAATAAAGATTAAAAACTGAAATTGCAACAACATTAACATATTTTTTACTAAAATATATCTTCACACGACGACTCTTTTTCACTCTCCTCATCCCACAAAACGTCATCTTCTGTGCCATCGAGCGAGTTTGTAATGGAACACTTTTTGAATGAACATACAATCAGATCACTCGGAATGCCATTCCATGCAGCGGCAACCCAGGATGTAATCTCAGACAGGCTCGCTCTTTTAACACGTCCAGAAGGTATAAGCATACGGTCTTTACTGTTCAACCAGTCCGCGTAGTAATTTCGAATTTTGTCTTTGAAAGGTTTGTTAATACAAACATCGAGCGGCTGCAATAAAGAAGTCAGTCCACCTGGAATTATGGCCAAATCAGTGCCACATTGTTGGAACTTTTTCTTTGTGTTATCATTTCCGTGGCCTGCATAGGCATCAAGAACTAAAAGGTTGGGCTGCAGTAAGAGCGCACCTGGACGACGTTGCCAAACGATGTCAATCCACTCTTTAACCATATCTCCCATCATCCAACCTTTTTCATTTGTCCGCACTATCATGTTTCTGAGAAATGATTCATTTTTGGCATATTCTTACGTTTAAATATTACGTACGGCGGAAGTTTATAGCCATCTGCCGTGCAAGCCAACATTACCATCATACGTTGTTTTTCCTATCCAGCTGTAAGTATTTTTACCTCTTTTTTGCCTTTCTGTTCTACTGTGTAGTTTGCAGGCATATCGAAGTACACAGGAGTTTGGTCAGCATTTCCAATTTGACCGAGCAGGTAGTTCTTCTCCCTTCTCAAATTCATAACATAACGTTGAAAGGAAATTAGTTTCTCTTCGTAATCAGCTGGCAGTTTTTGGGCAATTGATGTACGACGATGAAGAACAAGTCCCCATCATTTCATAAACAGCTGTACCCAGTGCCGACTAAATTTACACTCACTTCTACTAATTTTATGTACTCGAGCAATTTCACGAGCTTTTGTTTGTATAATCTCGGAGTTCACTGGCAAACAGTTATTTCGTTGATCAATCACAAAGTTATTAAGGATTAAGGATCTCCTCCAATTCATGGTAAGGTCCTTGCTTGGGGCCTCCAAATGTTTTTCTTTTGCTTGAACACTTAAGTAACTTCTCTTTATCTCTCCTCCAGCGTCTAACATTTGATTCATCAATCCCAAAGCGCCATTGTGCTGCAAGATTAGATGTCTCTTCTGCATAGGCAATAACGTTCCTCTTAAAGTTCGCAGAGTAATGCGTTCATCCCATCATGGGGTAATTAAAAACAAAAAACTCGCTAAGAAATAAGAAGTTTACACTTGCCGCGAGGATGTTCACAACGAAACGAAATATTTCACTTGGGAATCACAGGACACACTCACAAGACACTTAAACAGTGTTGCCAACACCGGAGTTTGTATACATGATGTATGTTTGCGAATTTGAAACAGTATTGAAAGAATACTTAATAGCTTTATCAATGTAATGAGTGGAAAGTGGTAATGACTATAAAATACGAGGAAGGTAGTTTAAGAATACTATTTATTTGATGAATGATGCGTCTGTTATTTAGTTGAAAAAACGGGAGAAATCGTCGCATGTTTATCATTATAAACTTGTAAGTACTTACTTATTTTGTTACATTTAACGATAAAATTATTTATTTAAAAAAAAAACCTGAAACATCAATTTGGTGAAAATTAAGTTGAAAAATCTGCTAGCTAGCTACATTTTTCTAATCCCCAGACGGTATCTAGATAAAAAGCTAGATTTAGCAGAAAATATGTCAAGTTGGTGACACTACAATGAAATATTTTAGTTAGTGGAGGGGGAGTGTGAAAGCCTATGAATACGTGAACTGCCACCACAATTATTACAACTTTGATGCGCCTCTTATTATTTACGTAATTTATTTCGTCTTAGTTATTCGGTCATTTTTATTCTACTTTATAGTAGATAGTTTACGTATTCTTTAAAACGCTTATATCTTGCATTATAATGTAACTGAAGAAATAAATTCAATTACTATTTTATTTGACACCGATTCTAAGACGAGTGGCAATTTCTGAGATGGTGAAAAGGTAAAAAAAAGTCGGCTTACAACCGATTAAATACAGTAATTAATGCAAGGGCATGTTCGGTTTATTGATTGGGAGATATCCACATTGGTGGATAGAAAAATTATAATCTACACTGGGCCGTAGCAGTAGGAATGAGCATGGCTGGCCATGTTTGCTATTGCTCATTCCTTTTAAAACAATGTTTCAAAGAATCATCTATTCAGCCACAAGAGGCGTTAGTAGTGGACATCTGTGCCCGACTTTGTTACAAAATAAAAGCTCCAAATTTCACTTTCTGACGCTCGCTTCGCTTAACGGACACTTTACACCTAATGTTGAGGAAACAGTTCGGATTACTGGGAGTTCAGATTAACGGGAGCGCAGATTATAGAGGTTGCACTGTATAAGAACTTGATAAAATCATATATCTTTAATCTAGGTAACCAATTTTAGAATCTTCAGTCAGTGAATCACCATTAGGTATGGCTCCGTTTGGATGAAATTCTATCGACATTTTTATGGCTAATGAGGCTATTTGATTAGAATCTAAACGAAAGGGAAGCTAGAATTTTCAAGAGACAATAATTGAACAAATTCTGCAAATGTTGATTACTTACGGGCTGACTGCTGATTAGAGGAGTCTGGATGGGTTGTCTGCTAGAAGAACCATTGGCAGATAGGAATAAACGTGTGGCCGAGTTCTGTTGCTGTCCCTTAGCATGCCTAGAATGGCCACTACCACCAGCAGCTGGGGAAGATGGCTGGTGGTGAATGGGGGATAAATTGCCCTCGTTGTCACTCGTGCTTGATGATGGTGGTGTAGGTGGAAGGGAAAATCCTGTTAGGGATATACAGAGAAGAATGTTAGTACTACATCAAAAGTACAAAATTGTCGATACAACTAAAATGCTAAATCTGATAGAAAATAATTCTATTGAGAAAAACAGTGATTATAAAATTCAGCTAAACTAGAACTATGGAACATTAGAAATCCAATAGATGTTATCAAAACTTTACTAACATCTAGGATAAATACCATTACATGCATTGAGATTGCATTGGTCAAAAGAGTAAAAAGATATATCAACGCTATTAGCTACATGCTTCATGTGATTCAATATGCAAAAACGCTTGGAAACCGAGCAGCAGAACATCATTTCAGTCCATGTCCCACAGAAAAAGTGAAAAGTTTAGACCTCAAATGAGCAGCATTTTTACACTCTGCATATACATAGTATAGGGGAAAGTATTGTTTTCATGAAAAAAATCGACTTCAAGATTTCAACGGAAATACACGTTTTGAGATCCCCTTAACATGTTTTGCCCATTTTCTCGATGTCTGTGTGATAGCTTTTTTGTGGGTACGCTAACTCAAAAACTATTAATCGGGTCAATGCGAAATTTTATATTTAACATTTTTATAAAAGTCACAATAACTGATTAGTTTTCGGTAAAAATTAGTCAACCCGAAGTGGGTGTTTACTCTTGACACATCTGTTATTTTGAAGTATTTGCTTTAATATTTGATAAATGTAAAAATGTACTGGAATAATAGTTGTAGGAGATTTAATTTTCTACAATCTTTGTTTGAAACATTTTCCCTTATAATGCATTGTTTAAGAGATATCTTATACTTTTAGCTGCCACCACCACGCCACCTATCGATGACTATTTTTAACAATTGACGCTTAGTTACGTCTTAGTAATATTAATAGTAATATTGACAACGATCCCAGAGCTAACAACATGTAATTTGCCATATAAATAAGTCATGTGTTGCCCACATCAGTTTATTTTTATAGTAAATTCATAATATCGACTGAAACACTAATTTTTTGTTATTTTAAGGTGATTTTAAATAAGAAAACTAAAATTACAAATTTGGTTCCTGGGGAAGTATCGCCAATATTTGGAAGGCAGCGAATGTGCTAAGTTATATAAGTTTCAATGCAATTATTTTTATTTTAAATCATTCCTGATTACTTTTACAGATTAAATTTATCGAAGACATTAAAAAAATCAGGGTGCGTCTCATAGCCCAAAAAATATGGTACTTTCAGTCTAGGCACATTTACACTTTATATTATGAAAAATTCTCAATTCTTTTGAATTCATAAATGTCTTGATCAGTCACTTGAAATAATAATAAACAATAATATGTTCTGCATAATGGTATAAAAACTATCAGTAAACAGTTTGGCAACCCCTTGTCTAGGTGGATAAATGATCATGTCACCAGTGAAGTGGTCATTGATAAATGCTACCATATTCAAACATTCATTTCTTAATTCAGCAGGGAACTACTGAGCTCTTCCTATGGCTGAAAAAAATTCAAAAGCAAGCATTCAAAAAAATACCATTCTCAGTTATCTCCAATAGCCACAGCAAGGTTATAAAAAGCCATATTTCTTTATAACCTTGGTGTGGCTATTAGAGATACCTGATACTAGTATTTTTTAACAGACAGTTTAAAATATTCACCTGTTGAGCTTGGTTCCAGTTTGATGTTCAGCTTTGGGACTACAACTCTGCCCTGTTGTCCAAAGACGTTGGACCTTGGTGCTAAGAGGATGGTTGGCTGCTTTAGTAAGCTCTGTTGATTCCCCGTCTGCAAAGGAGTTCATTACAACATAAAGTAGGTTTAAAACACTCATCCCCTTACTACAATCAAGAACCCACATAGTTTTCAATATAAGTATTTTTCTCAAATTTCAAATTTCTTCATCAAATAAATTTCTTCCTCACCTTGTACTCTTGCTTGACGGTGTGTATGGATGATGACACTGGTGATGATGGTGGGAAAGGTGAGCCAGGGGAGAGTGGAGGTGAGGATGGGGCACTGGAGGCTGGGGAGCTTGGAAGGCTTAAGGGCTCGTCTTTGACCACAACAAGACTATCGAGAGATGCTGAAGATGAGGTGGCCACCATGCTGGCTGCTGAAGATTGGCCAGATGAGGATGCTGCTGTTTGTTCAGCACCTACTTGCGAACTGCAACTGCCATTCTGTGACTTTGAACTGCTTGAGGCTGTGCTTCTGGTGGTGATGCAGGTTCTGGATCCTCCTGATGCTGTGTTCATTGGTATGGCTGGGAAACATTCTTCTTCCATATCTGCAGAAGAGAAACAAGAATATAATTCACTGAAGAGGCTGATATTTTGTGGAACTCCATTATAGGGGAATAAGAGTATTTTGAAATAAAACAAATTGCACAACTGTTGTACCCTTTGTACTATTTCCTCATATAGAGGGTGATTCATGACTTTATGCCAATACTTTAGGAGCTTATTCCTGAGGCCATTCCCAGTCAGAAATGTCATATGAAGGTCCAATTCTCAATGGTTACAGAGCTATGGGTATTTGAAATGCAGCCACATTTTTTTCACAGATGAGGTGTGGTTCACCTGCAATGGAGTCAGTAATATTGGTAACTCTCATGTATGATAAGATAAGAATCCTCATGGAACAGAGGAAATTAATTTCCAACATCATTTTTATGTTAACGTATGGTGTGGTGTCATTGGCATTCAGCTTATTGGACAACTTATATTCGAGGAATGTCTTATAGATGACATTGATAGCAGGTTTCTGCAAAATGAACTGCCACACCTTTTAGAAAATGATTCCTTGAGAACAATTTACCTACAGCAGGATGGGGCACTTCTACATTTCAGTGGAAAAGTGACACAGTATCTTAATCATCAGTTCTCTGATTGGTGGATTGGTTGTTCACAGAGTTGGCCACTGAGATCACTACACCTCAGCCCGCTAGATTTCCATGTGTGGGGTCACATAAAAGCCATGGTGTATGAATGCAAAGTGGACAAAAGAGATGAATTACTTAATCAAAATTTAGATGCTGCAAGACACATAAATGACCATGAAGTCAAATGAGTCAGGATGTGTATCCAAGCTGAAGGTGGCCATTTTGAACATGTATTATAAACTAGGGCTGTGATTGATAAAAACAAATTAATCAATCAAATTTCTTTAATCAGAAATTAATTGATCTATTCGAACAATTTTACAAATTATAAAAAATCATAAATATTTTTTAAACCACAAAGGACTTTTTAATGTTACTTTTTATAATGTGCTATCATCCTGAAAATATAATGAAAATACTGAAAAAGTAAGAACCAAAACATTTGTAATTATTAACCATACTTGCCTAATTCCATATCATAAACCCCTAACATAGCAAATACTCTTGCATTCAAGCAAAAAAAAGTAACCAGTACTGAAAAATGTAATACTTGTGTCAAAGACAATTTCAATTTGTAAGTGTTAGTTAATAAACTGAAAATTTTTATCTATCTTAGCCATTCTTGGAGACATACATGCATATTCACATTTCCCGGTAGTAAAGACACTCACATTTTGTTAACAATATACCCAGACAAACTAAACAGTCATATGCATGATACAGATGTCGCTGGGACACATTGATCTTCCACTATGTAGCGAGACAGTTCTGATACTTCCACACATGCCTGCGTATATAGTTCATCATCTGAAGAGCCCCCGTAATGCCACAGTATGATTCACTGTTGATCGATGTCCAAAAATCAGACATGATCGCCAAACTCTCACATTTCTCCACAGCATCCTTGTGCTTACGTAATTATTCATTATACTTGCTCGAAATCATACTGTCGACCATTGGACGAGTCGGTCGAGTGTAATGTTTGTCCTGAAGGGCTATTCGCAACACCATTTTCAGACTGGGATCTTCCACAATAGCAGTCAGACGACCAGAATTAGCGATCCATTGTGTGATGGCTGTTGTTAAATCCTTGTTAACTTTAGCTCTCACTGGTTTCTCATTCTGACATACATACTGTGTTATTGAATTCTGTTGTTTCTGTTCATTTGCAAGTACGCGTTGATATTGCAGCGGATGTTTGTGCTGCAGGTGATATGTCAACAATGTATTAGAGCCATGATATGCTGTTTGTTGCAATGACAACAGTTAACCTTTTTGCTATCATCAACTCTTCCATCCGCATTTAACTTAAACACAAAATGTTCATTTAACTTTCCTGTTATAGGTTTCACGCTTTTGTGTCCGCTATTTTGATAACCGGAAATGGGTTTTAATCGATTTGATTTCGATTAATTATATTTTAATCAATTAAGAAATTTAACGATTAATCGATTATTTAATCGTTAAAAATCGCAGCCCTATTTATAAACTGAACTTTGGAATGTAAGAACTTGTTCCAATAAACAGCATAGTTACGTTCAAATCATCTTCAATTTCAAATACCCACAGTTCCATAACTGTTACGAATTGGACCCATGTTCTTATAACATTTTTGACTGGGAATGAGCTCCTAAGATAAGTCATGAGAGTATATGAGAAAGAAGACTATATTTGTAAGTATTCCACGAGCTGTTATTCAAAAGTCATCCATGAGACACAATTCCAAAAGACCTTTTCATTCATCCGAATATGGCCATGAATTTAATAAATATGCTCTAGGAATAGAACCCTTTATTTAACAAACGATCGCCTACGGCACATTTTCAGAAATACATTTTTGATAATTATGTTAATTACCAAAGGCATCGTTTTTGTTCAAAGAATCTTGAAACCGTAACATATGGATCATTTTGTTAGGTCTTTATGCATGACTTGAGCCACGTGCCGATGATAATCTTTATTTCTTTCTCAAAATCCTACAAGTTTTCAGAGTGAATATAACTCGCGGTGAAATCTACCTCCCGTTGTCAAGCGCGAGAAAACAATTGTTTTTTAATTCGGTTTGCTTTTAGCGCGATATCCACGGAAAAAAGTTTGTAACAACGATTGTCTCTTTTTAAACACGAACGCTTTGTTTTGAATGTTAGAGACCGCGGAGAATGGCATGATATCGATTATCACAAGGAGTTGCAGCAACCTTCTCGGAAAAAATATTGGGAGATCAATGTCAACAAAAAAAACGCAATGCGTTGCGCAAGGCTGAGCCAGGCACCGAAACGCGTGTTGGGTAACTGAGTCGCGAATGTAAAATTATTCTTGTACAAGTTACACTTTCAACGTATATAAAAGGCCATGCTCATTAGAAGAACGAAAATCGGATTCATTTCTGCGAAGCAATGGAAAGAGTATTATTTTTCGTACGCGTCCATCGTTAATATGGCAAAACCGTACCTACCTGTCCCAGTTAAAGACAACACGGTTGCTATTATTGCTAGAACATTGATTTTAGGCGCGGCACCCTTTCGAAGATACATAGTATTTCGCGGTACCCCATCTTGAAAACAAGATTGCATATATATTAAATTTAATTATATAAATTAAACGAAAGAACAATTACATCAAAGGAAAAAAACGAAAGAATAAATAAAACGGAAGAAAAAATAATCTATTAATAAATTCAAAAATAAAATAAACAATACGAGAGAAAAAACTAAAATAAAAAATACGTCAGAAAAAATAAAATGCTGCCCCTCCACTCTACCCCTCAATACCACCCCTCCCTACGAAGGTTGCCTAAGGAGAGCGACCCGAACTTACCTCCTAGTCACCTACGTCGGCTCGGTGGCGGAGTGGGTTTGGTGCCTGCCCCGCAGTACTGAGGAAGCGGGTTCAATTCCAGCGGGTGGAATCGAGCGCTCGCAAGAGCTAGCCTGAAAAAACCTCCCGTCGAGAACAGTTGTTTACAGCCGCCCAGAGGACGGGAGACTTTTTTCAGGCTATCGATTCCATCCCTGGGATTAGCCCGCTTCTTGTATTGCTCGGGCGGACACTTGCCCACGCGCTGCCGTGGTCGGCCTCTGTGGCGGATTTTGCACCCGGTTTATGTTATTAACATTGGCTAACTTTTACGAGGAATAAAAAACGAAGCGAGAAAAAAGAAAAGGTGGAAAAAGGCCGAGGGGAGAAGAAGGTGGGAAAAAGAAATCGGGGAAAAAAGAAAACGCAAGAAAAAAGGAAACGCGGGAAGAAAACTCGGAAAAAAGACGAGGGAAGAAAAAGAAAATGCGGAAAAAGACGAGGGGACAAAAAGAAAATGCGGGAAAAAGACGAGGAAAAAAGAAAACGCAGAAAAAAGAAGAGGGGGGAATACACAACTAGGGGGGGACGCGGAAAAAAATACGAGGGGAGGGGATGCTATCGATTCTGTCGGTTGTGGTTGGCCCGCTTCTGTATTGGTATTTGTTTTAATTATTATTACTTTTTGTCCGGATGAAGAGAAGACTTGTGTATTTATTTTCGGGACAACGTGAGACTGAAATAAAAGAATTTTGACGAGGTATCATCTGATATGACTGGCAAATATAAAAAGTTTCAATTTATGAACGACCCTCTTTTCCAGCTACTAAAGAAATTAAATCGCTTTAACGCGAATTCCGAGATGGAAACATATTTCAAATTCCAAGCTTCTCTTCTTATTGCAATGCTGTTGGTGGCATTTTCCATTCCTGGTCTCAATCTTCGCTGCATGCTCCCTTCCCAACCGCCTACGCTTTCATCATACCCTCCCTCTAACCCGATTCTCACACCCCTCACGGTGACTCACACCCCATCTTCCTCACTGCTCCTTTCTCATCTCTCTATCAATATCCTCCTTCCATCATCTGATTTCGCCATTTCCCCCTGCCCTTTACACTGCATCGCTCGTACCTTTATCTAATTTTTGCCTCCTTCCTCCTTACAAACTTCTTATCCCCCTCAATTTGTCTCTTTCTTTTAGGTCATGGATTTCAAATACGCGGCCCCGCTGATTAGTAGATGGAAGAGACAATCATGAAGTTACAATTGGTTACGAAATATCTTTCAAACATTTAAAAATTGAGAATTTTATGATATGTGCCTGTGTGCGTTCTTCAAGTTTCAAACAAAAACTAAGCTCATAATTATGAAGTGTGGCCCTCCATGTATATCGACCTCAAATACTATTCGAGACCCTTTTTCTAGATAATCTCTCTTCCTCGCAATCCTGACATCTACATCTATCCTTCTCGATTCTCTTTCATCTATCACCCTTCTACTTTCTCTCCTTCCACTCAAAATCTTTCTCTGCTCGTTCTTCCGGAAAATCGTACCACCGTGCACTCCACCGGCTTTATACTCGCACGACTCTGTACGTCATTGCAGTTGAAAAAGTCTTAATTTAATGTTTTTCTTTCCGTTCGAGTAACAGCATTTGCGGAAAAACTTGGGGAAGAGGCGAGAATTTATCCAATCGACGTAAAACTACGTGTCGCAGTCTCGCTCTCTCAGAGAATTGCTGCGCGGAATTTTACTTGTCCCAAAACTTGCTTAGATTCTTGGTCTAGGAAAGTAAACTGCACACTGTGCGTGGGAAGATGTACATTTCTCATACTCTTGAGGGAATACTTTTGAAAAGCACGTATGTTTGCACAACCGTTTGTATGTAGATGTCAGTGACGAGATGCAAATATCGCTAGTCGAAGGGAGCTATCACTAGAGATCATCTTAAATCACAGATAAAGTTTAACCCTCTGAGTGTTAGCGACGCGCTGAGCACGTTCACCACGAACTTGATGAAAACGTTGGCAAGGCGCTTAGCGTGTTCTCGCATTTTTAGTCAGTTATGTGTTGTTTTAAACGCGCGGGGTGCGTTTATGAATTTAAATTTCTAAAATATATAAGTTACATTACTTGTAGAATACAGAATAGGAATAGTCAATTAAATCCAGAAAAAAACAACGCTGCACCTCATTAATAGGGAAAAAACTTAACACTCAGGAGCGTTAATTGAATCTCTAATTAATTAGATTCGAAGATTTACAATCCCTCCTCTCAGATCGGTTGTATTACTGACTTTTGGGCAAGTTTTCCGCTCCCCTACACACATCCTCGGAAATCCTGTTCCACTCCTTTCGCGCCCTACTTGTTTATCGTGAAGACGAAGCGGTTGGGTCACGAATTAAATCAAGGCAATGCGTTAAGGGTGACGCAGTTTTCAAACTCTCACATTCCGACATCTAGGTGTCCTGTGATTATCCGCACATTTACATTCAAAATTAATCGCGCAGCAATTCTTATTGCTGGTCCCATATTAAAATACGAAGTGATACAAACCAATCGTTACAAGCATTATTATATGCAGTTCACGCTTGAGTGAAATGTCGGGCGAAATAAAATATCTAGAAAGTTTCTGCAAAGAGCATTAAAAAGGCGGTGGGATGAGAGACGATTCAGCCAATGCAACAGGACAAAACTCCCGAGAGGGCGGTAATGGAACGTAATGCAGGAGGAGCTCATTCCGATTATTCGAAGAGAGATACAGAGGGTCCCCGTTATATGTTAGGGACCACAAAAGTGCAACGTACATCGAAACCACTAATAACGGGGACTTTTTTCCTATAAGAATAATGTAAAATAGGGGGATCGTAAAAACGTAGACTTCTCCTATGCAACTTAATGCTCAAGGGTTATCAATAGCACAATCAGTGGATGGGAGATCGAACCCTAAAGGTTTCAGCGTTATTTTCTTCTTAATTTCTTTTCCGATCTCCAAAATGTGTTAGTTGGCTACGAGTATTTTCGATGGTGAGAATCTTCATATTTTTCTCCGGTAATTCTACTAATTACTCCAACTTTTCCTTATATTTTTATCGTTATATTTACGTCCCTTATTTATACAAATGGCACTGAAGCGTAAAATGTGTAATTTTGAAAGAGAAAAGAAAATTATTATCGATTCTGACTCGGACGCTTACGAGACGAAGCGCTGGGAATTTTTACGTTTTCCCCCAAAACTTCATCTACATAAGTACGAGGAAACGTATAACGGGGCCCCCCTGTGTAGTAGGCATTTTTCTGGTATTGTAGGAGGGTTACACCATGGGGTGGACCTTCTGTAACACCAACAGCTGTTGACAGGTTAATATCGTCGTAAAGACCTTCTGCTGATGTTTTCCTATCATCGACACGCCCACCAACCCGCCGGTTTCGAATAAGTTGTGTGTTATTATGTAACTGTGTGTTACGAGAAAAATAGGTATTTCTAGAGTATCTCTCTCTAGGTAATTATTTTTGGCGCGTTTCGTTTTCAACGAGAGCGCGTATTAACTTCGGTCCGTCCGTCCGTACGCGCGCATGTTCGTTCCCGCCTTCTACCAAACGGATTTTCATGAAATTTGACATTTAAGACCTATGGGCAAAGACGATAAGAAAATGGCATAAATGATCTACATAACATAACAAAAAAATGAACTTTTCCTCATATCTCTTAAAACATTAGTCATACCGAATAAGTCTTCGAATAAAACTTGTAAAAGGCCTTTTTCAAGAAAATCAAGCTAGAGCGTCTTAATTCGAATTAGAAAAATGTTTGCATGGATACTAATTAATTGCTGTCAACGAAAACAATCTTAGTTGTAACTGAATTTATTCATATCTGCCATCATTACGAAAGTAATATTCTGGTTACATGGTTGAAAGTGCGACTCTCGATATCAATTTGCGACGCAGCATTTTCAATAGAAATATTACGTTATAGTTTACTCCGGAGTAAAAACGTTCTCAAGGACGTCTATGCCCATCGCTACGCAAGAACGTGAGCAGCGCGTGCGCTGGGACAGCTCGTGTTAATAGGTTATTACCGAATTAGATCCACGCTATTCAGCTATTTTATCCGCGATTCAGGTCGCTCTAATTTTTATTTCTCCTAGTACACGCGCCCTTGACGAGTAAAAGCGACGCGTGCGTTTTCCTCTTAACTGCAACTAGTTGGCGCATGTTGACCCTTGAGGGCACTGAGAATACACGATAAGCTCTTCTCGCCTTAAAACGCTTTTAACGGAGCGATAAGTAAACAGCAAGCTTAAACCGACTTCGAGTATCGAATTATGTTTTGCGTAAGATAGGACGCCAAATACTCTTCGTTTATTGGTCACGGTTCTTTATACGGCTTATGTGCAAATTTTTACTTCCGCCGGTGTAATGACCAGAATAAATAACAATTGAGCTATCGATTCTCGAGACATAGAAGACATTCTGGAAAGCAGGCGAAAAAATTCTGCTTTTACCGGAAATCGAGTCCGGGTTTTCCAGTTGCCGGACGGATATTCTACCACTGACCTACCGAGGTATGCATAGAATTTACATCAACACTTTGTGTTTCTCGTGAAATCTACCTGAAAACAATGGAAGCGATTTGATTACGATACAATTCACTCGCTGTCATAATTGAAAACTGACAGAAGAATGCAACTTATAGGGATATATTCATATATAATTCGAATAGAACGTTATGAAACTTTTATCGAGCGTCGATTCGAAAAAATCGTAGCAGTTATTCGTGTTGAGAGCGTACTTTTTTGACGTACACTACATAGGCTGGGGAGGAAATCATTTTCTCTTCTATCTAAATCACTTGTACATCAAAGGGGTACGCAGGCAAGAGCTCGGAAAAAACCCTTATCCTGCGACTGCTCTATCGAGCACCGCCTCACCTGAGTCCACACGAAACTTTCTCGTCTACAGTACTAGCTGCTCCGCGTCACCGTGTTTGTCGGCGGAAAGGATAAAAAAGCCTCGTTCCTTCGGATGTCACGCTCGGGATTCTCTCTACTTCTGTTTCATTTCTCTCACTTCCCACACGTCCTTCTCTTATACACGTGCCGTACGGATGAGCCAAATCAAGTTTCTACGGAGACACATATCGGAAGTGTATTACTCGTATCTCGGCCGTCATAAAGATCACGATTTATAACATTAATATATTAATTTCCATTAGTCGCGGCAGTCATACATGAGAATTCCACAGATTCTTTCCTCGCTGTTGCTTCTCATTGCATTACTTCTTTCTTGTATTCTAAAAATGCGGGTTAAAAATATTTTACAGTAGGTGTAAGAGGAAGTTGGTGCTTTTCAAGGAGATTTGGGATACCGGGAGCGGAAAATTCACACAGCGGTGGCATAAAATAAAATGACGTTTTTTTGGAAAATATACATAACATTTATTCGAAATAAAAATACAGAACATGGCGAGGTGGAATATATGGAAAATAACTCCTGCTCGAGAAGTCATTAGAAGAGTACTGGTGACATTTATTTAATATATATAAATGCGAAAAATTTTACACTAAAAGATTTCCCAGGCTAAGTGCGCGATCAAGTTCACTAGTTATTTAAGCGGTCATTAAAATTAATATAGGAGAAAAATGTCGGTAATATTTTCCCGATTGAAACATTTATCTTTCTCGATTGATTTAGTGGCAATTAGATCACTGCTGTAAAAGACTATGGACCCCTCATTCATCGACATGCTATAACGTGATCTACAGCGCAACGATTTGATAAAAACATTTTGCACAAATGCGTTTCTAGAATAATTTCTGATGACTCGCGGAGAAAATGTATTTCCACTCGCAAGCTCACAAACGCAGCGGTAAAAACGGAAAAATTGAAAACCGTGTCGTAGGCTTTGAAATGAACGACACGCGCTTTTCCACTTATCTGTCAAAACTTTGTGTCAGCAAAACGAAGTAAAGAAACGCAAACCAAAGATCCATCGTATATGCAATGAAAGCCTTTAGAGAAAATATAGGAAATGCATATGTCAGCTCTAAAAACTGCCACTCTGAAACGGACTTCGTTTAGAGATAATTGAACTCTTGATACTAAACAAGAACGCAATTTGAATAATCCTCGTTCGTTTCGCCGTGTTAAGATAAGGGTTGCATTTGAGCTTTCGTCTCAGAGAAACACTGTCAGCCAGAAAAGATAAGTTTATCGTGAAATATATAACATTCAAGGACTCTGCCACTACAGCGGGAAAGAACTTAAATGACATAGTTGACCATGAAATCTACAAAATAAAAACATTCTTTGATAGTGAAGCTAAAAATTGCCACAATACACTAAGCAAAAAAATGGAGTTCTTTATCCCAATCCGCGAAACGTAAAAAAAACAATCGAACTGAAAAGTGTCTTCCATGAATTGCTAATGGCACTCGGTTCGAGAATTTTATCTTTTAAAAACGATTTAGAAGAACAAAATTCAGCACCGTCTCAAATTCTCTTATATCTGACTCGACATTTCTGTTTAATTTCCTTGTAAACGCCAAGAGAAATTTTTATTGAAGAGTAGAAGGGTTAAAAAGAGGATGTAAGCCGTGGGACAAAGACCAGAAGGGCATGGATGTACGCGCGACCGAAAGGATCGCCTCGGATATTTTAAGCGGCGACAGGAAGATCAGGAACACCTTCCGTAATTTCACAATTCTAGGAAAAGTTTCGTAGAAATCTTTAATTATGAAAACGCTCTAAAAATGAAATTCTCGATTCTCTTTAAAGATTCTCTGTAAAGATTTACGGCGAAAATGTGTTCGTCTCATTCACTCAGTTATTGAAAAATGCTTTTATTTTTAAAAATTAAGGTAATATATGTGACGGTTTTCATACATAAAATGTTTTATTCTCATTCATATTTTCGAGCCAAGTGTATTCATAAACTTCTCAATTTGCCGTCTAATCTTGCACTTTGAATCGTATAAGCGTTACTGGTTCATAAGGAGAAAACACGGTAGCTTCCGGTGAGGTATGTCGAAAAAGGAGTCTTTTTTTCTCCGTATTCTTCGCCTCTATTTTCAAAAAATTTTATCTACTTCCTTGAGCGCATTATCTCCATATACCCCCGCAAGAGGTCGCAACCCGACAGTTTTTTATTCGAAACTATGAGATACTCGAGCTTCGAACGGGTTTGAAAAACAACACCCTTTTTCCTCTTCGAAAGAAAGAAGCTTTCGTAAAAACGAAAGGACAAAATTAAAGTAAACGGGGAAACGCTACAGTAGTACGTATAACCGACTGGAAATCACTCGATGGAGTTATAAAAGGCGAAGATGGAAAAGATTAGTTCAATTAGAGAAATTTTCTCGTGAAAACAATGCCCAATGCTGTTTAATAGGTCCATTTTTCGTTGGGTACAAAAACTTTATGAAGGGAAGCGATGGAGATATAGCGGTAATGGCACAGGGGAAGAAAGTGGAGTAAAGAAAGATGGGGAAGTTTTGTATGGATTTGATGCTAGATAACATTTGCAATTCAGCTTTTTACTTTCTTTCGATCTGCAACTCCATCACGCGCGCGACGCTGTTGCCTGTTCGCACGCGTTAACCCAGAGGTCGCGCAACACGCTTTCTTTATCACGATAGAAACGGTTAACGAGGACAAAACTGCGTAAAGAAGCAACCACGTAACGAATAACAGCCCAATGAGAAAATAACTGGAATCTCACCAACTTTGAGTGTACGAAAAAATCGTTCTAAAGGGCAACGGAAGCTTTTGTGCGTGGGAGGAACGGGAATTAGGGTCTGGGAGCGCGCGGGAAAAGCATTCCTCAAAAGTCGACCGTTACTTTTCCATTCGTTCGAGTAAAAACAACCATCGGAATCACACGTGAGAGGAAAAGAACAATCAATTAGACAGTTGAGTGGATGTGCCGGGATTGGATTCTAACCTACGGCGATTGTAAATCTAGCGAGGGAACGGTATAAAAGTGCCATTTAGCAAAAACAGAATCAGGAGGCGCAAAAAGTCGAAGAAAGAGTAAAAAGTCAAAATTAGGAATTTTCGAGAGGTCTCCCCGAGCACGAACAATCACGGTGGAATTTCAGAGTACAGTCTCAAAAAAATGTGCACTCTAACAAAGGCGGAACTATGGCGACATAAAAACCAAAATTATTTTCAGTAACGCGTGAATCCAGAGCCGTATTTGTTTATGCTTGATGGCACGCACACGTACAGAAGAATCTCTCCGAAAATCAAGAAATTTGGAGTTGTAGAAGTTAGGCCATCTCATAAAACGAAAAAATATCTTCCACGATACGACGAGGGGACGAGTTGCAGAAAATCGTGATGAAATGATTCGACGGCAATTTCAATTCTGCAAGCGTTTCCGCCAACAGGAATAATCATTTCAGCGAAATGGCTTCGCATATTCGTTCGAATAGGTTCGAACGGAAAGAAGAAAGAAAATAATAATGCAGGTTCTTAAAACATACAAATTATGAAATCTCACGAACAATGAAGAGATTCCGGGAGTGGAATAAACAGCTACATAACGACACGAGACGAGTTCTTCTTTTATGGATGGATTTGTCCTTTTCTGTCCACGTGTGACCTTAACCTTAAAAAAAAGCTCGAAGGCAAGGGAAGGGTGGGGGGAGAGCACCCGAGTGAGAGCGTGGAGAACTGCAGAGTAGGGCACGACTTCTCGTAATCATAGGACGCTTCCTCTCCCGCCTTTTCTAGCTTTTCTTTAAAACTTTAGGCTACGGAATTTTATCCTAACTGTAAGAACCTTCGGTGAATGCGACACTCGAAAATTTTAAGATATCGATATATTGTTGTGAAACGACATCGATAGGGAATTATTGGGTCGAAATAACCATATTCATTCTATATACTTTATTTTTTCACTCGATATTCATGAATTATTCTAAATCTCGAAAAAGGTCAATGTAAAACCGTCGGCATTAAGAGAAATGCACGTACTAATTGCTTATTTTTACAAAAACAAGCAATTTACATAAGATAAACCAATTTGGAATATAGCGATATTAAGATCGATGGAGGCGAATAAATTTTGCACGATACATTCTTTCTGTTTGTTGATTGCCGACAATTTAGGTAGATGACATCTCAGAGGAAAATTCAAGTAAAGGCTTGTGAACAGACAAGGCTCTTTTATATTGCAAGAAATATCGACCAGAAGTGAAGCGCCATTTGCAACTATTAAGAGGAAGGACGTGCGTGAGAAACTTTATTTTTCATCCGACTTTATATTCTCCGAGGCACAATAAGTCATGAAAATTTCATCGTGGTCGTTCGTCGAGGGAGGCCGCACGGGTGTACAAACCCATTACGGAGGCGTTTATGTGGAGCTACCCTCTTTCTAAATTACAATTCCTACAGTTGGCAATCGTGCCTCCGCATTTACCCTTCTCTCTCTCTCTCTCTGTGGCTCTCGTGCAAGTCGGCCAGCGTCATCATTGTATTGCTAAGGGAAAAGGGTGGATATTCCGATGCGATAGAAAATGACACACTCCGGCCATCAAGACAAGAAATATGAAGCAGCGTGAACGGTGAAATAAAAGATCGAACATTCAAATTACATGAACTTTTTAGAGCTAAAATTGTTTTTGGTCTGCACTGTCGGCCAGCCATAATGTTAACCTATTCGAAAGCTTTTCATCTCTACCTTGAATGGAATAGCACGGCGATTAATTTAAAAGATTAGTTTTGAAAAAGGAAAATTGATTTTATTAGCATAGCGATTTTCCAATAAAATCCTAAAAATTTCTACGATGCAATGCCCTATTTAAAAACGGCGTTTGTTAATATCCCTTCAAAGCCTTGAAAACTTTTGGATCTTTTTTAATAAAAAGCCCGAATCGTGGGGAAAATCGGGCGAATTCAGATAAACCAATAATTAGAAAGCGAATGCATTGGTCTATACAATGCACTTCAAAGTGATCCAATGTGCTGACTAAAGCGTACAATTTTTTTAAAACTCATATTTACTGTACAACCGATGAAATAATTTCAGTGAGGATACATTTTGTAAGACCTCCATTATTCTACCCCTTAAAGAGTATACAGAATTATTATTCACATTCAGTAAATGAAAGTTCATTTATAATGCCAAGTATTCAGGTAGCAGACACATGCATGTTGTACCCAATCTACCACCCGCTGTTGGTCACTTCGTTATTCCTTCTCTAGCTAACAGTCATTATTCCTTCCTCTCCACCTCCATCCTCATCCCTCTCATCCGGATGCGTCCTGGTATATGCTGGATTTTCTGCTGATGGTGTAATGCATCGAAACCCGGTTATTACATACATAGGCATCATTATAATTAAAAGCTTATAAAAAAATAATGATTATCGTTATCTTAAATATCTTTAGTTTAAAATAGAATTTCACCGAGTACAGGACGCCTTTGTGCATATTACGCCTAGGTATGCATACGCGTATTAGTAGATTTATCCAATGCTCTCATCTCCAACCTCTCTCTCCCCATCCCTCACCCTCCCTCGACTAACGCGCTCTTCTCTCACTCCCTCCCTCAAAAACATTCTCTCCCCGTTCTCCTGTTCGCCTTGACCCTCACCCTGTATAAATGTGTCCGTCCCTCCACTCTAGTCGGCGCCATTCCAAACGCTGCACGACAGTGAAAGGGGGTGAGATAGGGATGGAACGTCACTCGCGGCCAACGCGTCACGCCATGCCCTATCCCCTTCATATTCCCCTCTCTCTCTCCTCTATTTTTCCTTCCATCCACCCTCACCCACCCCACTCTACGCACGACTCAGGGATAAAAAAGTCTTTCAAAATAGTTTTTCGGTTCTTCTTAGCGTTCTTTTTTATAAAAACGCGATTATGGTTTAAAATTTGAAAATGCTAAAATTGAAATCTCAGTCGAGCAAAAATCTTTAGAAAAATGACAACATTGGAGAATGGAATATATTCGCTCCATCAATTAATTGTATACTTGTTCAATTAATAAATAGATAAATTTATTTATAAAATTGGCGGAATCCACTTGGTTTCATAGTGGAATTCATATTGATTAAGCGCTATTCCGAACACGTGGGAGTAGAGATAGCGTGTGTTAAAGGAGCTAATCGATGGAGTGACGAGCGCGGTCTGGTGAGTCATTATCATTTCGAGTGGATTGATCGATTAGGCTGATAGAACCGAGGTTAATATTTAATGACGACATTAGGGCTGACTGTTAAAAGCAAACTGTTATTGCCTTACAGATACAATACATAAACGTCCATAAACGAGGCAATATTCATCCAGCGGCGAACGCTGCGAATAAACCATACAAGCTATCGAATTCTACACCGAAACGTCAAAAATAAATCGAAACTATAGTTTTACAAGCCGATAGAAATTGAAAACATACTATAAGAATGTTAATAAATATTTACGTTGCCTTCCCGCGTAGTATATATCACGTTAGCACATTTAGAAAATTTAAAGGTAGACTTGAAAAGTTATCTCTTTCTACGCATTAAAAGTTGTTGAAAGCCGAGCCTTCTCATGAAAACATTGTCTTGAGGAAGAACTGTGTCCATTTTATTCAACCGACACGTTGAAAGTCGCGCGTTACGCAAAAATCAATTATCCCGCCATTATCATTAATCTCGCGCGCGTTTTACGGGGAGAACAGGTTGTGCCAGACCGGACGGCGGCTCAACGGATGTCTTCAAAATTTCTCTCACTCACACACGCGGATAAACGAAACTGTAATTAATCTCGTCCGGCATTATAAAAATACCGCTCGCTTTAATGGTCTGCGGTCCCTGAGATTACGAAATACGCTTACTTTCACCACCGCGAAAGTTCTGTGCAGGAAAACTCGGGATTCGGGATAGGACGATAAGCGAAAAGTTGATAGGACTCTCGCTCAAGCGAAGAGGAAAAAGATGAGTTTTTAATTAAGAGATTGGAATTTGAAATATGACGCGCCTGACATTTTCTTAATCACGACCACAGCCGTGTCAACAATTCAATTAGAATTTCGAAAAGACCCTCACCGATTGTAAATTGAATCGACACAGGTGATTAAAATATCCCAATAAAATGCTCATTACTCTAAAGGTGACTTTGAGGTCACAAAACTCGTCAATTCCCAGTCAACAACACGCAACGTGTTGCCCTACATCGGCGTTGCCCTGAAGTGACTACTTATTCGGGTTAACACCATAGACAAAATATTTATGAATCGACGAGATTTTGAAACATTTGAATCATTCGATTTGGAAGCCGCAGAAATATTTATTCCCCGTGAAAGGATTATCTGTCCTCTTTAACAAGAGAAGAGGCAAAAATGAGCTGGATTCGCATTTTATTTTGATTCCCGAACAACGTAATAATTACCTCCAAACGGTGAAAGTCGGAGCTGTACTAAATGACTCAAAGGTTATTGCCAAAACCCGTTACGTTAATTGCATAGGTGAATGGATAGATTGATAACATTATTCACTGAACGAAATTACGAAGCATCAAAAGCAAATTAAAAATTTAAGAGGATAAAAATATATCAGTTTAAATTAAATACTCTACTTAACAGGTACTGCATAGCGTTTCAGAGCTTAAAATTGCAAGATTAAGACACCTGCAATTTTTATTGTTAAAAAAATTCTAGAAAAGTAAATGTATTTAAACAGAGCACTCGGGCAACTGATTTTCACTAAGGTAAAATCATTTTAATTCTCCGAGACACAGTTGCATCATAAATGGAATTCATAAATATAGCCCACTGCCAAATAGCTGTCGATGCGAAAATATTTTCATTAACTCGAGACCTGATTTATTACATGACATTTAATCCCAAACCGCTTAAGGATTGCAACCTATCTTGCCGTTTACCGAGGCAACATAATAATCAACTTGAATCAAAACGAGTCGAAAAAATCAGATTGAAAACGATAAAAATTATTAAAACACGCCATCATCATTTATGTCAGGGCATCCATTACATAACGAAGGTACATTTTTCATGTTGGAAGCATTCATTTCTTCATTTGCCAAAAAAAAGATTTCGATCACAAAAACCATGACCGCACACATCCATATTCATGCCCCTCCATTTACCCTTCCATTGTTCCCTCTTGCTCTTCCCCTTAAAGTTCCCTTCCCGTTCCTCTATCGTTCCCATCAATCTCCATCTCTCCCCTCCACAATCACTCCTTCCACCCCATCCACTATCTCCCTCCCACTCCCTTCACGGCTCTCCTACAATTCCTCCTCTCTCCACTCCCCCCTCCCCCTCTCTCTCCCTTCGCCCACATTCCTCCGAAAGGCGTGGACTCTCGATGGCTTAACAGCCGCAAGGGCCCAATCTCCCTCTCTTTCTCTCCGTTTTGGGTCATCGCAAAATCTCCTTCGTCCGATCGTGAGAGTGCATTTCGCAGTGATCGAATCGGGAGAGTAGGACAAGCTTGCGGTACGTGAAAGGAACCATCCTCCTCCACTCCTCTCTTTCTTCTCCCTGCACCTTTCTTACCGCCTGTTACCCCGAGCGGTTTTGCACTAGTTTCGTCCTTGGGTGTTACTCCTCGCAGGGATTCGGCGCGTAATTGTCGGGGGAGTTAACAATTCGCCATTTGCGTGCACCGAGAAATTACCACCTCCCGTCGAAAAGGAGAAGGATAGTCCGTTCGAATCAGCAACGTATAATTTGGCGAATAATCGATATGTCCTTTTTTCTCTTCGTACACGTCCCGCGGGATATATCGGTAATGTCGGCATTTAAAAAATGACTTCTCCGTCTTTTTGCGAGTTTATCTGAACGCGGAGGAGGTAACCGAATAATGACCCCAAGGTTAGAAAACGTTCCATCGATGTCGGAAATTCCTTTGGGGTTAACTAAAACACAATTTATGGCACCTGATCGAGGTAACGACGATGCTAAATCACCGCTTTTAACCGTGACATTTAAGAATAATGGCTTTTTAAAAGCTGAACTCGATATCGGATCCGTGCCAGGATCCACCCTTTTTTGGATAAAAATAAAACGGCGTTTCGATATCGCGCCGAATAAATATGCAAATTATGATCGGAGTAGACCGGTATTTCGTCGTATTAAAAAGTAATATGAAATTGTGAAAATAACTTTAAAAACCGTAAAACATCTCATAAAAAATCATGTGATTAATTATTAAAATTTCAGCGGTAAATGGGATATATTTTAAGCATATTAATGAGTAGGGTAATAAGAAACATCCCCCATTAATACTTATTTAGAAACAGAAAAAAATTTCCTTAAGCGGACCAATTATTTATGAATGTGTCTTCTCTTTTTAAACTAGTAAATGGCAATGTGGTCGAGGAATGCATCAGTGCCACTGTACGAATGCGAAAGATTTTACGTTTTAACATCCGTTGAAGATCCTAGTTCTTTTTATTGAAACCTTAGTTTCTGCAGAGACTAAAGAAGAAATGGAGGGCTACGTGTCGGAATCCAATGCCAACGTCCGACTTCGCTCAATTTCACGCTTCTTCCAATCTTTATCCTCATCCCCAAAACTCCGTTAATGTCCCCACACACTACCTTTCTCCTATGCCGTTTTTTGCTTAATTCTTATCTCCGCACGCAAAAAAGATGGCCATCAAAACCTCGATCCCGGTTCTTTTTTAAGTTTGTTTAGGTTTAGATGTCTTTCTTTTCCCGTTCCTCTCTCTCTATTATTCGTATCCCATTCACTTGCTCCTCGTATTCTTATTGCGTAAAATTCACAATTTTCCGGTTTTCCTCCTTCGGTACTATCACTTTGAACTGTCTTCATCGGTTTATCGGCAATTCGGTTGATCTTCAAGAAAGGGCAAAAAATTATTCGAGTGGGTGAAAATGCCGATCATAATCTTACTGGGTCGCGGAAGTGATGATTATCGATTGAAACATCATATACTGACAATTATTTTTACTAAGCATAAAACGATTATCTAGATCCCACTAACATAACAGCAGTCACTCAAAAAGTGATGACAGCAAAAACTTCAACATTAGCCTCGTTATTTCCGACCGGACCCCGATTCGCTTCCAGAATATCGTACGAAAAAAACGCGCATCGAATTTCGCATTTTTGACCCAAATCCTTCCCGCCTTTTCTATACCTACCCGGATGCAGCAGGAATAAGAGAAAGAAAGAACAGGGGACGCACTTACTATGACCAGACGCTTGAGAAATGCATAAGGATTTACAATTCTCCGCGTGTCGCGGTCGTTGTGACACCGTCGTTAACATATATCCAAGTTCCCGGAATACTTAAAGATAGCCGATACAGTCAGAGAGAGAGAGAGAGAAAGGAATACCTCGCGCCTTTCACCCTTTACCCGGAAGAAGAAGAGGTTGAGAGATAGGGAGAGGGAGGGAGAGAGAGAGAGAGGGGGAGAGAGAGATAGGGAGAGAGAGACAGACAAAAGGGACGAGAGATAGCTATCCTCTATTTCCCTCTTAGAATGGATAGAGAGAGAGAGGTTATGTTGCTATCCTTGGAAGTCTTACACGTAGTTTCCTCACCGAGAGTGACGTCACTGAAAGGTGAGGCCGAAATATTTCAGAGGGTTTTGCTGGAAAAGGTGTTCGCGGCAATGAGTCCGTGCGTGCGAGTCCCTCGTGTTCTACGGATAAGATCGTGGCTCGAAGAGGGAAAGACAGCGAGAGCGTGCGAGGGAAGAAGTGAGATATGATGTCAATGGAAAATCTTCGTGTCAAAGGATTTTCTCAGAAGAGGCACGGGCGTGACAGTTTCAGATAAAATGAATAGTTGGAATAGGGGAAAACTTTAAGCGAACTCTTATGTTAATTTCTTCCAAATTTTACTTCGCCGTCTTTCGCTGAATATTTTCAGTCCTTAAGAAAAGCTGCACAACCAGAATTATCCAAAACATTACAGTAAAATGGCTAATTCGAAGAATTATCCAGCTCTTCTTGCGGCTAAGATCAAACCAATAATTCGAAATTCTCCAAAATAATTCTTATAAATCAGTAAAATAGAGGTCAAACCTCGATTGTCCGTGTTAATTTCACTATTGTAAAAAGGGATAATTCGAAGGCCTAGATTCAAATCACAATCTTTAAAATATGTCATTAATTTATCAAAGTATTACACAGGTCACACCGCATTCATCCGAAAGAAAACGAGACCTATGTAAAAAGATAATAATTATCTTTCTACATAGACCGCGCATAACAAAATAATTATTTTATTATACGCTAAATTAGACTAGAACTTTAATGTTTGAAAACAAAATTATTGCGTTCACTGCATTTTGCCGTTTATGAGCTAACAATCAATAAATGAATAAACTTACAAAGCGGCCATAAAATTTTGTTCTTAAATAAAGGAGATGTTATCGGGGAAGATTCTAAATTTTTCAGAATACCTGGATAATCCGTACAAGGAAAATGGGGGTTCTGTCTTATAAATGTGATTACTATAAATACTTCAAAAATTAAATATTACCAACAACGAATAAAAATTCCTATCGCCATTGCTAATATTACTTTGAATTTTTAGCCCTTTCGGATTTGTGGCCTTCAATTAAAATTCCATTACTTCAAAAAAGACGGTAAACTCTAAAATAAAAATGCAGGAATAAAACGCGTTAAGTTACTGCCTCCACCTCCACCAAGCCTCCATAAAACATATAATGAACCTCTCCGGTGCCAAAGGCTTTTGCCGTAAATTTAATCCACCTCACCGCCGCTAGCTTCGAAACTCGAACGTTAGAAAAGGTTGCTTTAGTACTATTGATCTCTCCGACAAAAAAAATTTACGAGTAATCGCGACCGCTGGAGCTGTGGGAAAACTAAATAAGCTTCCTTGCGACGAAACAGAAAAATAAAGATCGATGCGTGATTCTCTTCTTTGCAAGGCAATCGACCAAAGCGTTTTTAAATGCGCGGTGGCAGAATTTCGCTGCAGTCCGCCCAGAAAAAAACGTATAGAGCGTAATAAAATTTGAAAATCACCTGATCGCGCCTATACTTCACCAAGTTAGTTCTGAATAATTGCCACCATTCAAAGGTCTCACAAACCGAGTTTCCGATCAGATCAATCCTCCGGTAGTTAGACAAAGATTTCCGCGATTTCTCTGAAAAAAGGTAGCGTCAACCATATTGAAAATCTGTTCCCTTAAGATGGCCGATTCAGGAAGGAAAAACAACCAACGCAAAAACTCTCGAAATCGTGTAATGGGTGTAGGGGAGCGGGAAGGAGTGGAGGGAACAAGAGGAGGTATAAAAGAACAGCCGAATTCCTTGGCGGAGAAAAGGCATTTCCGAATTCCCAGCCGAACTTTTCATCGAAGACAGATACTAAACAGCTTCGGAACGTGACGCTCATTTTTCTAGAGAACATAGTGAGCGAGCACGACGCTCGCCGACACGGAAACGGTATTCCTAATAAAGATCGGGAGACTCCGTGGAGAGAAAAGGCATGGGCGGATTCTCTGGGGCGAAGAGGCTGCATCCCGTATATTTCTGCCATTTTTGCAATTTTTATCCTTTATTTTGCCTCCTGATTTATTTTAAGTTTCGTTTCGGAAGTAACTACTTAAAAAAAGATACAGATGTATGTAAGAATGTGTGTTTAAATATATGCCCTCATTAATGCTCCTTTAATATTAATTTCCTACTTTACGGTGTACTTAACCACTCTAAGGACAAAGAGAGAGGATTTCGTAAGAGGAGTAATGAGTAAAAAAAATTAATTACCTCTACAGAAGCGACGGTACGTTCTTCCATTAACAATTAGAAAAATTGGAATACGGCAAAATCAAAAATATTCCATGACTTACGCATACAAAAGTAAGACAAAGCCAAATATGAGATTTTTTCCCGATCTGTTGAAGGAAGACCACGTGTTACATGTAAATGCAAAATGCTGAAAGGCCTCGGCATCCTTAAAAAGTAAAAGTTTGGCCAAAAGAGCAGTAAAATGCTTCAAATTATCAACTCGTATACATTTCCAATGAGTGAAAACTAATAATTTCCCAAGATCTATACATCAGATTAACGATTAACGGAAAATGCGACTAAAATTCGAATGAAGAAGACGTCTTAGTAACATACAGACAGAACAAATTTATGAAATGAACAAGCTGTTGTTTTTGACAAAACTTTCTAAAAACTGATGGATATTTTACCTTACCATCGCTATTCTACGAAATGCCTCGCGCAAACTTCACCCGGAATTCATTGACACCACCTCCTTAAATGAAGAGCCCCATTAATGTTCGATGGGTTCCATACGCATCGTCTTCCACTTACCGTCCATTTTGCTCTCCAGACTGATTGGTGAATCTGCGCTCATCGAGTCTCCGTCGGATGAGAGGCTGTAAGAGTGCTCCGTCTTGATAGGCATGTTTCCCAGCACCGCGTCCGTCATCAGTCTGTCTCTGAACACCACGGGAGGGGTTCGGACTTCGTCCTGGAGGAAGGCAGCCGCCGCACACCATTCTGCTTCCGGCTCGGCTCCAGTGCGGAAAACCTCGTGTATGGTCTGCGAATAGAGATCAACGAATAGCAACCTTTAGTTAATCCAAAAATACGAACGTGCAGTTTCTTATCTCAGTAAATTATCACGATAAAACTCCACAATGAGCGACAGAGAATAAATAAAACTTTATATTACCCAGCGTATGGGAAAAGGAGTTAAAAATACCTTATTAGGGTAACTGAAAATGATAACTGTACAGGTTAGAGCTATGTGGATTCGATCGTAATTTGTATTTTCGCAAATGATTCCTTTCATTTAACTCACAACCTTGAAATATTTCTCAACAGAAGTCGTAGGTTTTCGACCGCTGCCTCGAACCTCAAGACAAAATAGCCTCATTTCATATCTCTAATATCATGAAAACCCTATTTCAAAATAAAAGCGTACAGGAGAAGTTAGAAATCTACCATTACTATACAAACAATTAGGATCTTGTTCGCAGACGAGGCAAACATTTAATCAATCCATATTTTTGTCCTCGTTTGCTGAGGACAACATCTAGAAGATCCCTTTCTCCCCCTACGATGCCCCTCTCCTTGACTCATATACAACCATTTGGAGCTCTAATATTCATTCTATTCGTTGTGCTTCTCAAAAACACCTCTTTAGAGACGGCAGAGGGTTTTCCTTTCTTCGAAAACCAAGAGACATCAATGCCCGGATTTAAAAGACTGGAGTTGTTTGTCATTCGAATGGTGTCGTCAACAGCACTCAGAGGAGGAGAAGGAAAAACTTAATTGCTTCCTCTTCCACTCCATCTCCAAACATGCCATGAACTAACTTCCATCCCTCCAAATAATTTAGAGAGCTCAAGGACGCAATTTTCACCGATAATAAATAGTAGCTCCGTAGACTGCGTGTAAATAAGTCATAACGAAGAGACAATTCGTGGTTATTACGTACATCCCGGATGTACCTACAAGTGAGAAAACAAATAATAATTTTCCCCCTTTCTCACGTTTGCTACAGTTAATAATTATTTCCCATGATTTAGGAAGCAATGCAATACAAAAAAAAAAAAACAAAACGATTCCTTTAATTTGAATTCGAGAAAACAATAGGAAATTTGGAGCGTACATTTTTAATGTCTGTCGTACCACGCACCGAGATTGTGTTTACTAACTAAAGGAGGATGAGAAAGGAAGAGGTTTTAAATGGAGTCCTTAAGGACGAGAAATGTGTTCTGTTTTCAGAGACAAATTCTTGTTTACAATGAAAGCGATCGTTAGTAGGAGAGGGGAAGAATTTCTCAACCGAGGATTCTGGTACAAATGTGTTTTTCGCCCCTGGGCTCCAATCGCAAAAGATATTCTCGCCTTCACTCAAGAATTGTTTTCGTTATTACATAACTCAATCCGAAGAAACTATTTAAAAAGTGAGTTTTTCCGAATTTCCGCGTTGAACCTAGAGATGAGGATTTCCTGAAATGAAATTACTTTGATAAAAGCGCCATTCGTTCGTCGCTCATAAGTACTAGCATGGATTGTATATTTGTTTAGATCGTTAGAAAGAAATCCATCGAAAGCGACAGCTCCAAAAGATGGAATTCTGGATACAAAATCTACATCGATATGGAAAGTTCATACTGATGCGTTTGTCTCAATTTTCAGTTAAAAGCGGTACCGGAAATAATAATTATCTTCCTATATTGCTAACATACCCATCTGATCGAACGATCGGAAATTCACTTTTAAATTAATATAGCTCGTCTTCCTAAGATGACCCTATCTTAAAAATGCAAGCTTTAGGTAAGAAGGTACGTCGCTCCGTAACATCCAAACGATACGAGAGAAGTAGCAAATTCATAAACGGGTTCAGAGGTCGTGCAAAGAATTTGCGCGCGAAACACGCTGAGGGTAACACCTGCTTCGGAAAATCTCGATATGCGGAGGATACAGCTTGGGAGCGCTGCGGAAGCGTGTGAAAACGCACGAACTCACGTTTAGAGCACGTTATCAACGTTTCAAGAGTAAATAAAGATGAGAAATGAAACCGTAGAGACAAAGGTTTTGTCCTCGCGGCATTTTTATTAATCATCCACAATGAAAAGTAAACGAGGTCGCCAGAAATTCCGGAAAAGAGAAACAATTAATCTACCAAGAATATCACACGATGAACCGGCCATAAGCGCTGATTTTTCGTCGGTCACCATTGAAGCGCTGCATACTATTTGGGTAGGTGGGCACTTTAGACGGAATTTCATATTTATAAATACACGATTAAAATTTCGGGAATTTTTCAAACTGACTCCATAAAAAAATACTCTCGTAAAATTAACTCGCGAAACGAGTTCTAAGGGCGATAAAACCGTGGCAAAATTTTCGCTGTATTTTTTTCAATTTATTCCCAATCGTTCGGACAAACTGGTTAAGCGTTTACGCAGCTTAGCTAGCCGTGGGGACACGTGGATTATTTAATCGAGGCGTAAATAGCCTAGCGGAAAACGCACTGTGGTCTCAGGAACGAAGAGATAGGGTTTCAAACCGGTAGTCAACTTACCTTTTGATAGTACGAAATGGCGTGTCGGGACCATGTTTTCGTATTATTTTGAGGACGAAAAAATTACTGCTCAGCAAACTGACGCTATTAGAAACGGCAGTGGTTAAGTAAATATAATATCGCTTATTTTTTGGGTTAATACAACATTTGACGAAGTCGTTAAGCGAAGGAGAATAGATTTTCCTGAACGGTTCAGGAGAAAAATTCAAAAAGAAAAAATTGATGAAATGAACGAGCTCAATTTTAAATACCTACGAGAAGTTTGCTCCAATAAAAGCAAACAAGAAAGTATTCGGTGGAAAGTCTTACAGTCTAATTGCAAGCGACTTTTAAACGGGCAATTATTGCACTAGATTAAAAGTTGTTCTTCCTGAAAAAAGCTTTCGACAAACTCCCTCTCCCGAATGTTCCGGTACAAATAACGCCAAAAATAAAACGAAAAACGATAAATAAAGAAGCCGCTCGCTGCGAAAGTCATTCATCTTCCAAACAAATTGTACCGGCCGTCCTGTTTTACCGGAATGTTTACTCCCCGATTTCAAGTTCTCCTTGGGGGTGGATTGCTTTTTGTACTCTTTACATTTTTTTCGGCGACGAAAATGGCGTCCGGGCTGTGTTTTCCGCTAATGGCGACTAAACGAGCAAACAAATAAAACGATTCGATACGGGACTCGGCGACAAAGTAGTGATTTCGTTTCCCTCTCATCGTTGCGCCCACACGCTTCGCATTTCCTCCGCTATTTTGTTCTACGGAAAACTTATCATCGCTCTCACACAAATAAGCGATGGAATCGGCTTCCAAAGGGTATTTGCTTCGCTTACAAGTGAAACGTCAAACCTCTTAATTACGGCAACAAGCGTTGGAAAAATCTTCGACGCGATATCGATCATCACGTCTACTATCGATCGATCGATAGATATGGCCCTTCGATTCGCGGGGTACTCAGCGCGCCTTGGAAACCAGCGCTGCAACCACTTTGTTGCACCCGAACGTTGGTACGGCCAATAGGTAGCGAGAAACAAATAAATGAATCGCGTTTATATCGAGGATCGACGTTAAATCGACTTATCGATTCCGAAAGTGTCGTAAATTAGCAAGGAGGAACTCCTCAAACCGGTGAACTCATCCGCTCTTGGCGTTGTAACGGGGACGTTGCAATAAATGTCACGCCTTTCCGGTGGATTACGGTTCGACGCGAGGAGAAAGGGAAAAAAGCAGGCGAGATTGGCAAGGCTGCTTCGGCGGTCTATGATAATAACCTCTTTAACCGCATGTCTTTATCTCTCATCCCTTCCTTCTCTCTCTCTCTCTCTCATACTCTGCATCCCTCTTTCTCTCCCCCCTCTTCCAATCTCCTTCGTTTCACGATCCCTCCTCCTCCCTTTTTACATTTCTCTTCTCTTGGGCAAACCTGTGACCTTCGCAGTCACGAACCATTTGCATGCCTGGAAATTCTAGCGGTCAGGCCCAGTCTCCGCGGTATGTTTCATTCTCGTGGTATTCCAAGGGGAAAACCGTAACGATAAAAGCTCCTTGAGATAAACAAGATTAATGAAGCCAAAGATTTTCTCTTAATTTTCGACAGCACCTTATAAGATAGGGATTTCATTTTTAAGAATGGATCAAAATAAGTGGTAGGAATTTTAAGCCCATACTCCTGGTTCCGAAAATTCGTTATTGTGGTATTTAACGTATTTTACAACTCAGTAGGGGTATTTAAACCGTTATGATGAATTATTTGATTACTAGCCCGTGATTTCAGTGTCATCCAGGCGCAAGAAACGTTTAGAATCGTACTGATTTGAAAGAAAATTTTTGCACGTCGTGACACTTGAAGAAATTAGTATAACGGCAGCTAGTGTGACGTATGGAAGAAACCTTGACGCGCAAGAATATTTAATCCAAAATAAAAAGGACTTGTTGATTTTCGAGCGTTTTTTCTTCGAAGGCTGATGATGATTTGAATTATAAATCTGGGAGACGAAGAAAAGAAATTCAAACAATCACTCGACTAACGAGATATGAAAACAAAACTTAAAAAATCACTAGATTATAGCTTATTAATTGTGCTCAAATTTACTGCCTACTCTTCTAGTTTCGGTACCGAAATTCCTCAAACAAAGGCAAAAATTAGTTCTAGGGAGAATGAAACTATGTATATGTTTTCCATCGCCAGAAAATCTGCACCCTTAATCGTGTCACACCAAGATTAAGGACGCAGCCTTCATGGAAACAGATAACCGACAACCCCTTCCCAATTTGCATAGCTTAAATCTACAGTCTGGTTTGCAGTGCGATTCAGATCTATTCAACTCGATCACTGAGCTCGATTGTAGTAAAACAAAACATCCAGTCGACTAATGACTGAATCGAGATAAATAAACACGACATGTTCGTTCTATCTCCGGAGTATGCAATCCTCCACGTCCAGCAAAGATAGAATCTTCGCCTTATTGCATTTGTACGCCGTTTGAACACGTAATCAAACCGACAATGTTTCTTTATCCTTCGATGCTTCTTATCTGCCAGAATGGAAAGTGAAAGTAAGTTTTTAACGCGAAAAATAACTTAACCACGTCAATGATATAAATCCACAACCTCTGTTTCTTTCTACGAAGCACGAACCCGCTTGTGAAACTAATGTTAGAATTCTCGGTTATAAGCTTCTGAAAGATTACTAACAATTACGGCAGAGAAAGGTTGCCGTCACGAGTAATCCGAGAGAGTGACTAACAATACCCCGAAGGGCGATCAAGGACGTCAGACTTAATTTCGTAATCACTCAGAATCCGGAACAGTGTTGCCAAATGAGAGGTTTCAAAATCAACTTCACACTTTGGGGAAACGCTGAGGTTCATTAAACTTGATTCGATGATGTATTCGAAATGCAAATAAAGCAATGGGCAACTTCTGATCGCATAATTTATTTGAAATAACGCGGGAAAAGGTTGAACCAACTGAGAAGCACATATCAGAAAAAGGGTAGTCTTAACGTAACTAACTTGCAGCATTTTTGTTCAAAAAGATGATTCAAAATAAAATTATCGATCTCATCTTACGACTGAAAACAAATTGACAAACTCTCTCTCCAGTCATCACTGATGAGCCTGCTTTTTAACACTAATGCACATTTGTTTTCCAAACCGATACGGGAGATATAGCTTGACGATTTAAAAAAAAGACTGCTAAAATTAATTGATGATGAATCCATGTCCGATGATCGAGCATTTTGCTAACCTAAACGAAAATCGTGATCATAGCGTTTTTTCTCAAACACTGACGGAGAAAATATGAAGTGCTTCGTTTGGTAAATTATTTTCACTCCTTCCGCGAAAAATGATCGAAGATGCCGCTCCTCGAATTTATTGAAACGATATTTTGATAGAAACGTGGAGATTTTCTCTATCTTTCGCGGAAACATCGTGATACAGTAGCATTTCAACAGAGTCCGTCACGGCTTAGCTGCATGACTGAGAGCGGTCTGGCGATGGAGCAAAACGAGGGATTCTTCGTGAAGTGGCGGCCTTCCCCCGGGAAAAAATATAAAATCGACCGGGAGGAAACAGGGAGTTGCAACAACGAATGTGGCTGCCACGGAAACCGAAAAGAAGAATACTCATCGCAAAATAAGGACTACAACTTCTATAGTTCCGATTTTAGATTATTTCAAAATGACAAAAAATAGACAAAATAAGTACTTAATAGTATATTTGGTTTTTTAGTGCTGTAATAGTCATAAAAAAGCTATGGAAAATCATATACCTAAGCACTTTAGCTACTAGATAGCCGTCATCAGTGGTATTCGACGATTGAAAATACTTTTATTGTTAAGAGCTTATTCTTTTTAATTAATTTTCAAGGCAAATTCGAAGTTTATATTTTCAACCAAAACGATACCATTGTTATAGATATTTAAAAAATTCCATAACTCGATTTTCTCCCCCCCCCCCCTTTGTACTGATATATTATACATACAAGTTACATTGCACGTCCATTCAATTAGTCTCAAGTGTCTCTAATACTCATAAATTCATCTTTCGGTATGAAATGTTCCAGCGTCAATGGAATTAATCAAAAATAATAACGCGAAGTGATATTTTAGTAGTAAATTTGTCAAGTATTCACCAGAAACAGAGAAATATTTATCGATCGAATAGCATTCAGAATACTCCAATTTTATTCTATGGATGTAAATCGTAGCCTCGTTCTTGTTCTTTTGAGAACGTAGAACGGGAAAAAGGTTCGAAATTCCTCCCTCTCATCTTCAAAAGAGCTTCGAGCCGCCGACGAAAATTGGATTGCATAATTCTCGACCGCCGTCGCTAACAGTTATTATAATGACCTAGTAGAGGCGTTTGCATGTACGTGTGCACATGAGACGAAGAAAAAAGTCATTATGCTAATGAAAAGTTTCATTGTTGTGAAGGAATCCACTCGCCTCGTAGCGGAGACATTGACATACTTCATGTTCAGAATGATCATAATAACCCGAGGCTTTTTGAAATTAATAAAGAAAACAATCAAAAGAATGAATTGTATGAATGTAGAATGGTTTGTATCTAGGAGACGACGAAGGTAAATTCAATAACCATAAAACACTTGAGCAGATTTACGCTGAGGGCAGATACTTAGTAGCTGAACTGAACCTCTGGTTTATGGGTACCTTCATCGATTAAGAGGACATTAAGGATAAAACCGCTATTTTTGTACACTCCCGTATCGTATAAGCATATAGGTGTTTATCAGAATCTCCAAATACTGAAACATGGTGAAAAATAGGGGAGTTCCGCGAAAATGTGGAAATACCCACTGAAAGGTTGTAAAAAACCTAAGAAAATAAAACATAAGGGCTCTTAGAGCTGGAGTTTTAGTAGACTTTAACGCCAAATCGAAAAATATTCGATATAAAACATTCGAAACGACAAGAGACTAACGAT
The DNA here is from genome assembly GCA_028673005.1 of Tanypteryx hageni. Taxonomy (NCBI): domain Eukaryota; kingdom Metazoa; phylum Arthropoda; class Insecta; order Odonata; family Petaluridae; genus Tanypteryx; species Tanypteryx hageni. Next base: position 113,012,704 of record CM054114.1, on the reverse strand, counting down.
ATTTACCTCAGACGAGCATTGAAAGAATCCTTATTTCATTCGCTATATGACCAAATCTTCGGTTCTCGAATCGGAGATTTGAACGCCTGTCTTCCGTATTTTTTTCCTTTCGCTAAATATCTTCTGGAATTCGCAGCAACCCACAATGCAAGCTCACGAAAGGAGTTTTTTTACTTTTAAACTGCGCCGCAACATTTTAGGATGGCGGAGGAGTGAGAGAGAAACTTCTGGAGGAGGAGGAGGGGGAAGCTGGGAGGGAGAGAGGTGAATGCCTCCTGAGAAGAATTCAAGGGGGCGAGTAGGAAGTGGTTGAAAGGAGAAAAGGGGAGTGGGGGGGATATCGTCATGGGGCATTCTTGGCCTCACCTACCTCCATTCCCTGCTCTCCAGATCCCCTCTCTCACTCCTCTCCCTTCCACGCCTCCCCTTTCCACGGGCCCCGCTGAAATTCGCACGCCGCACTTCCCCATCGGGGGAAAACGATAACATGTGTAAAAGTTTTCGTTGCGTCACACTTGTTATCCTTTTAAGCTGGAACATATGTCTTTCACTTATCGTGCTCTAGGCGTCACGTTGTGGTTTATCTCTCGTTTCGCGGAATAAACGGGAGCCATAGATAAATCTCGTAACGGATAGTATTCTTTCGGTCTTGAATCCTGGTCGAATTTCCCGATGGATAAGAATATTTAAGCGGTTCGTAATTTCGAATATCGTTGATGCACGGGAATATCTCGAAGAGCTTTAATCTTTTGAAACAGGGATTAAGAATTTTATATTTTTATAATGCTGACGTATTTATCAACACACTAACTGAAATACAGGATGTCTTCATTTGAAATTACCATGACTCTAATAATAATAAATTAAAATAGAAAAACCTAAGCGCTTTCTAATAAAGCAGCTATGATTGAAAGGGTAAAAAAATATTTTTTTTTCAATATAAAGAACCGATGGGAGGCAAATAACGTGTTGAATCACTAACAAAATACCAAACATGACTGTGGCATTCGGAATAAAATTGATATTTTACTAAAGCTTTACTCACATTATTTCACATCACTTGTATATTTAAGGCGAAAATATTTTCATTAAATCTCCAAACAAAAATGGAAAACATCGAGACAGTAAAAATCCAAAACTGATAAACACGGAAGCAAAAACGTAGCAACGACGCATAATTAAGAGCAAAAGTCGTCGAAGCGCAACGCGAAATTAATTTCATCGGATACGTACGCATGCCTCTACAAATAAAAGCGAAACGTCCGCCTGCAATAAAAAGTCATAAAATGAGACGATTCCGAATCCGCCAAAAAAAGTCTTCGGGAAAAGAATCGATCGATACATACCATAAATTCCCCGTTAAAAAAAAACGGATACATTTATGTAAATACGATGTTCCGGAAAATGGCAAATCTCTGTTTGTGCGGGAGCGACTCGAATCCGGAGACCACTTAAAACGCCAAAGAGGGCAGATAACAAAAGAATAAAAAAGAACGTTATTGACTGACTGACTGCTCTCTCCGATCTATTCATAAAAGCCACTCAGCGGGGTACGTCGAGAAAGAAGACTAAAGGGAAAGGAAAAAGGAGCGAAAACGAAAATCGCGACGCAGAATTTCCCGGACCGGCCACCAGAGGACTCTGACGTCGCCTCGAGAGGGGGTTGACCCTTAAAGGAGAGCGGACCATAAGGAGTCCCCCGCAGTAAGCGGAATGTTATACGGGATGAATTACGAGGTGAAAACAATATTTGCGAGGGTTTTTTCATTGGACGAATCATAACTCCTGAGATCGGAGATGCTCTCCTCGAACTCGACGGACCGGTATGAAAATTTTATTTATCCCCGGGCTTCCTTTACGACCCGAGTTTGTTTAGGCGAATAATTGCAAGGCAGCCCACGTGTTTTTGTCCGTCCGAGCAGAGCCCCGTCTCTCGCCGTGGATGTCAATAACCTCGTTTGGGCAGTAGTAGGAGTCAGGTGAAAAATTATCGCCTCGTGTTTCGGGAGAAAAAAAATATTACCGCGGCGATGAGAATTAGGTTACGGGCTACTCTTAACGATCGTCGTTATGATTGAACGCGATGCAAATTGAAAAAAAGGGCGTAAAAACTAGAAATTAAAAAAAGTTTCTGAAATTATTTTCGAATTTTCTTGACATGCCTTTTGTCGATAATATTAATACCAGTACCGACGAAATATTCATCGATGGGATTATGATTAGGTTCACTCAAATCCGAAGGAGATGCACGCAGCGTTTCCTTACCAATATCATTTGAAAATTATAATCAATGCATTGTTTAATAAAATAACTGGAAGATTATTAGTAATAATGGCAAAGGAATTTAAAACATGTGAAAATTCAAAGTTGATTTACATTGCGAAGACTAGATGCTTAAGAAAGAACAACTCCAGATTCGATAATTTTTATCATGAAATTCCACAAGGAATATTTTAATAAATATTTTTACAGGAATCCACTTTCTCTTCTGCTCTTTAGAAATCCTTATCGGTCGACAATTTCCCAAAAAATAAAATAGCCGCGTAATGAGTATCATTTCCGTAAGCGTTACGCAAAGTGAAACCAAAGAGACCCTTTTTTCTCCACAGGTGGCAAGCTAATCCAAAAATGCATCATTTCTCAACTAAAAAAAACTCCAAATCTTTACCAAGTCCGGAGCATAAAGCATCCGCGTGCACCAATACCACCTGTCTAAACAGAAAACTTTATTATCGGGTGAGCGAAAAGAAAAATATCGATCCGTGGCGTAATGAACGAGACCCTGGCAGCCATAAGCTCTAGACAAGATATCGTGGAAGAATTTTCCAGATCCCCTGGACGTTACCCATAAACACGTGTATGGGAGAATACCTGTTTGTCATTCCGAAGACTCCTCTCCCTCCCTCTTTTCTCTCCCATCCCATTATACGACGAGGAGGTTACCCATCCCCTCTCCCCAATCCGACTGGATACTCGATGGGTCCCCCATACCATAGGTAGAAGAAGGATGAGGGAGACACGCCACTCCCACAGGCAAAGAGAGGTCCTCCTTCGCTCCACTCCCTCCTCTCCTCTTCTTTCCTGGGTGCCTACAAAAGCCAACGTCCTACGGAGTAGCCGACCTTGATCTTGAGATTTTCGTGGACCGCGCCCATTCCGAAAACTCTTCCGTCGTATCTACGCCGTCTAAACCCATTCGCTCTGGAATCCTCTCTTCGTCTCTATCCCATTTTTATCTCATTCAACATCTATTCAAGTTCCCCAAGGCTCTAGGAGGAATTGCTACGACATTGTCACCTCGCGAATCACACCTGATCCTTATTTAATAAGGGTTCTTATAACACGGTTTGTTTTTAATACCAAAGTTTAGATAACGCGGATTATGGCTCGCATTAACGCGGTTTGGACGGTCTTGGGTTGTGGTATTGCAGATTGTTGAGCGAAAACGAGTTTGGAAGGCGCTTTGTTTATAATCAAAAAGAGGTTTGAGAATTTCGGGACTGGAGGAGGGTGTCTGAAAGGGTATAGAGCGCAACCCTCTTTCATTATCTAAAGCCCGCTTCAAATATCACGGATTCACATTGCATGGCACTTTATCAGAACGTGTGATTGGAGGGCCGGTGTAATTGTAAAATAAACGGATTACAATCATTCCTGACTCTGGGATACAAAAATAGAAAGTAAATTCCGAAAGTCATTTCGTGTTAAATAAATACAGTCAAATACTTATCATACCAATCTTATGGGAAAACAAAAGAGTGCGAAACAGAAATTCGAGTAATTGAACCTCAAGTTAGCGTTCAGAAAAAAGTGACAGGTAAACATTTCTACGAATAATCTAAAATCGTGTCATATTCGCTCGTGTAACAGAAGTGACGTCGATTTTGGGCTCTTTCTTTCCCTGAAAAAACATTACATTGCCAACCGCCTTCTTCTTTGACAGTTTTTATTTTTTGACGACATCAACCCGCGATTTCGTCAGACTCGCCGAGAGAAAAAAGAGGGGAGATTACTTAATTTCTCCGGCCCATCTGCAAGGAGAGACATTACTTTCAGCGTGGATGCGAGAGCGGCGAAGTAAATGTAGCAACCTGTCACGCCCGTCCGTCCGGCAACTTGCTTGTCTCATTTGCATCTCCGTCCCTTTCTTCCCACCCTCCCCCGCACGTCCGACTCCCCCTCCATCCATCACCATTCCCTACCCTATTTCCCATTACGACCGATCTTTTTTACTTTCTCCATACGTAATATAGGGGAAAGTATTGTTTTCGTGAAAAAAATCGACTTCGAGATTTCAACGGAAATGCACGTTTTGAGGTCCCCTGAACACGTTTTGACCAATTTCTCGATGATGTCTACGTGTGTGAGATAGCTTTTTTGTGGGTGCTCTAACTAAAAAACTATTAATCAGGTTAACGTGAAATTTTATATTTAAGATTTTTATAACTGATTAGTTTTTGGTAAAAATCGGTCAACCGGAAGCGGGTGTTTACTGTTGTCACATCCGTTATTTTGAAATATTTGCTTTAATAATTGATTAATGTAAAATGTATTGGAATAAAAGTTGTAGGAAATTTAATTTTCTACAACCTTTGCTTGAAACATTTTCCGTATAATGCATTGTTTAAGAGATATCTTATATTTTTAGCTGCCACCACCACAACACCTACCGACGACTATTGTTAACAATTAACGCTTAGTTACGTCTTAGTAACGCTCCCTTTTCTTTTCTTAATTGTTGGAGCTTTGTGGCTATATCCAACATCAGAAGGCTATGGTTTGAGTTTATTTCTGTTCTTTGGAAAGTCTTAAAATTTTCTCGCAGTTTCTTAAAATATTTATTATCATTTAATCTAATTGGAATTTTTAGAAATATTATAAGCATGGAGAAAGTCATGTAGTGGCCACATCAGATTTTTTAATAGAAAAACCTCTCCGGAGAGGGTAAACAGAGAGAGAGAGAGAGAGAGAGAGAGAGAGAGAGAGAGAGAGAGAGAGAGAGAGAGAAGAATGGATCTCTTTACGGGATGTCTGAGAATCAGATCGATCGATATTTAAAATCCTAGCCCACCAGCCAACGCTTTCCGTATTTATTTACGGGATTCAAATACTTCTCCCCAACTATAACGTAGAGCCGAAAATGTGACAGGTCGGCTCCGAACTGGCGAGATTTAAAACTTGTTTTCCTTTGAAAAGTTATGTTAAGAGACAAAGTACAGGAGAAATTCATTATCTCCAAGTTCGGTATTATCCATCGATCGGCATTAAGTAACATACTTAACGACTTGGATATTAATTTCTCAAAATGAAATAGGATTTATCATGGATATAAAATAAAGCAAGAAGTCTAAATCAGGACTAATGCAGGCTGGTTTCCCAAAGTTGACGTCCCGAACTTATTACTTATATTGACAGGAAATGTTTCAGTATGTGTTAGTCATTCCAAGGAATTCTCATACCATATATACCATCCGAGACTTCCTATTTAAAACAAATAGGGAAAAAATGTTCCTGGAATGGAACCCGAGACTTCAATCTTCGCCAAATAAAATACAGCCCGGAGGTGGGCCTCTGCATCACGAGCTTCATACCAAGTTTCATGAAAATCGGCCCATTGATGCAAAAGTTGTTAGTAGGGGACAGACACACACAGACAGGACCATTTCATAAGGCTATGTTTCCTTTGGAAACCAGCATAATAAAAATGACATTGTTTCGATGCTCTATGCCGTTTTATTTTGCACCATACTCTACGACTAGAGCCCTAAATGTAATTAAACTTTTAACTTGGGTTTTGTTTCGGATTCCTAATTTTTTGAGAGCCACTGGACAAATAATGACAAAAACTGAATACCGCCATAAAAAAACTTTTTCATTTTGTAATACGCAAGATTTCTCCTTGTTCCGTGAATTCTGAATAAAATATCTCGAAAAAGGTCATGCGTAAAGTTGGAAAAGCTTGCGAGTTGTCTGATGGGAAGAAGAATGCGTGACCTTTGTACTACTCACGAAAACTGGAAATTTCAACGAATAAACTCTTACCGGAATTAAAGTTGTTTGTTATTTCAATTAATACCAGAAAAGCGTTGAAGAAAAGTATCTAGTTATGAGGCCCTTTTTTGTCGTTTTATTTTTTCGTCAAACTCGGTTAGTAAAAAGCGCTTCTTTTTCTCGATAAATTAAACAGATAAAACAAAAAGAAGTTTAATCCCGAAAGAGTGCACTGCGATACAAGTACATTCTTAAAACTCGACCAAGTAGGCCAAAGAAATCCTTCAAAGTCATTGAAGATTTCAGCGCTAATTTCCTTAGGACGACGTGAGAGACTATTCTTAAGTAAAACTAACGCAGACAAAAAATAATTGGTTATTTTCTTTGCGAAATTGAAAATAAATACGAACATTATATTAAAAGGACGTGGGGAAAGAGAGGGGCTGGAAGAGATTGGAGAAACGACGAACCATGAAGTTTAATAGGAAAACTAGAGCATAGTATACAAAATAGGGAAGAGGAAATAATTACATTGAAAATCACACAAGTCTGCTTTCCAAAAAAATATACGTTTCACACTGAATAATTAATTACCTGCGGCTGTTCCTTTCTCTTCTCTTCCTTACAATTTTCTCGCCCTATTTTAAATAGTTTGACTGATTTAATTCGCACAAATTAAAGGATGTATTGTAGGGAAACAAACATTCTTTCAAAACGCGCTAGAGCATCCAAACAGAAGGGAAAGAAGAAGAAATCATCAATGAAGAGTGAACGAAGAATGAAAGAACATGAAAGAAGTCGAGCATTCAGCAGATTAGCGAGATAATAAAGCGAGGGTGAGCTAGCGAGATGTGAACGCGAAGGAGAAAAGGAGAGAGGAATGAGGCGAGGCTGGAGGGATGAGAAAAAGGAGATAGGGGAAGCGAGAAAGAGAGAGACGGGGAATAAGTAACAGTTATACTTGAGCGCCGTCGCGTGTTCTTCAACTCAACGCCGCTCTCCTCTTTGAAGGCACTGTGGTCTATTCCCATAACACCGGTGAATGGCTCCGGCGGTTAGGAGAGCGAGCGAGCGAGGAGAGAGAGAGATGGAGGGAGGAAAGGAGCTCGACTGCTCTTCCGGGGTGTGGCTTGGCGAACAAGAAAGAGCGCAGAAATACATAGGGAAGGTAGCGGGAGGTGGGCTGGAGAGAGAGAGAGAGCGCGGATGGATGAAATAGATCGCCTTTCCTCTTAACCTCAGCCGCTCACGCCCTCGCATTCCGCCTCCATGAAACTCACCCCGGGGCGATACCTCGAAGATGTTTTTGAGAGATGTTTGACGTAGGCGGAGTGTATCTGAATTTGCGACTTAAGAGCTTACTTTAAAGGGAACTTTGTAAATCCGGTGTAATCCCATCATTGAAATTTTTTCTCCTACGCGGAATCGCCTTAACCACTTGTTAGCTTCACCCGAAAAAATAATGAAGAGAATCAAAGGTGCAATTTAAAAAATGATTGATATGAAAACTCGGGATGCTTTCTTAAAAATAATTTTTCGGCGTACTTTAAAAATATATATTGAATAATATACGTCAGAGACGAGAAAATCATGGAAGCGACTAAACTGTAGAGTCGTAGCCCCTCTGACGGTCACAACTGGTTATTCTCATTGGTTCGCGGAAATGAGGCTCTCGAACAAACGTCACATCATTGTAACAAGATAGTGGGTATTTGCGTCAAGATAATTTCAGATCGATAAAATGTAGACATAGTGATTCGTAGAAAAAATTGTCAAAGTAATTGCGTTAACTACGAAAAGGCTGCAAGTAAAGCAACTATTATCTTTTGCCGAGATGTTTCGATTAAAAACGCCAATCTCTCCAATCTACTGATTTCGTTGAGGTAAATTTAATAACTATTTGGAGTTACAAGTATTCTATATTTATTAAATTCCATCATTGAGCGAAAAACGTGTGAGAATAAAAATGAAAAAAATGACTTTGTGACACGAGTAGATTAAATAGCCAAATTTTACATTCGATTAAAAAATATTAATTTCTTTGTTACATATAAAAATCTTTCAATCAAATATACGGTTAAACTATTAATGTACATACTTCAAGTTTCTCATTCCGCAAACAACACAACACAACAAATAAATTCGACTTGTGTTTCAATTAGCCAGTTATACATATGAATTTTGTCGCAAACTTAAAAAAATGCTAGCGTCCATAGAGCAACGCTCTATACGTCAAATCTAACGTGTATTGTTTTCAGCGACTTCAACTCGAGAGAATGCACTTACAAGTAAATTAGCAGAGACCGGTTAAAAGAAAATAATAATACTAACCCAGACGGTCTATATCTGTCCTCATTCAAATTATAACATCGCGGATGTTTGTCGATCAATTAGTACTTCAGACAAAATAAAATCGACCCTTTTGGAGATCTCATTTCCGACTGCAAAAATACTCGCAAGCGCAAACACATCAAAGATAATACGCGAGAAATGCAGCCCCTCTTAGCTTCTTTTGCAGAATTCAATTTCCACTCAACTCTCCACAAACTCGTGTCTACTCGTTGCGTCGGAGACATAAGGGGCAGGGATGGAGGGGGGCGAAACACAGAAGGAAAAGTGAGAGAAAATGAGGCACTTTAAAGCACTCGGATGGAAGGGACCCCGTGGTGCGGGGGAGGAAGAGGAGGGGGAGCGAGGGAAAGGGCAGGGAGGAAGGAAGGGGAAGGAGGGGGAGGGAGAAGGGGAAGGAGGGGGAGGGAGACGGGGTTAGGAGCCGGAGATAAGAGCAATGAGAAAGTACGAAGAGATGGTAAGGATTACGCGTTGGAGGAGAGAGGCTGAGTAGGTGGGAGGTAAGAAGGGAGGGGAGGAGGCAAAGGGGAGGGAGAAGAAAATTCTCTTTGAAAGAGGCCTTATTCACGATGGCACCGACACTTCGGCTTATGTTTCTTCCGACAATGAACAAGGATGTGAAAGATGTGAGGTACGGTAGAGATACCATGGAGACGGAGGAGCAGGGAGAACGAGAGGGTAGAGACAGAGGTACAGAAGAGGCATAGAGAGGTAGAGGTGAGGATGGCAGAGGGTAGAAGAGAGGGGCAGAGGGTAGAAGAGAGGGGCAGAGGAGATAGACATAGGGAAGAGGTAGAGAGGTCAAGGAGAGGCATAGAGAGCAGAGGCTGAGGAAGTAGAGAAAAAAGGTAAATGAGAAGCAGAGCGAAGCAGAAAAGAGAGGTGGAAGTGAAAGGCAGAGGACATTCTGAAGGTGCATAGGAAATAGGCAGAAGAAAGAGGCAGAGGAAATAGGCAGAGGAAATAGGCAGAAGAGAGATAAACGAGAAATAGGATGCAGCAGAGCGAGGCAGAGATGAAAGGCAAGAGAAATAAGGACAGGAGAGAGAGAGAGGAAAGGCAAAGGAGTGGAGAAGAAAAGGAGAGCAGGAAACAGAGGGAAAGGATGGAATGGAGAGCGGAGGGAGACAAAAAGAGCATAGGAAGTTATAGACGAGGCATGTTAAGGTCGTGATGGAATCCGCGCTCTTACGCACACCACACAGCACCGACCTCGGAGAACGCTCGCCGCTTCTTTCTCTCTCTACCCTCCTTCCCTTTCTCCCACTCCCTCCAACTTCCTCTCTATCTCCCCCGAGAAATTCCCTCCTCCCCTCTTAAAACCCCTCCATAACTCCAAGTCCAGGGATATATGCTCTCATTTCGGACTAAAAACTTTCACGTTTCCAAAGGTCGATGGAGTGATTGCCAGCGAGAATGTTTCGCGCGTATGCTTTTGGAAACGTGAGACTTCTCTTCTTTCCTCGAGTTTTCCCTTCCTCTCTCTTTCTTCCTCTTCTCCCTCCCATTCACCCTCTCTCTTAATCTTTATGTTCTCCTATCCCTCTCGAATCCTAAGTGGCGGAATAAACACTTTTCGGAAACCTGAGGGAGAATGATAGGGCGAAGATACAAGAGAATTGGAGGGAGAGAAGGGGAAAGAGGGATGTAGGAGGAGGGGGAGTGGGGTGGAGGTGGAGAGAAAGAAAGGGGTGAGGAATTGGGGCAAGAGAGGGCGGTAAGTGATCGATGTGATTGAGGGTTAGAGGGATACGACGAAGGGCGGTCCCGGAGATGGAAAGAAGGAAGAGGACGGAAAGAGAAGCGGAAGAGGGAGAGAAGAATGGAGAGAAAGGAAGAGAATATAAGAGAGCGAGACAGAGGACGAGTAAATAACATAAAAAACAAGAAGAACCAGAAGAGACAGTAGAGGGTAGAAAAATGACAGAGCGAACAGGAAATATAGGTACGTCTTTGATATGGTGAGTTTGTGACTAGTCTGTTTTTCCATTCAAACGTTTGTCAAGTAGAAAAAATTCAACACCATATTACAAGTGTTGAACTAAATTAACGCAGTTGTCAATTAAAAATAGGAGATTGATTGAAAAAATAAGAAATATTATGTAACTATATCTTAGGGAAAAAATCCCCAACCAGGAAAACATCCACTACCAGTGTGGTCTGAAAATATTGCGAAAACAACCGATAGCATATATAAAATGTTGAGATTAATAGGAAAGTAATGCATACGTATTGACATATACACATTCTTGTAATACTTTAAAATATTTACTCAAGAAATAAAAATGAGAAACAAAATGTTCAAGCTATAAGTTACACACTCATAATTAGGGACATGCTGATTCGAATTAAAAGAGGCATTTTCCAGAAAAATGTAATAAATAAAGACCAAATAAAATTATTAAAATAAAATATATATATATATATAGACGGCGAGAATAGACGGAGGGCTGGAAAAGTGAAAATGGAGAGGAGTAAGAAAAAGTGAGAGAAATTAAAGAGAATTGAGGGAGGGAAAGAAGAATAATTAGACGAAATGAGAGCAAAAGAGAGGGAGAAATAAACAGAGAGGGCCTGGGAACCTGACAGAAAAGGCAGAAATATCTTTGTAGGGATAAAACGATGGGCAAGGGAGAAAACGACTGACCGACAGGAAGGATCAGAGAAGAGGGTAGGATGTAAACGGGTAGGGAAAAGGGAAATAAGAAGGGGAGATAATCCTGGGAAGGCGGAGCTGAGAAAGGGTTGGAAAGAGGTAGGAAGTGATATAAAGAGTATTGGATGGAGAGGTGTGGGGGGCGAAAATGAATTGAATCGGACAGAATCCTGCGGTTTTAACGCTATGAGGGGGGGTTGGAAGGGAAAAGGGCCTTGGTTCCCTCTTCCTCCCTCCTACCCCTCCCTCCGCTCCATGCGTAACGGGAAATTCCTCCCCCTTCCCGCAAAATGCCTATGCGTGGGCGTGAAGTGAATCAGAGTCCGAATACCTTATTGTTACTGTCTCTCACTTTCCCTCTCTCCATAATTCTCCCTTCTTTTCTTCACCTATCCCAAGAACGTGATCCGAATAGAAAATATGCGGAAATTATGCACGAGGCTATTCAAAGGAAGATCGTCTGAGCACGTCACCGAAAATATTTTTCTAATTCTTCATAATTTTTGTTAATTCGTGTAACCTCGTCAAGATATTTTCTGGAGAAGCTCGCTTTAAGTTATTTTATTATTACCTCGGCAATTCCGCTAAATTTTAAATACATTTATTTCGTTAGCTGTACATTCAATATAAAATGTACATAAATAAACAAATCTATAAAATGTACATAAATAAACACATCTATAAAAAGTACATAAATAAACAAACCTATAAAATGTATATCAATAAATAAATCTATAAAATCTTTAAATTTCGTGTAAAAAATCAATATGCGACCATAGTAGTAGTAACTAAATTCAGACACGGTGGAAAACATTTAAGCGCGTCGTCATCCCAACAAAGTCGTAAAAATAATGTGCGAGTCGAAGTAACATAAATAATGTAGTCCGTAAATCATGAAAACGAAAATATACGGATTTAAGTCGTCACGCCATTTAGCATTGCCCAGATCCTCGCAATTCGCCTCAGCGTTTCGGAAGACACGCGCCAAAGGTACGAATTCACCATAAATTTTTCGAAATCCCCTTGGCGGGTGCTCCATGACGTCCTTCCCCTGCTGCATGTCTCCATCGAGCACGGCATAGCAAAAAGAAAGAAGAAATCATAACACATTTTCGAATCCTGTGCTTCTCGCGGGAGTTTCCGCCATCATAAATATGGGGCATCACGTGCTATCTTCCTCAGATCTCCCAGAATCGGCACGAAGCAACTACATCATCAATATAAGTATATATGAAACGTAGGCTGACTTTCGAGCGAGACATCCCGGCGAGTTGTAAAAAGAGGATAAACTCTCCGCTATTTATCACATCCTTGAAAAATATCCTTTCAAATAAAAATAACCATGCGAGCACGCAGTACACAAAGGCGCGTACATACAGAAAGATATATAAACATTCATACGCATAAATTCATATAGGTAAAACATACAAACACAGGCGGACGACATGCTATAATTGGAACCAGAGGAGAAAAACAGTACGAATTTGGTACATTTCGCGTGGTTGAAAAGGAAACCCGCGGAAAGACTTTCTTTTTCGAGATATCGAACATAGATATATCGAATATTAGAGATGTCGAATATTAGAGATATCGAATATTAGAGATATCGAAAACTAGATATATCGAACATTAGAGGTACCAATCGTAATAGATGTCGAACATTATATATATCGAGCAAAAAATATATCAAACATAGGCGTACGAGTGATAGAAGTTATGCCACATTAAGAACCACAACAGCCAAAAATCACTCGGATTTCATCTCCTTGAATTCATTCGTCACCATCTCCGGAGGGAATAAGGACTTAAGAAAAAAACGTCCCGCCAAACAAAATGATAAATTAATTCCTTTCGCCGATTTATTTTCTCCGACACTTCTATCCTCTTCAAATGAAAATCCGACCTCATTTTTTTCCTTTTCTACATCCTTTGTTCAGACGTCTTTCTCTCTAATCCTCTCCATTCTTTAAAGCACGTAGGATCGAAAAGGGAACGCTTGGCTATCTCCGCGATAAAGTCGGTTTCCTTTCTTGCCTCCTCTCATTTTTTCCTCTCTCTCACTCCACTCCCCTTTCCCTTGAGTCTCTCGATTCTCACTCCATTCTCCTCCGTGCCACTTAACTCCCTGAACAACCCCATAGGGCGAAAAACCTTGTTGCTTCAAGAAACTTTCACCCAACTGAGGAAAAATGGAGTTCAACGGACATTTAGGAGTAAATAAAAAAAGTGGAGAAGGGAAGAAATAATACGGGAAATCTTTCTCTCTCTCTCTCTCTCCTCCCATGTCCGTCTCGGGTGCGAACAAATTAGCTCTCAACGGTTTACAGTTCGGATCGATATTAATCGGCGCTAATTGTCCTTTTGGCTAGTGTCTGCGGTGCCGAAAGTATTCACTTCTCGCCACTCCGAAAAGAAATGAGAGGAGTGTGTTGAGGAAGGGAGGGAGGAAGAGGCAAAGGGATACATATTTTCTTTAAACTCTGGACTTAAAAAATAATACAAAAAGAGAACGAATCAGAAGTGGAAACAGAGGGCAAAAGAAGAAAAGCAGGAAAGAGTGAATGAAGAGAGATGGAAAAGGGGGAAGAAAATGAAGAGATGGGAGAAGAGGTGAAAGAGGTAGGAGAGAGGAGCGAGAAAGCGAAGGGAAACGGAGGGAGAAATGAGAGGATAGTGGGAGAAAGGAAATAGAAAGAAAATGTGAAAGTGAAAAGATGAAAACAGACGAACCTCGCCTCTATAATTCGAATTTTCGATAGGTCGAAGTGAATATTTTTTCTCGTTTGCGCTCGTAATAACCTAAAATTAAGTTCTATAACCCGAAATTTCGATAAGTTGACTTTTTTCTGTTCCATTTATCGAAGTTAGAGTTATCAAAGTTCGATTTATCGAGGCTCGACTGTGGTATGTGAGAGGAAGAAAAGAATACAGTCATAGAGAGAGATGTAAGGAAAGAAAGGTTGAGGGAGGGAGACGGAGAAAGAGGTGGAGAAAAGGGGATGTCACGGATGTAGTCAGAGGAAAGTAGAAGTTGGATCGAGTGAGGAAGCGTAGGAGGCGACCAAACGATGCGGAGCTTTTTTTTTACCTTTGGGAAGCATTAAGTGGAGCGAGAGTCTCTCGCAGCTGCGCGAATCTTTCGTCCGGCTTGGAGCGATCTGATTGGCCGAAGAGATATATCCCCGGCTTTGTCCTAATTTGACTTCCAAAGCGAACGGACGAACAGTTTTCTCCGAATCTTTTTTTTACCATTTCGTCTCGCGAAGGGATAGGTTACAGATTCACCGAGCACCAAAGCCTCTCTTCTTTTACGGCATATCCAGACACGGATCATTTTTGCGTAAACTGTCTTGACTGTGTGTCGAGATAAAAAAGATAACGATAAGAAACATTTTTGATCGTCATCTTCGGACAAAATACAAAAGTTTGCAGGACAAATTTTGAGATGCTACGGTCTCTTAAAGAAAGCTACAGAAAGAAGAATGCTAGGAATGAGGCAGAGGTGTGAAGGGAAAAGGGATATTGGGTTTATTGATAGAAGGAGATGGATATAAGAGGATGGAAAGAGCTTGGATAGGACAGATTGGTTATGCCTAAAACCAAACGAGAGATAGAACACGTATGATGCCGACAAAAGTTTAAGCTCGATATAGCTGGCCTTGACTCTTTCGTAGTTCGTATTAATAAGACTTAAGTTTTACTAACCTCAATTTAATAAATAACCATATTAGACTCAAGTCTCAATGTTGATGGTGAAGCTATGCATTGAAATCCGGGTCATATTAATTTTGTTACTTAACGGTTATACCAAAAACTTCGTATTTCAATTGTTATAACTTTTCAAGTTCATTTTTGAATGTCGGCTTCGTTTTTTTGAACTATCATAGATACATTGAGGTATATAGGGCGAAATTTAAATCTCTGCAATCAAAACTTTACGCTTTCTATAGCACGTTGTATAACAGAACATAGAATGTAAACAAGCGATCCTTTGCTTCTCTCTTGATTTAACAAAATGTCAAACTTCATTCAACCGACACTGTATTTAGGATCGTTTTAGGGTGAAGGTACGTGAAGTATTACATAAATTACAAACACTTTAACCCCCATAACCCACTGCCGGCAGGCCCGACAGTGTATCCTTTCAGCGACACTCAAATATGACCCCAACCTACCTATGGAAGCCTTGGTATTATCCAGCGATGGCTGGATCTTATTTTCTAAAACATCTAACAACCCCTCCCCGATGCTACCCGCATGGTTTCCAAATGCCGACATAGCTGGTTTTCCTCTCCATCAGTTTCTCCTCCTCATCACCATCCCATTTCTTTCCTACGTAGATTCCCACACGACCTTTAAACCCTTGTGACCTTTACACGCACACCCTCTCTCGCCCCGATGGACCAGTTCCATAACATCCCGAGAGATGGCGCGAACGTACTGTGGTCGCATGGCGACATAACTGTCGTCAAATACCGCATATGCACGCCGCGGGCAGATGTCTCGCCCTCGCTTCGATCGCTTTTAAATTCGGTCCATTCGTCACGCTCCCGAGAAGGGACATGATTGGAAGAAGAGGATCAGATGGGAGAGGTGAGGTCAGGCGAGGAAGGGGATAAAGAGAGTACAGAGAGTGATTGGCGTTTAATTGTATGTGATCGAAACATTCTAATTCAGTGGGGGCGCAATTTTCATTAGTCTACGTTACGACAAGAAGAAATCTCGAAGCGTTGGAAACTATTGAGAATACGTAAATATATTTCGGGTCGAATGAAGGTATGCACGCACCCACAACAATCCTTTCACCATTTTCCGACACTCTTCTTCGAATCTTCTCTCCACGTTTGTGACATGAATTCCGTAATATAAGGCGGACCTGCCCGTAAGTGACCTTTAAGGAACTAGTTGGATAGTTTTATATGATTCACAATTTTCAAATGTTTACCCTTTACTACTGTTATTCCCAAAATCTTTGCAGTCGCGGCACCCTTTCAAAGATAAACAGAATTTCGCCACGCCACCAAACTTGAAACAAGATTTTATATCTATACATACGGGTATCATAACACATGGCCCTTTGTCGGTACTATACCATAATCAATTTATTAGAGGAAGAACTGCCCTAATTACCTATCAACACTTCCAAACATTTCATTTATATACTAAACAAAGTTTTTCGCGGCACCCCGGTGCGTCACAGCACCCAGTTTGGGAACAGCCGCTTTAAGCGTTCAAAAAGCCACCTACATTTCAAGACGCGAGGTATATCGCAAGCAGTATGTCAAAACATCCATCGTAATCGTTCCTTTTTGATAAAACAACCGCTTCCCTATTCTCTCCACACATGAGAAAAAGATTTCGATCCGTACCGACCTCCGATAGCCATGAACTAGGCTTTCTTCTTCGAGCGTGCAAAAAAAACCTTTAAAAAAACTCAAATAGAGCTAACCAAATTTTCTCCTCGGCGAAAAACGACAGAGAGAAGAAAAAACTAAGAAAACCAGACGGACGAGCTACGCCCTTTGGATTTACACGTCCATCACGAGGGGACGGTGGGTGCGGAAGGGAGAGGATGGGTTGGACGCGCTTCCGACCCATTGCCACCTTCGTCCGGCAGTAGAAGAAGAGGCAGGAGGTAGGACGCCGCATGAATAATGCACGTGGCGACCGACACCAACCTCCGGTCTCGCGTGTGAAGTGGGAGTAGCGATATAAAAAAGGTATCCACGAAACACTTATTCCAAAAGCTCGAGACGAGTCGCATTTTTCGTTCCCACCCATAAAGCAGCTCCCAGGTTTTTTGTTTATTTCGATTCTCGCGAAATCGCGACGCGTGTTTTTTTGCTCGTTTCCCCCCGCCGTTTTTTTTCACGCTCCTGCCGCGTGACTTCCGAGCAAGGATGCTGCGGCGACATCTCACGTTCTTCGCATAAAGAAGCGAACCCGAGGGTTCGTTTATTTTCCCTCTTTCGAAAGTAAAGGAGAACGCTATTTATTTTTTAAAAGCAGATTGGGTGGCAAAATTTCGGAAATGATTGGCAACCTTGTAGTTGCTTAGAAAAGACACGCAAATAATGGCACAAATATACTTTGAAAAGGAAAGATTATATCGTGACATTGCTAATGGAGGTAATCTGACTCTAAAAATCGTATTTTTCGAGCCTATCAGCAAAAAGATTGCTTTCTTTTTCGCTTCGTTTATTCTTAAACGTGATCCGTCGCACCTTACCGAAATATCCCCCGAGAATCGTCTGTAGGCGTTTGCGTATTCAGAAAATCGTTGTTTTTTCGCAAAAATTATTTTCGCGTAAGACTGGAACGGTAAATTTCTCACTCAAGCGTCGCCTGTGATTATTTTATTTTACAATTTTATACGCTTCTTCGAATCCCTTCTTCACTTGCCATTTTCCATCAATGTCTTTTTCTTTGTTCTCAAAGCACCCAAGACCTCCTATATCAAGGGCATCAACCCGTGTATTATTGCTTTATAACATGTAACGATACAACAGTACTTTTTGATGATAAGCAAGTTGATGTGCACAAATGTTTCCCAATTAAATTTCAGTTTAGGGCAAGGTGAAAGAGTGATTTTCATAAGTTTTGGGTTCAGATTTGAACCAGGACTGATTAAATAGTCCACAATTTCTGTATTTGAGGTCTCAGACTACAATACCTTTAACTCGACCGTTTACTTGTCTTTGTGGTACACATTTTCACCTGTATGTTCCATAAAAATTATATTTTCATGAAGGGTTTGTTTGTTTGTTTTTACCCATCGAACATAAATGAAATTACATTTTAACAATACCTCTTTTCAAGTTAATAATTCTTTGTAATCTAACCAAATTTTAAAATGAAATGTATTTCTTCAGTAATCCATTTCTTCGTTCCCCGAACAATATTTTTAAAAATGTCACCTCGTAGCTATGAGTATCCTGAATGGGATAATCCGAAATACCATCGCAATTAACGTTGCTCCAATTAATATAGACAATCAATTAATCGATGAGGTAAACATTTAATTGGCGTCCTAATCCTCATTCCCCATAAAAACACCTTCACATGACGAGGCATTTTTTCTTGACAACATACGCATTGTAGGAATAAGGGACCCAATTGCATCGATTCATCTCTAATGAAGACCTTTCTCTTTCCATCCTCTATTGCCTTTCGCCCCACCTTTGATCATGACGAACCTCCCCACTTTTCGTCCATGAGACTTCTGCACCTAAAGCTCCTCTCGTTTCCTCCTAATGATTAAAAGCCGTATCCGACCTACTGATACGTCCCATCGAGAATACGTCCTCTCCTTCATTAGCTACTTTCAACGAGAAGAAAGGAGATTGTGAGGGACGAGGCCGAAACGGAATAGTTTCTCCTATCATCGACAGAAAGCGAACGACTTCATTAAATCAAGAGATTTGCGCGCATGTGAGATAAATCACGGAGGACTGGAGACAACTCGGCGATCCGGAATTCTTCGTGACGTCCGATATTCCGCCCCCACGCCACACCTCCGTCTTTTTGTCGGCATTGGGCGTGTCTCCGAGCATGCATAAGGCGGAATTATGCTGAAACGGACGTATGTCGTCAAAAAGAGATGGGTAGATATAGATAACTCCATAAATCTTTCCTTTTGGAATGGACGTGCGGCCAAAGAGAGATTTTGCTTAAGGCGGAATTGCAAAAAAAAATCAGACGGAGCGTTACACTTGCCTAATACGATCAATTAATCACAGCGCTAGGGTGTAAGAGGAAGTATAGTAGACGTTCTTGCGGTCATATCGCCGTTGAGGTTAACGGGAAATGCTTTCGTCCCCACGATTAACGAGCCAATTCATTTTACTTTTCAAACCATGCACATACTTTGTAAGATAAATAAATATAAAAAGAGGCATCTCAAATCGATCAATCGAAATTATATTAAAGTCATTCGCACCTTTCGGCATGTGGTGTATTGAAATGTGAATTCAAGTTCTCATGTATCAAATACTAAAAGAGCTTCATACGTTATACGGCGAAAATTTTACGTATATCACGATATTCGTTTGGTTATCTTCGTATATCCGAGTTCTACAATCTACACTGTAGTGGAAATAATAACTAGAGAAGCGGAGGGGTAGCACGGGAGTGATTGAAATTTGGTTCACTTTGTGCCAGCACCTCGCCTTGATTTGGATTAAGATACCATAAAATATTCATCAAAACCAATTTAAGCACCGTAGTTTCAAATCAGTGGTACACCTCGATGAAAACGAGCAATGAAATCTTTCGCAATTCTTTAACACTAACGTAAGATGGGCTTACATTGCTACTTCGTCCGTGTTAATTCAACTCTTCCGTCTATAAAGAGTCTGCAAGAAGCTAATACAAAATTCTTCCCATAGTAATTTAAGTCAATACATAAAATAAAATATTACATGAAATGCATTAGATGCACTTTAATAAAAAATGAGATGAATAAACGCGCGTTACGTTAATAACACAATTCCACCATTATTTCAACCAAGAATATATGAAGGAAGGAATTTTCTTAGCCGTTCCCTCAAAGGACCCCTAAAGCTTCCTTCTGACAGGTTGTCGTTCGCGCTTTCCTCCTCCGGAAACGACATACGACTTATCAATTTTCTATACTTTTTCGGACGGCGATACACTTTCCTCGCGGCCGTAAAAAATGTTATCGCTCCATAAACTCCCCTCGAATCCCACACGCGTCTCTGAATGAAAAAAATCCACGCGCAGGATGTAATCTTATTGACCCAAATTACTCGCGACGGGGAAAAGAGGCGAAAGACCACGGACAGAAAACAGAAAAAGAAGAAGGGGAGAGGGGAGAAACTCAAGGATTCGCGACACTTCACCACGCTCTCGACTTCCCTTAGCAACCAAACACTCTCATTTCACACTGTCGCACTCAATACCCTTTCCACCCTCTGCACACACCCCGTCTGCTTCTATAATTCTCTTACACCAAGGGCGGGCAAATCTTTTACGAGGCGCTTGCGAGTGTTTTGACCGGCGGCATTATAGTAAGCTTAGCCTAAGTTGAGCTCTAAGAGTCAAGAAAAAATTAAGAGTGAAAGAGTTGTCAAATCATTGAAAGGCAACTTTGCGATACCCTACACAACCTTTCTCCTCAGTACCTTCTCAAATAACGGATATAAAGGGAGAGTGGATGGTAATTGAGTTAATTATCCCACAAGAGAGATAATCTTGATTAAAATAATAATTACATTAATGTTTTTATATTCTAGGTATTCTAGTAATATGAAAATATCTACGTAGCGTATGTTAAACGATGCATATTAATTATAATGAGCCATTAATTCATGCAAATATAAATCAGAGAATATATTCGTTTTTTACCCCATCTAAGCTGTACACGCGGTACTTTATTGTGTATGATTTGGCAAAGTCGCTCCCTCTCTTGCTAAATGCTAGAGCTCAAGTTAGACTGCGACAAATATAGAGCTCACATGCACAGATAATTAAGGGAATGCGAGGGATTTTACCAGTGAAAAACGATTATAAATAAGTTTATAACGTCAAAACTTCTCTAGGAAACGTATTCCTAGCATAATTTTAAGCATCAAGCATAATATTATCCACATTGAAATGCCACGGTTCGCTTTAATAATAGGCTCGCCAGCCGTAGTTTTCTCAAGCCCGTGTTACAAGGACAAAATCCCTATTATATCCAATCCTTAGACTTATGAAAAATTGAGCCTAAAGCTCCTCTACAAAAATCTTTCTTGGTCTTCTTCTTAAATATACTCCCTAAAACTTTAATTCGTTCTCTCATTTATTTCACTCCAAGATACATCTAAAGATCTCGTTCAAATTTCCTTCGAGCTTCGACGCGTTGTATTCTTAAAACCACCCCTATCAAACTTTTCTCTCTCAAAATTTACCCTAATATAGTTCCTTCCGAAATTTCTATCCAACATATCTTTCTAATCTTTCCTGTCGATATTTCATTCCAAAAATCCTTCTCTCCCATCTATCTCATTCTCAAAACACTCCCTTAAAACCTTTGCTCCAATATCTTTACTTCAAATATTTACGTTGCCTGTTTCCTTCAAATATCAAACCTTTCACTCAGCTCCTTCAACCTTTCGATTTTTTTCCCTACTCCTGAATTTCCTTTCAAATTCCTTCAATCAAACTCCCCCGCGAGACTCCTTTACGGCTGAGAGAGGCGGGCACGCGCAAACACGTACGCGCACACACGACAGCGAAATAGGCGTGGAAACTAACCGGAGAGAACAGTTCGTCGACTGAGCGAGATGGAGAGAGAGAAAAGACAGAAGAGGGAGAGGAGTAAAGGAGATAGTGATAAGAGGGAGGGAGGGTGATAAGAGGGAGAGAGAGGAATGGAGCAAGAGGATGGGAGAGAGAAAAGAGACAAGGAGAGATAGAGGGAAAAAGGGAGATACATCTACATGATACACTGCAAGTAACCTTTTTGTTGGAGGTGGAGATAAAGGGCGTGGGAGAGGCGACAGAAAGGGAGAGATAGGGAAACAGGAATGGAGTAAGAGAGAGATGGAGAGAAAGCCGAAGGGGATGGGGAGAACACCAAGAAGTGAAATGGAGTAAGAGAGATGGTGTGAGAAAATCAGGATGGAGGAGAGAAAATGGCCGAAATGAATTACGGAGGATGCAGAGAATAGAGGGGGGGAGGATGCGAAGAAATAAAGAGTTCCGGATGAATGGGGGGCACAAAGGGGGCGGGATATAAGGAGTGGTGAAAGGGCGGGGAATGGGAAAGAGCCTGAGAACGGGGAATGATCGGGTTGAGGAAGATCGGAGGCAGGGAATTATTCGGAGAAGTGAAGAGGGGTGCGGTTCGGGCGTAGTGAGTGGGAGGTGGGGGAGATATGCGAAGAGTGAAAAAAGTGAGGCCGATGGATCCAGTTATGCGCGTGGGAGGAGAGCAGTAAAATATACGAGATAGATTATTCGGGAGGAATTTTTTCGACCGATTCGGAATAGGTGACTGCAATCAAAGGTCGTTCAAGACGTGCGACTAGACTGGTAGGGAGGAAGTACTCAAAGGGGATTTATAGCCTTAGGGAAAAAAGCGACACTAGAGTAAAATTTGCTCTAGGAATGTAAAAAAAGAAAAATAATAAGAATGAACAACGACTAGCGATGGGAGACGGTCCGGGAATTAAAAACTCAATAATAAAATACGATGGTATAAATGAAAAAAAAAATAATATAAATGACACATTAGACCAGGGCTCACCAAAATTTTTACTGAAAGGACCACATGAGGCTTCATGATCCACTATGCGGGCCACATACGGCATTTCAAATTACTTGTGAAAATTTCAGAACAAGTTTTGAGAATTTTTTCGATTCTGTAACATGCAATTCGCTTATATTAAAAGTAGATTTTACCCGAATACTCGGAAAATGTTGTTTAGATATCATAAATTATATCTAATGAATATTTTTGCTGATAAGGCGAGCCGGATCAAATAACTGCGCGGGCAGGATGTGGCCCGCGGGCCGTAGTTTGCAAACCCCTGTATTAGACAGTTAATAGACTCTTAGGCTACTAGAAAAAAGCTAAAAAAAGATAATATGAATAACACTGAAAAAATTAAATCGACCAGGATAGAGATTATGAGAGAAATATTGCAGAAAGAAAGATAAGAACGCGGTGATAAAGATAAACAAGAGAGGAAATAACTGCATCGCAAGGAAAATCAGGTGTATTTTTTAAAAATTTAACGACGAACAAAATTCTGTTATTTTTTCTCTTTGGAGGGAAAGTTATTCCTTAAAAATTTGGTTCCCTTTGCTTCAATCGTTCGACAGATATCGTCAACAAAGACAGACGGAAAAACAAAAACAAGGTGTTTTTTAAATCGCTAGAAAGAATGATAGTGGGAGAGAGACAAAATGACAGTAAAGGGTAGATGGTCGAAGAGGGAGAAGGGGTGAGATAAATAATAACGAGAATCTAGGAGAAACTAAGAAACATTGCGGAAGGCACAACTTGGTAAAAACGACTCATAATGAATAGCAAAGAAAATAAAACAATTCTGTAAAACCAATTACACTATATAGAATACCTTTAAGTCACAGAACAATGGTTTCTTTGCACTGCAAAATCACCAGGGCGAATTAAGTGTATTCCATT
The DNA here is from genome assembly GCA_028673005.1 of Tanypteryx hageni. Lineage (NCBI taxonomy): Eukaryota > Metazoa > Arthropoda > Insecta > Odonata > Petaluridae > Tanypteryx > Tanypteryx hageni. The sequence goes on along the minus strand of CM054114.1, from coordinate 112,989,551 downwards.
TAGCGAAATTTGTTTACAAAGCTGTTTCATTTTCTTTGTGTAATCAGTTACTGTGAATAGAAGTGTATGCAAAGAGGAATAGATACGATCATTAGAAAAAACACGAGGGCAGACGCAAAGAGGAGAGGAAACTTAAAATGAGGATCCGGGAAGGATATGGGGGTAAAATAACAACAGATAAATACAGCGATAAGAAAAATAAAAAGAGAAATGAAGAGATTTCGGCTCGCGAAGAAACACGCGATCGCAGATATGAATAACAGTGAGTTCTTGTGAAAGAGTTTCGGGATTGGGATGAAAATGAAAGAGAAATGGGTTGGAGTTGATGGGAGAGGGAGAGAAAGAGAGGGGCAAGAGGTAGATAGAGAAAAAGAGGGAGAGGGCACGAGAGAGAGAGGGCGTGGCTGCCGAGAAGGTGGTCCATTCCTCTTTCCAGTTCAAAACCTTCCTCTCCGACATGCAGAGCCACACACACACACGTTATTGCAGCCCACAGGCATGTGAGTAAAAGAGGAGAGGTAGATATATAGAGATGGATAGACCTTTCTTCCCTTATCCCCACTCTTCCCTTCTCTCTCTCCCCCGCCTTCACTCTCTTAACCTTCCGGGTCTCTCTCTATCCCTCTCTCCCACATCCTTTTTCTCCCTCCAACGCCCCCGATATTCCCTGCCCCCGCTGCCGCCTGCGCCGTCCGCCCTCAGCGGAGAAAGGCGTGCCGGGGTGTGGCGAGGGTGTGGTGAGCCTAGTGGTCGCTCAGCTTGAAATAAAGGGGAGCGGGAGGAGAGAAAGAGAGAGATGAGCGAAGAGATGGGGGAGGAGTTTAGCGGAATGGGAATAATATTTCGTTCGAGTGCTTCTCACGGTCGGACCTCTGTAACTCGATTTGTTGATAACTCGAGTGAGATACACAATTCCGTTAGTATTCATATTCAATATCTAAAAGAGCTCCTTGACCCGGATTTTAAGCCAATTTTTTTTATTTTGCCCCAGGTCCGAGTTACAGAATTTAGCTGTGATTCGAGAGGGAGAAGAGAAGTCGAGTAAAGAGAACGGTGCATAATACAGTCGACCATCAACAAATCGAACTTGATTCAAATTTCGATGAGAGGAAGTGGACATTTTTCTAGTTATCACTAATATAATTTAAATTGAATTTCTATAACTCAAGTGTTGATAAGCTGTATTCCACCGAGGTTCGAGATATCGGTGTTTGAGCTATCGATGTTCGAGAAGTAGAGGTTCGACTGTACACCGACCCTGTCGCGATAGTGGGGCATTTTTCAACGCAACGAGCGACCTGTCAAGGCGGCCAATTCCCTTTTAACCTCGAGAAAAAACAAACGCTTTCTGGCTTCGTTCTTGTTTTATTCCCACGCCTGCGGTTCAGAGCGGTAAATAACAAATCGACACTTGTGAGATGCCGGCGCGAGCCCGGAACGAAAGTTTGAAAAGTCTCCGACGTGTGCGGGTGTACACATACTATCTTTTGACTTAAATGCGTTCGCGCATAGAGCGCTTTGCCGCCGGGGAGAAAGCAAACCTGTCACAACGGCTCGCGCATTACGGCCGATTTAAATTCCCATTCGCAAAAGTCACGATCTCTTTTGAGGGATGTGGTATATGCCGCGCGTATACGGTTGAAACCCTATAGGGGCGAATGTGACATGCATCACATCTGGGCGTTTCTCCGTTGTTAAAAAATTCGGAACGCAATGAGAGAATGGAATATTCATACCGTTTCGACCAAGTTAAAATTGCCGATTTGAAAGCAGAGTTTCACTTGGTAAACGAAGTGATAAAAGTTTCGGACTCGCTATTGTGATATAACTTCACGTTTTAATGGTTTTCTCTCTTATGATATGGAAATCGAAGAGTAACGCGATGAATCGAACAATAAGATAGAATGGAATGTATGCAAATCGAATAAACCAATTTTTTATCAAGTGGGTTTCTCTGCACTATGATGCGCCGTAAGTGATCGCTAAGTGTGCCACGAAAAATATTTCCAAAACGTTAACCATTCGATTTGAAGATGTTGACATCTTTAGTGCTGGATGCGTTTATACGTTAATATCAATGGCCATATATCACCTATATTTCGAGATGTGGTGCCGCGAAATTCTGTTTATCTTGAATGGAGTAAGCTGCAACTAAAGATTCAATCCCTCACATTTTCTAAAAACTCCTTCGCTAGATAACTTCGGAACTTCAAAGTTGGTGCACGACTCTTTATGTTCGTAAAAGTCTAGACTATTTGAAACAATCACACAATTAAAAGTATTTAAAATTCTGATAATTAACAAGAAAATAATTCCGTGTTGGTTAGAATCCACCCAGGATGATTTTCTCGAGATATCACATCGCTTATCGCCGAGATTAATGCAGAGGAGAGAAAGAGAGGAGGAGGAAGAAGAAACTACCGGATAAAAAGGAGAAGTGATTTACCAGCTCTCACACTCTGAATGTACGAGTACTTTAAGTCCACGAGAAATGGACCGTAATTCAGAAGTAGACACCGCAGCAAAACTCCTTCGAAGGTCTTTGAGAAAACGAGAACTCTTCATAGAGATGGAAGATTACGTCGGCGGATATAAGAAGAGACCGGAATTCACTAACGAGATAAGAAAATTGAAGATACCAATACACGCATTACGATGTTTGCTTATTATCAAGAGGCGGAAGACGCACAGAGGGAGTGGGCGTTGCTCAAGTTTCGCTCTTCCTTTGTGCGTTATCGCACGAACCATTGCTTCCATTACAATTCAAAGAATACGATTAGAATGGAAGAAGGAATTACTTGCAAGAGCAGATAAAAAGGAGCAATGAAGTAATTTTTCCAGATAAACACTGATAAACGCCCCCTCGAAATCAATCTTTCGCGCGAGGGATTTTGTTTACTCTGATATCTCCACGGAGGAGCATTGCATCACGTAGACAACGATCTCGTCACGTGCTTTTACGCAAATCTTGAAATTTTTACCTTTGGATCGGAAAGGAATATTCGTGCACCGGCATCTATAATGGCAGTGATAAAAAAATTGTTCCTTTTTCGATTTTTTCAATCACTCAACCGAAATAACAGCGTTCCGATCATACAACTGCATTTGGATTCCTTTAAATGAAAGGAAAACAGCGGCTCTCACTCGAGGGTTCCTTCAGTCTTTCAGGAATCATTCTAAATTGAACTCGGCCACCATATCCTTCATGGTGGGTGTTTTCAAATAAGAAATTAGGACGGAAATCTGAAATATCCATCGATGAAAAAGGGAGATAGCTAGAGAGAGAAGCAGGAGAAAAGGAAGAAATAATAAACAGCAATGGAGAGAGAACGTGGTTTTGCGGTATTAAGCATAAATAAGCTCAAATATGAACTACGGTCAAGCTAACGACGCGAAAACCAGTTTAATCAATCGCATTCCAAACATTATCAAAACTGATATTGAAACACTATGCTGAATAAGAGACGAGCTAATTTTGATCTTGCAAGAAGATTTTTTTTCAAGTTGTTAAGATATGTGTTATGTCACAGAGATTATATCTCGACTGTCCTCCTATTCTACAAACAGGTCTTAGGTCTAAAATCACCTTTCCAAGCAATAAACTCGCCGGTTCTTCAAAATACTTCCTTTTTGCGGGTGGATTTATACCCGCAAGAGTTGGTAGCTTTGCCCATGACCAGAACCGCCGACACGCCCACCTGTGGATTCCAAACCTCAACAACCCTTCCCGTTCTTTTTCCTCTCTTTCTCAGAGCCTTCTTACTTCCACTCCCCCTTCACACTTCTTGACATCCCCTTCCACTCTTCCTCTTCGCTTTTCTGTCGGATTCGAGAAAATAAACACGCTGCGATTTTAACAGGTGATCATCAGCTACGGCTTAAATAAACGATTCAAGAGAGTTTCCGTGTATGCCATTTATGACGCCGCAAAGTCGAATGAGAAAGACGTGATGATAAACTCAGGAACAATATTGATAGAAAAGAAAGGAAACACAAGAATGGCACGGTGAGGTGAGGAGGCAGATAAAGGAAAAAAAAGGTTGAACTGTATCTCTCTCTTTCGGCAAATATTAGCCTTCCCTCTGGTTATTTCCGGAGCGGAGATCTCGAGACAAAACCAGTGAGTCGATTTTTACCGCTATTCCTGATTCAGCGCGAGCACTTCCTGCCCCTCTCCCCGCCCCTCCGAACCCATTGTTTACGCCCCCACGTGTTTTTCTCTTCGCATCCACCCTTCTTATATCGATCGCTCCTTCACTTCCCCTCTCTCTTCCCCCATTTTCTCTTCCTCATTCCTAACTCCTCCCTAATCATTACATCATCCTCCTCAAACTCCACATCAATCCTCCTCCTCCCTATCCCTCATTCACTCCACGCTCACCATATCTTCTTTCTATCTCCTCTTCCCACTCCTCTTTTTCCCTTCTCTAATATCCTTCTTTCCTCCTCCACCTTCCATTAAAAGCCTTAGCTTCCCTTTCCCCTTCATCTAATTCCATTTCTCTCATCCCGAAATTCCATCTCTTCATTCCTTTCCGCCTTACTTTTCTCTTGATACATGACTTTTATGCCCAAGGACGAAGGAAACAAAGATGGCAAAGATAATGGATTGAACCAAATTGGAAAGACCGGATGAGAGTTCTCCGTGCTCTAAGCTTCTCTTGGCGATGGTGTATCCCTAATGCAAGAATAAATACTAAAATACGAGCATTCTTAGCTTATTTTTTGCTTCATTTTATTTTAAAAGTTACTCGCTGATTATCCAGATTGAAAAACGGTTTCACTCTCTAACGGAATGCTTGTAATTATTATGGAAGAATCAGATTAAAAATACAAGATGATACATATCTTGAAAATAATTGTACATTATAAAATATTAATATATTTTATCAACCGTACATCCCATTCCTTCTGAAGGGATGAAAAAACCAAATCACACGACTCAGAATACTGTTGCGCATATTCCTTAAATACGATCTTATTTAATTGGTATCCCACGAACGGGTGTCCACTTTATATTCTTGATTACTTGAAGAAAGCGCATTTTTGTTGCATGAACCGATACGCGAGGGTTAGTTTAGTTAATTTAGTGCTCAACATGCCCATCTCAGTTGGTAGACTTCTAGAGATTTGGAATAAAACTATCCATAACTAATGCACAGACGACACGAGATCTTTTTTTAATAGAAACAGTTCTTGGAAAACACTGTATGCTTATAGGCAATACGTGTATTTTAAAAAACTTCGAGCAAGCCTGTTACTTAGGAAATGGAAAGTGGGACATCTCGTGCTGAACGCATTCTTTTTACATCCCTTTCCCATCAACTCTTTTTACCCACCAGTATCACCCTTTCCCCACCTTCTTTCTTCAAAACTTAATTCCCTATTCTCTTTCGCATCCTCTCACTCTCCCCATCTCTATCCTTGACAAAATTATCCTCTTCCCACTCTCTGCACTTTTCTTTCCCGACATTATGCACTTTTTATCTCCTCGATTCTCTCTCTCTCTCTGCTCAAACCTGTCCCCCTCCCACCTCCTACTCATGAACTTACACTACCCTGTTTTTTGCATGTTTTACATTTCATTTGCACGACAATGAGTCCTTCGCCTTTTGTTCGCTTTACGGGGGCGGTGGCGTCGCTAACTTATATTGGTTGAGGCGGGAGATTTATTTTTTTGAGTAATGGAGACCCTTTCCTTTAAGGCCTTAAAAAGAAACATGACGTCGGTCTGTTTCTGTGTGTGCACAGGTAGGTAAACACACACATACGCTTAGGTACTTATATACGATATGTATATTTTCTCGGCGCAGTGCAGGATACCATCATCAAAACAACTCATTACTTACTCATTATCTTAACGTTCTTATTATCACTTGCTAAAATTTAATTAACGGGGTAATACATCCTATATATTATACGAAATAACAAACAAAAATGTTTTAAAAAATGAATCCGATAAAAGTACACGAATGTCCACTCGTGCACTCCTACGCAAGAGAACGTCGCAAATCTCTGCAAAGACGGATGATAGCGAAGGACGCGAGGAATCCAAGTGACACAAAGCGTACCTCGGTTTTGCTCTCCCTAATCACGTACGTACACACGCAGTTCGTGGAACTCCCTCATGCATCCCGGTTTTCCCTCCTCCGTGGAACGCTCTCGAAATATCACCCCTGAAGAAAAGGCGTTTATTTTTTCGACGATCGCCTATTGTAGCCTCCGCTCATCTGTTTCCCCTTAAAAAAAAGAAAAGCACAAACATGACCTCGCCTTCCAGGAATAGCGCGAGTTTTTGCCGCATGTCTCGGAATACGTCCAACTAAGCGAGAGAATGGAGAGTGGTAGAGAACCGCACAGCAAGCGGAAGACCTGGGTTCGATTATAGATAAAGACATGAAATTTCCTCCCTTCTCTCTCTCTTGGATTACATAAAATATGAGTTGACATATATTCAAATAAAATGAATAGCACATATAAACAACGGTTATTTAGCAATAAAATATACCTTCCGCTGGAAATAGTCGATGATATTATTAATATTGCGTTCTTAAAATACCGCTATTAGTCGATAAGGCTAATAACAGTAGTCAACAAGGTTTTGGTAACATGAATGAAAGCAAACTTTTTACAATAATTCTGCCATGCTCATTCCAGATCTGAACTTAAAAATTTTGCACCACGTCACAGTTTAGAAAAAAACAGTAATGACAATGTCATAAATTTTTGTAAAAATAAGAATCTATTACTAAATGTTGACAGAACTGGTGGGTATAACGTGAATGTTGGAAAAATTGAAGGATAGAGAGGAAGTAGGAGTGTGATATCGTAACAAACACATGCATTTTAAGCATCAGTGTGAATTTGAGTTCTGCAGATGGAGATAGGACACCATCGCGGCTGTGTGAATTCGCCAGACAATTGTTGTTGTGTGGACAGTTTACAGCAAAATCACAATGTCGATCTATAACAAAGACGTAAAACAAGCCTGTTATTTGTATTTTGCTTGTCATTTGGGAGATCAAGATATAAGTTGGGCACTGCATTTATGCTGCATAACGTGCTACGTAAACCTGACAGAATGGATGAAAGAAGAAGAGCATGCCATTTGCTGTTCCAATGATCTGGCGTGAAACAACCAACCACCTTGAAGACTGCTATTTCTGTCTTACAAAAATTGAGGGTTTTTCGAGAAGAAAAAATGAAATAGATTATCCAAACATCCCGTCTGCAATGAAGCCAGTGCCGCAGTGGGGAAGATCTTCCTACTTCTATTCCACCACCTAAGCTTTGGACAAAAATAGTGATGGTTTTGCCTACTTAAAAGGAAAGTTTCCAAATTGAGTGACGCAAAACTCAAATAAGGTATCTTTGCTGGTCCGCAAATTAGAAAACTTTTGCAAGATAACGGTTTCGAATGCAAACTACACTCCATTGAATTAGCTGCATGGAAATCCTTTAAATCCGAAGTTCATGGGTTCCTGGGTAATAAAAGAGGACGACTATCAACAATGGGTAGAAAAACTGTTCCATAACTATATATATATATGTCACTCAAACTACACTTTTTACATTCTCATTTGGACTTCTTACCAAGCAACTTGGGTGCTGTTAGTAATGAACAAGGTGAAAGATTCCACCAAGATATAAGTAAAATGGAACATCGCTATCAAGGAAGATGGAATCCTGCTGGTTTTTGCAAAGGGAAAATGATACTGTTCATAAGAAGAAAAAAGAATTTTCTCTGTAATGAATTGAGATTCAGAATAGCATGTTTTTCTTCACTTTTATATTTTTCTGAGTGTTTTTGTTATATTTGTCAACCATAATGTGAGACTATGATGTTTAACTAGTGGATTTCAAGTTTATTCTCACTTAAATTATGTGCTTCTTTTAAGAGGAAAAATAACTTTCTGTGATTTGAATTTAGAGTCAAAACGGCGCATTTTTCTTCATCTGTGTATTTTTCTTGTTCTTTTATATTTGCAACCATAGTGTGAGTCTATGATATTTTAATAGTGATTCCAAGTTTAATTTCATTTAAATAACGTCAATCCTTCAAACTGCATAACAGGTGATATGTAAGTTCATATATTTTTAATACAGATACAAATGAGGAGATAACAAAAACTGTGCGTGTTACAAAATTTTGACTGTCATTTCCATGACTTAGTAAAAAAAAGAGCCTATGTCGTTTATGTTATCGACAAAAAGTGAAAATTTGTTGTCCTGTGTAATCAAAGCATGAAAATAAGCAATTTAAAAAATAAAATTTTATTTTATTAAAAAAATAAAATTTGAATTTTTCAAACCTCCGGAAAACTCCTTGTGATGATGACCCCATGAGTCGATAATATGGTCGCAGTTATTTTTTCAGAGGAATTTGCACAAAGTTGCGTTGAAATTCGAAATTTATTTTTTTAATTACTTCAAAATGCAATTTCACAAAGTTACGACTTCCTCGGTCGATTGCATATAAACTGAATGATTTTTGTCCAATAAAAACATTATTCCTAATTTTTATATGATACATCAGTGGTTCCCAAACTTTTTGTAGGCGCAGCAAAGTTTCAAAAACAAACAGAATTCTGCGGCATCCCATCCTCGAAACAAGGTTTATATTTTTTAAAACAGGTATTAAAAACTTTGGACGCATTAATTTGTTGGTACTACACCATAATCAATTTATTGGGGAGGAAACTATTGCCCTAATTTCATATCATAACATCCAAATTGTTGATTTATACACTAAACAAACTTTTTTGCGGCATTCCTAAAAATCTCCTGCGGCACCCCAGTTCCAATTATGGAACCACTGTGATGCACTAATGTTTCCATAATGCACAGATGAAAACATTCAACTGTCTCCCCAATTCTCTCACGACATACCACGATCACCAACCAATTCCAGGTCAACAAATCCTCTCCCCTTCTTAATTACATAAAAAATCTCCCTTCGACTTAGAAACCGCTATCCCGCTAAATTTTAAACCACGGATGCGAGCAACTACCACTTAATCGCGTGGGGGGCATTTTTTCTCCTTTCCAGTCCAAACAATCCGTCACGACCAGCATTTTAATAAAAAGGCCCGTAATTATACACATCTCCGCCCCCCTACCGCGCGAGCACGCGGGCGCACACACGCATTCGCGCCGAAGATTCCCGTATCGCAACATTCCCTCACGTTCCGTTCTTCGACCGCGGTTGAAGGTCGCGTTGACCGGCGTCCGAGGCCCCGACGATGTCTCGGAGCGTAGTCCGGTCAATCGTCACGGTGGGAAGGAAAAAAATCCTCATTCTTATCTGCGAGATCCCGATCGCGGCGAGAGCCAAATAATAAAGACGGATATAAACTACTTTAACGAGTTTTCATCCAAACCACTCAAGAGCCTTTGCTGTGGATTTATAGGCATCCTGCATCGCCGCGCCCCATTTGATATCATTGTTGCGTTTCGTTTTGTATCTCGCTCCGGATAAATTCCTTCACTTCCTTCTTCACGACCGAAAGGGATGCGAGATGCGGAGATGTGTGATAACCAGTAGCGTGCAGAAGGGGGGGGGGGCGAGGGTGCGAGGGCCCCGGGCATCTCCATATCGGGGGCATCCAATCAAAGAGTGAAATAAAAATGTAGTTTTTGAAATTTGAAATCGTCTCTGTTAACTTTTTTTTGGTCCTCATGCGGCCTCTTCGTGTGGTAAAGGTGTTGAAAGGAGCATAAATAAGATGCCTTAATGAATGCATTTAATGAATGCATTATTTATGCGTTATTTTTACTTCCTCACTTGAATTGTAAACGTAAACAAGTTCCTACAACTGTAAACGTAAACAAGTGCCCAACTCCCAATCTTACAGGTATTTTGTGATTTAAATATACAATCTACGCAGGGGCGCGTAACAGTTACATATTGTATTTATGAAACATGAGTGGCCTCCGTTAGTTAGAAATCCCGTCACCAAGTAATGTCATATAAATGCCATATAAAAGCATAAGTAATTTGTCAACATTTCACAGAAAATTTGAAACATGTAATGCAATTGCATACAATCAAGGAGTTGGCCCCGGGCATCACCAAACCTCTGCACGCCACTGGTGATAACTCGCATCTTTTGCGTGTATGTCATTCGAGGTTTATTCCTGCTTACTTTCATCCCTAAGAATATGTAAACGGATGTTTTTCTGAGGTGGAATCAAGTTCTTTACTGTTAAGATAAGTCGATTAAATCATTTTTATCTAAATGAATATGCTCGGGGTGAGTATATTCTCCGAGTTACCTATCTAAAATTTCGAATTAGATTTTATTTTCTATATCATTTAAATGTGCACTTCCATAAGCACGATTTTAACTAATAGTTAGCAATCTATTTAAATTATCCACTTAAATATCCTCATTAATTACTACCCCTACACCCACACTCTAATAAATGTAATTAATAGGCATTGGATTTGTTTCGCCTAAATTAACAGTCATCAACCATATTTATTATTTTATATGATTAGATAAATCTTCTTTTCATTCCTGTAAACAACAATGTAGAGCAATGTAGCTGTAAAATATATGCGGAGAAATCATAGTTTGTTCTTATCATGATGATGGCGACAAGGTTATAGGTGAAATGCGCACAAGGTTCCTCAGGCGCTTTATGGCCTAGAGAGCAATATCATTAATTTTAAACAATCCGTACAATGAGCTCGCTAATTCAGCGTTGGTAATTATTTTTCTGAATAATGTGCAACCTTCTAAGATGGATAAGCTCATTACTTCCATATCATATTATATTTAATGTGCGGGACAATTTCCTTCCTTTCAAACGATATCGTATTCCCAATCGAATAAGGATTTCCATTTTCTGCTTTGTAGGCCCGTGGAAAGAAGCCGCTTCTACGCTTTCTCTCCCAGCATCCAGATCCCTTCTCCCCTTTCTCGCACTCATTCTTCACTGTTATTTTTACAAGCCTCTTATGTCAATCTAATCCTCATTACGGTTTCCTTTCATCTCGCGCACAAATATACCTTTGTTCCTACACTTACGTCCAAATAAAAGACTTCCTATCCTCCCTTTAAAAAAATATCTCCCTCGAGCCTCTCTCGACGCTGAAATCCATCCGACGCACTCGTCTGCATCTCCCCACTCTATCAAGGAGTTCGGGAGCTGGTTTCTGGACCAAAATACCTGGGCGTGTGTGCGTGTAGCCACGCCCACGAAGGTCAAGGGTCAATGAGAACGGAGAGACAACGCCTTAGCCAGCACGAGGCGAATCGGACTCCTTCTCTGACCTCGATCTCTTACCTTCTACATGCATCCACACCTCGCCCGCGTATTCTCTCTCATGTCCGCTCTTTCTCTTTCACATTCAATCGTCTTCGTCTCTTTGTGCTCCTCTATTTCTGTTTTCCTTAGGTGATGTTTTTACTTACTCCTCCACGTGCATGATTTATCTCGCGTATCCACTGATGTCAAAAGGACTAATTTCGTTGCTTATTATATATATATATATATATATATATATATATATATATATATATGTATATAAACACGTGTTGGCACCACTGCTTTGCTGGAATCATTTTATTTTACGTAAATCTGCGCTTGTGTTGACCTTTGACTGTTTGATTGCATGGATAAGAGGAGAAATTTTAAACATCGATTTCGATATAAGAGAAAATCTGGTCTCCTACTTCCCACTTTTCGTTATATAATATATATTACTTCAGTTAGTCTTTTACTCTCCGAAGCTCCCTCGTTTTAATTTTCCCATTTCTCTTTCTCCTCTTTCCCTTTCCACATTTGTTCTTAGCTTTTTTTCTGCCTCGCCCTCAACTACCCCAATTATTTCTTCTCCTTCCTTTTTTTCCTCAATAACCTTTAAATTTCTTTATCTTTCGTTTCTCTCTATGGCTTCCTGCAACGTTCTACGCCCTGCCCTCAGGCTGGCCATCCTCCCCTCTCTCTCTCTCTGTCGACGTATTTCTCTCTCTCTCAACTCTTCCTCTCCAAATATAATTTCTTAATACCCCGCCCCCAAACTTCAGCCAAACGTCTCAAAAAGTGGGTCATAAATTCCGGTGCGGAGCTTACTCATAAGATGCCCACGTGCTGCTGTGTACGTTAAAAATGTTTTATTTTAAAACCACTTCAGCTGAACTAATTAATATATTTCGTCGCATTCAAATTTCACAAGTATGCGATACGCGAGAACCGGAGCTAGGAAATTAAAAAAAAAACATTTTTAATTGGTTAAAATAGCTAATTTTCGGGCATACGTAAGCCCTAAATGGTTTATACAACACCAATTTCAACAATAATAAAAGCCGGTTTACTGTTTAAATAATCGTGCATTAAAATTTGAAAAATAAGCTTGCGAGTAATCTCTTCAACCATTTCATTGATTTTTACGGTGTAACTCTTATAACCGTAAAACAGCCTAACTCAAAAATTCACGTATTGCACTAAAAACGTATTAAAATTTTTGGCGGAGTACTTGCTTACTAAAGCCTGATTTAAAGTTCGTTAATCTTAAAACTGAAAACTAAAGCTATTCTTTGCCCAATCAAGGAATTATGTTCACAATAATACATCGGGAAATTGTAGCCGAATAAAATTAACTGTCCATCATTAATTTCTTCAAGGAAAAATTATGGGCTGAATACTTGACCAATAACCGGGAGAAACTCCTAGAAGCTAATCTCGAAAGAAGATAGAACCGCATTTGAAACATGGATATTATAACTCGAACGAACCCAAAAGAGGGCTTAGTCAGGGCTTAAGCATGTCTTCGCACGTGTATATATACCTAATGGATACCTTCTTTCACGTACTCCATTTCCTCGCTCCTAACTCTTCTAGGATTACACCAAACGCCCTAGGATAGCTCCCTTTGCATTTACTCCAACCTCGACCTAATTCTTCAATTACGCGGTATTTTCAGGGACCCCACCCTTACGTTGCGAAATCCATCTTTGCGACGGGAGAGAGAGAGAGAAAAGTAAGCGAATTGCATAGCGAGGGGTGGCGGAAAAGGGAAAGACAGAAAAGAACAAACTCGGCTTTTTGCGTGCGTTTTTCAGACGTGCGACAATCACTACCACGTAGTACTACCCTACGAGCAAATAATAAACGTTTAGGACGTGGGCGAGGGAAACAAAAGGGGAAAAAGCGTTGACACAGCTTTCCTCTGTCAATTGCGCGTGGGAGAAGTGTCGGTGGCGCCCTCTCGCACCCGCCTCGAGAGCGCCAATCAAAGGGTCGCCTTCCTCGTCAAATTTGCACAGGTTCCGCGAAACGTGCGAACATTTTGCACCTGCTCCGGTGTTCTGTTTCTCCTCGACGTTGCTCAAGAAAGAAACGGGGAGGCATTTTTTTTTCTTTTTGAAGAGAAGAAGATGACGGAAATAAATCGAGGGTCTCAAGAGATAACGAGAGTTGCCCTCGTAGTGCGAGGGATGAAAAATGCGAGAATCTATGATAACCAAATCCAAGCGATTAGAATGGTCAGGTTGTTGCGGCAGACCGCATCCGTAATCTCATTATTTATAGAGCGCAGATTGAAAAACTACATTAAGCACTGTTAAAACATACGGGTATATTAAGGAATGAATGTATCCAATTTTTCACAATTTGAAGTATCATAATTTTAACGTTCAATTGTACAATTACTTCGATAAATGTCTTTTCTCGGAATGAAGGAAAGTGACCCGTGAGAAATATCACAGCGCTAAGTCGGGTTCGTCGTATTAACCGCCATCTAGCACACAAATAAATGCTTTAAAGAAAACGTTCTATGGAATGTCACGATAATTTATTGAATTTATAATGTTAATATTTGTAGGGTTTGAGGAATTGCTTAGTTACGTTGAGAAAGAAAACATTAAACTTAATGACCTACTCCAAAAACGGGTTATTTATGCACGATCCAAGTTTAATTAAAATTAACATTTGTTCCAGAGCGAGGCGTGGGATTTTACACAATATTTTTCATAACGTATTATACCGATTATTAGGTTATGTAGCTTTTACGATTTTTCCTATAGTTATTTTATTTGCCGCATCTGCATCAATACTACGCAAATAATTTTAGATTTTCCGAGTGAGCGATTAAAAGTTCGACGGGGCAATAAAAACGAAAGATTCGCAATAATCACAAATAAATAATTTACGAGAATAATTCCGTGAGAATCATACTCTATTTAACTCAGTACATTCACAGCGTAGGTTAAAAAATGTAAAATACACTCTAGTATAATTCTATACGAGGATGATTGGCAACCGAAACGGATGAAAAAATGCCCACATACACGCACAAAACGCGCCTTTGCCGCAAGAAGTAATGGGAAGTAATTTTTTTTATTTTTAAGGCCATGCGCACAGGAAAAATGCTTCATTACGCGCATTTTCCACTCAATCTCTCGGTGCTGGATAAACACAGGTGCGGTTCAACTCCTCTGTATTTACCTCTCTTTCTTCCTGCTGTTCCCTCTTTCTCCTTAAAACTTTCCTCCTTTGCCTCCCGCCACAATTAAAAGCGCCTCCCGAGGCAAACACATAAACCACGCCCCTAACAAACTCGGAAAGTGGCCCAACCTAGCGCATGCACGCATACGATTACAGCGTCCCATCATTATCCCACCACCTCCGTTTTTACAAGACGCTTCTTTATCTGTGCCCTTGAAAAGAAGATCCTTCTTATCGCACGCGAAAAAAACTGCCTAGGCGATGCGCGCCATTATCTCAGAATTACGAAATGAGTCTCATTCGGATTAAGAAAAAGAAATGATTATTCTTCCGACACCATGCAGATTTTCTCTTCGCGACAGAGACGGATGGAATTGAAGACCGACTAAATCTCAAGACTTAAAAACGTACAGAGTATTTTTATCAAGCTCTCCACTCAAATCTTTTCGTAACTACCCGTTCGAGGTATTCCTTTCTTCCTACATTATTTTTGTCTATCAAAATTGAGGTATTTCATTGTTTACTATGATTCTCTACATTTCTTATCATTTTCCTTAATCGACATTCCTCCAAAGTTGAAGTAAGACACTTAGGTAATCGCTTATACGAAATGATATAGCGAATTCCTACGGGGCCTTAAGCGACCAAGATGTAATTTTTATAAAATACCGATTACTAAATTATAAATACAAATATTTATTAAGTCTTTATTAGCCATGCAAATCGAACTAACATGATATTCAATATATTTAATGCCACCAAGAGATGCTTTTTATCGCGCCATAATTAATTGTTTCTGTCTACTTCCCTCTCATATTCCATGTAATTCTCCTTTTCCTTCGTAATTCCTTTCTTCCAACTTCTTCACCATATTCTTTTCCACCTTCTTTACATTTTTAATTCTTCCTCCAATTCATTTCCGATTTGAAAGAAACCCAATCTAAGCCCTGTCTATCTGTCATCTCTCTATCCAATCCTTCTCCGCACCTCACAATTTCCTATAAACAACATCCTAGATTTCTGATCCACTTCCCTTTATCCCACCCTCGCACGGCTCCATCCTCTCCTCTCCCACGTCCTTCCTTTTATTTTCCCTCTTCCTCATCCCTACACATCGCCTCTACTACCTCTCTACGGCAAATGACTAACGCCTTTAAACCCGACGAGAGCGAGAGACTCGTGCGGAGACTGGAAGTGCGCATAACGGAATCCGTTGTGCATCCACGCCTCCCCACCTTCTCTTTCTATATCCCTGGGACAAGGGCGAGAGAACGGACGGACGGACCCACTGCTAAGAGAGGCGGTGCCACGGAAAAAGAGAAGGATAAGAAGGAATTGTTTAACTGTGCCCCATTACGAAGCAAGGTTGCGAGACTTTGAAGGACTTTTCTTGGCGGATCTCTCTCTCTCTTGGGGCTGGTATCGTAGCGTTGGTCAGTGTCCAGGAGAAAACCAGTGGCGCAAAAGGAAGTTTATGGGAGGAGGAAAAACAAAAAGGAAATTCGACCGTCTCAAAAAAAAACACAAGGGGGATAAAACATTTTTTTTCTGGCGCGAATGCCGACGTACCTATTTATATAGGGTAATATAAAAATATAAATTCAGAATTGAGTTAATCATCAGCCATCGTGAACATTAATTTACGACCGGTCCGAAAAAAATGTTTTTCAATCGGATGAAATCCGAATTTTATTTACCAGGCTACGTCTAAAATTGTAATCTCATTTAACCTAGCTATTTTAGCTATACTGGCCGGATTGAAGCTCGTTGTAATAATGAATCGTTTCATTAAATTCTATTACATCTTTAAACGACCATATTTTTCAAATTAGACTAAGCACGTGAAACCGGCGTGCCGATATACTATATCTTTCTGTGTGTGGCAGGTTAAATTTAATACAAAAAATATTATTTTACGAGTGCTTTTTTTCGAATACCCGGCGAACTATTCTCTATTTTTTCGTCATTATGCAATGAGTGTTCTAACTATAGCACGCAATAAATAAACCACTCAAACATGAATAGAAAGTATAAACTAATTAATCAATTATAAATACAGTTTATGATTATTCATACTGGGCGCCTCGTTAAATGCCAATTATGCTTATGTATACCAAATGGCTTAAGTGCCATTGTAGTCCTGCGGCATCACTGGATTTTCCATACTTATATTAGATAAACGAACACACAGGATTTATGTAAAACCCAACAAAAGCAACTCTCTGGCATACTAGGATGAAGATAGAAATAATTTAAAATCGATAAAAATTATAATAAACAGGAATAGCCAAATAATCGTAACCACTATGGCAAAGAGGGAGGTAAAGAAAAGGGAACGATTTGATGGCGAGTGCGGAGAAAAGAGACAGCAGATTGATTATGGTAAACGACGAGATAAGTTGCGCCATCGCTTAGTTTTAAAGCAAATGAGAAAGGGGGAATTTATTTCCATCGCAGAGACGCGACGCTTTAAAAGTAAATGAGAGAAAGAGGGACCGGATTTCCATCGCGCTTTCAGTTCTTTTTTTCCTCGTAAAACAAGGTCGTAATTTAAAATAACTATGCGCGGTAGTCCAAGAGAGAGACTTGGAAACAACCCCCTTAGCAGCGAGTCAAATTCCGACAGGCAACCTTCAATTGTTTCTTTATCAAGGACGGAACTCGGTGGTGAGATTTGTTTTTACGGGCTAAGCGAAGGAATGCTCCCTGCAATTGGATACTACTATTCTATGGCTAAATATAACTTTCACATTCACCGATGAAATTTCTGCTGCAGTTTGAGTCATTTTAAAATCGCCTCTATTCGCGTTTAAAATTTATAAAACGAAAGTTCTCGATCTGAGTGAAAGGTACCATGGCGGGTACACTTGTACTTCAGAAATGCCAGAAAAATCGCGCAGGGTACTACTGCAATAATAGAATTCCTTCATTAGTAATTTTATTTGTGGATGGCTGTCAAACATCCACAATATCTCAACGGAAAAGAATTCTATTCAGTCTTATTCCATTAAGTAATTTTATTCTATAGATACAATGGGTGAAAAAAGAGCAGTAAAATCTGACCAAATACAAAATTTGATCAAAGCCATTATGGAGAATTTAAATTGAGAAATAATTGCCAAAATTTTGAAATTCTAGGTTGTCAATATGACGTGCCTTCTTAAACTACGCCAGCGTCATTTATATTTTTGATTACGTAAACCAGTGATACTTAACCCCTTGGGCGAGACCAGAAATTGGGTCGCTGTCTGTATTCAAATAACAACCTACTCAATGATAATGGTTTGAGAGCTTAAATTCATTTTCTTATTTAATTCCTATTTATTTGATCATTTATCGCAAGTGAACTATTGGAGGACATAGGTCGCCGCTACCGGAATTTGGATAGCGGCCAAAAAAGGTTGAGAACCACTTACGTACACCCACGTTCTTGTGCAAACACGAACAAAACACATATTTATTAAAAAGTATCTGAGTTATAACTTTTTCCAGATAGCTAAATCAAAAGTCGCTTCTGAAAATGGAGATTATCATGAAAAGAATACCATGGAAAATCTAAAACAGAATATTAGTAGAAAATTGAAAAAAAATCGCAAACTGTAAGAATATCAGCGTGTGAAATTTCTTTCAGAATATTTTAACATCTACCGAAATATAAACCAAAGCAGTCGGTTTAAAAAGGCATCTGATACACTAAGATATCGCTACTCTATTGTTTCAATTACTGTGGCATTAAAAAACCAAATAGAAAGAAACCTGAAAAAACAGGCGAGGGAAGATGCTGCAAGAAAACAACGAGGTCGTCCTGAAAAATCGACAATTGAGCTTTTACTCTCACGACACTAATTCATTAATTTTTTAACAGAAAAATTACATTAAGCTTACAGCAGAAGTCTAAAAGATTTTAAGCGGATTCCGACATGACTATTTAATCCTCCGTTACTTCCAAAAGGTTACATCCACTTTCGACGGAAACGATATTTTTTGAGTTCCGAATATCGCATGAAAAATTCCACCAAAATCATTATCCATGGAACAATTATATTGTATTTATAAATGACAAGGGTTTAGTTTTAAGGGGAGACTGACAGTCTCAATCTCACCACAATAAAAACGCTATTCAATTCAAACTCGGCACGTTTTCGAGCTAATCTTTCCATTCGCGCCAAATGTCTCAAATTTGCAAAAAGACCAAAAATTAGCATTTAAACTTGCAAAGTTAACGAAAAGAGCTACAAATTCGAGGTTTTCGCAACTTCATTCGGCACACTTCGTCCCGCGCTCCATGTAGGCTTATGAGCATGAAAACTCCGTCGTTCTGTTGTTCTCCACGCTTTCAAAATAAGCTAACCATACCTCGAGCTATTCGCTTCATTGGTTCTGATTTTAAAATCACACGAAAATAACCCCATTAGTTCTACTATTTTATGCTTTCTTCTCGTAAACATCATTATAGTATATAATACAGCAATTATATACAACAGAACAATACCTCTCTTCGAAACAATTCGTCATAAAATCCTCCCTGGGGTTTTCTTAATACTTTGAAGCGGGTTTTGGACGTAAAATCCGTTTTTTTCTGGAAAGGCAATTTCGTGGTAATCAGCGCTGGTACCCGGAAACTTCGCCATAACACGAAGCCTGGCATTAAAGGCAAGAGCACTCGATGCATAACGATAAAAAACAATGCAGGTCTTGAGTTACCCTGAGACATCGTACGAGTTTAAAAATGAAAGAGAGAGAGAAAGAGGAAAGTCACGTGACCCTCTTTGGGGCGTACTTTTTCTTTACCCCTTTTCAAAAGTCATCGACACGATTCAGACGGTAGAGAAAGGTGAGTTCGGACTCGTTGAGGATGGAAGGGGGTGTCTTGGATGGGGAGGAGAGGGATGGAGCTTTTCATTTCGCCCACGCGTATCCTCCCTCCCCCTCCTGCTCCCTTCCCCACCGACGCTCCCACTCCTTTCTAATACTTTCTCCACCCCACTACATTTTTCTCAGTCACTAATCAGCGCATCATATCTCCTCCTTTCCTATCTCGTATTCTTTCACCCCTTCCTATTTATTATCTTTCCCAGCGGTGACAATGGGAGAGAGAATCATTTGGGACTCCCTGGACAAGCGGTTCTCAAACTGTGGATCGCGACCCCAAGGAGGGTCGTGAAGACGTAACAGTGTATATGTAAAAGCCTCAATATTTTATTATTTTCATTGATTTTAATTGTCATATTATTTCATTATTAATACTCACAAAACACCTGATTTTTCTAAATGTTCCAATAACATTTTATATTTATTGGTAAATGCATGGAATTGTGGGTGTCGCGATAAGGTCGGCTGCCATTAAACGGCGTCGCAACAAAATCGGCTGCCATAATTGGGGAATCGAAGATGCATCAAGTTTGAGAATCGCTATCTCAGACTATATGGAAGTCGAGCATTTCAGAATTAAATTTAACTTTGATCTACTCATGAAGCTACCATAAATTATATCAATTATGGATTCTGTCTACTGCAAAAACGTTGAATTTGAGCCAATTTCTTGCTTTAGCCCATAATTATTTTTGCATAATCTTGGGGGCCCCCTAACGCGTGGGGTCTCGGGCGGTCGCCACACTTGCCCATTTCTAAGGCCACCACTGCTCGTTCCCATTTCTCTCATCTCTCCTTCTTTTCATCCCTTTTTCAACCTGGGATCATCCCGACCCCTACCTGCGTGGTTTGAGGAGACCGCGAAAGTCAGCGCTCCGTCCTTCTGAAGGGACGTTAAGCAATTGGTGCTCCTTGTAAAAAGTAGGCTTATGCCGGCACCGGATTTTCCTCCTCTCTTGTGAGTGTGTCTGGTAAGGAGTTATGGCTATAATAATCCAAGAGAATGATTAGCCAAAAATACACACAAAGAAACAATTCTTGCCCTCCCCTATATTTCCATTCCTCCCTCCACTCCTTAATATAGCTATCCACCCCCCTGTCCCATTCCATCTTTCATCCATCCTCTCTAATTACTCCCTCCTTTCTTTCCCCGCCTCCTCCCTCCCTCTCCTGCTCTCTTCACTCTCCATTTTTCCTCCCTATTACTCTCCGTCTACCTTTACCTCCTCTCCCTCTCTCAACCCCCACCGGCAAACTCAACCTTCGCACAATGGCAGAATCAAGACTCCACACGTGGTTAACCAATCAACTTTCTCTTTATAAAACATTCTAAAACTCCTTTTACCCTTAAAAACCGCCCCCGTGCTACAATATCCGTCGCCACCCCAATTCCTCCAGCCTTTTAAACTCTCCTCCTCCCCCGTATCTCCGTAATGACCGATTCGTCTTCGGCACGTCCTTCGTAGGTCTCACGCGCAACTTTAAGGTTGACATGGATTTATAATGCTCCCGTAGGCGCGCGAGTGTGTGCGCGCGCCGAGATGTATGTTTTAAAGGTCATGGAAGCCACACGAACAGGTTAAGCGCATGCATCTCTCTCTCTCTTTCCTTCGGATCTCATTATTCTTTTTTTCGCATCGGCGTTTTTTTGTCCAACACCACGCTCCATCAACCAGGATATCGATAAAAACAAAAAAACTTATCTGCGAGGCACACGAAAGGTTGCGATTTCGCTTCCAAAGCCGCCGGGGCAACGTTGCCGATTTTACATCTATCTTTCCGACATCAATCGAGGCGAGCAGCTCCCGTTCCATTAAGAGGATCGAATCGGATTGATATATAACGCCGAGGCATACCGGGAGAAGGCCGTTCAAGTACGTTGGAGGTTTGCCAAAATTCCTTCCAGCAGCCCGAGGGTGAAATGAATCGGGAATGGCTCGCGCGAATCGGCAACGCCGGGGATTAAAATGCGCGTAAAAGGAGAAAGCCGCTTTATCAAAACTGTCGCTTTCGGCGTGTTGCTGGATTATAAAATCACGTAGCGAATACTTTGAGAGGTCGCCTCGCGTTCCTCAAGTTGGTTTTCGATCCCCTTTTAATTCAGTCTCGTTCGATTTAAAACGGGTTCCATTTTCGACGCGGAAAACGTCAATCAGAGCGGAATGAAACGGACTGCGAAGTTTTTTGACATAAAAAAATCGGGGCCCTCCTGTTGCTTCCTAGTTCAATAGATAGCTTTTGACATATTTGTATTCGTATACAGGTTAAAAACGATTTTAATATATTTTTGTGTCAATTCCTTCAAAATAAATAAGGAGGTGACGTTATGATAGCTATACGTATTGTATAAAATAAATGATTCGACATAAAAGCGTCAAACGTCTTCTATTTGTGGTGATATATGAACTAAAACGTTTATTTTGGAAATAATTTCCTAAAAATATCAATTTTTAACTGCATTATTTCTTCTTTATTTATTTTCATTTTATCTCGTGTTCTATTTCAACAGCTCCGACTGTGAGATTTAAAAAGCAAAGTTCACTGAATACAAATCGGATTGATATGTTTGAAGCACCGCGAAGATGCCGTAACGTGAATCTCTCTTGAAATGTTCTATACGACTCAAGAAAGTGTTCTCATCGCGTATTATACGGGTAGATGAATGATTACCTACTTCGTTAACATCGCTTGAATGCAGATTAGCAAGCATGGAAATATAATTGTGTGCTGAAGAAGAGATGATTGTGAAAGGGCGGAGAGTCAGGTACGAAAAAATAGAGGGATGAAGAGGAAGTGACAAGTAGAGTGGGTGAGAGGCAGGAGGAGGCAAAAGAATGGGAAGGGGAGAAAAATATAGGAACGGATTTTTAAATTCTTCGTTCCAAACTACGCCGTCTATGATTCCGTTGCGGGAATAGCAGTAAAAAACCGGACCGAAACTTGAAGATAAGTATATTATAAGAGAGGCGCGTGTCAGGGGCTGATGACCTCAGCTACCTATTCTCTCTTATGATAAGGATATTTTTAACTTTTGGGTATTAAACCTCTAATTTCTTAAAAACCATTGTTTCCACAACGTCCTTGTAATCTGGCAGACCAATAAGACAAAAACTCACGAAACTGTGATAATCCGCGCTTAGGCTAAAAATCAGTTCCTATAATTTCATGACTCCCAGCCTGACTCATAGAGAAAACAGAGAGAAACAAGTAGGAGACAAGAGGATGGGCATAGGTAAGAGGGCAGTGGGAGGGAAAAACGAGGTGGGATTTAAGGGGAGTGTAGAGGAAAAAGGAAGGAAAAAGAGTGGAGGGAGAGGAAGAGAGAGAGAGAGAGAGAGAGGTAAGGAGAAGATAAGGGGAACTGGAAACCGTCCTCTAGCGACGTAAAGCATTGACTGGAGGAGACGGAGACGCGTTATTCTGACGCAACGGCGGTCCGATCGCCGCCTCCGTTACGAGAATCGGACGGCACCTCGAAAGGGGCCCCGAGAAGACGAATAAAATAAAAGACGATCTTGAGGGAAAAATAAACCGCGTTTAAAAAATATACGCATAACGGCTCGAACTGGACTGAAGGATTAAAAAAAAGAAGGTACGAACGACGGAGGAATGAATCTGACGTGAGTGAAAGAAACGAAAGACGGGGAGGAGGTGGGAGGGGCGGAAAAGGAAGGTGACCATCTTGAGGCGGTATAGAGTAGGAGGAAGAGGAGAAAAAGGTGTGGCGGTGGGCAGCGGCCGCACTCACACCCACCTCTTCCCCACCCTCCCGGTGGCCCTTTAAGTGCACGGCCGCATTCCAAAGGACTGCGTATTGAGCGCCGGAGAGAGGGGGGTAAAGAAATGGGGAGGGAATTGTGTGGGGTTAAGGAGCGTGGACACACCTCCCTCAAGGACTTTGTAGCGGTGTCTGACTGAGGGCGTCGCGAAGGCGCCAACGGAGCTCTCTCACGCACACACACACAAAGATCACGTTAGAAAGGAAAGTAGGGTTGAAGTCAGCGGAAAGAGAGGGGGAGATGGATATTTTAATAAAAAACTAAGGCAGAGTGAAAGGTAGGAAAGGGTTGGGATTGATGGTGAAAGAACTTGGTCGTAATTGCCTTTATTGGTGCACGGGTGATCAGTCACTGGAATAAAAGACAACAGAGAGAGACTGGAAGGATAGAAAGAAATGGAGGGAAAGAGAGGTAGAATGGAGAGAGGTATAGAATGGAGAGAGGTAGAATGGAGAAAGAGGTAGAATGGAGAGAGAGATATAATGGAGAGAGAGAGATAGAATGGAGAGAGAGATAGAATGGAGAGAAGGTTATGAAGAATTATTAGAGGCCGTCATTAGCGTGGATTGATGGAGTGGCAGGAGAGTAAAGAGAACATGGAATGAGAAGAAAAGACTGTGAGAAGAAAAGAGACTGAGGGAAAAAGGATTGGAAAGAATGAGAAATCGAGAAACTAGGTAGGATAGAGGGATAAACGGACTTGGGGAAAAAGGAAGCGAGGGAAGAAATAATCGAAAGTGGCCTAGGAGGTTCCTGTGGGCGTAAAAAGGTCGAGCATTTCAGGTACAGCTTTGTCGCCCTCAGTGCTACTTAACCGTTCGTTGATTCTGAAAGAAGCACGCGAGCCATTGGTTTTTTCTTTTCATGCGTAGAGAATATTTATTTATTATTATGTATTATATTAATAAAAGACTCCCTAAAATAGGGGGGGGGGATTTTGAAAAGGTATGCATTGATTATTTAAACAGAGGCGATTTTTCACTGCTAAATCTTGTATAATTTTATTATTCCCTTTTATCATTCCTGAGGACATTAAAACTGGGCAGAATTGACTTCAGAACACGGCATTCTTTATTTTTCGTTGTAATGCCATAAAATATTTGCTCAACTAACCCCTTTAAAACATCAAGAATAACTAAGTACTCGTACGCAAATTTCAATTTCCGACGAACCTTATATCGCATTCAACCAATTATAAATTCTCGTTGCGACGGAGCAGAGGGAGGGGGCGATAAAAAGGCTACAAACAGCACTCGGAAAGATTTTCACTCCGCCAATTTACCCGAAGCGGATAGCGCTCCGTCGACGGCCACTTGGAAACGTTATCACCGGCGTGGGTCCGCAAAAATAAAACTTTTAACGTCGTTTCTCACCCTAAGGATATATAGAACTTCCTACGCGGTCGGCGGAGGGGAAAAATAACGATAATGGGAAACTGAGATGCGCTAGCGCGGTCCAATTATCCTTCGGGCACTTCGTAAAAGCTGTACTATTGTCCAAACCCACATTTCTCGTACTCAGTCAAACTGGTAACGCGATTTAGGAGAACTGGCGACGATCTTAATCTTAATCGGATGAGGAAGGAAATCGGTTATCTCACGCTTTAGGAAAGGGAAGGGGAAGAAAATGGTTTCGGATGCTGGCACTAAGGGTTTGAAGAAAGGGTTAGGTGGGAAGAGGATTGCGGGAAACGAGGGAACGTCCCCGGACACTCACGTGCGCGCGGAGGTTAAGGACGCAGCGAGAAGGAACGGGTGACCGGCGAGTGCGTGGGATGGTCAATTAATCGGAAGGTTGGAGAGGAGAAGAAGAGATAGGGAGTTTATGGGAACGTGAGAGAGTCTACGTGCTGTTATGGCGTGGTCGTGGTTGTTTTTTTTTATGCGGAACTATCGATTTATCGCAGCGTTTCGAGCGAATATTTTAATACCTTATAAAATCGCCGTGGTACCCATACGTGAAGAAGTCGCCACGCTGTTTTCCTGCTCGAGGGGCGATTTCAATAACAACAATGTGGTCGTGGATCATAATTATGTCCTGGTATTTGTCCCTGCCAAATTCGAAGTTAATTGAGTGAGATTTATTTGAGCGCCTAGGTAACAATTAAAGGAATGTTCTCTTCTACTTCTTCCGTAAACCTAAAATGAATAAAATCGAACCTAAATATTTAAAATCAATTTAATATATTTTCGTGCAATTGTATTAACTATTAATAAAATTTTTCGATTTATTGATAAGTTCATTTAGGTGTGACTAGTGGAATTATCTAAATTATCAATTTTATTTCATCTATGAGACAAGCTCGACATATATTAATTTTTGAATTACTAATTCGATATCAATTTATCCTGAGTACCTCATTCAACACCTTCCTATCTCACATAAATCCCATTGGGTTGCGCATATTGTTTTTACAAAATTCTTTCTCGCTATCATATGTAATTAATTTGAAGATAAAGATATCTATTAGTTAATGCCCGATTTATCTATAGTGAAATGATGAGAAACGTTTTGAAGAAATACGAACTTAAATTCGGATGAGTCGTTTTGCTATTCTAAAAGATGTGACTGTCAAAACCGAAACATTCAGCCGATTTCCTTCCCAATGAGTTTGCAGCTGCGTGCCTATGTTAAGAAATCGATACTTGTTAATAACGGAAAGATGAAAAAGTTCGCAGGCTGAGAGAAAAGGTCTACTCAGATAAGAGGCTTCTGAGATATGGGTTAGGATGGGAAAGCACGTTGGATCGTAGTGGAGACAAACCAACGAACAACACGGGAAGAGAAACTTAATCGGCGTCGTCGTGAAGGAAGGATCCTCGAAAAGATGATGAGTTTCAATACGAAAGAGACCTAACTCTCAAAGATCGCGGAACTGGAATAAATAGAATAACCCTAGCTGAAGCAGAAGGTAGCGTAACGTTTTACATCTAGTTAGAATTCGGAAAACTTCTGATGTGTAGAAAATGATTGTTTAGAAACCGCAAAAAATTACAAAAATTTTGTAAATGCAAAAAGGTTATAGATTTCTCCTTCTCGCTGTACAAGAAAGCCAACCCTCCCGTTCAATTCTAAAGACATACTAGATCCAGCATCCTTGAAAACTTGAGTCCTGGAGCTTTATCGGTTGACCCAAAATTTAATTTAAAAATTTTCAATTTCCCAACATCGAGATACTTTCTGGAAAAATTTTAGCTATCCGTAAAATTTTTGCCCGTGGAAGATAATAATTACTAAAGAGACACTGACTTTCACAAAATATTTTCCTAAAACAGGCGAAAACAAAAAGGTAGTATTAATAGGATCAGTGATTAAAAACAATTTCTCCTCTTAAGGAAAATGTCCAAAAACATTAATAATGGAGATAGGGTAAATAGATGGTAAAGAATACCGGCAATATATTGACCGATCTCCATCTCTGCTATCGGAAAGAACAACGAAAACAATTTATGATGGAAACTTTAACCAAAGACTACGAATCGCCTGCATCGTCATAACAATGAACGTAAAATGATCGAACTCATTCTAACGTTTCTGATGTTGCGCTGTTAAGATGACAATAAAACGCACGGCGTTGAAAGCAATCTTCATTTCTATCTAACCTATCGGGGAAATTCCTAGCGGGAAAGCGTTTTCACCACAGGTCTTTTGATAAGTTAACAGAGCAAGAAATGCGCGCGAGTTCTCAAGAAAATAGGCCACGGTCTATTTCGATAAGAGGCGATTGGATTGATTTGTTACAAAGCAAGTAAGCACGCACGAGAAAGAGGGAGGAGGGTGAGAGGGGAGTGGAGGAGGGTGAGAGGGGGATGGAGGAGGGTGAGAGGGGGTGGAGGAGGGTGAGAGGGGGTGGAGAAGGGTGAGAGGTGGTGGAGGAGGGTGAGAGGGGGTGGATGAGGGTGAGAGGGGGTGGAGGAGGGTGAGAGGGGGTGGAGGGTGAGAGGGGGTGGAGGGTGAGAGGGGGTGGAGGGTAAGAGGGGGTGCAGGAGAGGGAGAGGGGGTGGAGGAGGGTGAGTGAGGGTGAAGGAGGTTGAGAGTTAGGGGAGGTAGAGAGGAAGTGTGAGAGGAAGGAAGGAGACGATTAGGGAAAGGACAAATGAAGGGAGGGAGAGAATGGAGGCTGGGAAAAAAGGAGAGAGAAAGTGAGAGGAAGAGAGAAAGTGAGAGGAAGAGAGAAAGTGAGAGGGAGAGAGAAAGGGAGATTGGAAGGGAGGAGCCGGGCGGGGTAAGGACGGATGAAGGGAGGGAGAGAAATGGAGGCTGAGAAAAAGGAGGAAGTGAAAGGGAGAGAGGAGGGAGAGCGGAGGAAAAGGAGAGAGGGAGAGAAAGAGGAGGATAAGGTAGAAGGCGTGGAAGCGGCAGTAGCTAGACCGGGATGCGTGGTATGAAGCGACCTCAAGGTGGTCCAGAGTCTTAAGAAGTTTTTTCCTTCAAAAGAGAGAGAGAAAGATGAAAGTGGGAGGAGAGGGACGACGAGGGTGCGAGGCGGTGCCGCAGACCTAACAGGTCCCCCTCGCGTGGAACGATGGCCAAAGCCACGCCCTCGAACATAAATGTTAAATGGGTGGACCTTACGACCGAAACGGCAACGAGATCGCCCGCGAGATGGAAGCACAGGCGATGACTTTTGACCAGTGGAAGAAATCTGGTTAGAAAGCAGTCCGATAAAAGAAAGCTATCGAACCCGAGTGTTTCTTTAAAGTCTTAGAGAGGGGCGGAGAAAATTTTATTCGACGGCAGTAAGTGGTGAAAGGATTTTTTTAACGGCCTGAATGGTAATTACACCGCCGTTAAAGTGATTGCGACTGATTGGACGAGTAGAGTGGCAAAAAAATCCATCTCTTTAAAAAAATAATCTATTTTTAAAAACTTCGGTGGCATGCGCGGAGACAATTTGAGGCGAAAATTCCAAAAAATAACTTTTTTATCGACGGTTATAAAAACAGTTACATCCATAATATGTAGGGCATCCCTCAGATTTTATTTTTCTCCCTTTTTATTGTCTGTCTTTCTCCTATTTTCCTCTTCCGATCGAACTGAAACATAAAACTCCCCGAAGCGAAAATCCACGAGTGAGTCTTACGAATGAACATCCAATCAACCGAGAGGGATTTAACCGCTGCAACGGAGTGTGTAAAAGAAGTGTTTGTCTCTTATCTGTGGTATGGAATAGGAGGGGAGAGGAGAAGGGAAGTCGCAGTCCTAACACGGAATTAGCTATAGGGTAGGCATGCGTCGCGGGAAGTTGTTTTGAGGGGGAGAGAGAGAGAAATTGAGAGAATAGAATAGAATCTACTACCGGCTGCTTTGAAGTCGAAATGCGCATTTACTTTTCTTCACCTTTTTACGGCTATTGTTTGTTAAAAAAATAATTCAAACTTATCTTTACTGGGAAAACAGAAGACAATTCTCCCATTATTTATAAAAAGACAGCTTTAGTTTAATACAAGTTCTAGTCCAAACATTTTAACTGTTTTCAAAATATCTATCCAGTTTTAAATTTCCCACCTACAAAGCGAAGAATATTCTAGCAATCCGGAAAATATTTATACCTGGAAACAATATTCTCAGGACTATTTGTAAAAACATTAAACAATAGCAACCTCGTAAAAAGGAAAAACTCAAATGAAGTTCGGAAGATAAGCAGAAAGACGAATTGATAACATCAACACGTTTTCTATCCAAGAAAAAACGGACAACACGCGCTGCACCACGTCATTCCTTCCTCCGAACCGATTTCTCCAACATGACTTCGCACGTCTGACGAGTCATGACTGCCGAAAAAATTGAGCGGGACGGATGTTTCTGAAAAAAAGTGTCCGAAGTTGGCAGAAACTTTTCTTAGTAGCAATCTTGTAAGACAAACACGCCTGCGAAATGTTGCACAAAGAAATTGATGTGTGTGTGTGTGTACACATATCAATGTGATGTGGGTATGGCGTAAACTGGAGAATATTAGTTGAGCTGAGAGAAAAACAAATGAAGACAAATGTGGAATTTCTAAATAAAGCAGGGGAAAAGAGAAGCTCAATTAGAGTAATAACGGAAAGACAGAAGAAATGTGTCAGTCAAATTTTGAAAGGATACTGTATGCTGAAAGACGTCATAAAAGGCAGGATACTAGGAAAGAGACAAAGAAATAATCGATGAATTAAAAGAAACGAATGCGCATGAAAAGATGAGCAGAAAGGCCCTGGGTGGTAGAGATGTGTTGGATAAGCCAAAGGACTACCGAAAGGTATAATAATTATGATTACACACATAATATGTAATAAAATTAAGAGCATATGGGACGGAATGACCTGCATATTTGAGAATGAAATATGCATTCACGCATGAATTCTCATACTTAAATTTTTAATTTACAAATCATCCTTACAAATAATCCTTTGTCAATTTTTACATTTTCAACCGGCGAGGTATACTACAGTGGTCAAGTCCACCCACAACACCCGCCAAACAATTTTTCTGATTCATAAACTTGACATGTACCTCGTGCGCGTCGAGTAATTTCTTAGAGCGCATGAATCAAAAAAATTCCTCCGCGGAAGGTTTGCAATGATACACAATACATATTTCAACCACTAGCCAAGTTTGTCGCAGGAAAACCCGACCTCCTCTTGGCCGCGAGCTCGGCTGAATTCCATCGCTACGTCACGGTGACTCCTTCGCGGGCGGAGCGGAAACCTCTTGTGCAGAAGGAGAAAGACAGGAAAACGAAGGAAGAGGAGAGGAATGGATGCGTTGAAAGGAGCGGCGTGGGAGGAGGGGGAGGGGAGTAGGCGGGGGTTGCTAGACGAATGGGTCGCCTGGACCAGATATTAACCGGAAGGAAGAGCGTGTTTAGGGAGCCGTGGAGAGATTGCGTAGGCGTGCGTGTCCGCCCGGGCGTAAAATGGGCCGTTAAAAAAGTGGGAGGCAGCGTCGTTTACTGTCACGACCGCCGCCCGCGCAACGAAAAGGTCGCTTCGGATAACGCGGAGACTTGAGTCTGTCGTGAGAATCGGGTCCCTATGCGGCAGTTTCTACGGAACGGGAAGATTTGAGGTGACGGTTTAGTCGGATGAGCTGTCAACGTGGGCGGGGACACTGTTTTAAAGCGAATTCGCATTGAGATTCCGTTACAGTTTCTATAAAAACAATCAATGGACTTACTGATAAACCGCCTTATTATTATATACATTTCTAATGCAATAGCTAAACGAAAAATACACTTGAAAAAGAGCCTCTAAAAAGCTACACGTTATTATGGAATACAAAAATTTTTCGCTAAAACGAACTTCTAGGTGATGAGTGAATAATTTGTAGAAACTTCGTTGTAACGAATATTGATCGGTACTTTACAAAAAGACCAATGATCTATTTAAGTAATGTTTGCCCACCAAAAAAATAGTTAAATTTTTATCTCAGTGGAAGTAAAAAAACTTGGTATTTATAATATCAACAATAAAACTCAAAAATATGAACTAATAAAAGTGGAGCACTGTAAAGTACTGCTGCATAGGAAGTAGGCCGGGGCTAAGATATGCTTTCGTTGTAGTGAAGTTTTTTTTCAACGGTGTTCACGATATATAGCGAGGTTCCACTGTACTTCTTTTAATTTCCGCCCAAATATACGATAAAAAAATTCATTTTAAAAATAGATAAACATATAGTCCATTTAATATACATCTAACGCCTTTTGTTTATTTTTCTATGCTTTTTTATTAATTTCTAATATTCTAATATCCCTCGATCGATTTCGAGGAATAAAAAAACATTTTCCGAGTGCTAAAAAACGTGACGCGGATTTGATCGACGTTGCAGAAACGCCATTACCCTTGGCACGTGACGCGAGGATAACAGAAGCGCATCCCTAACATCTTCCGATCCGATAGTCGGCGACGTCTCGGCTAGATTATGGCGTTGTCCTCCCGAAAAATTGCGAAACTTCATAGCGATGTGACGCCCTTTTCACGGCTCAAGTTTTTAAGTCCTGTTGGTACATCGAAAGCAATGCATATTAATCGAGAGGGGGAGGGTGGGCTTCATTCGCGAGGAAGGAAAGGGGAAAGGGAAATATGTGGGATGGAGTGGAAATACACGTTAGGAAAATGTGAGTGGGAAAGAAAAGGGGCTACGCTATAGTTTAGAACGGTGGAAATAGTCTAAAAGGTTGAAAAATAGGTTGATTGAGGCAAATATACGTAAATAGAGGTAAATGTTGTAATTTCAATCAAACTTTTTCATCTGTCAAACCACATCAATTCTTAATAAAATTATGAAAAGTTTTTCGGTTTTCAACAATGAAAAATATTAACTGCCATATCAACGATTCCAATGGGAATTGATTATCCATACTTCAAGAGCATTGATTTAATGTTTAGAGTGCTTTATAATCCATTTAATTTCAGCCAACGACGCAACGACGTGATAATTTTAAATTAACTTTTTAAATCCGGATACGTACTAAAAGGCAGTATCTAACACACAAAATATCCTAATTTTTTGCATAAATTTTAGTGTAACATATAGGCTATTGTCTTAATGATGATTATAGATATTGCTTAAAAAGGGCGATCTGAGCCATGAAACTTTAAATTTGAAAACTTGGATGCAAGCCGATTGCCAGAGAATTTAGAAATTCCTTAATTTACAGAGGACCTTTTATACCGTGCCCGGGGAAGCAATTAAAAATACACAGTAAAATGCTAATGACTTATGCTAAGAAGCTGAATAAAGGGTAGTTCGAGAGGTGGCGTATATGGCAAGTTAAGAAGTAGGAAAAGTAACAGGGTAAAATACAAGTATAATAGGAAGCGAAAAGATCAGGATATGATTTACATTACGACAAAGGTGTGAGGAGGGGAATGAGGTAAATCTGAGATCGGAAGCAAGATGGTTATCAGAAGAGGCTGCGCACAGCGAGGGATAATGCAATCAATTTATTCATATGCTTCATTCACGCGTCGTCAATTCAATTAATAAACCCTCATCTAACGCCCTCGAGATGCAATTTCCCGCTTAAAAGGACGGGGATTGATGGAGAGTGGTTTAGGGAGAATATTGGAACAAAAGAGGGTCGATATTGCTCGCGATGACGTCCGATGGAGACTGGCGTGCGTGCATCGGGTAAGTGAGCAGTGTGCCATGGAGAGAAAAGGAGAGAGAGAGAACGGAGGCCTATTACACGGACAAGCCTAGAAACAAAAGACAGAGGGAACTGTAAATAAATGCATGAATATGCACAAACATGGAGAAATAAAGGCCCTCTGTAACTCGAAGAGGAATAGAGAAAGTTCAAGCTAAATAAATTTCGACAGTTTAAATAATTTACTCGGCAGAAAAGGACATATTCAGCGTAAATACTGGGATTAATATTAAGAACGTGGAAAATCTTTGGGTCTAATAACTTTAAGATAAATAGTAACCTAAGAAAATTTATTTTTATTATCTAATATTTCACTCAAAGAAAGTGAAAAAACGCAACAAAATATAAAACAGTAGGTAAAATAACATTGTCCGTGGTATCGCTGTACCGGGTACGGCAGTGAGGAGAGCTAGCATAGCTACTACTGTACTTAGACTCCGACCTGCACTCGATATTTCAACGCGCTGTATTAGTTGCATATATTGCATATTGCTGCTATTTGAATAAATGCTGAAAGTCATAGTCTAGTGAATATTTAAAGATTGAGAGGAATTCTTTGAGTTGATCCTTGATAGAGAGGGGGACGAGAAAGCCAGATGACAAAATCTCGTGACTAAAATACTCGGAAAAAAGTAGGGAAAATTTTCTATCATTTCAAACATTAAGCATTTGTAAGGCAAGTTAGGAAAGCGGTAGAGCATTATTATCGAAGACTGAGAGCGTCTTAATTTTTTTGTATACCGAACTTTCCTTTAAAATCTGTTGCATAGAGATACTTAGGTACTACTGGATTATCCCGGACCCCTATTAAAATGCAATAATATTTTCATTGCACCCTAGTATCCGAATCCAACCCCCAACCACTTTAACCAATCCCGGGAGGAGGAAAATGGAACAAATCCAACCCCCAACAACTTAACCCAACTCGGGGGGAAGAAAATGGACAAATCCAACCCCAAACCACTTAACCTAAGTCGGGGGAGGAAAATGGAACGAATCTAGCCCCCAGCAACTTAACTTGGATTCGGGTACTAGAGTACAATGAAAATATTATAGTACTTTTAATAGGGGTCCGGGATAACCCAGTAGTACCGATACTTATATCGGGACTTAATTCTTGAATCACTAACTAAAAACAATTAACCGCCACGAAGGGAGAGCAATTGGCTGGCATGTCACTCCACTACAATTGCGCAAGCAAAATGGAAAATGTCATCAAAAACAGAGTACCTAATGGATTTATTTTTTCAATAAGAAAACCGATTCCCTCATTAATTGAGTTAATGTGAGGCGGAGATAAAAGGGAATTTACACGAGATACGCATTACTCCACCATATCACTTTGAAAGTCATCGATTTATCTGAGAGCAATAAATCAAGAGGAGGGGTTGATAAGTTGTTGAAGTCCTTCCTGTAACTTACCTTTACCACGGCAAATTATCGAATTCATTCTTGCCGCATCAAATGTATCCCCCACTATTAATGTGTAAAAAGTGTAAAAAAAGATTTGTCAACATTTAGGAATGTAAGCTAATATTTGCGATAGAAAATCGAAAAAAAATACTTTCCCTTATTCCAAAATATGAACTCATCTGTTTTAAAATACCAAGCGATTCTTTTGAAATTTTCTGCCTATTGTTTAAAATTTAATTCCTACGGTTCAATGCTTTCATGGGCAGTTGAATACATACGATATTCATTCCTTTCCTGGTATTTAAAAGAATTACAACAATCTTTACGTCAAAAAATTAATATTCTCCTATATCCCTAAAAAGACTTTGTATTCCTCACGCTAGATAACTATCATATTCATTTCTCATCACACTCCGAGCATACAGAGCAGGAGTTTTCAATCTTTCTTTGCTGACGTACCCCTTAAACCTTAGAGCATTTTTTTAATGCTCTCGTACACTTTATAATATTTAAAGTGATAATAAAATGAATAACACTTGTAATAAGTGAGATTACTCGTACTTATAATGTTAAAATCACAGTTTTGGCATACATTGCTATTGTATAATGTTATACTTATTGTTAGTCACAATTTTTTATTTAGAAACCATGCACGAAAGACGAAGTGGAGAAATTATAATCTTTACCACGTAACCATTCGAAACTTTTGACGTACCCTAAGGGTACTCGTACCACCAGTTGAAAACCCACGATCTACAGTGATATTATTGAAACTGATCTAATTTAGTCAAAGAAAAGTTCCGACGTTAATTTCATTAGTTCTAGCACTAAAATGGGAGTAAGAGGTTCTTTTTTATATCCATAAGTAGTACAAGTCATGACTAATATGAATTTCTACTTAGTTAGCAACAGGAGCATAATTCTTTCCACATCTGTAAAATTTAGAACCGCGAACAAAAAATCCACATCGTCCACGCTGTCGAGCGCCTCCGACAGAATGAATTGGCACCTTTTGGAGGTCAAGGCCGTCGCAGCCAGACTCTAGACAAACCATGAATGCCAGACAGCGCTCTTATTCTTGCTTACGGGAAGGAGTTGAAGGAAAGATGAGAGAAGAAATTCAAGTAAGAGAAATGCCTGAAAAAACTCAGACTGTCATTTGAAGAATAGAAGAAACAGAAATGGCCGGGAGAAAAGCACGTAGAGAAAGGATTAAAGAGTAAGAGGGATGGAGAAAGTAGGCGGAAAATGCTTCAGCTTAAGGGATAAGCGTAACACAAATGTTGCAATGGAGAATAGGGGAGCGATAGATGGAATAATTTGGATGAGGAAAAAGGATAGGGGATAGGAACAAATAAAAGAGAGGAAAGAAAAAAAAGCGAAAAAATATGAAGTCCCGATTTACCAGATGCCTTCCGGATATTGTTTATCAACACCTACCATAATGCACATAAACAAAAAATTAAGTGAATAAAGAGATACTAAAGAAAACGCATAAGGGGTCGTCCATTTAGTACATACGCACGGAGGGGGAATAAGGCCACGTACGAATGTAAAATAAAACAACTATATAGAGATAGATTATTGTTAAGTATTTAGTCTATAAGTGTTTGAAACTGACACATCGAATTCTGTTACCTAATATTAAACTTCATAGAACACTATAGTATAAATAGAAAATTTATAAATACAAAATTTTATGAACTTTTAAATTATGAATAATAATTGTAATATTAAAATAAACAAATATTTTTCATATTTTAATGACAAAAATGATTTTTTTGCGGCGAACTTGTGCAGTTGGGGGGAGGGGTACAAAGCACTAACGTACGTACGCACGGAGGAGGGCGGTAGAAAAAGTACACCATGCAACAAGGGCTGACTTTTTGCCTAAGTACTAAAGAAACTTTTAGGTTAACAGTTGAGTAACTCAGGTAATACTGTACTATGCATTAACAACTTTTTTTAAGTATAGGACAAGTATACACCGTAAATGAACGTGCACGATGCAACATAAAAGCACTTCAGATTACAAATTTGAAAAATTCCGTTTAACCGCTCTTTCTTTTAATCGAAAATCCTGCCATTCGTCAACCGTTTAGTCGGGAATGTGTCGTACATTAAAGGAAGGGATAGGGGGAGGAAGAAGCGAGAGGTAAATGGAGGGATAAAGCGAGTATAATGGAGATGAAAAAAGGAAAGAGAGAGACAGGGAGTCGCAGTAAGGCAAGGTGTGGGGGAATGGGCGAGATAGAGGAACGCCAGAGGGTGACACTGCAGTGCAGAAGAGACGGGGAAAAGGGGAGTTCCACATACACCTCTATAGAGTACGGGGACTTATTGGCTCTTCACACGGGAGAATGTTTGTGTTGCGGGGAGGAACGTACGTAGGAAAACGTAGGTGTCGCAACACAAGTGCGAGGATTCTGCGACAGATGAGAGTCTCCGGTGCGGCTGTCGCGGGCGTGTTGAGTGTATTCAGATTGCGTGCCTCGTGGGCTACGCCTCTTCGCCAAATGCCAACAGGAATATGCATACGAATGCGGAGGGGAGGAATAGGAGCTAGTGCCCTTTTCTTACATACGACAGAGTACTCGAGGGCACACACACACACACCGCTCAAAAGTTCTCGCTTCAAAGTTTAGGCGTCTTTTTGGAGGCGTCCGGAATCTCAATGCGCGGGGAAAAGGCTTTTCCTCAAAAGAATTCCTCGAAAAAAATCGAGCGAGGAAAAAAAAAATCGAAAAAT
Source organism: Tanypteryx hageni (assembly GCA_028673005.1). Lineage (NCBI taxonomy): Eukaryota > Metazoa > Arthropoda > Insecta > Odonata > Petaluridae > Tanypteryx > Tanypteryx hageni. The sequence goes on along the minus strand of CM054114.1, from coordinate 112,953,154 downwards.
TCCTCCTTGTGCCCGACAGCGGAGTTTGAATAACAAGTTAGCGTTCCATAAATCTTCTTAAATTCGAATGTCATAAAGTGGGAGGCTATAAAAGTACTCTTTGCGAGTACGCGCGAGCTAAAAAACTAAAGACGCTAGCGCGGGTGACGTAAAAGAGAGAGAGAGAGAGAGAGAGAGAGAGAGAGAGAGAGAGAGAGAGAGAGAGAGAGAGAGAGAGAGAGAGAGAACCGCAGCGACTTAATTCGCCAAACCCATTGTTTGCGTAGCCGAGCGAGATCTCTACGGAGCGCTTATTCATTTCTTGAAAAGTTTTATACGTCAGAGAGAGAAGGAGAAAAATAGATGAATTGTGGATTAAAGAGGGCATTGGGAAGGAAGGAGAGGTGACGGGGAGGGATTGATGCAAATTGACAAGTGTGACGGGAACAAACAAGAAAACACAAAGAATAAGATAACTGAGGGTAGAGACATTAGAGAAAGAGCTAGAAATAAAAACTTGATGTTAAAAACATTTAAAAAATAACTTTTAGCATTTAAATTTAGGTGACAAATTTTTATCGCTATCAGGCTATGCTTTTGACATATTCGCGAAGAAAAATTCAAAATTCTTGGTGTGTTAATTGAAAAAGTACAGACAATATTATATCAAAAACTATCCAAGTATGAATTAAACCAAGTATTTCTAACTTCATTTACGATTCAGTTTACAAGAAACATTGAGAACATGAGAACAAAGATAAGAAAATTGTAAAATGAAATTTAATCCGAGTTTGCAAGCATATAGTTACGGATAAAAATGAACAGCACGAAAGCAAAGAATTCCCACGATCTATAATTTTTCTAATGCCCTTTTTTAATAACCCACCAAGAGTACACTGACAATGAGAAATTTCGCAAGGGTCCATGCAAAAAATTCTCCATCACTCTCTGAAAACTTTTCGCCGTCTGTTTCGAGTTTTTATCATTAATTCACTCCAGTCCAACAAAGAAATTTTTAAGATTATTTAAATTCGAGGAATTCATATTTCTCTCGAATTTTCATGGACTTCTTTCACGAGTTACCAAAGACAACGAAGGGGAGAAATTTCGACGCGTATTCCAGTTGAGAGCCACAAAAGTCAGTAAACAATAAAAGAAAAGAGAGCCCAATGTTTCTATTATGGTCAGAAATGCTCGTTTTTTTACAAGACGTATATTGACTGCTATTATTAGATCTTTTCGAGTCGCGCATTATGAATTCCGCGTCCTGTTCAAAGAGCGGAATTTAAAGTGGAAGGGACCTTTGTTCGGGTGACTTTTTACCTAAGGGTTGCATCAAAGAGGTTTTGCGCGTATCCCAGCGTTGAAATTCCCATTTAAGATATCTTAAAATATAGTGTTTCTGGTGAATGGCTATAGTATTAACTCATTAAAGACACCAATCTCTGATGGATATAATTATGTCAGGGAAAGATACGGAAATAGTAGACGAAATGAAAAATTCAAGACAATAATGTTTAAATTTCAACCCAAGACACGTCAGCATTCTCAAAACAATTAATGTGGGCGTAATTTTTATTTTTAGTTAATTATAAACAGCGCCATATTTTGAAGCAAAACGCGAATACTCTACGACTATAGCATTTAAAATATTTATATTCTGAATTTGGCTTTCAACGTTTTCGACAAATTTCTAAGCCTGAAAAACAAAATATAATCTCGACATTTCTAATGAAACAGGTATCAACGCAAATATTATTTTATTTCATTTATATACGTGTCCCTTATAATTACAATTAATACTTAAAAGTTAAGTCTAGGTACCTCGAACTAATTTAATCGGTAAAATCTGCACTACTTGCACGAGTCAATATTTGGCGCGAATCGGAATGCGGTTTATTCGAATGTTTTCGTATGCTGCGAAAACGACTTCAACATCAGTAGTTTTCAATAAACTCTCGACCTAAATTTACAAGAATTTACATTTCACTCTAGCATTAATTCTCTTCCTCCATTACGTGGACCCATCTGACATTCTCTCGCTCTCCCTCGCTTGCCACTGACCTAAAACAGTTTGCTCTCCAAGCCCGCCACTTAACCCCTGACCTCCGACTCCTTTCTCAGCCCAACGCTCATCAACTACCACCCTCAATTACCCGACTCGACTCCGCGAATCCATAATCTCGACATTTTCTTCGGGAACGAGGACGTAGTTCCATTTTCAGTCGCGAAATAGCGCTTCTGCCGGTCTAATTAGCGGCGGACTGGTTACTCTGGTCTCAAAATCGAAGAAAATGGGAAAATGAAAAGATATCGAAGGAAATGGGGAAATGGTAGTGAAAATGCAACGAACGCTGGAAATACGCCGGCGTCATAAGCTCGGCACCGGTGTCTAATAGTGAGAATGACGATTATCATACAACTTCAGCATTTACTGTTACTATCGACCAGCAATTGGATCTTGACGTTACAACTTCAGTCCGATTACTGACAATGATCTGAAACTCGACACCTTTGATATCACGACTAAAGCACCCATTGTTGATTGATCAACACACTGATCTCGAGGTCTCAACTTCGCCACCGATTATGATTGTTTACATTAAAAGAATGACCGCGACCGGCAACAAAATTTAACTGCAATGCAAATAAATTTTAACGCTCCACCATCTTGGTCCAGTATAAACTACAAAATTAGATGCCACCTTACTGAACATGGACCTGACCAGGGAAAAGCTGCGGATTTTTGTGAATCAACATCTGCAGATGGAAGAAAATTTTCAGGGGACTGGGTTTTTAAAACGCTTTCTAATGGTGAAAACAAGAGCGCGACTGGCTTATTTACTCTGAAACTAGTAAGTCCATTTTGTGTTTTCCATGCATATTATTCGATCAGCGCTTTTCCAAACCGAATATTGCAAATCAGAAAACAGGATTTAATGATTGGAAAATTTTAAACCGTGTTGTAGAACATGAAAATTCAACCCATGATCGTGAAACTTTCTGTAGATGGAAATCTCTACAAAAAAGATAATTGAGCGGAGGCTGTATCGATGATGCCCTACAAAAAGCCATTGAAGCTGATAAACAAAAATGGAGACATATTCTGTAAATAATGCTTGATGCTGTGATGTTTTGTGCCAAAAACAATTTACCACTTCGAGCAATGGTGAGCAACCCACGGCCCGCATGCGGCGCCCAGGATGCGTTTTATGCGGCCCACGAAGCTATGATTAAAAAGTAATCCGTAAAATTCAACACACAAATTCATGTCGTATACATTCCCGATTTAAAAAAAAAGCAAAAATACTTAAAAACTACCTTCAATCATCCACGGGTAAGGAGAGGTTAACAAACATGTCCATCTTGTCAACAGAATACGAGGTAGTAAATAATATTAATTATGATGAAATTACTGATGAATTTGCCTCATTAACTTCAGCGCAAAATATGCAATTGTAAAAAATAATTGTACTTGATATGGTATAATTTTTTGTGATTTTTAAAAATAGTATGTTAAATGCACACCTACAAATGCATTAGTTGATTGTGTATGCAAATCTCATGACTATAATAAATAAACGTTGTTATTGTTATTTACGTATTTTCCTTTTTTAACAAAATAACTACTATGAAAACATATGGAGGGCGCAATTTTATATTCTTGCCTTGGGCGCAAAATTAGCTAGTTACGTCTGTTTTATTTTCTCAAGTGATTTTTGGCACATTACATATTTCTCACTACCTTCAATAAATACGAATCTATAACAACACTCTAAAGCAAAATGGATTTATAAGAGTAACAAAGTTTTGCTACATTATTTTTTTTTCAAATTACGACGAACCGGCACCTAGTCGCTTAACCTTATCTTTTGAAATACACTAATTAAAAATGGTCCTTATAATGTGAAGTTCTAATGTCTTTCTGATACGGTGTCGTAATATGTGGAACAAATACTGGCTAAGTTAGAGGCACAGAATCGAGTCTTTCAAGGTCTCCATCAATGCAATTAATGAAATAAGACTTAAGGTTTTTCCAAGAGGCCGATATTTTATCGAAAAAATTTGCCGGAGATCGGTATTTACGATATGTAAAATAGTTCACTAAAATTAACATAACGTGGAATGAAAGTTTCCTTCGATTTTATGCCCCAGCAATGAGTTTTGGGGGACCAGTTAATATTGTTCGGAGACTTTCAACAATGATAATGACGATAAAAATTACAGAATATTTAGAAACAATTTCATCTACTAAAAGCGTAACAAGTATTAGAAGTATGTTTAAAAATTTTTATTTCTATGATTATTAATATTTTTATTTGTCAAACGGGGTCCTCTCGACCCCGAGACCACTTTGAATCCCTTCTTAGATCCGACCCCTCCTGATGATTTACAGGGTCTCACGTAGACTGAATTGCTACTGGCAGTTATCCATCGGTTAAAGACTGTCGTGGACGCGAATAAACAGTTGCCTCAGCATTTGATAGACTAAAAACACGCGAGGCGCTGTTAGTTCCACGAGAGTCGCAGAGGGGGAGCTGCTTGTATCCTACACGATCGCGAGTACAGAGGCCCTCTGGGTGGCCAGAGAGTAAAAGAGAGAGGTAGGCAGTTGGAGAGAGACCTCAGCGGACGCTTAGTTTGTGTACGTATCGGAGATCGTTCAACTCGAGTGACTAACCGTCTCATTATGAATTTCAAATGAGTTGAGTTGACGGGGACAGAGAGGAGGGGAGAAATACAAGGGATCCACGTGACTTACCCCAAACAAGTGACGGATGCAAAGTGGAATTGAATCCATTAGAAGCGACATCTCAAGAAGGAACCGTGAGTTAAAAGATGACTCGAGTAGAGAGGGAGGATGGAAAAAAAATCAACCGTCGGGATTGTAACTAACGACGAGAAATGATTGCTGAGAGGATGGAAAGTGGACGTCCCGTGAAAAGGACAAAATAACCCATTCCAGGGATGGACAAAAAACGATTGATTTAACACATTAAAAAATGAAGCGCCACTAAGGTCATTAAATAAAATCTAACTTTGCGGGAGGCAGAAATGTTCAATCTCTAAATAACCGAAGAGAGATATAACTACAATTTTAGGGACTTGATAAAATAATAGACCGGTTCATTGAGATCCGTACATGTATCTGCTTGACAACAAATAAAAATCCCTCTTTTTCTAAAAACAGGAAAATCTTAAATGGATTGTAGTGCAAGAAATATGTATATATTTAAAAAAATACGCATTATCACTCAGAATGTCACTTTATGGCGAAAATATACGTCGAAATATATAATATGATATATTCGACATTTTAGTAACAAAATACAAAATGCTAAGCGGTGATAAAATGCTACGGAATAAGTTGCCTGCAATTATTGAACGAACGATAATTTTAGATGCCATCGTTATTGATAAGCAAGAGATGCATTTCTCAGAAAATAAACATTTTCAATTATCTATGGTCAGAAGAAAGGAAATGAAAGCTATATATTGTTTTTTTTTTAAACTTGCAACTCCATGAAGTCGATGTGTAAAATATGAGTCGCGAGTTTTCATCATTACCATTCATCAAATAGTGAAACTTCCAATGAACGACAAGCAGAACTTCTTTTAAATTAAAGCGGCAAACCTCGCCATTCCACAACGGACGGAAAAAAATAAAATAAATCCTAAGCGATTGATTTGTTGCTCTGTAACTTTCAGACGATGAAGGTGAAATTAAATTTCACCGAGGAGCAGATATTAATGAAAAAAACGAAACCGAAAAGAAATAAAAATTTCTCCTCGTGGAGAAGTTTCTGGAAGAATGGAGAGGGAGTGAAGGGAGGGGGGGGATGGGCGACGGGGGCTGAGAAGGGGACTCTCGAAAGAGGGTGAGGGTGAAATCGGCGACCGTGGAGACTGGGGCCGGGGAGAGATGCTTTCTCCGAACCGGGAAGAGTGGGAAGAAAGGAGAAAGGGAAGAAACCATCCTTATTTTTTGCCAGACTGATGAAAGTAAAAGTTTAGTCGATCGAAAGGAAATCTGATAGAAAGTGAATTTTTAATATGCACTGGAATTTCATTAAAAGGTCGTATATATCAGTAGTTTTCGGAGAAAAATTAGTCGTGGCCATAGATGCAGCCACTTGCCATATTGCGGTGGCCGCATTTTTAAATTTAAGGTCTAAATGATATTTTACTTAAGGCACCTAAGAAGTTTATCAACCTTTATGGCCCGACGGAACTTTAAAGTCCCATTTCTCATAAAAACATACAGCAGTTAACCAGGGGCGTACTGATAGACCCCGCAACCCGGGGGGGGGGGGGGCGAGATTTAGTGGACCCACAATCATTCAAATCTTACTGACGAAGGTGTCTTGACGCCCGCTTTAAGAACCCGAAAAAGGGAATTGTGACTTCTACAATACGACTTTATAACGCTGATAAGAGGCATTTCTCGGCACGAAAATATTGTAATTACCAGAGGATATGAGGACTATGAAAAAGAGTGACGTCTCCAGAAAGACCTCGTAATCTTTTGAGATTTTTAAATTCACTGCAAAGGGAATGAAGAGGACGATTTAAAACTCGTGACAGTTTTGGACCTCCAACTGTTCTCAGAAACAACGAATTTAGAATTTTTTAAACTGTTGCTTTTGTTTTGTTTTCGATAAAAATAGCGTGAAATTCAATTTTTAGTTGCGAGTCTAACGGCAAGAATATACCGCGATTAAATAACACCTATTTTCTTCTTGCAATTCGAAAAACTACCGTGGCAAGCCAAGGATGACAGTGTGACTCGCTGGTTAAGAATTTCTGGTATGAGATAATGGGGTATATACGCAGAAAAGAAGAGGGAGAATAGAGCAAAAAAATCGCAATGGAAAAAAATAAGACTGCTTACTATCCAACGTCGAATTTTGTGCTATCCAGCGTGGTTTGGCGTAAGAATATAAGAGCGTGGACCGAGAGATAAGAGAATGGATACATACGTAAAGAGAGAATGGACATACGTACAGAGAGAATGGAGAGATACGTAAAGAGAGAAAAACAGATGAAGAGACATCCCACTCATTTAATACACCAACCTAGTGAATTGCAATGTAATACTCGTGCTTAGAGCGGAAAAAAACAAAAATACGAGAGTAAGGGACAAGACGGGGGAAAGAGATGGAAAGAGATGGACAGACAGACAGACAAACGACTTTATTTAGGGCGAAATTGAGACTATATAGTCCCTTCTTACATTTAACCCTGGAAGAGAGATGGAGAGAGAGAGATGGAGAGAGAGAGATGGAGAGAGAGAGATGGAGAGAGAGAGATGGAGAGAGAGAGATGGAGAGAGAGAGATGGAGAGAGAGATGGAGAGAGAGATGGAGAGAGAGATGGAGAGAGAGATGGAGAGAGAGATGGAGAGAGAGAGAGAGAGATGGAGAGAGAGATGGAGAGAGAGAGAGAGAGATGGAGAGAGATGGAGAGATGAAGAGAGGGTTAGAGAAGAAGAACTCGGTCTTCACGAATGCCATGTGAATACGGTCGATGGCCCCTCTCCGTCGCGGAGAGTGACGGTGGAAGGAGGGAAAGTGGAATGCCTCGAGGGACTAAGTACGTACGAGGACGACGTCGTCTACGTGTGGGATGTAGTGTGTGGCGCGCGAGGGGACAAGAAATACGAAAGAAGGGTGGGAGAAATGGGAAGGGAGATAGAGGGAGAGAGAACTGGAAAGGGAGAGATGGTGACGGAATATGAGACCGAGAGGGAAGATCGGAATATAGAGAGAAGGGGAATAGACGCCCTATATTGGGGCTAGACTGAGATTGAGCAGTCTTCGTTTAATAGGAAATGCGTGGGATACGATGGAATAGGATGGCTCAATGGAGGGAAAGTGTAAAGAAGAGGGACAAAGTGAGACAAAAGCGGAGGAAAAATAAGCAAATATAAATGAGAGATCGAAAATATGAGTACGGAAAAACGAGGACAAATATAACGAGTAAAAAGATAAGTTTAAAGGAGATGAGTAAGAGGAGTAAAGAAGAGGAAAATAATAAAGAAAAAATAGAAAACAAAAATACGAGAAGGAGAAAAAGGGAGAGAACATAAAGGATGAGAAAGAAAGACTTATAAAGGAGGAAAAAGAATACGAAATAAAAGACAGCAATAATACTAAAGATTATCAATGCGTTGCACAACCTGAGACATTTATGACATTCCGTTAAAGAGAAGCAAAGAATGAGGGAGGAGAAAGAAGGTGCGAGCTGGAAGAGAAAAGGGGGGAAGGGAGGGAGACGGTGATTGTGGGAACCACGCACGACACCCGCCGCTGGCACCATCGGCCGCTTCATATATAGGTAGGAGGTGGACACACATGACCCCCGTCTTAAGCACCTGCAAGGCCGGCGGGAATCGTGAGTGGGGAAGAAGTGAGAGGGAAAGAAATGGAGAATACATTCCAAAGGAGAAAAGAGGAAGATAGAGAAGAGGAGGTAGGGGAAGGCTGAATGAAGTAGGAGTGGAGAGCGGAAGGAGGAAAAGACTGCGAAGGGTAGGAGAGGAAGATTAAAAAGTAAATGAATAAAAAAGTATAATAATGAATTCGGAAGAAAGTAGAGAGGTTGGGTATAAAAAAGTACGAGGAAGGGAAAAGCAAAGTAGCCATGGTAAGAGAAAGGATGGAAGAAGAGTGGGTGAGAATTGGAGAATGATATTGAAGAATGACAAAGAGTAGCGGTTATAAACCTTTATGCACTCACAGATCACTCACTAAAATTGTGTATAACTTTGGAACATTGTTCATAAGAGAATATAACCATGGATCACTAACAATTGCATTTACTAAAGCCATCGGCTTCAAATTAATAAATCTTTTGGACTGCAGTACAGTCTTCCCCTCATTACAACCCCTATTAATTTTTAGTTCCATTTTTTATTAGTAACGCAAGCTACCTACAGGAATTCCACGAACCAACCGTGATCCTCGGCCCAAAGGTTGAGAACCTCTGACGTAGAATATTCGAGAAGAGGCGCGTACGAGAGAAATCGACGATATAAACAGGACAGGTAAGGCGAGAAGAGGAAAGCAGAGATAAACTAAAGAAATGAAGGTCTGATGAATAGTCGAGAGATAATTTCAATTCGGCACGTCCTCTTTTTAATACATCGAATCAATCAATAGATATTTCCATAAAAGTTTTTATAGAAAAAAAATGAATTAATGCCACCTATCTGTAAGACTTTTTACGCGAGACTAAATTGATTGGGAGAATTAGAATGCGAAGAGGAGGCGTCAAAGAGGCGAAGAAAAATAGGAGCTGAGGAAAAAGGAGGAGAGAAACGACAACAGGGTGGACGTGCGTGTGAGAAAGAGGCGAGAGGGAAGAGAGGGAAAGAGGAGGGAGGGGGAGGTGGGAAGGGTCAGGGATTCCAGCGCGTACGCCGATCGAACATAAGATTGGAAATATAAAAAGGATAATGCTCTCCCGAGATTCTGCTTCCCTTTGAGAATAAAAGACGGAAATAACTGAAATACAAAAATAAAACGGGGAGGACATCACGAAAGACGATTACAAATTAGCTTCAAACACGAAGGCGGTATGGATATTTTTGGGCAAATATTGACTTCCAGTTTAAACGCCCCTCAATTCAGTCGATTCGCGTCGAGTTTATGAATAAATTCAGACAACGAGAAACAGTATCAGCCGGTCGTAATAAGACAAATTGGTCGTAAAAATAGTTCGGCACTCCTATTTATATGAACAGTAGCGTTAGCTTGTAGCACTTGATTTGTAACCTAATTTTGGTTACTCTCTAAAAAACACCCAATAAATCATCGCGAGACAATTTATACCCAAAATTTTAACGGAACAGCACGTTCGTTGCAATTCTACGGTTCGGTTGTCTCTGATTAAAAGCAATTTCCATGCCTTGCTTGCTCCGTTATCCTTTCTGTGTGTGCGTCATGCGACTTCTAATTCCACGTAGGCGGCGCACATTTCCACAATTAGGAAGGACCGAATGCTCCGTATTCGCGGCATTTCATCCACCGAGGTATTTCCCTCGTACGATACGCATTCTGAATGAGAGTTGGCATCGGACCCCTTCCCTTCATCTCTCTCGCCTTCCCCTCTTTCCATGGTGCGTGGTTGACTCCTTCCCTCCCCCACGGAGGAGAAGGGACTCATCCTTGCGCGGAGGCTCCTGCAAAGAGGACGTCGACCCTCTTCTTCGAGAGGATGGCCGCGAGAGGTTGAGAGGAGGAGGGAGGTCTGCCATGAGGCCTCAGGGGTCTCTGCCGGACAGAGGTCCTCCCATTCGCAAAAACCCCACTCTAACACTCCTCTGACATCACCGCCCACCGGCACCCACTCCACGCCGCACCCAAAATTGAGAGAGCGCGAAAAGGCTAATGGCTTCTACCGGAGGGGATTCTCTTTCGGTGTTATGCAACCCGAAGAGTTGACGAAGGGGTAGTTGAGGATGGGAAAGAAATTCCGTTCGAATTTGCGTGGACGTCGGTAGACGCAAAAACGATGGGATCTCGTAGACCAGGAGACGCTTTTCGATGGTGCGCATACCACCCTGGAGCGGCGGTTCATTAACGGCTTAAAATGTCCCTTTTAAGTGAGTGGTGGATGTTGCAACTTAGGGTTACTGGCTTTAAAAGACCGGTTAGGGCTCACTTCTCGGTCGCAATTAACCATGACATATAAATATGGCTCAGCAATATGGACAATTATGATACTCGATTATACTAATGAAGCTACCGCAGGATTCAGAAATCGTTATTAAAATTAATATGTATATATGCAAGAACTATTCTTTATGAAAAGAAACCGTCACAATGAATAGGCAGAATTTGAAAATAAAAACTGAAAGTTAAATATTTTTACCTAAAAATAAAGAACTGCGTAAAGACTCATGCAATTATTTCATTGGAGATGGAATTCGGAGAGAATGTACCATGCACGAATTTAGATAATCAAAATTCTTCGGATTTGTGATGTCGTCAAAGTGAAGAAAATAAAAGATGGGACTTTTGCATAAGACGTGAAATATAGTAAGCTAGCGATAACTATGCAAATTTTCCTATTATTGGAAACTAAAAGGAAGGGAATTTTTATATTCTGAAACTAAAAAAATTCCTAGTTCTGCGACGAAAGACACCATTTTAAACTGATTTCGAATACAAAACAGTTCATAAAAATTGACATGCTGACGGACAAATAGGTAATTTAAACACTATTATTTTTAAGAAAAGTTACCTATATTCACGTACAATAACGTATTAGATCCAACCATTAAAAGTAAAGCATAAGAAGATGAAGGAATCATTGAACGAGGTACTTTGTCTCAGAAAAGAACGGAAGCATGGCTCCAAATTCAGGAGAGTTCCGTGAAACGATGGCGATGGTGAACTACAATTGTACTCTTCCGAGGTTAGGATTATGAATGAGATATATAATAATATAAGCCGCCCAATTACGAAAAAGAACTACTCAATGGCAAAATTTTGACGATCCAAACGCGAAGAACGATTTGGGGAAGTAATAAATTCTCTCGAGATGTAAGATAAGAGAAAACGCTAAAACGGTTCATTTTAGTTGAGTCAAAACGAGTCAAAACTAGTAGAATTACCCTTTCTGCAGCAAGAGCACGTTTTAGTGCGGAAATGAGGAAGGCAAGCACCCCATCGAATCTCAATAAACCAAAAAGTGTTACCATCGTTGAAAATTTGATGTTTCTCATCATAAATAGTTTTATTAAAATATATCATTTCAAAATATTTAATCGTTCAGCATTCAGCGCCTCTGACGGGAAAATGTGCGGCGTTCGTAAAATTCTTACGACAATAAATTAACAATTCGGTGTCTTAATCTACCAAAGATAATTCTCGTAATATATCTGTAAAATGGTGCAGATAACGTGATATTTTCATATAAGTTTTGAAAATTTTCTACTTAAAGAAGTCGCTACCTCAATAAAAGAATTAGAATGTGGTTGATGATTTAATGAATTACTTTTATGGCACCGTTTCAATACAGTTTCACAAAGGAACAATTTATCGCATTGGATTTTCTAATAAAAAAATCAAAGGCAAGGGAGAATTTCTTTTGATAATAAGATTAGACCGATTAAAACAGACCTTGAAAGCTCATCCGACGAAATTGAAAATTACCTTATATCACAAGTCACGCTTTCAAACGATACCGGATTCTTTAAGACGGCAAAAAGACAAGACTATAAGCTTTGCTATATATGGGCCTACGAATATATAGCATGATACAAAGGTTGGAAAGTATAAAGTGAGTGAAGGAAGGACGCACGAGGGAGGGAGGGAGATAGGAAGAGAGGGAGGAAGCCAAGCTGTCATTAATTTCCGGTCTAACGAATCCCTTCCGCCTTGGCAAGTCATTACTCCTCCTCACTCACTCGCGACCCTCCTTTCCTCTCCCTCTTCCATTCGCCTCACTCCTTTCGTTGTCACACTCCCCTCAAGACGAACCTATCCTACTGCCTCAAACGCTGTTGCTATTGCGGGAATTAAGCCTCGCATTCCTAGAGGTAGTCAAGAAAGAGTGGGGGGGGGGGGAGAAAGGGAGAACTTAGGGATTGGACGCGTCTTGACTTGCGTGAAATTTCAACTCCTGTGGTAACTTTCGGTATCTCCCTTTTAAGAGTAACAATTAAGGAAACGGTAATCTTCAGAGCTTCAAGTCCTGTCGCTGAAATAACCACGAAGTTGATAAGCGTAAATGATACGATACGCTTTCAAAGAGGTGTTTGTCAATAGATGAGCGAATTAAACGAGCACAATACCATTCTGTCGTCCCATTCCATAAAACTGTATCTTTCAACGATTATTTACTACGCAATGCCTTTAAATTGCTCGTAACTGCTACTACCTTCCTTCCTATTTGCCTATATGATGTTAACTTGACTTATTCTTTTTTATATTTTGTTATTAGTTTCTTATACCTTCTGTTGCTTTTAAATGATGGCGGGGAAATTTACCAGTGAATTCGTTTATATTTCTATACAGATGATAGCGTGGAGCTATATATACGATAGGTTACTGGAAAATGTAACGTACCCTAACCATTTACTAGATAAAGCAAACAATATGTAAAGGTGAACACTAACACATATCAACGTACGTACATCACACAACAGTTTCATTGTACATATTGCATTACGACGCTATTGTAGAAACAATAATTTCTAAAAGTATAAAGTTTGAGAAACTCGACTTTTTCGACTTATTAACGAATGTTACCACTTCTTTGGAAGGCATTAAAATTTACTTGAGGAATTTAGAGGAGAAAAAAGGTATTTTCGGTCTTAAGAACATTCCTTTACTGAATGCGTATCTGAATTCCATCTTATATGAAAATGCCGCTCTTCAACGAGCAACGAGGAATTTTAAAATTATCACGACAGAGCCAGTTAAAAATTCAAAAGGTAATAATCTAAAATAAGCAGCATAAATATGCACGGCAAGTGCATCGCGTTATAACTCGTCACGGACGGAAGAACTACGTAAAATTGACCTCACTTCGCTTTCTGCCTTTCCTCTGCAAACATTTGGTAACTCCCGACGTTGGGCGACGCAGTAACCTTTTATTTTCACCTCAACGCGGCGACCCACCGGTGCAACATTCCAGGCGAAACCACGCTTGGACCTTGTTGCCACTGATAAGAGCCATAGCCACTCTTACGAGCCATTTACCTAAGAGAAAATTCCCGTTCGTAACTTTCGCCCCCGCCTCCCTCGGCACGTGGGCGTCGGGCAGCCGGACTCCTAACTGACCGTCACTTCCGCCCGAATGACCGGCCCATTCTCGTTGCACCCACGAGTAGGTGTAAAAGGGCAGGGTCGTGCGTGTGGTGGGGGGGGGGGCGGAAGAGAGGCGACTCTGGAGATCTTCCCCTCCGATAATCGAGCCACTGTCACCCGGAGACGCCTCCTTTGTCGCCTCAGACGAGACGCCGGCTGGTTGCATCGAATTATGGAGTTAAAAGTGCAATTAGGGAAGACGTCGATGGGCACTTTCTCTCTCCCACACTTCCCTTTCATTCTTCACCACTCCGTTTTCCTCCCTCCATTTCCTTTATCTGATAATTCCCGTCGAGTTCCCCATCCACTTCTCTTTTCTTATTTTTCCATTCTTTTCCACACTTTCTTCACTTCGAGCGTCAACTTTGCCTTCTACTTTTCTCCCGTTCTCAACCTACTCCAATCTCTTTAGAATATTTCTTTTTCATTTCCTCTTTTTCCCTCTCTCTCCAGTAGCGGATTTGGAGGGGGGGGGTCGCACTTGGCGCGCGCCAGGGGCCCAGTGACGTATGGCAGTGCTTCTCAACTTGGGTTACGCGGAACCCTAGGGTTCCGTGTGGATCCGCGAAAATTGGGAGAACAGGCAAGATTTCCCTACGGCTCAGTTGCCCTAAATGCTATATTTCTTCCTTTCTTGAAGTTAAGGGGCCCCGATAAAATGTTCGTGTATATAATATCAGAAATATTAAATGCCTCAATTAAAAAATCAGAGGAATTTTATAGGAAAACGATCTTTAAAAGGTCACATTAGGTGCGGTTTCACTATATATTTAGATTGCAGGGCCCCCGACAGCTTAGCGCCAGGGACTCCCAAATTTTTAGCGCCAGCCTAGGAGGCGTAAATCCGCCACTGTCTCTCCCCGGGTGGTTAGAGCATTTGCCGACGGATACTAAGGTCGCGGGTTTTTGACCCCGCCGATGGCATGGATGCTGAGTTATGTGTAAGAATGGGCTAGATCAGGAGTCTCAAATTCACATCGGTCTGCGGGCCGCAAGAAGACCATTCACCGGGCCGTACTAAGGCACCGTGACAAATCTGCGAGCTGCATACTTTCCCAGTCCTCACACCGTTTCATATTCTTTGAACATTCATTCTCCCCTTCCACAAGGAAGAAATCGCCCCAACCCTATGATGAAGCCTTAAACCCATTCATTACAAAAATACCAGATTCGGCTTCGAAGATTAGGTTCTTCGGACACGCAAGAAACAAGCTGGCAGCGGAAAGAACATACTAAATTTATGTAAACCAATATTTTAAAAGTGCTGATTTAATATACTTTTTAAATTTCTTAGATTTAGGTGAAATATTTTTAAGAAATGTACCACGGGGGCGGCATGCGGCCCGCGAGTTTGAGATCCCTGGGTTAGATGGTCTAAATATCGCCCTTAAATAAATTTGGATTATTATGATACCCATTCTTTCGTTCTCATCTCTCATTGCCTTCCATTGTCATTCTCTCATCTACAACATTCTCCTCACTCCGATTCCCTCCATTTTCACCCTTTTCACTCCTACCATTCCTCGCTACCCCTTCAACCGTCATGCTTAGAGAAATGAGACGAATTCGGGAAAATTTTTAGGAGTATAATACGCTGGATTTGGTAGCCGGGCAGGCCGTTACGGACATGCTTTTCCAAAATTCTAACTTCCAAAAATGATCGCGTGCCGTAAAACTGTAGAGATGAAAGTAGAGAATTGAGATCGAGAACGCCTTATCCTGTGGCCAAAAAGGAAAAAAACTACAGCGCATTTCACGCTCAAAATGAAAATTATCCATCGCTCGAAGCAAATGCATAACCGGAATGTACGTACAACCTAGAGACGGAATACGAGTCCGTCATTTGGAATTTCTAATCAAACGAAAAAAATTCCGCTAATTGCTTTATTTAGAAACACTGCCCGGATAAACACAAAACTAATACGAGGAGATTTGTAGTGTTTGCATAATTCGCAATCTGAAATAGAACTCACCAAAATATAGACTTCCCTATTGGAGGAAGCGTTAATTTAACATAGCACTGAAATAATTGCTTCTCTGAACAAGGTGGACTGTTTTATATGTAACTTTGTTGAACTGATGGATAATAAAACAGAAAAATATGTAAATTATAAAACATAGGTATTTAACATAGGGCTTTATTTTTGTGATTCGTTAACTTCCGCACGTATAAAATTTTTGTAGGGTCAACCCAGGATAAGGATATGTTAAAAAGGTTAATCCCGATTCAAATGTAAGCAATGACCAGTCATCATAATACCGGCAAATAAAAGGGTTGGCACAACAATATCCCGAGAAAAGAAAGATAATACAATAAAAAGCGTGTTTATCGAAAAAAATCGTGTCCAAGAGTTTCCTCGAATTTCTCCCGTTAATCTGTTTACACAATTGAAAAAAATCGCCTAATAAAAGCGAACTACTATCCGAAAGAAGAGGCTCCAAATTAAGCAGCTAGAGCGGAGAGCTGGTAAGGAGGACGTGAAGGACGAAAGGAGTGGAGACGAGAGGAAATCCAAAGGAAGGAAGAAAAGGGGTGTATGAAGAAATAGGGTGGAAGGAACTGGAGAGGACCACCAGACCCCCGGGGAAGAGCCGACCGCCCACCGTAGACATAATTTCCAATCATTGAGCCCTATCCTCCTTTCGAAGCATTGTCCACAATGGCCGTCGGAGAAGACAACACAATCCGAAGCTCCACGTGCGGTCTCAAGCCAAACAAGTTGGGAAGAGATCGTGAGAGCGTCATTTCTGGGCGAATGCAAGCTTTCCATTCGCAGGAATCATGAAGGGGGAAATACGTTTATGGGCATGAGAGTGAGGTAAATGAAGGATTCAAATATTTATTTAAATATATGCGTATGAATGCGTGCATATTCACGTTTATTTATAGTGCGGTTCAACTCGAGGGAAAGTCTAAAAATACTCAAGTTATTGAACTTTAAGTTAACGCAGTAACATATTTTCCTAGTTATACAAAATGAGAATTATAGAGGTTTTCAAATAAATACAAAAATTAGAGTATAATTAAAAAACAATTAATTTATTATACCAAAAAAACCTTTAAACCTTATTAAAATTCTTAAAACGCTGATAAACATTGAGTCCTTAAATTCAATATGCATCGGCTTTATTCGTCTATCTTTTTCCGGAAAACAGCTTCGACGTCAAGACTCGAACATCTAGTACAACTTTCGAACTTTTTTTCATCGTTATGACCGTAAATATATAAAGCAATTTCGAAATGCTACTCACAATAAAAGAAAGGCACCTGAATGAACATTTTTACACTTCACATTCTTCCTCGTTTCGCGATATTTTCGGAAAAAATATCGATAGTTTTAGCAATCGGCCGGAAGATTTAATCTTCCAAAATAGAAGCCGAAGTTCGATAACTCTCGGATACCTCCTCCGTCTCTTAATCTCTCTCGGTGAAAGTACTACCCGCTTCATGCTAGCGATTGCACCGTGATTGTACAGCTGAATTCTTACCCAACCATTATTTTCGCGCATCATCGAACACCATCAAAGCAGCATTTTATCTTTTAATCAAAACCACGAGATTGACAATTGCTATTCAACGGTAAAAAAAGTATCCGCATCATCCTCATTATCTACGCAGATAAGAAGTTTCATAATTTTTTCCAAAGCGATGAATTCAAGCTTTGCAAACATTCTGAGGACGAACCATATACATATATGGTTAATTAACGCTAACATTGAGTCGGAATCCTTGACGATGAATCGAACCGGTTGTTTCATTTTTACATTTAACACATCAGGACATTCGACTCGTTTACTACACGATGTGTTTTCCAAAAACCGTGTCGAGCGAATGATAAGGCCAACAAATATCGTATTTTTTCCCTCCGTAATTTTGAGCCAAAAGCGAACGCCGCAAAAACTCGAATTTACCGGTAGCTCGAAGATTTCCGCGATCGTTTCTCTTAGTCCGCCACCTGGGGGCAACGCTGCAGCGTATTTCGGTTTCGCGGACGAACTATCATCCATTATCTCGCGCGGTGGTATTTCCGCCGGGTGACCACGGGTTGAGTGAACGGATGAGTTGAGGAGGTTTTGGAGTAGGAGTAACAGCAGGATGAGTGGGTGTAGCAGCACGAGCAATGGAGGTAGGAGTGGGGATGGGAGTAAGAGTGGGAATAGAAGTAGAAATAGAAGTAGGAGTTGGAATAGGAGTAGGGGTGGGAGTAGGAATGGGAGTGGGAATGGAAGTAGCTATAGGAGTGGGAATGAGAGTAGGAACAGGAGCGGGAATAGGAGTAGGAATAGGAGTAGGAATAGGAGTAGGAATAGGAGTGGGAATAGGAGTAGGGGTGGGAGTAGGAATAGGAGTAGGGGTGGGAGTAGGAATGGGAGTGGGAATGGAAGTAGCTATAGGAGTGGGAATGAGAGTAGGAACAGGAGCGGGAATAGGAGTAGGAATAGGAGTAGCTATAGGAGTGGGAATGAGAGTAGGAACAGGAGTGGGAATAGGAGTGGGAATAGGAGTGGGAATAGGAGTATGGGAGGGAATAGGATTAGGAATGGGGGCGAAAGGAGTGGGAAAGAGCGAATTGTTACAAGAGCTCATGAGTGGCTAAACGCGAAAGAGAAGCAGAGAGAGAGGAAGGGAGAATGTATCTATCCATTTTACACTCCATTATTCCATTGAGGATGAGTTTGTCTCTATATAAAAATAGTTTTTTGGACAAATACAACGCGTGTATTATTTTTTTGAAACATAGATCCTACGGGAAGTAAATGTACGACGCTATTAGTTTTTGAGAGTGCAGTGTATTAAACAAGATTGTCTTGTTATTTTTTGTCGCGTGGAATATTTTTCAATCTTTAAATTTCTTTGCTACAAATTACCGCGATTGAATCCGAAAGGATGTCTCCACAATTCACCGCAAAATCAATATTTTAATTGTCAGGCAATATTACTCAGTGAATAGGTATTGCATAGTGGAAAATAAAAATTATTATCAGATAACGATTTCAATAACTGCTTTTAAAAGAGGTTTTATATACTCTGCCTAAACAGTAAACATAAACCGATTATGTCTCCTACATATTTACAACAAGGTTATAAAAAACACGCACATTTCGGCTACAAAGCAGCCGTCTTAGAATTTATTTTCGGTGAATTACCACTGAAGACGGCTGTTTTGTAGCCGAAATTCGTATCTGGGTTTTTCTTAACTTTTGTGGCTATTGGAGACACCTGAGATAAATATTTTTTAAATGCTTGTTTTTGCATTTTTTCTAGATATTTATTTGTTTTTTTCTTTCCTGAATAATTCGGTTTGTACAATTATTTTCTCTTCATTCGCCAATAAACAGAACCAATGGCCAGTTACATCGAAGTTTTTAACAGCAAAAATACCAGTACACATGTCCTTGCCCTTGGCGTAATTCTTCGAATAAATGATTTGAAATTGAAATAGCATTTAAAAAATTATAAGTAGCATTAGTAGTCTAGATTTGCGGAATAAAGTGAACACTATTAATTTATTCTCAGCGTAATGACAATTAAAGACTCGTATAATTTCAATCGTAATGGATGTTGTTATGACGGTGAGTGCATGAGTATGCATGCATACAATCCACAATAGGATTGAATGATGAATGATTGTAATATAATTTTCAGGGGATGTTCGCCAGTTTCACTAAGTAAAATGTAGTTTCACTAAGTAAAATGTCAACTACCTCTCACCATACGATTTACAGGAAATGCATTAAACGTTCAGGTAAATGGTGGTGTTATCCATATTGCAAGCTTTTCCTTTCCTCAAAATAATAAAGGAAACCCCGTTGTCTTTGTGTTCCACGTAATTGCTGCCATTTGCTCGACCTATCACTGGGAAAAGCAGCCAAAGCAGTAAATTATTTTCCTCACAAAAGATAGCGGGGGCCTACACATCCTGATAAAAAAGACAAATTCAGACAAGGCTGAAATACCAGTTAATGAACCAGGAATGGAAATGCTTATCTTAACGATTCTTTATCGACGCTCTTTGCGGAACTGAGAACAATGGCAAGTATGTTACAACAGCATTAGAATATTTTCAGTGTTACATTTACTATGGTGGCATTGAAACGAAAGTCTACTCCTAAAAACAACGCGTTATTATTGCAACATTCGGCAGGCTGCGGTATAACATTTCACTCCAAATAAATTATTCGAGCAAAATATATTTAACGCAGAATATACATAAATTCGACATTGACTGTAGAACTATAATTAGAATTTGGAAAACAAACGTTATACAAAATCCATCTCCTTTTCAATTTACAGGAAAAAAACTACA
Organism: Tanypteryx hageni; assembly: GCA_028673005.1. NCBI lineage: Eukaryota > Metazoa > Arthropoda > Insecta > Odonata > Petaluridae > Tanypteryx > Tanypteryx hageni. Next base: position 112,933,047 of record CM054114.1, on the reverse strand, counting down.
CCGTACGCGGATCGCTCCGATTTAAATAAAATACACACAATTATTTTATTAGAAAGTCGTTTATAATTCTCTAACAAGAATGTCGATGCATCTGGCCGCCAAAATAGCAAAAAAATACAGGCAGGGGCGGAGAGTAGACTGGCGAGATTCTAGCAAGACGGTCATCAAGAAATTGAGGACAGACTGACAAACGCCATGCCATTCATTTTTGTATAATATAAACTGGATTATACAGGCTATCAAATGCGACCCATTTTAACCAAGTTCATTTCCACAAGGGCAATTTCCGAAGATTTTATTCTTCGGTCATTTCAGACTCAATTGCAATGCTCCACTTCTACACTAGCGCCACCTGTCTTTACCATTATTTTCTTTCCCCTCTTCCTTTTCATTCCACTTTTTTATTCTTCGCCTGCTTCTCAACACCTCATCCTGCACCTTCTACCTACGTGCCTTTAATTGCTATGAGATATCCGGCGGCAAAAAGATTTTTCAGATAATGTCCCGCCGTTGGAATTATCATTCCATCTCGTACGGACCGTCACATTCTCACCTCCAACCTCGACAATCCCTCTTCCCTTCCACTCCCTCCACCTCGAACATTCCTCCATTCCCATCCTCTCCCGCAAAACTCTTTTTTAAACTTCTCGTGAGACCGTAACACCCCGCGACGGAGCGACTGCTTGCAATTCTATCGCGACCGTCGGCAATTCCAAGTGCGCCCACATACCCCGGCGACCAAAGAGAAATAAAACAAACGAAGCATGAAGAGCGATAGGAATTGCTCGACCAAGACGGTAACATTATAAAAATTCCTGCGGCCTCCGAAAAACATTTTGCGGTTAACTTAAATATCATTATATATAGACGTTCCTTACAGAGGAGGAGGATATAACATATAGGAGGATACTAATGTTTAGGCACTTCCAGATGAGCTGGAGATTCGAAATTTTTTCTTAGGTAGGATTTTGTGCAAAACCGACTAGCAAAACAGAAAATCTTGAAAAATGCAACAATGTGGCCGCTAAAAATTCGCAATTGTTTAAACAAATTTTCAAGTTTTATGTATTTCCGAATGTGCTACGGAGCTGACATTTTTTATAGAGGTAGGAATTGTAAAATAACGAAATAGGGATTATAGAAATTTTGATATTTTAATTTGTGTTGCCGTTAAAAATTCTTTAAGTTTAAACAAATAGATAACTGTTTAGGTACTACGTGATGAGCTAGGAAGCTGAAAATTTCAAATTATTTACAGAGTAGTGCATTTGCACAAATAAACATTTGAATCTCTCCATAAATATATTACGGCGGCCGTTAAAAATGTTTAAAATTTAAACAATTAGAAAAATATTATTTCACTTCTACAAGTGCTAAACTTTAAAATTTGGCAGAAATGTGTAGCATTAGTACCCCATACTGGAGAAAGTATAAAATTCTTAAAATTGCAATTGGGGATTGTTTTAATCAATTATTTTCACATGAAAGAAAAACGAAAATCGCTGCGGAGGTGAAATCTTTAGAATTAAAGAAATATTTGTAATGATGAAATATCTGTCTGAAAAATGAATGTTTTTTCAAGGTGAGATTAAATGCTTGCAGAATGCAAGCACCTTATATATATATATATATATATATATATATATATATATATATATATATATATGTTTTGGACCCCGTCTAATCTGAAAATAATCCAAAGCTGCTTGCGGGGGAACCACCTCACCTCGCCTAAAACGACTGCTTTAGTCATCTCGGCCACCAAATCCTTATCTTCGCGCTGCGATAAATGTGTATTTGAATTGACGTGGGAAGATAGACAAGCGTTCATCATAGCAACGAGATTAAACTCTTGTCATTGTTAATGCTGTAATATTTAATAGAAGTCTCTTTCTTTTAATTGGTATTGATACGAGCATTCCTACGTTTTTTGAAGGGATATTTCTGCTAATAATGGTAAGTTTTTATTTATCGTATTTGTTATTGATAGTAAGTTTTTATTTATCTTAAATACTTTTTGTCTTTATTCACTATTTAAAATAGGTAATACTGTTGTAAAGGATGTTAATTTGAACAAATTTAAATGAAACATTTAAAATGTTGTGTTGTAGCTTAGCAATTCTTCAGATAACTATATTTATGCAGTATTTTATATGGATGGTCGATGTGATGTTAGGAAAAGAACAATTTATTGTTTTTGTCATCACTAAAATGTGAAATATTCAACAATTTCACTCCTACTAGTATCTTAAGCTGAATTACTCTGAACCAGCAGTATATTTTCGTTGATTTTAAGCAATATGAATGGATAAGTTAGTATTTTTATTAACGAAACAAAAGATACTATCAAATTTTTTACTACTTATATACCAAACATTCTTACGTTTGCCACTGAGTTCTCTACTTCTGTCTGCCATTCTCTCAACTGTAAAAAGATTAAATAGAGAGAACCCCAAATCACTTAACAGCTGGTAGGTAGACACTTTTGCAAATTTTTACACCCATGCAAGCTGAAAGGTTATCATAATTATACTATAAATTTATTCATATTAAAGTATTAGCCATATAAAAGTTTATAAAAATTCATTTTTATACCTTTACTTGTTAATCTGATGCGATTAAGATGTTTCCTTTATATTAAGATTGGTAAACTGCTGCGTAAAATATTTGCGAATCGATTTTAACCTCGTGAATTTGAACTTCGCCGTGGTCTCAATCATTGTTTATTTTATTTAATACACTAGATAGTTTCAAACTATCTAATAATATCGTAGATAAACGGAAGTGGTCCTTTCTAAATAATTGACAGTAAATTTCAAATCGACTCACCCTTTCTATGGCAACTGGAGAGACAGTTTTCCATAGCGATGCTTTGTTTGTTTTGCTATATTAATAATAAAATGCTTTAAAAATTAATATGAGCTCAAATTAGTTGCGAGAAATTAAATATCCGCGGCACTTCTTATTTCTCTTTTATACTCTTTCATTCTTCAATAAACAGGAGTGTTTCTGAAAAGAAATCTCCCATTTCCTAAACAATCCAAATCCAAGTAACGCGGAAAAAGCGGATCGAATGCATTACGCCACAGACCTTTTCTTACGTTTCTTCCAGAAACCATACCGAAAATACCCCGGAGCAAACCGACCTCAATCCGCTTTTCTTGAGCCTCCACTACCACACTAGTGAAAATTAAAAGGAAAAAAAAACTCTTCAGTGGCATTACATCTTATTCCAGGCGTGGGATTACTTATAATCATGGGAAGAATCGGGCGGTGTCATAGATCGCGTGGTCCCATTCATCCGACGCCGCCTCCTGCAATGAGCCGCCATATCCGAGACTGCCTCCCCTCCCTCACCCCCCATCGTCTCCCCGTTCTCTTACTCCTCCTTAACTGCAATACGCTAGTGCACCTCGCGTGTGCAAGCGATGGAAAGCCGCTGCGGTGATATTACCACGTTTATTTCTCGACCACTTCCTGAATCCTCGTCCGTTTGAATAGCGGCCGAACGTGGAGACATCGTCAGGCGGCGACGAGGGTCGCGAGTCGAAAATGTAGATACTACACCCATGTTATTCTTTCCTTTGTTTCGTTTACTTTCATTGAGATTGAGATGCCAGAAAATATCGTATCGTAACATAGAATTTTGCTATCATGATAAAATATTGTCACTTGTTGATTTATACACACACGAAGCGTTAAGAAACAGCATTAATTATATTCGCGCATTAAGAAAGTAAATTCATTTATACAGGGATACGAGCGCGCAGCTTTGAGTTAGGGTATCATATTGACCATTAACAAAGCCTCAAGGGCGGGACACGTTTTATACTAGGGATATAGAGATCCGTTCGTTCCAGTTTTCCTTTAATGTGAAGGGCAAATATTTCTCCTTTGTATCTGTCAGATAATATTCTTAGAAATATTTAACCAAGCAAAGTAATGGACGAGTGATAGATAGATGCTATTTGCTCTGTCATGAAATAGATGGGTGAGAAGTGGTGGAGATAGGGGTGATGGGACCTCGTAAGGGAGAGGTAGAGGATAGAGATAGAGGTTGAAGAGAGAGGGGGAAGCAAGAGACTGTTTACAATTTTATTTTAAAATGCTTTCAAAACAACCCAAAATCATTCGTCAAGATAATAATATTTCTGAAATGCCCAACCGACGTAAAAAATCTGATTTATGACATTTATGTCAGTCAGTCCTTCGTTAAGAGGTGTATAGATTCTGCCTCCCATTATTAAGACAACCAGTTCAAACATTTTCGTGAGTATATACTTTTGTACTCGTTATTGTTTCCGACAATCAGTCGTGAATTACTGGTTATAAAAAAATGAAAATCATAAACATATTCAAAACTCGATTAATTATGATGCACACATGACCGGCGGAACGTGGTAGCAAAACATGCAACTGCCTGTTTTGATTTCAAGGCACTGTATATGTGTGTGTCTGCATTCTTTTTTTAAGTAATGTATACTTATCTTTCATTGATTCATTTTGTTATATTTTTCACGTGCATTTGTGTTCTATTCTAAATGATTTCAATTCCTCTTCAATGCTGTGCACTACCCCAATCCTGAAATTATAAGAACTAGCGGTCTGAAGATGTTGACGTACCAACTAACTTACGAGCCTAAAGTTATAATTTGTTTAATCTCTTGCTAAAAAATATTTTTCTTAATGCCCATTTTTACCGCTATTACTTACCGTCAAGCTTTTCAATGCGGAAAAACACGGTTTTTAATAATTATTTTAAAAATATTTAATAATAAAAACTATCTTCTATTAATATTACATTTAAGTAATACCGGTGCTTATAGACATTGTGTAATTACTATTAAAAATAATTTTCATCTATTAGATTTTTAGTACCATTTAGATTGGAATTGGGCGCCAAAACAAAGTTTGCCTATAGGGCGCCAAACTGCCTTGAGCCGTCCCTGGATGCATACTATGACATCAACGCTGGAAAATGGCATTAAATCGATCCATAGTAACCCTACTGCATATGTCACAAATGCTCAGCGTTATAGTCATCTTCGAAATCATGAAGAAAACATACCCATCCTGTTCGATAAATACGGGAAATATAAACTTTTTAGAACTGTCAGCTGATGCATTTGTTAATCGCCGAATTATACAACCTTGCAACGATTATAACCTTAAAGGTTAACGGTTAAAGGTTAACGCAAGCTTCATTTTAACGAAGCATTTTTTCACTAGCCGTTAAATGTTTAAGCCACCTCCAGCAGACCTTTTTTTCCCGAAACCCGACAAAGGCGGCGCCGCCGAAGGACGACGAAGACGCCTCGGAGCACCGGCTGTGGGAATCGAGTCCGTAGGAAACTTACCTGGAAATAGAAAAAAAAGGAATTAGCGTTGATTAAACCAGTAGGGACCTTATCAAAAGTCATATCGCGTTACGCAAACAGTCCTCTCAAAGAGAAGAAGAGAATGGGAGATATGGAATGCTGCACGCTTGCGCGCGTGGTGGCACACGGCGACTGATACGGACGCACATGATTGGAAATGAAAAAAATAAAGCTCTCGATATATGATATAATGGCACTTCGACTCGATTGGAGGATGACGTCATCAGCAGGTAAATATGGCCTCGGGCACCTCTTGAAGGCATGTAAGAAGTTCAAGAGGATGAAAAATATAATAAATCTTATCAAACAAATTTTGAATCGTAATTAACTTTGAAAGTTTTCATCGCATACAACTCAAGCAGCATTAATCTTTCTTCAGATGATAAATGAAAAGATTAAAAACCGATGCGACCAAAAAGAAGTTTCGTAACATAAGGGTAACATAAACAAAATAACACCGATTTTACTTCGACGATAAATTTATTTAATTGGCAAAAAAAGTTGAATTCTGTAAATACTATCCATGATCTTAAACTAATGACAAAATGCTAAAAAGAAAGTGTTAATAATCTTGTATTTTAGGTTGTTTTTATTGTTTTCGTCGGTTTAATTTTAAATGTTGCCGTCCTTGACCGTTCAGATTGATGCAAAAAATCTTGAAGGATTCCTTTGATTTACTGTGCAGACGTAACTTCTGCGTCGGATAAAAATAACAAAACAGTTTCGAATATTTTAACTGCAACGACTGCACAGCAGGCGGCAATGTATATCCAAGCTCAATTAACGTATAATTTATTTACCGTTTACTGGTGATAAAATGAACCCGTATAATCACGAAGAACTAAGAGAATCGCAAGCGGTATCTAGGCTAAAAGGAGAAAAAAATCCCCAGCCACCGATAAATGCCAGCAAGAGGAATGGTGTGTTATCGAAACGAATCGTTCTCTTCCGTTTCTTTTACCTTCCTCTCCCACCCATATTTGCTCCGCATTGTTGTTTGGAAGATGAATGGTGAGTTTAAGAGTGGGGGGTTGAGGATGGAATGTCGGGTTGAGATACGCAAAAATGACACTGAGGGGTCGAAAGATAACACGCCAAGATTACAGCTAAAAAAGCCGTCGAAGGAGCAAAGGCTCTCCCTTAGATGGCGGCGACGAAGGCGTAGCGCCGTAACACAGAGATACCCTTGTTCTCCTTTTCACCCTTTTCCAGCATCTCTCTTCACACTTGACTCTTCCAATCTCTCCTTTCCTTGAGATCTTGAACCCAACTACAATTTGAGCACGTCTTCTGAGCATTTTCAGTTTAGAGATCCAACGGTGATATAATAATCCAAGAGGTTGATTAGCCAAAAGATCCGATCCAACGGAGAAAATAAATATTCAACCATAATTTTTTTCGTATCCCGAATTGTATGCAACCGTCGGCATATCTTGTCCTTAATCTCTTTCGACTCGGAAAATAAAGCTAACTCCCGATCGAACGAAATATCGTTTGATCGGAATTTTTAAACTTATAACTTAAAAGTTTTTCATTCTGCATTTAGTGATACATATGTATTATACGTTAACTAATAAAGGTGTTGGCACGTAGTACATTATTATTTGAACGGTAAATCGAGAGTTTACAGTAATTAAATATTCACCAAGAAAAGTTTGAGGTAAATTTTTTCAAGATTGGCACATATAACAAAACTCTAAGTATGAAGGGAAACAAGCGATCGCCCCAACGTCACCGCGATATTTACCTTTCCACGCGACTTTTTTCGCGATAAGCCCCAACATCTACATGAAATAAAAAAAATCCCTTTTTTATAAGAATGCGGAAATCGGGACCGGTGCTTAACGACCGTTGCTCTTAAGCCGACCGCTTACCGCGGGAAGGGGAGAAATTCGTAAACAAAAAAACTTGGTGGATCGGTCGGACGGAAAGGATCGGAAACAAGCGAGGAACGTTTTTGCCTCATCCCCGTGAGGGCAACAAACCGCGAGAATGGAACAGAGGAAAGGAGAAGAGGGTTGGAGGGAGAAAATGGGGAGGTAACGGAGGAGGAGGAGAAATGGACGTCCACTACCTTTTCCACCGTGGTCTGTTAACTTCTCAATGGACTAACGCTGCTAGGAAAGGAAACGACGGCTCCCCCTAGAACCGTTTTTATCCGATGGAATATATTCTTTTTTCGAAGGAGAGAGTGTCTCTACTCTTCGGAAGGCAATGCAAAGAGATCTCGGAAGAGAGAGGGAGAGAAATAGAGAAAGGACTACAGGAAAGAGACAGTTGGAAAGAAAGAGTACTCGGAAAAACGAATAATCTAGAAAACAAATACAGGAAGGAGAATATTCGGTAAGGAAGGGAGAAAAAACGAGAGATAAGACAAAGAAAGATATGTCCAGTGGGCCAATTAACCGTTCCATCGGCTACATTTCCAAATACAATATCGCATCGGCTTATTCCAGGGATCAGTGTAACAATGAAGGCGATTTTCACGAAGCACGTCAGTTTACCATAGGCAGTTTTCTTTTCTAAACTTTTTCTAATCTTAACAGAAAGAGGGAGAGGAGAGAGCGAGATAGAGCGTCAGAAAAATCGGGCGTGTATTAATGGGTTACTTTATGGTCTTAACATTCTCGTAAGCATGAGGCCATGTCATTTCACCCACGATTTGCTTCAGGTAAAACCTAAAAGAAGCTACGAACTAAGGGGAACTAGCATTTATCTAAACTGACAAACAACGGCTCTAAGCAAACAAAGAGAAACATTTCGACACGGGAACGACCTTCTATCGTTTTAAAGATATTCCGTTGTGTATACTATGTAGATGATTACATAAATCTCTAGCACGGTTTGAAGGGAGCCTAATAGCTTTTGATTCCGATACGTTGATGTTGATGACGGATGTTGATCACGAATTCTCTCTTTCCTTTAATCAGCCGCATCCTACGCCGTTCATCACTAAGGTCCATTGCGTCTGGGGAGAGAGAAAAGGCCCCGGACTTAAGTTCCAGGAATTATGACGGGCAAACCTCTTTCGAGGGAAAGATAGCCATCTCTCCTACCGTTACCTTAATTTTTGTTTCATCCTTTGGTAGTCCCCGAACACAACGAGGAAAACCGCCGCGCATTGAGTAATCCGTATGTATAAGAAAAGGCTTGATAAGAAGGGTCAAGGGAGCGGAGCGCTTTGTTAAAGCAATCATATTAATTCCTTCATGTGCTGCATTTTCAACTAGATCGCGCCACACAAGCAAAACTTAAAATAATTTGATATATATCCTTAATCTCGAGAAATTAAAAACAAAGCATTTAAAAGTGTTGTGCAAAACTAATTAAACAAATTTTTATTTGACTATTACCTTTTCAATTACACCAAGTAATGCCCTTTACTTGCTTAGTAATTCAACTGTGGCGAGCAAACTGCATGAAAAAAATCTTTAATATGTCGTTTAAAAAGTTCTAGGATATTACGGCAAATTGTTATCACTAAAATATCCTTTTAAAACAAATAATTATATGATATGTACATAAAACGTAAATATTCAATGATAAATGACGACATTTCTCGTCGCAAGTCCCGACTGGCCATAACGTGCGGTTCTATAAAAACAAGTAAATTTAAAACTTTCGCATGAATGTCACTTATAGGTTTAATAAATACAATGTTAAGTCGCAGCACTCGGCTATTAATCCGAAGTTGAACACAAATTCAAATCTTTAAATACCGAGCGTCCGTGACTATAATTTCCGCAAATCCAAAGAGATTTTTCCTATTAGCATTTTCATATGCAGACTTGAGGTTCATTGTCTCCCATATTTACGTCGTGATATTTCTTTTGCATTCAGTTCGAACGAACGTGAACCCAAGGCATAGGTTGGCCATAAAAATTTCTAAAAGAAAACTGAGGTGATTATTAGACATATATATTGCTCCATTTTGGGTCGTACTAACAACATTCCAGGTTTTCTTATCTCCTTTATTTCATACACGTTTTTAAGGTCGGTACCTAATCACTCTACGAAGATTGTGTTCTTAAAGTCGGAATATTTTCGGGTATGTTTAACCGGGCGCCAAAAGAAAGAAATTACTGCGTGAGATGTTAAATAGAGTTAACTCCTAGACCGCAAAATTGAAATTGAATTTTACGGTCTAGGAGTTAATTCTATTTAACATCAATTTCGCCTTAGTCTCCATCTTTACTTATTTACTGCGTGAGATGATTTCTCCACAACGATTGTTCTAATCGTTTGCATCTTCCGTGAGGAAAGATGGAGTAATCGGCATTTATGGCCGAGTTTGTCAAAGAGGAACGGGAAAGTAGCAATTCCCTTTCGTTTGCAGAGAAAACAACATGACGGGAACGAGAAAAATGGGAAAAGGCAGATTTGGGCACGTTACCGTTAAGTGGATCGTTCCATCGGGCGATATTCGAGAAAGAGAGATGTTCTGGGAAAAGGAACTGAGAATTAGTTACGCGTCTCTCCTTGTTCGCCGCGCATTTACGATCCTCCATATTCCAGTGTTTTGAAGTTGCTATCTCGGCAACTGGAATCGTTGTGAGGCACACAGCAACCATCGACACGATGCATGTATGCTAACGAAGAAAATGCGAATTCTAGACAAGGGAACTTACTCTAATTTGATATTTCGAAGTAAGACTACTACACACATTAAATGGATGAATTTTCAGTACGCGAATAAATATTATAAGATATTTACTTTTACAAACACATAAAATGGAAATCATTTTTCTTATAAGGAATTTGGTTATTCTTTCATAAATAAATGTATAATATGAATTTTACTGTCCAAGTCGTCAGGTAGAAATTAAATTTATTTTTACTATCGATTATCGGATACTTACTTTCATGTCAATCCAACGGCTCAATTGACTTCAATTTTTATTGATGAGCAATACTGCATGAGACGCTGTCGAAATGAGATTTTTTATCAAGAGATTCGTTTATAAAGTGACGCAGGTACTCTAACCTGCCATGACCTTTCGCAACAGAAAATAAATATTGTGACTAACTTTCTACGACCTATTAATTATACTAAACTCTTCAATAGCTAAAAAGCGACGATGGATTAATTCGATGCATTATAGCAAGCAGCAGTTTGGAAATAAATGGGTAACTATCTCCCCATACAAAACCAAAGGATGCGGAACCTGAAATGAGGATGAACGCTAGTATTTCTCATGTTTATTGATTATAACAGGGATCGGCAACCTACGGCACGCATACCAAAAGATAGCACGCGAAGTGATTTTATGACAATATTTCAGAAAAGAAATACAAAAATATGTATTTAAAGAGTTTTATTTTGATTTCACTTGGATTTCGTATTGAAATGATGTCGCACTATGTTATTAAAACAAGAATTACCATTTTGTAAGCGTTATGGAAAAATTATTTGAAGAGTGGCACGCGAGTAGAGCCACAGATTGTCACTCAACGGAAAAACGTTGTCGATCCCTGGATTATAAGCTCATATGAAACCGCCCTTAAAAATATCATAAGGATATTAGAAATAATCAATTTTATTAAACAAATGGAAATCAAAATTTGGACATTTATGAATAAATGATAATATTCTGGCCTTGGTAGAGGGGTGATTAGCGAGTTTAACTCCCAATGTTAGGTTCACGGGTTAGAATCCTAAGCAGGACATGGCTGTTGTTAAGTGTTCGTCTTTGTTATCTTTATTATGCCCTTTGTAAAGGTCAGTAAGGGATGTTTATGATCTAGCTAGTTAAAATGTATAAAAAATATACAACTATTATTTTGCATCACCATAATTACTCTCTTCTGGTTTTACTCATCTCGCGAAGTGCAGCAATTGGGAAAATGGAAAAATTACAGACACGTGCTCCATTTAACGAATGGCATGTCTGCCGCCTCTCCAACTTCACCTCGCACTGGTATCAACAGAACGACGCATATCGATGGTCGTAAAAAAGACGTCCTCGTAATCGGTACGCACAGCAGAGGGCCGTCAATTGTGCTCTTTTCTCTGACGGCTGAGAGAAAGAGGTAGGGAAAGAGAGGAGCCCGGAAGATTCCCTCCCCCTCCGCTCGTCTGCGCACGGGGAAACCCCACCACGGTTGGCGTCTGAGGTGACCTCCATAAGCGGCCTTGACACGTTCCGGGAACCGTGACGTAACAGTCGCTCTCTTCTCCCCTCTATAACCCACCTCCCCCCGGACCCCACCCTTCCACACCCACCGCTTCCCTCTCCACCCTCCCTCTCGCTCTCCACCGCTCCTCCCATCCCCCGCTCAGATCGGTTGTTTGCAGTTTGAGCTCGTAATTGCATCACGGCTCGCGCCTCTTTCAAACGGGGCACGCGCATTCCCACTCGTTGCGATTTAGAACGTAAAAAAGATACTCATTTGGCTTATCCGTATTGAGAACTCGACGCAGATTGTTTAAATGACCAACAACTCTTTAATGCAACAAAAACCTATACCGATCCCCGCTCTTTACGAATACATTTGTATAATCTAAACACGTGCGCTGCTTGAATTAAAATCATTCGATGAACGCAAGACCGCCTTGTTCCGATAGCGGTTAGTCCTTTAATTAATTATTATTATTAACATTTAGTGTGCACAGCAAGACGAAGTGGAAACGAGGACAAAATATGAAAAATTATCCGCATTAACTATTATCATAATTTAAACTAGTTTTCTTTAATTAAAGAAAACATTGCAACAACATTTTCTTGAAAATTATATCATTTAACGTGAGTGGGGGTGTGTACACACACACACGTTTACACATACTACGTTTATACCCAAGTCTTATTTCTCGTATGCTGAAAGAGGTCCTAGTCCAAAGCAACTTTCCGGCATCTTTCGTCACAGGTTTCACAATAAGACTGCACTGGATTTCCTCCTATTGCTTTTATACTTTTACGTTTCAAGCCTTACCATGAATTATCAAATCAAGTACAAATGGAGTAAGTTAAACCAAACAATACATGAAAATATAGAATGACGCTCTTTTATTTGTTTACCAAAACCTATTATTCTCCGATTACAAATTAAGATAATGGTAATGGTAAGTTACTTGTAGTAAGAAGCTGAACTGCTAGCGATAACGTTTTCTAAAGAGGAATATTATTTTATCTCTACTTTATTCCGAGTTCAAGTTTGCCGTAACTCGCATGTAATATTTTAATGGAATGGAATAATTTTAAAATGTACGGTTTTCGGAAAAAATCCTGTTTTTGGGCTTTGTACTCTGTGTATATATACATAAATTATATATGCATATAAGACAACCCTTTGCGAACACAATACAGAATGACAAAACTGACAAAGTAATAAAATCTTTCCTGCCATAAACCCATTTCTCACACTTTTAACTTCAAATGTTGCACATCAACTTTCCCCGCGGTTTCGCTGCATAATCATTCTTATTCTTACGCGATAAGAAATTGACATTTTCCCCGCAGAAAAATATATCTAACTCCTCGCAACAGGAAATTAACCCTTGCTCCGAACGCAACTTTAAAATAGACTTAACAAGTTTTCCCGAAAGGAAAACCGGGAGGAGAATACGATAACACTCCTAGAGGGAGTCGTATTTCAGAGAGAGCGATAGCGGAATTAACGAACGAGGAAAATTACGGAGAATTAAAAGGCGAGACCTTCGCGTCCTGTTCTTGCAAAAAGGTCACGGAGGAAGACGTTTAATGCTTTCCTCGCGTTTCCCAAACGGCTCGCGGGGCGAGATATGGCCGCGGGGAAAAATATATGAGAAAGTAAAAAACGAACGGTATGATGTTCGCCTCGATTATTCATGGGATCGACTTGGTCGAGGCTGCGCTGGGTGAGGATTTATGAAAAAAGGTTTCAAATTATCCTTCGGTCAACACTTGCGACTGCTTGAAAAAGTGCCCAGTCGACCTCCACGGTCGTTTTCTTCAGTTGCAACCAAACGCACCACCGATAATGGTGTATCCTTTTCCCACTCAAACTAGCGCGAATTAGGCAAGAATTGTAAGATTGCAAAATCATTCTAGTATCCCGCATAACCCCGACATTTTCGATGGTGTATGTTATAACACAGTAAGAGATCGAGTTTTTCCTTCTCGTTCTGAACATCAAAAAGGGCGAGAGGGTCTGGTGGTGAAATTGTGCGTTCGTTCCGATAAAATCATTTTTTAAAGACTGACACAATCGCATCAGGAAAAGAAACGATCTGGTTTATTAATTTTATATTGGGACAAACAATACGTCGCAACCGGGAGAATTTTCCTATCTTTTTCCTCTTGCGCTAGAATAGTACGATAATTAAGCAATTAGCAGAAAACTAAAAATCCATCAAAAGATAAATTTACATGCGAGTCTGATGATGTCAACTGTGCTGAAAAGACGGCAAAAGAAATTAGAAATAGCTATTTAACTATGGGGTAAATCATACGAAAACTTTAGTTCCAAAAAAAGCAATCGTTCGGAATTTATCGATGTTTGGTTCCAATAAGATTACTCTTTGTTACCATGAAAAATCCAACGCGTTAGCACAGATGCCGAAAGATTTATAACTGATATGTGCGCATGATTTTCACGGCTGCGAGAGATACGTATGCCACTAAATTGAAAAAAGGCAAAAAACACAAACCCCTTGCTTTCGCTCCTATATTCATTTCCTCTCCGGGTCTTTCTCTTCCATTACCTCTCCCCTCTTGATTTACAAAGAAGGGACTGCTAACCTTCGGAGTACTCAGTACACACTCGACGTAACATTTCCCCCTCCGCCCCTCCCATAGTTCACGACTTCTAACTTCATCCGCGCACAAAGGCAGTCAATTGCCGTAACTAATGGCTCCCCCATCGGGATTCGAGCGTACTAGATGCGTGAAAAGGATGAAAATTGCGGTGTCGCAAGACAAGTAACCCATTAAGACGGTGTGGAGAAAAGCATATGCGTACTTCTGTAAAGAAGTGATCTTCGTGAGTGTTATTTCTCGGAACGTTTAGCTTCGACTTAAGTGTTTTACGGCTAACGCAGCTTCATACACCTTTATTTGACGCAAGTTATAGGATAGGTTCACAAATTTATTTTTAAGTTAACCACGAGGAATGAGTTTTTCTAGGATCGCACAGAAATGCGGACACGAAATGATGGGGCTTATCCTAAGAATTATTATTTTAGGTAGTGCAAGGATTGATTGATTTATCTCTTTAACTACCAACGCAGCATACAAAACCCACTTGATATTTAAAGAAACCAATGGTGAAAATAACCAAATCTTTCTTTAGGACATATCTCACTGTTATTTATTGAGTAGCGCTTTGGGTGGATACAATGTTTTATTTCAGACAATCGAACTTAAAAGTACATTGTATAACCAGAAAATATGTTTTCGGTAGGAGAGCCAAAACTCTAAAATATAAAATTGGCAGCGAAAAGGTGAAAAGTTCATCGATCATTTCACGTTTTAATGGCTAAAAAAGCGATAAGTGCGCTGTACTCTCCGCCGCTGATGTGCGGCTTCGCTTCGTGCGTGTGCAAGAGAGCGAGAGAGAGAGAGAGAGAGAGACAGAACAAGATGGGAGGTGGCGTAATTTTTTGGTCTGGGAATATCAGGCGAAGGGAAATTCCCCCGACATAGCGGAGAAAGTAAAATCGCCGGAGATCCTGCAGGGAAAATCCCCTTAAGGAAAGAAAACGAGAAGGAAAGATGGAGAGAACGAGAAGAATGATTGGATAAGACAGACGAAGGAGGAAAGCGTGGTAGAGATAAATGCATGGTGGAAAGACTAGAAGGTGTGTTCATGCGCAGGCGGAAGTACGTCACGAAACTACTTGTGACGTAGGCGTCGGGATGGATAAGAGCCATAAGCCGGTATGCTACTGAGAGGTTTGGGAGGATATTCGCGTTGTTTGATTTATTTTGTGCTTTATTACACATTGTTATTGTTGTTATATACTGCTGTTGTTGTTATATAAACAGAAGATTTTCTGTCGCATAAAAATGCCGTCTTGTGCCGTTTATGGGTGAAATAAACACCAAATCTAAAACGCCGCAAGTAGAAAAGCACTATAAGTCTCCAAAAACGCCATTTTCTAGGCCAAATGGATTAAGGCTAGCCGTGGAAAAGATCAATTTAACGTTAACAACGGTATTTAGAACATCAATAATACCTTTTATAATTTATAAAATAGCTATGCGCATCATGTTTAACATTTTTTTTCAATATCAGCTACAATTTGTTCGGAACACTTTGCAAATGATTGTTTCAGTAAAACTTTACAACGGTAAATGTTGGGTTACTCGCCAAAAAGATCGAGGAACATTAGTTCCGATGTAATCCCCTCGGATTTATTTGTTTGTCTTCTATGCTTAACTAGAAAATAAAATAATCAAGAAAATGTTATTTATATTATTTTAGCTTTTATTATGGATTCCTTGTTGTAATGATTTAATTGAGCATATATTCCCAAAAAGAGAAATACAAAAATATATGGCAGCCTGCAGGCATTTTGTATAGCTTATTATTTTCTGCAATCCAAATACGTCCCTGAATAATTGAAGTAATTGTTGAAATGTGTTTCTGATATTGTCTAAAAGTTTTTTTGCTCCCTTTCATTGTCTCCATCAGAGAAAAATTGGGTAAAATAATCTTGTGTGAGAATTAAAATTCCATCAAGAGTAAATTTCTTCTATTACACAATAAGTAATATGAGGTTACTAGTGGTACCCACAAAAACTTGTGCGAAGTCAGTCAGAAATCTGCATGTTTAAAAGTAATAATAGCCCATTTCTCCTATTAAAATTAGACAACTGACATTCTGAATTTCATGTTTGTTTTTATAATTTATATGTGTCATTTTAATTGCTTCTCCTTTACGAAAAAGGTAACATTCCAGTATTGAAATAAAGAAAGAAGATTTTTTCTTTTGGTCAAACGTTAAAAATACCCCCAGTCCACACGCAGATTACAGAATAATAATAATCTGTAATTATTACGGTTAAAATCTATTAAGTTTGACGTTGATACAACTATAATTTCGATGCTTCATAAAAATCTCGAAGTGAATAACGCAATTCTTTCGTCTATTTGAAGGCTTAATAGACGCTAATTCAATCGGAGGCAACATCCGGAAAGAGTACGAAAAACCCATAAAATTTAGAAAAGAAACACGTGTTTTTGGCAAATTCTTTCGCGTAACATAAAAAATCGCAATAATAAGATATTTTATAGATTTCGCCGTCGAATAAAGCAAAAACGGAGAAATTCGGTCTATATTTACGTATTTTAATGAATGATGGAAATGAACCTTGCAACTTGAAAAATCGAAACTCCTGTGTAAACATATGGGAAATCGTATAATCACTTCCTGGAGAAGAACCTGGGACACTTCCGTAAACGAAAATATTTTTCCGTGTTCTCCTAGTTGGCAGTAACAAAATGGCATTTACAGCATTTCTCTAAGACAAGCTGTTCTAGAGATAAAAGGGGGGACACAGACATTGAGTAATTATATATAAAAGAAAATATGTTATCTAAATCAAACACCGAAAAAATTATAATTAATTTTTTTAGCGTATATTTTCAAATACGCATCAAATCGGTCCACAAATTTGTTTCTAAACCGAAAGTGAGAATTTGAGGTGACATTCTAAATACATATTAATTGAAATTGGTAATGCAACGGGTATGTCTTAGTAATAAAAATAATAAACAATTAAAAACTTAAATGATCAACAAAAGTCTTGTATTTTGTCCTGTTCGATTATAACATTTCTATGTTATCACGAAGAAGAATCAAAGCTTAATTAATGGGAATATACACGTAAACGAGGTTTTGAAAGAATTCAAACGCAGCCTTTTAAAAACGAAAAGACTTAATGAATTGTTTTACTTAAACTATTAACTTTTAAAAAATGTAAATTATTCAAGATCATAAATGCAATATTAGTTATCTTCAGTTATTCGTCAATAACAGTAATTATACATTTTACAGTCCATATAATGTCGAAACCTTTCACCGCGTCACACGCAACATTCGAACAACCGCGATTTTTGTCCCGTTGCTGATGTCATGCGCAGAAAAGTTCGAAATTCGTCCACCTTATAGTTTTTCCACCATGGTTAAGGACCTCTTCATTGCTTCGGTGGCTAAATGAACTAACTACTAGCCCCAAATTTATTAACTTCACTGCGATCTGTAGAATAATAATATAATTCGTAGAATTTCTGCGTAATTTACATTTACGTGAGGTGCCATTGCACCGTACTAACATTACGTAAAATCTCTGCTAGTCTTTCATATAGCATTTGGGGAAAAGGACCAGTAGTACCTATCGGTTCTAGCAATTATTTTAAACTATTTTCTTGTTCACTGTGGTCCATCCCTATAATTATTAGATACAACAGGAATGAATATGACACGCACATCCTCAATAACTTCGGGGTTACTAAACTTTTCGAAGAGTCCCCGTACGTACTCCATTCTTCTCCACTTCACAGTCTGCAAATTCAATTCATAAAAGACTTTGTTAGCTTAGTATCCTTAGTATAATAAGTTATAACTTAGAAAATTTGCTTACATAACCGGATGCTGCAAATCCTCTACAATAGAACAGTAAATACTTAATATATCCATAAAAAAAGATACTGAAAACCTTGAATAGGAAGTCCGAAAAAATATTTTCTTCCCTTATGGGAAATTCGGCCGACAAAGAATGCGATGCAGTGCCATCGCGCAAGGAGTAGTATTAAGGGGAAGGTCACAATTTTACCTTAAAGGGAAAGGCATGTTAATAGCATTCTTATGAAGTAAAACCTGATTACGTATCTTCGAAGAATAGTTTAAGGAATGGGGGTGAGTATATTATACCCGATTTGCTACTTTTTTCTATTGAGATCGCCGATGAGTTTTCGAAAATAACATCTGAAGGCGTGATAAATTAAACAGGCAATTTCTGGGAACATAAAAAGATTTCTCATTTCAACTTGGAGGCGTCCGTCATCAGCGTTAATTCTCAAACCTTTAATTCCAACAAGAACCCCCCTGATTGAACCTGCTCCATTACACCAACTCGCTCTTCGAACCGACGTCGACACGACTTATATAAATCGTGCCGAATCATTAAAAGTGGTTTTTCAGACGCCAGCGATGAAGTTTCATCTCCAGAGAGAGATACTCACCTGCCAATTCCGTCGCTACCGTCGATATAATCGGTAAATTATCTCTACTTCGGAGCGTTTGATTCTTCCTTGTCGGTTTTTATTAACGCATCTTCCGCGAATCTTTATCGAGTCTGGAAAAATGCAGTCGTTAAATAAAAAGTATGCTATATGCGTGCGTCAATTTACGTCACTTATGCCTTCCGAATAAGTTACGCAAACGAGGAGATTTACGACCCTGGGGATTGAACCGGGAACAAAAATATTAGAACAACTTTCGCCACTCTCGACTTCACATCTTGAGGTATTCCTCGGCTAAATTATGAGGATCTAAAGACTACCATCGGACTGACATGCGCTGGAAGTGATCGCTTTCCAAATATGTTCAACTCATCACAACTATGGGGATTGGCCTGATCCTGACGTGGGAAAGCTTTTTTTTATAATTAAAAATTAGCTTTCACCTATTCGAAAATGTACATTTTGTTTTACGAGCGTAATTTTTTAAATTTATTGGGATGAAATTTAGTTCTTGATCTAATGTATAGTCATTATTTACTGATTTTACAATTGACTGGTTGAGTAAACTCGTTATCTCACCCACAGTTGTGGATACTATTATGAAAATGCGAATTTCGTTCAGCCTCGTTGGTAATTATATTAATTATAACTCTAAATATAATTTTTATTCGAATTTCACTATTACGGTGATATGAAATCTGTTTAAATTCCAATGCAAACTATTAGCCGACTCGTCCACTACAAATGCGGCCAGTCACGTAAAAAGTTTAACTACTCTTAGCTCGTAGGATAAACATCAAAGAACGGCTTATTTGGAAAGAGAGAGCTAGAGAATGAATGATTTTCGATGACCTACAAGGGGGTAGGGAAGAACACATTCACATTTTTACATCATCTAATCTTCTAACCCGGCAGACCTTGTCCAAAAATTATGTACATATCGATTGTACGAGCCATGAATTATAAATCTATTATATGTAACGACCGACTCCGTGTGAGCCGAGAGACTTTTTGTCTTCTTTTCGCAGTGATAATAAACATAGAAATTTCTCTTTCCGTCTCCTGCTTATGAGAAACTCTTTCAAAAATGGCTTCCGACATCACGCGAAAAGGGCGAGTTTATCTATGAAGGAGCTGGACAAACACGTGTTCTTTATGGAATTCACCAAACCAAGTGAGAGAGAGAGAGAGATTCTATCTTCTTCTTCTCCTTTTCTCTCTCTCTCTCGCTAGTGACGTAACGTTTGCGTGTTAAAGTTGAGTGGAATGAGGGTGATGGAGGGAAGACGGGAGAAGCTTGGAGAAAGGAAGCTTTAGAATGGGGAATATAGGGTTGGAGAGTAGAGTGCTACAAACATTCTTCGAGTACAAATCGATTAGTTACATAAATATTATCGATTGGCATTATATGTTACCTGTTGTGGAAAACGCTTTCTGTGAGTCTTAAAGCGCATGCAATTACCACGTATCTTTTGCGAATGCTAAAATGTTGTATTGAAAAGTAAATGACAGATTTAGAAGAATAGTATATTAGAAAGAAAATAGCAGTAAATGTAAGTAAAAATCAATACATTGGAGAATCAATTACGTTCCAACAGTATGAGCGAAATTCCGCAGTTATTCGTATAATTTCCTCTTTTTTCCCTTGACATTTAACTCGAAAATTGGAAAAATATAGCTATGCGGATAATTCTCGAAAATGGATGTGCCAGTACTAAGACTGGTAGTATAGATTTGTGAAAAAGAAGAAAATATTATATTCAATCACTAAAATAATTTAAGAATGTCTTTTCTATTATTATGAATACGACGTTCCAAACCAAAAATGTAAAAATTATGCAGAGAAAAGTCGTTTCCACCTACCTCAATATCTAGTCTAACTACACACCATATTTCAAAGAGAAACAGTATCGCGGAATATATATTCGGATTGAAAATTTTTCATAATTTACTCACGATTAATGGCGGTACTTTTAGAAAGCGAACCACATCGCGGGATCATGTCCAGACGAAAAAAAATTAAAATCGACTCATTTTCACGCGGAACGGGAATATCATTTTTTTTATACGCCACGCTCCGCGAAAGTATGTTAAATATCGCAAGACGAATAGCATCTGCGCCTTAAAACGCTCGTTAATTCGCCCCTAACCCGCGGGGGTGCTCTGACGGTGGGTTGAAGAATGACGGGCGATTTCGAGCGGTGACGTCATGCGCGGAACGCTCACGCCAAAACGCCAATGACCGCCGTCCACCAGCAGACGGCCGACTTTAGCGAACTCCTTAGCCTCCAGACAAGCCGCGGGGGTCTGCCATCCGACCGAATAGAACATCGTCCCCTTTCTCTCCTCTCTCCAGAGCTCTCTCTCTCCGCCTCCCCTCCTACACTTTCGTGGGATAAAAAAGGCATTTTTCCTCCTGCGTTTAAGCCTCCGGAATTGTAGTGGCCGGTCGCGATCATTCCCGAGAATATTTCGAAAGCGCATTCCCACAAAGTTGAACGTGCCGCTGCGAAACAATGTTTGCTTTATTTATGATTAGAGAAAAATGAACGAATGGATTTCTTTTTTTTTGTTGAAATATGCCCTTAGAGAAAATTTTTTCGTTCGAAAAAAGTAATTAAATTTTTTTTCCATACTGAATTGTCACGGTAAAAGTAAACATACCACAGTTGTTGAGTAGCGAACATTACGTTGCACATACCAGCGATAAATTTAGTGATGCTTAAGGACTGCTATTACCTGCTTGAATATGATTGACATAGATTTTCAAAGTGACTATCGCTAAATTATCACAGTGACCGAAAGAAAATTGGAGCAAAATCGGTAAAATGAAATCAATTAATAAAACTCGTTCCAAATTAAGCATTTCGGAGTCGGATGGAAACCTGTTTCGCAGATTTAAGTCGCAAAAAATATGGTTATGAATTATTCGCAAATTAGCCAGGAATTTCGCACGTATGCCTATAAATTTGCATATAATTTGAAAAAATTTACACGCGAAGTCATTACGAAAACAAGGATATTGAACTGACCTGAGGGACAGAAGTTGAATTTAAAAAATCATTAAATAACAACGTGGTGAAATATTTTGCTGTTGTGAAATCGTTTTCTTTTAAGCAATGAAGATAATTTTTAAAACACTATACCTACCTAATCGCGATATAGATAAACACTTGTCGAAATAATGTACGGCAACAGGGTTAAAGTACCTTCTATAGAAAGCAGAGGAGACAGAGAGCTAACATTATAACTTATTCTATGGAGAGGCAGCTAAAACTCGATAATAAATATGGGTCGCCGGTTGAGCCATATGAGAATTATACGTAAGCGATTATTTGAAAGGAACGACTGAGGATAATTTGATAATAACAGCAAAAAGAAATACCAATCGCCTGAATTTTGCACGAAATAACGTGGAAGCTTTTATGGGCAGATTATACGTCAAGTAGTAGTAATTGATTTTATAAGTGCGTCGACGGCTATGGTCATTTTGCACTTTAATCAACTTGATACACACGGGAGGAGGGAAACCCGGTGCCGGCATTAGTCTACTCTTAACAAAGAGCACCAAGGGGGCCAACTGCCTAAGGTCCCTTCCGAAGGACGGAACGCTGAATTTGCGCTGTCTTCGCAACCCCACAAACAGGGGGCCTGGCGACCTCGGAAAAATCCTACTTGCGCAGGATTCGTGCCCACTGCCCTTACGAGCAGCGCAGCAGGCGAGTAGCATCCAGCGTCCTAACCAGTACACCACCGGCACCCCGTTTATACGTCAAGTTATATGATTATGTGCCAAATAAAATTCCCCGGAAGGCATGAAGCAAATGAGATGAAGAAAGGGGAGGCGGAAGAAAATTAGTTTTTAATTTTCGGAACGGAGAGCGAGAGAGAGGAAAGAATCTGCAGGCTTGAGGGACGAACGTCGCCCGCTACGGATCACATTCTAACATGGCGTCAACGAGATGACCCAATTAAGATCGACTTGCGGACGGCCACATGGGAAAAAGTTTTTTAAAAAGTAACCGAATCACGAAATAGAATCGCCTAGGAGCACGCACGGTGTATTGGCAGAGGCTCTAATCGCTGGAAGAGAAATTTTCCGGGACCCAAACATGGAATTTATATGGACTCCCGATTTAAGTTTCCCGCATCAATCATGAAAACAAAAAATGATATCTAAACACTCCTTTACGGTGAAAAAATAACCACAAATCGTTTTATAAACACAATCGGTCAGGAGTCCCATCACGATCTACAAAAAAATCCAAAATTTTCCGTATGATATTGCAAAATAAGACAGACCTGATGATTTGAACAAAATGCGAATAATTTTGACGAGTAAAATTTGCTAGAGGTGGCACATTTCCACTTTAAGGATATTCAAGCCGCAAGTCCGTTTTATAACTACTAGTAACGATTACGGTGACCGATTCTGAATGTTACTGAAGTTCAAATGTATTTGAAATTATGTCAAGATCGAATTGTATAAACTATCTATCGTGCTATGAACCGACACAGATATAAAATAATATTTGGCGTTTATTTTGGCATTTTATTTTCAAAGAAACCGCATTAAGCTCCACTTGTTTCATACAAAACTATGCAAGAAGTTTTCACTAAAATTGTCACTCCAACGAAGCTAATGCAACTCAACTACAGCAAACCGTAGAAAATAAATTTTAATTCAGAAGAAAAAAATACGAAAATTGAAATAGTTAACGTACTTGCCATGAATGCTCCAAAAATAAACTCCAAATTCGTGCTACTAATTTCCCTTCCGCTATAAAAAGATAAAAACTACACCTCTTCGTTTAACGCAATAGCTTTAGGGTGGCAAAGCTTTTAACGTAATTTCTTAAAAACGATCCCACATTAATGGTGGGTAAAATGAAGTGGGGAACAAAAGCTACCGTGCGTTGACCGCGGTTTATCGCATTGACCTAGTTCAACAAATCCACGTGGGTTGCAGCCACCGTCTTGTTAATTCACTCGCCAGTGATACTGGATACGAAAATTAGTGTCAGGGCTCCTATAGATGAGCTGCGTTAAGACTCATTAATCGATCAAAGTCTAGACACCGACTATTTGTTAAATTTAGGACTGACTAATTCCTTTGTAAAAAGTCGGATCATATTGCTCTTCTCGATCATAAAGTACGACTACCCTTCGAGGGCATCAAAGAAATCGAAGTGATACCGCACGCATGTGCATACGTGTAATATTTGGTTTCTTGATCATCTCGCAATAAATATACCCATCTCGCCCGATATATAAAAAGAACCTAAAAGTAACGAATTTTAATCATCTGGAAAAATATTTCTGAAATTAATCCCTTTCCTAGGTAAAAGTAAAGATACAAATTAACTATAAAAAAGACAAGAATAAATCGACAGTTTGACTGCGTTTGCATCTCCAAGTAGAGCATTGTATGAATCAATTGCTTTAAAGTTTAAAGAAATATAATCGATGCTAAAAATCTCCGTCCTGTGCAGCAAAGACAGGCAAAAGTATTGAAATTAGTTTTCAAACATTAAATAAAGCTCCTATTATCTACAGAATTGCAAAAATTTTATAAGCGATTTTTATTGACCGATAATTACAAAGTATTCATCGATTTATTTGGGACCAATAAGTTACCTTAGACTCGATACCTTCATTCACTCTTCCTGACTGAAGTTTAATGACGGTGAGTAGGTAAATTCTTCCGCACGAACTGGAATGAGGGCGGTATTCCGAGTTTGTGGGCGCATATCGGTGGCGGTTTGTTCTGGGCATCGCCTTCCCCCCATCCTCACCCAGCCGCAAAAAGGCGGATTCGTGTTCCTAATCCCATGGCCCACAACATGGTGCTGCAAGGACGCGACACTTGTACCGCTTCCCGAGCAAGGAAAGGATGCCAGTGGTGCCACATTACGAGTGAAAAAATGGATCGAAATATAGAAGGGAAACTCCCGAGTTAGTGGAGTTGAGAAAGTATCAAAACGGAAGTGTTTAAATCGGCAGATCTGTGGTCTCCCGTCTAAGATTTAACGTTGTAAATACGAAATGTAAATGCTCGAAAAGTTGTCATATGGATTCATTATCTTTTGTTTCAAAAGAAATAATGAGAATTCAAAGATCACATGTTAATGTTTATCTTAAACGCAACCAAAATCGATCTAGCTCTTCAGCGTTTTTTAAAAAATCGCTTAAATATTCGGTTTGCCTGTCCATCCATCCGGGAAATATCTCTGGAATTCTGTAACTTGGAGAGACCACATTTTCGGAACCGGGTGTTCTACATGAGGTCTAAACATGGCACAAATTCGGTGGATCTAGGATGAACTGCTGAGGAGTAATTCAAACCCTCTGTTTCAATTCTATCCCCATAAGAAAATTTTGATATCGGGCATTATAAATTTGCATTTTTAAATTAGTTAAAATTAAGATAGGAGCTCGGGACATTAACAGTTCTGTAGCTGCAAGACCGAGGTTTATATTTTTGAAAACAGAATTCTAATCCGTGTCGAATGAGAGCAAAAAATTGATTCTAATTAAAAAAAGAGGGACAATTTCCCGATTTTTAACAATGGGAAATAAAACTGCCATAGCAAGTAGTCCACTGCTTTTAAATGGGAAACATATTATTACAAAGCATTGATATAATGCTTTTAAAGGGAATTTATTGACTATTTTATGAGGCCCTCCATCTCAACCAAACATGTAATCTTATGATGAAGTCATAATCCTAAAACAAGAAAAAAGCGGTGTGTAATTCCCTCTGCAATTCATCCTTCACTTGTTCCAATTACTCGTAATTAAAATCAAACAAACTTGAGCCACACTCAATCTAAATATTAACCAAGTATCAAAAAATCAGTAACATATATGGATGAATGGAGAATTTTATATTTGAATAACTAATTCAATTCTAAATTATTTTTGTCGTAAGTAGAATCGCTCAACTTGAGCACATAAAAAAGTTCATTTGTTCCATGAAAATCTTGTAAAATTGCTTACATAGTAGAATTATGTCGTCCTCTTTTAAAAAAGCATTACACCCGGATGCAATTGTTAACCGTTATTACCAAGCTTCAAATTTCTGGTTAATTCTGATCTCGAATGAATAGCACTGCCTAGAGTGTACCGTTGATATAAAAGCGGCATTTATCAGGATATTGTTTTCTTAAATATTACTGTTATTTTTGTGAATGAAAAAATGAAAAATTTTCCGTGAATTTTCACTACATATATCAATATACCTAAAAATAAACCACTTCTTTACAGAGCGGAAGAAAGATAGGAAAAGATAAAGTGAGTGATAGGATCGATGAAAGAGAGTGACGTAAGTTAACCGATAGCGCACAAATATATTAATGGGATAGCCTCCTATTTTACCTCTTAGACGTCTGTGCCGTTAATGGACAATAGGATTATCTTTGGCGACCCTGTTTAACTGCTTCTCATCTCATTCTTTCCTTTCTAACGTCCAACGCCTTGCGATGACCTCTCAATTATAACCGATTGCGGTTATCCGAGACTCGAGTCAAAACCTTAAAACGTCCTTTTGCTGCCGACCGGCACGGGTTGAACTTTGACCCAGGACGGTGTCTCCCTTGCCCTCCTCCCTCCATCCCAAGCACTCCCATCGGCTGAAATTGTCTTTTGAAGGACGGCAGTGGAAAAAAATGTTCTGGCGTATGACCGGAGGCTGTAATAGCTCTGTGAGGCATGTGGGGTGGAGTACTTTAGATATGATACCTCTGTATGCGTGTTCTCAAACAATAAACTAATTTACCTTTGAAGGAAAAGAACCGAAGGCATAATTGGGAAAATTAACGGAAAAAAGTCGCCATTGTATCTTGGAAAATAATTATTAAAAATTCCATCAGTAGGAAAGTCATTGTAGTGAAGAAATGACAAATCCCTAAAAGTGTCCTGACTTTATTATTCATGATAATCTTTGTATATTTGTTAAATTACTACTATGAACTTATTATTAGTAATATTTTAAATGTTTGACACCTTCTCTATCTCGGGATGCTTACAATTTTCCAGTCACAAATTAACTTAATTGCCAAGACAGCATTCATTCGAAAAATTTCATAAACGTTAAATTTGCCTAAGTTGTCAACTAGTAGGAACGAGTCGTCTCTATCGGGATACTTTCAGAAGGCGCACAATTTTTTATTATCCAGGATTTTTTTTATTTCCTAAATGTTACATTTGTCTAATTTGTCCACATTTTAATTTTCCTAAATGATAAATTTGTTTAATTTGCCCACATTATATAATTAGTAGAAACAGATCGTCTCTATCAAAATATTTTCAGAAGACGCACAATTATTCTCAACCGGGAAAACTTATTTTTCACCGTATCACTAATTTACGTGTCCAACTCCAATTACTAAGCAATTTAGCGAAAACGAGCCCCCATTAAATGTCTTTGCTTCATATAAGGTCAACCAGTATTTCAGCGATAACAATGTGGTCACTACGGAACGGCCATGGAGTAGGGCATGGACATGAGCGACTCTCGTGTGACGCTTTCCTTAAATTCGAAGGAGTTTTTATCGTAAAAGGGGGGAAAGTAGTTGAGGGAAGAGAGGAGGAGGGGGAAGCAAAAGAGACACGCAACGAGTGATGAGAGGGAGGAGAGTGAGGGAGTAAGACAGTGAACTTTACTGATGGCCTCTCACTGAAGGCCAGGGTCTTTCGCAGATAAAAAAATATTACTTCGCTATGGAAAGGATAACGAGTGCTCGAACTGTGAGTTATGGCCTTTCGAAAGAGACGGAAAAAAATGAATGATGGTGGTTGCCTGTAATTACAGCGATGCGATCTAGCAGTAACGAAATATTTCATAAAATTACGAAAATACTACATGATACCTTTTAACTCTTTTACTACCAAATTTATATTTTTGCATGTTTGATTTTTTTTCCGAATACGCGTACATGTATGTTCTTGCAGTAAATTTACTCAGAAGTTAAGCTGTCTAATCTTATAAAATTCTACCAAACCAAGCGCTACTCATGAAATTCCAGAGAGACGCGTGCAAATTGTTTGGTTACAATTGCCTCATTAGAATCTGTAAAAATCTAGTTGGACTCATGCAACAGTGGCATTAAAATATACGCTAAACTACGGTTAACTTTGAATTATAAGCGTTTTTCTTTTACAAGCATACACAGTCGAAAAACGTAAATACATATATGAGAAAGTTTGTGCAATATATATTGCGCCGTTTATTTATTGTTGGTACATGATGCGTTTCATTCTTTTTAATTATTAAAACAAGCGTATTAAAATTTCCGTGTGATCTGCTCAGTAATTCAAAATACAAGATTTGTTATGGTAGGTGATTATGAATGCTATTTTTAAAGCAAGATAATTTCTGTGTCCATAAATCAACCGTTATACAACTATGTTTACAGGAGTTGTCTTGATCGTGAATTGGATGGGCAAAACTCGATAATTCATTCTCCACATGCCCCTTTAAATAATAAATATGGCGATTCCTGAATTAGATTACCGGACAATGGCTTTATAAAGAAGCCTAGAATCTTTGAATGAATAATATTAAGCAAATTAATTTAAAGTACTGCGAACAAATTTTTTCCTGATGCATACCACGTAAGTTCGACATACCTATAATTTTATTTAAGGCGGCGGACGCTGTTGAAAGCGACTGGAAATGCTCGAAACTGTTGGCTCAACTTAATGCAAAAAATGCAAAGCATGGTAGAGAGTGCCCGAGGGTTGACTTAAAACGTGCCTCGTAATCATTCTCACCGGCCTTATTCAGCAATATTTTCTCACTTAAGACAGCAATATTTGACGAAACTACGCTGTGCTTATTTGAGGGACACTAAAAGGCGTAATTACGAAGATTTGCAAAACATGCCTTTCATGGACAAACGGTAGCACGGTAACCCCCATGCTCTCAATATTAACCGTTAGACAGAGTTTGGTGCATTACACCAAGCGGTGAATTGAAGAGCGATATGCAGGGGACCTATAGGACCTATAGAGAACGAAAAACCGCCATTTCGAGTTTGCTGCGATGTGTTCGTCCAATCTAGTTTAGCTAAAAAGAGTTAAGCGCTATTTCTGCGTTATTCGAGAGGAGGAAGGGAGGAGTAGGAAAAATAAGAAAGGCTGACGTTATTTTTTGTACCTGTTCCGTCAAGTGCGCGAATTTTTTCACCGAGCAATGAGAAGAATTCGCTTACGAAATGATCCCGCCCTCTATTCCGAGAGGTTGCGACGCCGGATCGGATTACGGCGACACCTACACCCCATGTCACATCGCAATGCCCTCTCCCCGACGTCGTAATGATATTCTTCTTGCGTTAATAAATTAATAACTTCTGTAGAAAGAGATGCCCTTAGTATTTCGCCGCAACCAGGTGGTCGTTTGCCGCCGTTCTTTAGACGTTTTCATTAGAAGCGAATCAGAAAGATAGAATGGTGAAAACGTATACATAAACCAAAGCTGCAAACGATTTGTTTGTGGTGGAGATTACACAGAGTAACACCTACGCAAACAATATTAACAACCTTGTTACGAAAACATTGATTCACTCGATCGTATAATGGCTAAAGAGTTTTTATGTCATCTTCAATTTCGGCTGCTTTCATGCGTTACATAAACAAAATAAGGTCGGAAGATTCTTCTTGTATTAAATGAAAGCTGAAAATTGCTAAAAAAATATTTTCCCTCAATCGGGACACGATTCATGGC
Organism: Tanypteryx hageni; assembly: GCA_028673005.1. Lineage (NCBI taxonomy): Eukaryota > Metazoa > Arthropoda > Insecta > Odonata > Petaluridae > Tanypteryx > Tanypteryx hageni. The sequence continues at coordinate 112,903,779 of CM054114.1, read as the reverse complement.
GATCCACTTTCCAGCTTGTCGCTTCAATCCGACATATGCCTTGGCAATTTTCAATGACGAAGTTTTTTCTTGCGCATAATTTAATTTTCAAAGGAAAAATAACGTATATAAATATTCTATACGCAATCCATCCCTCTTGTATTCCACCTGCGCCCATATTTTTATTTTTTAAACCTCCCCAAGCCAAGGCCTGACTTCTAATGATTCCCTCTTTACAGACGTGATCCTATTCACCGCTTACACTCTGTTTCTCGCGGACGCATTTTCCCGTAATTGCCCTCTTTCGTTCGTTTTAAAATAAAAATAAGGTATAGACTGGTTGGGAATAGCTCATTTGTGACGCTTTCGCTTATCCGGACGGGTAATTAACAATAAAGGTTAAAACTGTTTTCCTCCATCGCATGCACGATTGTGTTGTAAGAATAGCATTTATAATATTCTCACTTTATTCTCCGCCTTTTGTTAAAGGATTACTTCCCGACAACGAGGTGACGAAACCATTAACGACGGCGTCAACTGTCTCTTGCGTGCACGAGGTAATTAGGTACACCAGACGGATAATTCTAGAGGGATATAATTAGCGGCGATTTTCATATCGCGTGCAATAATGACTCTCCCCCTTTTTCTCATTTGCTAATATTATCAACGTTATTTAGATGGCATTCCTTTGTGATCAAATTAAAACAGATTTATCTTCGTCAAATAACGCTTATAAACCAGAGTTCAAACACGAGACTACACATAGGCACATCCTTATCGATCTTAAGAGAGAAAAAGCAGATGAAGAAAAACATATCTGCAAAAAGATTTAACGCTATAAGAAGCAAAGACGTTAAACTTGACCGTTTTGCCGCTTATTCACAATAACCAAAATAATTCTCACTGAAAGTGTTCGTATTCGGATAGTGTTCCTTAAGCTACGAATATACGGGGTTATTTCCAGTAGCTCACGGAAATAATTACCTTAATATATGTTTATTGTTGTTTCACACAGACCAGCCTACGAAATGACATCGCCCCCTGTAATCCGCTGATCTAACAAAATAAAAGCATTGAGGCATTTAATTTTAATTCCGCAATACGCTCGGGGTGAATCTATACATCAACTGTATGCAATGCAAAAGAATGTACAGCAAATTCCGACAAAGTTTGTTCGCAAAGAAATAATAGCAAAATAAAGAATTATACCACTTATCCGAACAGGACGCGTTATTAGAACGTCGTTCCCTTATCCGAACATTAGCAACGCGTTAAGTGCAACTCATCGGGAACACATTCCGACAGCGGAAGTACGGTCGGGCTTAAAAATAGAGGCAATTCCACTTCAAAAGCGCTTTACAATTTGCTTCATGCGACGCGGAACGAAACGCGATTGCCTCCCACTCATCCATCCGCTCTGTTTCCACCACTCCTATCCCTCAACCTTCACTTCCCCCTCCCTTCCTCGCTTCTTTCCTCCGCTATACACCTTATAGAGGGAACGGGATGATAAACCGAGAATATTAGAGAAGACGGCGAATGGATCAGAATGTCTTCAAACTCCTAGGTTAGATGAGCGGATAGGAGATAATGAGCGGGTAAAGAGAGGGAATAGAGAGAACTAGATAGATGGAGAGACGTGAAAGGGGAAGGAGATGATGGTGATGAGATGATAGAAAAGAGGGAAAGGAGAGACGGGGGTGATGAGATGAAAGAAAAGGGGGAAAGGAGAGAAGAAGGGAAAGGTGAGGAAATGATGGAGAGAGTAGAAGAGGAGAGAAAAGGAAGACTAGGGATAGATCACAGTGCACTTGAAAAAACGTATAAATAATTGCAAGAACCAAAAGGTAATACTGCTTATTTTCCCCAAAAGGCATTCAGGAATGGTACTGTTGAAACCTTGATATACGCTTTTGTTATCTTGCAGGGTAATCATAAAAAATATAAATAAGAATGATGGAGAAAGATAGCGAGAAAATGGAGATGAAGAGGGAGAGAATAGGAGGAGAGACAGAGTAGGAAGGTTAGAGAAAAATTATAGAGGTACCTAGGGGCGAAAGGCAAAAAATAAAAAAAAGGATATTAACAACGGAATCAGGCATAATCGACCGTGAGAGGCGATCGGTGAAGTATGAGAAATTGCGAGAAAGGGGGTCAAACGCCGCCTCGGGAAGTTTAATGGCGCAGAGGGATAGGCTATGTGAGAGAGCGCGTGTCCCTCATTTACGCGGTATAAAGCCTTTAAGCCCGGGGCGATATATTCTGCTTGGAGCAGCAACCCATTAAGGAATTGAAGGAGATTTCGCGTTTCCCCTGCGGGGAAGTTAACCGCTGCACTTCGTAAGGAACAATGCGTCACGAGTCGTGCAATTAAGACGGGACGACCGTTCAGGCAGTTCGAGGTTAGAGAAGTGTTGGTGGCAGATGAGGAATCGACTGTATGGGAAAGGAAGAATGGGTTGAAATGGATAATGGCATGATGTGAAAGCGCGTCGAGTTTTTTTTGGAGGAAGATTTGCGTGGGGTACAATGTAGATGTAGCTACGAAAGTAAGACAAAAAATGATAAAAATGAGTGGTAAAGGAAAAGAAATGTACGAAGAAGAATAGAATTCAAGACGAAAGAAATACAAGAGGTAGAAAGAGAGGAAATAAATAAATAATAATACATGGGAGGGAGAGATAAATTAAAGTAGTGAAGAAAAGAGAGCGAAAAATAAACATCAAGGAGAGAGAAGAGGAAGAGTGGGAAGAAAGGAAAGGAGGAAGGATCGGATTAAGGAGGATCGGATTAAGGAGGATCAGATTAAGGAGGGAAGGGCCAGAAAATAAATTACAAAAAGAAGAAAAAGTGAGAGAAAATACGAAAGGACAGCAAAGGATGAAGCCAATAAAGTACAATTGAGCTAGAAATGAGACCGAGGAATCGAGTCGAGGGAGAAGGGAATCCAGCGTGAAAAGAGGAAATAGGAACTGAGAATAGGGTAAGGGACAGTGGATTGGATGTTAGTAAATAGAGGCGTCTTAACGTTAGGTTCAGACTTCTGAGGAGCTGGGGTGATAGTAGGAATAGCTGAAACGGACGTATACTGGGATACAGGATAACGACGACAGAAAAAGTGAGATAGATTGTAGGACCGATATTGAGGTTCGCTTATTTATACGACATTCAGGGATCATAATAGTACAGAAAATCGTATAAAACAAAATTGCCAGTGATATGTTGATACATCCCACTCCCTGATACTCATACCTTGGTGAATTGAAAGATAACATGTAGACAGAAATTTCTTAACTCTAGAGGAGCTGGTGGTCTGTGAAATCAGATAGGTAAAATCCAGAATATTTCTGGCTGTTAAGCTCCTTAACACAGTCGAACTCCTTCGATATATCGAATGATTGTAATTCAAACGTTCGATTTCTCGAGGAAAGAAATTTTTCCGCGTGTAGATGTAAATGATCGGAGAATAGAGACCAATAAAAAGACAAGGAAAAGAGCGAGGGCGAGAAAGAGAGGAGCTAAGAAGCTATACGCTTGGCAAATGGCCAGCCGCGGTGGCGTCTCGAAATCCAAATACTGCCAACCTTGTTCACTTGGTCTCACGCGCTGGTCAAGGTTCCTCTTATCTCTCGCTGCCTCCTCCTCCTCCCCCTCTTCCCTCTCCCAATCTCTCATCCACTCGTGCAGACAATCCCTATTGATCGCCCCTTGCATCTCTGAAGGAATCGCGGCTGACCTTTTGGCTGTATTTTCCTCGCTCCAGCTTTTTTGAGAAATTGTCTCATTGAGACTTTCTTTGAGTCGACTCCTGACAGCGTATGACAACACCACGGTCATTTCCGACGGTGAAATCTCCTCCAGTAACCCCGTAGCTTTTTAAACGTTCTAGGGGTTTCGCTTCGAGGATGATGACCCGATTATACAAAGTGTATCGATCGATCACACTTTCGGGGTGAGAAGTGCTGATTGAAAAAGTGCCCGCTTTTCAGAACGTAACGCGAGGAATGATGTTTGAATAACAGAGAGGTTATTTTAATTTTTAATCTCCCGGGAAGAAAAAATTGTCCCATTTTTTCGAGCGCCTTTAATTATTTTAAAGAAATTGTGAAAAAGTTAAGCTTGATTGAGAAATTAAGGTTGGACCGATCGATGAATAAAATATTGTTGAGAAAAGAATTATTTTGAAACATCCTTCGTATCGAATAATTTATTTGCACATGTGTGTGTGCACACACGCACACAACTATAATGTGTTTCAAACAATTAAACCAAGAAATAACATTTCAAAGTTACTTTTTCTCTAAATACAATAACTCTTGACTAGAAAGGCCCGTTAAACAAGGGTCGGATTTAGGGACTGCGAGGAACCTAGGCGATAGTGGTTTGCGAGGCACCTAAGTGACAATAGTTTGCAGGGCCCACGACTTGCAGATTCTGAAAACACGTGGTAAATTTTATGGAGGGAAACGGGCTATGAAATTAGTAATAATTTATTTGTATATATACTGCCTTTTACGATTTAGTGGGTGGGCTTCTAAGGTCGATGACGAGCGTAACTCAAGTCTTCGAGGGGAACCCTCAAAAATAAATATTTTTTCAATGTTACCCGTCAGTTGAGATTGGTTCACTTATAGTATGGCTCCTTAAAACAAAGATAACTTCCGATTTAATCTCTAATCCGGCCTGCAGAAGAATTGGCAACTTCCAATGCCTACGGATTTGTAGCCAGCAATGCGGCCCGCCAGTAAAAAAGGTTGGGCACCACTGGTTTATGTCATCCAGGTCCTAGGCGGTTGCCTAGATCGCTTGGTCCATCCGCCTCTGGTTTCGATATATACAAAAAACTGCCCGAATTATAAAAAATATTCTCTTTTGTGGAGTATTTTCAATTTTTCTTCTGAATACGGCAATTTCAGCCCAAAAATTTCAAAGTTGAACATATATCCAACACTCCTTACCCCTTACAATCAAAGTTTTATGCATGGCAGATTACAATTTCTATACAGAATAACATAAAAAGGGTAAAATTTTTTGGTAAAAGTACCGACAGTTTTTTTGAAAACTCACTCATTAAACGGCGATCGTGTCTAGGATGCCCTATTCATCTTAACTTTATTTCCCCTCATTCCCTTAAAACAGCGGTACCCAACCTTTTCTACACGGCGGGCCGCTTCGGTGGTTGCGAAACCTTCGGCGGATCGCATTGGAAGTTACCAATTCACCGGTGGGCCATATTAGAGTTTAAATCGAAAGTTACCTATATATTCTGATGTTGGGCACCACTGCCTTAAAGGATCAAGTTCATTCACTTCCGCGTGGGTGCTGACGAGAATATCATCTCCTCTGTCCTACATCATCCGAACTATTGAGTAGCTCGGGGGTAGGGGGCGTGCGCGAAAAATATAAATAGCCAGAACTCATTTTCAAGGACAGCTAAATGGATTCCGAGAGGTTCGATTCTCGAAAAACCTGTTTTCCGCGAATTATAAACCCTCACTAGTTGAACTTCTCCGTCACGGAACGAGATGACGTTCTACAGCGCCTTAGTAGTCCTCTTCCTTTTGTGTTGGTTGACGCTAGTAAAGGAGGGACTAGCGAGATTGGGTGGAGGAGAGAGGGGTGTGGAGTGCCTCAGTGGAAACGGCAGAGGAGGTGGGGCTAAATGGACGAATGCGAGGTGAGGTGCACAGAGAGTGATAAGGGGAGGGGAAAGAAAGGGATGGAGGAGGTAGCAGACGCGTGGAAAAGAAAACTTGACGAGGTCCAGCACAGCATGGGTCTTAGGTGGAAAGAGCATAAAAATGTTGTTCTTGGAAAGTCGCCTCAAAAACAATGGAGCAATAAGAATAAATTATACAGGCAAGCAGTACGACAGGTAAGTGAATAAAACATCCACACTTCGACACGGAACAACGGTTGGTGATCGACTTTTGAAAGCGGATATTTAAAAAAATGAAGTTAAGTTTTATAACTATGGGATTTTACATATGTCACTTATTTTATATAAGCCATAGCCTGAGCTTGACAATTCAACTCCGCATTAGGATCAAGGAATAGAAAAATATTTTTGTTAATATATTACAGAAATATGTATCCGAGCATTTAGAAAATAGTATTTCCTTTTTTAACTTGGTGCACTTAATTACTGTGATAATGAACACTTGTATTTTTAAATATAAATTATTTTTTGTTTTTGTGCTTGTGTTGAATATTTGTTACAAATACTGTATTGGTATAAAACTAGACTAATCCTTTTCTTTTTTAAAGGTTATTTTTTTGGAGGGGCTTTTATAAACAGAACACTTGGGACCGACACTCGGGCGTAGGCCTGCGTGGAATCTTTCCTTCGAAACCCAAACAATCAAAAATAAATTTTATAAAAAATCTAATATGAAAATAAAGATAAGATGGATAATGCGACTGAGGGAGGAAGTGAATCGGGGGGAACCGGAGATGTGCTAAAGTGGAGTCGTGCGCAACGGAATTCCTCCTTCCTCTTCCACAGGTGGTCAATTTAGTTATGCGACGTAAGTGAGAAGGAAAGTAAATAAGATGGAGAGTAAAGAGAGGAGTGGAAAGGTGACGGAAGGAGTGTTGGAGATTGGAAAAGAACACGAGAAACAGGTTCAATTAAGAATATGGGACTCACATTACGTACTGAATCCAATAGATTAAATAAGGCAGTATATTTTAATAGCCATATAACAATTGACCAAACTATAATCGCATTTTATTTTCCAACTACACACCCGCCGTGGTACTTCACGGAATGTTACTTAAAAAAAAAACAATATCAAATTCCTACCGGGTTATATAAGTTACTTAAAGCATTTATACAATAAAACCTCCAATCATTGCCGTAAATTCTTTTATGAATTATTCATCTAAAACCATAGTTAGATCCATCACCTGAGGAAAGCAGAAAAATACATTTCCAAATGGAGGAGTCATGGGCTAAATAATTAATAGGAGAAGAGGAACAGATAAATCCAAAGTCCACTTGGGAAGGCTCCACTTTGTGGAAAGATTCCATTTAAATGAAAAAGAAACTTGTAAATTTCCACTAACAATTATAATACACGACCGGTTTCGCCTGTTACAGCATCATCATGAGGTAAAACCGGTCGTACATTAAAATTGTTTGTGGAAATTTACAAGTTTCTTTTTCATTTAAATCAGATAAATTCGTTTGGTATCAATCCTTCACATCCTTCGTTTTTTTTGGGTTACCAAAACATCTACAATGTCTTTCAGTCGATGCTTATGTAATATCCGTTGAAGTGAAAGAAATTAATGCTTAAATGGATCTGATGGACGTGAAACTAGTTACGCAAACAGTTAACGGTAAAGAAAAACACCTAGCGAACAAAACGTTGCAAATTCTTCGAGGAAGCCTCTCTGCACTAGGAACCTCATTCTCTTGTAATGGTCACCGCGAAAACATTAGAGAAAATTAATAGGAAAAATACAAACTTAAAAATAAACAAACGAAAATCGTATTTAATGTTAGGCGGATGTAGATATCGTAACTTTTGTCTAGTCATACTGTATCTCAAGAGTGATGTCATCTCACTCACTAAATGTCATCTCTTCGTTCATTCTTTCATTAGGTCTAACCTTCTTCTTTAATTCCTGTCCATTTCTCTTCTCCTTCATTCCTTCAAACTTCTTACAAGTTTGAGATCCGTACTCTTATACATTTAAATTCGATTTCCCTCAACCCTCTTCTCCTGCAACTCTCAACTTTCTCATTCTCTCGTTTTATTATGAGGAAAAAGAGAATATTATGCGTGCCTTTATCCTTGAACGTAAGCACCACGTAATGCGCGGTGAGACGATCAGCTGAGTCGACTAAGCTCGCCGAACGGCGGCATATAGCTAAATCAAAGGAATAGTTATTTAGCGAGGATTCACCGAATTTACTTCTACACTCGATCTTCTCCATTTCGCGTGTTCGTTTACCCACGCGCCGATTAATTAAAAATATTTTAATTTTTCGCGTCATTTCTTTTTTACAAACTGCGACTTTGCGGGAGAAAACCGGTTTTTCTTACCTACAAGAACACTACCTTTTATTTCTTCCTTCACGCACACAAGCAAGCCATAATATTATATTCGTCGGTATCCTTTTATATGGAAGAATAAATTACCACCAGCTTAAATGATGTCTAATTAAAGAAATGGGACTGTTATAGTTTTTTTAAAATACCGTAGAACATAGAAATTCACGCATTTTCTGTTCTGGACTAATACATGCATGCATACATACATATTTTTATGTTATATATATATATATATATATATATATATATATATATATATATATATATATATATATATATATATATATATATATGTATGTATATGTGTGTGTGTGTGTGTGTGTGCGTGAACTGATTAAGTTAACCCATCGCTGTCTTTCGAAGTGAACCAATTACCGCGATTTCCTTCTTTCTCACGGGAGGATAAAAAAAAGCGCGAACGCTTGTGCCTGAAATGGCTTTCTTCGAAAAATCTCTCTTTTTCGCGCAACGTGCATAGCAACCACGACTTTCTCGCGTTTTTATATACACGCGCACATATATGTAGCATACGTATATATGCATGCCTTCGTCCGCCGCCTTCATCGGGAGCGAGTGGCACAAGTGCGGATGGAATTTACTCCCATTTCACTAAGCGCCGGTTTCATCACGATCGCATCGCTTGAGAGAATCGATCCCCCTCCCATCCTCGGACGCATTTTCGATATCGATTACATCGAGATTAGATAATGGTAATAGATAATTTTGTGCTGATCGACTAAGAGATATTGAACTTATATTGAAGACATTTTAAAACCGTCCGAGGAAAGATATTACATTTTTTAAAGTGCATTGCGTGAGGTATACTCATGCGTAGATATTGGCAGTTAAACCAGCATCACACAACACGGAAAATCGAGTATTAGATCTTTTTTGGGGAAAACATTTTACACTCCCAAATTCTATGCGTTTTTCTGGAAAGTTATCGTCTAAAACATTAACCACAATTCTATTCTGTATAAACTTAAGGCAATAATGATCCTTTTTTACATCCTATTCGAAATTAATTTCGCATGACTTCCAAACAAAATTGTAGCACTTTCTTAATTTAAACTCTAATATATATTATCTTTCATGCTTATTTTAACGCAAATAAACATTTAAAAGAATAACTACTTTGTTTATAAGTAAACCAAAACTATAATTAAATACACCCAAATGGTTCGACTCGTAGGTTCACTAAACTCCCACCGATCTTAATAACAATTAGCGTTTAATGAATACATTTTCACTGCCTAATAAATAACAATTTATATGAACACGAAAGTCGACCTTAATTACCGCTCAGTCATTTTTATCCCTTTTCATTTGATTCGATTATAATTTCGCGAAAAATTACATGACCTGTCTTGAAAAATCGGACATCTGACCGAAAGCGTAATGAACGCGAGACGTCGATTAAGGCAGAGACCACGTTACGTTAATGAAAACAAACGAAGCCTTGGCTCTTTATACTCAATGTTCTTAGAATCATAAATATACAAATACAGAAGCCATGTAAAGAGAGAATTCAGTATTAAAGTCCATAATTTGCGAACGTCCTCCGCCATTGCCTCATTTTAACACCCGCCGAGAGGGGGTACGAAGACGCGCGGGAAACCTCTCCGCAAATACCATGACGCTAGAAGACATCCAACGGGGTTAAGGGATGCTGTCACTCTCGGGACATTCTAAAACGAACTTTTAATCCAACTTCTCCGTGAGAAAAGAGAGCGATCACGCACGTATGCATTCGATTACGAGCTAACGCAAACATGAGACGCTTTGAAAGGTAGTCCAGTCCATTCCCCTTTTAAGGCAGCGCCAAAAGGAGACGACGCAGTCTCGCGCTGCAGTATTGAAAAAGGTAAATAAAAACACGGAGCGACGATAATGCGGCTTTAAAAGGGGAGAATCGTTTAGCGATAGAAAGAGATGGAAAAGAGACGAGAAAGAGATTGCTTCGAAGAAAGTTAGTACGTGAAATGTCGAGGTTGAGTTCTGACTCTTTGAGCGTAAGTGAGGCAGCCGAAATGATTGACGGAGAGAAATAAAGAATGACTTCACTTTTCGGTTCATGAAGACCCTCATCAAATCGAAATAATGCTCCCTAAATATATTTGAGCTGATTTAAATAAAAATATCTTGCGCGGCGCATAAGTCAAATATTTTAAATAGGCAATAGAACATAAACTGTTTTCAGGTATAAGTATTATTACCCCAAAAGCAATTCCTCGATTTTTGGTCATGCTGGGATGAAAGTACGACTTCATCGACGGCAAAATACATCAGGTTTGCGTCGGGAATATCTAAAATAACCATAATAGAAAATATAATAAAGTTTAACTTCTCATGCGAATGCTTTCAAAATGAAATAATAAAAATTAAGAGAATATTCGTATGAGAGAAATTCATCAAGAGACATGATTTTATCGTTTTTATCCCATATTATGTCGCCTGCAATGGGAGTAATCAATTCGAAATGCTAATAATTCCTCCTTTCTGAAAAATAAGGACTTTCGATTTTAGATATATAGGCTAATGAGAAGCACGGGCCGTTGTGATATCGATCGAAGGAGAGCGGGCCGTAACCGTGAAAAATACTGCATTCAACCCGAGGCCAATGTCTAAAAGTGTCGTGAAAGGCTCGAAAACGAGCGGCGCATAGAAAGGCACGGATCGGGATTCGAACCCAGTCCAACTAACCTCCTTAAAAGAAGGAAGGCCCTTTCTCCGAACGGCATCTGCCTTGATTTCTCCTCGCTCGCATATTACGATCCTTTCCCTTGCCACCTCCTCCAATCAAGGATCCTCGTCGAATCCACTTCCTTCTAAATCACACGGAGACGTCTTTTCGAGCTCTCCCCCACTCTTTCCACTCCTCCTCCCTCCGACCATCACCCCGTTTTCCATCTCCGTCGCTCCTTAAACCTTCTCACTCACTCGGTCCCTCCTCCCACCCACTCAGTCATGTGACCGAAAGGCCATTTCCCCTTGTCCACCCAATACATCAACCTTTCTCTTTCCCTATCCACTTTTTCTCTCTGGTTCCATTCCGCTTCCCTCCTTTCATTCCTGTAACCATTCAATTTCACCAATTTCTCTTGCTCCTACGTATCTACATTTCATCAGCTATGTCTAGTATACAAATATTTCAGAGCGAGAAATATTAACTGCTGTTCTCCACATTGCAGCAATAAGTAACTGCAACTCGCTCAATGAATTTCTTGTATAACTTTAAACAAACATACTTTCCTCATAGGAAAGGATAAAAAATAGTTAACTTCACGGCTTCAAAAACATGTTAAAGAGATACGTTCTTTTCTATTTTCCAAAGTAAATAATAATTTATATGTCGACAGAGATTATCGTCTGGAGCGCAGTGTTGAAATGTTTTTTTAAAAGGAAACTAGTTTCTATTATTCAAGGAATGATCCTTAAATTCTAAAATTAATACAAATATATGAATATTAATTAAGATAAACGTGTGGGCGAATCTATCATCATTGGACCTATTTCGTCAAACTGAACTTCAAATTGATTATTTTCAATTACCCGGTTAGAAATAAAAATTAATTATTTCAATATTACGCCTTTCATTATATAGACAACCACTTCAAATAAATACAAGAAACACTTCGAAACACACGCGCTCTACAATTATAATTAACTAGGCCACTGCCGTGGGTGATAGAAAAATATCCAGAGAACCTCCTTTCATCAACTCGACGCATCTTAAAAGCACCGAATTCTCCCCAAATATCTTTGACCGAAATTCGAATAAAATTTATATATATATATATATATATATATATATATATATATATATATTTAAAATATAGGTGGAATCAAGCCGGACATCCTTAAGCTGAATTCCACGACTGGAAAATGAAGGGCAAGTTGAGAATGTGCCTCTCTCACTCGACACCCACACGTCCAAACAGGACGGGGGCATACAAAAACGGAGAATGCATAATTCCTATCGCTATCTCAAATCGGTCACGGTTTGCTACTACGAAACGTAGGGAAATGATGCTGAGTATGAGAGACTTAAAAAGAACAGGAGATTAATCGGAGATTGAGAAGAGAGAGAGGAAGTGGATGAAGGAGTGGAGTCGGTGGGTAAGGAAGAGGAGAAAAGTAATAGCGAAGAAGATGGGCAGGAGGACAAGTCGAGAAATTCGGAAAACGTGAAGAAGAGACCAAAGAAATGAGTAAGGGAAGTCGAAGATAAAAGAGAAGAGAACCAGATTAATTGCTAAAATACAGAAGAGAGCGAAGATACGGGTATGGGGAGAATAGACGAAAAATAACTTGAGCGGAGAGAGGGGAGGGGAGAGAGTGCGGAGGTGGGAGAGAGAAAGAGGAACAAGCGAGAGAGTTGCAAGAGGGAATAAAAAAGAATCACTATAAAAAGCAATATCGCGCACGACTTTGACCTCTTTTCCTCAAAGAGAGCGCGCTTTTGCTAGTTATTCGAGGGACGCCGCTGAAGAACAAAAAGAGGGCGCTAGTGATGAAGAGACTGGTAGAGATGGCACTGAAGTGAGAGATGGAGAGAGAGAGAGAAAGAGAGTAGTGGGGGAGGAGAGAGAGTGGCGTGAGTGTATATTGCCGAGAGACGTGCATTGTTGAAGACAAAATGGTTTCGTAAAGTGTGCACGAGAGACGACCACTAATTAAAGTATTGTTTGGAATCGTCTTTGTTCGATTCCGCTGAATAAACTTCATTAAAAGGGAACGATAATTCGCAGCCTTCTCTTTAAATCGGCTGGAAATTTATGAACTTTTAAAAGGATGACGATCGTGAAACTGTTTCATTGTCTTTGCGACGTATAAATAATTCAAATCGAGTCGTAACTATCAAGATAATCCGAAGTTCACCATGCACAGTGACACCATATACGTTTTCATAGAGGCGATTGAAGATATATATCATACTCAAAATAATTTATAATGATGAAGAATAATCTAGGCGCTAAAAGGCATCGATTTCCTAAACAATTGGGTGATGACATTAATCCACAAAAAATATTTGAAACTGTTTCTTTTAGGTTTGACTTATTTCCATCAAACAGTTAATGTCAATGATTTAAGCATCGATAATTTTTTTTAGTTGTCTTCAGAAAAATTTATCACATTTCAACAAATTTCTGCATTTCGTTGTGCGTTAGATAAATTTTGAAAAGCACTCTCTCTATCAAAGCTTAAAATCAAGAGAGTTGTCTTTGCAATTCACGTACCCGGAGGAATGTACTCAAGCTGATGAAACCTGACAGCAATTACAGTGGACATTCGCCGGAGAGAATTTACTGGAAGAAAATCAAACACTCGATTTTTTTTAATCTGCGGAAGTATACTCGAGCGAAATTCGAAAACAACTTTTCACTTAGGAGAGAAAGTATGCATAATTATTAAATAATTGTTCTTCCTTTCTATCGCCAAAAACACCTTTTCTCCTCATCCACTCTCTACTTTCTTCCCCATTTCTCTCCCTTCCCTCTCTTCCTATCCCTTCAATTCCCAACGGAAGGGTAAAACAAACGTGAATCGAATCCTTTAACTTGCGCCTCGCGTTCCGGGAAGGGAAAAAATTAAAGATAAAAGATTCTTTTGATACGTGTTCGTACTTTTTCTATTTCCCTCGCGTCCCCTTTTCTTACTTTAGTCGATTGAAAGGATAGTGAGGAAAACTCCCGTTTTCTTTTTCCTGAGAAGAGGGACGCGAGTCCCGAAGAATGGCGATACCACCGCATCTGGAATAAAATAAAAACATCTCTCTCGGCGAAATTCCGAATTTGTTGCGGACGGATTGAGAATTTTTTACCGCCATGATTCTTTGCCGTCTCTTTCTCCACCTCGTCCCAGTACACACTTAATTTCTCACTCTATTTCTCTTCTCATTCCTTACCCATCTTCCTTTCCTCTCTCTCTTCGACATTCCCCCTTTCCATCAACTCCCTCATTCACCGCCTCTTCTACACTCCTTGATTTTTCTCACTTCCCCTATTCTCCTCTTTTACACCCACGCCGATGCTCTTGACTATTATAAATAATGGTGATGCCTAAATAAACCGAAAATATAATAATAATAATGAGGAAAAGAACAAATATAACACAAATGAAAGCGTTGATGTTAATTTCTATGCAGGCAGGCATATGCCGGACAAGAAGACATTCTCCTGATTTTCCAAAATATAACTTTTATTTTTGCTGCACAACCTTTGCAATTTGGAATAAATGGGCTTTCGGAAAACACAGCCACATAATACCCGCAATTTCACCACACGAATGGGAGGCAGGGGATGCAGTGTAAGATTCTCTGATAAATTTCACTTGCAATCTTGTATATCCTATAATTATATCCGACAAGAATACAAATTTCTACATCGCTCCTTCTACAATCTTTCTCACGTATTTCATCTTCGTGGTCGAGTCTTTTGATATAAGTGGTAGTTTCAACAATTCCTAGTACCTCCTACTCACTTCACTAGAAGTCTCAACCTAGCTTTCATCTCTATTTTTCACCACTGTTTATATCTTCCACTGCGATTGCTGCTGCAACGTGGAAATAAAAAAGCAACGTAAAAGGCGAGAGGAGAGAAAAGGCAAAAGAGCAGAGTAATTCATTTGTCTGTTTATTTATTTTGAGGAGTCCTGAGTCCGACCTTTTCATGCGAGGCTAGAAATTGATATAAAATGGAGTAATTACTTGATCGTTGTAGACACTTTTAATTTTCAATTGAAAATTGAATTTTTTCTCAAGCCCATGTTTTCAAACGTCACAAATTTTAATAAAAATCACCTTTGACACCTTTGAAAATATTTATAAAAATCATTATTTTAATTTTAATGTGTGCATATATACATACACCTCATATTCAATGAAACGTGTGTAATAAAATTTCTCGCTAAATTATGAGTTTTGAAAGTCAAAATTACAACTGTCTGCTACCACTGTACCAATGAACTTGAACGAAAAGTGTAATCATCACTATACGATCATCCACGTCAAAAGATCTGCGCTAAAAAGCATTCCTATCGCGTACTTGGTTCGTTAGAAATTTCGACACAGCTGGAGATTGACAGCGGACATTGTGTATGAGGTCAATTCGCAACGGTAGAGGTGGTTTGCGAGTCACCTTGTAGGATGAGTCTGAGTAAATAAATGTCGCTATGATGAAATTAACTCTCCAGCGAATATCATGACTTTACAGTCGAAATGACTACGGGATACTTCAGATTCCCGATGAAAAATCTGTATTCAAGTGGCGACTTGCGCCGAGTTAGAGGTTTCGTAACATTTCCCTAATTCTACAGTGTCGGAGCGTTTACAAATGTTGTCAAAGTACAACATACAACTACTGCAAATAATTCGGCAATAAATGACATATTTACTTACAATTTTTTTAAAATTAAGACAACATCCCATTAAAATTAATAGTCGCTAATCATAGTTCTCAACGTCAATCATTATAGAGTGAATCTGCTTCAAAATATGGTAAAAATGCAGTATTATAAATAAACTTACTTTATAAACTTGAATATGCATTTAAACAAGAAAAAGTATACAAATAAATAATTACATATCAAACATAAGGAAATACACTACTTGCAAACAATTTTTCAATGACAGATACGACGCACATAATTTATAAACGACTGTTGCGATTTTTAACCCCCCCAAACTACTTTAAGTAACACACGTCGGCATGCGTTAGAGATAGACAAAAAATTAATTACCCATTTGCTGATTACGGTCGTCGTTCTAATGGAATTGCTCTTGCCCTCAATTAGCCGTCCCAATTAGATCACAAGCGCCACGGACTCAATTTCACTAATTTCTAGACTTCTACGCTCTTTGCAGAGACGGCCGTGTTTACGTGTATGCGTGCGCTCGCGCGAATTTGCCGGTGTTTGAGTGCGTGCTAGGGGTGGGGGCGCGTTTTTATCCTCTCTCATAGACGTCCGTTGCCCTTAGCGACGGATAGACGCCAGACGAGACGAATCTCGCCGTCTCGACACAGATCAGCCTCCGAGAGAGAGCCCGCCTCCTTCCATTCCCTCCCAGCTGGAGACTCGTCTTCCGAAGCAACCCCCTAAGCCTGCTCTCCACCTCCGACGTCGCCATTTCCACTCCCTCTCCCACCCTCTGCCGCTCACACCGTCTGACCTCGATTTCCACCAAATCCTCCCCGACTCCCTTTTCTCTCCCAATGCCTCCTTCAAACATGAATTATCGACCTTGGATTGTCATATAAATTATTACTCCACGAATAGTTTGGTTCGATAAAGAATTGACGAGCTAGTCAGGTGGAAAAATATTCATAAAGCAAGTATATAAAATCAAATTGAAAAAAAGTACTTCAGCTATCTCCAATGATAGTTTCTGAAAGACTACTGTCAGTGAATAAATATTAAAAAGTAAGCACTTAAAATTGAAAAATAAGTACATACTTATTTATCCCCAATTGTAGTTTCTATAAGAATCTGTCATCAGTGAATACCCAGATGATGGTTGCCTAGTGGGCGAAATGCGCATTTGGTTTTTCATAAAATTCTTACGTTTGATGGAGAAACCAAAGTAGATATTTATTTTTCCAATTTGATTTTTAAGAACTTTTTGAATCGGTTGAGTAAACCATACCCTCACTCGATCTAAAAAGAAATCGTCATCAGTGGTATTTCGGCAATTTTTGATTTTTAATAAGTGATTCGAAAGACCGACGATCATTGCATCACCATCGAGTTTGACTAATTTGTATTCGAAATGCGCGCACGATTTACCGTTGCGTGGTTATTTGAAGTCATTGATATCATCTAGCGGCACCGCTTCTCCCTACCTTCCTGTCTCTTCTTGTGCCTCTTCAATCATTCGAAAATAAACAATTTTTCAATTTCATGATCAAGTTATCTCATTTTAAATAGAGTCAATGAGGGATTTATCTGCAGTGAGGACGTTCATACTGCAAAGTTTACTACTCAGCTAGCGTTTCCTCATAGGAAATACCCTAATTCGAGAAATGAGAATGGACTGGCATGGTTAGTTAAAAATCGTTCCCAGAAACCAGGGTTCGATTTCCGGTGAAGTTCAGCATTTTTTAGCCTACTTTCCAGAATGGAAATAGGCTTATAGTTTTGGCGTTGTGCCTGTCCGTCTGTCTGTCCGTCGCTCCCTATTAACTTTTGCACCAATAGACCGATTTTTATGACACTTGGTGGAAATCTTCTGCTACTGGAGCTAAGTTCCTGAGGATAGTTTTTGTTGCGAATAATGAAAGTCCCGGGTTCGATTCCAGGAACAATCCTTCCCATTTGATTAGCATGGAAAATCTGAAAACCATCGTGCAGGGTAATTTTCTCTTACACATTAAAATATCCTAGAATTGTTATATCGGAGCGGGATTTGCAATATTCTCTGAAGAAAGGAATGGAGATTTTAATTTCTATGGTAGAATTTTGCTTATCGATTGTATTTCTTAGAATTTCGCGTAAATATTGGCATTTTTGCAGTTTTATCACTCATTACGAGTGTGTTGCTACCGCAACGACTATTGTTGGACTCGGATTCGGTACATTCTAATACATACGCGCGTTATTTTTGCCGCACAAATACGCGTGATCAATTTAGTATTCCGTTAGAATGTTTTTAATATTTTATAACGCTAAATTATGAAATTTGGGAACACAAAGAGCAACATATCCGCGGTGATTTTAAAGCTATTAAAACCAATATATCTAAGCATTAAATAAATGATTAAATGGAAAGTAGGCATCATAAGTTCCGTTTAGATCATCTTGTTCTTCTCTATGTTGATATCTATAAACAATTTTTGTCCCGCGGAAACGTTTCAAGGCGAAAAAAACCCAAAGCAAACTGTACCTATAAACTGTTCTTTTCTCTCGCCTTCGGCAAGATTTGAACCAATGACCCTAATTATTGGAGATAATACATTCCCACGCCTTTAGCTGGATCTGCTAACCGAATTAAAGCCAGTTCCTTGCGGATCTGAATCTGAACCGCAAATTGGTCTGTGGCAGGAGGAGAATATCACCGACCTACCATGTTATTCTCTTGCTATGCTCTTTTATGGTCTTCGGGAAAAGGGATCCCTTGCATCCGTTCTAAAATCAATTTCTCGGATCTTGCCAGTGCGGTCGTGGCGCCTTATGTAGACTTTTAATTACGTCTGATAATTCATCTTTAAATAGTATTTAAATCCTATTGTTTCAAGCATTCCGATTGAAGTATGATCAAGTTATCATCACCACTAGCCGCATTAATCGTAATTTCACACGCGTAATGTCAAATTACATGGAAAAATAACAGCTAAAATTTGATGTATCCGAATGATTATATTAAATAACACTAAGTTCATAGAAACAGCATCATAACTAATATATTAGTTTGACTAAAATTGTTGTATGCGTAGCGTGAAAATTTTTCACGCAAATGAAAATAGCCCGATTATTTCAAAACGGCGCCTTATTTTATTAAATCTCACACACACCTTTCGAGTAATGCTCCAACCTTTTTCTAATCCCTCTTTCTTCCCATTCTTCACTCCATAAACCGTTCTGAGCCCGAATAGACGCGAGCAACAGATATTAAGGTCCCACCGACCCACTCACTACCTAAGGGTCGCGAGAACGAAGAAATGAGTTACACTAGGATGTGTTCGAGACAGACAGCAATTAGCCTCCCTAATGGTAAAGATTAACTAATCTTGTATTCGGTTAAGAAAGCGAAAATTTAGGACGAACTGTGATGCCTCATTGTCGAATTTTGTCACTGTTAAGACCTTTGGATTTTGAGAAACTTCGAAACTGAGAGCTGGAGTTGTTAGATTTTTGTTACTGAAAAGCTTGGTTTCTCCAATAACTATAAAATGGTTGGGAAACATAGATGCGTAATTAGGCAACAATGTAGCTGTGATCAGTGGTGATTCACCGAATCTAAAAATTTCATGAATTTTATGCTAACAAATTTTTCTTGTTGAGGGTATTAACCTTAATATACTCTGTGAATTCTACAATAAAGTTCATAATGTCATTAAAACATTTAACACAAGCAGAGTTGGGACGTGAATTAAAATTACTTCATTAACTGCGTTCATTTTACGGTAAAGAAACTGTGAAAACGAATTCTAAACAGATTTCTTTCAGGCTCCCCAAAGCTAAACCTGTAACAATGTAAACACACATAGCCAATTGCTAACAAATAAATATTGAGATGCTTTCCCAAAATAAATTAAATGAAGCATTAATTCGCATAGAAAATACTCAACATTTAAACAGTTTCAACCAAAGGAAAGACACTAAAGTGAAATTTCCATACCAAACGCAAAATCTCCAAAAACTACTATTTTCTTTCAGCAGTCAACCAACCCATGGCGAATTAGTAGTCAAGTATTCTTTTAGGACGGTAGGCCATATTCTGAAAAGTTGACTAGGGAAGGGAATCGGAGGGAAGGGAATTATTGCGTACGAGACCGTAATAGCTCGGTCAGTTTGTAGAGGACCCAAGGTCCGACAGGTGGGAGGAGGAGAAGGTGGGAGAGAGAATGGCGGAAGCTATAAGGGATTGGAGAAGGTAATGACCGACCTTGGACTGGGTCAAACGCCTCTCGCTCTGTCATTACACCCTACTCTACATGCCCAACAAATTCCCACGCGCGCCCACACCATTCCTATCCACTCCAATCCCCTCCCTCTTTCGCTTCCTCTCCTTCTCTTTCATTACGGCGCGTGTGTGACTTATTAACCGCCTCTCGTCACACCCTCGTTTGAAGAATGTTATGGAGTTGGAGACCTCTAATCGTTCATCGCCCTCTACTTTCCTCTCGCCGTCCTTTCCTCTTTCCACTAACTTTGACTTTCTTCCCCCTCTATTCCTCTCAATTTTCTCTTCATATTTATTCCCTACCTTTTCCATTTTTCTCCCTTGAAAGTTTTCTCCGTTTTTCGTCATCCTTTTGTCCGTTTATTATTTCCCCCACATTTCTTTTCTTTATCTCTTCGTCCTTGTCTGCTGTTAAATTCTCTATTGCATCCTTCTCGCCCAATCTCTCTCTATCCCTCATTTTCACTTGTTCCATCTCATACTATCTCATCAATTTCTTACCTCCTTGCAGTATAGCCTCTTGGATGCAAATTTCATAGGACTTAAATGTTAATGGTTTTATTATTAACAAGGTCTGTTGCAATAACCAAACAAACAATTTGTCGAAAATCAATCACAATTTTCTTTGAAATACTATTTCATTTTCACTCAACTCTTTTCTCACATTTACAGCAATAGTGTTACATTCTTTTTATAGCTATTAGAGATGCCGATATAATCATTTGAAATATCTGTTTTAACAATGAACCAATTTAAAATTCCTATAAGCTAGTATTTTGCCTCAACCGATTTTTTATCAGTGAGGTTTCGCTGTACCTCTTGCTCGCTCACTCCCTCCCAATCCCTTCCTCTCTCACTCGCGTTCTCTCTCATTCCTTGCCTAGCCACCTTCCTTTCTCCAACCGTCTCTCTCCCTCTCCTCATCCTCCCTCTTCTTCTCTTTTTCCACTTCCACTTCACTCCATAAAATAGCAGTTTATTGAACCTCTCCTATATAGAGAGAGAAAGAGGAGGCAGGAGGGAGGGAGGGAGAGGTATAAAAAGCGAGAGAGAGAGAGACAAGACGAATTAGGAAACAATCACTCAATGGGTAGTCTCTCTGCCTTTGCCCACCACTGATGCCACGGATCACATGGCTAATGGCGTCGCAATTCTTCCTGCCTTGACGGAATTTATTCTGATTCGTTTATCGCTCCGATCGGTTCTGAATTGCCTCCGTCCGCTGCGATCCCATTATAGAATCGAACGGATTGGGTATTGCGAATCGAGCAATCACCTCAAACTCGAATTCGTTAAGTAATTGCCTCGGAAGATAAGACGAGAAACTCGGGACAGATGACTACACATCATCCTGCTATGTACTCATCTCAGCTTCTAATGCCCATCGCGCAACCATTCAATTGATCCAAACGCGCGACTGGTATTTTGAAAAAAATACCCGCTTCTGATCGCTATTAAGGATATCATATTTTTTGCTTCAAATAAGACCATTTACCCAGAGGCTATATTTCTTGGCCCCGATTCTCTCTATTAAATTCCCATCAATGTCTCGTTAACCTGACTAATAGTTTACTTAACAACGCCTCAGGATCTCCTCCTTGGTTTCAAATATAGGCAGATGCAGGAGCATAAACTAAATCTGCAGGCCAAGCATTTCAATAAAATTCCACGATTGCGTATATATGTCAATTCAATTATGATCCAGGAGTCAAACACGCGCAACCTGCCTGGGAACAACTTCATTCTGAAAGCACACAAGCATTACCTCAATCAGAATATCGAGTCGTACGAGCTTCTCGTTAAGAAGTGATAGACGACGATTAATTTGCAGAGAAAGAGAGGCATAGTCTCAAAAAATCGCGGTCTACTTTTAAGGGCGTACAGGTTCAACGCGTCCAATCAAACATGTGCGTTCAACGCGGAAGGTGTCATTGAAAAAGACGTGAGTAGAGCGTTTGACAGGTCGCTGGACGCGAAACGCGAACGGGCTGGAGAAAGATGGAGCTACCAGAGGCTTTAAACCAAACCACATTTATTTTCCCTATTTCTCCATCCCCACGCCACTCATCCTTCTCCTTCCAAACAACCGCTTTAACGATTAAGGTTATCCACCGGATTTGTTTAAAGCGAAAGCTGCGAGTAACGCAAATACGGATAACGCGCAACGAAAATTAAAAACGCGTAGATTTATGCTCCGGCGAAGCATATTGCACCTACTTTAAGGATGTGAGCGAAAGCTTCGTTGGGCCATAAAAAGAGGAAAAACCGCCACAAAACAGAAATCGTCAAATAAACGCAGGAAAACGAAAAGGAAAAAATCAGGATTTACCTCCTCGACAAGCTCTTAAGTCGCCAGTAAACGCAAAAAAAGAACGTGGAACTTTCACGCTTCGCCTTATTTGTCACCATTGAGAGAAACTTGGAAAAAGCGAGTTTTCACCGAGCGGTTTTATTTTTAAAAATTAGTGAGTCACTTAAGGGTTCTCCATTCCTTTTTATTTATAGAGGGCGAGGCGATCTTCGACAAAAAATGCGGAAATCAACAAAAACTAGAATTCGGAATGTCCCTTATAAGGTTAGCCTATTCATATTCTTTTGTCTTCAAAGGGCAATACCCGTATGTAATGCGTAACGGAGAGCGCTACAAGAGATCCATTTATCTATTAACCTATTTAAGCGGTTTCATCATACTGTCGGAGAATTCGAATTCGAACCAAACTAAAGTACTTTAATGTGAAGCTCCTGTAAATTGCAAATTTAAACTTGAGAAATATTTATCTATTTATCATTAGTGAAACGTAACGTACACCAAAATTCTTCTCAGAACGGTTTTCTTGATAATTATGTCATTTTATTTTGTCAGGCATTTGAATTTTTACTTTAACGCATTGCTACCGAATTTTCCACAGAAAGTGTTAGAAACAAACATTCTTTTTTATTTTATGCTAGTCCTGCTGACAGTTACCCAGGTCAGCTAATAATGGCTGCTTTGAGCAATGAGTTTAAAGAGAAACGTCCCGATTAAACGCACACTCATAATCATTTTCCTGATTACACATAAATTTGAATTAACTTAAAATTATTTTAAACAATTAAGACAAATTTAGTTAATTTTTTGTTGAGAAACGTCGTTGCTGAGTAAGTATTGAGTAATATGAAAATCAGGTCGCCTTTCTTTAATTTTAAATGAGTGGCCATTTCCTAATCTATCCAAGAAACTACTTGGTCTTACTGACGCAAAAACCTAGAAACTTTCAGCGCCTAAAGTATTTAATTATAGAACTGAACACCGTCACGTCGGATAAACTGTGAATTAATACCTATTTAATTAACTCTCTGCGCATTTCAAGAGATTTTTCCGATAATAAAGGTAATACATACCACCAACCGAATAAAAATTTCATTAAATAAATGAGAAATTCTTGCGCGATGCGAGAACGAGCGGTGAGGGATTACATAAAATGTGCAAGCATGACGCCAGATAGCGCGTTTATGCCGTCATATAAATACGCACAGGTGCATCCTCTCACATAGGCGCAAATCTCACGTCCGACCGCTCAAATGAATTTTCCATATACCGATAGTTCCTCCCACGAGGAATTACGGTCGAAAATTACTTCCATAGAAAGCTTCCGACTTGGTGAATGGTGGAAAATAGGAGAGGGAGGAAGAGAGAAACTGCAGAATGGGGAAAAGGAGGACGCGACTAAATAAGCGAAGAATATTCGCCGTGTATTTTTTAACCGGTGACATCTCACTGGAGGTTAAGAGTAATAAAAGGCTGCTTACAAAGATTGCGTCTCTCAAGGGGGAACGTCACCTTTAACGCAGACACTTTTACTGTTTATTCTCGCGTATTTCTGCGCGCTCCTCGCATAATATTTCCATCGCTGTCGTTCTTCTGCGACTTTTCCTCGATCTTTAACGTCGTGTACCATTACGACTGGCGTATTTATTTCGAATCTTAAACGCTCGCTTGCGTCTGAATACGCTTCGTCGCAGTCGCGAAGAAAATGATCTGAACATTTAAGACGCAACAGGCTTTGCAGTAGATCATGCAGTTTTGTTTGACTCTAAAAACAGCCTATTCCAAGCTGTAACGATAGACCTACGCTGTGTTGATGCATTGATCCGAAACAACCCGAGGTTCTCCAAGTTGTAATCGATTTGAACGCGATAAAATTATGAATTCTGGAAAAATAGTCGAGAAAAGTATCCTTATCGCATCCAACTCCGTCGAACGGCGATGGAACGGCAGTTATCGATTTGGACGCGATATTATAAAGATTCGTGGAAAAAATAGTAACCTATTACCATCGCATTCAACTCCATCTAACGGCAATAGAACGGCTGTTATGAAGCGTTTTTAAACCTCCACGGTCGTTACTACCTCATTCACTGTCCTCCTATGGCAAACACGCGAGGCCCTAAGAAAAGACTATCTGAACGATCGGTTCCGCGCCGTAGTATTCCCGCTCATTACGAATAAAATTCATTTCCAGGCATTAACTCGCTAATTAGGGAGGGTTTTCGGCCATAATCGCCGACAGATAAGGAAAACGAGGAGCATAAATTTCAAAAGCGACCTCGAAAGAGTTCGCATACCGTTACGACGAGACTTTGCGCGTAAACCTCAGAGAGGGAGAGAGACTCTCGCTCTCACCCCCTCCGGGCCACGGGAAAAACCGAGATTCCACACGCGGTCGAGTAATATGACGATAAAGTCACGCCTCCCTTCCTATAAGAGATCTTAAAGATGCGATCTTTCTCTTTTCCTCCTGATGCGGCGCGAAGGAATGGGCGGATGGAACTCGCGACGAAAAGGGCGATATGCAAATTGGATGCCGCTTCTTTGGCCGGTCCAACCTTTCCAGAATCTCCCGAACCTTCCCTTGGCAACCTCTTACGGGGAGGAACATGGATCCAAAAGAGAGGAGGGGGGAATCAACCCTTCTAACCTTGTCGTCCATCATCCTCTTCTCCTTTTCAGGCGTGATTATCGAGTCTACTCTTCAGTCTTAATACCTCGCCGTCTCGACTGTATTTCCTCCACCAAGATTACTACTTCTCTCATCCACCTGTTCCCGCCATCGGTTTTGACTAGAGTTTCCTCGCTTCTCTACTCTTCTTCTTGCCTCTCACTTGCTGCTTCTTTCCCTCCCAATTTCTCCTAGACCTCTTCTCTTCCCACTTCTCTTTTATTCCCCTCCCATCTCCATTCCTCCCCGCTCAGGCAATTCCTCTTCCTTCTTCCATTAAATTTTCGGTAAATTTCCGGTCTTCGAAATACTTGTCGAGTGATCCGCTCTGAAAGTTTAACTGGGAACGACTGTCTTCTAACGCAAATTAAAATACAGCCACTATAACATAAAATTAAAAAGAGGAACAAAATAAAGCTGAATTATAAAATATCCGTTGATGAACTTCGACTATGTGCGTGGGAATACTAAAGGGAAATAGTATTTTTCTCGAATCGTACACTCTCGAACTGTTGAGGCTCTGATTCATATGCATTCAACTCTCAATTTACCGGATGACTCGTGACCGAGATTAACCCGGTTAATCGGATATTCCGGTACATCGAGATGCCCATTAATACGTATCATGATACACAAAAACTCAAGTAAGCTCACAGTTAATTAACTCACGTAATATTATACTACACATTAAAACCTTTATTGGTATAGGAAAAACAAATATCCCGCTCGTGTACTCGCGTTATGCACTATAAAAAAAACTTTCAAGTCATGAGTTTTAAAAAGTCTAATGAACTGAAAATTCCGTTATTCGATTAACCGGGTGTTTACTGAACCATGACCATTTCTGCCAAATTTTGCGAATAATGGCGAAAAGGGAAGGGCGGGAAGAGAAGAGCGGGCGAGATGAGAGAAATAGAGAAGCAGAGGTAAGAAGAAGCGATTAAATGATGAGACTCGGTAGCTAGCGTGGGCGCGATCCGAATCCTCCCATTCCACCATTGCCGTCTGTTTTTTCTCGTCTCCCCCTCCCCCTTTTCCCTCTTCCCCCTTCCCTCTTTCCCCTTCCCTCTTTCCCCTTCCCTCTTCCTCTCTTCCCCTTCCCTCTTCCTACTCCCTCTCCCACTCCATCAATCCCTCCGTTTCTTCCCTTTCTTCCGTACGCGTGCTTCGCTTTTCTTGTCGTGTCTTTAATCTTCCTCCCATTACCAAAAAAGACACCCAATCCGCCATTGCGCTGACAAAAAGGTTCCGCTTGCTTAACTCCCGCGTTAAATTCTTGCGATCTTGACGGGGGATGAAGAACGCCTAATAAGAAACGGAGACGCGCGTTGGCTGTGACATAACAACGCTTTGCGGATTTGTTTCTCGAACGACTTTGACGTAGTTTTTACGCTCGGAAGGAACTGATAAAAGCTTGAGAGACGAAACGTAACTTTTTTCGGAAAATTTCATATAATATTTTTCTTACAAAGGCGCAAGTAAGTTAATGATTTTAACCGATAAAATCTCATCGATAACAGAATTATTTTCATTAGGCTGCTAAATAAACCACGGCCCAGTTCAATATTCAATATCATCGTCCACCCGATAATTTAACGGCAAAAACATATTTAACGGTAGCATTTCGGATAACAAAATTACGCTCTCATCGAATATACAATTACTAAAAATCGAGAAAGCGCTTACTTGCCTCGCCTTTCATTAACAAAACCATTAGAGACGAATTTTTGAGGAAGACCCTTATTTGGGCGCCCACGTCCTGCGTTCACGAGTCTGAGGCCGGTGAGACGGATGAGTGGGTTGTCGAATACATATCTTTTTCGGAGAACTCGCTCATTTTAAAAACCGGTACTGCGTCATCATCCACATCGACGGCGAAATGCACTGAGAATGAGGCTTATTCCCTCCGCCTACGTTCCCTCTCTCGTATGATGTGGATTAACAGCTAAAGGAATAAGAAGTGTGTGCATTTTTGGCAAATCAACCTCTTGAATTATTATAGCCATAGCTTCCACACCAAACACACTCACAAGGGAGCCAGCATTAACCTACTCTTAACGAAGAGCACCAAGGGGGGCAACGGCTTAACGTCCCTTCCGAAGGCCGGAACGCTGAATTTGCGCAGTCTTCTCGCACCACACAAACAGGGGGCCGGGCGACCAGGAAAAATCCTACTTTCGAAGGAATCGTGCCCGCTGCCCTTTCGAGCAGCAGGCAAGTAGCAGCCAGCGTTCTAACCACTACACCACCGGCACCCCCTAAAGGAATAAGGAGGAGAAAAAGTAAGGGGGGGCTCACTATAACCCAGTTCGTGGATGAATATCGAAACCTTTCGGAAGAGCGTATGAATTTGAGAAATCGAAGCAGACGCGGGCAGACATGCCACCCACGACAAGACGACCCGCACGATCCGGAGAAGTGGGACGCTGCTCTGATTATAACGGATCGGAGAGGGAGTTCGGAGGATGGAGGGTTGTGGGGGAAAGGAAAGGTTCGTGAAATTCTTCCATCTCTCTCCTGCTTCGATCCGAGAGGAGGAAGGAAAATTAGCGAGGGAGAGAGAGAGAGATTTAGGTTTTGAGCGGGAATGAATATGAGAGAGACATTTGAGTGAACTGGTGCTGAGAGGGGAAGATTAGATGGAGGAGAAAATGAGTTGACTTTAGAGTTGATGATGGAATTCTTGCGCAGAGAGGAAGATGGATGACAAGAAAGAGAAGAGGGAGAGAAGAGAGAAAAATTAATACTTTCGAGATTCTTTCTTAGTCTATAAGAGAGCTAGCAAAAGGATGGCAATAAAAAAGTATGGAACTGTCCGATACTGTCGCAATACAACCGAATATCTATATGATATGGCCCGATATACTTTTCAACTAATATAAATCCTAAATAAGAAGCCAATGACTGCCAATTCTGAAGCGCTCCCATGGTAATTACATATTTAAATCGGGTGCCTCGAACATTCTCGGAGCTGGTTTAAAGATACTAATGGCATTTCTCTCCCCGGTTTTATTATAATTCAAGGAGAAAAACGAGATGGATGAGATTCTATATGCGAATATAAAGGCCATACAAATCTTCAGTGAAAGTCATCCGTAACGGTTACAATAAAATTTCGCCGAGATGAATACATTGCCATTCTAACAGCATTTTATATTCACTGGAACAATAAGCTGACTTGACAAAGCGGCCATTGGCACTTCTGTAACACCTTCCTTGGAAGTTTTACAATTTCGTGCCCGAGGCAACCCCACACTCAGAGGGAACTTTCGACAAAGAAAACAGCAGAAACATTGAAGTGAGGCCTCAGGGGAGAGACAGAAAGGCTCTCAGTGATTGCATTCCGGCGCATTTGTGTATGGGTGAAGGTTGTATCGGAAGGCTTTTAACGTTCAGCCACTCCGAGACGGTATGAAATGCAATTAAGAAAACCGAACGGAAGATGCGATCGAAAAATTCAAACTCGAGTTCCAGTATTTAAAAATGCCCTGGCAGTCAAGTTTAAGCACACCCGAGAAGCAGCATAGTATTTAATTTTTAACCGACGATAATTTGGTATATTTACACGGACTTAAATTGTTTTTATTTTTAATCAAATAAAAAATCTATGGATTGCACAGCCACTTTTACTATTTTACTTTTACGCGCTTCTCTCACAATCGCCATCAGCACCCAGCATCGAAATCACGCATTATATAGAAGCATTATAGTAACAACTTATCCAAGCGAAGTCTCAATGATTCGAATATTACCGAAAAAGCCTTACTCGAGTACCAGCGAATTATCATTAGGCAAATAATTAAATCCTGCAAAAGTTTTCGCTCAGCCGAATGAAGGGAAAGAACGAGGAAGACGAAGAACGGCAGCCCTTCTTACGTACGAGGAAGTCTTCCTCACCTTACTTTAACGCCTTTTACGCAAGGGAGATACCTTAAGAAACCCTACGATCCCAAAAGGGCTACAAGCGTATTACGTCATTTGATAACATGAACGACATTTTCTAGATATGTCTTTCCATTTAGTTGTCCGCAAAATGACTCGCTTCAGCATTAGTACCGAAGTGATACTAAATTATTTCCTGCGCTTGCGCAGAAGAAAAAAACCCACTCGTCTTCAAAACCGATGAATCGGTGCTATTTCAGATGGAAACATCACTTCATTCGAGACAAACAGTCTTAATGATCGACACGAGTCCGGCTCCATTGGCATTCCAATAAAACACTGTCGCACTCCGCAGAGACGAGTTATTTTTTTATGCGTATCTTAAGACCGGAGAGTTGGGTAACCGGGTACGAGAGAGAGAGAGAAAAGACAAGAGTGAGGGGAAAAAAGGATGAGAACAAAGTGAGTATCGCAAGCGTGCTGCGTGACTTTTGAGAAAGACATTTCTAATCAAAGGTCACGACGAGAAAGTTCAGACTTCAGGGATCGCCAAATCGCCTGAAACAAAAGAAAAGAGATTTCTTCTCATATAATGATATGGCGAAAAATATATATGTGCAAGAGCAAAGCGCGGATGGATACGTTTTTCGACTCGAAAAAAATTCTTTAAAAAGAAATTTAGGTTGGACCACATCCAAGTCGATTAATCGAATATATTTCTTATTATTGGGTGAGGGACGGGTTAAGGAGAGGTTACTAGCCTACTAATCCAAATCTGGTGTCCGCACAAAAGTTCCTTTTGTTCTCTCGTGCTTATCTCTTGGTGATGAAACAATACAATGTCAGATTAAAAGGAAATAACGACTTTTACGAATGCCATAAGTTGAATTGACTTACCCTTTCAGAATTCTCCAAGTCACCGACTTTCTTTTACATCAAAATGATATAATGTCCTCATCTTGGAAAGTTCTATGGATGCCTTAAAATTCGGAGAACATTTTAATTAAGAAAATCACAATAAGAATAATCCCAGGGTCAGAAACGAAAACACTCCGGATAACATTAATATTGGCAATATATAAGAACATTTTTAAACTATTACTTATGTAGATCTCTTTAATTAAATTAATTGTAAATTATGACAAGTTCATTCAATATAAAGGATATCCGAAATAAAAAGATACCTTTTAGTTGAGATGTTTTTGACTAGCGTATCCTATCATTAGAATTTCTTCCTGAATTTAATGTCTACATAAATAGATTTCTAGGCGATGAGTGGTACAAAAATACTGAATCCGAATGTCAGTTTTTTACTATCGGAAAGATAAATATTTGAGAGAGGTTGGAAAAGTACAAAGGAAGCATTTTTGTACAGCTAAAATACAACTGTGCAACGAGAAGCAAGAAGTTTAAAAGAATTGAAATGACTTTTACCATTGACAAATATCAAAGTTTTATTTCGGTAAGAAAGAAAGGGAAGTTGAGAGAATGGAAACTTTTAAAAACTTAAAAACCTCACCGTAGTTTATGCCACGAAAAAATAATGGCTTAATTATAAACAAGTCTTAACGGTGTTCTAAAAGATAATTTTAAAAAATGTATGTAGTTCCTTTCATATTCTTTTACCTTTGCGATATGTCACATGGGCAAACTCAATATTTCGATTATATTGTATTTAAAGGGAAAATGTTTTACGGCATTTATAGTTCCCATAAATAGCTTTAATTTATTTTTGATTTTGCATGTAAGCACAGAAACACAAACAAAATTCAGACAAACTGTGTTAAGAATTATTTAGAAAAATCGTGTTCGCTCGATTTGAGTCATCCATGCCAGTAAACCGACTCACCATTCCAAAACACCCTGCGAAAATCGCAGAAAAAAGACAAACGAGATAACGTTAACCGAATCATCGGTTTCGAAAACGAGAAAATTAATTCCCCCTGACACGCGAATAGTCGTAGAAATTCTCACGCCAGGAAAACATTTTGCCCTTTTGGGCACGAATCGGAAGAGTAAAGATATTTTCGCACGATGTATTCCGAAGTCTAAATGGAATTTCTGATGGAAAAATATATCGCTAGATATTCTGCGTCCAAAAAGGTTATTCTTAGTCTCCATCTCCAGCAACGCGATGTGCGAAAACAAATTCGCGCAACGAGCAGACGCAAATAATTCCCAACCACGGAACGATGGCCACGACGAGACTGGATCCTTCCACCACCCTCCCCCAAAACCACCAACTCCTCATCCCAATCCCTCTATCTCCCTCACCCCTTCTGAGCGGAGCATAGAGGAAAAAAAAGACGATCGCGATCCTAATGATTTTAGCCTTGGACTGCGCGCCCACCGTCCCCGACCACCACATTCTCCTCCTCGTGTACTCTAACCGCGAGGGAAAGAGCAGAAAGATGAAGAGAGGGGGAGGAGGAGAGGGAGAGAAAGGAGAGGAGGGAGAGAAAGGAGAGAAAAGGGGAAGAGAGAAGAAGAGAGAAGGGGAAGAGAGAAGAAGAAGAGAGAAAGGGAAGAGAGGAGGAGAGGGAGGGAAAGTGTTGTCAGTTTGTGTTTATATTTTTGGCTAATTAGCCTCTTGGACTGATATAGCCGTAACTCCTTCCACGCCAGACACAGAAGCCAGAAGGGAAAAACGGAACCGGCATTAGCCTACTCTTTACGAAGAGCACCAAGGGGACCAACTGCGTTACGTCATTCCGAAGGACGGAGCGCTGACTTGCGCGCTCTCCTCAAAACACACAAATAGAGGACGGGAGAGCGAAAAGAGAGAGGGAGAAAAGAGTTGGAAGAGAGAGAGGGAAGGAGTGAGATAGATAGATAAGCGTCTTTATTCGGGCAAAATTTGGACCATAAAGTCCATTACTGCATTAAAGGGAGAGGAGAGAATGAGAGAGGGGAGAGACAAGAGGAGAGAGTGGGCGACAGAGAGAGGGGGGAGATATAGAGGAAAAAGAGAGGTAGAGGTGAAGATACGCATAACGAAAGAGAAAGAGATGAAGCAAAAGAAAGAAAATGAAGTAAAGCAAAAAATAAAATAGCGGAAAAAATAACTGAGTTAAAAGATAAATATAAATAAATGCACGGACAACAAAAGAAGTGGAGGATAAACGAGAGAATGGAGCAGATGGAATAAAGAATTGATGAAATACATACTAAAGCTGCGATAAGTCAAAAAATAAGTACACGAAGGAAAGAAGGAATGAGAAAGATCGATTACGTACACCTGAATTAATACGATGCAAGTCTGAGAAAATGCCAAGAAAAAGAGAAAAGGAGTAGGCGGGTAGAAGAAAGAAAAGGAAGAAGAGGGGAAGGGGAGTAGGAGAGAGGAGTTACCGGTGCAATGCCATATGCTTGATGCCCTGTATTACTCCCTCAGACAAAGTCCGGCCCTCTCTGGTGCCACTGCACCGGCGAAATGCAAGACTGCACTTTTTGGAATAATTTCGTGGATCGGAAATAATTCACTCGCCACAGCTGCACGACCCCCACACTCGCTAACCTTCCTTCCACGGTCACCTCCATCCCTAAACTCCTCCTCCCACCCAACCCTCCTACCGTAGCGGGTTAGGCGCGAAAGATGATACCGTCTGGTCTCGATGCTGCCCTAATATGGAAAATTACCGAGCTATATCCCCCACCTCTCCTCATTCCAAAGCTGCAAATAAAAAGTGAGTTTGCGAAGCCGCTCGGACCGATCCAAAAAAATCACTGCAACGGTGGAGACCTCAAGCGGCGGAGATATGAGGTTTTATAAAAGCAACTCGTTCTATACGATCTCAGCGCGATCTGACCCGAGTTCCCAATGAGAATTGCCGAGAATTCCTCGATGCATTAACGAGCTCCGCGCTACGATTGCCCTTCGCTTCTCCGACAAGTATCGCCGCTAATCGATCAAGTCGCAAAATTTTAAAATACAAAAAATAAACTGTAATTACGGGGAAAATCAGGTTATCTCTGCCGAGATGTTTCAGGATGATCGAAAACGCTTCTCCGAAATCATTTACGAGGTCGGTAAGGTATGAAAAAACAATAAAAATAAACTTGCGTCGCGCATTATCCGACTCATAATTCAAGCGGCTTTAAAAAGAATAAAAAATAGAAATGATTCATCGAGGGTCGACGTGTGATTGCGTCACGAAAAACGCTGCATTACGCCGAGGATGTATATAAATATAGAACCTCGGGATTTAACCGTTAAATATCCGAGCGTTTCCGATATTGAAGTCTCCGTTAGTGATGTTGCAAGATTCATGCGAATCAAACTTCAGCGTGTATAACCTGAAATTGTTATGATCTCTCGCGAACGAATAAGTGTATAATTCCTGATTTCAACTTTTTGACACACCAAAACCTACTACCGCCCGATACATTTATTGGAATACGATGAATGTTTGTAAAATTCATGTTTCCCGTCGAAACTTGAAAAAGACTACACGATCGAATAAGTGTGGTTTTTCCTACCAATATGATAACTTAGTGGTGCCCAAACTACGGCCCGCCGAATGTCTTCATCCGGTCCGCGATGGTTTGATAATCAAAGGACACAATGCAACGGGGAATTATAAAATCAACATATTTCTTCTTTGACCCTCTATTCCGGGCATGTCAAACCTTATTATGCCTTGCTGCGACCCGAATGATAATTTTTGTCTTTAACTAAATCGCTAGATATTTTAAACAAATACTTGATTTTTGTGAAAAGGAAGCATGATTTTCCACAGTTATTTAAGTACAATAAAAACGCGTTTTCTAAATATTTTTTAATTACAAAACAGGCGTCCAATCTCCTAAATAAAGTCTATTACTCTCTCACGTTACTAAACAACTGTAATCCTAATGTAGCCCTTCTATACCATCCATAGATTTGATGCTGCTCTAATGTCTCTCCAAGTTTGACATGCCTGCTCTATTCCCATAACAGATAAGCAAATCAAGTAATACGGACTCCCAACCTAACCCTTTAGTTATCTACCTAAAAATATCCTTCACTTGTATTTTCGACATCTTGTGGCCCGAGAAGAGATCGAAAATGGGTTATGTGGCCCTCGAGCCAAAAGGTTTGGGCACCACTGTGCTAACCGATGGTCGGTAGGCTGAATATTCCAAGGGTTTCAGAGAAATTAGAAAAACTGAGATCGACTAATAATCCTTTATAACAAAATAAAAAGATAAACCTTTATATGACGGCAGCAGCCATATTATTTCCCTACGCATCTCCGCTTTCTGAACAACCGTGATTACAATAAATTAATTGAAATAGCATTTTTATCATAAAAATCTAAAGGGTAACAAAGCACATTAAGGTATTAATGGCATTGTCACTGCCTTATAAAGGGTTAAAATCTATCAACATAGATAAAAGATCTGATGTGACCACCATATGACTTTCTCCATATCTGTTATATTTCTAACAATTCCAAATAGGTTACATAATAATAAATATTTTAAGAAACTGCGAGAAAAGTTTAGACTTTACAAAGAACACAAACTCAAACCATAGCCTTCTGATATTGGATATAGCCACAAAGCTCCAACAATTAAGAAAAGAAAATGGAGCGTTACTAAGACGTAACTAAGCGTCAATTGCTAACAATAGACGTCGGTAGGTGTCGTGGTGGTGGCAGCTAAAAATATAAAATAACTCTTAAATGATGCATTATATGGGAAAATGTTTCAAACAAAGGTTGTAGAAAATTAAATTTTCTACAACTTTTATTCCAATACATTTTTACATTTATCAAATATTAAAGCAATATTTCAAAATAACAGATGTGATAAGGGTAAATAAACACCCACTTTCGGTCGACCGATTTTTACCAAAAACTAATCAGTTTTTTTGGCTTTTATAAAAATGTTAAATATAAAATTTCGCGATGATCCGATTAATAGTTTTTGAGTTAGAGCACCCACAAAAAAGCTATCACATACACTCACAGACATCGGGAAAATGGCCAAAATATGTTCATGAGACCTCAAAACGTGTATTTTCGTTGAAATCTCGAAATCCATTTCTTTCATGAAAACAATACTTTCCCCTATACTACGCATTGAGAAAGTAAAAAGAGGAAAAATTGACCAAAACTACAGGAACCTATCAAAATTTTAACTTTTCCCTCAATCCTCTTACCAGCAAAAATAAATAAATTCGAGCCTAACGAGTTTTTTTCGCCTCAAATGGTTCTAAGAAATTTCGTAATTTCCGGCTAGCTGGCACACCCATAGAAATTTTTGTGAACCGGCTCACTGAAGAACTTGAACATCGCTCCACTATTTCAAGCTAAAAACGGGAGTTGCGATTTGGGAAACTCCTTTCTCTTGCTCCCTCCTCCAAAAACTCATCGAAAAGCTTTGCCCTTGCGCTCTTTCGTTCTCTCTTTTCACCCGTTAATATCCAAAAAAAGCGTCCGCATAGTTCCTCGACTTATATTCTTTTACCGTTCGAATCCTTGCAGTAGGAACGCGCAGAACGGCACGGAACCGGGAACGCGATCATGCCGCAGATGACGTTACGATGTCCGAATGACCTTTAAAATGCGACCTTGAACGTAGACTGACGAGGAACGATTAGTTACCCGGCTAAAATTTTTTTAAATAAAAGCAACATGAATAAAATTCAAGCGAAAGTTGCGCTGGCTGAAGTCCGTCACATATCTCTTTCTCTAAATCTTCTTTTTAATTCTTCCTCACCATTCCCCTCTGCCCTCCATCTCTTGGTAACTTGCATCTCGCTAAACTTTAGAGCTTTTTTTGGTGGCTGGGGATGTGGATGAGAACCTTTTATACTCGGAGGGGAGGAAGGGAGAGAGGGAAGAGTTAGGAGTTGGTGAGCTTGAAAGTACGTATCCGACAAACAGAAAATAAAGTGAAAAGAGAAAGAAATTAGATAAAAGAAGAGAATTCATTGTGAAGGGCTTAAAATAACGCGTGAACATGGCGGCGAAGACTTTTATCTCCTCTGCAGGAATAAACTTGCTCCACCTTGCGTGAGTATATGGAGTTAGTGACACTTTTTTGCCCCTGGTTGTTGTTCTTGAGCGGCAGCGCGAGGAATTAATACCGGAGAGATCTGCTTCATCTGCGAAGGAATGTAACAATTTTATAACACCATCATGCGCCTCGGCCAATGTATCATGAACTCCGAGTACCCAAGTATGCTGCTACAGCTTGTAAAATGTAACCGAATGCTTATTTATACCTTGGAATGATTTTTACACGTTTATATGTCCTAAGAATGGCGTGTTTTCAAACATAAACTCTAAAGTTTGTTTAAAAAGATAGCAAGTATACATGATAGTGAGTGAACAAATACATTCATCGAAAATATATACAGTAATGTCTAGTTATTACCAAACCGGTCGATAAAAATCTCGATTATATGAAGCGCACTTCAGTCTCCAGCTATATATCTGTTGTTAGTCATATTTAATTCGTTATTACGAACCTCGTTATTAATAACCACGAAAATTTAAATCCCATGAATTTTGTATTGATGAGATTTTCGTTGTATATTGCACACAAGGTGGATATTTTTAATCGAAGAACACGAGGCACTAATATAAGACGATCAAAACCAATACCTTAACTGAAGAGAATAACACGAAAATTGACAAGAAACACCGGCGCCATATGACTCAAATGAAGACGCAGTCATCATACAATATGATTTATGCATATTAAAACGCTCGATTCTTCGCAATTCTCTCGATTTTCTCACTATTGGAAACCAATTTCGATGTTGACAACAATTTGAGATTTTCGACGCTGGAGGCTAGGGGGTGAAAGGAGAGTGGCAACGAACGGCTCAACTTTTCCTTCCTTAATTATTTAAACCGAGACTAATATATCTCTATTAGCTCTCCTAATAACATCCGGAGTGAATGGCGTGAAAATATCTAACGGTCCCGACTCTAATGCCGTTGGACTTTCTTACGTGAAGGTGCACACATTTCCCTTTCCTCTGCACGCATGACTTTTTAAGACATTTTCTTCCGTCCATAGAATGCATACTAGATTGTCCAACATCCATTTTGCTCGTAATTCATTTATTAATGTTGGAAAATATGGCATCAACAAATTAAGCCGTGACAGTTACAAATGTACGCGGTCTGTTTACAGATATTGAGCATTTATAATGAGTGGAACTTCTCACGGCTATAGGCTGGGATCTGTTAGATCTCTTCGCGTATTTTTGGATAAATTTAGAAATTTTATCAGAAATTATACATAAAATATTTAGATAATGAATGAGAGATATCGTAGAAGATAAAATGAATGTCAGTTTACGACTTCTTTTTTATATTCATTCCCCATCCGCGAAAACGTTAGAAAGAGATTTGGTTACATTGTTATCGTCCTCTATCATGTACCACCTCAAGGATATGGCTGAAGCTGACATTCTAAGGCTTCGTGATATTATTATTCTAGCATATATAACTTCTGGAGAATATATAATAAACCAACCTAGGCTGAATCATAGAAACTCTTCTTTGTGGATAGGCATGGTGGGAAGGAAACAAATTTTCGTCAAATACTACTTAAAAATTCGATTACGAGAAGCTCGAAATGCATTTAATTAAGATGATAATGCAGACATCACATTAAACCATAGCTTTAAGAGTCGTCTCCTTGATTGGCATTTACATAAAATATCGTGAAAAATTGAGCCTCGATTTTTATTAAATACGTTTCTCGCATAGCTGTCATTGTACCTTGGTGATTGATGATTCGAGTCATTAATCGACCCACTTCTACAGGAGAGCTTCGATGTTTCGCGAAGAACGCTTAATTATCCCCAAGTGCCGAAGAAATGTCTACTTACAATAGGAGACGACTTGAATGGAGAAGGAATTCATTCCATGAACCATTTACTCACCTGCAAAATAGAAAAAAGAAAACTTAATTAGTGACCAGACGTAAGTAAATAGTTGCTTCCACTTTCTAAAACCAGCTAACTATACAAAAGTAATATATTAAAGATAGACTGTAAATTAAGACAACTTCTGAAATGTAAATAAAATGCAATATTCAATAGATGACTAGACTGCTAGAGTAAAATCGACCGTATTAATAGGGCTAATGATACATTCATATAATAATTAAAGCACTCCATTAAAACGATATCCTCGTAAAATTAAAAAATCCGAATAAGTAGTACAGGGAGCGCTGAAATTCAGCAAAAAACAAGTTCCAGTCATATAAATTCAATTTCTCGATAACAATGATCTATTGTCAGTTCATGACAATTTATTGCACGCATTGGAACATTTACACAATAAAAATACAACTCTATGCACTACATCCAGCAACTTTTATGGGGAATAAGGACTGATTTGGACTCGAACATTTGAAGAAATTTAAAAACACTATTATCTGGTGCAAGAATCATTTTCCTAGCATAGACCCCTAACGGGATTAAAGGATTTTAATACCAATAAACAAACAAATACCAAGCCAAGTTAAATTTTGACTGGTTTCCAAAAAAGTTGGAACAAACGAGTTTGATAACGTTCTCGAGCTTCTTCAAACCCTCACGAAACCATTTCTATGTTTCACTATCACAATCTGAAACCCCCGGTAACGACACCGACAATAGATTCTCCCTTTTATCCCTCTTTTCTCGATACAATTTCGAGTTCTCGCTATCTCCCTATCCACCTCCCCGAGACCAAACACGACTTCACCCTAAAGAAGTACTCTCGCCAACCCCTCTTTCCGAACATACCCTATCCATCTACCCTCTCGCTTACACCCATCACCTCCACCAACATTCAACACACCCCTTACCTTCCATCCAACATCCTTTCTTCCCCCCTTTCAACTACTCTCTCCAACTTCCACCTCCGTTTCCCACTCCTACCTCTCTCCCCCTCTCTTCCCAAATCTTTTTTCTGTGTGTTACTGTTGAGTGTACATTTATAATGTATATATCGTTTATTTTTCCCATGATAAATAGGTCCCTTATACATTCATTGTCATTTTATCTCAAATATTTTTCTCGTTTATTTATTTATTATTATATTTTTTAACTTGCTACACTAACATATAATTTTTGATTTAATTTTTAATTTTTTACTTTATTGTGTTATTGTATCGTTCATATTGTTCTACGATGTATCTAGGGTTTTTGCTGGTTTTTTCCACCCCTTCACTTAGTGGATGTTTTCCAGCATGGGTTTTTACTAGGTTGGCCTAGCCAAGTTCTTTCTAGGATTTTCCCACGAATACCTTATTTTTCTTAGAAGTTTACCTGAATGTGTACCTATCTATCTCTCTCTCTCTCTCTGTATTAGTATTTTATTATCTTAATAGTTTTTTATGTAATTTAAGGTGTTTTAATATAATGTAAAATAAACTTGACGAAGGATTAAATGTAAGAGCGGACCTTATGGTCTAAATTTCGCCCGAATAAAGACATTTATCTATCTATCTCTTCCCACTCCCCCCTCTCTCCCCACTCCTTCCTATACCGACCCGGAGTAGCAGCTACTACTACTCCGAGACTCCACAGGTGGTACCCGGGCGCCTTCGACTCCACTCCTCCTATCACTCTCCTTCCCCATCACTCCGCTAGCTTGATTACCGCTCTCCCTCCTCCCTCTCTCTCTCTCCCTCCCCTACTTCCTCCTACATCCTCTGCAGTTGCACGCATTTTTGTCCTCGAGCATTTTCCCGTCTTGTTGCTTCTTTTCCCTACGGTAGCGCGAGTAGCGTTTAGCGGAAAAATCGAAGGCGGTACTTAAGTAAAATTACTCTCTTTCTGTTTCAGATTTCTTTATTAAAACACGTCGCTGTTCTTTGTTTTCAAAGAACCAAACATATGTTTAATAAGGGAACTATCGAACTCAGCTCAAAGTTAAAAATAAATTAAAGCTAGAAATTCGTCAATATGAGAATATTGGCATGATTGTCGGAAAGTAATAAATCCCTTTCAGAGCTCTGATCAAACTAGAATTTTTCTTTTTATTTATTGCGTTAATCTTAGCCAAGAAGTATTCTGGTCAATTCTCTGCATAAGTTCTTAGCATCACAACATAGACATAAATAAAAAAGCTTCTATAATTCGATGCTTGCAGGTTAACATTATTACAACAGGAAATCTTGTTGTGGAGGATTGATTTATATTACGGGAATACCAACTAGTAAAATATTCCTCAAACTATTAAAAATAGTCTAACAATTCAGCATTACATACTTTAAACATCATTAATTTTTTAATCATTAATCAAAGGTTCTCTCAAGAAGTTTCAACTTAGAATAATTCCATTCCGAAAGAAATTTGAGAAAATTTAAATTTTGCGGGAATTATCAACTCGACTACATCAAGCTCTTTATCTCGTCAAAACGTTTCACGGCTGCTTATCCAAGGATGAAAACGGGTTTTCAGCGGTAGAGGGTAAACTACAAGCAGGTTATCCACAGAAATTCTCCCATTATCAACAATCGAAAAGAACAAAGCACGCAACAATTGGGCAAGAGACAAAGGGCGTCAACCAAAATTTCCATCCATCAACTCATCCCTATTCACGAACATCTTTCCACCTCGTTCTTCTCGTCGTTCGTTCCCACGATACGAAACCTTTTCCACCCTTTCCATGCTTCCCCGACGCCCGCGAAATAGAAAACGACATATTATCCCCTCTTCCTCCGCTTTTGACATTTAATCACGACGAGGATTCGGCGTGAGGTACTCATAGCCATCGATTTCCAGCGCCGTGGTTACAAAATGCAATCTCGTTCGTTCTGGCCGCACGAGCTGCGAAGACTCTCGCGATGGCGTAAAAAAAGAATTTTCACGTCGTTCGGAAAGCGGCATCTTCGAGGAAGAAAGACGACGATAGGAGTACGTATATATAAAACAGAGAGAGAGGGAGACAATCCATTCTTTCTATCTCACCCTCTTCCCCGATCGACCTCGCTTCCCTCTGGTGGCGAGAGGAGGAAATAACGGGCGCGTGAGAGGAATACGTTTTAAACGAGCAAGCGCAGGTCTTCTTTCGATCCGTCTTCTGGAGTTTCCGCTTCCGCTCTCTCTCTCTCTTTCTGGCGAGACCAGCGGCGATGGGACTAGGGTGAGGAGGGGAGGAAGAGGGGGCGTGAAACGCAATGCTGACGATAGTAAAAAAAGAAGTCTTTCCCCGCCGGCGCATGAAGTGGAAGCACGTTTTCTAGGAACTATACTGAAAATTCTAGAAGGTAAAAAAGTAACAATTTTCTAAGACAAAAACCTTTTCAAGAGAATTAAATAGGTGACATTTCGATTTTCCTCACGGTGGAAAAAATGGAACAAAGCTTTACCAAATTAAAGGGCTATTAGGCGTTACCAAATAAATCCTCCAACTACACACATACGAACACACATGCATGCATACATATATACATACATACAGGCACATACACACGTGCATAAATATATCAGTCAACGCCTTGATGGAAAATAAGACTTATCCAACAATAAAAATACCGGAAAAAGGATTTTTGAAGATATTTAAACACTATATGTTTGAATACGAACGGATATATAGTCAAAATGACAACTTTTTGAGCAACAAAATATAATTTACTGTCATCCTTTTCAATTTCAGCTAGGATGAAATCGATTCTAGTTTTTATTCCCAAGTTATTTTGTTTAAAAACGAACTTTGAGCCAAAGATAGCACTGAAGGACTGGCAAACAAAACGGACGGTGAGATAATGAGAATGCTACAGATAAAACGCAGAGTACTTAAATGATAAAAATTTGGTAAGATAATAGGCGGAGGAGATTAAAATTCGACGCAAGAAATGCAACCTGAATCAAGAAGCTTGAAGTACGTTAACCGTTCGGTGATAGAGGAATCAAACCATTTTTAGAAATTTATACCTAAAGCTGGAATAATTTAAGACCAGCCGGATAAGTTTCAGTTTTACTGCATAGTAAGCTTTTTCTTTTAATGTTGATATTTTTTATTTTTGGATATATCGAAACAATGTCGTAAAACAAAACAAAATCACTTCCTCGTTATCAAAAAAATACGAATATAAAATACTCCGTAAATTTCAGGAGTATTTGCAGTAGAAAATCAATTCATATAAATAGATTAGAAGCTAATTTTTTCCTTGCGCAAATCACTCAAATAAAAGATACATTTCCCATCAGTTCATGTAAAATAATATATATTTAACTGGCACTATTAATCTTACGACGGATTCTTGCCAATCTCCAACGTTATTTATCATACATAAAACGTACAGCATTAATATTGGCAGAGCGTAAGTCCAGCGACGCAAAATGACAATCCAAGCACAACTCTGTTCTGAGCAATAAGAGCTTTTAGAATTCAGAGCTCTTGGACTTAACGAGTTGAAATGGTTCCGTCGGATCCTCCTTCCTCCATCGTGCCGACATTGGCTTCCATTCCTCACGTCACTTCCTCTCTCCCTAGTCTTCCACACGCCCTTCATTCATATATTCTCTTATCTATCCTTTCAGCTGTTTCAAAATCGTTTCATAACCGGAACTGAAGTCTTCTTCAGTATCACCCACGTCTTTACCTTTCGTTTTTTTCAACCAATTCACTCATATTTATCTAATGACTAGACTCTTAGTTACAACGATTGCTGTAGTTATTGACCATATACATCATCATTATAGAATGCGTGAGATGTAAAATTAATTAAAAAATAGCTTCTTAGGAATTTTTTACCCCAATTTCAGTACAGACCATTAATAAATAAATATATCGTCAGTATAATATATTTGCATAGACATACCAACACATACGTATACAGGTTTTTATATTATCCATACTGTTATTTGGAAATCAAAAGCAGTAGTAGCTCCATAAATGACAAATCATGAATCTTGTTCGTTGGCTTCTTTCATTTTCTTCCCTCCCTCTTTCGCCCCATTCTCCCTCCTTCCTAACCCTTTCATATCCTTCAACTCCCATCACGACCCCTTCTTTACCTTATCCTCTTCCCTCCATCTCACTACTCTGAAAATTTTCCATGCAGTTCGCTTCCCTCCCTTTCTTTCACTCTTCCTCACCACCCCACCTCCATCCAACCTTTCACACTCTCTAAAGTCAACCCTATCTCCTTCACACCCTCCTTCCTCACCAACACCTTTCCCTCCATCTTTATAGCATCACCGACTCCCCCCACTCCAAACTTTCCTTCGATCCCTCACACTCACCCCCTTATTATCCTCTCCCCCCTTAACCCAATTCCCTTCAGCCACGCTCCCCTCCTCCCTCGGTGCTCATCCTAGCCTCTACCTCCAACCCCTCTTTTTTATGTTTTCTTCCTTACCTTGCAGTAAATTCAAAACAATGCGAAACCGTACACCTTTATTCGACAGCTAGCTAACTGTCTTCCCTTCCTTTACAAAGCGCCGCAGTTTCTCCCTGCAGACAGGAAATGACAGGAGCGATAAAAAAATATAAGATGGAAGGAAACGCTCTCCTTGCAGTCTATAGCTAGCTCTCAACATTTTGCGAGAGAGAGGAAGGAGGGGAGAGGGGGGGGGGGAGAGAGAGAGGTTGAGCGGGGCGGCGGAATGAGAAGACTAGAAGGCCTGCAGGGAAGTTTTCCCTAATATCCGCCTACCTGGAGATGAAATGGGAACCTAAAATAGTAATCGTGAT
This sequence comes from Tanypteryx hageni, assembly GCA_028673005.1. Taxonomy (NCBI): domain Eukaryota; kingdom Metazoa; phylum Arthropoda; class Insecta; order Odonata; family Petaluridae; genus Tanypteryx; species Tanypteryx hageni. Next base: position 112,860,614 of record CM054114.1, on the reverse strand, counting down.
CTTGAAATATAATCGTCTATTTTTACTTTCTTATTAAAGAAGTATCGTATATACATATAGAAAGAATATACATATAGAAAGAATAGTGATCGTGAATAAATCCGACTTCGAGGTGACTCGCGAGTCAGAAAGTTTTTTTTAGCCTACTTTCCATAATGGAAATATGCTTATAGTTTTGTCGTTGTCTGCCTGTCCGTCCCCCCTATTAACTTTTGAACCAATTGACCGATTTTCATTAAACTTGGGCCGAGCTCCCGAGGATAGTTTTTCTTGCGAAGATTGAAGTCCTGGGTTCGATTCCAGGAACTATCCTTCCCATTTGATTTACATGGAAAATCTGAAAACCATCGTGCAGGGTAATTTTCTCTTGCACAATAAAATATCTTAGAATTGTAATATCGGAGCGGGATTTGTACTATTCTCTGAGGAAAGGAATGAAGATTCTAATTTTTATCGAAGAATTTTGCTTATCGATTGTATTTCTTAGAATTTCACGTAAATACTGGCGATTTTGCAGTTTTTATCACTCAGTAAGAGTGTTGCCATAGCAACAACTACTGTTGGACTCAGATTCGGATTATTCTAATATGTATACGCGTTATTTTTGCCGCACAAATACAAGTGAACAATTTAATATTCCGTTCGAATGTATTTGTAGTATTTTATAACGCTAAATTATAAAATTTCGGAACACAAAGAGCTACATATCAGCGGTGGTTTTAAAGCTATTAAAGCCAATATAAGTATTAAATAAATGATTAAATGGAAAGTAGGCATCATAAGTTCTGTTTGAATCATCTTGTTCAATTTTGCAATACAACTGCCTGTGACCTGCCGTCAATAGCCTGTGTGCGGCTCCAGTGGATAAACGGTTTAACAGAATCTGAGGAATTCTCGTATTTATGCTAAGATATTAGCTGAAATAGAAGTTATGTTAAAATGAATCATATCGTACAAAATTAAAGGTTAGTTTATACTTCTCGACTTATCACCGTGGGATCGTACTGAAATTTACCTGACCGAGGGACTGAATTTCAGGAGATTGAAAACTTTGGTATTTTATTTATACTATATGAGTCGCTTTCGAGGATGCTGAGGCAAATTAGTGCTTCATAATTAGATGGAAGGCTTGAACTCCCTCTCAGAGCTATAGGAAAAACTTTTTATATTTTGTAACTATCTGCAGTACCTATTTAGGAATACCAACTCTTTCTTCGGCAGTGGTGATTCCACTTGTCAGATAAACAGAAACGGTTGCTTAATAAGAGGCCTCAAAACTAGTTTCCACTTCGGGTGGTCAGCAGACTTACTTACACGGCGAAATATTCTAACAACACCTAGTACTAGAGACCCACTGGAAAGATATAAAACCCAAAACAAGTTCGGGCTGCCATGGGTTTTCTAGGGGAATTGCGCAGGGATGCTCATATCATTCGCCGTATCTCGCGTACATAGTCGCCATCATGTCCACAAATTTGCCTTCGATAAAAGCGATAAAAAGGTCCCTCGATTTATCTCCCTTATCTCGCATCGACCAATACAGTCGGGAATCCTAATAAAGTCTGTCGGAAAGGACATGTCTTTTTCCTCATCCTATCTCTCGCGTCAAAGGCCGGGCTGATAATTATTCTCCAACCTCGCACCTTAGTTTTGTGACTATCTCAGGCGCAACTCAGTTCCCTCGGCGAGAACACACTTGAATATTCTACTGAACAAACATAATATAACTTTCGTGGTTTTCTCTGTTACACTAAATCTAACTTCCCACCAATTTCGATGGCAACCTATAATTTTCCATTTATTTATATGCGGTATAGCAACTTCCATGGAGTACAGAAACAATTACGGTGATAAACCCAAATTCTTTGGCCATATCAGCATTAATTAATCGTAAAATTTGTAAATAAAGGCTGACGACAGAAAATGACCAGTAATTGATGAGATGAAGGAAGAAACCAGAGCACCCCCACCTCCATGCATTGCCGATTGTAGAACCATCAACTCCTCCTAGCTAAATAGTCCTGAGTTTTCATCCTGAAATTCCTTCAGCTGCGGAAAAATGATCAATTTTAAACAAACGAAACATCCTTTACCACAAGTGAATCATATGATATCCTTCTCATTTACGCGATGCAAACTTTCCCCAATGTTAAATTTTTCGTATTTTAATTTCCGTTCAAAGGCCGAGTCATTAGCTAAAAACATAAGTGACCAACTGTCTATGCCAGGGGGTATCAACCGGCGGCTCCTGAGCAGCGAGGATCTTCGGCCTCGCTCAGCCCACTAGGGCTGATGGAGGGAATCACATTGCGCGCCTCTGGGAGGCTCCTTGTACATTTTAGAGAAATGTTTATTTGACGTTTTCTTCATCGTTTGACGTTTTCTGTACGTACGCTACATTTCGTTTTGTTTGGATACGATTTAGAAATTAGCGCAATTCGCTAAGCAAATTGCGCAGTAACTATGAGGGTGGTGTTCTAGAAAAACTATAAGCAGTCGACTCTTAAGTTATTTGTACATGCACACGAAGTTTGGTGAAAATCGGAAAACCGAGACAGTTATCGTAGAACAGACAGACAAACAGACAAAATGCCCAGGGTCCCAACAGGAGAGACCTCGCTTCGCTCGGCTAACTATATGCTGCAACAACTACATACATTATGTGTTGAAAATATAGTATCAGCTCATTACATGTTACTGCGGCTCTTCGGTGATATCCATTTAAGTATTGTGGCTCCTACTCCGGCCCAGGTCGGCCACCCCTGGTCTGTACAATAGCTATAAAAAGATTAGGAAAACCCGAGGCGAATTTCGGCTACAATTCAGCCGTCACCAGTTGCGATTCACCGATAGTAGATTGTTAAAAATAAAGCAAACCTCCGAGTGAAGCTCTTAAAAATACGCCTTTAAACAGCAGACTTCCCATTCGATATTCCTCATCTGGGCAGGAAAACGAAGAGAGAAGTCGCAATATGCGAATTATAAATTATCCAATGGAATACATTTATGCATTGGTGGAGAAGAAAAAGCTATCAGACTGCCGATGTATTCGCTTAGCAACGTCAACACGCTTCAAAAACTAAAGCGTCAATTTCTTTCCGACCGGGAAATCTATACCGCTCCATTCAATGGAATAAGTATGAAAAGGACAGAACGTCGCAAGGCCGACGTGAAACTCTCATGACTGACATGAATGAATCCAGATCCATTTTAAAGAAGAAAAAAAAGAGAAAAGATCGCTCTCAGATCACGTACCGCCTCCTATTCGCCGGCGAAAGGATCTCTTTAAAAAGCGTTCGGAGCAAACAACTCACGTCTCGAAGCCGCGAGCTCCAGTTCTTTCTTTCCGCCGGCGATGGTATACCGTTCGCCAAAAGATGGTCGTTAAATCGAGGCGAGGAATTAAATCGCGGAAGGAGACAGATCCGGGGGAAAAATCGACCGAAAGGAATAAAACATGGCGCCGTCGTTTTGATGAGAATTCGATCGAATGGAATTTCTTTTAAGGGATTTTTGCCTCTCTCTTTTTCCCGTGAGAGAGGGAGAGAGCGTTGTGAACGAGGAGGTTAAAACGTCGCCTTCAAACATTAAGAAAGCCTCTTTTAAGAAAAAGTTACTTGCCGAGCCTCTCGCTTCCTTGATGAATTTCCGTCCGATCGCCCAATTGCGAACAAATTAAGTGTATCGCAGGATGAAACTTTTAGAGAAGTACCGGAAATGTCAACATTCCTCGCCAAGTAACATTTCTGAATGAATATTAATTTATTGTGACACAGAAAAAAATTTGTTCGCGTAGCTAGGAATTAAAACGCCCAGTTTTCTCATTATATACTATGAGTGATATTTTGAATGTTGAATCAAATCCTCAGAACAGATAAATCTTGACTATTTTTCTTTTTCCTTTGTGCTATCTATATATAGCATTATATATTATTATTTATAAATTGTTCTTTAAATTTACACTTGCTGATGACTGATTTAATCTGCAAAATGTTTGCAAGCTACTATAGGATAACTTAAACATCAAAGCAAAATTAATAAATACATGAACGGTTATTAAAAGTATCGCTTTTCAAACAATTATTCTCAGAATGGTACTTCAAATTACCACACTGAAATAATAAGTGTAAATATATCTTCCTTATATAACCTAAATCAGCGTTTTAAAAGTTCCTCTGTAACTGTATTGATGAGACAGCAAAAATAACTAATTATAGAAATATTAATTTACTTCCAGCGAAAATTTTCCAATCGCTTTAGTAAATAGGAACTTTTTGAGGATACCTTCGGTGAACTTCCATTCTTCGTGATTCCATAAAAAGCAAATCGGGTTAATATTTACAGAATATACATCGTAACTAACAATAATTCGTTCTGAAAATAAGATAACGGGTTGCTCCAAATGTGGCTTTCTATTCTCTTAGCAACGAACAAAGATGATTTACATAATGATAGTGAAAAATATCCGGCTGAGAACCCCGGTAGCTTGACAGGAGGGAAACAAGGAACAGTTTACAAAATCAACCGGAAGTGACTTCTACAAGTAGTTCCTTTCGGTTTATCTTCCCAAAAGAGTAGCCCAAACAAGTTCCGTTCCTCCCTCGTGTGTATGTGTGCGCGCGGACTTGAGAGTTGCGCCAAGCGAACCGAAACTCGGCATAAATTAAAAAGAAAAAATGACATCCCGAAAAGATAAACAGGCTGGGGAAGACGATTATGATGACATGAAATCATTAACGGAGTCAGCATACTGATAATCAGAAACACCAGATTCCCGATCTTCTTCTTGGTTGGGTGGTGCTTTTAGAGTTCATATTTTCCACACCGCCTGCATTTTGAGATGAGCGATTTTTTCGTCCCCAAACTACGAAAAAAATTTTCAAAACGTCAATTTTCAAGAGGAAGTGCTTGCGGCCGCAAAAAAACTACTTCAAGTGCTGGACATACATTTAGCCAATTAAAAGTTTCACAGCGTTTTCGTAGTTAATAATGAGCGAATTTTTAGAATTCTTTGATTTGAACGTTGCATTCATTATAAATATCATGTTTATGTATGCAAGTCGCAATGACAAAAAATATCTCTTTCAAACTACAAACATAAAGAAATAAATTTGATCAGAAGGTTTTTTATTGTATAATTGGTATAATTCTGCGATGAGAAAAAAATAACAGCCAAAAATGCTGGGTTGCTAGTGACTTGATTCAAAATTCCATTCACCTTGAATGACCTAAAGTTCGGCCATCGTAACCAAATTAAATTCTCAGAGAATTATATAGCTTTTTATTAAAAGCAACTTTTAATTAAGACACCTTTTATTAAGATTTAGACGCATAATAAAAGGCAATACACTGACATAAAGATCATATCTTGTTTCAAAGAATGGCAGCAATAATAGTCGCTGCAGTTTCCTGCATGACTTCTGTGAATATATTGGAGTGATACTTTGTTTTTAACTTATAAGTACGTTTATTTATTTAAACCACATGATTACGTCTATTTGGCAATTAAATCTATTCATGCGAATGATAGCGTGTCCAATTAACCACCGAGCTCAACTGCGGATTCATTGTGCGAGGAACCCCAAATTATTAACTATTTTTATTGATGAAGGATGAAGTTATTCTTAGTGATTTCAGGAAAAATAAGAAATAAATTAAATTTCCATACGTTGCCTTAATTTCCTAATAAGCGTCTCGCTAACAACATTTTTAAACTGAAATTTTGTCAAGCGTCAACATTTAGACTCTCAGCATAACAAGACACGCCCAACTAAACGCACAAACAGAAAATTTACCGTCGAATTCTAACTTTTAAAGACCAGAAAATATTCCGACCAAGAAAATCTGATAAGCAAAATCCATCTCGACATTCTGCCGGGGAATTAACATCCCCGTCAACTAAACGAAAATTCGAGTTAAAAAGACTCGATTTTTATAAAGCCCGACGTTGACAAGTCCATATAGAAGCCGTTTAGTAATAAATCTTTATGGATGCATAAAAGGGCAAACAAGAGTCGCCAGTATACAGGATGATATGGGTGGAACGCACGCTCTTCCCGGGAGCAGAAGATGAGCAGACGAGCCGCGAATGAGGGGTTGTGGGGAGCGGATGAGAAAGGGAGCGAGGGAGGGGGAAGAGAAAGGGAGTGAGGGAGGGGGAGGAGAGGGAGGGCGAGGAAGGGATAATGCTACAAGACCAGGAAGTGGCTACAAGCAGCGGAGTAGGCCAACCCTTCCTCCCAAGAGAAAGATAGGAAGCCTCCCTTCCAAGCCGCGAAACGTATGGGCCGTCCATTCAACACACCAACGCGGAGGAAGGAGCACGGGCCCTTAACTCGAAGGGATAGATGGGGAGGGTAGTGGAGGAGGCTGAGCGTGAGTGTGTGGGAGGAGGAACACGCTATCCGATAAAAGCCGCAGTCAGTGGTGTTAAATGACGCACAAAGAAGTACGAAAAATTGGAAGGTCGGCTTGGCGTGACCTGGTTTAGGACCCAGGGTCCAGGTGTAAAAATGGAGAAAGACCGTTTTCGGAGTGTGTGCGCGTGTATATATATATATATATATATATATATATATATATATATATATATATATATATATACATAAATTTATCATAGCTACGTTCTTTCCGTCACTGACGGTGGCCCGCGTCCGCTAATTTTCCATCTCACCTCTAGCCTATCACCATAGACAATCCTATTTAAGTCTTCACAGGATATTAATTTTTATTCGTATTTATTGAATAGTATTGAATTACACGAATCGTAATCATCATGCTGCTGTCAGAAGACAGGTTTCAGCGGAATCGCTGCCTTCATTTCTCTCTCTCGCCGGAAACCTCTTTTATACCTCTATAAATTCTATATTCCTGCTTTAAATTCTCTAATACGCCTATTCTTTTTCTCCCTCTTCTTCCGCTAATTTTGCCTTCTAAGATCGCCTTTTGTAAACACTGTCTTCTCAATGTGTGCCCTATCCAATTTGCTCTTTCTTTCCTAATTGTCACACACAAACAAGAGTCATTAAAACCCATAGCTATTAGAATAAATGTCATAAATGCTGTGAGATCATTTTTTATTCTTGGAGGCCGAATTCTCCGTGCCATATTTAGGAAACACGCGTCGACTATTATTTAATCAATTCCGGCATAAAACACGCCTTCAAGCAACTAAATTCTCATAAAATAAAATTGGCAATTTTCTTGAATAGGCTGCTCCCATTATTTTAAGGGCAACATTAAGACGCGCCGAAAAATAATAAAAACAGAACTGACCCGTTCGCAGGGAAGACCAATTTATCTTTTGGAGATCATCTATCTATCTCAAACTGGGCGTTCGCCATTTCTCCCAGACGGGTAGCAACTTTCTATGCTCTCGCGATCATTCTCTTCCTTTCGAAAAAGCGTAATAAAAAACTTTCGCGAAGAGTCCAGATACGAACGTTCCTTTCTCGATCGAAGGATTGACCTAAACCGCACGAAGAGATCGGACGACGGAAAAAAGATCTTTCTTTTTCAATTTTTTGAGGTCACACGTCCTGCAACAGGTTTCGGTAATGAAATTTTCCATTGCCATTGGATGACATCGTAAAATGTCGCTGGGCCGGTTATTAAACCAACTGAACGGAGAAAGGGATTTTTATTCCTCCGCCACCGAGGAGTTGGCCAAGATTAAATGGGGAAGAAAAGTGTTTCATCTGGAGCTTTTTTGCAACGCTACCGTGAGGAAAGAGAGAAATTTTGACTTCGGGTTCTTTTTATTAGACGAACTCCTTGGACCATTTTCTCACACCATCATTCCACCTCCGTCGAAATGCCAGCGTAAAACAGCTGACGCCCGGAAACCCGAAATTTGGAAGACGAATTGGAGGAGTTTTACGTGAATAAAAAATCACGAGTCTTTTTCCACCGCAATTAGAGAGAAGGTGAGAGAAAACCTCCTTTTAAGTGACTGAAGGAAAAGAAAAAATTAAAATCGATTTATCGAGCCAGTTCGATCCGAATTGCTTGTTTCGTCGTCACGGATATGTCATAATAAAATTGAAGGGATTAGCGTCCGATTTAAAATATCACGAAAACGAACTGTAAAAATTTATTAATGTTCAATTGAAAGCATTCTAACCGTGAGCATGCGAATGAGATAAATTTCAATGCGTGTTCAAATACGGTGCGAGTAATTGACATAACAATATGCCCCATGATCGATGGGCATACGTCGATCCGCGGGATATTCAACAAACGGGTTCTTTTTAACAAAATGGGCCCCCATTATTATAAAAATGAAACTTTATTAGAATTACCTATCGAACTAAAATTATGACACATCCAAAGCATGGTCTAGGTAGCTGCATTGCCAGTAAAAGTTCTAATTACATTGAATAAATCCTACGGCTAGTGGCTGAAAATCGAATCATTTTTACTCATTTTATAGCTTCAAGAGCTAAAAAGAATACATATCAATCCTTGAATATTTACTGTTAAAGTTTCTCAATTCAAAACCTCTATTCTTCATCGCAACAAACGCTACATACAAATTAATTCTGCCAGGAGCCTTCAGCACTCGTCACCATTTTTACCTACAGCTTATCTTACTGACACGGACACGTGGATACCCTAAAGGTTGATACAGGCTGAACAACTGTTCCCTTTTGGAAGGAGTAAAAATAAAAGGATTCCCTATAAGGGACACCCTTACCCACTTAAGAGGGAGATTGTTCAAGGTTCCTTCGGATGGTCCATCTCCTATTGCGAGAAAGGCGGTGGATTTGTCGGAGTCGGTGATTGGAGGGTAAGGGATGGAATGAAGGTCTCCTCCTGGATGTTGCCGGAAAGGTCAAAGAGCGTTGCAGGCGAAACGAGACTTGAGACGATGTTAATAGGAGGATGGAGGAGAGAGGAGTTTTTCTGGAAAGGGTTAGGGAGGAAATACCGCTCTAAAGCGTGGAGGGCAAGTGAGTGGGGAATTCAATTTTTTTTTCTGTTGCGACTCTTTTTCCTCCTCCTTCACCTTTTATCCGTTACATTCTATCCTATCTCTTCCTTTATCTCTCGTTCCTTTTCGCCCTTATTCCCAACCTTTATCCGCCCTATTCTATCTCCCTTTCCTCTCTTTTACTTCGTTTTTTCCCATTTTTTTTATTCCTACGCTCCTTCTTCTATAGTAAATTCCCGATTCATCAGACGCCTCGGGAACGAGCCTATTCCGGTTGATTGATTTATACCTAACTTAGTAAACACAAGAAAGTGAAGAAAACACTTAAAGAAAAGTCTAATGTTAGCGTATAAATTGATTTTACAGTTCAAATTATGCTGTGTCAAGTCTTAACACCTTTATATAGGTACAGACAAAGTAAATACCATATATATATAAGCACGCGATGCGGTTTAAATACTTTCAATATTAATTTTTTTTAATTTCGGTTCAACGGAATGCCGGTAATTCTATATCCGGTTAATCGAGAGTACATTTAAAGAGAGGGAAATGTCGAGATTTAAGGGAGATAAAGAGCAAGATGGAAGGTCAGAAAGAGGAAAAAAAGGGAGACTCCGGTAAATCGGAGATTTTTTTATACTTCAATTTTATCTTCGCCATTATTCACTCCATTTTCTTTCCTCCACTATTCCCTTCCCCTCTCAATTTCCTCATTTTTACTCCTCTCTAGTCTCTCTTTTCTTCTTTCACCATCTATTTCCGTTCCCTTCTTTCTTAGCCTTCCTTCCACCATCTCCCCCTTCTCACCAATGAAACCGTTCCGCTCCCGTACCAGCCGTCAGAAAGAGAATGCCGTCCTTACCAGGTGTCGAATAGGGGTCACCGCCGTTCGGAGAAATCCAAAACCTTCATGGCCAGTAGGGAATTCACGAATCGCGGTCATACCCAAATTGCTTCTTGTCTGTATTAACGGTTTATTTTTTTAGCCTTCGTGATTGCTAGTCAGTCGGTTCCCTTTTTCTAAAATCTGGCACGACTTTGGAAGGGTTTGAAGATTTTAAAAAGCCGCTTCATGAATCGTCCATATCCCAGAGTGGGGGAGAGAGAAGGGAGGAGGGTGGAAAAGGGGGGAGGAGGGGGGAAATGGGGGAGGAGGGTGTGAGAGAGGGGAAGGAGGGTGGGAGAGAGGGGGTAGGAGGGTGAGAGAGAGGGGGTAGGAGGGTGGGAGAGAGGGGGTAGGAGGGTGGGAGAGAAGGGGTAGGAGGGTGGGCGAGAGGAAGGGCAGTAAATTGGTCGGCGACCGGACGGCAGGATTTACGCGGACCTTAATTACTTCTACCAATTTCGCGCACGTTCTCGATTCATCGCCACGTTTCAAGCGGCCGATGTTGCAGCCGCACGAAAGTATTTGCGGTGGAGCCTTTAGTACGAGTAGACAAAATTGCGACTCTCAGAAAATTTGATTTACTATCGAACCTTGATAACTCGAAGATCTACAACTAGAATATTTGATATTTCGAACTTCTATAACTCGAACGTTTGATAATCCGAACTTTTCTGTCTTCTCGAGGTTCAAATTATCGTACTTCTACTGTGTGTAAGTTCGATTTATAGAGTTCGACCGTATTTCAGCTACCTATTACGTCTGCGGTTGAAAAATCCGAATGATGAACACGTGCCCTTTGATGCATCCATACCGTTGGGAAGCGTTTTCATGATTGCCTATTTCCCAATAGAACGAGTATCCAATAAGTATTCAGGCTCAGATAATCTTCAAAGGCGTCGTACGATTGGATGTGGAAATCGTCATAACAAACAGCCGTACCGAGACGCATTTAATAACTATCAGCTAATTACAGGCAAGTTAAACACTTATTTGGCTCCGCTACTTTAGTAACCTATTAACGAAATGCCATTCACTGACACTAGAAATCTACTACTAGATATACGTTACTCATTATTCCCAAGATTTTACAGAAACGGGTCCGTAACAATAAAAACACCCAGAAAAAGTTATAATAATTCTCTGCGAGATTGATGGGTTTGATTATGTGCATACATTAAAAAATATTGAAAATATAGAAGCGACAAACACTAAGTATTACATGAAATTTTTCACGGAAGAAATTATGATTATATAAAGTATAAACAGATAATATTATTAAAATGCGTAATAAAAGGCTAAATACGATCCGTATAAAGGATTAAATGGTCAACATAAATATTGGGCGATCTGATAAGTGTTGCAACTCTATAGTCGGGAATTTTGAATACATGATTACATATTATTCAAGGGAAGTTTTTAATAAAGGCTGCTTTTAATTTTTGATATTGTTTAACAATAGTTCGTGACGTCAAAGAGCTCAACTGGATGAAAACGATGATTTATTGAGTATTAAAAGTCGTCCTGAAGTTGAACTGTTTCGTGCGACGGCTTAATTTACGGGTAAAATAATTAACAATGCCGTCTGGCGGGCTCGATTATCGGTTTGCTAGCACGCACGGCTACGACAGGCTTTCATAGGACTGCAAATCTAATAAAGTGTCACTGTCGTAACGTTGCTCGAGATGACAACATTAGACACAATTATCACATTGGAGCTACGTAATATATCGATGGCTATTTTTTGGCATTTACGGGTGTCTACCTTTACACACAGTGCTTATGGCAAACACAGCGTTATTCACCTCGGGTAATACATAGCAATGTGTTGGTCATTACTAGTACCACGCGTAAAGAATTCCTCGCATTACTGGGTCATAAAATTGCGACGTTTATGTTTCGAATTAATGCTCGAGAATACTTGCATTACGAAACTAGAGCTATGAAATGAAACGCATACAATTAATAGCGATAAGAAATAGTGGTAAATTCGTATTATACTATATAATGTTGGTAAGATTACAACCAAATTAAAAAGGGGTATGATTATATAATAAAGTGGATTACGAGTCTGGGACTCTTTATGGTCAGATAGCATTGGCTGGCGCAAAAATTATAAAGCAAAGAAACGAAAAGGCAGAACACATTGGACTTAGGCAATGAACGCAAGAAAAACTTAAGAAAGAGAAACGAAAATAAGCAGTTTAATCGTGCGCAGCTGCTTTTGTCGGCACGTCTTTCGGTTACGTCGGAAGTTTGTTTACCGCTGAACCCAGTCACGTATCGCTGTACATTATAAGAGAAAAACACCGATACTGCGCGGCATTTTCAACTTGTTTACTCGTTTCCATCAACTCATCCAGAAAATGAAGCCTCGATACCTTTTCAACTTTGAAATTTTCTGAGACTATGTATCGAAATTTCAATCAATAAGCAATAAGTACTTATTAGACTCGACAACGACTACTAAGGGCTACTTTACAGTAGTTATACTGCCAAAAGAATAACTTTGATCACTTATTCAAGAAAAAAAACATCACGATAGCATATTTTTAAAGTTAATGATTAGGAAGAGGCGTTTTACACTTTCAAACAGGCGAATCCACCATTCTGAGCCTTGTTCCAAAAATTAAAAAAATCTTCATAAACGAATTACTGACATTTTCAAGCGAAGACATCCTCCAAGTTCGACGATGTCACGTAAAACGAACACTTAAATTCCCGAGCGATTCTTTCACGCGCAGAAATTAAACAACGCGGCTCCGATACTTTTTTTTTTACTGGATCGAACATCTCACGCAAGTTCGTGACGGGCGCGGAAAATATTCGCCCCCATTTCAATAACGGAACTACGTAGAGATAACGCCTCCGTTCTCCGCTCGCGTCGATTCCTTTAACCCCTTCCCTCGAGAAGAAAATAAATCGAATATCCCAAACACGAACGCGGGAATTGATTTCCTGCGGGATATTTAGCTGTCACGGACGGTGGATATTGGGTATACCTCGAAACCTCTCTCTCCTTTACTCCCTCCCTTCTCTCTCCACCTCCTCCGGTAGTACAAACCACTCTTTCAACCGGCACCTCGCTGCATCCCACCTTTGCCGACCGTTTTCAGAAGAAAAAACGACAAACGGATTTCTAAAACTAAAGCGTGCGTGGGGTGGAGGATACGCTGGGAGGGGTGAGGAGGGAGAGAGGGAGATGGGGAGGAGATGAGGAGGGAACCGATTTTGAATGCTATAAGGAAACGGTACTGTCGGTAGGTCGGGAGGATGGGACGGAGAGATAAGCGTGAAAAACGGACAGGACCGCGACGTATCGTACGTCTTTTATTTTTCCCATCTTTTGTTGAAGTTTCGCATGGACGATTTATGGATTGCTTCCAGAATTTATTAGGACGCTTAAGGCAGCGTTTCTCAACCTTTTGCATCTTATGACACACCAACCATTTTGTCAAACAACCCAGGTCCCACCGTGATAAAAACAAAACTTCACCTTTGCCAAGATGTGGGCTTTTACATTTCACTTTCATTTTAATTAGTAATGGAAATATTTAAGGACATTAAATATTGCTATAATTTTGCTGAAAAAAGGTTTTATAATAATTATTTTCCATAATTATTTTCACAACTTCGTCCCACTGAAAAACAGACTTAGGGCATAAGCTTCTTTATTTGCACCCCTTTGGAAGAGAATTTCTTTGCTGTCCATTGACTTTTAATACATAAATAATGCAAACAAATACAATTTCCAAAATTATGGATTTATGATTATCCCGTTACTACGCAACAATATTCTATCTATCACTTTACACTCATTCGGTATATTTTTTATATCTATAGTTGACTGTAACGAGCTTAACATGCATTAAACCCGTGGAATACATTCAAACTGTGTTCGTCTAATCGCCAAAACTTTACATGCACTCGCATAATACGGTTTTGGAGATTTTTATGATATATTGTAATAAAATAAACTTTTTCAATAAAACGTAATTAATTACGGCGAAATTGAGGTTCCTCGTAGATGTTTGGCGGCCCGCTGAGTAGTCGCGGCTCGCAACCTTAAAACCAGTAATTTAAAGGTCGTTGCTAGTTCCTGGTTTTGATAATCAGTTCGAAGGCACGATGAAAACTCGAAACGAAAACTGAACATAAAAAAATCAAAATTTCTATGCATCAATAAGTTTTCTCTACCACGAATGCTTATTACACCGTAGCATATTTTGATGTGAACCAATTCACTGAAAACGATCTGACTTTCTCCAATACAAAATGTTTTCAAACATCTTTTACGTTTATAAGCTATACGGAGGAATGCTGATTTGGAGAAAACACGATATCACAATGAACATAAAATACCTTTTGAATATAAAATAACTTAGTCGATTACGATTCTATAAAAACTGATAGCATTCACGAATCAACAGTTTTTGGACAGAATCACCACGATAATCGTTAGACCGATGCAATTTTCCCACAGGTTCAAAATAAAGTAAAAATAAAAAAATTCAATATGTTCGCGTTGATTATAACGCCATTTCTTCCCTTTACGCGTACCCACTCTTTAACCATTTAGAAGGCGAGTGGGGTTTTACATGGCCCCACTATATATATGATAGAGCATTAGACCATAAACAATTTGATTTAATTTATTTTTGTTCAATAATAAGTTTTTTGCCCCAAAATATAATTGTAGTACGTATATTGTAGTACAATTTCCATCTGTATAATTCATTAAAGAAAAGGAATAAACAATATCACGACAATTAACAGAAAAATATAGCATGGTGTCATACAGACCACAGGCGTCGTTCACTTGTGTGTGCACGCCTACTTAAGGGTTAAATACTACGCGTTCGAATGCCTACCAAAAGTGATTCGACAGGTTGACACAGCACGACATTCTCGCGTGCGTGATTCATGTAGCGACCATTCCCCTTAGGTAATTCCCCGTTGATTATCGTGATAAAGATCAAATCGAACGAAACGAATCCAATTCACACCTGCGCAAAGACGTCCGAAACCAAAAGACTTCTTAATGAGGCCGTAATAACCTGCTGTTGGCAGACATAAAAACAAAGCGTCGGCGGATACTTGGCGAACTACTGCATGCTTATAACACGTGCGAATGCCATTAGACGCTTAATATCGTGCGAGGATCCCTCTCTGTCCCACCCGCCCCCCTCTCCTTTCTCCCAATCCAACCCCGCTTTACGTGAGGCCCCTGATTACCGCAGCGGTCGATTTGTGGGCGGTTATTACACTCGTTAGAACGTATTCCTTAAGTGATGGGCCAAAGCTGACGACTTCTCTCAAGTTTATAACAGTGGGACAATAAACTAACCTCTAACGATTATCCCGGAAATTATATTTTTGGGGCTTTTTCATTTGATTATCTGCTCAATATAATACGAAGCTATTAAGTTATTCCTAGCCGCTTTTCAAGATTCAAAGCTTGACAGGCATTGGAAAGCGATACAGAATGTATTAATTAAAAAGCGAATTATCGACCTCACAGTCGAACTTTATTTCTCCTACAGTCATTAATAGGTTGGGCAAACCAGATCCGCAATTCGGCTCTTCATTAGAATATACCATCGATGAATCACCACTGATGGCGGAAACTCTATAAACAAAACGAGCCTTTTGCTTTCCCAACGCTTTTATGGCTATTGGAGAGAGAGTCTGTCAACAAAGTCTATGAACTACACTTTACTTAAGCACCTTGAGAATAAAAAATAATCCATTTACTCGAGACAAAATTAACGTTTCTAAACTTAAAGAGATGACGCATTTATAACAAATTAAGCACCAATGACAAGTGCAAACTTAATGAGAATATGAAAAGTGAGACATTTAAAAATTCCTCAACATTTTCACCAGAAATGCTTATAGATGACATATTTATTGATACTTTCCTACCGGAATAGTAGTAAACTTTTAACTTCTCGATAGAAAATCTCACTCTATCCGCGCATCGAAACTATCTCAAATACAAGTTTAACGGAAAGAAAAACGTTCGGTTGGTTTGAATTCAGTGCATACGACGCACCTGAATAAAACATACACCTCGCTTTCCGAAAGCTTGCAGTTGCCTACTCTTTGCGCGGTTTGGCCTGCGCCGTAAATTCCGGAGAGGGCATCACGCTCTGATTGCCGCACCTCCGCCTTCTTCTGGGAATCCTCGCGAGTGAGAATACACACAGACACGGAATGGTAAGAGTTCCTTCTCTCGCCTTTCTCATACACACACACACAAGGAAAGACGGTTTAGATAACAACAGGGAAGGGAAGAGGCAGCTGAACATACGAGAGTACACACGGTTTTTACGCCACCGAGCTAATAACGCAGCAAACGCTACCGCGATACTTATTAAATAGAAGAAGAGAGCGTAGAGAACACTTAAGGTCGTGGGTTCGAATCCTTCCGTGAATACCATATTTTGTTCTCGTAACTGTTAATGAGCCCGTTGCCAAAGTCACGAGAGCTGCTCCCGAGCAAATGCTAAGTAAATATTAAGTTGTTTAGAGAAAAACGAAAACTTGGGGAAAATTAGTTCTCGGTTGATCCAAATATCTCGTTCTTATACGTAGGCTAATTTATATTTGCTTGCGTTTACTTCGAAGGAGAGCGATCACCGGATGAAAGGGAGGCAAAAATATGGCGTTGGTATACGCGTAATTAAAACTGAAGAGTATATAATATGGATAGCTGAAGGAAAAATGCAAACGTTTTCAGAAGCGCAACGGTCGGTGTGACAGTTGTCATGGATAGGAAATAAGAGGGACGCGATGAGTTAATTAAGAATAGGAATTTGCAGCTCGAATGAAATGAAATGAAATGAAAAAGGAAAATCGAAAATTAAGTTTAAAAAAAGACGATCTGGCAACTTATTCAAATCGAAATTACAAAGAAAGCTTCTTATGCCCATCAAATGCAAATTTCTCGCGACTGTTTCAAGTTTCATTTTTCTACGGCAGCTTCGTTTTTTATTAACTGGTTATCTCTTTTACATATACACTACGACATTTAGGCGAGCCCCATTGTCTCTCTTTTCGTGACTTTCTTTTTACATTTCTGAATTTTTATCTGAAGCTCAATTACCGTGACTTTTTCTCATACCGACAAAAACTGGTTCCCGTGTACTGTACCCTCCGGTTGCTTTTTTGACCGCTCACGGTCAAAAAACATTGATAATGTCAAAGAGATTGCCTCTACAGTGAATTTAAAATGTCTCAGCTTACGAAAACATACAAGTTTTTCACATTTTCCCAGACACTTTATCGTAACTTTGATAAAAGCGACGTCCAAAAATAATGTAACTGCCTAACTTGTCATAAATATGAAAAAGTCGCGGAAAACAGAAGACATATATCAAAAAAAGATTACGAATCGTAGTTCACATTAAACCTTATCGTTCACTACGGGATGAACCCAACGCATGGTAATCATGAGTGTAAGTATGTATATTGTACGTTCATGTAAATGCGCAGACACATCCAGTCCTTGCATCATTGCTATAAATAGGAAAAATACAGATCTTTCGCAGCTAAATACGTGCTCTTAACCCTTGCCTTTTCGCACTTGTATGATTAAAGTTAACATCTACAGTTTTTGTCAATATACATAAATAGAATTAAGAAAATGTTAGAAGAAACAGCTGACTCAATCAGCATGCTACTTTTCGAAGATATTTAAGGCGAACATCATCTGAAACGAAGTGAGAAGCGTTTAAAGAAAAGAGATAAAAAGAACGTTAAACTGCGAGAAAGCCGCCTTCAAACGATGATTTATTAATTACCTCATTAAAAAAACGACTCCGTAACTCAAGAGAGAAAAGAATCTCCCTTACTTCGGTAACTCCCTTCAACTCCAAAATGCCTTCCGATAACATCGCCCTCCTCCACTTCCAATAGATTTCGAAAACTGAAAGAGCCGTAAATATTTAAAAAATAAAAAGTTAGAGAGAGTTGAAGAGGAACATCCACAATAAATCGTGCTCCGTAGCACAAAGAGGCAATCCGTGACAGCGAATAGGCGTAGAGGAGATGAGAAAGATCAAAAGCAGAAGAGAAGCACAAGAAGATGAGTAGCCAGTGAAAAGGAGAGAAAGTAGGAGGTAGAAACGTGGATGAAGAATATTTGTATAGTTCGAAGTATAATATGAGGAGATAGAGAAAGATAAGGCACAAAGAAGAGTAGAAGAAAAAAGTACAGTACAATACCTACTGACCAGAAATCGAATAACCGGAATTTCGATTAACTGAAATTTCGATTAACCGGAACTTTTAAAACTCATAACTTGAAAGTTTTTCATATTGCATTATTAACGAACGTTTGCACCTAATTTAATTATCTTATACCTAATGAAGATGTTAATAGTTATAACAGCATTACTTATTACATTTACATTAATTTACGTTATTTATCTATTAACTAGCTTTTCTTTTAGTGCTTTTTTATACTTAATTCTTATTTTTCATTGGAGTGAATCACGGAACGTGTAACAGGCATATAAATCAACTAGAACAGGTTCTGAAATAAAATTCAGAAAATAACGATATATGATTTCAACTTTTTCGTAAATTAATTAACGACAGGGTTTTCAGTTTACACAGGCATCGCCATACGCTACAAATTGTGAATTTTATGGATCTAGTGTAATAATAATAATGATGGGTATGCATGACTTAGATATTAAAATAAAATAAAAATTAACGAAGTCAAACTATAAATGCACTAAAAAGGAAACAATGAATATAAATTTCACATAATTGAATGTTCCAGAAAGTAAAAATAGTTTTAGGCATGAAAAACGTATGTAGAAAAGAAACTTTAAAGAATATATATTTATTAAATATTACGCTAAGAAACCTTTATATGCCCTAAACTATTTTAACTTTATGGAACATAATTATGAGAATTTCATACTTTTTGGCGTATATGAGACGTTGTTTCATTAAAATAAGATTATAAATTTATTTTCCTGTTTTTAGTCAAATAATAATAACTTATTCAGGTTTCCCAGAAAATGTACTCAAAATCTTCGATAAAATTCAGCAATTTTGATCTCTATATCTGACTTCCCTCCCTAAGGACTGCATAACCTTACAGAGGTGGGAGGGTTTGTGTACTCTTACGAACCAAAGAGCTATGCCGGCGGGAGATAATTCTCCTGGTAGGACCATCCAAGCCGGAAAGGTCTGAGGGGAAGAGTCAGACTAAGAAGCAGTCTTGGGGATTTTACATCCCCCTGTGCAAGGGCAGCAGCTTGCACAGTACCTCTGTAGGTGGTGATCATGTGGATCTGAACAGCTACAGATGGGTAATCACCCTGTGAAACTGCGATGAGGAAAGCAAGGGGAAACTACCTCATTATATTTCCCATGATAGGCTGAAAAGCTGAAATACCTCTATGGATCTTTCTGGGGTAAAATATTCCGGAGGTAAAATAGTCCCCCAATCGGATCTCCGGGTGGGGACTACCCTAGGGGATGCACAGAGGAAATTTAACATTAATAGGAAAGCAAGTGGTGAGAAATTAAGAATAGGCACATGGAATGTTAGGACTATGAATTCAGGGGGTAAACTAGAGAACATAAAAAGGGAAATGAGAAGGAATAATGTAGGTATAGTAGGTCTTAGTGAAGTTCGGTGGGAAGGAGAAGGCGAGATAAATTCAGACGAATTTAAGATTATTTACTCAGGAGGGGAGAAAAAGGAAAGGGGAGTGGGGATTATAATGAGAAAAGAGATAGCTGAAAGAATTAGCAAGGTAGTGACATTTAATGATAGATTAATAGCCGTAAAACTTCAGATGGAGCCAGTGGAAATGCTTATAATTCAAGTGTATATGCCAACGACTAATGCTGGCGACGACGAAGTAGATGAAATCTATGAACAGATTATGGAGATATTGGAGGAGGAGGGAAAAGGAAGGATCACCACCATAGTAATGGGAGATTGGAACAGTGTAGTCGGAGAGGGACAGGAAGATAACATAGTGGGAAAATATGGACTAGGGAAGAGAAATGAAAGAGGGGATAAACTTGTGGAATTCTGCCATAGAAATAGATTAATTGTAACTAATACATGGTTTAAGCATCACCAGCGGAGACTTTACACATGGAGAAGCCCAGGAGACCAGAGACGATACCAGATAGATTACATACTAGTCAATGAAAGATTTAGAAATAGCATTAAAAATGTGAAAACACTACCAGGGGCAGATATCGATTCTGACCACAACCTTTTGGTGGCAAATATACAATGTAGACTGAAGAGCGTTAAGAGAAACGTAAGAGTTAACAAGAAATGGAACTTAGAGGAACTCCTTAAAAACAAGGAGGCTATCATGACTGAGCTGGAGGAAAGGTTGGGGGAGAGAGATGAAGAAAATAGGAAGAATGTAGATGAGGAGTGGAGATACATCCATAGCAACATTAAAGATGTAATGGAAAAGAAGGTAGGAAAGATAACGGGTGAAAGAAACAAAAAACCCTGGATCACAGCAGCCATGCTGCAAAAAATGGAAGAGCGGAGAAAGTGGAAGAACATAAACACTGAAGAAGGCCAAAGAAAGTACAAGGAGTTAAATAATGCTTTAAGAAGGGAAACAGATAAAGCCAGAGAACAGTGGATAAATGAGAAATGCGAGGAGATTGTCGAATGTGAAAGAATTTGTAGAACAGACCTCATGTATAGCAAAGCAAGGGAACTATTCAAGAAAAAAGCAAGAAAGATAGGACGTAAAGGAATCATGAACAAAAGTGGTAAAATAGTATCGGAGCCAGACAAGGTAAAGAATGTCTGGAAAGAATACATTGAGGTTCTGTATGACAAAGAAGGAAAGCCAAGAAATATTGAATTAAATGAAGAAGAGGATGTGGAAGAAGATCAGCTAGGACCAAGTATTCTCGAGTCTGAAGTTAAAAGAGCAATTGATGACATGAAAAGAAGAAAGGCAGTTGGGAGTGATGATATACCCGTGGACGTTCTTAAGGTTTTGGGGTCTAAAGCAGTTAAGCAACTCACAAAATTTTTTAACCAAGTATATGATACTGGCGTATGGCCTGAAGATTTTTTAGATGTTGTGATGGTACCACTGGAGAAAAAGAACAATGCAAAATGTTGTAAGGATTACAGAACTATTAGTTTAATTTCTCATACAGCTAAAGTTCTAACCAGAATAATAACCAAAAGAATTGAATGTAAAATAGAAAAGGAGCTGCAAGATAATCAGTTTGGTTTTAGAAGAGGAAGGGGGACTAGAGATGCTATAGGATGTATGAGGA
This sequence comes from Tanypteryx hageni, assembly GCA_028673005.1. Taxonomy (NCBI): domain Eukaryota; kingdom Metazoa; phylum Arthropoda; class Insecta; order Odonata; family Petaluridae; genus Tanypteryx; species Tanypteryx hageni. The sequence goes on along the minus strand of CM054114.1, from coordinate 112,839,501 downwards.
TGATGATAGAAAGAGCGCTAGAAGTCAATAAAGATATGTATTTTTGTTTTGTAGATTGGGAGAAAGCTTTTGACCGAGTGAAATGGGATAAGATGCTGGGTATTTTAAACAAAATAGGAATAGATTGGAAAGATAAAAGACTGCTTAAAAACCTTTACTTTGATCAAAAGATTAGAGTCAGGGTTGAAGGAGAAGAAACAGAAAGTACTTCAATAGGGAGGGGAGTGAGGCAGGGTTGTCCTATTTCACCAGCGATATTTAATATGTATGCAGAAACAATAACAGAAGAAGCGTTGATGGAAGAGAAAGGATTTAAGATAGGAGGTGAAAGTATTACCACCATTAAATACGCAGATGATCAGGGCTTAATAGCAGAAGGCGAGAAAGAGCTTCAGAGGATGACAGACAGACTAGTTGAGGTTGGCCAACAATATGGAATGAAGATCAATACAGAAAAAACGAAAGTCATGGTGGTTTCAAAGGAACATAAAGAATTAAATATAATGGTAAATGGCCAAAAATTGGAACAAGTAAGTAGTTTCAAATATCTCGGCAGTATTTTAGCACAGGATGGAAGTAGTACACAGGACATCAGAAGTAGGATTGCAATGGCAAAGGCAGCATTTAACGAGAAGAAGGAGCTTCTCACAAGCAAGAAAATAAATCTAGAAACAAGGAAGAAATTAGCAAAATGCTACATATGGAGCATAGCTCTTTATGGTGCAGAGACGTGGACGATAAGGAGAAAGGAGGAAAAATATTTAGAAAGTTTTGAGATGTGGGTATGGAGAAGAATGATGAAAGTGAAATGGACAGAGAGGAAGAGAAACGAAGAAGTATTAGAAATGGTGGGAGAAGATAGGATGCTAATAAAAACAATCAGGAAAAGAAAAGCAAATTGGATAGGGCACATATTGAGAAGACAGTGTTTACAAAGAACGATCTTAGAAGGAAAAATTAGTGGAAAAAGAGGAAGAGGGAGAAAAAGAATAGGAATATTAGATAATATAAAGCAGGGATATACTACTTATAGAGGTATAAAAGAGGCTTCTAGGGAGAGAGAGAAATGGAGGCAGCGATTCAGTTAAAACCTGTCTTCGGACAGAAGCATGATGATGATGATGATATCTGACTTAGGAGCACTCATTAACACAATATCAATGAATAATGAAATATTTATTTTCGTTACCGTCGTATTGTTTACCGTTACAGAGGTACTGTTTAAACATCAAAACAGCGTCGAAATTTCATATAATGGGATCGAAGCGACTCGAATTTATAATCCCATTCAACAGTACGAAATTACACGAAACCGGAAACACTGCAAATCACCAAGATGAGAAATATTTTAACGAAAAAATGTCAAATTTTTGGGTTAAAAATTAATTTGTGGACCGATTTGCGCATATCCGAATATCGACGGAAGGAAAATGAAATTTCGTTTATTTTTAGCCGTACTTTGTTTCAATCCCCGAATTTATATTATGATTCTAAGTAATTTTGAAGTGCAAATCATTAATACGCTGCACGGGTACGGACCCGTGTTAATCAAATGGATAAAATAAACGCTCCGGGAATCGAACCCATGATATTATGATAGACGATGACATGTTTAAAATGTGCGAGAGGTAGATCCTAATATATTGTGAAAGAATCGTCGTATTCGTTATTTCCGTTCTCTAGTTATTTGCGTTAAACCATAACTCGTTACCAGAGGCGAGACCTTCGGCGTTCTATTCCAAGGCACAACTGCCTTATATAATAGTTAATCTATAGATATTAATAAAAGACAATGTTTGTGTGTGTAGGGACAGCATTTCTCGAAAAGCAAAAAACTTCGAGACTTAAAATTTGGTACACTTACTAATGGGACCATGAGGATGTGCACCTCGGGGCCAGAATTTTGATTTTTGTGGGGGGGAGGGGTGCCATTTCCAATAAGATAACATGTAAAAAAATTTCGACTCACAGGCTTTTACTCTTTTGCAAATTAAAATTAGAAATAATGGACCTATGATCTTAGGACCTGGACCGTTTTAAAGAAAAATAAATAAAGTTTCTTATTCTTTTCGTCACATTTTGCCTACGATACAAAATCGCACAAGTTCTATTCGCATTTTGCCGCACGCTAATTGCAGTGCCAAACAATTGACTAGAGAAATTCGGGAATCATCACACAACCTAAACTGAGGAACGTTGATCTCTCTGGCTATATTAATAATGTAGATTCTTATATAGATTATAAATAACATGATTTTACGAGTGCTTACGTAACCAAACTCCGAGATAAACAGTTTTGAGTGGTAATCACTGCCATCAGCTACGTTTGTTCTACTAAAGCTATGGTTCACCTATCGAATTGAATTTTATTTAGTTCTCAAGTTGTTTAGTACTTCTAGCTCATTAGGGATGGCCGTTTTGCTTTAACTTGGTCACCATTTCAATAAGTGAAAAGTTTGCTACAAAAACTACATGTTTTTAACAGGCGAAAAAATGTTCAAATTTACACCATAATCGAAAAATGGTAGGAAAACAGCAATTTTCATTGTCACTACCATGATTAGCGAGTTTCAATCTACAAGTACGGTAATTTTCATCGCGAAAATCGAAATTTTACTTTACATTGAAATCCCGTAAGAGAACGTCAACATTTTGTTTTCGGCCTTTTTAAGGGGTTGCTAAAATTATTTTTTGTTGACCTGAGTACGCCCACCAAACTCATACATATTTCATTGATGGTAAGTGAAAATTTCAACCAACTAGCATGACAACTGTAAATTCTGCAACGTTTCGTTCTCCTCCCTGCAATTAATAACCAGTCTGTATAGAAGATAGGCTCCGTACCGAGGTACCCGGTTAATCGGCAGTTCACTGAAGTGAACAAAATAGGAACGGGTTTACGAAGACGAGGAAGAGGAGTAGAAATACACGAAAAGGAAATTGAGAGAGAGAGGGGAAAGTGAATGGGATATGAGGTAGAGTAGGAAATAGAGAAGGAAAACGATTGTCTTCTTCGCACACCCTCCACCACATTCTCCCACTCCTCTCTCATTCTCCCCCCTCCGTCTTCCCCTACCCTCCTCCTCCTCCCGTTCTTGTCTAAACCCGTATGGCCGCCGCCTCGCACCCTCGCTCACCAACTCGATTCCGTCTACGCCTCCGATATCGCGTTTTGTTTCCGATTGTCGGTTACTGGCCCCGCGAAGCATTGGGAGAAACGGGGGAAGGAGGAAGAGGAAAACGTAAGTGGTGGGGATGAAAAAAGAGACAGGAAGTGGGGTGAGAATAGGGGTCGAAGATGGAGGTGCGACCGAAGAAGGCGTGCATGGGGGTGGAGGTGGGTGGGGGAGGAAGGGTACGTAGATAGGCCGGGAGGGAAGGGGGACAGATTGAAGGGTTTTTTGTGTCGGATGGTAATGTGTTATATGCGGGCGGAACGCAGGGAGCTGACTTTGCTTAATGACATAAAGAGACAAAGGGATGGATTCGTTCTTTTTTTCGCTAGACAGCTTCGATACCGGGACTTTTTGCTAGCGGACGTCAATGATGACGATATGGGAGATGTAAAGAGACGGAAGATTCAGAGGAAGGCAGACTGATAGGAAGGCCGATGAGTCGTTCTCCCCTGTGGGAGAAGGGGCTGGATATTTTTCAAGTGACCTTTGAAATAGTCATTTTTGCTTTCGGCGCTAATCTTATCGAGCTAAAAACAAAACGTACGATAGTAATTTTTCTTACGAGAAGTTAATCGCTATTAATTTTACGACTTTCTTGAAATCTACTCGCTTCTCAGAAAGCTCATTCTAATTATCAACGTTTGCAATTTTTTTCATATGATTGTGATTATGCCTTGCCAAAAATTAGCCGATCAACGAAGAGAAATTTTTACTTCAAGTATGGCAATAATACATATAGTACAGACACATTCTAATGAACTCAATACCCTGAGACAATTCCATTTAGGTAAGTCGCTATTCGAAATGTACCTATTATTTCGCTGCACATAAAATCCAAACGGGTACATGCTATGAAATAAAAATTGAATACTTTAGATCATCTTATGAAAAATATACGAACGACGTACAATTTTGGAAGAATCTAAAATAAATAACTGAAATGCGTAAGAGACCGAGATCCTTGTGATGAAAAAAACATGATTCACTAAATTTTTAAAAACTCCACAACCTCTGCAACGACATACCTGAGTCCCTTGCACAACGGAGAGGTTAGGTTCTTGGCAAACCCCGTTGGACAAATTGTACACTATAGAAAAGAATCCCGAGTTCGAATATGCAACTAGATTTCTCACGTCACATACATAATAAAATACAGCGCGCACTCAATTCAGGACTGTGTATAACTACATTTTATACGTGTTGGGTAAATGAGTGGCACATTAATTTAACCGTGTATAATTAAAGCCCGTGCTTGGGAATTCCGGGTCGGAGGATTTGCCGTCATATCGCTCGAAATATAAAGGTATTATACGACATTATATTGAGTCAATAGAAACTAAGAGAGGAATGACTAGCAATATTGCGGGCACTGTATTCGGAGTGGAAGCAAACGCGGATCCTCTAAGGAAATATGCAAGATTAACACGATTATAAAACACACGTCAATCACCCTCTCCTTCGAAATAATACCCACGATTAAACGTAAAGTGCTGAAAGGCGGGCACTATGGCTATTTCCTTCGAAATCTTGTGCCTGGGGAGTGAGTGAAAGGGAGGGGGGGTGGGAAGGGAGGGAGAGAAGGGACGCAAGGACATAGCCCAATAAAGGCACGAACGATCCTCCTCACTTCGCTATAAGACATTGACCGGAAATCCCCCTTCAGAGCCGCGGGAGTAGGAAGAAGAGTCGGTCGCCGAGCTACCGCGCGTGGGAAAATGGCTTGGTGGTGGAGTGGGAATGCGGGAGGGGAAGGGGAGTGAACAAGTGGGAAGGGGCGGTGGGAGGGGAGGGAGAGATTGGGGAGGTCAGTGAACGCAGGCCAAGTCCGCGACTGAGTCACGAGGTTTAGACTTTTTGGAGAGGAGCGTAGCCCTGGAAGGGGGCGGGGAGGGAGAGGGGAAAAAGTACGCAGGCGTGAGGATGGGGTCGACTAGATATAGGTAAGGGGCAGGAAATGAGGAAGAGAGAGAGGATGTAATAAGAGAGAGAGAGGATGTAATAAGAGAGAGAGAGGATGTAATAAGAGGAGAAAACGAGATATTACTAATATTTATCCGAAAAACAGATGCAGCGTCATTTTTCCCAATATATTGATGGCTTAACGTCTATTTTAACTAACATACATTATTCTGTAGTTAAAGTAAGCTCTTAGGAATGTTATCCCAGCAAATTAAGGCTGATAAAGAACATCAAGAACGATATGAAGCAAAGAAAAGAAAACGAAGAAAGAGAATCAAAGGAGAGACGATTGAAATGGAGAAAGACGAAAGGTAAGAAGATGAGAAGAATGACAAAATAAATATGGAAATAAAAGAAATTAATTAAGAATAAAATACGAATGAAGAAGGCGAAGCGGTGAGAACGAAAGTAAGAACAAAATTATGAATAAATAAAGACAAAAAGGAAATATTGAAGGAAAGATGACAGAAAAGAAAATAAGGAAGTAAAGAAGGAAATGGAAAATGGATGGGACGGTATAAGAAAGCATTCCGCATCAATTAATGAGAGAGGTGGGGAAAGGAATGAGTTATTCGTATATTGAATCGAAATAAAATGAGGAAGAACGGGAAGTGGGAAGGATGAATGCGGATGAAATATGACAATGTCGGAAGAAAGGGTCGAGCAGTAGGGGCGAGAAGGGGGAGAGAACAGTAAATCGTAGGCGGTCCATTATTTTCTTTTTATTCTGGAAATTATGGGTGTATGGGAGGTGTCGAGAGGTAGACAAGCAGGCGGAAAGAGCATGAAGAATATGACAATAGATCTTCGAGGTGAGAGGCCGAGAAAAGATGTTTCGGTGAATTGCAAAAGTAAATACGCTGAAAAACACGGAAAAAATAAAAATTCTTTACATTTCATAAGAGCTGGTCCAATTGGGGAGGAATGACCTGTATATTACTACGGATCCATAAAATAAAATAATACAACCCTAGAGAAAGTTGAAAATATATAGGGGCTTGCAAATGGTAGAATTGAAACTGCCGCATTCTCTTATCAGTAATTTTACGTGGGAAATGGGAAAATAACTTATAGACAACGATAAATCTTTAAACGAAACGCACTTTCACTCCAGAGTAAATCTTTTAAGGACATATTTTAGTCCCATCGAGGAGCATTATCAACAGAAAGTCGATTTTTATAACTGGATAAAAGACTTCAGAGAATCTATATCTACATCTACATATTACCCTGCAAGTCACCTTGACGGTGGATGGCAGGGGGTGCCGCGCACCAAGTTCCTAACTAATTATTATTCACTGTTATCTATTGTGGTCACGTATTGTCCTAGGGAAAAAGGACTCCTTATACCTCTCCGTCCTACTATCTATTTCGCGAATCTTGTCGTCATTATCCCTCCGTCCGATATACGTTGGTTGTCGAATAATATCCTTCATTTCATTTACGAATATCTCCGACCTATATTTATCTAGAAGTTTAAGTCTCGCCTGTAATCTACGATCTTTCAACGATGGCCAACTCAACTCATCAATGAGTAACGTAACGCTCTGTTTTTTATCGTAATTCTTTTTCACGAATCTAGCTGCTCGCCGCTGTATTTTTTCTAAATCCTTTATGAGTCCCCTCTGATATGGATCCCAAACCGCTGCTGCGTATTCCATTTGAGGTCTAACCAACGATAAATAACAGGATTCTCTCACCTTTTCCGTGCTTTTCCTGACTATCCTACGCACAAAAGCCAACTTCTTATTTGCCGCACCTATCACTCGTCTTATGTGGGTGTCCCAAGACAGGTCACGATTCAAGGTTACCCCGAGGTATTTCACGGATTCCGAAACAGGAATGATCTCACCATCTATCGAGTAGGTAAACACGGACGATGGGCTTCTAGATTTCCAAAAGTTTAGAACGTTACTCTTTTTCTGATTGATTTCTAGCTGCCATTCCTTGCACCAAACAGATAACGCATCCAGATCATCCTGAAGCTGACGATGGTCGCTAGGACCACTAATTTCTCTATAGACTACGGTGTCATCCGCAAAAAGCCTGATATTACTTTTTACAACTGAGCTGATGTCGTTTATATAAAGCAAGAAAAGCATAGGTCCGATCACACTACCCTGCGGCACTCCAGAGACTACATCTGCCACACTCGAGGACTTACCATCGATGACTACTTTTTGTTTTCTATTCCAAAGGAAAGCGCGAACCCAGTTAATGACTTTAACATTAACGCCAAGATTTCCCAATTTTAATAACAACTTACGGTGGGGAACCTTGTCAAAAGCTTTTCTAAAATCAAGGAACACTGCATCGACCTGCTTATTATTTTCGCCGCATGATAAAACATCATTCACAAACAGACCGAGTTGGGTGTCACAGGATCTACCTTTTCTGAAGCCATGTTGACAGCTGACTAAGAGCGATCTACTCTCAAGATAACGCATTGTGTTGCTAACAATAATGTGCTCCAAAATCTTACATGATAATGATGTTAGAGAAATCGGCCTATAATTTTCGGGGTTTTCTTTGTCACCTCCCTTATGAATGGGTGTGACGTGTGCTAGTTTCCAATCATCAGGAACCTCACAGAGGGTAAGAGATTTCTCGAAAACTATCCGAAGGAAGGGAGCTATATCTTCTGCTAGTTCTTTTAATACACGCGCGGGAATTCCTTCTGGTCCAGGATTTTTGTTGGGCTTTATCGCACTCAGTTGCTTCGCTATTCCTGCCTCAGAGATTTTAATATTATCCATCCGAGTACATCCATCGGGAATAAGATTATCTTTAAGTATATTTCCACCTGCCGTGAACGCCTTCGCGAAGTAAACGTTTAGTAGATTAGCTTTATCCTCCCCATCGTGAAGGATGTCTCCGGAATCACATCGCAGGGAGGGTATTGAAGGACCCACTCCCTTGACTTCTCTTACGTAGGACCAGAACGCTTTTGGATCCTCCTTCAATTTTGTATTTAATACCTCATTCCGGAAGGTGTTAAATGCGTTACGCATGGTTTTTCTCGCTAGTACGCGGGCACTGTTATACTCATGGACTATAGCTGTGCGATACTCATCGGAAGCGGTGGTAGGTATGTTTTTCAATTTTGCGTGGCTACGCCTCTGTCGTCTTAAGGCAATCCTGACTTCCTTATTAAACCAACGAGGTTCTTTCTTATCAGATTTTAACTTACTGGGGATAAATCTATTGATACCTCTTCCTAGTATAAGTATAAGTGTATAATAAAATCACTCCGGCGACCATTTACATCGCTAATCATTTCAAGAGCTGACATTTCTCTTTATTGCCTGTAATGAACGCCCGCGCCGTAAAAAGTGTATAGAAGGGCGTTAAGCAACGAAGGTAAAAAATAAGGTAATATGGTAAAAATCTGTTGTGGCCACCACATGACTTTCTCCATATCTGTTATTTCAAAAATTCCAAATAGGTTAAATGAGAATACATATTTTAAGGAACTACGAGAAAAATTCAAAGGCTTAACAAAGAACTGAAATAAAGTCAAACCGTAGCCTCCTGATACTGGATATAGCCAGGAATCTCCAACAATTAAGAAAATAAAAAGGAGCGTTATTAAGACGTAACTAAGCGTCAAGTGTTTACAATAGTCGCCGGTAGGTGGTATGGTAGTGGCAGCTAAAAAATTAACTTTTTAAAATACTTCTTCAACAATTCATCATATGGGAAAATGTTTCAAACAAAGGTTGTAGAAAATTAAATTTCTATTATCGGGATTCCTCTGAGAGATTTTCTTCCCTAACTTCCGTTTATCGATAAACATGGCGAATATTTTTTTTACAGATTTTCAATGCTTTCCTCATTTTTTCTGCAGTTTCAATGCCATTCATTGTGAAAAGCTCTAATCCAGTTATCGTCTGTTCTTGGAATTCTGACAAAAAAACGCAAATAACACTAAGTAAATTTTGATTACTGGCTGGGAATGTGGGTGTTACCACGAGGGACGGCCGACATATGTGGTAAAATAATTTACCAAACCAAAGAGAGGTAGTATTAACAAGATCTTTTACATTAGAATTTGATCTTTAAGAAATTCGATTAAAAATAAATTACGAAATCTGGGGCATCGCGATATGCTTATTGCATTTTGTTTCCGAATAAATAACAAATATATCAGTCAGTAGTTTCCACCGCATAATATAACCGGCATGCATGGTAATTTGGCAAACATTACTCGTCCATTCCTTATCACCGGCGAATATCGATATTTCCCTGACTGCGCTATTGCTCACGCCATTGTCACCGTTATTACACTCTACGGAGATACGTTCTTCCGCGCTGTCCTTGATACGAACATGCGTTCACGGGCGATACACGAAATCACGGAACATCATTAATGCGAGGTAATGTTTAGCGCAAATCCCCCTACATTAGGGATATCGCCATCCCGCCAACTGCGTCACGCTTGGATGTTGTTGTCATTAACGTTGTTGATGCGTAACACGGCTTCGCCCTTGAGTTTCGCCCTCCTCGCTGGTACGTGGAAATGCTCATTAGTTAACGGCACGGAATAACGGAATCCTCGGCTCATTTTCATCACACTCGAAATTTCCAGAGCGAAAATTCCAGAAAATCTCGCGAGTAAACATAGTAATTTGAGGGAAATAAACGTCACAGACCCTAACACCAAATCCTAGATACGATAGAGAAAGAGAGGGGAAGACGGAAAAAACGCAGGACTTCACTCATGAGAGTGAAACGTGTTACCTTTCCACTCTTTTCAAAAACATGCTGTAAGAAGATAGACGTTTTTCATTAGGCCATCAGAAGGGTGGAAGAATTTGGTCGCCGGATAGATTTTAACAAGGATATTTATTTACCCTTTGTTAGAAACTTTTTACATTCGAGTTACTTACGCGAGTACAAAAGTTTCTTTCCGTATACTTTGAAATGTAATCAGAATCACGGTACCGTTGCAAAACTGAAAAATTCTTTTTGGGAAATATGAGAGCTGGTTTTATCAGTAAATTCTTTCAGAGAAACAAGAATTGAATACCTACGCTTTATCAATACAGTGCCTGTATTTTCATGTTACTGCAAGAGTGAAATGTTAAAATATTCAACATTCACTGAAGAGATTTGATCGCACTCAGCGCTACGGCTACGCCGCGGCGTGGGGAATCGGAATAATGAATTTACAGCAATCGTTTCACGAAAATCGTCTTAAAAATAAAATCAACGTGAAACGATATAACTTTGGCCAATTTATCCAAAGCGAATACCGCGATTAACCTTAACACCTTCATAAAAATTTATCATTGGCACATTTTACAATAAAATCACAACGTACCCAGAGTAGTTAAGCATTAGAGCGGTACACGTGTCCGTCTCATTAAAAACCGTCGATAAAAACATCCTCAAATAACACCGTCGCATTAACGCCAGGAGTTAGCAAAGAACCAACTACAAATCCCCCACTAATAGAGACTTTCACTACCTTAAGGGCAAGAAGTGAAAAGCGACGAAGACTCCTTCGCGGAAATACGGAGACAAAGGAATAAGAAATGGCGCGGATCGTGCACGGTCCGCTGCACATTGGTACTCTCCCGTGTCCGACCGTGAAAAGGAAGATTCTTTCCCCACCAGAGGCGGTTTCCGTGGAAGGCGGCTTCAATTACACTCTTCCCGGGCCACTATTATTTCGGAGATGTACAAGAGAAGGTGCGACTGGTGACATGGGGAGGGTGATGAGAGGGTGGGGAAGGTAGAAGAGGAGGAGAAAGGGTAAGATGAAGAGAGTGAGGAAGAGAGGGCTACAGAAGGGCAGGAGAGAGGGAGAAGAGAGGAGAAGATTGAATAGGAGAATGGAGAAAGAGAGGAAAGAAATAACCCAAGGGAGGTTGGAAGAAGGAAGGTAGCAACATGTTAACGTAGGTTTAGAGTATACAACTAAATAAGTTGAAATAATTGCTAGAACTGAAATAATCTTCCCAGATACACAGAGTTTCCAAATGCGTTCTTTGAGATTTCACAATGTTCTCAATATATTTCGTTCAGACGAGTATTTAACGAGAAGCAAGCGAGGTGCGTTGTAAACTACATGTAGGTCTACATGTAAAGTAGTCGTAATTATTATCCGATTTTAACCTAAATTGGAATCGGTCGACCAATTTTAGCAAAACTCCCCAATACCAAATTTCATCAAAATACGTCCAGCGGCTCCCGAGTTTTAACATACGGACGGGCGGACCTCCCCTACTAGTAGATGCGTTCACTTCGTGCAAATAACGCATAATAATACAAGCCAATAGAGTTTACGCAAGGAGTAATCAAACTCTCTGCCGTACACTATTGACGGATGGAAGGGTAATAATGTAAATACAAATGCTAGAAGAGAAGAGGGGGAGGAGAGCAGATAGGAGAGAGAAAGGCTGGAACGGGTAGGCAGGATGGATGGAGATGCGCAAGAGAAGATGGAGAAGCGAAAGGATGGAGATATTGAGAAAGTTGAGGGAAGGGAGAAAGGTGGATGAAGAAACAAGAGAAAGAAGATACCAAAGACGCGAGGGGGAAAGGAAAAATGGAGTCAAAGAGCGCAAAAGAACAGTGAGACTCCGAGTTAGAAACGAGGAGTAAAAAGTAAGAAAAGGAGATGGAGACGACGAAAAAGACTCATCTTCTCACTCTCGAATTTCCAGACGCTGTCGCTTGGGATTGCCAAAAGGGTGACGGGAGATTGAGGGAGGGAGGGAGGCAGGTAGCCCAAAAATCAGAGAGAGAGAGAGAGAGAAAGACAAGCGGGGTCGATGACCTTTTGGGCGACAAAACTCGTGGAGAGCGTCGTCGGGACGGCCAAGGGAACAGGTGCCGAGATCTCAGGAGAGTGCCTTTGCAAGGAGAACGGACTTCCCCTCTTCACCTGTCGATGACCGTCAATCTCAGGAGAAGCCGACACCGATTTGGGAAATCTTTTTCGTTGCGACATGTCATTCGATGTCCCCTTTGTGGATCAGTTGTAGACTTTAAAGTGCGAAAAAATAATAGAATACGGGAAAAAAGCAATCCCGAGCGATTAATTTCCTCTTCAGATGAGAACCCGGAAAATGCAAACGTAGAAGGATCTTTCTCAAAAAGTCCAAATTAGCTTTTTTTGTTCTCCCAAAAATTCGCTCCATCCGTAACCTCAACCTTCAATCTTCTCCTAACTGTCCACGTCCTTCAAACACCTACCGAGGTCTTCCTACCTCTTTCTCTCTCTCTCTCTCTGCCTCACGGACTAAGGATATCCCTTCCCCTATTGCGTTTGTTTTTTATCAATGAACACGCATTTCTTTCTCCTCATGTTTTGTTGCATACACGTTAGACGGAATTAATTCCTTGTCTGGTGGCCGTCGATTTGCTTGAGTGTTTGATTGATGAGATAGCGTTTCATTGATATCAGGCTTGATGGCGTGTGGAAAGAATTCTTCCTTAACAGCAAATTATATGTCGAAATACGTATTCATTGTGTTTATTGGTATTTAGAGATGGAATGTGAGCTTATTTGATTACGTGCGTGTGTGAGTGTAGCTGTCTAGTAGGTCCCTGTCGCCGTCGAAAGGCACACAAACCTTCTAACAAATGAGTGAGATACTAGGTCCTTGGCGCGGAATAATTTCCCATGAACCTAAGTGTTAAAAATTTCTTTTCCTCTTTTTTATGGATAGTTGCGTGATTGAATTATTGAGCGTTGTTACTCAGTGGGTCACTACCATGTTAAGAAGGAATTCTTTCAATACTTAAACTTCGCCGTAGTCTCCAAAATTAGTTGCTAATTATGAAGAGTTGATGACTTTAAACATGGGACGATATTACGAAAATACTTGTTATTTAAATATTCAGTTTATTCGTACAAGGATTCCTCAATGTTCTTGCGCCAATCTCAATAAATCTCCATAATCTATATTCCTTTTAATTTACATACGCATTCCTTTTAACTGCTATGCTAACCACGTATCCTGCAAATGAGTTTTTTGCCCCCTTATCTCTTCAAGTTTCAATTTATTTCTTTTCAGAAAACGTAAACTATGGGTTTACAAACTAGTATCAACGGAAGCGGCCTTGTGAATTTTTTTATCTACCAGTAACCCTCGGAATTATCACCGAAAAATGTTTTCGGCATTAATCTGTAAGGCTGCCATCAAATAAAAACTTGTTATTTATACACTAAAATAATTGAAGCACTTTTGGAGGGTACGTGCACGCAATGAAATATAAGGGCGCAGAATATGTTACGCTATCTCATTGCACTGACTAAATTAATAAAATTTTCGCGCTGAATAAAATTGAACTGGTTTCCATTCAACTATCAATTATCAGTCAATTTAAATTATTAGAGTTCGGCAGTTTATCTTACCTTAAAATTAACATTGGTGAAATTTTCGACAATCTGCCATGGGTCTTGCTCGAAGAATGAAAAATATTCATCGCGATCTGGGTATCCAACAGCAAAAAATTAATTTTTCAAATTTTAATTTTTCTCGGTGGGCACGGAAGTTAGGAGAATCGTTTATTATTAATGATGATTAGGTCCTATAAAATATCTTGATGAAGTACATACATGATCCACGCCTGGCCAGCATTTCATTTTCGAATCAACGTAAACACGTGATTAAGGAGCTTTAACATGACTTGACTAATTTTGTGCCAGATTATTGAAATTTAAGAGATGAGGTAAGAGCATGTAGGGTGGAATCTAATTCAGAACACGAGCATTTAAAAACAGAATTACCGGCAATTTAGTAAGAAAATTTTGCCGGCGCATTTTCAGGTTTTTGTGTGACACATTTCCGACATAATACTGAATACCGTTTGCAACCTGTCGCAATCGTGTACGGATACAGAGAGGAGGAAAACCGCCCATTTCAAAAAGAAATAAAAACGAAAACGTAAAAATGAGTCCCTTCGAAACCCCCATGATAACAAAGCTTAGCACAAACGGGATCATAAAAATGAAATCTTTTTTGTTTCTTTTTAAACACAACTGTGACACATTGTCCGCTAGAAGCCATTAATCATTCTTCTTTTTACTACGACGCATAATCTGGATTTTTTTATTTAATTTATTTTTTAAATGAGCGGAAAGGTCTCTAACCGGGAACATATTGAAACCGACGATTGTTGAGGGCACCCGCAGGAGACCGCGTTCCACGAACTTCCCGTTCGAACTCATAGCTTTCTCTCTCTCTCTCCTTTCCTCCCTATCCCTTTACCAAAAATTGAAATGCGGGGGAATGGCGCACCCCACCCTTAGTCATTATAAATATTTACGAATGTGATCGTGTATTACGATTCTAAATCAGCAGCACGCATGCCAAGCATTTTATGCTGAATGCGGTTTTTCGTTCCAAATATTAAATTGGAAGAATCTGCTTTTGGAGGTACATCCTCTTCTGTAAACCTATTTCCATCCCTGCCGTGTACTATTCTCTAGCTCAACAGCTTCTTCACTTGTCTCCTTCGGTGTCTCATTTTTCCTGCGCACTTTCCACTTTATCTCTTTTGTTTTATTAATTTTCACAGAGAGAACAAACCTGGCCTCTCGCAGTGAATTAAATAAAAACAGATAAAAACAACAATAATACTATAAATGAGAAGAAAATAACAATGAAAACAATATGTCACGGAGGAGGAGTTAAAACAGACTAATTTCTCTTTACTGTACAGTCATATGAAGAAAAGAATGAGAAGAGATCAAAAGAGGTATTAAGGAGTCATAGATTAAAAGTACTCGGTAAAATAATTTGAGATATGGAAAGGTGTAAATTTGGTAGGCGAAGAAGGTTTGCATTGCGGTCGGGGCGAGATAATACACGGAGGGAGACGTAGGATAAAATATCATTGATATGGTAAGCGGTCATTCATAACAGAGCGAAGAAATTTCGAGCCAATGATTTTCTGTCAAAATGGAGACATCTCAAAAAATATCTAGTTTGTTGTTTTATAATTTGTTTGTCTTACACTTTGTAATCAGCTTCAATAGACTTCACACTGCAAACAATTATTTATAAATAAATAAAGCGCTCATGTTTTCTCTGTAGTCGCCTGGTTTTTTGCGTCTTTACAACACCTGGGCGTGAAAATTCCCGCCATTGTCTGCCTTTTCCTGAATTTCTCTTTCCGTCAACCTCTCTCACTCTCAGCCTCTTTCTCTCTCGATACGTCACAAGCGCTCTCTCTCTCTCTCTCTAACCCTTTATCTCTCTCTCTCTACGTTTCAAAATATGACGTCCATCATCCCATAGACCCGTTTCCTCGAATTCCGCGATTATATGCATGCCCGTCACACACATTCCCCACAGTGTTGTATATTCATACGAAAACACACGCATGCGCACGATATCTCACATCCTCCCTCCGGCTTCTCTCGCCTCCTCTCACTCCGCGTGGAATACCTCTTTATTAGTGAATTGATTGAATTGAATGCTATAGGAAACAACGAAATAGAGATTCATATACAATTTACGATTGAATTGTTTACAGTAAACATTTAAAATCGTACTGAAAAGACCTTTCCACTTTAAAAGTAAAAAGAGATATTCAGTCAATTGTTTAACCTCCTCATTTCCATGGTTAATGTAGCATGCTGTAATTAAAGCGGGAATATCATTTGAAGTTACAACACGATTTACGAGGATCTTGCAACAATATTCGAATCATACACACATGCTTACATACGCACATAAATACACACACACATATATAAATTCTTACACACACAAACACATCACACACACACACCAGACACATACATATATGAATTCACAAAAACAAAAATTCATATTACGCAAACACATACACACGATCATCAAATTTTGATAATGCTGAATAAATTATGGCACAGCCAACTACTTACATTTCTGCAATACACGAAATGTCTATATAAAGAGTATCATCCAACGCATGTAAGTGGGAGGGAAGGAAAAATGGAAGGGGTGCGTTAGTATTAAGTCGGTCGAGGCGGGTGGGTGGTCTGTTGGTCTCCGATCCGAGACCGAGAGACGGCGCCACTGATCATTAGGCTAGCCGGTGAGCGGCGTCACCCTTTGGTCTCCGTTGCTAGGCGACCGGCCTATCTTTCCCCATCAGGAAACAAGAGGGTGTCCGAGACATATGCAACTCCTTCCTATAGGAGGATCCCACAAATCGAAAATTGAGTAGAGGAGGGAGGGAGAAGAGAAGAAGACGAGGGAGTGAAGAAGGAAGGAAAGAGGTCGGCAGAACTAATTTAGCTCCCTCAGCCGTCACTTCATTCGCTCGACTATTCACCAAGTGGTAGAAGATGCCTGATATTGTCCCATCTAATATGAACGTGAGAAGAACAATGCTGACTCTACAATCAGCAAATAGAATTACCCCCGCTGAATCGTGAGACTAGTCCGACTAATAATGAATCAAAGGAGGTCGAAGAAAATGTACTCCCAGAAAGGGAGAAAGTTTCATAAAATTGGGAAGATATCTAAAAACTCAGTTTGTTGTTGTCTCGGAAAATAAATATGAGCCGAAGCCGGGTAATTATGACAAAATGCTGTTTCTGAATAAAAAAGTGGTTCCTAGTGTCAAATA
This sequence comes from Tanypteryx hageni, assembly GCA_028673005.1. NCBI lineage: Eukaryota > Metazoa > Arthropoda > Insecta > Odonata > Petaluridae > Tanypteryx > Tanypteryx hageni. Next base: position 112,822,789 of record CM054114.1, on the reverse strand, counting down.
ATTTCTTTCTTGATAATATATTAATTTTAGATTTAATATTGTAATATTAAAAATATTTCTGGTTTTTCTTTAGGTAGTTTTTGGTTACCCTCCCTTCTTTCCTCCCCTCATCTCCCTATGACCCGGTTAGGTTGTTTGAAAATATGGCAAACCTAACTATAATAATAAAGTATTTGGGGAATTGATAAAATTATTTAATAGCAATAGAAAATAGGTTTAAGTTATGCAGATTTCGTTTATATTACATGTCAAGTTCATGTAACAAATAAAAATAACAAAAGACGGTCCGGTTTTTCATCTATGAAATCGTTTTGTCCCGGTTTTGTCTCCTGAATATATGGTAAGCCTAACTTAGAACCAATACAGCACGGTTTTCAACTCTTCCTAGCGCACGCTTCACTCAGAAAGTCAATGCGGATAAAGACAAATTTAATAAATCATAACCCTTTAACCATACATGATATTCTACCGGCACTACATTTGAGGTGCAGAGTGGGGTAAACAGCCAAACTTATCATCTTCTTAACGTCTTTTAAAAATGTTTTTGTGGGGATGTAGACATTTACTGAGTCATATCCCCCAAGCTTCAACTTAATGGCATGTAAAATTTAGTTTGAAGCATTTCTTTTAATTTATCTTTCACTCTTTGTAAAATATTTTCTGCGTTTAATTATTCCCCGCCTCGAAATAATTCCGTTAACGCCATGAATAATATCATTAATGCCTTAGAATTTTGACACATACGACTGAGGCAAGTTTTAGCCAAATTCCGCATCAACTCGTGATGATTATTCATCGAACTGAAACAGAATAATTTATCAAAGGGCGACCGATTCGAGCGCTCGACGAGGCGGAACAATTAGGTCGACCCGAGAACCAAAATGAACCTCTTAGAAACGAATGCGAAATCGAGTGATGCGCGCTTTCGGTAGCCAACTCCCGCTGCTTCGCTACTTTATTTATTCATAGGCGTCGGTTCGATTCCCTCGGAAAACTTTCACGTTCGATTCTGCCACAATGCGCCGCGCGAAGGGGAGGAAAACGCGCGCTCGGTGGCGAAAGATCGATGTCGAGGAAAGCGGGGCAGACGAACGATAAAGAATACATCGAAAAAGTGAAAATCGATAACGGGACAGTCACGGGAGCACGATAGGGAAGGCGGAGGTGGAGAGCGGCGATGATCCATTTCTTTAGATAGGAAGGGAAGGTGAGAGAGGGGGATTGATTGATTATGTCTTTTATTCGGGGTGAGATTGAGACTGTGCAGCCCCGTCTTCCACCTAACCCCGAATTCATTACAAATTCATTACAGATGTATTTACAATGAGTTAATATATACTTACAATATGATAGACAGAGGAACGCTAGCCTTTACAATATGAAAGGTCGTAAGGAAAGAATTTACACTGTGGGAAAAATCAAGGATGAAGATGAAGTTTATCCGTGAAAAAAACCCATTGCAGGAAACCACCCGCACAAGAAGGGGGATGGAAAAAACCTGCGAAACCTACTGAGTAAAGCTAAGAACATGTTTACAACAGATATCAATGTATAAATTACATAATTCCAATTCAATAATTCCAAAATATACATTAGAAAATACAAGTAATTAAAACCAAAACAAAATATGTAGATTGCAAACAGAATCAAGATATTCTTGGACATTAAACAAACAAAAATGGAAGTAGTGAATGGAAACACACGTATATACATCTCATGGTTAAAGTTCCACTCGTTTAAATTTGAAACAGAATCAAGATATTCTTGGATATTAAACAAAAAAAATGGAATTTACATTTCATGGTAAAAGTAGCACTCGTTTAGAGGGAGAGGGGGGGAGGGAGAGAGGGAGGGAAAGGGAGGTAGACAAAGGGAGGGAGGGAAAGGGTGGTAGACAAAGGGAGGGAGGGAGGGAGAGGGGGAAGGGAGGGAGAGAGAGAGAGGGACGGGGGAGGGGGAAGGGATGGGGAGAGAGGGAGGGAGAGGGAGGGAGGGAGAGAGAGGGAGGGGGAGAGAGAGGGAGGGAGAGAGAGAGGGAGGGAGAGAGAGGGAGAGAGATAGGGAGGAATGGAGAGAGAGAGAGAGGAAGGGAGAGAGAGGGAGGGAGAGAGAGGGAGGAAGGGAGAGAGAGAGGGAGGAAGGGAGAGAGAGAGGGAGGGGGAGAGAGAGGAAGGGAGAGAGAGGAAGGGAGAGAGAGGAAGGGAGAGAGAGGAAGGGAGAGAGAGGAAGGGAGAGAGAGGAAGGGAGAGAGAGGAAGAAGAGAGAGAGAGAGAGAGGGAGGGAGAGGGAGGAGGGAGAGGGAGGAGGGAGAGGGAGGAGGGAGAGGGAGGGAGGGAGAGAAATGCAGAGGGAGATAAAGAGCACAGTAGTCCCTCATTTCGATGTCGTTCATCTTCTCAAAAATTTTCTAATGAGAAAATTCTACTTCTCGTTAAAATCGAACGCTTGATTCACAGAATCCCGGCGAGGGTAAAATGTAACGATCTATTAATATGAATTGTAGAGCATTTAGAAGGAACGGTGAGTCTCTCGAAAATTAACGAAAATTTCCGTACTTGATAAAGATTTCACCGTAGGAACTTGTATCAAATAGGGGCAAAATCAACACAAATGTTTTTAAAATGCAAGTCAAAGTCATGAATAAATCTTTAATACGTACGTTAACAGATAATCTACAACAATTTTTACGTCACGACGTTAAGTATTTATCGTTTAGAATAATTTTGAATGACACTGTTTTTGCAATCCCCTATTATCTGCTCATGTTGATACAACTAAATGTTTCAACAATATCCGAAAAAAGTTTTTTATTATAGATAGTTGAAGTAACGCCAGAAAAAGTCCAATACATACTTCGGTAACAACAATCAAGAGAGGTGATAATCAAGGAGATTAAGACATTTTTCAATATTGAAATGTTGCCGGGGAGCGGACGTAACTGCCACTCGTCAATCAAAAGCGTTACGCAGCGCGAAAATTAGGTCAACGCGTTTGACTTCCGATTCTTGTTGTTTTTAGTGCCATTTTCAAAAAAGTTCTTCCACCCATCTTTAGCGCAAAGTACTTACAGTCGTTAACGGGATTTCCTCCGATAAATTCATTTGCTCCAAACGCCAATCGCTCCAGAGAAAAAGATTACTCACCTGTAAAGGGAGGAAAAAAGTTTTTAGTAATTGATTTTTTTAAAGTGGACGATTTTTATAATAAAAATTTCCAAACATTGGTTTAATTTTCCGGACCATGCAATAAGGATAAAACATAAGATCACAAGAAAACGGTTACGGTTGACTCACATATTCATAAAATTACTTACTTTATCATATAAACTGATATTTTTTATTTACAGTTTTTGATAATTACTATTCAATGTTAATGTATTTACTTATAATGAAACAAGAATTTATATGTATGCATAATTTGATAAAATTTACACGCAACAAAAAAATTGAGATAAAAACAACTACGGCTTTTAACCTAGCAGTATATAAATATACTTCTACAAGTTCAATAAAACGAAAAAATAAAATTTTTATTGCCCCATTATTTTATCGATCTGACATCCACGGACCGAAGCACGTTGGAATACCTTCCGTTAACTTCGATAATTCCACTCCATAAAAAAATCGTTTCGTAACAATGTCGGGAGAGGTGATTTCGCAGAAATCCACGACAAAAACACCAACGCACCCGCACATACACACGCGCATTTGGCGGCATTGTGGGTCGTTCGTCAACGATGAGGGAGTACCTTATCCGAGGGGCGTGCGATACAAAAAAAGAAGAATAAGCGGGTAAATGGCTCATGAGCCATAAAAATTGGCGTAAAAGCGACAGACGGATCGAGGAGGGAGGAAATGCGTCGTTTCTGCTGCCTGGAAAGGGGCGAGTGGAGGTGACCAATCAGGATAGAGAGAAAGGGACAGGAGGGGTGGAAAGGACAAGCGGCGGGGAAAATGAGTCGGGTTGAGATAAGGAGGCTGGAGTCGCCGCATCGATCGTAAAAAATGGCACGCCATAAGTAGCCCGCCGATTCACTGAAGTGAAGCTATATTATATATATATATATATATATATATATATATATATATATATATATATATAATATATAAATGGATGGCAACCTACCTACAACGCCTCTCTTCCCACCCCACGCTTTCCTTCACCCACCACTCCTCTGCCTCCAACATCACCTTCCTGGATGTCGATCTCTCCATCCGGGAAAACAGAATTCACACCAGGGTGCACCTCAAGCCATCCAACCGCCTTAAATACCTCCACTTCGCCAGCTGCCATTTCCTCCACTGCAAAACCTCAATTCCCTACGCCCTGGCCCGCCAAGGGCGGAGAATCTGCTAGGACAGAGACTCGCTGTCCGAGTACTGCTCAACCCTCGAAAATGCATTTCTCCAGCGCGGATACCCGCCGGATCTGATCCGGGATCAAATTCGGTGGGCAGTCGCACCCACCACCCCTAACTATCACCCTAATACCCACACCATCACCGACACCACTCCCCAACTCACCCTAACTACTCTTTTTTCCCCCGGCATGCACGATATTTCGAGGAATATCCTAAAAGCCACCCACCCTATCCTCACATCCTCCCCCCACTAGGTTCCATTTCTTACACCACCGATCCTCTCCTTCCGCCGACCCCCCAATCTGGCAAACATTTTATGGAAAAGGAACCCCCAGCAACCACTCCCATGCACCCTGCCGCATCTCACCCCTGCGGTAAAACCCGATGTCTCAAATGCCCAATAACCTCCCCTGCAAGTCCATCTCCAGTCCCACCACAAACATCACCTACCCCATAACTTCTTCTATCAACTGCACCGCCCGTAATATCATTTACCTCCTGAGATACACCCAATGTCCCGCTTTTTATGTTGGCCTTACCAGCAATCCCCTCAACATCCGCATGAACGGCCACCTCAACAACGTCATTCATAAACGACCGCTACCTGTGGCCGTTCATGCGAACAATCACAACCTAAAATTTAATGACTGCTTCACGGTGAGAGAGCCATTCGCGCTCTCCCCGATAATGCTTCGACCCCCCACCTCCATCAGTGGGAACTTGCCCATATCCATCTTCTAAACTCCTTCACTCCCCCTGGCCTCAACCTTCGCTAACATTTCACTCATTTTTGGCCATTCCCCCACTCCCTCCGCATCCTCCAATCCCCGACTTTTCCGCTCTACCCTTCCACCCCCATGCCTCCACCCAGTGTCACTGCCATCAGTTGTCTCTCTCCTGTGCTGACGAAGGGATCGCCCCCGAAAGCTTCCGTTATTTTGTCTGTTCTACGTGTGTCACTCCGACACCCCCAGCAGCTCGCCAACCTGAAGTCATCTTATTGGTGAGTGCTCACTGGGCTTCCTTAGCCCAACATCTTGTTGCAATCTATTTATCCCACTTACCTTTCATTTTCCATAAGCATATATATATATATAAAATAGAGACTCTCGGATGAGGAAAATGAAACAAGAATTGACGGATAATTAAGGAACAGGAGAAATCGAAATCTACAAACATAAAAGATTCTTTATGTTCTAAATACACTTTGGAATGGCGTATTTTCCAAGCAGCAGTATCAATCCTTACTATGTACAAAAAGCATTACTATGATATACTATTGCTCTTCAGCTAAGTGAGACTTATCTAACGATTGAAAAACGAAATTTTCATTTTTTTCCGTTAGTGATTTCCTCAAACCCAGAAGCTTTAATGCCCTTAGCTTTATATCGAAGCGAATAAAATAACTGCAATCCTCGCGTTTCGATCACCTATAGTTATACGATCGATTACATTGCCACAAAAAGTTAATTTCCGGAAATTATTGGTATATGAGATAACACCGTGTAGGAACGATATCTTAAGGATATATAAAAGGAAGAAAAATGTTCGACGCAAAGCCATTAGTGAATTTATTCCGCGGAGAAAACGAGAGGAAATATTTGAAACCCATTTATTGAAGCAGTAGAATATATTCTTTTCCTCAAGGAAATTATAGTCGGAGGAGAGAGCACAAAATGTACAGCGCTCGTTCTTTCCCATCGCATTCCTTTAAACCTTCCGAGAATAAAAGAACGACCACTTGACTAAAAAGGCAAAGAAACTAAAATTTAAAAAAAATAAAAAATAATTACTAGGCATTTTTCAAACATAAAGAGCCAATTTACTAATAGAGGAGGAGGAAAATATGAAAAGAACAATTACGCACTGCAATGGGGAAGATAAGAGTAATCGTAAACCCTAAACAAAAAGTATGTCGGGAACTTATCTTCTAACTTGATGCGTCTTTTTTAGCCGAAGAACTTTTAAATTTAAAAAAGTTTTCTTAACTCGAATAAGTTTTTTCGATTCCGGATAAAGATCGATTTACATATCATTGCCAATCATTTTTATTTGCAAGTTATTATTTCATTGACTTTGATAAATTAAAATTTTCCGGGAAAATAATTAAATAAGCTAATTAGGAAAGCTGTGCAAGTATGTGCCGAAGCTCGTAATCAATTCATTTTAAACGAGATAATCGAATATTTTTATGATTATAAATCTTTAAAATTACATTTCCCATTTAAAATGCATTGAATGATTTGAAACAATGTATCACAAGTTCTCAACTCGCATGTATGGATTCGAACGGGGACGGGGCGAAAAAAGATGAAAAATTCAGCTTACGCCCGGTTGACGTTTTTCCGAAGGCAGACCTCTACATGAGAGGTGAAAGTATAGCAAAGATTAGCTTTTAAAGAGCAGAAGAAGACTCCTGGGAGATATTACCCAGCACCTAACCGACCTTGAAAACAAGTGGTCAAGGCGACCATTTGGCAGGGGGTCCGAATACGAGGCGATCAAAAGTGGCAAGAGAGGGAGAGGATTGGAGATGGAGGAGAGGGAAGGAAGAGAAATTTGCACGTGGAGGAAAAGATTGAGAAAAGAGAGAGGAACGGGAAGAAGCATGCGAAGAGACAAAGATAGGCAAGGGAAAGGTAGAGGGAGGAGTGGTATGAGGGTCGGAGGTGATGGAAGTGGAAGGAAAGAACGAAGATGAAAGAGACAAAAATAATGAAGCAAAAGATTGAGAAGTTGATTATACAAATTCGTGCAACTGACTTATAATAAACCAGGAAAAAACACTATTTTTATTTCCCATTTATTGAAATTGTTAAAAACCTTTAACCTTAATCCAACGTCATCTGTTTATATTTGGCCAAGGCGAAATCTAGCAGGTATAATTTCAACTAACAATGGAATTTAACATGGTGTTTATTCCGACATTTGTTACAGTTAAATTCTGGATATGTGGTGAATGAGAACGTCAGAAAAAATTATATAGAAAATAGAAAATAAACGGTAGAGATCAGAAAGAAACCAAAATCTTCCACAAACTCTCCATGCGATTGCAATTTTGACCGCCAGCGATCCTATCGATGAGCATGTCGCCCCCTACGTCGAAGCTATTGTTGTTCGATAATAGGGAGAAGAAGGCGGCGAATTGAGAACGGTGTGAAGAAGGGTGAAAAGATGATGTTCTCAGAACGTGAGAATTTGTCGATGGGAAGAGTGAGAGAAAATAAAAACAGGAGATCGAGAGGTAAAGGTGGAGAGAGGGAGAGAGAAGTGAACAGAAAGATAAAGATCTCTATTTGAGCGAGATTGGGGCAAGAAGATATACCCTATATACTCTGTAACCTAAAACATTCCAATCAGAAGGAGGGAGAGAAGTAGAAGAAAGCAGAGAAAGAATGAAGGGGGAGAGCTTTGGAAGGAGAAAACAAGGAAAAGGGGATGCCAATGACAAAGATATTAAAAGGAAGGAAGGTCGAATACAGTAAACCCTTTCATTTATCAGATGCCTCTAGACCGGTTTGTTCCGGTTAATCCGATAATTCGGTTTATCAACATGTCTATAGTACACGCACAAATGAAAAAATACGTAGGTATTTGGAAAGTAAAGAAAACGCTTAAAGAAAAGTGTAACGTTATGGTATACATTAAGTTTACAAGTGCTGTGCTACGCATTAACACTTTTATTAGATATAGGAAACGTACATACAGAATGTGTGTTCGCTTTGCGGCGTTAAAACTTTCAAATTATAAACTTTTAAAATTGCCGGTTAACCAAAATTCCGGCTATTCAACACCCAGTTTATCGAGAATTTCCGGCACAAATAAAATAAGATAAAATTCCGAGAGTGAAGTGAGATAGGGAGAAATATTTAAGGCCAGAAGGAGAAGATGAAGCGCGAGTTTTAGAACAAGAGGCTCAAGGGAGCAGGATGGGAAAGAGATGGGCAGAACTAGAGAGATGAAAAGGTGCGAGAGATAAAGAGAGGGAAGAGAAACAAGTGGAAGAGGAGATAAGAGGCAGAAGGGGAGGAGAGAAGGAAAGAGTGAAGGGGAGTGAAGTGAAAGAGGGGAGGGTAGTGGTCTGTTCGGTCCAGCCGTTGAGGGAGTTCAACAGCCTCCTGTAGCCCCGACGCACCCAAAAACCCTCTCCATGGCCTATCTCATTCCATTCCATCTCCCTCTCCCCAAATCCCCCCTCTCCTCGTACGCACACACAAAACTCCTTCCGCTCCTCCCTTCTCACCTCTTAACTCTCCCTCCGATATTCTCGTCCTCTAAAAAAATTTCCGAGCCACAATTACTTTTCTGTCTTGCGTCCACGTGCATGTCCTCTGTGAAACCCCTTTTGCTCGCTTCTCGATATCTTGCCATCCCCCTCTCTTTTCTCTCTCTTTAACTTCTCTTCTCGAACTTCCCCTGGCAACTGCACATGAAGAGCCTTAGTGAGACCCGCCATTCCGGTCTTCTGGAATGACTGTTGAAAATAAAAACCAAACGAGCCGGATTGACTTTGGTGATGCGCGAAAAAAGAAAGAGAGAGAGAACGCGAAGAGATTTACGTAAATTATTTTGGCAGGGCGCATCGATATAAAATTAGCAAGCGCGTGGGTGAAGAAATTAAATTAAAAAACGTCTGATTTTTAGGATACAGGTTCTTTCGACGGTTTCTTAAAATTAACAATATTTATTTTTTATCTTAAGTACTTAAACGACATGTAGTCATTTACAAAGAGCTTCTTAAACATTTAGAAAGAAAATCACAGGCATCCATCGAACCCGCGTCCTTGAGGAAGACACACTACCCACCCCATGCATTCTCAAAGAAGAATCTCTGCAATTTCCGATTTCCTCGTAGATTACTTTTGAATTTAAGGAAGCAGACGAGTCCTATGTTAAAGCAGCCCTTGTATCATTAATAACACAGCAGCAACAGTTAATGTTCTTTTTAATCTCTAGAAATATATCTCAAAAATATGTTTAAAAAATAAAGTTTATTTACCATGGCAAAAATACAACTACTTGAGGAATTTTTATTTAATGTGAAAGCTTTAGATTGTGTTGAGTCAATGAATTTCAAAAAGAAACATTTTTAAAAGTATAACTTCCTTCTAAACTTCAGCTAAATTTCTTCCCATGAGTTTTATCCACAAAGTTGAGGGTAGCGCCATAATTTCACCATTTTAGCCCGTCGGCTAAATAAAAGTGTAACCATTAAAAGTTGACATTATTTTTATCACGGAAAGCAGAAAAATTACTTAAGTATAAAAGTTTTTAGGACAACATACTCGCTTCTTATAAATTGTTCAATGAATTATTGATCGAATAAAATAAAGAAAAATACGATTAGATTAGAATTAACAAAAAATAATTTGAAACGATCAACGGCCTCACGAAGTAAACTGCGGAGAATACGAGAATATAGCAAAGGATTTATGCGAGGTGAAAAATTCATACTCTTTATGGTTAATAAAAAATAAAATGAATAATAGCCTAAACAGATAATTCGTAGCAATGGAGGAGAAATTAATTTAAACGGACGAAGAAAAGAATAATCAGTGTGTTCGAACATTTTTTTATTTTAATTTTTAAAAATTTAAAAATAATGTAACTTGGTAAATTTCTAAAATACTTTTATTAGGGGGACTTGATCTAGATTTCAACGCTTTTCGTTCATCGATAAATTTCAATAAAAACATATCCCGTTATTATTAGGAAACCAGCTATTCGAAGCAGTTACATAACAGTAAGACGTTATATGAACTAGGTACCAGAATTTGAACGCCGTTCATACAGTTTTCACTCCAACAATAGTACACCCATTACCCCTTCGTGGTTAACAATTAAAACGGGAAACACTAAAGGAAAAGTATAGTACCTTTGACGAATTCATTCGGCAAACATTTCGCTAGATTACAATCCGCCTTCGGATCCGCTTTGTCCTCGTCACTTTAACGTCACCGCGTGACGAAAAAAGGCGAGATACAAGCGCGAGAGTGCAAATGAAAGCCAGACAAACCGTTGGGTTCCTCGCCGCCACGCCCCACTGCCGCCGCCGAGCGGAGCGGAAGCTTTTAAGACTAGACGAGCGATCGTCGGCCGGGCGGAAGAGAAAAAAATCTAGCACGCCCTCGAACCTTCAACTGTTTCATCCGGAGACAGAAAAAACAATAGTGTGAGCACGAGCCAAAGGAAAAGACTAACCACCATTGCTGTGAGTGAGCTAGTGAGGAGAGGGAGCGGCAAGAGGAGAGAGGGGGAGAGAGGGCGGACGGGGTGAAATGAGAAGGGAAGGAATCGACACCACGATGTGAACGATCAAACATAAAAAATGCGATTGCCTTAATTAAAGTAATAGAGAGGCAGAGAAAATTAAGGGGACTTGCAAAGAAGTGTGAGGTAGCAGGGGAGGAAGAGAGACGTAATAAGGGGTCTATACGATAATAAATATAGAAAGATAGAAGTAGTAACTAGAATAAGAGGGAAGAAGTTAGCTAGCAAATAATGGAATGTGACGAAAAAGAAAAGGAAGGGAGAGAAAGGATACGCCTGCACACACAACAATAAAACGTGAAAAAAGGGGGGACTAAAGTAATATCGCAAAAAGTGGCCAAGTATATGGGCGGAGCAAATTATGGTCGACTCTGAAGACGGCGGTCAATCAAAAATTCGGTAATCCGGAGTTTTATTTTCCGCTTGGAGAAACAGTAAATTAAAAAATGCATAATCTGAATAGACGAACTACAGTACTGAATGAAGTACAATAACAGTAGCAAAAACTGCGCCATTATATATTCAAATCTCTCATTCTATAACACAAATTCTATGGAAAGAAAACACTCGTACTGGCAGCAGTCAGAAATGAGACTAATTTTTAACTACATCCATTGAAGGTAATTTACGGTAACAGGTAAGTGGAATTGTTTCGTCGAAACAATAAAAAACCACAATTCAAAGCATATTTTCAACACATTTTTTACAGGCGAATGAAAGGATGCGCCGGTTAAAGAGACTACGACCGACTCAAAATCGTTTTATTTGCTTCCAAAACACGTTTACCAACCAGTGAACATTTCGTCGGCCTTGGCGTATTTTTTCGGGATGAGCATAGTAACAGAAAGGAACCGCGGATTAATTACTCGCATCAAACGAAACGAGAAAACGAACAGGAGAAATTTTCAGAAAACCCGTCAAACAAAGCCAGATAAAAATAATCTCGCACAGAAATTCACTCGACTCGAATCATGCATTTCCCGCCATCCCTCCTGATGGTTGAAAAGCCTCCTCCGGCGCACCTGTGGAATGGCGCTACATTCGCCTCGTGCCCACGAGTGCGTGAAGAGGACGAAGAACCCAGCACCCAATATCACGAGCGAGCAGTTTCAAGAGAGAGACGAAAGGCAGGAGAACAAAGAAAAGATGGCGAGACAGGCGTCGAGAGAGAGAGAGAGAAAAAACAAGAAATGGATTCGCCTCGAAAGAAATGCCAATGAAATGACATCGGTGATTTAAAGGGTTTTGTCTTCTGCGCGCAACCTCAGGCTGTGGTAAATGGAATCCTCCTGGCGTCGGCGGAATGTCGACGAAGAGAGAGGTTCTAACAAGATGGATGAACGATATCCCGTGGAAAACGTTTAGTCGGAACCTATTAAAATATCGAATGTAAATCGCTTTAGCCACTGAAAAAGAAAAATCGAAGCGTCGCTCGGAGGCGCCGCAGGATTTCTGGACACAGGTGTATCTCTACCAAAGACTCACATTTAATGAAGCGTCTGTTTTATGGAGATTAATCTCATGAGAGAAAAAATTGAGTGAAATTATTTCGTAATGCAAAGCCTTAATAAAATGGAACGCAGCCACAAAGTGTCGGTTCACACGTAGCTTGATAATAACCTAGGAAGCACGAATTAAAGAGTGGCATATATTTTTAGTTTTTTTCCAGAATATAATCGCCAAGATTATCTCAAGCACTCACACAAATCAGTGTCTGCATATGAATGCGATAAACCCTCGAATAGACGCATATCGAATATCCGAAATGTCGGTTAACCGGAATTTATAAAACTTGAAACTTTTTATACTGTATTACGTACGCCCATATGCGCAGTTTTTACTTGTCCTATACCTAGACGTATTGCAGTATTTTACACCTACATATAAACTCAATTCATACGATAGCATTAAATGACATGTTTTCGTGTAAATAGGCATATCGATCAAACGAAATAGGCTCGGTCCCAAGGTATTCGGTAAATCGGAAGTGTACTGTATATACTACATAAATAAAAATACTCTCCAGTAAGTGCACGTTCTATTTATTACGGGGTATGTCTTCCTTGGCGAAATAACCTCATACTGTGACAAAAAAGACGGGGGAACTCGTAAAAAGGAGAGATTCTCGGTTTACGTAACGACGAAAAATCCGTGATCGGATCGTGCACTTTTTGCATGCGGTTCCCGGGTGGGGAAGTCTCCGATGCAATAGCCACGAGTGCAATCCTTTTGGATGTGACATTTGGTTGGGGATAACGTACAATGGAGAGGTAGAAAGGCGGAAATAAAATGTGCACGCGACTGACTCCCGCATGCCTTCCTCTGAGCGATCCCTTCACGGTCAAGGGATATTTAGGACTCGCGTCCATTCTGATGGCCAGCTGGAGGATGTTTTTTATGAACCTCCGTGAAATGAAAGTTCGTTATTTTTCTGGATTGCAAAGACAGAATGGCATGAGGGTACCGTAAAAGTATATGATGTTCAAGTTTTTACGGGCAACGATACAAACTATAAATCGAATTTTCAATAAATGATTAACATTTATGTAAATATAAGGTAACACATTTCGTCAATATTTCTACACGTTGATCTATTCTAATATTGTATTATATTTATATTCCGAAAACACTTGAATGTCATTCTCTTTGCTCTAACCACAGTAAATATATGCACAAACAAATAAAATCGGCAAACAGTAACGGTAAATTAGAACCACGAAGTAAAGTTAAGTAATATTTTATCATTATAATTTCCTCATCCGGAGCAAAAACTTCTGCGAGCTTCAAAAACGGGTATTTCGACTTCGCGCTAGAATACGATTCACAAAATCGAATAACCTCAAATTATATTTTCGTCGATAAGAACGGATCGTGATTAAAACTGATCTCTCAGTAACTCTTCCAGAGCTCTCCTAACTTTAGTTTTTGTATAATTAGTTCACGATGCTGTTCGCCAAAATTTTACACAAAATTAAAACAATAAAAGGGGTAAATAATTTGACACAAGTGCACATTCAAAATTGATTTATCGTTCTAATGCGTTATGCCTCGTTTCTTACTGAAAGCCATTACTGATTGACTCAAGTAATCTTCAAGGTAATCGCAGTTAGAAAAATTATGATTTTCGATTATACTTAGAACCTAAGACCGAAAAATTACAAGCCATAACTATTTGAAATGAGCAGTTAGTTTACGCAGCCCTTTTCATGCATTTGTGGGATGTCTGTATTTATTTTTCCTGTGGCGATGGAAATAAACACGATATCTGAAACTTCATAAAAGCGAATTAGTTGAGCCACTTGACCGCTAAAAAATCGAAGTTAAAAGTAAATCGTTCTTATGCATTTAGTAGTTCAAACGAGACTCGCATGTCTATTTAAACTCGAGCTTATACAAGCTAAAACCTCTTCGCCCACAGGGATTCGAACCCACGACCATATCCGTCGGAGGGAAGCAGGTGTCTAACCGCCCAGTTTCCCAAGGCCGTAATTTTCGATACCATCTCAAAGAAACTCTGTCACGAGTCGAAACGATCGGTTCGATTTGATAATCGATTTTTTTCTATGGGAAGGTCGTTTAAAAAATAAAACTCTTCAAGGGCATCTCTGAAATGGCGTTCGTAGCGATGTTTTCGCCAGAATCACTTATGCGCGTCAAACGGGAGTGGCATTCGAGATTTTTTTAGCATCGGTCGTATTCTAAAAATGACAAAAAAGGGGCAAAGCGAAAATTGGCCGCGAAAAAATGAGATTTTCCCCTACGCGCAACAGGTTACGGCATACATATATAAAGAATATGGAGACACATTTTCAACGCACCAACTTCTACCGCTTATATTTTATCATGCAAATGAAGGATATGGCGATGTTCTCCCGGTCGACGTTACGTAGGTGTGGAGCTGGCCGGTGGCCAAAAATTCGGCATTGCCGGCTCGCTGTCCTCATAACGGATTTTTCAAGAGTCTCACTCGGGAAGAGAAAAAAGACAAACGAAACCAGTGGAAAGCTATGCAAAAAAGTTCGACGGGGAACTCAATCTCTCAGATATTCGCCCTGGAGTTAAGGAATGGAAGGGGGAAGTGGATGGAAGAGAGGTGAGGGACAAATGGCTGCACGTGCGCGATATGAAGGACTCAAGGAGAGAGGCTGGAAACTAGAGGAGAGGAAGGGAATAAGGAGAACGGACGAGTTGAGGATTTAAGACATATAAAGCACTTTTTTCGGACAAGTTTTAGACGGATGAGAATGTTTTTCCATGCATCTGTATGTTATGGTAGGCAACTTCATTTTAAGCATGAGAAAACATTTCATGAAATGTCTCAATTCAACGACCGTACATATCGGAGAATCCAAGAGAAAACTTGGTCGAGTCAAGGTAATTACGAAGAATATTATGAGAAAAACATACAAAAACCTAGAAACATTTAAAAATATTTTATCAAGCAAAAGATTAAACCTGGCGGAAATAAAATACCTGAATTTGCTTTATGGTGACTGCACTCTACGTGATGCTACAATCACATATAGGAATAGTACTTAAATAAGCATAAAACTGAATAAAAACAACTACTTTTGTTAAGCTTCACCAAATATATTTTAACGGATTTGGAAGAGAAGTGATTCACGTGTTCGGCTACCAATGCTAGAGTCGTGGGTTCGAATCTACCGAGGGAATGGTCATTTGTCCTTGTCATTAAACCTTATATAACAGAATTAACCGGCGAAACTTCTTTGTGCTGCATACATTACTTTTAATAGTACTATTATAGAAGAATAAACGAGAAAGTAACGAGCTAATTATTAATTAATGCGCCAACAAATTTTTCTGTCGATTTCGATAATTCATTACAACACCACATGAGAACTACGCAAAAATTTGTTTCCTTTTTGATTAAAGAAGAATTGGAAGGTAGCATTTGTTATGTTTGCACTAATTCATTCTAAAATACATATTATGTGATAACGGGAATGTCAAACTTGACTAAGACCCGCAAGAGACTTCACTATCCAATAGCAAGTCGTTACCGTAGTCACAACATTAGTACTTATTTTTTGTTGCTGCCATCTGTTGCATGGAAATATGATGGGTGGAGTCGAGATCAAGGGGTTAATGAGAGATACCGAAAATTCATATCGTAAGAAAATCTCCGGATAATATCTGGGATAATTTTTCTTCGTTTTTTCAACTTCGTACATATGGGCAGCATCCTCGTAATGAAAAATCCGCCAATTACCTGGCATTTGGTGAAATTTCGCGCGAAAAGAGAGAAATGAATTAACTCGTCAAATCTCATTCTAGCCCCCTTGTCAAATTAGGAGAATGGGAACCCCTAAAACGTTACCTCCTCTCCGCTTGAAACTTCATTGAGTGCATAGACCCACTTAACCAGGTATCCGTGTTAAATCTGAAATTCCATCAAAGAATGCTTTTCCAAAAAGCCGACGGCTTTGCCCTTAAACGCTTATGTTCCCGCCGTTTCCGCGTGCAAGTCCATCTGTTACGGTCGTGACTCTTTTCACTAAATCGTTCCAGCATTTCCAGAACACTAGGTTATTGGCTTCGTTTGACGACTGAGACGATGCCTACCTCGAATAATGACAAGGCCTTCGAGAGTAATTACCATTTACTACTAATGCCAAAAGTATACGATAGCAAACACATGCACGAAGGTCCACGTTCTTAAAGACAAGATTTTTTCACCTTACCAGAGATCATGTTATATTTTAATAGAGCATTCGACTCATATTGGTAGAAGGAATGACGCAGGTTTTAACTAAGAAGACGCTATAGAGATGGTATTTAAAAAAATAAACAAGTTATGCAAGTATACAGCGTATCTTAAATGGGCGCGTTTTGTGCAATGGAGTATTTTAAAGAAATTATTATATAAACGTTTTTAAATTTTAGATTGTTTATTTTTGTTAGCAACAATAACTAAGTAACCATGCAATATTTTTTTTTAAGTTCAACTCGAATTAAGACATTCTTGTTGAATTTTCTTGGTAACGGCCACTCTTACGATAAAAACAGGAAAAGAAATATTTTATTAGTTTTAAAAGTTTTATTTGAAAACTACCTGATATGACCAATACTTTACGAGATAGGACGGAAAAAGCGATGTTTGTCACCAGTCAAGTGGTACCCCTGATTGGTTTACGTGATTCGTTTATGTGATTTTCTATTGCCTTTGACTGTGTCTTTAATATCAAATTTCATGAATGTCCGTTCGGTAGAAGTGAAGACCGAGCGTGCGGACGGACGGACAGACCGAAGCTAATAGGTGCTCATGCTGAAAGCGAAACGCGCCTAAAAAGAAAAACTTATTTCATAATAAGCAATTTTGGGAATTTTTCTGCACATTTTTATAAAGCAAATGAACCGTGTTTGCATAACAGCAGCACTAAAATCAATGAAACGCGACTCTAAAAACCTAATTCGCTAATAAATTCCGAAGAAAGAGCGTTACAATTGCATTTAAGCATAAATCTGCGAAAACATGAAAATTGAAAAATGTGAATAAAATGTTTAAATCGTAGCCAGAAGAAAACGTTTCTTAAGCCGTTTTGAGACAGATACTAGCGACGAATGGAAGAAAACGTTCCTGGACAAAACTGCGCGAAAAGTGGATACTTTGGCGTGATTAAACGGGCGGGGTGAGAGAAAGGAGATTTATGGTGTCCTATAAAGGGCGGGGATTCTGCGCTCGCCGAGAATTTAACATGAATGGCCGTATTTTTTATGGCGCGCGATTCCAAGAACGTTACGGCAGATGGAGCAAATTTGAATTTAGATGGGCAGCGCCCTCGAAAGTCTTTACTATGACACGAAAAGATTTTTGGCTCTGACATCAGTTCTGCGGTTAGAAGCGAGGAGAAAAGGGAGAGAAAGGATAGAGGAAAATGCTGACAGGGAGAGAGGAAAATGCTGGCAGGGTGAGAGGAAAATTCTGACGGAGAAAGGGAGGAAAACAAAAAAGGTAAAGAGAAAGGGAGGAAAGAGGGATAGAGGGAGAGAAAGACAGGATGATATGGAGGAGAGAAAGGAAGAGATAAAAATGGAGAGTGGAGAGGGAAGAGAGAGGGAGGGCGAGAAGGGGATACAGGAGAGGGAGGAAGGAGAAAGGAGAGAGGGAGAGAGAATGATGGGAAGAGAGAATTAAAAGAGGGGTATAGGTAGAGACAGAAAGAGGGAGGGAGAGATAGATAGATAATCGTCCTTATTCGGGAGAAATTTAAACCATAAGGTCCATTCTTACATTTAACCCTTCGCCATTATAATAAACATAAGAAAAAATAAAATATGATATTACAATACACATTACATAAACAGTATATAAATCTTTCAAAGTAAAAAAGATAAAATTGAAGACAGATTTGAGTTTGTGGGAAAACCTAGGTTAAAACAGGCTTGTCCTTCCTAGTAAAACCCACGCAGGAAAACACACTGAGAAGGGGGGTGTGAAAAACATGCGAAAACCCTAGATAGTGTATATGTTACAGTAAAGGTACGTAATCGGGAAATGTGTACATTTACCGGTAAATGTGCACATTTACCACCAAGCTCGGTAAATTTAAGTTTAAGTTTCCAGAAATATGTATTATCCATACATTTCCCGGTAAATGTGCACTTTTACCAATGTGCCTGTAAATGTGGAAACAAGTAAGAATGAAATGCTACACTTTAATTCCACTGCTATATATTAAGATGAACGCTTCCCAACCCGAGGGGGGAATACAGTAAACGTGAGGAGGAACCAAAAACCCTTTGAGTAACCTACACAACCCGGTGAGGCCGAGTAAAATTTGCCTTCATGTTCAAATTTAGTTGTGCACATTTGCCACGAAATTTACACAATTATCGGACAACGCACATTTACCGTACTTCTAAACTGCAACAGATGTTCGCGAGGCCGCCAAGTCGTGGCCTGTGTTGCGACGTTTATCCACATTTACCAGTGTCTCTAGGTAAATGTGTACATTTCCCAAATCCAATCGGTAAAAGTATGTTATACTTATATTTACCGAACTTTATGGTAAATGTGCATATTAACCGGGAAATGTACACATTTACCGGATTAAGCACATTTACCGTGGCATATATATGGCAATATAATATTACAACATTAAATAGAAAGGAGAAAGGAGGGATACAAAGAGGGAGAGAGAAAAAGATGAACAAAGGAGGGAGAGAAAGAGGTAGAGAGCGAAGAGGTAGGGGGGAGAGGAGAGATGGATGGAGAGAAAGAGAAAGAAAAAATAAAAAAGAAGGGAGAAAGGAGGGGAAAGGGATAGAGAGGGGAAGAGCTGCCTGTCTGGACTCGTGTGTTCTGCGTTTCTTTATGGGATGGGAAACGCTTGAGGGAACCAACCAATATTCCGCAAGAGGGGTGGGAAATCACGCAGTAGGGAAGCTGGCCAAACGAATAAGAGGCGCGGGGTGGTTTTTTTCTGGTCTCCCAAAAAGTACTTCCACGAGAACAGGGTCGACGGAAGAGGGGGAGAGAGAGCGGGAGATTTACATTTAAAGGGCAGAGGTAAGTTGGATATGTAGGATGCTTAATTATCCTGTTCCCTTTCACTGAATGAGATTTAATTCGTTCCGTCACATATCAAAATGAGAGGGCAGAAAAACGAATTGAGGTGAGGATAGAGGGGCGAGAAAGCTGTGGCAGTGTTCTACGTTTCTGAAAGAGGTAATTTTTATTTAAAGAGTATTATACCACTACCGTGACAACTGTATTCCTTGATGTAAAATGCTTATTTTTGGAATTTAATTTCATAAAAAGTTGTAAACCCATACTAGCACACTTAGTGGCATTCGATATTAGATAATATAAAGAGAACGACCATTTCTTTTCCTATAACAGTTAGAAAAGTGTTGTGAATGCCAAACTTTCATCTTTGACACCGGGAAGTCGCCCGTTTTATGTTTACCTTCATTATCTTTTAGATTCAAGCCAAAACACGAGCTTCATGGATCATTTTTGAATTTCACGCTTGAATAAATGCACGAACAACTTAATCGGGATAATATCAGCATCGAAGTTATTTAAAGTACTACTACCAAACTAGATAAATTATTGCTATTAAGAATCATTATTATTTTCAAATATCTAAAACTTAATTCATCATTACTATTTTCCTGAAAGAAGTAAGTTTCGATAATCCCGGCCAAATCAGCATATAAAATTCCTCCTCGCAATAAAACCTAACAACGATTTGACTTCTCTTGCATATCTGAATAATTCCCAACAGGAATGCAAAGAGGGAAAGCGACAAAACAGCGAACAATAATTGACATATAACAAGTGTTTCGGTCTCGTAATTATTTTTACCAAATTCTCATATTTTTCCATGCTGTTCATGGGATAAATATCAAAACAGGTACATAGGAAATAATATTACCTTAACCTAATCTTGAATATGTCATTCATATAGAATCACGCGACAAATACAGCTGCTTCATAACCCCCGTTTGCCGCGTATTATCTTCCTTTGTCTTTATACGCGAATTTGGTCGGCATCCGACGACTCATTGCGATTGCTGCCACCAACGCAACGCCATCGAACGTACACGTTACTTCGACAACCTATCAAAACGAATGCTCCGTAACAAAACCCACGCGACCGGAAACTTGACGCTCCCGGATTTGGTGTCGTCCGGGAAACGTCCAATCTCTTTCGGCTTCATATGCAAAACCATCCCACATCCTCCACCCACACAAAACCCCAACTCGAGCTCGTTTAGCAGTCATCGCATACAAAAGGGTCAGGCAGTGCAGGGTTGCGAAAAAACAAACTATATCGAATGGTAACGAAAGCAGCAGACGCTCTCGTTATGAAATGGAGGCAACCGTCCGATGCGCAAAATTGCACATCGCCCCCGATAAGCAATAACACGTGCGCGTACGATGACGCCTTCCCTAAATTCCTCCCGGTCAGCAAAAACGCGTGCGTGTGGCTCAACGCAGCGTGACGCAACGTTTCTGTCGTGATAAAGAGAAGGTAATCCACTCGCCAAGTGAGAAAAAAAACATTCATGCCCGTTTCAATATTTTCCCAATGATTAAATTTGAATTTATCCCGCTGATGATGCGGCGAAGAATCTAAGAGCGTTCGAATGGAAATTCATTCCATTCCGTATTCTGAAACGTCGAAAGCCGCCGCGGAACTATGCGGTGACGAATCAATCGTTTGGTTTTACGGTTAACGGCAGAATAAAAATGCTAATGGAAAGAAAATCTCTCCCAACAAAATCTTAAATTTCAAACGAATGTAAATTTCGGCAATTTGGAGGTGGGCGTCGTCGACCAAGCGATATCCCTTTTCTCAAATAAAAATGAATCCAATGTAAATAATGTGGCATTGAACGTAAAGGTTGAGGTCTTTATTTCGAAACAGCTCGAGCCGGGGGCCGTTCAAAGACAGCCCTCTCCTTCAAGAAAAGGTTGCAATCTTTTTAACTTTTTTAACACGCGGCGGTACATTTTCATGCGAGTTTCTCATTAATATTACATGGGAACGGACGAGAGATGTTCACACAGCCTGCCGCTTTTGTTTAATGCACAAGATTCATTTCAATAATGTTATTCCTCATGAATCGAATACACATAAATATTAAAAGATGTAAACCGCAATTGGAAGTAAAATATTGAATTGAAATATCTCCTCCGCCACCCCGAAAAGACAGCAAGAATCACAAAGCGTGCACTACAATTAACATTGAGGAGATTACATCAATGCATTGCATATTATTCAATTTATCTGTATTCTACGTCATTTGCAAAAGCATTAGGAGACTTTATCAAAGAAAAGAGATCCTCCTTAACCTCCTTAACCCTTCCAACACAAGTCTCCATCTTAGTTTCCGCCATTATTTATTATTTTTACCCATATCGGAGAATAGAATGCGTGCAAAAAGAGGACAGAAGAGGAAATATAACAAAGAATGAGAAAGAGAGCGAGTGGATGGAGGAAAAGACAAGAGGGAGAAATGGTAGCGGGCAGGATTTTCGGAGACGGAAGTGAAGCAACCCACACCGGCGGAATTCCTCAAAAAGACTGGAGAGACGGACAAGGACGCCGACTGGTTAATTCGCCGACAATCTCTCTCTCTCTCCGAGAGGTGTAGGAGATCCCGTTACCTCAGACTCCTACACAGGAAAAGATGGAGGGCGCGATGAGGTTGGAAGCAAAAGTGGAGAGAAAGGGGTTCGAAAAGAGAGAGATAGAGAGAGGAGATAATGAGGTTGAGAAAGCAAAAAGAGAGGATAACAAGTGAGGGAAGAATTGCGGAGAAAATTACATAAGGAGTTTTTCTCCACCGACTGCCACCATTCTAGCGGAGTAAAGAATCGCAGATGAGACGTATTGCTGGTTGCCTACTACATTTGTAACATCCTGCACCTTTTAGCGATTTTTTCCAATTACTCCCCAGCAGTCGCTCATAGATCCATATCTAGCCCTCGTATAGATCAACCCATCCCAACAATTTAGCTGCTCTAATGTAAGTTGTAGGATTCCAGATATATTTCCCATACAGACGGACGAACAGACAGACAAACCGAATACATGGGCGTTTTTTTTAAGAAAAAGCGCTAAAAAGAATTTTTTTAAGTGACAAAAATTGATGGAGGGGAAGATAAAGAAGGTTGGGATAGTTAGAGAGAGGAGATAATAAGAGGTTGAGAAGTGAGGAAAGAGAAAAATGTCATGGATGAGGGAGATGAAGAGGTAAAAAAGGTACGAAATAGGTAAAAAACGAAAAAAAGGCTTTAAGAGGGTTTTAAGGAAAGGGCGATGAGAGTAGGCCTAATATAAAACCGCAGTTAATGCAAAATACGCAGAGAATTTGAATTCTAGACGGCAGGACGGAAATATTTAAAAAAACAGGTTTGATACATCTCGCCGCTGGAATTCTCGTCTCTACTGCTAAAATATCCACTCTAATTGGCAATGAAATCAGCGGAACTAGACGCGTATTTTATTTACTTGCGGTTCTTCCTCGGCCACTGCGACTATGAAGTGGTATGAAATACGCGATGAACTAGATCTGCGATTCTCGACCGGTTTGTCGCTGCGTGCCGTGCCGGAGACCAATGCATGTCGAGGTGCGTGTATTCTGGATCTAAATAAAACTCGCTGGTTGTCGACTGGGAAAGGAGGGCGCTCTTTCAGCCTTCTCTACACGAGAACAATTTCCTAGTAATCGTTTACTGCAATAAAACGATTACCAATTGTCCCAATGCCAAAAGTAATTGCAACCGAGGGGGGTTATTTGGCTGGAGATAAATATGAACGTGCACAGAGGGATGGGGATTCTTCACGATTCTAATGACATCTCAGAGGTGATTATGATATTTTTTTTAATTTTCATTGCGTGTCCATGAAATTCAAGCACGCACTGAATTTTATGCGTGTGAGAAATAACGGAATTATTATCCAACCAAGTCAAGACCACCTTTTTAAAAAAGACATACAATTTCTACTTTCAAGACGAAATTAATTTATGTTTTATATTACGTGTGAATTATCAAAGGTAAATGCGTACAATTTTACCAATAAAACAAGACAATCGAAACAGAACTTATGATGCCTACATATATATATGTGTGCGTGTGTTTTGGACCCCGTCTAAGCTGAAAAAAACCCAAAGCTGCTTCCGGGGTTCGAACAACCTCACCTCACCATCGAAGTAAAACGAGTGATTTAGTCACCTCGGCCATCAGAACGTTGCAATAGCGATTTGATGTGTATCTCAATGCGTGTGGGAAAATAGACGCGTCCAACATAGCAACGAGATTAAACAAACTATTGTCATTGTTTAATAGAAGTCCCTTTATTTTAATGTGGATTTGTATTAATAGCATTCCTACGTTTTTTGAAGGAATATTTCTGCTAATAATTGTAAGTTTTTATTTATCTTAAAAAGTTTTTATCTTTATTCATTTAAGATTATTATAAAAACTGTTTTCCCTACGAGTTTCATTAAGAATTACGTCTAGAAATCAAGGTACTACATGTAAGATTTTGATGAATTTTATTATTATTATTATTAAATTCTTATTGCTCCTCTTATAATATTGCCTTATACATGTACTTTATTATTATTACATTATAATCACATTCGTATTGCTCTACTATTAATAATCATTAATGCGATCTTCTCGAAATAGTTCACATTGAAAATTCATTTGAAAACTACTTTAGATGACTATATTTGTTTATGTAGTTTGTGCCATAAACATAGTTTTTTCTTTGGAACTGTGCACTTGGCTTATTTTTTACTTTGGATGAAATCTTTTCTAATTATAGACCTTTAAGACCAGTTGTTCTTGCATTTTTCTAAAAGCCCTCAAATTTAAGTATCATATTCCTTTTTTTTCACTATTTAAGATAGGCAATGCTGTTGTAAAGGATGTTAATTTGAAGAAATTTAAATAAAACATTTTCAAATGTTGTGTTGTAGCTTAGCAATTCTTCAGCTATAGATGGAAGGTTGATGTGATGTTAGGAAAAGAACAATTTATTATTTTTTCATTTAAGTTAGGTGACTAAAATATGAAATATCCAAGTTTCACTCCTACTAGTATCTAAAGCTGAATTACTCTGAAGTAGCAGTATATTTTCGTTGATTTTAAGCAATATAAATGGATAAGTCAGTATTTTCAGTTAATGACACAAAAGATACTATCAATCTACTTACTATTTATATACTAAACATTCTTACAGTTCTCTACTTCTGTCTGCCATTCTCACAACTGTAAAAAGATTAAAGGTTAAATAGAGAGACCCCACATCACTCAACAGCTGGTAGACACCTTTGCAACTTTTTACGCCCATGGAAGCAGAAAGGTTATCATAATTATATTCGAGTTTATTCATATAAAAGTATAAACTATATAAAAGTTGGTTATAAAAATTCATTTTTATATATTCACTTGTTTAATACCTATATTGATTTTAATAGCTTTAAAGTCATCGCGGAAATGTAGCTCTTTGTGTTCCAAAATTTCATAATTAAGCGTTATAAAATACTACAAATACATTCGAACGGAAAATTAAATTGATCACGCGTATTTGTGCGTCAAAAATAACGCGTGTACGTATTAGAATATACCGAATCTGAGTCAAACAATAGTGGTTGCTATGGCAACACTCTCGTAATGAGTGATGAAAACTGCAAAATCCTCAGTATTTACGCGTAACTCTAAGAAATATAACCGATAAGCAAATTTCTACCATAGAATTTAGAATCTTCATTCCTTTCCTCAGAGAACAGTACAAAATTCGCTCCGATATTACAATTCTAACGTATTTTAATATGCAAGAGAAAATTATCCTGCACAATGGATTTCAGATTTCCCATGCAAATCAAATGGGTAGGATAGTTCCTGGATTTTTCGCAACAAAACTATCCTCGGGAGCTCGGCCCATGTAGCAAGAGATTTCCACCAAGCGACATGAAAATCGGTCTATTGGTTCAAAAGTTAATAGGGAGGACAGACAGACACAACGACAAAACTATAAGCTATTTCCACTCTGGAAAATAGGCTAAAAACTCTGAAAAAGCTTTTTTTGAAATTCTAAATGGATATTGCAGGTACTTTCGAATTTGATGCATTAAAGAAAACGTCAACTTTCCTCTTGGGCAAAAACCTCGTGAGATCGCCAAAATCAAAAGTAGGACAAAAATTTAACGACGTAAATAATCGCAAAATATCTTCTTTTAGACTATATCACGAGATAAATGCAATCATTTCGAAATTCTCGCGCAAAACGACTCGTTAAAAATCACCGGCGAAATTTAACACTTCTCCGAGTTCACCGTTCGATCGTTTCCGTACCCAAATCCGAGAAACTTAGCACCGAACGGATTCGCCTACGATCGCAAACCTTTCAATCGGCCAACTCGCCCACGCACCAGTTTCCATGCAAATTATCGAGTGCGGTTCCGAGCCAACGTCAGAACGAACAGCTTCTGAGAGGTCCAATCGCTAAAACCGTAGAGAATTGTCGACCGAAAGCGGAAAGGAGGAGAAGATGGGAAGCGACAATTTTCCTCGCGCCGGAGTAGTTTCGGGTGAAGCTTGAGCCGCAAAGGCCTCGGCCAAACCGTTGGCGACCCTCTGAAACGAACTCCCTCTCTATGCACTCCCCTCGACCTAACAGAGTTTCGAGAGACACAAGCTGGATTCAACTCAGAGATTTAAATTATCCCCAAGCAGCATCCGTCTGGAGAAAATCCACTCCTTCAAAGTCGCCCAACTACCAGCAGTCTGACGAACGATACAGCATAAATAGGAAATGATTAAATATATCCTATGCGGATTGAAGACGCAAAATAGACTCCATCTGTGGGAATGTATTTACCGGATATTCTAATAAGAGGAATCGATTGGTTGATTGTCATCGACGATTAATACAGCGTAAATGAAATACACATTTAAATCAACCTACGGAAAAGTCCAAATAAAGCAGTCGAAACTAGCTACAAGGTCAGCTCTATGGTTCATTTTTCAGGTAAATCCAAAGGGAAATCACATTTGTAAACTTTTTATATGATACAATTTGAATAATGAAAAAACTCCCAATATAGTGCATTAATATTCAGACACAAATTACTATTCAACGCCAATGACTGCTTGCCTGATCAGCTACACAAAACCTAAATCATGTACTTCTATTTCGATTATTAATGGAAATTCATTCGTTTATTATGTGGCGCGTGACAAGAAGAGGATTAATTTTTACACATATATAGGAAACGTATCGATTTGCGCAGAGAGATGTTCATCACAAAGTAATATATACATATACATATATGGCCACGATTTTAGTCCATATACCTGTTGCTTTTAGGGATATATTTTTAATATCAAGTTCCCGTTTAAACGTCTATTTCAAAAGCTATAATAATAAAATACAGTTTACCTTCGCAACAGCATTACCTAGAAGCATAAAATGGAACTTTCAGCTAATCATTACGCGGTTTCATGCGCCTACCAACAAATCCGCCATGCTAATAGTAGCAAAGTTATATTAAGCGCAACCAACCGAATAATTTCATCTGTTTGCCGGCGTTTCCTCAGGCGGATGGAACTCCCATAAAAACATATATCGATAAACATCCCAAAATAAGAACGCGTTGGGATTTCCGAGCTCGGCGACACGATACAGACATACCACGAGATGCATTTCGTGAAGCAGAGCTAGGATTTCATGCGTGTGCGTGCGCGGACGTACCTGCGTGTGTTCGACCAATCCAACGACACATTTAAGTTGTATAGGACGTCAAATCTTAAGCCATATTGAAAGTGTTTCTTTTCCAATTGAGGAGATGAAGGTTGAAAGAGAGAGAAAAAGGAGAAGAAATTGAGTGAGAGGGTGGAGAATAGACCTGTAATACTCTCCCGGATTAGCTTTAATGCGAGAATAAACAAAAGATGACATCCAAGTCTATCGAGAGAGTGCGTGGGTGAAATACTCTCGGAGGTATGAAGCTGGAGATGGGAAGAGACATCCACCCACATCGTCCCTCCTACGCCGCCCTCGCTCACGCCCACTCCATCTCTCTCTTTCTCCCTCCCTCTCTCTCCCTCTCCCCCACTCAGACTCCATCTCGTCCATATCCACCCCTTCCCCTCTTTCTCCTATCCACGGATAGACGGCGCCGCACGCCCACAAGTGAGGCGCCACCAGCGCCACTCATCTCATCCCCCGTAACCATGGTAACTACAGTGATGCAAAAAGCCTCATTCAGACCTTCCACCCTCCCACTAAGGGGGTGGGGGGTTGCGGAGAGAGACTGGTATAAAGGGGAGGAGGGAAAATAGGAGGGGTTAAAGGAATAGAGAGAGGGAGGCTACAGTCGTTCGACGCATATAACGCCCCCGCAAAGAAAAAAAGAAACCTTCCCCATCCTATTCCTAAACCCTTCTCTTTCCCTCATCCACCCAGATGGGGCTACACCCACGCACGTTCCCTTCTTCTCTCCTGCGGTAATTACGATGAGTTTCTCCCGCCTCCATTTCCTTCCACTCCCTCGGGAGCTTACCCTCCCTCTTTCTCTCTCCCCATCCCCTTTCTCTTTTCCCCTTGAAACACACACGCAGGGAGACTGGACCAGAACGGGTCCGGAAATGTGTTTTTTCGGAATAAAAAGAAAAAAATCTACGTCACTCCAAAAATTGAGTGGGAGAAAGCGTTCGACAAGGGATAGGTACGGGAAAGGAAAAGAGAGAAGTCAAAAAAAGTGTTCGATTCGCCGAGGAGTTGGAGAAATGAGAGGTGCTTAAAAAAAGTTAAATTTTTGAAATATATTGATTTTTTGCGGAGGAAGAGAAAAACTTTTCGTCACGTCCATAATTTCAGATGAGAATAAAAAAGAACGCCGTCGAGGGACCGAGAACAGAAACAAACGAGGACAGCCCAATGAAAAAATGTGAACTTTCCATTTTTTTAATACAGCATTTCTGTTTATACATTAGATTTTTCTTTCGAAGCAGCTCTCTATTGAATTTTTAGATAAATTCTGCTCAACTGATTATTTTGGAGCAATATATATATAATCTAGATATGCCCAAATGGGACGGGCAAATTCCGAAGTCGAGTTTAACTTCGGGATTTGCCCGGGCATATCGCGAAATGCCCACAGGTGTTTGGGCAGATTTAGGTATGCCCGGGTAAATCTCCAAGTGTACAGTAGATTCGGGTATAGGAAAATTCGGCGAAACCGTTTCGGCTCGGGATGATTCGGCGCCAGGACGATTTGACGACGGGAGAGTTCGGCGGCATCAGGATTACGCTCGGCACAGTACCAGGATGATTTGACGGGAATGGTGTTATAATAAAAAGATATTACAACTATTAAGTGAATTTGGCGTTATAATTTCGATGAAATGGCAATATTTTAAAAACAACTTTTAAGTTAAAATGCACGAAAAAGCTAAACATAATGGTACTCTCCCAACCACTTAACCCAAGCAGGAGGAGAAAAATGGAACGAACCAAACCCCAAAACAAATTACCCATTCCGGGGGAAGAAATGGAACGAACCAAACCCCCAACCACTTAACCCAAGCGAGGGAGGAAAATGGAACGAACCAAATCCCCAACCACTTAACCCAATTCGGGGCATGAAAATGGAACGAACCAAATCACCAACCACTTAACCCAACCCGACGGTGGAGAATGGAACATACCAAACCCCCAACCACCTAACCCAACTCGGGGAAAGGAAATGGAACGAATCAAACCTCCAACCATTTAATCCAACCTGAGGCGCCGAATCGTCCTGGCGAATTCCGGTAGATTCGGGGTTGGCTTAGTTTTGGTTTGGTTGGAGTGGTAACTTTATCCTTGTATTGATTCGTATTTGGTAGATCGAGTTTTATCTTCAAATGACTTAATACGAACTAAATATGTCGAGAACTGCTGCGTAATTCGTTACATTTAACAAAGTCGGTAATTAAACGTACCGAAAAAGATGTTGGTGATATCGGGACAGAGCACTGAAAACCGGAACAAATTCGGGACGTATATAGGATGTGAGCCCCACCACATCTAGATTTGCCCAAAACGATTAGGTCACATCGCGAATTGTCCGGACAAATCCCGAAAAAGTGCATTTTATAAAAATATTTCTGTATTTGCCCAAAATTCCTCGGCATATCTAGATATGCTCGGGCGAATCTAGATGTGCCCGAATTTCGGGATTTGCCCGTCACAAACATGTACCTATAGAGAAACGTATACAGAATCTGTTGCCTTAACTGAACAAGTAGGGATGTACACGGGTATTCCGTGGTACAGAAGTGCTTTTCGTCTAAATATCGGTGCAGAAAGTTCTATGCAAATACATGTATAATGAACTATTTTTTTCTTTGTATTGTGGTAGTCCTGCTTTTTAAATTCGTTCTACATATGTTCATTTCGTTTTGAAATTCTATACTCGCCCTACAAACGAAATTTATTTGTGAAATCGGTCACAACCAACCTTCGAAATTCATAGTTACAGAAAATTCTAGCCTTAATATTGTGGGAACCCTGTTAAGTCGACACGGTAGAAATATGCAATTTTGGTTATTTATTTATATGAAGATTATATACATATACCATATTGGATTATCCTTGCGTTCATTTCTCTAGAAATAGGTGTAAAAGAAATATTATTTTACTTTTTATTGTGGTAGCCCTGCTCTTTAGATCCGCTTTATACATCGTGATTTCAATATGGAATGTTGTACGAATCTTTAACACAAAATTTAGCTGAAATTCGTTCAGCCAATTCCTTCCAAATCCATAATTACAGAAAGGTTAATTTGTAAGTGTGGCACCCTTGTTTGGTTGATCCGTTCCGAATATGCTATTATGGTTTTGTATATGTGTACATTATCAGTATTATGTTTGGTTAAAATTGATGGGGACAGTTCAACACAAATACTTGTAAAAATAACATTTTTCATTACTTGTATTGTGGCAGCCCTGCTTTGTATATCTATACTAAACGTCTTGATTTTATTATTTTATATTGCACGCCTCCTGCATGCAAAATGTTGTTGAAATCGGTTAGGCCAATTCTTTCCAAATTTATTATTACCGAGAAGTTTAATTATGCCATTGTGGCACCCCTGCTAAGTCGATCCGGTCGAAATATGTCATTTTAGCCATGAATTTATGTGAAGATTCTATGTACCAAATTTGGTTGAAATCGGTTAAGCCAATTCTTCCCTGATATGTACGGACGGACGGACATCACGAAGATAATAGTGCTTTTCAGTATTGACGAAAAGCACTAAAAAAGTAAAAAGGATTAAAAGTAATCTCTTAAACTTTTTCTTACATAGGTGTATTTAAATTAAAGCTATACGTGCGATCTCGTTTAAGATTATTAAAAACCAATTACAAATGATTGTGAATTAGGATCTTATGCATATAATAAATTTTTAATAATGACGGACACCTTTAATAAGTCGTGATTTTTAGGCAAATAACGTTCCACTGGCATCGTTAAATTTTGCGTTTCTCTCCATCTTCAGCGAATGAAAAAATAACTAAGAATCTAAAATTTTTCCGCTCAAAACAAATAAGACCACCAAAAATTAAAACGATTTATGTTTAAAAATACATATTACTTTTCCAAAACACTGTGCCTTGATGGAGAAGAGCTGAGGGACTAGATAAACTAAAACTTCTTTAGAGACCCAGCATTTTTCGAATTGTATTCGTTAAAGTATAAATCGAGACTAAGGTCCTCCAGATGCCATCCCCGCTTAATGACTAACACGAAGGCTTAATATAAAAGGTTATAAAATTACTTTGTTAAATAATATGGCTTTGTAGGCTATATCAAGCAATTTGCCGATCTAAGTACAAAAAAGGACCCATTGATTCGATATTTTTCAAATAAAAATAGCCATATATTTTCACACCGCAGAAATTAATAGTAATTAATATCAAAGATAATTTTAGTCTCTATCAATACTAATTACAACTTAACAGGATGTCAATGTTAAACAAAAAATTAACTAAGGAAGAACGTAAATTTGCTAGTATCTATTCCACAAAGTCGTGTTGATACTTAAATATTTAAATTTCGCTGAATAAATAAAAAAGCTCAAGTCATTGAGGCAAAACATACGCTTGTCGTATAAATACGAAACAATTACATTTTATACGAATTATTAATATGAAAATGGAAACAAAACTTTTTTGAAAGTAGTTCGTTTTCAGACGAGGGAGCAATGTCGACGACAGTGGAGAGAAATTGGAGCACGCGTTTGAAAAAGGTTATGAGGAAGAAGAGAAAAGGGATAAGGAAACGAGAAAGGAAGAAACTGAAGTAACAAAATATGGAGAGGAGAGATGGAGAAGAGGGAGAGAGGGGGAGAGGAGGAAGAGGGGGTGGGAGGGGGACGTCCGATCAGAAGCGCAAGTTGCACAACCGGCCGATAAGTCAAAGCCGCTCGCGGAATCGGAAATTGCGGGCTAAAAATAGACTGCGGGGGACGGCGAGCGAGGAAAAATATTGGCGCGAGGAGGGGGTTACGCCGCGATAAAAAATGCGACGACAAATTTGGTGAAGAGGAAAATTGAATGGGGAAAAATACGATGTGGTGGCGAAAAAAATGAGCCGAGATTCGTCTACGCCCACTATTCGCCGAACGAAATCCGACCACCCCGTCCTCTTAAAGAGGGAGTAAATGCCGCAAGAATGGCCAAGTACTTAATCCTTCTGACGTCACGGCGCGAGACGACGACGTCAAACGGTGCCTGCTAGGCGCCTGGGAGCGTCGGTTATCTATTACTCGCTCTTCTGGAGCTATGCATACTATCCAGTGCGTGTAAACACGCAAAAAAAGGTGTCTAAGCTTAATTTAAAAAAATGAAAGCTATTGCGCTACATTTCTAGAATCAGTAAATTAAAAAATACAGCAATCACGAAGGATAGAAAGTGACTAACCTACACAGCGTTTGATGATGATGTAAAAACACTGAAACAATGAAACATCTCAATAACTTTTCAGGCACTTTCTGTATGAATATACATTATGGATTTACATATATATAGGGAAGGTAGGCGATATTTGATAAAAAATTTTATTAAAAACCTCGGAAATACTTTTATATACTTTTGTCATTATGATACATTTCTGGATTAACGCTGCATAATGATAAATTATTAATACTCTATTTTGCCAAAGAACAAGAGCAGAAACAGTTTTCACGGGCTACTCAGATGTGGCAATCAACCCCTTTATAGGATTAGATTATTAGCTACTTCTTCAATAAGTTAAACAATTACAAAGAAGATATTTACGTACAATTTGAACAATAGATATGTATTTGAAAGTATTATTTGACAAGCGACAACTAAAAGATTAAAACAAGGAAAATATTACCTTGCATATATGGTTACAATAAGCCAAAATGTGTCTAATTTACAATTATAGCTATTGTAAAAGTTTTTGCCGTTATAATCGGCCTCTCTAGCTAGTTCCGTTCTTCAAACATACGTATGTATTTGAAACGTATCTCTCGAAACTTGAAGAATGAAAAAAACTGATTTATGGAATAAAACAGTATTTGGAAATATTAACGATAAAATATATCTTTTTTCGGTAATCTAAAGTAAAGCCACATTGATCTGAGCACATACATAAACACGTAGATGCGTAACTGTTTAAGCGCAAACACTGATTTAAATACATGTCGACACATAGGTAACATATACCCACTGGCTGCCTTCTTACACCCCACTCAGCCACGCACACCCACGGATGTGGACCTATCTCCCTGCTCCCAATATGCCTCTCTACCACCCCCTTCTCCTCTCGGGATCTACCAACCCTCCCTCCCGCCGCACCGCCACCCCCAGCAGCCGCACGCACGCACACACACACATACATGTCACAGCCGCAGTCCACAAAACACCCAAGAGTTCAGACCACCCACTCGCCTCTATATCACACACACGCGCTCTCCGCCTTCGTCCACCAAACAACTCCACCATCACCGCCTCCGCCTCTAGACACCCACACGTGGACACGCCCAAGTCCTCATCCTTACCCCTCGAAAAAAAGGAGAGAGAGGTTAAGCAAAGCCTCAGGGTCTCGTCACTTTCTCCGTAAAATCACCATGAAAAGTATGGGGGGATAGGAAAGAGATTTCGCCCCTGCGTGGGCCGATTTGGGCAAAAAAGGGCATTTTCCGTGGACGCGTTTTCTCAGTCGAATTTGCGGTGTTTGTTCTAATTTGAGAATTTGTCGCGGCTGGGTGCGAAAATGTGACGAGCGTGATGGAACCGTGGTTTTCGTCGCACTAGATATTGACATTATTGCAGTAATTTTTAATGTCATTGTGAAGTGGAAAAAACCGTACATTCAGAACCTACAATTAAGTTAAAATGAATAGGATTTTGATCAAAGAACTGAAGAAAACAGTTAACAACATAAAGATGGAGACGGAACTGAATTAATGAGAATGACTGATTTTCATCAGCCAATAGATATTTGATGTGAAATGAGTTATAATGAGTGATAATATTGCGTAAAAAATCTCCAAATTGCGAAAATGAAACCTAAAAGAAGACAGATTTGCATTTGTTTATTTCAACATTTAAAATATTACAATTTATTACTTTTCTATCGTTGAAACGGTCATATAAGCACTATTTTTATCCGATAACCATCTTTAAATTTATAATACTTTTATGAAAATTAGGAAATTGCAAATTTTCAATTAGCTCCATCAAAAATATATTCCTCCTCTACTAGTTTCGCGATTATTTCTTTCTGGCTAAATCGAAAAGTATAAAAAAAAAATCACTTCACTAAATCTTTCCAAGAATTCACTTCTCTATAACATTATTCTTCGCTCCGGTTTCACTTTTGCATCTTGTCATGAGCAAATAAAAAACCAGAAGAATATTTTAATTTACGTCATACTAACATTCTGGTCGGTAAATTATCTTGCAAAAAAGTTAGGAAAATAGTTTGATAAAGTCAATCCGTGATTTCTTTATCAATAATTAAAATTTTAAGTACAACGTTTAAATCTATAGTTATACTGTTGATATGAAAAATTAAGTTAAAAATAGAGTCCGGAAGCTATTTTTTTGTTTGTTTTCGGACCCTTGGAACGCCTGTTACGCCACTGTCCTCGAGATTAAAAAAGTTCTCAAGATTAACAAAAGGTCCTCTCTACCTCGGAGAATTTTTTCCCTTCGACATTTATTTATCTGAGACCCACCAATAAGGAAAAAGCGAGACACACTACGAAAGAGATAACAAGTGAAAAAAACCTCCGAGTGATAAGAGAAGGAGATCGATCATAAACGTGTTAGATAAAAATGTGGAGCAAAATGTCTTTCCCTATCTTTCATCACAAGCTACACTCCGCAAGCGTACTTAAAAAAATTGAACGTCTGATGGATTCAGTCTCCCTTAATCGCCGTGATTAATGTTATCAGAGGTTTCTTTAAAAAAAAGCGTCTGCTTCTCCGACGGCATGGAAGTTGTATACGACGAAAATATAATTCCTTTTGATTCAGTAAGTAATACTAGATTTAAGATTAAAAATGCCTGATTTTCATAGAAATAAATGTCTGCTATACTGCATGAAAGATAAGTTATAATTAATTAAATTTCATAAAATCGCTTAATTTATGACGCTCTGTAACTCTCACTAAAATAAAACAAAATCTGGAGAATTTACTTCGTTTCTTTCGGTTATCTAATGAATATCAAATCAATTTTAAAACCGCAACTTGGATAAGTGCTTTCAACAAACGAACGCGTTTTACTATAAAATAAACAAAAAATATTTACCGAAACATTCTTTTTCTCGCGTAATATTTTGCAGGGCACAAAGAACCATGGCACTTTTATCATAACGAAGTGCATCGCAACTTAAGATATACACACATACGCAAGCACAAAGAAGCAAATAAAAGTCCCCGCTGAACTCTCAATTCGCCTGTGAAAATTTCCCCAGCATGCAAATGAACTCCTCGAGGTCTTAAAGAGAAAGCGCGCTCTGCTCTCTCAATTCTTTTTCTCTCTTATTCATTTGATCCGACTCGAAATCGCTCGATTTCTTCCGCGGTCGAAAGGGTGGCGCTGCTGGCGAGGGCGGCGTCACCCGCGAGAAACGGGAGTAATGGAGTGGGAGTCGATTCGAACCGTAGGATGAAGTTCTCGCGTACTTCCCGGCAGTAGGCGAGACGAAGGAGAGAAAGGAGGAGCGAAAAGGAGATCCTCTATCGGGGCCCCATTAGCCCGTCTTATTCTTCTTCGATCCGGACGCCCACGGAATCCGAATGCCCCTATAGAGGAAATGTCCTTTAACGGTGACGCCTTGTTCAGACCTTATAGGCGTCTTCATTGTTTTTATATTTTTATGAAACGATATTTTTATTTTCGAGTCCACTTACGCTGCCTGGTACCTGTGCATTTCAATAAACCGCGTTCAATGTTGCTTCTCTTTCTCAAAAAAATTATCGTATTCAACTGAGTGCAGCTCATTGCACACATTTTTCAAAGGGAAGTAAGGGTACCTATATCTAAAATATAGTACGAACTCATAAAAACAAGAACGGACAATGACGAAAAGTTGGCTATAACGAGCGATTTTTAAGGCAACGTCAATTAAGTAATAAATCAACACTATTATAATGCAGTATTCGGATATAAACCATGCGCCACAACGAGGCAATTTTTTAAAATTTCATCTCGTTCTAATGGCCTTTTGTTAAAATTGTTTTCATGTTCGTAGTTAGGGAGAACATTTTAAAAAGAAATATTCCTCAAAATTATTTCGCGTTCAAGAGCGCTTACGTATAAGATACTTGAGCTAATATCTATGATATCCAAATATGCATAGATGAAAGAATATCTATCAACTCTCATACCTTAAATGTTCGAGAAAAGTATACACTTGGCTTTTTTACGGCTATAAAAATTGCCAATAAAATTTATATGATAAAAGATAAAATGAGCTCGATAATCTTCAGTTTTTATTAACTTTCGAAATTCACAGCAGGAGATACGAAAAATCAAGTTATAATCAATTGGTTTCTACAATTATAAATTAAAATTGAATACCTCTTCTGTTAGCTGTACCATCAGATTGAAGCAAAGGCATATTCCAATCTATCCCTTCCTACCTCGCCATAAAATATAAATCTGTACAAAACTTGACAGACCCTAACACACGTCAAACGGTCCGTATACTTGAGCCTTCATTACAAACAATTCCTTCAGATTACGATTGATCAGAAACGATGTTACATCATCTCTTGAAAATTACACTCACGTTTTACCGTCGCATGATGGAGAATAGAACCTCATCAGTTCCTTCATAACTGAGAAAATGTTAGGTTTATGACGATGCGGCCCCAGTTGCCATTTCTACTTTGGATCACGCGCCCAAGGGAGAGAATGGTGAGAGAAGAGGGGAGAGAAAGCCTCTTCTATCCTAATGACTTATTCGGAATCGAAGAGCAATAAAGCGATCACACCGTTCCAAGGAGGTGTGTCGTAACGTTCGTGTGTTCTCCTCACGACGAACGGATGAGATCTGGCTGGAAAAATCTCACGGCGGAGTTTCGAACCGGGTACCATAAATTGAAATAACGGATATCTTTGAAAATTACCCGTTCGAGCCCAGATTTGTTTGCCATCCGAGACGAGGGAAGAGCTAATCTCGTGATTGGATGAAAACAATACCGATTTTTAATAAAAATATATATATATATCATAAATTTTAAGGACTTTCCATCGGGATATTGGCAAATAGAAAAGTCTAAGTATTCTTTAATGGGCTTTAAAAACATTTACACCAACATGATTAAACTTATTATTTCAACTGTTTTTCTATGAATCAATGCATCCTTGTGGTTGCATATTAATTTTCAAGACGAAAACAGTTTAAGTCCCCAAACTGAAAGAGAGAATATATTAAATTACGCAACTCACTCTTTTACAGAACGCAATTTTATTCCTTTTCAACAAAAATTAATTCTTCGGATGAATGTTATCTAAGATGGCACACACACACACACATCCCGGAGAGGTTACCTCCTATACTCTTCTTTCAAAAAATGCACGCGAAACTGTATCATGTTCTATCTCCACCCTCAACTCCACTCTCACTTCTATCTCTTCAACTGCGCTTTTCCTTCCTCAATGAGTTTATCCGCGAAACGATAGAAATCCTTCGTGAGACACCCCCTGGTTCCTCTGCCTCATCCCTCTCTCTCTTCCTCTCCTGAAACTTTCCCTTCTGTTGCAAGGGGAGACGATGATTCTTCCATCACTCCATCTCCTTCCATTCCCTTCACCCCTCCTTTTTCCCGGATCCTCTTACCTCTTCTGCTAGGCGTCGCAATTCTCGAGACCGCAAAATCTTAAGGAGTTGGGTGTGACGCACACTTTTCACACGAAGAGATGGATTCGAACGCTGAGGATGATATCGGCAAGAAATGCTCAATTTTACACTTCTGTGTCTAATTAAAATGTAATCGTGAATTAAGTCACCTTGTAGGCATAACACGATTAAGCGCAACCGATGAAAAAAATTGCGTGTTAAATGTCGTGCTCGCAGCGGAATTGAAACCCGAGGCTTTAATACTGAGAAGCACTTATCTAATTAAGGACACTGGAGTTCCAAAAGGGGTGAAATCTGAAGACTCTTACTAGATACCTATGCACCACGAAATTTTATCTATTCAACATTCAGAACCAGAATTCTAAAAAAAAAAAAACAGATAAAATCTTAGGAATTAAAACACTGTCCATTGATATTTTTACAAATATAATATAACCTTATTTATTTTATACTTTATGTAATGGGTAAAAAAATAAAAAATTAGATAATTAAATTGAGAGAAAGGTTGTATAAGATTTACATTCTTTACTATCACAGCGCGTTTCGAACGAACTTGCTTTTTCTCCTACGTTTTTCAAGGTTAAAGAATTGTTTTCGAGCCGTACTAAACGGAAAAATTCCATGAAAACGCCAAATTTCCAGGATTAAACCAACAATATCCCTTTTTGGGATGTCGAGATGCATCGCATTTTAATTTCCTGTAACGCATCCGTAAATTTAACCAGAAATTTTCAAGCAAATCAAAGATAGAATAATCATAACTTTTAATTTCTCCAAATTTACCTTACGCTCCATTTGGAAATCACATGGAAAAAATCCAGGGGTAAGATAAAAATCAACTACTCGGAGATACAGATACATTTCTATAATGTTTCTCCAATAAAATACCGCCTTCGCACACCTAATAGCTACACTTCATTGAAATTTTATGTGGATATCCACCTACGCACGAACGGAGATGTCATAATAACCTGTGCATTTTTATAAACAAAGAAGATCAAAAATCTCGACGCGGGAGAAACATTAGCGACAACACGATCTCTTACGTACTCTTTATTCTCGTCCGCAATCCTCATCGGCCGCACGGGAGTTCGAGGAGATTAGGTTACGCGGCGACAATCAAGATACACCGGTAGAGAGAGAGGGGGACGGAGACAAAACAACCCGACACGCTGGAACACGCAAATCCGCCTCCCACCCCCATCGAGGCGGCGCGGTACATATATACCCTTGGCTGCTCCGGGTGATCGCCCACACGCCCGCACCCACCTGTTGTGCGAGGACGACCGCACCGGAAGCGGAGCGACAAAGACACACACACGAAGAAACCGACGCGATGACGGGAGACGGAGTAAAGCAAAATAAAAACAAGCAAGACAAGCGTACAGTGTATCACAAGTTGACGTGTTTCGTACAATGGAGTATTTAAAATATAACGATATACTTCGAACGAACGCGCACAACACGGTCCTATTATGTCTCTCTTACTACTAAACATTTCTTCTCGCCCCTTAATTTGGCGTGTTAATGAACGCATTCACGTAATTTTAATGACTAAATACTGCAAAACGATATATCAGAAATGATGCCGTGGAAATATTAAATTTTTATTTACCGATTTATATTATGTTGCAACTAGCTTTAAGTACCCGGCGTTGCTCGGGCTTCTAATAACAGTTTATAGAAACTTAGAGCATCGCGATTTCTGAAAATTTAAAAATCAACCTACGATATTATGATTAATTCATATTGTTTATTCTTTTAATTCACATAAGTTAAAGAAAACAAATCTATATAGGAGGATCCACTGTATATCCGTCTGTCTGTCTGTGCGGGGTGGTTGTCGGGGTTCCCGGGTACCCTATGTTACCCGTAGGGTTATAGGAAGTCACTTTGCAAAGTGTGGTCCCGATAGGTCAAAGGGTGTGGGCATGTATAGGGAACAAACAGACATTCAATTCTATATATTAGATTAGCCAATCGAAAATTATTTTAAACATGCTTCACTTGAGTGAAGTAGTTGTAATATTTATATTTGATCTTTTTTTGTTTTTGCGTATTTCTGACTAATCAACCTCTTGGATTATTACACCCATAACTCCTTACACACCAGACACGCTCACAAGGGAGCAGGAAAACGTGTTGCCTACTCTCTACGAAGAGCACCAAGGGAGCCAACTGCTCAGAACGACGGAGCGCTGACTTGCGCAGTCTCCTCAAAGCACACAAGTAGGGTACGGGACGATCACATGTTGAAAAAGCCGACCTCCGCTAGATTCGAACCTGGGACCGCTCCTTGGAAGGCCAACGCTCTAAGCACTCCGCCACCACCACCCCTTACGTTCTTTTCTTCATCATTGATAATCATTTCGCTTACAAAATGCTGCATGCACACGTTAAGAAAATTAAACGTATTCTACAAATTATAGCAGATCTTATTTATTTCAATTACAACGAATATTGTGTTCGTTGGTAACAATTAGGTAGCTATGCATGAATTTTCGATGTAAAGAGCGAATTACGACTTTATTGTTGAATTTTCTTGGAAGCGGATACTCCTACGACAAAACTGTGTTTGTCAAGAAATATTCTACTTGGCTAGTTCCACAAATTTTATTTAACCCTTAAATACTACACTCTAAAAAACCACGCGCTACTACTACACGGGAGAATTTTCACCCGGCAGCTTTCGTATGCGGATTTAGTATGAATAAATGTTTTTAACGACATATACCGATGTTTTTTATTAAAAATGTTCATATCTTGTACTGCACATACGACTTAGGGGAAGGCATATCTGAGAGGGGACGATGTTTACTCCGTAGATTTTTGAGCTATACGTAAACACAGCTGCTCTGGGTGTTTTTCCACCCATAGTGTAGCATTGAAGGGTTCAAGACTTTTCGATACGACTTATATTTTACGAGATGAGGAAAATTTCGATTTTTGTTTCCAGTCAAGTGGCACTGCTGATTGAGTTATGATAACCATTAATGCCATGTTCTTATTGTATTTGGCCATAAAATCTAAATACCAAATTTCATGAAAATCCGTCTGGTGGAAGACGAGAACGAACATGCGTGCGGACAGAGCGACACTATAATAGGTAGGCACATTGTGACGACGAGGTCGGGTGGGCGAGGAGAAGGAAAGCTGTCACCCTATGATATCCGTTACGACGGGGCGGAGGCGCGTCGAGTAGGAGGTGAAGGATAGTGACAGGGGGGACCCCAAACACGCGGCCAGCAAGTGCCAAAAGCGTGGCCCTTTCGTTATTTCCATTCTAGTAGTTGAATGAGACATGTACGACACTATCGAGGAGTAACAAGGAGATGCGGACAGTACCGGTGTGACATTTATTGGGGGCTCGCATGCAAAAAAAATTTGAATTTTTAAAGAAACGTGCTTCGCTGTCAAATACGATGAGATATGATGCTACTAAATGGGCTGTTAAGTTGTGCATTAATTAAGTGACAAACACTCTATGATTAAAAAGTAAATAGCTACGAGAAATGAGTTTTAAATTAATGTATCTAATTAGAATGACGAGGCACTATAACCTCTCTAATAAATAACTGTGAGCGCTTTTGGCGGCATCCAATTACTAAAAATTTCATTAAAGTCACACATTTTATAATTTTTATCATTTAATATATATATCTTTTGGAGCTCCTTCATTTCGGGGGACACTATGCTTAATATACGTTGCATAATCCAAACCGGCTCTATATGCGAGAAAATATAAAAAAATTTAATAATTACGAATTGCATGATAGTTTGTTTTTAACTAAGTGAATGCCAAATTGAGACGTGCTTACAAGTTTCGGCAAAGTATCGATAATAATACTACTGGCGTTTAAGTTCCCGTCAAATATGACGGGTATGTGCAGATTATGGATTAAAATCCTCCCTTCCTCACTCCCATTCTCTTCCCTCCCTCTCCCCTTATTCTCTCTCTCCCTCCTATTCTCCCTCCTATTTTCCCTCTTCCTTCTCCATCCCTCTCTCCCTCCTATTCTTCACCCACACTTCTTTCCATGCTCCTTCTTTCTCCTTCCCATGCTCCCTCTTTCTCCTTTCGCCCTCCCATTCTCTTCCTTTACATTCCCCTTCTCATTCCCCCCTCAGAAATGTATCTCTCTCAGCGTGATATACATAAATACAAATCTCACATACAAAAAGAATATTTATTTGTGAAACATTACGCTAGACAACTTTAGCTAGCCAAAATTATTTCAACTCTCTGGAACATACTATAATGTGAATTATATAATAATTTAATTTTCAGTCCACATAAAATGTTGTTTCATAAATTAAAATGTATAAATTTTATTCGGAGGAAGTGCAATCTACCCACCTCCCCCTCAAAATAGCGCCACAAACAGACATTTACTTCTTAAATTACCATGCCAATCCCAAATAAACAAAATTCTGATTATCTCATTATATAAATTTCTGCCAAATTTCAATTTTCTATCTACATCCTTCATCGAGCTATTCGCGTTTTAACAACTTTAGAATCAGACCAAAGGACGGACAAAATATCATTTTATTATTATTTTTGTGATTCTTTTAAACCTCCCTTTCTCTCCCTATTTCCCAAACCGTCCTCAAGTCCTCCATTCTTCTACCAAACTCCCGTAACCTGTCGTCCAATCCTTCACTCTATACAATTTTTACATGCTCGGTTTGTTATTAAAACGTCTAGTACGTTCCGCAGATTTTCATACCGTTTCTATTTCATTAACACTGAAATTAGCTCATTATTACGATTTTTAATCTTTTTGAATATTATTTCAGCACTTTAGGTAGGTATTTCTTCTCGTAAATAACGAAAGCTTAAACCTATAAGGGTTGAGATAGCAATAGGATATAGAGGTTTAACGATGTAATTGGTTGGCAAGACAAAATCACGTTAAAATGTCAAGATTTTCCCAAAATATCTGAATTTAACGTGTATCATGAGGAATTTCGAACTGTAGGCGAAAAACAATGAACAGAATAAAAAACTTGATAATTTTCTCTTTAGAATGGTCCAAATTCAATGGTCAATTTTTTCTAATTTTAACTTCCAAAACGTCAAACGTCAAAAAGTCAATTTTTACGTGTTATCTTATGGTGAATGCAAATCATTCCCTGGAGTCAAACCCTGGATGTTTTTTGTAAATTTTCCTTC
Source organism: Tanypteryx hageni (assembly GCA_028673005.1). NCBI lineage: Eukaryota > Metazoa > Arthropoda > Insecta > Odonata > Petaluridae > Tanypteryx > Tanypteryx hageni. The sequence goes on along the minus strand of CM054114.1, from coordinate 112,780,095 downwards.
GTCACAGCGTTTTATATCTGAATAGATTATCTCTTGCCACATTTCACGATTATATCTGCATATTTGATCGTGTTATTCGCGTTTTAAGAGCGTGAAATATTTTGTGACGCCATAACTTACGTCATCACCGTAATACGCAAGCACGAACAGAAATATCTGGCCTTTTATATTAGTAAATAATATAATGATATTAATGCAGCCTGCAATATAACTTCGAAATAATCCATTTTAACCACGTGCAATTTGAGAGCCATGGAATAAGAAGTGGGTGAGACGAAAGGAATATCAAAAAAAGGAGAGCAGTAGATGGTCGAGAGGAACAGAAAGAAAGAAGTTGGAAGATAAGGGTGAGGATTAACCCATCAAAATGCGAGGTCGGATTAATCCTTCATGGAGCTGGCGCATTTAAATCCATACTTATTTCCTGATACGAGGAAGCTTCTTTCGGTGATCTATAGTTAGCTTTAACTTCATCGTTTTTTATGGAAGAACCGCTCTTTCTAATCGGTCCGGATAAAATTTTGACAGCATGTATCCCGGAGATCATTCGTTATGCAGATGGGAATTCAGATTGAGGCACAGGTCTTGATTTACCTACGGGTATAATGGTATTGAGACCAGAGCCGTCGAGCTTGTGAGGGAGCCGGATGGATCGAGTTGCAACCCCTGAACTTAACGGAACGATATGGAAAATTTTTAATGAAGATTATTTATTTAATTTTTTATTTATTGAATATTCTCAACTAGTTCATAAAAGACACTTGGCGGCGTTTAAAAATGAGCATATCAACAATAACAAAGACGTGTACATAGGACATGTAGTCGACAGAATTCGAACCCACGACACTAATAGTCAAACACGCCAGCCAAGAAACGTCCGCTTAAACCTTTCCATTATTTTGTAGTCATTTTATTAGGACCCATTACGAAAAAGAGTGAGATTTTGGGACTCCCGAAAGAAAATTACTTTAAGACCACTAAAATTCATAAACCGTCACTGTCCACGAATAAACTCGTCAGTCTCGAAATGAGGCGATCAGAAATGTATGGGGTTTATATGGAAAAATATGCATGGGGAAAACAGATAATGGCAAAGAAATACGAGATGGATGAAAGGAATAAAATGAGAATGGAAGGGCAACGCGTTGAAAATGGGCGCAAAGACGCGTTCTCGCCATTCAATTTTAATTGATCAACAAGAAGTTGAAAGATAGCTGAAACTGAATTGAAGCGTGTGAACTTTCTTTCAACCTAGTTGATCAACTTGCTAGTTGATTCAACAAAAGTTCGACTACTTTCAACTTTTTGCGTTCAACTGTGTTTCAACCTACGACGTCACTGTTGATCAACTAAAATTGAATGGTGAGAACGCGCCTTAAGAGTAGGTATGACTATGAGGTTGCAGGAAGCAGACTTGCATGACACCGTATAGAGTATAGGAACTTCTCTTGCGAGCGAGCAGCAATGTGACCGAAGGAGTCAAAGCATGAATGGGAACCTAAAGAGTGGTGGAGTGGGTGGAGGGGAGGAAGAGAGGGAGAAAAACCGGGAGGGAGGAAACGCTACACTCTCGACCCAGTCTTAGAGAGGTCAACAGGCAAGGGGTAGGGGTGGAAGAAAGAGTGCGTGTGTGCGTCGTGTATGCGGTTTTAAAATCTTGAGGTCGTATTACGCCAACTAACTTTCCTTGCCAAGGGTAGGAGGCGGCGACCGGTTCAATTGGCGATTTGATCCTTTTAGCGACTTCATTTGCTCCAGTTTTGGACATAACACTTGTAATGACACACGTTTCTATGATATTTAATTACGAATATTAAAAAAACGCTTTGTCCAGAGAAAATGTTCTCCCTCTCTCTTCTCCTCCCCTTTCTTCCATTCTTTCCCTCTGCACTTATCCCTCTTCCCTCTTTCTCGTATTATTTCACCCGCTCCCTTTCTCCCTCCCGAGGCAAAAAGCATGCACGGTTAAGCTCGGCTGTTGAAGAACCTGAGAGTGAGTCGACCAATCCGCTCTTGAAAAACTGGGTCACTCCCTCTCGTGTTATTAACCCCAAAACGACTGACATAATTTTTGCCATTTTCTTTCCGCTTCGAAGTAAATTGCGACCTCTATGCAATGAGCGTCTTTAATGACCACTTTTCTCGTAAAATATCGCACCAGCCTGAGAAACTTAAAATAAATTCAGAAGTACTCGTCTGAATAAACAAAGAAGCGCCTGAACCCGTGTTATATTGCAGAAGAGACACAAGAGTCGATAGGAATGATATAGGGGGTTTTTGTAACCATAAAACGATAGTGCTTTGTTTTATTCAAATGTTTTAGATTTTACCTATGTGACACATTTGGTGCAATCTGGACTATCTTATCAATTTATGGAAAACAAAGTACTTTTCCCCAGCTGTATTCGAACCCGTGACCTTCTGTTAGACATTCTCTCACCTACATAAGGCGGCATTTTAATGGGTTGCATTTTTCACTGGTGAGATTAATTTTAAACGCGAATCGAATGACTTAAATAATTGCTCGGAAAATCAAACCAGTTATTCATTTATGAAAGTATTCCAAACGCGGCGGAAGTGAAAGGACTAATTGATCGAAGCCCTTTTAAAGTTCAAAGATAAAGTGACGTAAAAAAAGAGATGATTTTGCCAAAGGAGCGAAATGAAGTGGATTACAAAAGAGATTTGAGAATTTCACCAGACGATGAAGAAAATGGAGAGGAACCTTTCTTGCGCTCTCGAACAAAAGAAAGGCGAATCCTTCTACTTTCGTCACGCCCCTCCCTCCATCTCTCTCGCTTTATTCTTCCCTTCCTGTCTTCAGGTTCCCTTTAAGAGAGGATGCGAGAAAAGGGCACGAGGATATGACTTCCGGCAATCCAATGAATACAAAGAAGCAAAGAGAAAATGAATTCGAGATAAAGAGCAGGCGAGATGGAGGCAAATACAGAGAAAAAGTAAAAGAGAAAGAAAAGTAAAAGAGCAATGGAAATGAAGAAGGGAAAGACAGTAAACGTTGTACAAAGACAGACACAAGACTGGAATGAGGGAGAGAGAAAAAGAGAAGTGGAAGGAGGAAGAGAGTGAAATACGAAGGAAGATAATGATAAAATGGGGAGAAAAGAGGATTGGAGGGGTGGTGAGGGATGGAGAGTAAGGAAGGGAGAATGAAAGAGAGTAAGGAAGGGAGAATGAGGGAGAGAGGAATGGAGCGAAAAAAGGAGGGAGTGAAAGAGGAATGGGGTGAGAGAAAGGACGAGAGGAAGAGTGGGAGGGAGGGAGGAATGGAGATTGGGAGGAAAAACGGGGAGAGATAGAAGTAGGAAGGTAGAAAGGAATGGATAAATATGGAGGTAGACATGACGGTTTACAGAAGCCAAAGGAGAAATGACAAAGATTGGGAGAGAAGGGGAAACAGAAAAGCATAAGAAGGAAAATGGATGAAAGAGCCAAAAAGTGATAAAAGGTTTCAAGAGAGAAAGAAAGTAAGGCGAAATAAAGAGAAACGGAGGGTGTGGCGGAAGGCGAGGAAGGGAAAAAGGAATGATGATTCATGGGGGCACGTGACCTGAATGGCAATAAAGGCTTCAATTTGCTTTCACTTCCAAGGGAACTTCAAATATTTTTCCTTTTGGCACGTTCCAAAGCGGACCCACGCCCTTTATTTTATTTTGCAAAATAAAGATTATATCCACGAAGAATACTAACAAGTCGTCCGTTATCCGAGTTCGTCTAATCCGATACGTAATCGAGTTTCAATCGGACGTCGCTCTTCCCACATGTAAAATTCGAATAACAAATTAACCCGGTATTTATCCAGAGGTTAGGGATAACGTTAAAAGACTCGCAAAACGTTAAAAAATATAGAAACTGGCTATTTGGTGTATAAAATGCGAATATGACGATTAATTGATACAGGATTTTGGAATTAGTTCAAAAAATAAAGAAACCTCGTTAACTAACGTAATAAAAAATTTAAATTTTCATCAAAAAATACCTACTTTTTAATTTTTAATGTCATAAATTAACTAATGAATACTTCAGCAGTTGTGTTAGTTAACAAGCGAAGGCATTAAAAACAGTATTTATCCTGGAATCGTCGAAAGAATTGGCGAATTGGATATATGGCTTCTTGCGCAGTGGCTATTGATTTAGCAGAGAATTTCCGTCTGAGAAAAGAGGCACCCTCCGGGTATTTGCTTTAAGGGCGGTTAAATACTAGGACCCGGCTTCTTCTCCTTCACCGTTGTGATTGACTACCCGAATGGCAATGCCACCAAAACGAGAGGGGCTTGGCCCCACATCCCGTAGGAACAAAAACGGTCAAGGAATGCTAACAAGTTAACGAAAACTTCTACTGAATCTTCAACATTTCACTTTGACATTGATTGAACTCGTAAAAGCAGATGGTAGTTTCTACTTCTGAACGAGTTTAAAACGTATGCACATACATACCAAACTCTTTACGCCGGGCTTAATTACAAAGAGGGCGCAACGAACGAACTTTTTAAAAAATAAGATTAAAGTTTCGAATTAATGGCTCATTCGTATAAAAATTATCTTCGACATGACTACAGTCAAACCCCGATTTAGCGCCACCGTTTTTCCTTTGTCCACCACTGACAGGCGTTAAAGCAAAGGTGACGGTAACTCGAGGTGTATGCTTGCTCTATGTAATCATAGGGTGAAAATTCTGTTCACTACGATTAATGGGCGGTATGCGGGGATTGCGCTATATTGGGGGACGCTAAATCTAGGCCCGACTGTATTTTCATCAACTATACCAAAGCAAGTAAAATGGAATAATCAAGTTGAGTTTGAAATTCATTTCACGATAATGGCAACGTCAATATTTATTGAACGCTGACTTAATTGGAGTAGGTGTCGTTATGCTAAAACATATACCTATACTTAAAATAAAAACCTTTTAGGCAAGAAAAAACTACTATATGAAACGCGGTTTACCAAGTAAACTCCTCTAGAAATTATAAATGCCCACCTAGCATGATCAATGATTCAACACTTATCGGTTTAATCTCGAAAACAATATTCCTCCCAAAGAACCCATCGCGACATATCTTTCCAAATCTGTGGGTTAAAACAGCCGCTTCCGCCTCTCAATTCTTTCATAGCCAAACATCTGGGATTCCCTCGAAACGGAAAGCGAAAAAAGAACAGAATTATCGCAATCTCTAGAAGATCTTATATACACAAATGAGCCAAGAAACAAATCGCGTCCAAGCAGAGAATTACGGATCGAGTCATGATACCGAGAAAATTTCCGCGAGACATATGGCTCGATGTTTCCGCCGAACGAGAGCTTTTATATCGTGTCCCTTCTCCTCCATTCATAGGTTGATAAAGACGAGTTTATGGTCGTTTTACGACCGAAATCAAAGGGGAAAGACTTGCGCGGAAATGGTAACTTTTAAGTTGGTCTGACGTTTCGAAGAAAAATGTAACGTCCTCCGCCGAAATTTCGGAAACCGTGGGGACAAAACATTTCCGATTTAGAATTTTTCACACTTTCCCGATACTCAAAATTAACAGTATGGTGAAAATATAAACTTCGCACATGACGTCATCCTAGATTTAGTTATATACGAGCAATAATCTGCATCAGAGATAAAATAATATTATATAATTAATTCTATTTATGTAATTCAAAAACACACAAATTTAATGAAGTTGTTACGTTACGTACACGGCAGCGCTAAAATTCTGAGAGCTATAGGTCAGGCGGGAGGAATGAACATATAATTTTTAAGAAAATAATCTCAGATTTAGATAGTTTCTGAGTTTGGGTAATTTCTCGACTCCGGGAGTTCCCGGGATTCGGAACTACGGATTTTTAACGCTCGAAAGTTATTTTTAAGTCGTACCGATGCTTCGGCGAAAAGGTTCCTTGTTAACTACGCAAGTTTATGTGACACCAATGCAAATAATACAAATCACGATTTTATCGCAAAAAAATAAAATCGCAGAGGAGTTGCGGCACTCACTCCATTCACATTTAAATTCCCTCCTTTCTATTTATTTCTAGGGAGAAAATAGGTGACAAAACGGAAGTCAGCTTCGAAGCCATCATGAGATCGCAAAACAAATACGAAGTGGAAAAAACCGCGTAAAGAGGTGAGAGAGCCGAAAAGGGCGAGGGAGTGATAGAATGAGAGGGGGAGGGAGAAATGGACAGAGTGGGACGGAGGTGGCAGAAAGAGGAGACGAAGAAGGGGGCGTAAAAAGACACGAGCGAAAAAGGTGCGTGGACGAATTAGCACGTCCGTGTGAGACGCGCAATATTCCTTTCTGCCCATCTTCTCGAGAAAGAGGAAGGAAATCAGTCAAGAGCAAACTCGAGCGTAAAATAGTTGTTTTTCTTTCTTTTCAAATGGAAGGGAAAGGACGGAGGTCGAAGCACCTTCTTATTGTTCCCGTAACTCCTTCCGCTCCCTCCAAAATCTCTTTTTTGGGCGTGAAAATTGAAAAGAAAAGAAAATCTTCTCGGAAAAGACTGTTAGGAATCCTCGCGAGTGAATTTTGTACCAAGACGTTAATAAAACCTTTGGCTACGTCATCAATGAGTTCAATGAGGAAAGAACATGTCGCACTGCGAGGCAAATTTTCGACAAGTGATGACACCTCTAAACTGGGCTAACTCCCGACAATTTCGTCATTCGCTCGCAAACCCCAAGCTCAAACAAATGCGTAACTCCACTTCCCTACGAGCAATAATAATGCATATGCATCTTACATTGGCCAAAACTCTTCCTTTGAATGACTCCCGAAAAAAAAACTTCCACCTCCACAACCCGTGTCGTTAAGACATTCAGCGCCGAAAGGCCAATGGACCTCTCTCGCATTCCTTTCAACTACTTGTCGCTTACTTCAATTACCTTTCACATTTTCTTCGAGTTTATGCGACAAACAAAAAATTATAGGTCACGCAAATAATGATGTAACGAACGTCTCGAATTTAAATGAGCAGCAATCCATCAAGGAGTAATTCAAAATCACCTTGTGGCTAAATTAAAATTTTAAAAAATCTCCAATAGCAAGAAAAAGTTTGAGAAAACCGTAAAGGCAGCAATAGATTCATTTTTATAATGTACTACCGGTGAATTACCACTGATGACGGCTACGCTGAGGCCGAAATGCGGATCTAGTTTTCCCAACATTTTCATGGCTATCGGAGAAACAGTTATTCAACTTTACCTAAGAATAACTCAAATAATTATCAAGTTAGTTAGCTAATACCAAACTGATGAATCAGAATTCTTCGTAACCATTGTGTGGTTTTTAAATAATTCAGATTCAGTGTACCCAGTAGTAATTGAAATGCCAATGCTGATAAGATTTCTTTGACAATTTCAAAAATCTCCAGCCTCATTCTGTCGCCCTCTGCCAACCGTTACCCACGCTATAAACTCGTGCTCTCCTTCTTGTTGCATATGCGATATGTCCTAATTTTTTCCTCGCATTCTCTTTTGGTCATTCCTCCTCTCATCGACACCCGAATTCGACTTAACGTTCCATCATGGAGAACGGTAGAGATACGGTTTCGTTTGCACCGTAAAACGTTTGACTTGGCAAATAACCTTTCGTGTTTGTTTTGCCTTTCCAAATGAAAGCGGCAATCAGATACTGAATGCATCGAGGAATTTGACGAGTGACTGCAACTTGATGAGCGTTGGAAATATAAAAAGGGCACAATAGAATGAGCAAATGGAGTGTAGCCCAAACGAGGGATGCTTGAATGACTGATAAACGATGCCTCATAGCAATAAAAGTTGAAAAGCCGAAAAAAGGAAAAAATTGATGTTTAACGTGGAAAATACAGGACTTCACAGGTCTGTGGGGTTTCTTCACTGCATCAACTTGATACAGCAGTAGATTACGCCTGGGTTGGCAAACTTTTTAAATTTATAGTCGCGAATACTTCGAGCCGCATTACAAGTTGTGCATCTGAAGTTACTTGGAGACTGTGATATCAGTTAAGTAAAAATATAGCCTAAACGGCATTTTAGCACTAAAATTTCAACACCACAGTCACCATTACCATAATTTCATTTGACAAATATGAAACGACCTGTTTGGTAAGCTTAATGAACAAAATTTCGTCCTCGGTTTGTGAGCCGCATAAAAGGTTATCGAGGGCCGCATGCGATCCAAAGGCTACCGATCCCTGGACTAAGCAGTGGATCATACGTTGAAGGTAAACAAATTTGGAGTCTGTACAGCTTAAAATGCGTATATGCATATAAAGTCTCGTAATAGTTCCGAAAACCTGAATAATCGTTCCACTTTTGTCTTTCACGATTTAAGTTTCCTCTTTTTCCTATAAAAACCGAGTACCTACATAAACTACCATATACCTACAAAAACATAAAAAAAACACACAGACGCATGCACACGTATCTATGCATATACATATGAGGTGAATTCGGGTTAAAAGTAGGAGAAATTTAGATGGCCAAAGAGCAGTAAGATTACACGAAACGCTTTAGAGAGACCAGTTTAAGAGGTTGGAGAACGGCGCGTCGACGGCGATGGCGGCGAGAGAGAGAGAGAGAAGGGGAGATTGGAGAAGAGGAACCGACGTTGGTGAATGTCGCCCATCCTTTTTGATTGATTGATCGATTCAGGTCTCGTTCGCTCTCCTTTCCCTCCTTTGGAGTGCCACGGAGATATGGAAAGTGGACCTCCCACTCGCTCCCCTCTCGAAAAAAAACAACTGCTAGACGCGGAAGCGAGTAAAAAATAAATCGGGAAAAAACCAAACGAGGCTCGAGTGGGTCGCCCGTTTTTTCTCCCCTACTTTTCGATTTTTCTCCGTCGCTTTATTAAGTTACCCGTTCGTTCGGCGTGGGTCGGAAAGACTTAGGGTTTGTTTTGACGGGGGCGATTTTTCAGAGCGGCCGACGCAGCAGCTTGCAGCGCTAACGAAATGCACTTCCAACGCTCTTATCCAAAATGAAAAATTTAGGGTGTTAGAAGAAACAACTCTCAAACGAAGCGGCTTTCGGCCCAAAAAATGTGGCGTAATTAGGGTTAAGTAGCTATTTTGACTCTCTGATAAACGAGTTATTTAATTACTGATAATTAATATAAAATTTAGAAAAAAATCTTAATTATGGAAAGTGGTCGATCACCATAAAATATTTAGCTTTCATAAAAATAATAATTTGGAATAATAGATTTATTTCAAGGTTAGTCTCAAGCTTTAAACGTGTTCCTCGCTATGAGACGCCGATATATAATTCTGCGAACATCAATCACTTATTATCGGCCCTGTTCATCTGAAAGAAAAGTTTATAACCAGGTACGTATATCTTGGACGGTATTTATCTCCCTTAGCGGATAGTTTTCAAACAAAATCTCAATATACTATCAAGATTTATGTTACTAACACCTTAAACACTATATAATAATATATGTTAGAACGCCTCATTATCAACACTTGCGGATTAAGTCTATGATGTGTTATTTTGTCAAAGCTGGTATAATAATATTATAATGTAGCTGAATTAGTGACAATATAAATTTCATTTCTTCCCTAATGGATAATAATCTCCACGGCCATTCGCCTGAAACAATGACTGCCAAATTCCTTTTTCACTTTTCACCCGGGGGAAAATGAGGAAGAGAAATCACGTACGAGCAATTTAATCATTGGTCACGCCGCATGACGCCATCGATGCCTTCATCTGTTTATTCACTTTCGTGAAAAAGGGGCGCTGCGATTCGTTCTCCCACTGCTGGCTCTGCGCAAGGAGGACAAGCACTGCAGTGGTTTGCAATATATGTTTTTTCCTTCCTTCACTTCGCTAAATAAGGGTTAACTACACAAAAGTCGCTTAATATGTGCATTCCATGATGCGCTTGAGAAGATGGAGGTAAGTTGGTGGGAGAAGATATTCGAGGTAAATTGCTGCGGGAAAAAATTTCGAGTCGAAAGAAAAAAAAAAGCTCTTAAGGAGTTTTCACTTCCCACGATTTTCATTTATATTAGGGTAAATGAGATGCAGTAAATAGACGCCAGTAAGATACAAATGCCCTATGATGAAAACCGAGAGGCGAAATCATTTAAATTCCAAAATTGTTTTTTATCAATACGAGAGACCACTCTGGTTAATAGGATATTCCGGTCGATCAACATGCTTATTTACACGTAAAAGAGCACAAATTAAAATTTAAAAAAGTAAAGAAAAGACAAATTTAATGTTATTGCTCAAATTAAGTTTTCAGGTCAAGTAATATTGTATTCTATACTAACACCTTAGTCAGGTATAAGTAAATTAATAAAATGTACGAACATAATCAGAACAAAAAACTTTCAGTTTAAAATTAGAAGTTTTAAAATTTCCATTCAATCGAAAATCTGGTAAATCGAAGTTCCTGTTATTTAATATCCGCTTGATCGGGGGTTGATTTTATAAATGCAGGACGAAGAAGATATTCGCGAAAACGTCGTTAAACACAGTCAATCATATAGTAATAATGAGGCTTTTTCTACGCCGAAGAATGCGTAACAATTACCGACTCGCGAAGGTACGGGTTTAACACCGCGCGTCGTGAGGAAAAAAAAACGTTTCAAAGAGCAATCTCCAAAATTTTTACGAAGTCCCTCGGAACTTTCTAAACTTGCAACGAGGCTGTGTTCCAATTTCCATGACCTCAACTTCTCTATTCCCAGAGTCTTTTTGGATCCCTATGGGATGTTCCGGGACCGTAAAGCCATTTACTTCCCGCCCTCTCACCAACTCCTCGCCTTTTCTCCTCCCTCCCCTCTCTAGCAATACCTACCCTCTCCCCCTCCCTCCCCTTCTTCACCCTTTCTTCCCCTCTCTCTCCCCCTATCACTCACTTTCACCCCTACTCCACTCGCAAATCCCAAACTTCAAAAAAATGAAAATTTTATTTTTTTCTCTTTCTATCCTCACTTCTTCCATCCGTCTTCCTTTCTCTTATTTCTTGCCTATTTTTACTCTTTCTCCTTCCTCATCATCCTTGCTATCACTATTCCATTCTCTCTTTGTAATTCTCTAAGAAACTTTTCTCTTTACTCTTCTTCGATTGTTATACTTTTCTCACATTTGTCCCGTCGTTTTATTAATCCAGCTTCTTTCCTAATTATTTTCCCTTTTTCATTTTCTTTCTTTCTACAACATGATTTCCCCTTTCTCTATTCTATCACTTTCATTTTGCTTCCCTTTCTTTATTTTTCGCGTTTGCGTCTGGCTCACTCGTTCATCCTATTTTTTGTCAATATTCAATTTTTAATCCACCATTCTCTTTTCATTTTATTTACTCCTTCCCTGTCTTCGAGCTCTTCCGCCCTTTCCCCACCTCTCCTCCTTTCTTAAAATCATCCTACCCCACCCCTTCCGAAACGGAAAACAAAAGATGACGATGCACCATCTTCCCACGCTTAATAATTCGCGTCTTTGCCCTTTGCGTCCTTTTCTCACCCGCCGTTTGATTAAAAAACGACCTCCAAAAGATTGGGAGAGAGAGAGAGTGAAGTAGAATAAAAATTACGAAGGTAGTTGCGCAAAGAGGAACAAATATCCCCCTTCGTTTGTTTTCCTCGAGGCTAACGAGATGCCGCCAAACTCGGGGCTCCGAAAAAATAATCGGATATACCGCGCAAGCAGTACGAAAATGGCCTCGTTCCCAGCATCGAGAAGGAATGCACTCTCGGGCGGAATTCCGAAAACCGCGGCCGGATATCAATTTACACCAACAAAAGGATCCGCCCTTTCAGCACTATTTATTTAGTCCGTTGCTGATATCAGACGCAATTCCTCGAAAAAATTTCATTGGGCGGGATGTTAACTGCATGATCAACAAACAGGCTAAGAATTATGGAGCTCGGTAGTGGGTTAAAGACCCCCAAGCCAAATAAAAATCTATGTGCCGTTCGAGGTTATTATTTTTATTAAGAAGAATGCCCAATTCAATTCACCAGTTTTTAAAACCTAAATTAAAAGAAAAAGAAGAAATCATCTCGTCAATTTAATCTCCATTTTTATTTTTTAGCCGGATACCTGAGTTAAGGTCTGTTGTGACATGATGTGCTGCACCATTGTCCAATAATAATTATCCAATACGGCAGTGCTTGCCTTGTGCCGAACACTTGGGGATTCTTTTAATAAAAGTATAGGAATAATTCTGAAACGAGAAAAAAGTCTGCTATGACCGGGAATCGAACCCGAGTCTTCCACTTGCCGGGCGGATATTCTACCACTGAACTATCTTAGCAAATTAATTTTCTCGTTTCTTAACGCGGATGTTTTCTTGGTTGGGACGGAACTAGCCAAGCTAGTATCAAACTGCCCCAACGGATGTCCTCGAAAGGATGCATCGAAGAAAACTCCTCCCTCTCAAATGGGTGAGATTGCCAAGCAAGAAATTGATGGAATAAAGTGATCCGAAGATCCTATGCAGACAGGCATAAGCTGTAAAGTTCCATCAATTTCTTGCTTGGCAATCTCACCATTTGAGAGGGAGGAGTTTTCTTCGATGTATCCCTTCGAGGACATCCGTTGGGGCAGTTTGATACTAGCTTGGCTAGTTCCGTCCCAACCAAAAAAACATCCGCGTTCAGAAACAAGAAAATGGATCTGTTACGATAGTTCAGTGGTAGAATATCCGCCCGGCAAGTTGAAGACCCGGGTTCGCATTGTCAATAATTTTATTAATCTGCGATTATTTTATTGAAGATCAATCTGGCGTTTTTCCAATAACCGTCGATGCTATTGATCAGAAATCGGCAACCTTTTTTGCATGGAGGGCCACATTCGTAGTCATGAATGCTTCGGATGCTGCATTGTAAGTCAGGAGAGCTTCGGAGTTTACATCAACAGTTACCTCGAGATTCTATGTTCTCATACACGTGAAAATAATGTCTAAATAATTTACTAGCGTTAGAACTACACCAGAAAAGGTTTGAGACCATGTTTACACTGAAAAATATGAAACTGTATATATTCAATATTTACCGACCAACTTTTAGCCTACTTTCCAGAATTGAAATAGGCTTCTAGTTTCATCGTTGTGTCTGTCTGCCCGTATGTCTATCTGTCTGCTCCCCCTATTAATTTTTAAACCAATAGACCGATTTTCATGGCACTATCTGGAAATCTCCTGCTACTTGGGCGGAGCTCCCGAGGATAGTTTTTGTTGCGAAGATTGAAGTCCCGGGTTCGATTCCAGGAACTATCCTTCCCATTTCATTTACAGGGAAAATCTGAAATCCATCGTGAAAGGTAATTTTCTCTGGCACATTAAAATATCTTGAATTGTAATATCGGAGCGAGTTTTATACTACTCTCCGAGGAAAGGAATGAAGATTCTAATTTTTATAGTAGAATTTTGCTTATAGATCGTATTTTTAGAATTTCGCGTAAATACTGGCGTTTTTGCAGTTTTTATCACTCATTACGAGAGTGTTGTCATCATAACGACTATTGTTTGACTCAGATTCGGTATATTCTAATATATACTACACGCGATATTTTTGCCGCACAAATACGCATGATCAATTTAATATTCCGTTCGAATGTATTTGTAATATTTTATAACGCTAAATTATGAAATTTGAGAACACAAAGAGCAACATATCCGCGGTGGTTTTAAAGCTATTAAAGCCAATATAAGTATTACATAAATGATTAAATAGAAATTAGGCATCATAAGTTCCATTTGGATCATCTTGGCGGACCGCATGAAGCGCTCTCGGGGGGATTAGGTTGCCGACCGCTGCTATAGATGGCCAAGATCGCAATCGTTCCATATTTCTAAATACTATAACATCCACGCATCATACGGTCCAGTTCTTCGAGTCTCACACCGCTGCACAAATCAGACAAAGCGACGAATACTTCATGAAACGGCTCCTTAGGTTCAACAATGCATATCTCTCTCTCTCTCTCTCTATAAGAAGAGGGTCATTGGAGCATTCGAACGGATGGAGTGGGCGAAGGAGGAAGTGAAGGCTGAATGGGGAGAAGACATCCCATTTCCTAACCGGGGGAGGAAGCGATTATTCACGAAGTCCGTGACCTCGACGGTTTTCGATGCGTTTAGTAAAATTTTCTCGTCCGATTCCTATCGCGAATGAAAGCGTCTTCGCCGCCATCTGGGTTTGCTTCTTCCAAGCTGTAGCGGTGCCCGCCAAAACGAAGATCTGATCTTTCGATAATCTGTCGATTAAAAGTTAAGCGGTTTAATATTTTGGAAGATAGAAAGCATATGTATGACCTTTCTAGAAAATTCAGTCGCACATATGGTTTTGTATGAGTAGAGGGGAAACTGCGTCTTGAGAGGAAGTTGCAGGTGGATAATTACACACATCAGGGGGCCCCAAACTACTGCCCGCGGACCACATCCGGCCCGCGCAGTGATTTGATCCGGCCCGCCTTATCAGCAAGAGTATTCATTAGATATAATTTATGATATCTAAACGACATGTTCCGAGTACTTGGGTGAAATCTACTTTTAATATACCTAAGCGAATTTCATATTACAGAATCGAAAAAAATTCTCAAAACTTGCTTTTTGAAATTTTCACACGGCCCGATCAGCCATTTGAAATGCCGTATGTGGCCCGCACAGTGGATCATGAAGCCTCATGTGGCCCTTTCAGTAAAAGGCTTGTGACCCCTGATACAAAGGTAAAAAGGCATGAACAACCATATCGAAAAATATTACATACTGGAACCTTCTGTAAGTCAAATATCTATAATTCGAATTTTCTATATGTTCAAATAGATATTTTTTCTCTTTCGCATTCATACGTTTTAATATGAACATCTATGACTCAACTTTTCCCACCTTCCTTTGAGTTTCGAGATCCGACTCCATTACTAAACCCAACAACAAAGAAGTAATAAATAGGCACTAATCAATGTGTAAATATTTACGAAACTTGGGCAAAACCTATTACAAGAAAAGGAAGTTGGGAATGGAATGCGGCAAGACGGAGAAGAGAATAAAGGATTGGGAAAATAATCAAGATGGGAAATGAGAGAGGAAAAGGAATCTACTCAGTTGTTACCGTAATCGCCACAGGAGAGAAGGAAGAAAAAATTAAGAAAGCGTAAAAAGTGGAAAAAAATTCACTACGTTTGCAAACTTCTCGTGCGATGATTTATCGCATCCCACGACGGAATGGCGAACTCTCTCCTTAAAAATTTTCTGCCCGCCTAAATTGCCGGGATAGAGTTTATATAAATCTTCTCCTCTTATCACTCTTGGATGAATCCACTTTTTTCTCGGAAATAAAATAAAAGCTTCCGACGCAACTGACCATTATACGAAAAGATATCCTAAAGACAGAACGACACATTTACTTCCCGCTTCTTTCATTAATGAGACTAATTACTCTGGGCATCCTGGAGTGGAAGTGAGATGACTAAAACAAGCCGAAATCAGGATAAATGGTCACTTCGACATTGAAACGAAACAATACAAAGACCAAAAACGACTGCTGTGGGTGCAGGCATTCACCAACTGTAAGTGGCCGAGTGAAAGGGGGGATGTAAGACAGCGCCG
Source organism: Tanypteryx hageni (assembly GCA_028673005.1). Classification (NCBI taxonomy): domain Eukaryota; kingdom Metazoa; phylum Arthropoda; class Insecta; order Odonata; family Petaluridae; genus Tanypteryx; species Tanypteryx hageni. Next base: position 112,764,540 of record CM054114.1, on the reverse strand, counting down.
AATAAGAGAGGCGGCAGGAAAGAAAAGTAAAAAAAAACAAAGAAAGGGTTTTTTGATGGGGCTTTTAGATAAAGAGGGAACCAAGGGACCGTTAGGTGAACGAGAGGGCGGGGCAGGAGGCGGAAGGTAGCTTTTGAAGCTATTTAAACGTGGAGAAAAAGAGGGGAAGGTGAAAAATGTGGGGTAATGCTTGCGACGAGAAGAAAACCAAGGGATAATGGGACGAGGGAATAGACCAATGGGACGAGTGAATAGATCATCGGAAGTATTCGGAGGAAACAGAGTAAAGTCACTTCCTCAGGAGGGGTTAAGTGATTTGGAGAATAGAGCTTAAAGAGGCAAGAAGACTGAAGAAGGATATCAAAGAAGAGTAATGATAAAGAAGAGGAAGAAAGACAAAGTTGAAGAGGAGAGTCTGGAAGAGGAGGACAATATGGAATTAAAAATGAAGAGAGAGAGAGATATTGCAGTGATGCATAAGATAGGATATAGTGGGAGGCTATCATAATATTTCTCCGTGACTAAAATGCCCTAAGTGACATCATATCCCAAATAAGCAATAAAATTACTTTTCTGTTGAGTTTTCTCAATTAACTAGACAGACCCCGATTTAGCGCCCCCTATATAATGCCACCCCCCGCACACCGCCCATGAATCGTTGTGAACAGAACTTCCACCTTATGATTACAGAGAGCAAGCATAAAACTCCATTTACCGCCACCCCCACTTTTAATGTCAATGTCAGTGATGGATAAACGGTGGCGTTAAACCTGGGTTTGATTTAATACAAATTTCAATCGATTTCGATCATTCGTTGGCGTAGCATAAGCATATTAATTAACAGCATCGAAAATTAAGAATTACCGCCGATATTTCCACTTTGGGACACTTTTATGCATGGTATGGTATTATCCGCAAATATAGCTGAGATATAATTCATATTTCTGAGATTCATTTTTAATTGCATTATAGCCTTCATGAAAGAAAACATTTTATTCTTGTATCAGGTAATCTTGAAAGCTTTACCGCAACCGATATATCAGTTACCTTCTGGAATGTTGAATCTAAAAATTACTGATAGAAATAAAATAAAATAACAGTTACGCAGTGAGGAATTATCGGTTGTGATAGAAAAGCGAAATTAGGGTCGTAAAAATCCTTCCGCTATGCGACTTTCGACCGAGTACATTTAAAAACGCGATCGTAAATGCGATGTACGTTTATCTGAAGGTGAAAAAACTATAAAGATAGAAAGCATGAAAGCGTTGTATATCAATCGCTGTTACGGTACTCGAGCCTTTCTCATGGATACCATTCCAGCACCATCGTAACCACCTATTCCAAGACTTCCGCCCTGAATAGCATGCATCGATCCGCTGAAAGAGGATTTTTTTTCATCTTTCTCTCCATTACCCCCCCGTGCAACCTCCGTCTCTTGCTCAATGTTTTGGCGAGTCATTCTTTCGCGGTTTCCGTTTCGCCCAAAGCAAACGAGAGTCATTTGTCTTCGTCCTCCTCTCTCCATATTCAACCTTTCAGCGAGACACACTTGTTATCGGACTTTTCTCCTCCGTCTCGGAATCGTTTGAGCGCATCCTAATATGTAATTATTGTTTTTCCTAATTATTTTATAAGTAATTTCATTTCTTTATAAGGCAGCGGCGGAAATGCCATCGTAATCCAATCTGGTCGCAAACACTTTAATTGAAGGTGTATGATGGAAAAATTGAATGCTTGCCGTTTTTAATTACATTTCGAAATATTAGAAAGCAAATGATGTATGTAGGTGCATAGTAATGCAATTAATGCTGCATTCCCTACTTCTGAGAGATTTCATGTAAGATGAATCATCGTGACTCATATGTATAGGAATGAAAGGTCACAAACTCCAAAATAAATCCACATAATGAGTTCCAATGAAATCGACACATAAATAAATAAATAACGGGTATAACGATGACGTACAAACATGATCGCAAAAAAATACCTGTAACTAACACTTGTTTTAATTGATTTTTTATTGCAAGAAGTTGAAAAACTCATTTCACTTCGACGGAATGCCTAAAATACATCAATCACATATTAGAATAACAAGCCAGCGTTCCCGTCTTTCGGAAGGGACGGTAAGCAGTTGGCCCCCTTGGTGCTCTTCGTAAAGAGTAGGCTAATGCCGGCACCAGATTTCCCTCCTGCCTTGTGTTGTGTGTTCGGTGTGGAAGGAGTAATGGCTATAATAATCCAAGAGGTTAATTAGCCAGAAATTCTAAACAAACAAAAATATTAGAATAACACATGTACATGTTACCCTGAAATTAACAAAAATGGTGGAAGTCTATGCACCAAAACCTACCTAAAAATTTTATTTCGCAGGTTTGACTCTCCTGATATGATCTCGTAATGTCTCGTAATGTAATCGATCCCATGAATTTTATCGTCACGATTGCTTCTACTTATGTACGTTGGTTATGTACTATCCACAATAATTGACCACGCCCCCGCAGTAAAAATGCAAAATACTCGAGTTAACGACAGCAAAAACCGAGGAATTAAAATTGGGAAATAAAAAAGACGAGAAAGATATAATACGGTAAAAGGCGTGCAATAGAAAGTGACAAGTGTGACACATCGGAAAGAGAAAGATTCGAATGCCGAGGAAGGTCGTACTCATTGGGCGGCATCCGGGTGCAAGAGTTGTACGAGGAGGGAGATAAAGGTTGGGAGAGAGAGTGAGAGAGCGACCGAGCGCTGGAGTGAGTCACGCTCTCGCCAGGTATGGTCCTTCCCACAATGCACTCCGCTGCAGACCCGAGTGATTCCGGTCCCACCCTCCTCCCCATAGGGACCTTGGGAAAATCCCGATTCATATCTCATTTCGGATCGGCATTTAAAAAGTTCCGCAAGGCCGAACGGTTGGAACTGGACTCGATTCGCATGCATTTGCATGTTTTCCATCCCGAAACGCTGCACTTCCGTGGATTTTCAGTTAACTCGCAGAAAATGAACGCATGAAATACGAACAAATTTTTCTTTTGTGGAAATACCCCCAATTTTTCATGAACTGGGATGTGTACTCAATAGTTAAATATGTATCAATATTCTACAAATGAATATGTGATAAACTATGAATCGACAGCAAATTGCACAAATCGGTTTTGTTTCAAAGCGTGAGCCGACAAAAGTTATAAAATTCTAATTTCAAAGCAATTATAAGTTTTGATCTGCCACATACTGTGATCCATTACAATTTTCCTGCAGCACAAACGTTAGAAGAAATTTATTAAAAATTGTACATTCAATTTCGAGCTCCCATTTAACGCAGACATTGACTTTTCCTTTGTTTCGACTTCTATCGGTAATGAATCCATCCAATCATGCCGAAGAAGGAATGAAGCCGTCAAAAAAACTTTTGCCGCAAATTTGTAGAACTTTCCTCAATACCGAACAACGACAGTTTCCGACAATTATCACCACCATATTTAGCTGCATTAGTAAATAAACAACTTCTACGCTAACACCATTCGCAATTATACTTGAGAGTTAATTGATCTCTCCCGTTATCTTCGAAAAAAACGTATGTTTAACTTTCCTGGAATTCGCCAGCTTTTTTCCTAAATCCTTTCTAGCTTAAACCGTTAAACCTCTTTGGCAGTTGGCTTCAAGGTCCCTATTCTTATATCCTTTCGGGGGGAATTAATCAGATTCAAGGTGGTCGGCCGGAAGGCGAGAAATCGCTTACGAAAAGGCATAATAAAAAGTCTCGACAAGGGATAGCTCACTATAAAGGTCAACGGAGATGCAAGGGATGGGATATCTGGCCTTAACGGAAATAATAGAGAGCGAGGCCATTAACAGATGGAGGATAAAGGAGAAGACAAGGAAGGAGAGACACAGTTGATTCAAGGAGGAAAAAGAGAAAAGAGATAGATAGAAATGAGAGAGGAAAGAGAAAAATATAAACAAAACAAGATATGAAGAGAAAACAGATGGGAAGAGGGGTGAAAACACGCAGAGCAATCGCAAGGAAAGAGAAGTTATACATGGTTATCAGGCAAGCCACCAAAAGCGTGCGGCATGAGGGCTGTTGCACCACACCTACGTTAAATAAAATCTCCGATGCCTTGTCCTATCGCATTTGGGAAACAATGACAAGCAGTACAATTCGGGTATATCTATACAAATAATTTGTTTCCAGCTGTATAATCTACTAACAACATTGTCGACTAGTGTCAAATGCACAAAAAGATAGTGCAAAGCCATCGATATATTTTTGAAAAAAAAAAACCGTCAAAGTCAACGGCCTTACCCTAAATATTTGAATTGGTAATCCACAGGGGCGGATTGGTCATATAACCTTCCGGTGCAATGACCGGGCCGAAAAGCAAAGGGCCGGTCTGCTGAAACTTATGTATCAATTTTTTATCAATTAGTCACTCTTTTTCATGATAAAAGTATTTCCCCATTATATTACTTGATTAGCGTAATTGCCCGTCACATATTACGGGTATGCGTGAATGAAGTATTAAGTTCAAATTGAAATAAAAAATAATAAAACCAACGACCCTAAAAAGTAAACAATAAATATAAAATTCACCTAGTTGAGTCTTTCAGAAAGTAAAAATAGTTTTGGACGAACATAAATTGTATGACAAAGAAATACATTACGCTATACAATTCTTATTCGCCCAAATTATTTTTAATTTATGGAACATTTAATTTGTCCCTCTGTCTCTCCTTTCTTTCTTCCTTTCTTTCTTCCTTTCTCCTTTCTTCCTCTCTCCTCTCCTATTAAAGCATTAGAAGCACGCATTCCTTACGCATATAGTATAAGGATTAAGGCAACAATACAATCTCGAGGTTTAACAATGACACAGTCCGCAAGGTTAAAAAGATTTAAACGTAAAACTTGAGCGATATTGTATCATAGGCAAAATGTGACGATAAGCATATGCAACGTTATTTATTTTACTTTAAAACGGTCCAGGTCCGAAGATCGTATGTTAATTCTTTCTAATTTTAATTTGCAAAAGAGTAAAAGCCTGTAAGTCGAAAAATCGATTTTTTACGTGTTATCTTACGGGAAATGGCGCCCCTCTCCCCTTCGCCCCACCAAAAATCAAAATTCTGGTCCCGAGGTGCACATCCTCATGGTCCTATTAGTAGATAAGTGTACCAAGTTTTAAGTCTCTAAGTTTCATGGTTTTTTAAATATCCTGTCCACACACACCCACATTGCCATTTATTAATAGAGAATTTAAATAATATTTGATCCACTCTCCGCTAATAGTGCGATGGGAGGGAGGCTGAGCGCGTGTTCTTCACAAATTGCCGGACCCTTTCGTACCTCTCAGTCCGCCCCTGGCAATTCTTTTACGCTAACTACTAAGCCACCACTTGAAAAAAGAGAAGTAGCAGTGAATAATAATTTTTTTAAACCAAAGACTGGGGACTTTCCAATCAAGACGGCTACTTTGTAATCGAAATGTGGCCGGTTCCATCGAACGTTTAATATCTGTTGCAGTTTCCCTGATTGTCGATAAGATATAAAGGCAGAAAAAGAAATAAGATGAATGGAGTTAACAGAGATCGAAAAAGATCTAAAGTCACAGACAGTCGGACCGAATTTCCGGAATTAAAAACAAGACTTTTCCGCGCTTTCCCTTATCAGACTCGAGCACCCACTCGCACACATTTTTATTCGTCACAAATAAATTGAAAGCCTTTCCGGAAAAATTCGTCTAGGGGCGGACAACCAATACGTGAAGGCCTTTTCATCGTTGTCGTGAATTGGGCAAAAAAGCCTCTTTACGAAAAAGGTCGAATCTCACTCTCTTGTGTGGGCGGGAGAGTGTGTGTTTGTGTGCTTGCGTGGGCGTCTTACAATGCATCCCTTATTTTACGCCCACGACTCCGTCCGCCATTCCCTGCGTCACCACGTAAGCCCACCTACGCACACATCCCTCAATCTCCCCGACGAGAGAGCGAGCTTATCGGCAGTGGAACAGACGAGCAAGAGTCGAGAAGGGGGAAAAGGAGGAGGCGTGGCGACGAGGATGACGGAGAGTGTCTTAGAGGGAAAATGTCAAAAATATGGAGCTTGCTGAATGGAAAAAAGAGGGAGAGAGAGATGGGACACCGAGGGAGGTATAACGAGGTAAGAAATGATTTGGAAAGGAAGAGGAATGAGTAGGATACGCAAGGAAGTAGAATTACTTAACGAGGAATAGCAAGAGGAAGGATAGAAAGATTGGAAAGGAAGAAAGGAGGGAGAGGAAAGGAGAGTGGAAGAGGGAGAGGAAAGGAGAGTGGAAGAGGGAGAGGAAAGGAGAGTGGAAGAGGGAGAGGAAAGGAGAGTGGAAGAGGGAGAGGAAAGGAGAGTGGAAGAGGGAGAGGGAAGGAGTGGAGAAAGGAGGGAGGAAAGGAGAGAGTGGAGAAAGGGAGAGGAAAGAAGAGAGTGGAGAAATGGAGAGGAAATGAGAGAGTGGAGAGATGAGAGTGCAGAAAGGAGAGGAGAAAGTGAGAGGGGAGAAAAGGAAGAAATGGAGAGAATAAAGGAGAAAGAGGGAAGGGAGGGGAAAATAGGAAGAGGGATGAGAAGTGTAATGAGCGAGAGGAGAGAAAGGACAACATAGATATAAAAGAATCGGGAAGCAGCGATATAAATTTTGACCTCGGTAACTCGAGCGTCTATATCTCGAATTTTCAATTATTTGAAGTGGATAGTTTTCACTTTCGTATTAATATACGTCGAAATGGAGTTTTGTAACTCAAAGATTCGATAAATACAAGTCGGACCATGATAAATAGAAACTCTAGGAGAGACTCAAGGAGATATGTAGTTATGGAAATTTCAGTAATAGAACTCCATTTTAACGTATATGAATACGAGCGGAAGAAATATCCACTTCGATTTATCGAAAATTCGAGTTATCGATATCCTACTGTAGTCAACAGGTACAAAAGAGAATGAAGTAGGTAGAGAAAAGAGAGAGCGAGGTAGTTTATTTATTTACTTATATTAACCAGCCGTTAACTGCTTTTTACAATGAGTGCAATAACGATGACATATACGAACACATACAAACATGCCTTCGGCAGGATTCAAACCCGCGACCCTATAAACGTGAGCAACACACGCTAACCAAGATCGGATTTATGGAAATGAAGGAAGAGAGAGGATAAAAAAATTCGAGGAAGCGCAGCAAAGCGAGAGAGATTGTGATACCGGAGAACACGGAAAGAGGGAAACGGAACAGAATAATATCACGGCGGAAGAGAGAATTCAGATTGCTAAGGAAGAAGACGAATTTAGGAGAGAAAGAGGAGACGAAGGGAGAGAGATAGAGCGGAAGGATTTATAGGGGACGGAGTCTGGGAGAATGGGATTCCTCACAGATGCGGCGAAACAGCTAATATCCGTCGAGATCGCTTCGAAAACGGGATATCTTAGAGATAAAAATTGAGGTAAAGGATTTCGGAGGTAAGGGAGGAAATTATATGGATTAACAGTGTTATAAACGGCGAAGAAGCAGAAAAGGAATGGACAGATGAAAGGGAACGATAGAAGGATAAACTGGAAGACGGGAAGAAGATGAAAAAAGAATAGAGAATAGGAGATGAGGAATAGGGGAAAATTTGGGGAAATTCAAGGAAGAGAAAAGGGGATTCTTTGTGAACAGAAGTAGCGTGGGGTTGAGGAAAAGCTATCCTGACGACGACAACTCAAGATGACGAATCCAGCCGGACAGAGAGAGATTTACTCAAGAAGATAAGAGGGGTAGATAGGGAGAAAGGGGATGAAAATTCTTCGTGAAGAGTCGGAAATACAAGCGAGACGAGCTACGGTTGGATTCAGATTTCTGGACAATATTTCTTCGAAAATATACGTACTTACAGTAACCTGCTTGGCGAATGACTTAAAATTTGCAATGCCTCATGAATTCTCACCAGAGGCACAGTTGATCAAATTAAATGTCCAATAGAAAAGAGATGCTATCAGAATTGAGTAACTTATTTTCAGACCTTTTTTGAGGAACTACATTTTTTCTAGGTCATTCCTTTTTTGACGCTTTCTGCTTTATCGTTTAAACTTTATGAAATACTTCCTCTGGTCTCTTAATGGCGCGTTTCTTCTGAACCTCACGTTTCTCCCCGTTACCCTCATTTCCTCCCTCAGGGTGCCCGGCCTTCCTGTCTGTCTGTTTCGGTTTGTTTCTCTCTCTCTCTCTCTACATATATATATATATATATATATATATATATATATATATATATATATATATATATATATATATATATATAAACTTAAGGAAAAGAAAAGGTAGTGATGAGGGTGGCAACAAGGTGTTGAGGGAAGCCCAGCGGACACTTACCAAGTTGAGGACCAAGCTGGTAGGCTGCTGGGGGCGTCGAAGAGACGTAAAACACACGAACACAAAATCACACGCAAGCTTATCGGGCCTATGCCCTTCTTCAGCGAAAGAGTAACGTAAAGTGACACACTGGGCGGGGAATGACAGGGTGATGTGGGAAGGTTGATGATTGGAGGAGGTGGGGAGTAGGAGGGGTGGATAGCCAATAAAGAGGAAGTGTGGTAAGGGAAAGTGCGAATAACAATTATATATATATATATATATATAATCAGGGTCAGAGTCAGCATGAAGAACTTCGAAAGACACAACTTCGACGAAAATTTTCTATCTCTTTTTGCGTATAATGCAATTTCTTTCTTTAATATTACATAATTTACATTTGACAACTCATCAAGGCAGCTAAGATGAGGTTAATTCATTTACCGATGCCCTCTTGGCTAGAAAATCTCCGGTATATTTCATGGCGATAAAAATGTGTTGCTTGCATATTATCCAGGAAATAAATTTGTGCTTGAAAATTATTGAAAAGCGAGCAAAAATATGCGAAAATAAAAAAAATGCAGTTGCGGTATCGGCTAATCGCACAAAATGTGGCAACAATGTGTCGTTTTGAAAAATACAGGAGATTGCTAGTTTCAGCAACGGGATATTAGGCTTTTGCAGCTGGGCATTTTACGTGTTTGATCATGAAAATTCATTTGTTTACATTTTTCAACAGTTTTACTATGTTATCACACTTATTTTTAACATCCGCCAGGAGATAGTTTTCAGCCCAAAAACTCCCAAAAGTAGAGTAGTTTTGTATTTATTAACCTTTGACATTCCCTGTTTGATCAAAGCTAATAGACATAACTTAATGCCACGAAATTGCCTATTTTAATCTTTTCAGTTTCAGAAATACGGACAAATAACAGGCGTGCCGCAGTTTATTATTTATAAAAAATTAACGATCCTGATTTCTATCATCTATATCATAGATAATTTGCCCCTAGTTCTTATTAATCATTGAATGACACAAAATTATGGCCAGCACTGCATAGTTTAACAAAAAAAGCTTTATAGGGCCTTAAAATAATAACTCCCTAATAATTAAAAAACTTCAGCAGTCTCCTTTATGTCTGTAAATAAATAAACAGAAGATTACGAAAGAAAAACGAAGAACAAAGGTTTCTTTCTTTTAACTTTCGAGAAACAGGGATTGATACACCGAATTTCCTCCAAAAAAGGAGCTTTTCTCCATTCGCAGAGAAGGGGAGAGACGACTAAATACGAAAAGAAATGCGAGACAAAAAGGGAGGAAAAAGAGAGGAGATGAAAGGTTGGAGATGAGGAGAGACTGGTATTACAGCCTCATCATCCCCGAATGGGAACATAATAGCAAGCTATAAAAGAAAAATGGGAGGAAGAACAGGCGGAAAAAAGAATAAGAATACGACATAGACGACTGGGAAGAAGAAAGCGAGAGAAGATTGAGTTAGAGATGGAAGAACGAAAATTGACGCATTCTTTGAAAAGGAGCTGACCTACCAGAATCGCATATTCCAGGCAAATCCATACATTTCGCCACAGTATGTGAGAGTCTTTAGTGAGAAGCGATCCTTTTTTTAAGCATCATGAAGGAGTTGTAATGAAAGAAAAAATATCGCGAGAGCGAAGTTCGATGCAAAAAATATAAAGATTGGTAAGAATTGAAAAAGCGGAGGTTAAAAATATATCACGTATCAATAAATACGGCATTCGTGCTGAGTTTCGTCGAAGATATATTGGAGAATGAAAGAAAGTAGAATGAGTATGAAAAGGTTATGCACTATTGATGAACTACTCCATTATAATGCTATCTATGATAAGAGAATTACGAATGCAGAAAATAAAAGTATCTTGTGATTAAGAGTAATTTCGAATTTCAAAAATAGGACAAATATAAATGAGAAACTTGCAATAAATAATGCAAAAATCATTATTCTCTTAGTTGGCACTTATACAGAGAAGTTTACTTAATGAATAAATTAAATAATGCGGCCAAAACACGGTATATATTCAAAACATTTTCCTTTATGTTATCAACGGATTGTAATACATGAAGTCAAAGAAACAAAATTCAATCGGTACTGACAAAACGAATGCAAATATACTAGGTCAAGTTACAAGGTGAAAAGACAAATTTTATGCCAGCCTTCATTATCGCATTGGTGGAACGTGTGTGCGTATATTCTTACGGAAGAGGAAAGGAAAATAAGGAAAAATGGATAGCAACAAGTTATTGGGATAAGGAAGCCCAATATATATATATATATATATATATATATATATATATATAAACTAAATGAAAGGAAAGGTAGTAATGAGGGTGACAACAAGGTGTTGAAGGAAGCCCAGCGGACAATTATCAAGTTGGCAGGCTGCTGGGGGAGTCGAAGAGACAGAAAACACGCACACAAAAAAACACGTCGCTTTTTGGGCAAATGCCCTTCATCAGCGATGGAGATAGATATACATACATATAAATAGTACACATAAACAGAAGCGCCATCATCAAATATTGTTGTAAAAGGGAGCAATATACTGGCTTAGATGGCAGAGTACAGATTAGGAGAAGGGAGAGTTTGGGAGCAGACATGTGAAATACATCATCTCGCTACCTTCCCACCCTAGTTCCTTGAAAAACCCTCCCATACCTCCCCACAACCTTCTACCCACGCTTTCGCGTTTACGTGTTACTGTGTGTGTGTGTGTGTGTGTGTGTGTGTGTGAGGCGTCAGCGTGTGCGACCTTATCTTTTCCCCGTACGCCAACTCCCTCCCTGGCCTACAAATTCCATTCCGCCACTTACATTTTTATTTTGCTATTTTAACGCGCGGCATTTACAGCTAGCCATCCCTCGCAACGTAAACAAAGATAGCGAGAAATTACACATCCGTAACTTTTGTACACAAATGATGCTGTTTTCTCAATCATTTTTCTATACACAATTTTACGAGTACAATGCACACTTCGTGGCGTCATTTATTTTAAACGTTGATTATATTGCTTACATTTTAAGCACAGCTTATTCTAGCATATTTTATCTGAATTGTATAATAATTTAAAAAGAAACTGTTTGAAGATAATGTGGTAGAGGGAGGTTTTTTCATCTTAGGATATAGTTCAGTTGAGACATTCCTAGAACCTTATCGTCTTTATATATTTCCTCGTGGAAAAAGGTGACTTTCCCTGGATGAAGATGAAAATGGGCTTATGTGTTTATTTGTGTGAATATGTGTTCAAGAGCCTTTGTTGGCCGCCGAAATTGAGTTAAAACAACTTTTCCTCGAGGCATGCGTCACGTCCCAACTTTTCACTTGCGGGGGACACAGTTCCCGATTGAAAAAAAATCCACATCGCGTATGTTTTCGTTATTGCTTTTCCGGAACTTTTTGAGTAGGTACCAGATTTGATTTAATGGCCGCTTTTCTATTATTTAAAAAGTGGGCTTGAGCTCTAATTTATACTGACACTGTAAATGAGTGCGCGGAATTTTACAAGGCATTCCATTTTGTTCATCATTCAGTATAAAAGTATTAATGAAAACGTAGGTGGAGTCACCGAAGAATTTTAACGTTTCGTGGAATTTTGATACCGGACAAAAGAGGTGTGAGCGAGCGTGTGCGCGCGGTCCCGCCGTATTTTTTCTGGTGACGGCACTACAAAGTGGGATTCCCATCGAGGATTTATTTATCGCGGCTTTTTTCCGGCGTGCGGACAGTATACGGGAGGTGACCACGAGCGAAAAAGTTCGTATTCATAGGGCATACGAAAAATAAATCAATTCAGAAGGATTAACAGTAGCGCCAAGACGAAAAATTAAGGCCGCAGCTGATAGCCTGATTTATTGATACGTATATAAATTATGATATATACATGTATAAAGTTTTCTAAATTTGTCTGCAAGACTAGCCACAAATTAATATCATTTGAACATGCATGAAGATTGCTATCCATTCGCCGCTATTTCGAGGAAATATAGACACTAGCCAGCGTAACGATGTGTTATCAAGGCCGCACACAGTTTAGCACTATCCTCTGAGAGCTATGCGATTGCTAACCTGGACCATATTGGCGGAAGGCGTTAAATTACTGCGCAATTTTCAATGGAAGTATGAGGCTGTACACTACTATCCAATAAAATGTTATCCATGAGAAACGAGTACATGGGTTTGAAAATTTGTGAGTTAAATTAAATAAAATTAAATTAGGTTATATATATTCATACATACATATCACCGAGTAGAATGTTTAGGATGCCAAAACCTTAGCACGAAGAGAGGTAGCTACATGCATTATATCGTTAAATTACAACTTTTATTTACTTTATTTTTAACAGCACAAGGAGTACGTTAATGTTATTATTAAGTTATTATTAAATACTCATTTGCGTGGTGGAATTCAGTAACGACTAGTTTTGGTATGGTATGTTAAATAGTGGTTTCTCTTTTGAAAAAGGTATGATGACTTTATGAGTAATTATTTACAATTAGAGATTGTGAATGATTTAGTCGTATTGTCTCCATGAAAAAGCACGATGATGAAGGCTATATACGACTTGTCCCCCTGCCCCCCAACAGATTGGGGAATTGCAGGGTGACATGTAGAATATGTATAAGTATTTAACACAATAAATAATCGAAATAAAACAGAAGATAATAGAGTAAAATATTTTCTCGGCATCTATCGCCAACGTACCACTGAACGTTAATGAAAAAGCGTACATTATTAATTTCTCCATACGTAGTATAGGGGAAACTATTGTTTTAATGAAAAAATATATTTCGAGATTTCAATTCAAATGCACGTTTTGAGGTCCCCTGATCACGTTTTAACCATTTTCTCAATGTTGTCTGTGTCTGTGTGAGAGAGAGTGTATGTGATAGAGATTTTGCGGGCGCACTAACTCAAAAACTATTAATCAGATCAACTAAATTCTTCATTTGACATTTCTGTTAAAATAACAAGAGTTGATTACTTTTTGGTAAAAATCGGTCAACAGGAAGTGAGTGCTAATCTTGTTACATCTGTTTTTTACTTTCTCCATATACGTAGTATAGGGGAAAGTATTGTATTCATGAAAAAAATCGACTTCGAGATTTCAACGGAAATACACGTTTTGAGGTCCCCTGAACACGTTTCGACCATTTTTTCGACGATGTCTGTGTGTGTGTGTGTTAGTGAGTGTGTGTGTGTGTTAGTGAGTGAGTGTGTTAGTGTGTATGTGTGTATGTATGTTATAGCTATTTGTGGGTGCTCTAACTCAAAAACTATTAATCAGGTCAACGCGCAATTTTATATTTAACATTTTTATGACAGTCTCAAGAGCTGATTAGTTTTTGGTAAAAATCGGTCAACCGGAAGTGGGTGTTTACTCTTGTCACTTATCCGTTATTTTTAAAGTTGCTTTAATATTTGATAAATGTTAAAATGTATTGGGATAAATGTTGTAGGAAATTTAATTTTCCACAATCTTTGTTAGAAACATTTTTCCAAATGTGGGTGTTTATTCATGTCACATCCGTTATTTTGAAATATTTTAATATTTGATAAATGTAAAAATATATTGGAATAAAGGTTGCAGGAAATTTAATTTTCTACAACCTTTGTTTGAAACATTTTTCCATATAATGCATTGTTTAAGAGATATCTTATATTTTAAGCTGCTATCACCACGCCACCTACCGACGACTATTGTTAACAATTGACGCTTAGTTACGTCTTAGTAACGCTCCATTTTCTTTTCTTAATTGTTGGAGCTTTGTGGCTATATCCAATATCAGAAGGCTACGGTTTGTTGATTTCTGTTCTTTGTAAAGTCTAAAATTTTCTCGCAGTTTCATGAAATATTTATTATTATCTAACCTATTTGGAATTTTTAGAAATATTACAGATATGGAGAAAGTCATGTGGTGGCCGCATCAGATTTTTTCTTAACTGTTGGAGCTTCGTGGCAATATCCAATAACAGACGGCTACGGTTTGAGTTTATTTCAGTTTTTTAAGTCTTTGAATTTTTCTCGCAGTTCCTTAAAATATTTATTATCATTTAACCTATTTGGAATTTTTAGAAATATTACATATATGGAGAAACTCATGTGGTGGCCACATCAGATTTTTGTTTTTTACATCTCCGTGCTATAAATCAGTGTTTCCCAACCGGTGGGATGCGTCCCACTGGTGGGACAGGAAGGGCGTCTAGGCGGGACGCGATGTTCCGAAGATTATAAACATTTTCTCAACAAAATTACTGCAGTATTTAATGTTCTTGAAATTTTCCATTAATGATAAATATAATACTGAAATGCAGTTGATGTAAAAATCAACTTCTTGGGGAAGGTGGGGTTTGTTTTTTCACAGGGTGGGACCAAGGTTTTTTGACAAAGTGGTTAGTGGGACCAAGATTTTTTGATAAAATGGTTGATGGGACGCAAGATGCAAAAGGAAGAGAACCACTGCTATAAATGAATTTTCAAATAACCGAACGATAGTTTATTTTCTCTTTTTTGTGACTGCGCCAGAAAAACCTTCAGAACTATCATGCCAATCGAACGATAACCAGGTAACAGGTTAAGATAGATAGCTTAGATAAAATAGACACGCTTGATATCCCATTTGCTTTTAATGAGACCTACGGAATATTCAGCATAAACACAATCAAATTTAATCGACTTTTTCCATTGCCAATTCAGAAATAAGCTTAATTTCCTCTTAAATTACGAGTGCTATCTGTACTCACTTTTCGACGTCTTATTCAGTGCATACTGCATAACTTCTAACAAAGAACTGCATTGAAGGAACTTACCTGAAAATAGGAAAAAAAACATTAATACAACAGCATAGGTGAATGTTTGGATTTCACTAAAATGGTAACAAATTTCACCTGAAACTTGAACTATTTTCAAATTCTTGGTGACAGAAACCTAACATGCACGATATTCCTCGAACAAATCTGTACAAAGGAATTCCTCTCAGAATCATCCATTTTCAAGATGCCTACATTCATCCAGTCATATTATTCCCGAAACAATGTGGGATAATAAATGAAACAAGGAAAGGATCGTACGAAAGAGAGGAAGGTAGTGAGCAAGGAAGGAAGTTTAGAAGGGAAGTCGAGCTGACTTAATTGGAGGAAGTGTACGCCAATAAATAAAGAAGAGAGATAGATACAGAAATAAATGCAGAGGGAGAGAAAGAGAGGTGGAGAGAAAGAGAGGTGGAGAGAAAGAGAGGTGGAGAGAAAGAGAGATGGAGAGAAAGAGAGATGGAGAGAAAGAGAGATGGAGAGAAAGAGAGATGGAGAGAAAGAGATGGAGAGAAAGAGAGATGGAGAGAAAGAGAGATGGAGAGAAAGAGAGATGGAGAGAAAGAGAGATGGAGAGAAAGAGAGATGGAGAGAAAGAGAGATGGAGAGAAAGAGAGGTGGAGAGAGAGAGAGAAAAGAAGGGAATAGGATAAAGATGAGAGGAGGATAGGGTTAACAGAGGTCATTCCCTCTATTGGTCAGCGAGAGAGATGGCCTTACTCCTCCACTCTCTTATTTACCACCCTCTCTCCCCTCCCTCTCTCTTTCCTCCCTCTTCACTTCCCAAATAGTGAACAAAAAAAGGTGCGTCAGCTCTGGATGCCAACGAAGGAAGGCGAGGAAAAACAGAGAATACCAACATTCAGGGATGCCAATGGAGTAGAGAACGAACAATAGAGGAAAAGGAATGGTGCAAGGGAGAAGACGGGAATGGAGGAAGGCTGGAGAGGGGAAAGAGGAAGTAATGGGGAATGAGAAATACGGAGGGAAGTTTAGGTAGAGGTAAAAAAGGGAAGGAAAATATAGAGCCTATGGAAACAGATGGAAAAGTGATGAAATGTTCAGAAAGTAAGAATGCGATAAGGGATGAAATTAAAGGGGAATTGAGGAAAGAGAAGATTGGAGAATTGGGGAAGAAAGAAAGCGAAAGGATGAAACAAATTGAATTAAAGGAATGTCAGTTTATGATAGTAAGATCGAAGAGGACGAGAAAGAAAAGGAACGAAAGAGAAAAATCCAAGAGGGAGTAGAAGAAAAATTCCGCAGTTGACCGGAAATTGAACTCGATCCTTTTTTATGCCCGGCAGAATCTTTAACCCACTACTCTGAGAATCAAGTATGTTTCTCAGCTCGCAAAGTTTGTTTGTTTGTAGATAGTAATTTATGTCCAGAAAATATTTCATATGATTCTAAAGCATTTATATTTATGCAATTTCCGACCCTTTAAGTATCGATTTAGGCTTAAGGTCTCTTCATAGTCTTTGCAGATGCAAACGTCTCCTTTCATTGAAGTTAGCCATGTGGAAGTTCATCATTTTCTGCAGAGAAACAACCAGCTAAGTTACAAACGTCATCACTGAGGCACAGCAGAGGATTTCCTTACTTGATCTCAAATCTCATTATATATTGAGTGACACCTAAGCTGTTGTGACGGGAGTTCCTGTGACTTGAAGTTAAGAAGTAGTATATAGTGTATAGGAAATGGTATCAAAAAGCTTATATTTTTGTATTAAGTAAACCCAATTTTTTATTATGTAATTTGGGTATTATGCATCGAGTTGTGATGGGGACCCGCTGCCACCGGGACCTGCTCCCAATTGTAGAGTTTATGTGAATAGTAATAATAAAATAGGACACGGGTTCAATTTTCGGTCAAGTACAAAATTTTTCCTACGGTATCTTAGATTGCAATCGGATATATACTCCAACGAATATAAAAACGGCATTACTTCATTTTCCACCTTTAGTGAGAGATTAAAATGGAAAGAAAGACGGAATGAAGGAAGAAAAGGAAAGGCAATGCGAGCAAATAAGTACACATGAAAAAGACAAAAATAAATTAACTTCATGGTGAAGAGAAGGATTACGTTAATATGTTACGATAATTAATGAACTTGGTAAGCGGTTCTCTTTGCGTCAGAACTGTACCAAGGCACGAACATTGTGAAGAAAAATATCTCTCTTGTAATAAAAACAAAGAGGTCCGATGGATGCGCATGCTTCGCAATGTTATAATAGACTTTTGTACCGTTCCTCCGCTGTAATTAGAATCCAATTCGTTGGTTGATTAATGTGTCAAATCTGCGTCGATTAGAAGGAAGCCAGTTCGAATCGTTAACGAATATACTGGTGATGGTTATTGGGGTCAGAAACATTGGATTTAACTGGATGGAAAATATGAAATAACTCGAGGGTATGAAAGTATAAGAAGCGAAGGAGAAGACGAAATGGATGAGAAGAAGAAGAGAGAAAAGAAAGGTTTCGAATGAGTTAAGAGATAGGGTATGAAAATTGGGGGAAAATAGAGGAAGATAGTGATAAAAATAAAGGAAATGCATACAACGGACAAACCAGAAAAGAAATGAAATACTTGAGAGAGGACAAGACACAGATAAAGGCAAGGAAAAGAGAGATAAGATGTGACAAACAGGAGAGAAAAAGGCGATAGAAAAGAGAAAGCTGAATAGTGAAAAGACAGAAAATAACGAACCTGGAAAAAATAGAAAAAATTTATATAGAACAGCAATGATAAAATCAAAAAATTTGAAAAGCGACGAAGAACAGAGGAAAAACAGCGTGGCAAAGATAGAAAATAAAATCGTATACAGAGATAGGCAGCATGTTCAAAAGGAAGATGATGGAAAGAAATGATAGACTTCAAGAAATGGAGAGGAAAAGAGCTGAAACGCTAGAGAAATAATAACAAAGAAAGAGGGCACAGGGTTGGAAGGTAGGGAGAGAACGAGAAGGAAGAGAGAGGAGAGAACGAGAAGGAAGAGAGAGGAGAGAACGAGAAGGAAGAGAGAGGAGAGAACGAGAAGGAAGAGAGAGGAGAGAACGAGAAGGAAGAGAGAGGAGAGAACGAGAAGGAAGAGAGAGGAGAGAACGAGAAGGAAGAGAAAAGGGGTTTCGGTGGTACATATGTTCGGACTTCGTTGGAGTGGGGGCATCTCTTGGTCATCCCCGCATACCATTGCCAGGTACCTCCTCCTCCTCCTATCTCCCACCCTCTGGAATAACGGTGGCCGTCTATTAATCTCCCTCCCTCCTCTTCCCTCCACTTCTTGCCATGGGAACTACACAGATGCGCCTCCTTCGACAACACTCCCGAGAGAGAGATTCACTCGCCAAGCGCGTCGCTCGTGGGAGGAACTTCAAGAAAAAATAAGAAACCCTTCCTCGCGTAATGCGTGTTGCGTGGTGACCGAATTCGTCAGCGTGACGCCATGAGCGAGCCGGCGACAACTGCCTAATGTAAACGCCCATCGCGGATGCGTTCCTTTGAGGTGAAGTTGTCCTCTGGCGTCACCCGCGTGAACTCCGTCGTTATCTCATACCACTGCGATGAATCCTCTTGTCGAGCAAGAGAAAAAAATGCGACGAGATTTTAATGGTGATATAAGTACCGCGATTAAAAAATGCCTGATGAAACATTTACGGCACGTACTCAAAGGTAGTACATATAATAAATCCCAAACACTTTCTATCCGAGGATAAACAGAATTCAACCTTATCGGCTTAGAATATTAAAACATGAAAAAATGCAAATTTTCTGCGACACCTGTTCCAATGATTTAAAACTTGCCAAACAGATACAGCTACGCAGCTTGGCTCAATTATCTGCAAAATAAAAAAAGCTGACGACATAGCCGCACACTTCAGCGAGGTTTGATAATATGAAAGCTAATAAATAATACACATACCTGCAATAACTATAAACCCTATTATGGCTTTAGCGATAGCTCGAATCTGAAAATACGCGATTTTAAAGTTAACGCTCAATCCTCATAAAATGCCCGATTAATTTAGTGAGATGCTACCAAGGAAATGCGGATGGATTGATGTCAGCATGACGTGAATAGACGAGATTTTAACCGGTTCCCGAAAAGCATCGGCTGCCATTAATGAATGGAGGTTTCGTGACTCATTACGACTCCGCCGGTTCATTTTTCAACCGCAAGATGGCTTTGATTGAGCGAACTGGCGAGAGCGAGGCACAATATTTTCCTAACCAGAGGTCGTCTTTGGAGGAGCACAAGTTATCGCGCTAAACAAATGTTAATTAATTATCATTAGAGACTTTTTCGAAGGATTTAATTAAACGCTTTAACGAAGATCGAACGCTGGGAATGAAACCGATTTTTTAAAATCCATCTTCCTCAAACTTTGGAATAAGAATGTAATAATTCGATCCCAGCTGTGGCTCCGAATGCAACAGAATATTATAAAAAGGCTGCTATCGAAGGAAACTGGAATTGAAAGCGCGCGAATTCCATTTAACGGTGAGAGAACATCCGAACAGTCTATCGGAGAAAAGGCAATCCAGTTCTGCACAGACACGTGCTATTTGCCTAGTTCTCCTACGGCCGGTGCAGAAGTATGGACCCCTTTCCGTTTAGCGAATGGCACACGTGATTTTTTCGAAGCCTTGAAAGACAAGAAGCCATTCGACGTTGAAAAAATCGCGTTGTCTCTCATTTTAGCTCGAAAAAAACAATGGTTAACACCTACGTTAGTTTTATTTTTTGTATATTTCCATCCATTTTTAAGACCGAATTGCAGCAGTTCAATCTAAAGTCAACATTCATTAAACAACTCTCCGGAAAAATGAGTAATTTTGATAATCGAACTTAAACAAAACGCGATTGGAGAGCTGTGGCACGATATCGAATACTTTAAAATTACATCGCCAGGGCTTTTCTCAAGTAAAAACCTTCCGTCAAATGAGATTTGACGAATCCTCTCGAATCGTTCACGCCTTCCGTTATTCCGCTGCTTCTCGACGCCGCTTCCGACGCCATCATTCTTCTCTTCCGGTTCTGTGACCGGTAAAAAGAGTCACGACTTGCGAGGCACCTTTCACGACCTCTCTTGGTTGGTCAGACGCTCTTGGCATCCTCAAACGACTCGCGTGTCAAGAAAAAAACCTTCCGATCCCAGATTCAGCAGACTTAAAAAACGGAATTCCGTCAAAAATTCTTTTTTGGTTCATTAATCATCATGACGGGAGCTTAGGATTCTAAAGATATTTATTGGGGTTATGGTGAAAATCTATGTGATTTATAAATTCTCTCTAATAGATGCAAAAATAATGGAAACTCGTATGTGAATGTTGGCCACGAAGCAGCAGTCAGTGATGATTCGCCGGGAATAGATTCTTTGAAGAAACTATCGATGAATCACCACTGATCACGACTGCTGTGTAGCCGAAATTAGCATACAGTTTTTCAAACGATTCAAAGAAACGAGAAACAAAAAAATGCAATATCAATATCGCCTTACGGTAAATTAACCGTTGAGAAAGGCTCCTTTGCAGTAGAAATACATAGCATGCAAATAACGATTTATAAGGATTGCAGGTTTTCAACTGCATTTACCATGACAAGGGGACCGTAGGAGAACCAAGCTTAAGAGGGCTGTTAAAGATAATTCGGTCAATTCCATCAAAACCCGCCACCTATTTATCTGGTGATTTTCTTGGTGAGATAGAGATAGATTATAAGATCAAAATGAACGGAAGAAGAAAGAGACCGCCGACCCGACAGACGAAAAAGGCAAACACCGCTATGATCTCCAGGAATATTTCTCGCCGACATGTTACGATTTAATGTTATGTTCATTCCTCTGCCCGTACCGCTAAGGCTTTTCGCATGTTTTGCATACACCTCCGAGGTCTCGACCGTTTATGACTACGGTGTCGAGTTTGAAGTGTCGGTCACACACGCACGGATGCATACGCGTTGATTCCGCGTCATTTTCCCACGTTCTTGCAGGTGTCTCTTCGCGGATTCAGGAGGCAAGGAAATGGTAATGCTCAAAACAGTACTTTTACACGCGCTACTTCCGCTCGATGTCCGCTTTCGTATACAAAAAAACAACATCCATTTATCAAGTTTAATTTCTGCCTGAAGAAACGACGACTTCGTCTCTATAAAGAGATTTTTTCGACGCCTTTAAAATCCCTCCGTATTTCTTATTCGACAGTCAGGTATCAGCTGTTTTCGTGGTACAAAGCTAGTATCCTTACTCTTCAAGTTTTTAACCCGAATTTTCGATTACCCGATTCCTTCCACTCAGTATCCCGTTTTATTCAAGTGTTACCATCAAGCATTTTTATAATTCGGATTATTTTTGTCTTCCCTTAGGTGAGTAATGGAGGTTCGACAACAGCTTTAAATTCGGTAATCAATCACGAATGAAATAACAGAAAGAATAACAGTTCCGGATGGTTAACGCGCAGAATGAAATTAAGGCTTTTTCTATTGCTATTTTAGAAGAGCCGCGTTGCGTCTAATTAACGAGTACTGGGAACAAAGGCAGGAACATTCGCGCGGGAATTTTTCCTACATCTTAAGACATTCCACGGAAAAAAACATGTAAGATCGTTTAATCTTAGACCTCGGTAAAAACTCCATTTTCTGTTTATAATTGGTTTCATTAATTCCAACACCTAAAGGTGAAGATCTTTTTTCTTAATTCAACCGACTATATTGAAAACAAAAGCCCCGGCATTGGGTGAAAGTATCATACCGCCCCAAAGTCGTATTTATGTACGTTAATTACGTGTCTCAAGCTGCGAATTTCCCATGAAGATGAGAAGAACAGCAAAGTTTTTATTCCATCTGATATTGCTCGTATCACGAAAATGCTGGAGAAAATAGATTTAAATCCAGTTTAGGCTCCTCTTACAAAGAGAAGTCAACGAATGAAACCAATACCTATAATGAGTTGGTAATTACGCAATTTAATCACCTATTACCTAATTTAGATAATACATGTAAGGTGGACAATATATACTTCTGCTTATTAACACTGAAATAGTTTACCTTATCACTGAAGAAGCCCATTTTAGCTTTCGCTGCCGAGGAACTCTTATCTCTAGTGTACAACACACCTATACCATCTCTCGGCTCTTATTGTTCCCCTCCCTCGCCCCCTCTCCTCACTCTATTCCGACCTCTCATCTTTCTCTTCCCATCTCCACTCCCAGATTCCTTTATACAACTTTCCTCCCATTGCGTGACGTCATCCACCTGCGTCTTCCTATTTCTCAGCTTACCTATGATTCTTCTCTCGTATTTGCCGCCTTTCTCTACCACCTTCCTTCGTGATTATTTCCATTCCTCTTCCCTAGCTTATATTTTCTTCCCCTCCTGCCTTGCTCTAAATTACTCCATCCTTTCACGTCTCATCTTTCTCCCATCATTCTTCCTCCTCACTCCCCTCTTCTTCATCGCTACTATCACATTCCCCTTTCTCCAACAGCCCTCTATCCCTTCCATCTCTTCTCTACTAATCTTTCTCGAACTCTTCCTCTCCTTTAACATCTTTCCCTCTCTCCTTTAGTCACTTTCTTCCACCTACCTTCTTTCCACCAAAGTCAAACATCCTAACTGGGAATTCTTGGGAAAATAAAAAAAAATATTAACAGACCTCCAAGTTCAAGGGAAAACATATCTCCTTCGAGTTATCGAAAGCTGGAGTTTGAGTTATGGAAGTTCGCCGAGATTTCTAATCATTCATTCTCCTACACAAATCCTATCAACCTCTTTCCTCTTTATTTCTCTCCTTATTACCTCACTCGCACAAAACCCCTACTACCTCCCTCCTATCTTCCTCTCTCCTCTTAGATCACTCCCCCTTTAAAACGTTCCCTTCCCTTCGCCCGAGGTGGCTTCATACTTCTGAAGGTCATTGGCACCGGCGAGTGATGGGGAGGAGGAGAAAGATGGATGGGGGACGAGGCCTGGGAGGGAAGAAGTAGAAGAGGAGTAGTAGGGAGCTATATAGCTAGCTAGCTAGGGATCACTTCCCGCGACTCTTTACACCCCAACCCCAGCCCGTGACGGAATGTTCCGATGTAAGGAGGAGGGGGGGGAAGAGAAGGGGGGGGAAGAGAAGGGGGGGGAAGAGAAGGGGGGGGAAGAGAAGGGGGGGGAAGAGAAGGGGGGGGAAGAGAAGGG
Source organism: Tanypteryx hageni (assembly GCA_028673005.1). Taxonomy (NCBI): domain Eukaryota; kingdom Metazoa; phylum Arthropoda; class Insecta; order Odonata; family Petaluridae; genus Tanypteryx; species Tanypteryx hageni. Next base: position 112,741,163 of record CM054114.1, on the reverse strand, counting down.
GGGGGGAGAGAAGGGGGGGGAAGAGAAGGGGGGGAAGAGAAGGGGGGGGAAGAGAAGGGGGGGAAGAGAAGGGGGGGGAAGAGAAGGGGGGGAAGAGAAGAGGGGACAGAGAAGAGGGGACAGAGAAGAGGGGAAAGAGAAGAGAGGAGAGAGAAGAGGAGAGAGAGAGAAGAGGAGAGAGAGAGAGAAGAGGAGAGAGAGAGAAGAGGAGAGAGAGAAGAGGAGAGGAGAAAAGGGGAGAGAAAAGGAGAGAGAAGAGGAGAGGAGAGAGAGAGGAGAGAGAAGAGGAGAGAGTAGAGGAGAGAGGAAAGGAGAGGGGGGAGGAGAGGGAGAAGAGAGAGAGGAGAGAGGGAGGAGAGAGAGAGGAGGAGGAGAGAGAAGAGGAAAGGAGAGGGAGGAGATAGAAAGGAGAGATAGAAAGGAGAGAGAGAAGAGGAGAGAGAGGAGGAGAGAGAGAGGAAAGAGAGGAGGAGGAGAGAGAGGAGGAGGAGAGAGAGGAGGAGGAGAGAGAGGAGGAGGAGAGAGAGGAGGAGGAGGAGGAGAGAGAGGAGGAGGAGGGAGTGAGGAGGAGAGAGAGGAGAGGGAGGAGGGCCGGTTGGAGGAGAATCAAAACGGGAGTCTTGGCTCGACCGACGCGGCAGTGCCGGTGGGAGAGAGAAGAGTGTGATACGAAGTGGATGCAGTCACCTGCGACCGAGCAGAGCCCGTCAAAGGAACGGAACGGTAGGAATGAATGGAGGAAAGGCGTCTTCAATTGTATTAATCCATACCCCGCCTAAATGCGCCCATTCTTTTTCTTCCCTTTTTTCACCTCATGGGAATCGAGCCAGTACGAATTTTCGGAATGAATGGATGATAAACATCTTCCCTGAGGTCGACGATGATGACTGAATTGAATTTTCTGTAAATGTGGTTCATTTTTTCCCGCGTTGTCGAGAATCTCAAATCCCAAGATGAGGAAGACGGTAAGACGGATACTTTTTGGTTCGGCTACTTTTAATCTAACTTTCCATCAAATTTTAGGACACGTTCAAATTCATGAGAGAGAACAAAAGCACGCAAATATTCCGAAAAGTCGTTTCTCTCATCTAATAATGTTTACCAATCCTTTGTCTTTTGTTGCCTTACACAAGACTGGAACAAGTTAAAATTCAATATAATATACATTCAAATTAAAAAGGAATCACCGATTAAATTCAAAATTTATTATTTGCTCATGGTCGCTCGATGCAAACTCGTTTCTTTCTGAAATATTTTGATGTATTTTGTTTAGATTCCATACAATTTTCATATTTCGACGCGCAGTCACTTAGAGCGTACAAAAGAACCACGAATTATTCTTGTAGAATAGAAATAAGTTTTCAAGTTTAGTAACAAAAAATGAAACGATGGCGCAGCGTTCTCAAAAATATTTTACAGGAGGCCGTGATTGGCTCTCGGCTATTTTCTCTGGAGTTCACCGCTAAGTATCACGTTTAAACGCTTCTTCCGCCTGCGCAATTCACTTTTTCCACTTTGGAAAATTGCAACTTATGGGACAATAATTCGTCCTTGAATGCTTCCATGGAACAAAAGAAAGAAAAGCATTCGCATACAGAATAATTAGATTTTTTAATATAACCATGCGAAAGAACATTAGCTACTTTGAGAATCATTAGCATATTCGACTGCAACTTATTACTAAAATTTCTTCTCTAGTTTCTAGAATTTCTTACGTATGAAAAAATACCGACGGCTTACGTTTTGTGTAACATATTTTCTTAAAGCGAAACTAAAAACGTTTAAATTTATTTATTGGTATCTACTGCCGATAAAGAAAAGAGCTATTTTAGTAAAATTTATAGAAGTGATAAAATCGTCATTATGATAAGCATACTATATCTTTCTTTGGTAATATTTATATATCTGTGGAAATAGTTCCCAGCAAACGAACAGCTACAATAACGCGATAACATTCACACACCGACTGATTTTAGTGAGTACGAAAATATATTTATGATAAAATTCAAGATGGCGCATAACAATTTTATTACAGTAAAATACACGACCTTGAACTTTTGAGAAACACTTCGTTGATATACAACAAACGAGCCACTTTAAAAACACCCATATAAATCGTCGAAAACAAAACAAAGTACTTTTCGCGTAATACGAATCGAATTTATCGTCGATGTAACAGTATTTAAAGACGCGGCGAAGAGTTCCCGGGTTTCCAGCCAGGTGAATATGGTGTCAAGCAACGTTTCCGCACCTTCTCACCGCATCGATTCGCCAGGAAAGAATCAGATCTTTCCAGTATTTAAAGACCTTCACATAAGTACATAGGTCATTTTCTCGGAGGACTAAAGAGGAAAAAATACCTCGGGACTAGCCCTTACCCTCTGACGAAGCAGAATTAAAATTCGGCCTGAATCTTAATTGAAAACGGACATAATAATTTACCTAAAGCATCGAATATTAAAAGAAGAGGACTGCCTTTGCCTCTCGGATGGTTTCACGCTATTGTTTTCTCATGTGCTGAAGCAAATTAAGCGGATTAATACTGTAACCCGTTCCTCTGACGCGCTGGAAGTTGGTATGCCATTATAGAAAGAGGAAAAGGGACATGGGACTAAGAGGGTATTAGCGATTCGATTCGGTATGTTATTCAGGGCGGAAGGTAAAGGAATGAGGGAAAAGAAAGGAGGGAAAAGGAGGAGGGAAGAGGAAGGAGGCGGGAAGGGGAAGGAGGCGGAGAGGGTTGAGGGAAGAAAGTCGGAGATAAGAGGATATAGCGGGTAAGAAGAAATAAAATAGTCTTTCTGTGGACAAGATTGAGAATACGGAGATCTTTCTCACGTGCACAACGTAAGAGAGAAAGGGAAGTTGAAATATAAGGCATAAGTCCTGAGAAAAGGAAGATTAGAAACGGAAACATAGGTCAAGGGATAATAAAGGCTCGGAAGACATTTATACAAAGTACACGATCAAACAGTAATGGAAGGTTCGTTACAGATCAAATCTGCATGCTTACCACCATTAGAAAAACTACGGCAGCAATATTTGATAAATTCAATGTCGCTAAACAAATTAGCTGATAACTAACAGATACCACAGCTCGAATACAAAACAGATATCTGAAGAAAACACTTCACTCGCAAGTGATTCTGTCAAAAGTTCAGGATTACCTACAAAGATAACCTCAAAGTTAACGACCAAGTTGCCAACAAACTTGCTCTCAAAGCAGCTAATAACGTTACCGTCAAAGTTTCTCCATCACGTTACTCACAAAGCTACACATAAAATTGCCTACAAACTGAGTGCATATACGAATCGCCAACATACAATTTAAAAAAACAGCGCACGCTGCTTACTCGGAGAATTCCATAATGTTCTCTCGAAACTTCCATAACTCAGAGCAAAATTTAAATTACGATCGCTCCGCAACGATAATACCGGCGCGGCATCGTCTGCTAGTCATTTGTTATACATTGCCACAGCAGTGGAACGCATAGAGGCCTCAACGAAGTACGTGGCCCATAATCCAGACATAGTTTTTCGCACGCCCACTCTCCCGTCAATCCTTGACGAGAGTCAGCGGTAGGAAAGGGATGAGAATTGGGAGAGGGGGATGGGGCGAGAGGAATGGAGAGAGTGGAATGTGGAGAGGGGGATTGGGGGAGAGGGATGGGGAGAGGAGAATGGGAAGCGGGAGGACATGAATGTAGAGGAAGGGTGGGTGGTGATTGTCCCGCGGGCGACATGAAGGCAAGAAGGGATGGGAAACGGCAAGATGGCATAGATTGCAAAGGGAAAGATTAGATAATAGGTTTGAGGATGGAGGGTCGATAATTCGGCAAAATTTAAGAAAGAATGATGCAAGTTAAGAGACGTCTAATTTTAATTAGGTATTCACATCATAAGAGTTGACGGAACAATGAGTCAGAAACGAACATTTTTAAAGGGACCCTGTTATCAAATAAAAGCGATACATCATAGTGAAATGAATGAAAACCTTATTAAGTTAATTTTTTCAATTCTCAAATATAGATGTGGAAGTTCCAGTTGTGGTTTATCTTTGTTAAACCCTCCCAGAATGAATTAAAGCTGATCAAAATATAGTGCCAAAACAAGATAAACGCTATAAAATAGCATGGACCAACAATAGCTGGGGAAATAACGCCTGTACTTTTGCTTCCATTATCTCCAGAAAAACCTCTTTTGAAATGATTAACGATAAGAAAGAACGATAAGATGGAAAAATCAAAATTTAGCTCTGGGCGGTAGTCGGACGGAGGCGTCCTTTAACCGATCAAGCTAATGGAACAAAAGGAAGTTCATACAGCCACAAAAAAGTCGGGAAATTGGGACCTTAACTTAGCTCCAAAGACAGAGTGTTTGATAACATTTTTAATTAAAAATTTTCGAAAATTATATTTAATAATAATATCCCTCCAGAGGAAAAATGTTGTAAGACCATAATATTAAGATTGGCGATTTATTCTACCACCGGGTGAGTTAAAAATGTAATAGGAATTGAAAGGAGGCGACCACTGCGTCTCATATTCGCCCACTGCGCTCAAAAAGCTCTCATAGGAAAAATATAGCGATAAACTCTCCTCTTCAGTCAGCTTAAGGAGGGGTGGTTATTGTGTCCACGGCCACTGAAGCAACGATCTCCTTCCTTTAAATCTTCAGCTGTAACCATTTTCGAATTTAAGTTCTATATTTCCGGAGCTCTACATCACGGATTTTGGGCTTTGCGCCATCCTCTACCAAAGTCAGCCCAGGTTTTCCCGTTTCTATATTATGCCTCGAGGTATCTAGCGAAGATCCTTTCGGGTCACCCTCGAAATTCTTTCATCCTTCCTCCGAGAACCGTCTCTTAACGCGATGCTGGAGATTATGACGTCGCCTAAAGTGATGTCCCCGACCTCCCCTGTTGCTTCCACGCTCGCATGATCCAGTTTTATCCTCCTCCGTGACGGTTTCATTTTCCTACTGTGATGTTAAAACCGCTCGCTTTTCTCGCTTAACGTTTAACGGGCTCGTACTTTCAACGCCGTCAAAAAGATTTTTTAAATAATAATACAAAATCAGCCTCGCTTTATGGCTTCTTTTCAATAGATTAAATAAGTAACTACTGCTCGTACTCAAGGTATATAATGTTTGAAACAGCCGCATGAGGTTATCCACCGATTCTAATAAGGATTATAATCAAAGATACCTATCGATAAATTGCCATTGAAGGTTGCTAGTTCGAAAAATTGCCTTGCTCAGCCGTTTTATTACTATAGAAGTTGCCTACATCATTGCTTTGATGCATCCCATAAGCGTAGCTCGAAGATTTCTTTTTTAATTGACCGTCAAAAATGATTATTAACAGTTTCTAAACAATTCAACACAAGCAGCAAAAACGCTAGTACTTAATATATTTCAAAATAAGACAAAGTACTGCGAAATTATCTCCACGGATTACCGTTGTAACCTAGTGAAATCATTTAAGTACAACCCTATTCGTTTCCGTTTTCTATGTGTACACTGGACTTAGTTCACGAGCAATACTAATGGAGAAGAGGGCAATTAGAATGCGCTTAACGTCAAAAACAATCAATACTCTAGAAAGAGCGTACTTTAAATCCGGCCCTTTTCTCTTTGCAAGATAATTCGTTAAAATATTCTAATGTGACGATTTCCCAGTGTGCGAGAGAATATAAACTCCATAAGATAGGTCGAAAAAAGTTAAAATAATCTTTTCAGCGTCTGAATATTGAAATTCTTTTATTCTTCCCTCCTCTATCCCTATCACTCCCTCCCTTTCTATCCCCATCTTCTTTTATCTCCCTCTCCATCCCCTCTTCCTCTCACGCTCTCTTCCCCTTCTCTTCCCTACTTCTTTCTTTCAACCCGTCCTATCCACAATCCAAAACTTTCTTTCCATGGCAACCGCGAGTGGAGGGGGAGGATAAAGACGGGCATGAACGCCTTTGCCGTCCATCCCCGTTCCAGGACCACTACCCCCCTCTCCTTTATCTCTCCCTTCCTCCTCCCCACGATACCTCTCCCACTGTTCCCTTCACCACCAACCGCCGAGGCATCCGCAAGACGAGACAACACACCTCTTAAGGAGGCTCGAGCATCCTCCTCCCATCTCTCCCCCCGCCGCATTCACCTCCCTCTTTCTCCTCCTCTTACCTGCCACCTACCCAATTCTCTCTAAACCACACCACGACATGTAAAGAAGTTCCAAACCCCTTTCTCCCCCTCCTCAAACTACCGACCTTGTCCTCCGGCCACCAAAATCCCCTTTCATTCCCACGGAATGAGAATCTCTCTCGTTTACTTGATGGGAGGAATAGAGAGAACGGGTTGAGATTAGAAGTGAAAAGAGGAGTTAGGGCGGAACAAGAGGGGAGATTTAGAGAGATACCGAAGTGGGGAATGGAGAGATGGACGAAGGGATTTGTATATGGTTGAACAGGGAAAAAGCCAAAGATTAAAGGAGAAAATCGATGAAAGTTACGAGATGGGTGGAAGGAGGATATGAGAAAAAGGAAGGATAGAGGAAGGAGGAAAACAAGAGAGGAGGCACGGAAAGTTGGAGAGCCGATCTTTGTAGAGGGTCGGTTAACTTGTCGTGGGCTCGAATCCTGGTGGGGATATGGTCGTGTGTGATCGTCTTTGTTTTAGTTAATGCACTCACTCACGAATATTGGCGACCCGAGCGAGATAGCAGTCCAGCGCCCCCCTCCCTAGATGTTTGCTGAGATATTACGAAGTGCATGCTCATTTGTTCATCGGTCTGTAAAAATTATTGATATTGAAAAATAAAAGTAATTCCATCAAAATTCCTGTTTGGTCCGCGATATAAATTGGTATACAATACTTATTCACTTGCAAGTAATGCATGCTCGAAATAGCGCCCCCAAGACTTTGGCGCCCTGCTCGCCCGTACCTCGGTCCAGCCCTGGATGCCCTCATCGTAAAATAATAATTATAAAGTGTAATGGAGAGAAGCAGATCTGGAGAAAGAGGAAAGAAAGGAGAAAAGAGAAAGGAGAAAAGAGAGAGGAAGGAATAAAGAAAGGATATGAGAGGAAACGAATAATCGGAGAAAGAGAAGATGAGGAAGGTAGAACTGAGGCGAGGGAAGAATAAATGTATAACAAAGAAGATGATAAAGCAGACAAAAATTTGAGAAGGCAGAAGAAGTAATGTCTAACGACAGTGAGCTGAGAGAGAAGGAAACTGAGTTACAGAGAAAACATAGAGAAAGAGGGGGAGAGGGATGGGGAGGATTAAAAGGGAGATGTGACTTTTGGAAGGGGATGGGAAGAGCAAGGTGAGCGAGTTTTGAGCGTCCTAGTCTTAAGAGGGTGTCGGCGTGAAACTAAGGGGGTTGAGAGAGCGACAGATAGAGGGAGAGAGAGAGGGACACTGGATGCGGAGAGACGGCGGACATGTAAACGAGAAAGCAAGAGAGTCACAAACACACAGAGCTGACCTTCCGTCTCTCCATTTCCAACCTATCTTTTTCTTCCCTTCTTTGAGGAATTTCCTTTTAGGTTAGACAGAGAGAGAGATGAAAGGCAGAGTCACTTTTCGACCGAGAAAGATTTTGGGGATGAGGGATGTTGGAATTGAATTAATTTTATTCTCTAGCTCATTCGTTTACGAAGGGTATGGGTGCAGGCGTCGTAAAAGGCATTTACCGTTATGGTGTGACGGACAGTTCAGTCGTTCTTTCTCTCACGTTAGAATCTTAAACAAACAAACTATGTGGACCAAGGTGTCTGGAAGGATAGTTAATTCATTACATTTACAAAATGTAAACGAATGTCGATGGGTTTAAGTTTAATATAGATGAAAATGCATTATTTAGTACTTACAAATAATGAAAACATAACGTTTCTATAAATTTACTTAAATGGATGTATGGACGAGATCGCCATGATGACTTTTAAAAAGTTGGCTAAATTCCACAATTGCATCGTTCTACTAAGATCCTTTCCGCTTTCATAGGTTATATAAAGGTGAAGGACAGCCGCACACGACCGTACACACTAGAACACATTATAACACAAGTACGATAAGCCCATTAAAATTTTTTTGTCGATGAAAAAACAGTGACGGTGCACGTCGTGCATCATTAAAAGAACACCTCAAATTTTCCGAATCATCGTAATTTACGTGCCGTATTTACGATCAAATGTCTGGCATTTTCACCGTTTGATATAAACGCCCACATGCGTCACAGTATGAAAATATTAACATTAAAGAGACACACGCACGTGCGTCTGTGCCTATACCCCTTGACGAAGGCCTGACCTTTTGGATTGTTTTTCTGTCCCTCTGCCTAACACAAACGCTCACTTAAACCATATCATTTAAGTGATCGTTTGCTTTCCTATGTACCTATTGCTCTCGAAATATATTAATCAGAAATAGGAATATTTTTTGTGATTTAATAATATATACTTTGATATCCGTCGTTGATCGAGGCACTTAATGCGTTCAAGGCTAATGTGAATCTTGCTGTAATTAATCATTCAAGTTTCTAATGATTCATCATCTTAAACTTAAGAGTTCTCCACCTGATCTTTTCATTGCAATCAGTCTATTTGAGAGCCAAGCTCACCGTACACAGATTGATCTCTATAGCAGTCGATGTAATACATATGGATAAATCGTTTATAATTACGAAATGGCTCGTGATGTAACCATTCTTTGTTAAAATGCGATCTAATACCTCGTTTCATACACGAGTAGCGCTTGTGAATGAGAAAATAGAAACTTTAAGTCATGCTTAACAGCAAGAGTTATTTTCTCTCCCACTTCAAAGATACCTGGAAGCTCATTAATCGTTTCTACTTACCACAAAGCTACCGCGCTCTTCACTTTTAATGGAGGAAACTTTCCTTTCCACAGAAATTATCTGGTATTGGTAGAAAACTCTATTTTCACGAAAACGAGGTGACTTTTTCATTTTCCATATATCAAGTAACATTGCAACACGTTATCTTAATAAGTACTTGTATTAATTAATAATTGCTACACAGTAAAGAAAAATCGAATGTTTTTCCGGCGATTACCTTCTTAAAACCTCCAAAAAAAACTACCATTACGTACATTTGGCATGGAGTGCTATTTTTTCAAGCCCCTTCTTCATGTCCTACATGTTCAACTTTTTATCCGCCACTCCACGATCAAAAAGAGCTTAAACGAAGCGAACACGCGCACCTTAAGCATTAGGTGTCCAATTTGAGACCACCAACACCACAAATCCTTTAAGTGAATTCTTCGAGTGGTCAAGCGATCCTCTCTCCCCTCCGTCTCAAAATGCGAAGTCCTCTGAAGACGCACGAGAGCGGAACGAAAAATGATAATTGCGCGGGGGGAGATTCGAACGCGGTCATGCCAGCGTGGAAGGCCGGCACCCTTTTCTTAAATCGCTCGGCCAAAAAGGGGGAATTAAACTATGCAAAATGGCGGATTCAGTCATTCCGTTCGTTATGCACCATATCTCCATTAAAAAAAGGAGGGCTCGGATGGAAAGCGAAGATAAAGAGACGGAGGCGGAAGTGCGAGGATACAGGGGGCGGTTATGAGAGGACCATGCTCGCTAGATTCGTCTCGCTTCCTCTCTCTCTTTCTCTCCCTTCCTTTCCGTCTCCCCTTTGATTTCTTTCTCCCGTCTATTCCTAGTTCGTATTCCCTTTAGTCCTCTACTCTTTTTTCCCTCTCCTATATCTACCATCCCTCTCCATCTCTTTGTAACTAATATGCATCTAATGTGATGCATAGCAAAAGGGTTAAATGTAAGAATGGACTACATAGTCTCAATTTCGCCCTTAATAAAGTAATGTCTTTCTTACTCCTTTTCTCCCTTCTCTCTAATTTCTCTCTTCCTCCTCGGAGATAATGTTCCATCCCCTTCCCTATTTCTCACTGGCCACATATCTCTCACCCTGCCTTTTTCTCTTCTCCCCCCTTATATTCTCCTTTTCTCTCCCCTTTCTCCTCAAGGATAACTCAAGAAAGAATCAGCAATTTCACCTTGTGGCTGAAATCAAATTGAAAAACGACGTTTATCCAATAATCGTGGAAAAGTTGGGAAAAACCAGATGCCCATTTCGGCTACAATGCAGTCGTCATTAGTGGGTTCCTTCGCCTCTTGCTTCTCTCACTTTCCACCCTTCTCTCACTTTCCACCCTTCTCCCCATTTCTTTCTGTATCGCATCTATTTCTCCAACTTACTCCCTTTTCTCTACTTCTTTTCCACGCTTAATCTCTCTAACTTTTCCAATCCCTGGAGCCCACTTTCCTCTCCCTCCCGTCTCTTCCTCTTCTCTCTCTAATTTACTCCCTCCCCGCATGATCACTTCGAGAGGAAACGTAGGCTGTCCTCAGAAGACGCTAATCCCAGATCGAGGCGAGAGCTTGAAAGGAGACTACCCTTGCATTCACTTCTCTTCTGTCCGTTCCGGGACTTTGAGTCCGAAGGGGAAGGGTAATGCTTCCTTTTTGAAGGAAATTCTAATTTATCGCCTTGAAAATTAATTACGTGTTTCCGCTATATGAAAAAAAATCGTATTTATAACGAGTGACATTAAGAAAGAATATGACGAGAATTTTAAACACAAAGAACTAGTAAGTGGCAGTTACATTTTTCATCCAATACCCCAATCAAGGTTTGTAATAACTATTTGCTGAACATAAAACGCGTCGAAGAAAATTCCTTGAACACTAGAGTTACATTAAAATATCATTACATTAGAAGTATTATTCTTCAGTATTAAAAAAAAACATTTTCCATACTCTAAATCAATCATGTTATCATAAGTCCTGCATTTTAACACTCCATCGATATATTTACCGAAAAAACACATTGCATGCTTTCTATAGCAAATATAGATACTATTTGCCTATTATGTACTTTCTAATTAAATACTCGATTATGAAGCGAATTGAACATGCATTTTAGGAAAATTAACACGAAACCCAAAAAGGTAAGCTGATGAGATAGCAAATCTGAAAGCAAAAAATTCACGAGCGGCTATTCAGCGCCCAGATAAGCTGTTACGTGAATCATTTACTTACGTTAAGGATAAAAAACGTGAACATCAACGGAACAACGAGATTTGAAGTTTAAAGGACGTCTCATTTGAGAGTAAAAATACGTCTGTGGAAAATAACCCCACACTCCGATTGCAACTCAATGACATGGTTGATTTTTTGCTACTTGTAGGCCGCAAATTGAGATTCGCGTACAACAAAATGACCAACGGCACTCTTCATCTCCCCTTCTCTCCACCTCATACACTCCAATCGTTCTTCTCCATCCCATCTTCCTCTCCCCTTCCCTCTCTCCACTTCAATCTCCTTCATTTCTTTCCTCGTTTCTTTTTTCTACTTTCATCTCCTTTCCAATTTTCCCTACACCTTTCCTTTTCTTTTCTCTCCTCCTCCCTCTCTCAATCATTCCTAACGTCCCCTTCCCTCTCTCCACCTTCTTTCCACCCCTACTCCACGTTTTTTCCGGTTAGGAGTAATGAGACGCTCGAGATATTCATTTTCTCCCGACAAACACGGTTTTGTTTTTCTTCCCTATCCTTTCCCCACTTCCATCGTACGAGAACCTAACTTCCACCCTTACGCGGTTGAAAGGCTGCAAAGAAGACTTCGGCTGCAGCCAAACCAAACCGAACGTCGCAAAAAGATCCGTTTGCGGTGCCAAAATCAAAATCCCCGACATCTGACCGTCGTCTCGCATTAAAAAAATACCGCCTTCCGTTCGTGAGTGACCTTTGTAGGTCGAACCGACCCGTGAAAGTGAAGTATAACCGTACGCCAGCGGAGGCGAACCGAAAAAAAGAAGAATGGAGATCGAGAGATTACCTCGTTTCCGGCGTCCCCGAAAAACGAGCACGGACAGATTCCGGTCGGTCGGTATTACGATCACGTACGCGATGACCCTCCTAGCCGTAATAGAGAAATCCCTTACTTTATTTAGTCTTTATTTACACCATGGTGGGGTGTATGGAGAAGAACAAACTTGAATGTCAAGCACAGCAACCGAAGCGCTTAAAATTGTCTGTCATTAAAAGAAATCAGTCGGGCAATTGTCACAGTGACGTAAAAAAAAACTTCTAAAATATTTCTTATAACTTGCCTTTTTTTATTCTAAGTCGTAAGACATCTTGTCGCTCATAGACAAATTCGACTGAAGTAGCCGTAACTTTGTGGAACTGCATATCAAAAACTCGAAGGCAAAATTTGAAAAAATAAATTTATTAACTGTTGTGGAATATGTACGAATTCATTAAAAAAATTGTTTTTTAAAAATATTGTCTTGGAATTTTTATCTTGTCACTCATTCGTTGAGGACAAGCAGAATTCAATTTGTAAACAAGATGTTAAATAGAAATTTGTAAATGTGTTTACCGCAGTAGGTCCAATCCTTTGAGATATGTGCCAATGAAATGAAATTATGGATACCTTTAATTAGATTAGTAATTAAATTCAAAACGTGATATATTAATTGAAAATTGTTTATAGAACTTAATGCAGTGCACCAATGCCCAAGGGAACTGATACATAGCATAAATATTCTACGCTCAAAAAGCCACAAACAAGAAATAGCATTTTAAAGTTGTATTTGTGCCACTAATCAACAGTGAAGCGAATCATCTCATCAGTATGCAAAATATTTTGTCGGAAATCGTTCCCAAAGAGAACCGTTAACTCTAATCGACTGTTGTACTTATGCAATCGATTCATTAGAAAGTGTACAAAATTAATTCGATCGCTAATTTCTTTTAAAAAGCCAGAAAACAGTTCTGTATCTCATCTGGAGGCATAATAATTATTTCCGCGACCTTTACCTTGTATGCCTCATTTCCATTGGAGATTGATTCTGTAAAGAAGCTTCTACAAGATTTCTAAGCGACGTATTATGTTTCAAGCAGTTATCAACAAGTACATTAAGCTTACTAAGAAATGTCATTAGGATAATGATACGCTGGAATTAATGTTCGCACGACTTGGCGCAACTATAATTTAATGAGTCGTATTCGTTCTCATGGAATAAAATAACGTAATACCCTATGTGATAAATAAATATGGCGAGCCAATAACTCCACTTTTAATTAGATAAGATGTCTATTTACCACATAAATGAGCCGCAATGACCTAAGGCAGTGTTCCTCAGACAAAGTGTTGCAGTTGGTTCATAAGGGTGCCGCAAAAAACTTTGTCAAGCAAATAAATCAACGATTCAGAAATGCTGATAGTTTATTAGGGCTACAACACTTGGTCTAATAAATTGATCATGGTGTATTACTAACAAATGGATGTGTACAAAGGTTGTGATACCCGTATGTATAAATATAAAATCTTGTTTCAAGGTGGAGGTGCCGCGAAGTTGATTATCTCTTAAAAGAGTTCCATGCCTATAAAAAGTTGGGAACCATTGATCTAAGACGATTAAGTTTTCGAGTCAGTGTAGTAGCCATCTATCGCCAAGAGTGAAATAAAACTCTTGCATGCAAAAATTGATTCATTAAATTTGCTAAATTATCCACCAATAGGCTTGGTGATAATTCTATCATATTAAACCTCAGTTATTTCTTATCAATAAAGAGCAAAATAGTCAGGAATATTCAGTTTTCTGTCATGCGATTCTGGAGTACCACAAAGTGAATGATTGGTACTGAATTCCATAAATATAATCATTTTCGAATGCCAAATTAAGGTTTTTTGGAAGTTTCAGTTTGGATATCACGACGATGACCGTCTTGCCTTTACGTGACGTTGTAACATTTCAATCGATAAAATCGTAAATAATAACGAGAAATTCGGGGCATTGATTTAAATAAAAGTTAAGATCGTTGAAAGTCTACCGAATTTTTACACGAATATCAGCGGAAAACACTTCAGAAAATTAAAAAAGACGTGAATTGAACCAAAACCCAACCTGAATCCATCATAGACTCTTCACGGCAATAAAAGCACGTTCAATTATAATTTAGGCTTTTAACACAGGTTGTAACAGAATTTGGGTCATCTTTTTAAAGGGAATACGTCTAGATTCGACAACGAAATATGGTGTCGACGAAGTGTGATGCCTTATTGCCCACGAGCGTCAAGATGTCCGACCTGGGGGAGGTAGTACTTCACCGCCGAAGGCTACCACTGTGAGAGAGAGGGAGAAAGAGAGAGAGGGAGGGAGAGAGGGAGGGAGAGAGGGAGAGAGAGAGGGAGAGAGAGAGGGAAGGAGAGACAGAGGGAGAGAGAGAGGGAGACAGAGGGAGAGAGAGAGAGGGAGGGAGAGAGAGTGGGAGGGAGAGAGAGTGGGAGGGAGAGAGAGAGGGAGAGAGAGGGAGAGAGAGGGGGAGAGAGAGAGGGAGAGAGAGAGGGAGAGAGTGGGAGGGAGGGAGAGAGAGTGGGAGGGAGAGAGAGAGGGAGAGAGAGGGAGAGAGAGAGGGAGAGAGAGGGAGAGAGAGAGGGAGAGGGAGGGAGAGAGAGATAGGGAGAGAGAGTGGGAGAGAGGCAGAGAGAGTGGGAGAGAGGGAGAGAGAGTGGGAGAGAGGGAGAGAGAGTGGGAGGGAGAAAGAGAGTGGGAGGGAGAGAGAGTGGGAGGGAGAGAGAGTGGGAGGGAGAGAGAGAGTGGGAGGGAGAGAGAGAGTGGAAGGGAGAGAGAGAGTGGAAGGGAGAGAGAGAGTGGAAGGGAGAGAGAGAGTGGAAGGGAGAGAGAGAGGGAGAGTGAGAGAGAGAGAGAGGTGCAGAGAAGCGTAGGAAGGGAGCTGAGGAGGAAAAGATGTGAGTGGTAGGGGAAGGAGGAACGGGAGGAAGAGGAGAAAGGGGAGAAATAAATAGGAAATGAAGGAGGAAAGGGAGGAGACCTCCAGGACTAAATAAGTGTGTCGGCCACGAGAGAGAGAGAGAAAGGAGAATTCCAGAGCACTGGGGTCTTCAAAAATCCATCGGATGGCCGAACCAACCCAAGCGAAAATGCTCTAGCTCTCTCCTGCACTGTCCAAGAGGCCAAAAGAGGGGAAGGGAAACGGAGTAAGGGGAAGAAAAAGGGTAGAGGGTGGATACACAGGTTGCCCCGATTTGTGGCGAAAGGATTCCCTCCATTATGCAAGTGAAGCCAGAACAGTTTCATGAGAACCCGCCGAGCGTTTGGCTTCCGCGTCCTTCCGATAGAAGGCGCGGAGGAATATGAGGTGAACAGAATTTTGAGCATAAAAAAGTAAAACAAAGCACATCATCTAATTTGTTTTTTTGTGGTTGGCGCCACCTCAAACGTATGGAAGGAGAAATAGGAAGAGAAAGGGGAGTTTTATTTATATCTTTAGAGAAAAAATCAACTTTCCATATAAAAAAGCTTAAAAGAGTCGATCAGGGGGGGCGAAAGCGATCCAGTAACGAGATAACAGGAAACGCGAGGAGAGGCAAAGCGTTTCCTAACTTTCTCACCTACTTATAGGTTTACGAGATGCTTCGCCGAATGATCAGTGCCATTGGGTGTGACACACGTGATCGGAATATCTCCTTTTCATCACACGGGGTGCCCTCTTGAATTTAAGCCGGTACGTAGCGGATCAAAAGGGAATTTCGATCATTGTCGCACCGTTACTCTGGCCTGCGAGAAAACGCTTCCACATATTTACCACGGTCAAGCACGTGGCGCTGGGTGCATTTGACTATAAACACAGAATCGCGACGTTAAGCTCCGCGTGAATACTCGCTCTGCCGGAAATCCAATCATCTCCCCCTTCGCTAATGCATTCATATACATCACGTCAGACAACTTTCTTTTAGCTTTTTCAGTTACGTATGGAAAGGGAAGAAGGGAAGGGGAAAGAGAGAAGGGAGATGAGGAGAGACGGAAAGAAAGAAAATTGAGACGGAAAAAAGAAGAATTAAAGAAAAAGTCGAGGAATTTCTTTACTCTTTAATCGGCTAGGTTTAGGCTGACTATTCCCTTCTTCCATCTAACCGTAATCAAAATAATCAACAAAAATAAAGCAAAAACAAAATGAGAAAGGCTTTAAATTATAGGGGTACACAGAAAATTGTTTCCTTGAGGGTGAATTATATGGATTTTCTTTTGGTTTAGAGAAGAGGAGAAACTTTGCATTAAATTAGAAGAATAATATATAAATAGAAAAGAAATAAGTGAATTTAAACAATTGTCCTATCGTTTTTCCTGGCTAGGTACAAATAACACAACCTATTCCCCATATTAAGAAGTTAGAAGAGGGAAAGTGTAGGGATTGCCTGAAAAAACGGCGTGTAAGAAAGAGCACGGAGGGAAAGATAGACCAATAAGCCGCTCTTATAATAAATAAGTGATAAATCTGTTTTTAAAAATTCGACCGGTATATAATAGGCAGAGCTTCTGGAAACATAGATGGTTTCTCAATGAAAGCAATTTAGAGCCCGACGTGATTCCGTGGAGTAATTCAAAGGTTGAAGGAATGGATAAGGTGTGCACTGCAGACGCAATTATCGATCGTAAAAACATCCATCCATGGAGTGTAAAATTATAGTACGGTTAAAAAAACCGAGTCAGCTTCTAGACGCCATGAAACATGCGCGACACCAAGGTTGCCTTCAACTTAAGTAAAACGGAGCACTGCGTTTACCAGATTAAATTTTGAAATGTTGCTTTGACGGAAATCCGGTATGAAGTCATTGTGGCGTAACAAAACCTTTCGCATAGATTCCAGCGGTACGTAGAAAAGAAACCAGTGAACTACAAATAAACATACTATTGCCACACACGGCATCCAAAACTGCAATAACTAATTATTCGACTGGGGTGGCGGAATGGTTAGAGCGTTGGCCTTCCACGCAGCGGTCCCACGTCCGAGTCCGTCGGATTTTTCAACCTAGGATCGTCCCGTCCCCTACTTGTGTGATTTGAGGACACCGCCCAAGTCAGCGCTTCGCCCCTTGGAAGGGACGTTAAGCAGTTGACCCCCTTGGTACTCATCATTAAAAGTAGGCTAATGCTGGCACCGGGTTTCCCGACTCCTTCTGAGTGTATCTGGTGGGCAAGGGGTTATGGCTATAATAATCCGAGAGGTAAATTAGCCAGAAATACACACAAGCAAACAACCTAATTATTCGACATATGTATTTAGATTCCAGCTGAGCACGCATCAACTGAACATCAGGACAATTTTTGCGTTAAACAATTTATCGGGCAATATCTGTTTAAAGCTTCAAACCTAGTCGAATTTCTGTTACTCGAACCCCAAAAATAATTCGAGTGACTGAAATTTTGAACGAGACACACAAAACTCAACGCACAAATTTACTGCAAGGAAATATATCTCCTTAGAGCTACTGAAAACAAGACTGACAGGCGCTCGAGTTTTATATGCTGGAATATACCTTATAAGGTATCAACGAGCAACTTAAACATTCACCGTGCTATAGAGGTAAGAATCTTAATAAAACGCTTTGAATTTTCGTAGGAAAAAAACCTGATTTCATTCCACATAATCCTCAAGATAATCTCAAAACTTACTTACCTCAAATTTTCCAGCATTAAAAAAACATTAAACTCACTCCGTGTAGCAATAAAAATCCAGACGATATGGAACTTGAAAAAAATCGGAGTGCGAGATAGACAAATTTTTGGAGGAAAGGAAGGATGAGAGCTTCGGATGAAGAATTAGCTGCGTTGAATTTGGCTACGAGGGAGATGGAGGAAGCGAGGTGAAGGGGAGTGAGAGGGAGGGAGAGGAGGAAGAGGGAGGGAGAGGAAGGAGAGGAGGAAGGAGAAGAGAAAGGAGAGGAGGAAGAGGAAGGAGAGGAGGAAGAGGAAGGAGAGGAGGAAGAGGAAGGAGGGGAGGAATAGATAGAGAGAGGGGGGAGGGAGGGTGTTGCAGCGTTTAAAAAGGACCGGTGGCCGAGAGGGGAAGAGGACAAGGGTTCGTTCGCTTCTTCGTCCACTAAAGCATTACCCCGGCTCGTGCTTAGTTAATTAGTCGCCTTTACGGCTAGCGACTCCGCTAACGAGGCCGTTCGGCCAGTGATGGAATTGAGAGACACGAATGCGATACAGGAGTGATGGGGAGAGGAGAAGAAACATAGGAGGAAGTAGGGGGAATTATGGGAGGTGGGAAAGGAGGAAAGAGGGCGATCTTCGGCGCGTGAAATACTTAAATAAGCGGATAAAATGGGAAATGGCTACGTTGGAGAGTGGGAGAATAGGAGAAAGAGATGAGAAGAGATAGGAAATAAAAGTGAGGAGTGGTTAGAGAAAAGTAGGAGAAAATATGAGGTAAAAAACTGGAAACGGATAGAGAAAGAGAAGAGAAAGTGGGAATGAGAGTAGGAAAAAGCACAGGATACGAATGATACGATACAATAGTAAGTATAGATTTAAAACTCTCTCCAACAGCCATAAAAATCTTGTGAAAACTATGTGTATTTCGGCTACAAAGCACCCGTCACCAGTGGCGATTCAAGAATAGTAGATTCTAAATATGTATAAGGAATAGATCTACTAACATTAGAACCTAAATAGAAGAAGAAGAAACTACCGTAGGCCCAGCACCATTGATGACGACTGTTATGTAGGTGAAATGTGCCGATGATTTTCCCAAACATTTTATGCCCGCTGGAGAGGTTTTGAATTTGATTTCAGCTATGCCGTGAGCACGAAAATCCTTTTGAAGATACCAGAGATGTTAAAAACCATCACGAGGAGAAAAAATAGGAGTTCTGGCAAGCAGGGAAAAATAAAGTAACAGTAACAATACTATTGGGTGGATGATAAGGATGGAAATGTGGAATCCAAATATAAAAAGATGTGTTAGTATAGAGTTAAGCGAAAGGTATAGTATAATTACATAACAAATAAAGAAAATGGAAGAATTAAATGGGGACAACAGAGCATTGTGTGAAAGGTATTGGGAGACACCAGGAAAAACACTATGGTGTGAGGAAGAAGTGCTTTTGGACTTAAGACTCCGCCTCTAACGCATCAGATTATTTCGCGAGAGGACGAAAGCATTCTGAAGCGTCATCTCCCAAAATTATTGCCCAAGCGGCGTCCGTTACGTATATTTTCGAGACGGTTATTTTCATTTGCGAGTCGCTGTGGAGGTACGTTAATAGATGTGTCATCGATGTTCGTGCTATCGGCTGTTACACAGCGGTAGTTGGATTTTCCTTTTCCTTACTTGTGCGTCGCAAACAGGCGTTTACGGCTGGCTACTCACTTCACCACCAGCGAAAAAAGGAAGGATGCCGCCTCTAATTTTATGGTCAGGTGAACGGAATCGCCGCCAACTTACCTGCGGAGACAAGGGGAGAAGAACGTGAATAAAAAAGCTAGCGAAAAATTTTATGATTTTTAAAACTCCATAAAACTAAAAATATCGATTATCCTGTATTTGAAAACGTTAATTATGACTCGTATTAATTAACTTCGATATTCTTTATTTACTCATCACTTTTTCGATTAATATTATTCCTATTTATTTTAAGTGTATTTATAATTATTTACTTCGCTGTATTGATAAATTACCTATTAATTTAAATTAATAAATTCATTATGATCTAATGGACCTTAATTGGAGTAGCAATTTCAATTAACATATTTTAATTTATTCAATAATAGCCATTAATTTTTAGTTTATCCACCGGAAGCTTGGTTTCAATCCAGCGAGTAATATAGCATAGAAGCAAATAACGCATGGTAATAAAATGCTGAGGGTAGGATTTTAATCTACTTTCTCATTAAGATAACTTGGATGGCTTACAAATAGATAGTATTTTATTTTATTTTAAAACTTTTAAAGAGCTAGTTGTTCAGTTGACGAATATAAGAAGACGAGAGATACGATCAGCCTAGCGAAAGATGGCCCTTTTCAAGACAAAATGTGACATTCACTCACACAAAAAACTAAACACGAGAATATAGAGGAATGAACGCAGAAAAATTTGGATGGCATTTCTTAAAAAACAGACGCATGGTTTTTAATGAGAAAAAACACGAAGGATTGTCGGCGGCCCTTTTAGCGACTTGACTTCTGAGAAACCTAGATCCGAATGAAAACGAAAGAATGACATAAGACCGCATGAATGTTCAGTGGCATAGTGAGGGGGAGAGCATAGAGGGGCAGTTGCCCCCGGGAGAAGGGTTGAAGGGGCGCAAACTCACGGATAGAAAATTAATGTTTCTGTTTATAAACAATAATAATATTATAATATATGTCGAATTAAAATGCTAGTATAGTGCGCTTGGGTTTCCATCACATTCTCCACATTACATTTGTCTGTAAAATTGTACAGGGAGCAAAGAGAGGGGGGGCGCATCTCTGCGACTTCCCCCGGGCGAAGGAGAACCAAGTTACGCCAGTGTGTACGCATAAGTTTCGATGCGTCTCCATATGAATTCGTATGCAGGGTATTCCCGTCACTATGCGAGGAAAAGGGGAGGAACGGAGTGAACGAGGAAACAGAAGGGAGAATGAAGGAAACTGGAGGAAGGAAAAGGGAACAAGAAAAATGAATTTAAATAGCAAGGAGTGGGGATTGAAATGACGTAGGGAGGAAGTAGCGAGTAAAAGAACAGAGGATGAGAGAGAGTGGGGAGGTGAAAATGAAAATTGTATTAGGGTAATGAGGGAGGGAATGAGTAAAGAAAGCGACAGAATAAATGGAAGGAAAAGGAAGAAATGAAATGAAGAATGAATAGGGGAGATTAAAAGGAGGGCGATGGTTGAATGATCGAGGGGAAGAAAGAGCAATAGGAGGAAGGGAGGCAAGAGCGAGCTGAAGGTATATAAGGGCCATGAAGGAAGAAGTGGAAATTGAGAGGGAGCGAGCGAAGAGTAAGAGCGATAAAAAATGGAATGAGAGAAAGATCGAGGGAAGAGAGAGATAAAAGGGAGAAAGAGAGATATAAAGGGAAAAAGAGAGGTGGAGGAAAATTTGGGTGGAAATAAGGAGGGTAAGTGAGAGAGAGAGCGGTATAGAGAGAGAGAGAGGTGGAGAGAGAGATGAAGACAGGTATGGAAGACAGGGGTAGAAGAAGAGGGAGATAGAGGGAAAGGAGGCGCCTATTGATAAGTGGACGATCTATCTTCAATCTCTCACTCCTTACTTCGAAACTTTCATCTCCGCGTGGTGACGCGGCTCGTTGACCGAAGTGGCCAAACCAGGATAAAAGAATATGCGGACAGAGAAAGGGAAGAAATTCGGGCAATGATCGTGGGAGAAGGGGGAAAGAGTGAAAAGGACCGCGAGGGAGAGAGGTGCGGCGAGATGGTGGGAGAAGCGTAGGTTTCGGGAGAAAGGGCTTCGCAGGGTGAAGGATGGGTACGTTGACCTGATTATCGATTCCGTCATTGATTATCTCGAAACTGAAATGAGTTTTGATTTTTGATCAACTTTCGCTTCGACACATTAAAGACCGCAATTGACTTCGGCGAAAACGACTCCACATTCACGCGAAATACTGTCAAGGTCCACTGATACCATGTGATGATGAACACATGCATTCATCCCCTGTCAAACGTTTTTCTATATTGCTATAAAATACATACACTCGATCACCAACAAATATGAATCCGAATTGTGAAAAGTTTGAGCGAAAGACGTTCGATACAAAGCGATTCGACTGTACAATTATGAATACTATAATTGAATTTAGGTATGGGTGCGGAAATCGATGCATAAACACCCGAGGTCGTTACTTAAGAAATCGGAATGATCTGGAGACACGTCACACACCACACAAACTAATTTATTTTTACTACCTCATAAACAGCACTTCACGGTTTTTTACATTGAGCGCAACAACAATAATAAAGATGAACACACACGACCATGCCCTCGGCAGGATTCGAACCCGCGATCATAGCATTGGGAGCTAACACACGCTAACCCAGTGTTTCTCAACCGGTGCTCCGCAAACATGAGGCAGGTGCTCCGCAAGCCTTTTAAAAAATTAAAGTGAAAAGTCCAATTATTGGAAATATAATATTAAACTGTTTATTAGAACGAAGTGTAAAGACTTTTGTCTATCACGTTACGATAATCGCAACACTGCTTTGATTATAAAATCTACTTGTTCTGCCTTTTCTTTCCGAATATGTACTACGTTTTCTTACCCATCCCCCAACCTCTTCCAACTTTCTGCCTCCCCTTTCCTACTTTCCAATACCCTCCCTTCCCCATCTAACTTTGTTTACTTAGAAACATATTCACTCCCTTTATTCCTCTCTCCAATTCACGGACCTTCTTCTTCCACATTGTATACATAAAAGAACATTTTATTGCCCGCCAACCAACCTCTCCTTCACCATTCCACCTCCTCTCTCTTACTCACCGATTCCCTTCCTCCCCATAGGTGTAACATTTGCTATAGATTCTATATACTTGCATCTAATATCTGAATATTTCTCCAGCAAAGATATCGATATTTAAAATTGTGTTTCGATTTGTACTGACGGTGCAGCAAATATGACAGGTGTACATGCAGGATTGGTTGCAAAATTTAAAGAAGTAGTGCCAAAAATTAAAGTTACACATTGTATTATTCACCGAGAATTATTAGCATATAAAAAGTTAAGTTAATTTCATTTTGTGGATCGTTTTCATGAGAATGTACTGTAAAATGTAAAAAAGTATATGCATACATACAGTGCCTTACTTAATTACAGCAACAATTCAGATACCCTTGACTACAAAAATTTTTCGTCTAAAATTTGGCCAAAATTTCTTTTTAATAATGAATTTGCGGAAGGATTCGACGCGTATTCGAAAATCAATGGCCGCAAAATGAATCTCCATTCTTTCAGGCGTCGTTTGGTTCAAGTGCCGCATTCATAGAGGGATTCTAAGTGATTTTAAAATGCGAATGAAAAATATGCTGCATCGCATTTGCTCCCATTTAATTTTATGTCAACCTATAGGGAGAGGAGAGGGTTTTGATTTTATATAATAGAAGGATTTGGTCT
The DNA here is from genome assembly GCA_028673005.1 of Tanypteryx hageni. Classification (NCBI taxonomy): domain Eukaryota; kingdom Metazoa; phylum Arthropoda; class Insecta; order Odonata; family Petaluridae; genus Tanypteryx; species Tanypteryx hageni. The sequence goes on along the minus strand of CM054114.1, from coordinate 112,718,189 downwards.
GGTGCTCCTCCTAAATTAGGGGATATCGTGGTGAGCTCCACGGTCAAATAAAGGTTGAGAAACACTGCGCTAACCAACCCTCTATCAAGTCTCGAACGTACGGTACAGAAAATTTCCGCACGTTTTAAATTTGACCCAAATATTTCATTAAAGCTCAATAAAAATCCATATAACCTCCGATAAAAAGAACTAAATAATTCCAGGAGCTCACATGATACGCTCGAAAAAATGTCGTTATCTATAGAGCGCGGAATACCACGAAAAATGAGGAACGTCGTGTGTTGGCGGTTTCCATGAAGTTGATAAAGTTATTGGCAAAGCGAGAAGGGGAAACTGCAAAATAGAGCTCTGAGATAGGAAGAGGAGCGGAGAGAATGGAATAGGTTGGAAAAGAAAAAAGGAGAAAGCGAGAAGGGAGGGAGGCGGAAGAGATGGAAGTGAAGCTGCGGAGCGTGAAAAGATAAACAGGAGAGTAAACATTCTATTGGAATGGAAGTTATGAGAAGGATTGTCATGGTTATGGCTGTGCGCCTGACATCTCCAATATTCGGCGGAAATGCGACAATAATGAAAGGGTCATACACGTGCAAGACGAATTCTATTGTCATCGATGTAAATATTCGTTGAACAGGTTATTGTAAATTGGAGAATGAGGGACTATTGAATATCGGTGCATCGTGCAGGACGGAGAGCTCAGCCCTGCAGATACATGTTTATATCAGCCTTAGTAGAGGGTACTACATTCGAATACTTTCCTAGTCATATGATCGCCGACATTTATTTTTATGGACTCGTCTTAATCAGCTTTCAATTCCATTCGTGCTAAAGATACACAGACAATCCGCCTCTTCATTAAGCATCGATAACTTTCTCGAACGTATATCCTCAAAGTGGTATATGTCCGCCTCACAAATTCGACACTAGTTCAACAGATCTTCAAAATTATGCAAATTTATGCAAATTTGCAAAAAAACTTCCAAATATTAAATGGAATCTAAAAAAACACGCAACGCACGGTATTAAGTACGACATCTTTGCCACGATTAACGTGGAAGAAAAGTAACAGGATTCCACTTCCTGTTTTCGATTCTAAATGCCATAATAACCACGATTTTGATTTAAAAAATCGTGAATCATGTTTTATTAAGTCGTTATAATCTACACAACAAAGCTTAAGTACCCATTAATACGTGCTCGGAAAAAACAATCGTAACAATAAATCGGTACGGACACGGAATATCGACGAGCGCGCAAAATGACTCCGACAGGAAATACTTTTTGTCCCATTTGGAACGCATGAATTTGATGAAGGGAAGGGAAAAATTAACGATATTTTTTTAACGATAATAATAAAAAGTAATGAAGTTAAAATCCATTGTCATTACAGTTGAACATATTCAACCCGGAGTTATGTGGCCCGGAAACATCCCTGGTTTGGAGTGGTTCCGGACTTTTGACTAACCCGGAAAAACAACCTTGGTGTGGAAATATGGCATGGATGGCGTTTCGATATTCCCGTTCTCTGTGTTCCCACAGCTTAAGAAAGAATATTTTTTAAACGTAAAAAACGTCCCTAAATGTAACAAAAAAAACTCCGTTTCATGTATGATCCCATCCGGGTCGGATACATCAAACTTGTTTGTATGAGCAATCTCAGACGTAATTTTATTTTTTGTTATGCTTTCATTAACTCATATCATCGTGCTAGAGACAAAATTATGACTTATGTGGTGTGAACAGTACAGTAATTATTTACTAGCCAACCGTGGCTCGAAAAAAATTGATAGTCCGGAGCGAAGGGTTTTTTTGTTTCAATAGTTATGGGGATACTCACAAGTAACGTGCAATTACGTCATTTTAACCATCAATGTAGCTAAATTCCAAATTTGAAAAAATGACAACAATTAATCAAAAAACTCGGGTCGTAGAACGAAACTATTAATTAATATATGCATATAGACCGCGTCAATATGTTGTGATAACCGCTAAAACGCCAAGACTTAGTGATGTTTTCAAATGCGTAAAAAACCAAAGAATTAAAAACGAAGCAAATTAACGCTATACTCGGCCATCACCAAAAAGGCAAAAAGTTTCGAGCAAAAACCTCGTTTTTCGCGGCAAAAGACAAACCGAAAACAAAGCCCATAGAATTTTTATTATATACTGCGTTAGCAATTATGTACCGAAAGACTGCATCAGGTTTTCGCATTAAATTTTAATGGATACATTCTAACCGCCATTTTCGATCAGTGCCCTTAAAAGGAAACCCTCTCAGCGATTAATAAAGTAATCCGAAGGCGGAGCGACTGAACTCGTAAATGGCTGCATTTCGTTCGACGCTAAATTCTCGCGTAAAAAAAGTATCAACTCCTCGAGCGGTCAATTTATCCGCTCGTTTCGCCCCGCCCGTAAAACAAGAGGTAGAGAGGCGAAACGAAACGATCGATACGCAAAAAAGTACGCATTATTCAATAAAGAGCGAAAGAGAAAGAGCGGAAAAAGAAAGAGGCAGAAAAGGGTTAGTCGCATTCGGTTAGGGAAGTGATGAAGATTGGAGTGAGGGGAAGGGAGGGGTCGAGGAAGAAGAGGAGAGGAACACAGGGTTGAATGAACGCAGGCAAGTTCTTAGGTGGTCAGACTGGAAGGGTAGAGGGAGAGAGAGGTAGGGAGGGTGAGTGAGGAAGGGAGGTAGGGAGGGTGAGTGAGGAAGGGAGGGAGGGAGAGAGAGAGGTAGGGAGGGGAGAGAGAGAGGTAGGGAGGGGAGAGAGAGGTAGGGAGGGGAGAGAGAGAGGTAGGGAGGGGAGAGAGAGGTAGGGAGGGGAGAGAGAGGTAGGGAGGGGAGAGAGAGGTAGGGAGGGGAGAGAGAGGTAGGGAGGGAGAGAGGTAGGGAGGGAGAGAGAGGTAGGGAGGGAGAGAGGTTGGAGGGAGAGAGCGAGAGAGAGGTAGGGAGGGAGAGAGGTAGGAAGGGAGAGAGGTTGGAGGGAGAGAGCGAGAGGTAGGGAGGGAGAGAGAGAGGTAGGGAGGGAGAGAGAGGTAGGGAGAGAGGTATGGAGTGAGCGAGGGGTAGGGAGGGAGGAAGAGAGAGGTGGGGAGGGAGGAAGAGAGAGGTGGGGAGGGAGGAAGAGAGAGGTGGGGAGGAAGAGAGAGGTGGGGAGGGAGGAAGAGAGAGGTGGGGAGGGAGGAAGAGAGAGGTGGGGAGGGAGGAAGAGAGAGGTGGGGAGGGAGGAAGAGAGGTGGGGAGGAAGAGAGAGGTGGGGAGGAAGAGAGAGGTGGGGAGGGAAAGAGAGGTGGGGAGGGAAAGAGAGGTGGGGAGGGAAAGAGAGGTGGGGAGGGAGAGAGAGGTGGGGAGGGAGAGAGAGGTGGGGGGAGAGGTGGGGAGGGAGAGAAAGGTGGGGAGGGAGAGAGATGTAGGGAGGGAGGGAGGGAGAGAGAGAGAGGGAGAGAGAGAGGGAGGGAGGAAGATAGGTAGGGAGGAAGAAAGAGGTAGAAATGGAGAAAGAGAGGTAGGAAGGGAGAAAGAGAGTTAGGAAGGGAGAAAGAGGTAGGAAGGGAGAAAGAGGGGTAGGGAGGGAGAAAGAGAGGTAAGAAGGGAGAAAGAGAGGTAAGAAGGGAGAAAGAGAGAAAGGAAGGGAGAAAGAGAGGTAGGAAGGGAGAAAGAGAGGTAGGGAGGGAGAAAGAGAGGTAGGGAGGGAGAAAGAGAGGTAGGGAGGGAGAAAGAGAGGTAGGGAGGGAGAAAGAGAGGTAGGGAGGGAGAAAGAGAGGTAGGGAGGGAGAAAGAGAGGGGGAGGGAGAAAGACGTAGGGAGGGAGAGGCAGTGGTGTAGGAGAAGGGGAAATAAAGGGAGGGGAAGAGGTGTACGGATGAAATAACGAATGGTAGGGGGTCTAGCGGAATGATAACATGCCTGTGGGAGACAGTGGTTTTGTGAGAGAAGGGTTTGGGTGGGAAACTGCGTGAGGAGTAGGAATAGGAAGGGTATGGAGAGGGGAAGAGGAAAGAGAAGAGAGCAGAAATAGAGAAGGGGAGAGTTGAAGTTGCAGTAGGAGAAAAGAGGAAGGGGAAGAGCCTAAATAGTAAGTGGGTGTGGGAGGAAAGACCCTCCTTTTGTGTCCACAGGTGGATGTAGGAGCGTCAGTGAGAGAAGATACTTGGAGAGGATTCAAGGCGAGAATTGAGAGGGAGTAAAGAAGAGATGAAACTCGAAGAATTTTAATACAGACAAATGGACGATTAAAACAAGACATTAAAAAAACGCTGGGAAAACTCCCCTGAATGGCGTGCCGCCTCATCTCTCATATTCTCAAAACATTTCTCAAACTACACTGATGAGGAGGGCTCTTCTCGAAATTTTTATCTTTTTCAGCTGATTGATTGCTCATCTCTCTAGAACCGTACAAAATTGGTCTGTGTTCCGGAACTATTCATTACTGCAGAATACTTTTCAACTCGAAGCATAACATGAATATTCACTCCCGCTCACATGTTCGTGTATGCACATTTCTGTACATAATTATACACGTTCACGTTTATCTGCAAGCGTATTTATGTATAGTATGTTCGTTTAGTGGTGGCGGTGCGCAGAAGGCAATCTCACGGAAGGACGAGTCCAACCTTGAGGCGGGACCGCCTAGAGGGGAGGCCATGTTTAGCCGTGGGCAAAAGCTGCGCGACCTATTCTACGAACTATTAGTCCGAACCCAAAATGTTCTACTGCGCATGGCTATGACGTCGACTTTCCCCTTAAAGGTTCCCCTCCCAAGTCTTTCCTCTCCCCTCTCACGCGTCGCCGACTGCCACCACTAAACAAACGAGCAATACCTATTTGAGCAAATAGTAAATTAAGTGTCCAAACGAAACCCCGCTTATGTAAATTTAAATAAAGTCGAACATAATAAATCGAGTCGAAATTCGATTTATAAACTTTCGTAGGTATGGCCTTACATGTACACCCACCTGTGACTTCATAAACATATAGCCTATTTACCCGTCAATGTGACACCGGTATTTCATTTTTTTGTACCCCTATGGTTTGGGAAAATCCTAAACAAATTCAAGCGTTAAAACTCCATCTCCGACCAACCGCGATTGAAATTGGCGGAAGAATCTGACAATAGGATGTATTTTGCGATTCATATCCGAGGAACTACCATTCTTTCATAAGCGCTACAAGCGATGAATGGACAAATTATCCTCGCAACAAACACGGAACCGCTCGCCTGAGGGCGTAGGCCAAAAACTCCCCCTCTCCATTCCTTCTCTAACGTCCAAAGTGTGGTAGGGGGGAGACTGAGGAGGGGAGGAATATTCCGCTTCCCTTTTTGTCTCTAGAGATTAGTTAGAGCGTTGCCCGATAGGGGGAAGCGGAGCAGTTCCGGTCCACGCTCCCTCCGCGCGCGCTATAGGCTGATAAGAAGCGAAACTCCGAAGTGAAATTAACTGTTTCTGTGTGTTCTCGAGGGAGGTGTGCCAAACGTACAGTTCCAAGATTATTTTCAAGTCAAAGAGACGTGACATGACTAAAAGTAGTTTGAAAATGTACGGTACGGTCAATTATCAACATTCGTATACGATAAACATTGTGCCTACGGCGAATACCGTGATCGTATGATATCATTGAGCAGCCAGGAGCAGGAAGTACACAACTTTTCTTCGAGAAAGTTAAACAAAGGGTTCCATGGTATACCTATGCTATCTCTATTAATTGGGAGAATAGATTTATCTGAGAACATCTGAGCAAAATAATTAAGATGACAGAGGGTATTGACATTCGATTATACACGCAGTGTAGAATGCATATAATTTTCCTTATTGATACCCCATACATTCGTAAATAAATATGATGGCTATTCAGTTTTGCAAATGTCTTTTTCATACCTTTTAGATAAAATTGCGAACAAATATGAAGCACCAAGACTTCAAAACATTAATTGATAGAATAGATTGACCTAACATGCCATGGTAACTTGAAATCCAAAACTAATACTCATTAAAGTTACAACGCATCCATGTCTATTTTCCCATCAATACCAAAATAAATCCATAAAATAAACGTACGAGACAATTAAAAGCTTGGCAAAATATTGTCGCAGATTTAAATTAACTTTGGAAAGAAAGCGAAAAATAGTGGAAGAATCGAATAGCCTATACGAAACTAATAAAAATACACTTGAGTGAGGAGAAGCGAACTCTGAAATTGGAAAAAAACAGATTTTCTAATGACAAATAAAGAAACCGAGAAATTTGCCCCTGCAAAGGGAATAAAAGAGTCGAGTCATACAAAATCACTCTCCCGGCGGTACTCCTTTTTTCGAGAAATGTATTGGATAAAAGAGAATTAGCGCAAACGTAATCCCGTTCCGAGGACGCTGAGAAAGGCGAAGGGATAGATGCGTGACGAGAATCATCCAGATGTATGAGGAAGCGAACGACTGAGCGAAGGTACCTTAGAAAAAACGGAGTACGGAATAAGGGGCGCCTTCAGATCGGAAGATGCCATCAAGAGTCAGAAATCCGAGATTATCGAATTGCTCCCCAGATATTACCTGAGACCGAAGATGGAAGAGAGACATTTTAGGAGATACTTCCGAGCAGATAGAGAAAGGGAAAGAACGAAGGACAGAAAAACAATACTTTTTTCCGCCAGTGAGATAGAAAGTCGGAAAATTAAGACGCTGATGACAGTCTGGGTGAATTAAAATAATTTTCGCCGCATTTAATTCGAGCGGCCGAGAAAAGGTGTATTTTAGTTTCATTAGAGAGAGAGAGAAAGGGAAAAAGCGGAGAAACAAACAACACTTCATGAAAAGAACGACGCTTGCGTGCGGGGAATAGAAGTTCCGCCGTAATCGTCGCGAAAGAAATTGTAGTACGGTAGCGAATAGGAATCTAGTAGTTACAAGATCCGCCGAAGAAAGGAAGATAGGAGAGGGAGCAAGAGACAAGAGGGAGAAAAGAGGGAAAGAGAGCTGAGGGAGAAAGAGGCATAATAATAATAATCTGACTTTATAGAGGGCGATATTTGGACAATCATTTCCATTCTTACATATAACCCTGATATGACAAACAAACATCCATGTCCTGGACAAGATTCGAACCAGCGGCCTTAGTGTCCGTTGGCAGATACTCGAACCACCCGTCTGCAAAGGCTGACAATGGGATGGAGAGAGAAGACGGAGAAAGGGGAGGGATAGACACAGAAAGTGAGAATTGAGGGAGAGATGAAAGAGAAAAAAAGGAGTGGGAGAGGGGGAAGATAAAAAAAGGAGTGAGACAGAGAGAGCGAAAGTGGTGGAGAAAAAGGGATAGATAGAATACGAAAGGAGAGAGGGAATATCCTATGATATTAAAAGACACGGAAGAAGAAACAGGGAAGGAAGGGAAGCGACTTTAGTAACCAATAAGCACGAGAAACTTCAAATTGGGTGGCGGTAGACGCGTAAAAAAAGGAAATCGAGGGTGTAAGACTGAGCGATGGGGAGAAAAAGAGGTTGGAGCGTGTAAGAAGGGAGAGAAAGTCTTGGAGAGATGTAATGTGAGAACGAGGAAGGAGGGAGAACTTGAGGAGATAGTACGGGAGCAGCAAGACAGATACACCAGAAAGCGGCGGTGTGGGTGAGAGGAAGATGCGTGTGGGCGTGCATGCGGTTATGTGTGTGTGAACGTGTTGGCTGATGGATTTCAGAGATGGCTAGAGGAAGGGAGGGATGGCTGTTATCTAAAAGGGGTTGAGACAAGTGGGAGAGGAGTGGTTTAAGGGATGAAACGGTGGAATGGGGCGTGGGAGCCGGTTGCGCGGCGGCGAATGGGGTTGATCGCAGTAAAGAGAAAATCCTTGGATGGGGACTGCGAAAGTTCCAAGAGATCGCTCAAGCTTGACGATCGGATGATGCGGGAGAGAGGTTGGAAGGGGGACTGGGAAGGGAGGGGAAGGGACGAAGGAGGAAGAGGACAGGAACGTAGAAGAGGTAGGGAGCAAGAGAAGGAGCGAAAGAGGGAGAGATGAGAGAGAAAAGGGAGAGCTGAGAGAGAAAAAGAAGGGAAAGGAGAGACGGGAGGGAAAAGAGACGGGAGAGAAAAGGGGAGAGACGGTAGAGAAAAGGGGAGAGACGGGAGAGAAAAGGGGAGAGATGTGAGAGAGGGGAGAGATGTGAGAGAGGGGAGAGATGTGAGAGAGGGGAGAGATGTGAGAGAGAAGACAGATGGGAGAGAGAAGAAACAGATGGGAGAGAAAGAGGGATGAGGGAGAGATGGGAGAGAAAGAGACCAAGTCTCTATGCGTTTTATGCTGTTACTACCAATAGGGGCTTGGAGGAAGATTAAGAGAGGAAGAGAAAGGATCGGAGAGAGATGAGAGAGAATGAGGATAGAAGTAGAAATGAAAATGAGATGAAGCAGGAATAGATGTACCTATTAAAAGACAGAGAGTAACAGTCACAACTAGAATGAGAAAAAGAGAGAGGAATGAAGAGGAATAAAGAAGAGGAATAAAGGAGAGGAATAAAGGGAAGAAATAAAAGAGAGAAATAGAGAAAAGATATAGCAAGGGAGAAGGAAGGAGAGCTGATAAAGAGGAAGATCGAGTAGTAAGGGAATGAAAGCTAGATGAAAGAGCACAGAATAAAGGAAAAGAGAGTGGGAGATGTGGAGAGGGAAGACTGTGTTTGGTAATCGAGTGCTCTTGCGAAAATAAAGACGGGAAAGATTTTATTTTAAGACATAAAGGAAAGAATAGCTGTACTGAAAGAAAACAAAAAAGAAGGCTGGATGCATAAAAATTTTAAATGTGGGAAAGGTGGGTGGCTGTTGGATATTTTTAGCTTTATAACTTGTATTCGTGTATCTATAAATTCTACGGGAAACTTGCACTTAATTTAAGTCAATGAAAATCCTTATTATAGACGCTAATATTAGATCAGCGAAAACGTTAATATTATGCCTTTATTTCAACCTTTCCTTAACTTAAAAAAAGCTAATCTATTATAGAAAAACCTCGATAATACAAACTCGCTCAATGCAAAATGTTCCTTTTATAAGTAGGGTAATTTTGTCCCCTGCAAAAACCCATGTTCCTTATTATAACAAACTCGTTTCTACAAACCTCGTTTATACAAATTATGAAATTTTAAGTACCTTGAAGTTTGTACGATCGAGGTCGTATTGTACTATAAAAACCAAAATATCTCAAAGCTACATTTCCCAGACCCTAATGATTTAATTAAAAATAAGGATAATTAAGAAAAGATTTAGGAATTTCATCAAAGGGTCAATAGACTTGAGTTTAAAGGTATCACTTTTAAATGAAACACGAATGAAAATTTATTATTTTTGAGTATTTCCACGCTCGGTTCACCGTAAAAGACTCAAAAGATTGGAGAAGTTTTTCCCTTTAAAGCAACCTCTTAGGCTTAACTACAAACTCCGAAGCTCACACCGACAACCTAATTAACTATAAGATCCCTCCGAAGAAAAACAACCGAGCCTCATTTTCTCCTTTAAAACTCAAAATTACGTAAAAAAACAAATGAAACAATACCGAGAACCATTTCGTCGAGGATTCTTTTTTTAAAAAAGACGCATTAATTCAACGATTACGTTAAATTGAATCCCTGAGAGAAATAATGAATTAACAAGCTCGAATGCTGGAGGATCGAGAAAGATGCATTCCTTAGACAGGTAAAAGGCCTCCAAAAAGGATCGGCGAAAAGGGTGTGGCTTTAAAGGGGTCAGTGACAGGCAGAGACGGAGCTTTTGTTCCTTATTCGGGTATCAATAGGCCGAGAGTGGAGTTTGGGACGGAGGGAGAGGGGGGGTTGGAGCAAGACGTAATGGAAACTGAGGGAGACAAGAGAAGAGAGCGGACAATGGTGAGAAGGAGCGAGGCCGAGGACGTAGCGAGGAGCTGGAAGTAGGAAGAGGGGAGAAGAGCTGAAGGCGATTAAAGAGAAGGATGGGAGGCCGAGGACGTAAGAGATAGAAGTAGGAAGAGGGGAGAAGAGCGGAAGGCGATTAAAGAGGATGGGATAGGAGGATGAGAAAGGAAAGGGGGAGAAGAGGGATGAAGAGGGTGAGTTGGAGGTAGAGGAACAGGAAGTAGGAAGTGGAAGAGAATGGTAGTGACGAGAGTGGAGGAGAAAGGAAGACTGATGGAGTGGGTTTCACAGCGCGGCGGTGCAGTTTCCAGAATCGACCGAGAAATGTACTCTCCACCCCTCCCTCTACCAAACCGCCGGCTACTCCTCCCTCCCTCCACTCCGAAAAATCTCCCTTCTCCTCTTGCAGGAAAACACACAGAGACATCAGCCGTGGTGACCGCGACCTACCCCGGTCGGGCTGTTCTCCTGGCCCGGGCCACGCCCTTTCGTGTATGTGTGCTCGTGCGTGTGTGCGCCCGCGTCTAGTTGCCCCATTCCTCCCTTCCTAATCCATTCTCCTCAGCCCACCCGTGGCCGAAATGCTGGTGGCACCTATCGTGACCCCTTAGGCCTGGCGTAAATACGGAAAAAAATCTAAAGCGGGTTGCTTGTGAGTGTGCGTTGTCGTTTTTTTAAGATCCTCCTTCGTAAAAGTATAAGCCCCTAACCCGTCTCGTACTTGATTGACTATATACTCCCTTCGGTCGATATACAACTACTACTGACAGTAGCGGCCCGAGGTATTTTGACGATCCAATCCCAGCGCCCTCTTTACTTCAGAACATTTTTACATTTTAATTAATTTACTAGCGTAATTGACCGTCAAATATGACGGGTATGCGTGAATTGAGTATTAATTTAAAATAAAATTGAAAAAAAATATTAATGAAACTTTTATATGTACTAAAATGAAATCAATGGATATAAAATTCACAAAATTGAGTGTTCCAGAGAGTAAAAATAGTTTTGGGCTAATAGAAATTTTATGACAAAGAAATACATTTCGCTATAGAATTCTTATATGCCCAAAATTATTTTTAATTTATGGAACATTCATTTTTGTTTCTCACTCCCTCTCTCTCCTTTCTTTCTTCCTCTTTCTCGTATTAAAGCATCATAAAATTATTCCAAAGATATTGATTTCGCAATGAAAATCAGTAAAACTTGCTAAGATCTGGTTTGGCTTTCATGCACAATCAAATCAGTGTTTTTTAAAGTTATCTTTGTTTTAATTATATTGCCTAAAAATTATTATCAGAGAGGCCAAATACTTATCCAAATATTTGCTGAAATAAGAGTAAAATCGAAATAATAAGATATAATGTATGAATAATCTACAGAAATTTACTTGAAATATTTGAGCAAATTATAAATTATTTAAAATGTAATAACGTTATATTTAGTTTTATGAAGTCTCACCATTTGGAAATGTCGCATGATTCGATCGTAAATAATTATTTAGAAAGAATTATAATTTATTATTGTAATTTTTATACTGCAGCTCCCATGCAATCCCATGCAAATGCTACGTCGTCCTCTTCCTCCATTTCTGCTCATTTCCATTCCCTTTTCCTTCCTCCATCTAACTATTTAATAGATTTAGTATGTGTTATACCAGTGTATAATAGTCTTATCCGTATTAAAACACTAAAATGGTCCATTTATTAAGCATGAATATGAGGCCAAGTATAGAATTCAACTCTCTGGAACATACTATAATGTGAATTATATATTTTTTAATTTTCAGTCCACATAAAATATCGTTTCATTAAATTAAAATTTATTAGTATTATTCGAAGGAATTGCAATATATTCTCCCTCAAAATAGCGCCACAAATGAACATTTATTTCTTTAATGACCATGTCAACCCTAAATAAATGAATTCTGATTGCTTCATATAAATTTCTGTCAAATTTCCATTTTCTATCTACATCCTTGACCGAGTTATTCGCGTTTTAATAACTTTACACTCAGACCAACGAAAGGGCAAGAATTATTTTTTTTATTCTTTGATTCTTTTAAACCTCTCTTTCTCTCCCTATTTCCCAAACCGTCCTCAAGTCCTCAATTCTTCTAGCTAATTCCCGTAACCTATCGCCCAGTCCTTCACTCTATAAATGTTTTAAATGCTCAGTTTGTTTATTAAAACTTACAGCACGTTCCTCAGAACTTCAATGAATGCTTAAACCTACAAGGATTGAGATAACAATAGGTTTTCCAGGTTTAACAATGTAATTGGTAGGCAAGATTTCCCCAAAATATGTGAATTAAACGTTTAACATGAAGGATTTCAAATTGTAGGCGAAAAACGATGAACAGAATAAGAAACCTTATAATATTTCCTTTAAAATGGTCTAAATCTAAAGGTCGCGAGTCCATTTTTTCTAATTTTAATCTCAAAAAGAAGAAAAGCCTGCACGTCAAAAAGTCGATTTTTACGTGTTATCTTATGGGGAATGCAAATCATCCCCTGGAGTCGAACCCAGGATATTTTTCCTAAATTTTCCTTCTTCATACCATTTTTATATCGGAGTAGATTATCTCTGCAAAATTTCAAATTCACATCTGCATATTTGATCGAGTTAATCGCGTTTTAAGTTTAAGTGCGTGACATGGACAAACCAACATAGCTTTTTATTATAAGGGGGGATTATTGCTTCCAAAATGCCATAGACGATGCCTGCTCGCCCAAGGCCTTCCCAATACGTATCTTCTTTCGAATAATGTACAAATAAAACTACGAGGATGCGTCCTTTAAATTTTGGCACCCCGGGCAGCCCTTCCAGCTCCCTAGTACATCGGTCCAGCACTGACAGCCAGTCGTCAACATCGTCCTATTACATGTGCGGTACTTAACGTATATACGTGCATTAAATCGTGAATCAAATTTGAGTGACTTTAAAGGACAGAAAGATATTCATTTTCGATTTTTAACTACACGAGTTCTTAAAAACAATAAACTAAAATAATACTATGCCGGATGGATTATTTATATTCACGGCTGGAAGCAATTTTAAATAAAAAAGCGGCCATCACCGGCTTAATTAACGTCTAGGGAATAACTGCCTAGAATAGTTTTGAAAATAATACTTCTACGAAGATTTAACAGTCTCGGAATATCAAAAGACATCACAGATACCTGACGTATTCCTCACCAACACGAAAACATTTCACTAAGAAATTTTTCTGTTAACTAGACAATCTGCGAGGTTTCGTCAATGCTGCAATTACATTGCCAATACATTGAACCCCTCAATCGCCTTCATTTTGACGGAGACCATTCTAAGAAACCGCAAGTTTTACACATCCCAATAGATACTAAAAGCAGAAAAATAGATTCATTTCTAAGGCAAATGTTGACCCGGATCTCCATCCACGCGCAAGGCTGCGGATCCGGCTTCGAATCTCGGTCAGGGTAAAATATCCAATCATTTAAAAATCTCTTGTGACGCGTGAATAGTTTTAATTCCTACACTAGTAACATTTAAACAAAAAGTGAGCTCCACGCATATTAAACAGCGAGAAGAGAAAAAATGCAAGAACATCCTGGACTACGACCCGGTTCCGTCGCTCGTAAGTGGGAGAGACGGGTTGAAGTCCTTTTTTCTGTGATCTATATATACCAATAATTTTTTTAGCGTGAAACTCAATATACTGTCTCTCACTACAACAAACATTCACAAAAGAGGGTTTCGAATCAGAGGCGAAGACTATCGAAATCTCCAAATATCCCGTCGACTGGAGGAATCGCACATATTCACGGTGCTCGTGCGCCAGTACATGGATGCCTTCGACTAACTGGAATAGGACCACTGCCGTGAAATTAAAGTCACAGTACCATGGACCACGCGCAGATCCATTCGGAATAAAAATGGGAGGACTGATAAAATGACGACGAATGTATGGCTTTAGAGAGGGAGAAAGAGAGAGAGAGAGAGCTGCTTGATATGACGTCATGTGAGGAAAAGGGATATGGTCATTCGGTTGGTGGCACACTTCTAACATTCCCGAAAGCTGACCTCTTCGAATTTTCCTTCCTCTCTTTCCTTTCTATCCTTTCCCTACACACTCTCTGTCTCCGACGACCGACGATCTAAATAATTTTTTATTAATACCTAGTCAGTTTTTGTAACAATCATTATTATTGTAAATTTAATTATGTTTTCAATTAAACAAATTTAATACATTCATCTCTTTATCAGTTTAAATGTAACTATTAAGATCAATATTATCATTTTAACTGTTTTACTTTAAATTCAGGCTGTAAATTTAACAGATTGTAAAAAGACCAGGTGGAAGAGGGGGCAATTTAGCCACGACCTCGCCAATGAAGGCATTTTATCTCTCCCCCCTCGAACTCTTCTCTCTCTTCTCTCCTCGCGATACCTCTCGAATTTCGCCTTTCCACCTCCTCGCTCTCTCTCTTCCCTCTTTCATCCATCTCACTCCTCCGTCATTTCCTTCCGCCATTTTATTCACCTTACCTCTACCAATTATCCATATAATCCTCTTTTCCTTCGTCTTCCACCATTACCCATTCATTCTCTCTTCTTTCCCATCACCTTTCTCCCTCCACTATTTCAACTCCTCCTCCTTCTACAGTATCAACTTCCCACTACCTCTCAGACCCGGTGGCAATCTTCCCCGAGAGAGTCGTTGGCGATCTACCTCTCTCTCCCTCTCTCTCTTTCTCTCTCCACCCTCCAAGAGCAACGGGCGCCCTCTTGCGGGAAGATCAGCTTCCACTGACAACTCGAGCGGGTATTCGAAGCGCGTGATTGGAACCCTCATGACTCTTGGAGGCGACGATTGGGCGACTCTTGAAACGGATGCAATGGGCGCGCCGAGCCAAGAGTCGTTTTTCTGCAATTCGAAAAATATGCATCTGGTCATGCGTCAAAGTCTCCACTTTTGGACCTCGCCCACGTCTCCCTCTACCTCCCTCTCCCACCCTCTCTCTCTCCCCCACCCTCTCTCTCTCTCCCACTTCTTAATCTTATCTCCTGTATCCTCCTTTTCTGACTCCTCGTTTCCCTCATCGTTATCTCGACCTATCTTTTTTCTTTAGACTTTTATATCTTCTTCTGTTTCTCCTTTTCTATACGTGTCATTCTTTTTTATCTTGATGTTCCTTTCTCCCTTTTCCCTCTCTCCCAATCTCTCTCCGCTGAATGCCAAATGCGATGCGAAAAGTCTTGGCTCACTACCTCTTCAATCTATCTCTTTCCCTCTTTGCTAATAGTCGCTGGACCAAGGCTTGAGTGCACGACATGAGTTTGCGTTCGTGCTAGTGATAATATAAATTAAATTCAATCACGTCTGTGCTAGAAATTAACCACGTTTGAGAAATACTTGGCTTAGTTTCAAGCAAATGATTTGAATACTAACTGCCACCGAGATTCTGAATTACAATATTGGAATAATTGAAATATTTTGGATAAAAGATTCCCACAATGCCTGTACTTTGTTAATGTATTTTTATGAAATAATAACGTTGCATAAAGACAAAGTTCATGCAATGATTATATATCACGCCCGTAATTTTTTTTGAACGACTGATGCAAAATTCCAATTTAGAAGCAGGTGAACACCCACGTTCTTTTCATAATAAACCTGCCAATGATTCCCAAAACACAAAATTTTCTCTCTCAACAACATTCGCGTAACCATTTAATTCTCAACTCCGGAAAATTAGAACTAAACAAATACAACGAAATATCTTCATTGCCCATTCATAAATGGCTTCATTCACGAAAGCATTCGTTCCTCGAGGGAAAAACTCGCAAAAAATCGTCCCCAATTAGTACAAAACGACGAAAACAAATTGAACCCGTACAGCCCATTTTTTAAAACCACCACGTGCGGAAAGCCTCCAGCCGATGGGAAACAAAAACCCGAAAGAGGTTGGACCTTTATACCTTCGACCCGAAAAAAATCACCGCCACGCCCCGTCGCCACTCCACCGCATCCACGCACCCTATCTACTCTCTCTCTCCCATTACTAGGCAAATAAGAAACCCCCTCTTCACTGCCGCAATGGGTGTAAGGTGACCTGCCACGCCCACCGCACCCCTACCACAACGCACACACACATACCGTCCTACGAGGGACCCAAGACCGTCGGAGCCCACAGCCCCAAGGGACGATGAGAGAAGAAGAGGATGAGGAGGCGCAAGGACACGGAGCCAGGAAACGTGGCTGCGGCGGCCGCCGACATGGGCCAACGCTGAGGCTCCGCTCCATTGCACCCCAAACCGGTTGGAAATACCAGAGGGCGAAAAAGGGTCGCTCGTTTTATGCTGCTAGAGAATGCTGGAGAGAGGGAGGAGTAATTTACGAGATTTTCCCCCAAATTCGGAGCGTCGATTGGGTCGGTAAAGATTAGTCGAGCTATATCGATCCATGAGGGATACATGGGGATTTCGGGAACTTCTTAAAGAAAAATACACTTGCACACAAGTCTTCCGGTACTTATTCCTTAACACGAATTACCTATCTGTGAAAGAAAGTGAATATAACCATGATTATACATAATGGAAGCATACATTAAAGCAATAGAATCCGACTATTTAACACGTTTAATTTTATCTTAAAGAATGCATCAGTTGCACAAATATTGCACTGTATCATATTTAAAAAATATAACGACCAAACAAACCAGAAAAATAGAAGCAACTGGAAAATAATATTTTGGGAGACTACAAGTACAAGAAACTATTACAGTATACTTCTTCCGTAATATTAAAATTATAACTTATAAAACAACTTTAAATAAAAATGTTTACCAAGGCGATGCGAAAAGTTTGACTAGAGCTCAAAAGGATGAAAGGACTAACTGGTTAAATACGTTAATATATATATATATATATATATATATATATATATATATATATATATATATATATATATATATATATATATAAGTTAAATATAATGTGGCCAATAATAAATGTGGAGTAATTCTCTCAAAAACGCCCTTATTATTCACGTCCCACCACAATGTGAACAAAAAATCTCATACAAATTATTTATGCGATTTTTAATTCAAACTTAATAGTACTTCCAAACAAATAGATACTCCAAAACAAACCTGTGAAGATAATTCGCTTAGTTCAACGACCGGAACGTGTCCTCGGTAACGAGTATGTTTTTCTTCAGAGCTAAACGGGAGAATTGATTTTGTCCGAACCAACAGACAAACGGCAGCGATATCTCGCAACGCGCATCCTTGGGAGGCTAGCAATATAACTCTGCTGCGATGCATGACCGAACTCGGCGGAAAGGACGAGAAAAAAGAAATGAACCTAGGAGTTTTTGTACGAAACCCGGAAGGAGGTTAAGTCGACTCGAAACTTCAGGACAGTAGAAGAGGAGATGATATAAGAATTGACGGTCATTCGAATTAACATCATTTCGCCAATAAAGTAACAGAAGATGTGAAGGAATAATATGATACATCCAATACGTATAAGAATGACAAATTATTTTTCTCCGATAGCTTTAAAAAAGTTCGGAAAACAAGACGGGCATTTCAGTTACAAAGCAACCGTCAACAGCGATGATTCATACTAGATAGAAGATTCTTCAGAATCTATTATACTGATTACAGCTGCTTTGCAGCCAAAATGCACTTGTGCTTTCCCCAACCTTTTTATGGAAATTGAAGTGATGTAATTTGTAGATTGGATTTTAGTCATAAGGTGAGCCCGATAATTTTTGGACTTTCATCATTAGGGCAAGCATGATGGTTGCAATGTCGTAGTAATTCGAAAATGGTAAACAGTTTGGTTTCCAAGATTATGTAATTTTGAAAATGCACACAATAAAACTGAAAACTCTGCGTGTTCAATGGCATTCTCATTGATCTGTATAAAAATACGTCAAGCATCGTTCAGTGTTTCCAAGTAATTTAAACGGCCATCAAATTTTTTCTGATAACAAATTCCGTCACCTCCTCATCCTAAACAACGTCAACGTGATCAGGGCCAAACTGAATCGAAACAGCGCGAAATTTCGACCGAAGCAAGCATGAATTTATTCATTTTTTCCACAACCGCACGCAATCTCAGCGTAATGTGAAAAATATGCCGTCCTATACGGTCCGCAAAACGGAAGCAGAGAGAGAGGGACTCTCTCATGAATGGAGGCACAAGTCCGAGGGGGTGGCAATCGACGTGGGCTTAGGGGAGAGGAAATGACGCAACGTGCCGAGTGACACACACATGCCTCTTCTTTAGTAAGGCCGCTTCCCCCGCCTCCTCTCTAAACATTTTCCGTTCTTTTCCTTCGCTATCTGTCCTATTTGTCCACAGACCCTATAAAACCCTCGAGGTTATCGCCATCCCATTACCCCAATCTCTAACATGTGGTTAGAGATTGGGGTAATAGGACATACATACATACATACATACATACATACATACACACTCAGTATTCACGTCTGATGAAGGATTCTGTCCGGAAACCTTAATGGTTCTCCTCTAGCCCATCACCATTGTCTCTCCTGTTTTTAGTTTGATAGTAAGCGTTCACCGCATCTCCTTTCTAATTATTTGCACGCTTTATTTATCGGTTAATTAAATAAAAAAATTTAAAATTTCATGATGACTATGATTATTGGCAAATATTTAAAAAATTCTAACTTTCTGGAAATAATCGCTTTGCAACATTTCATTGTCATTAAATGAGCAAGGGACTAGCGTACGGAAAATTCCAAATCACAAGCGTTTAAAAAAAAAAAAACAAAAAACTCTCAAATCACTGAAATTAGGAAAAAAAGCCTGGTAAACGTATCGTTTGCGCTGACGCCTGATATTTGGCTCTCTTCTCGGTTCGTACGTTAGTAACAGCGATCCATACAATAATACTAGCTCATAAACAACAATTAACTTCCTCTCCGCGGCAAGATTCCAACTCGTTGTGTTTAAAATGCAGTTAATTAAATAACCAATGCTATAAGCGTGTCTTTGGCTTTTAACGATGCTTATTGAGATTTTCATTAAATCTTCAATTCCAAAATTTAACAGACCTTCCGGAACGAAGATGCACGAAACCAGAGATAAAATAAAAAAAGCATAAGCGTTTGGCATATTAACTCGCAGAGGTCCAAGCTTTAAAACCTCCACCCCACACATCTTTGTCACTATATTGTCTCCCCCTCCAAGCCTCACCAGTTCCCACTCCCCTCCCATTCTCCCTACCCTGTGCAACGTGGGGAAAACGATGCAAAAAAACCTACCTCAATTTATATCCATGAATACACCACCACCACCCAGTAGTTTTTTGCCTTGTATCTTCCACCCGCCCGCATATTCGGCGGACCCTCACACCCTCGCCGGTCCCATACACCGCCAATTTCGCACGCTTTGTTGACCGGGGGATCTGAACCGACGTGGATATTAGAGGGGGATTGTCCTAAATAATTGACCGCCAGTGGGAGAAATTAAGCGTTCTCAATTGCCCGTTTAAATAGACCCATTATGAGCCACGGTTCGTGATGCTTTTCTAGATGCAAGGACGGCGCGTGGGAAAGGGTGCTTTTGCTAAGGAGTAGGAGCAACATCACGCATTGATGATGCATCGCAGTGACGCAAAAATCGGCGTGAACTTTCGTAATACGAGGCAAATATGGTGAGCTCTGTCACAAATGAAGAGCATTATACCACCCACGCCATGAGCTTGCAACTAAAAAGTGGGTATGAGCAGGTAAATGGCACAAACGTAAAATAATGTGTATATGTGTGCATATATATATATATATATATATATATATATATATATATATATATGTATATATATACATATATATATATATATATGCACCGAGTTACTCTCTCTCCATCGCTGATGAAGGGCATATGCCCGAAAAGCTTTCGTGTTATTGTGTGCGTGTTTTGTACGTGTCTCTTCGACGACCCCAGCAGCTTGCCAACTTAATCCTCAACTTGGTAAGTGTCCACTGGGCTTCCTTCAACACCTTGTTGCCACCCTTATCACTACCTTTCCTTTTTCTTAAGTTTATATATATATATATATATATATATAAATAATAAATCGATCGATAGGAAAATTCGCATTATTTTCAGGTTAGGTAAGCTAAAAGAAAGCAGAATTCGATTTTCAAAAGTTTTAATTTTAGACTTTCTAGTTAAACATCCTCTAAAATATATTAATTAATACAACTTTCAATATAGAATTTATACTAACATTACTGAAAATGGATTGGCTTCTCTCAGTGACGCAGGCAGAAATTTAGTTGAGGGTCAAATACTTCAACGCATTATCTGAGCACTTTTTTATTGAGTTACCTGCAAGAACTTCGAGTAACGATAGTTGTTAATGAATAAAAGTACTGACTCTAATTTGGACACCTTCGATCCAGCTTATTTTATCTGACGCTCGCATACTCTACGCTTTTGTTAAGGTTATCTCTGATATTGGGGGATAGCAAATGCCCGGATGCCACCCCCCCCCCCCTCCTCCCTCCACTGCTCCCTGGCTGCACTGCCTTCTATATAGGATGAACGCATCTATTTCGAATTCACGTTAAGGAAGGTTAGTAGTACCTTTTTTCCCGATTGCAAAATTCTAAAAACTATTTATTTTTAATTCTTATAATAAGAGTTAATGTACACAGATTTTCTTCGACTTAAAATTGAATTATTATTGAACTATTTAAGAAAAGAGGTAAGTACGCAAGGCCACCGAGAGGATAGGGATACTGGGCCAAAATCCCCGGGGCCCGGAAGAGGATATGAAATTTAAAAATATTAATAAATTAATAGGCCAAGTAGCAGAAATATAAGTGATAAACATAATTTATAGAGGTCATTTTTGCCGTCTTGCCAACATTCAGTGTTTAACTTAAATGCAAATATACAGTATGTATACAATTAGTGTGTAGAAATGTTAATTATTGCAGAGGGGCATACGCCAACCCTTCCCCAGGACCCTCAGCTCTTGGCGACCCTGTAAGTACGAACGAAAGTTTGTCTGTTCGATAAACCTAGGAGAGCCTAGGAATTTTCCACAATGGTAAGTTCCATAGCTTCATAAAAAAATAAACGACAAAAAGAAAATTCCACGCACATTTCAGTGCGAATATTATTGGTATATCGCAGAATTTAAATTCTTCCTGTCTATTCGAGTAAACTTAACGGGCTCCCCTTACGTCAAGCGCAAACCTTTCCAGTTACGTACGCTTGATAATTACACCTTATAGCAAAAAAGTCCACCACCTGCATAAGCGAGTAAAACCGTCTGACGGCAGGTGGTTGATACAAACGGGCAGTCAAACGATGCCATCGTCACCGCTTGCGTGACAACCCCCATACGCAACAACCGTATCCATAGAGGGAAATTGTTAGTCATGGTTATCGATTGGACGAAGTGCAAGAGGCCGCGGGGTTTCCCCTGAGGCCGCAAAGAAAATAAGATTCGTGCCGCCTTCCGGGGACACGGAACTAATTCCTGGCCAAAAAAGATGATGAAATATTCATGGAAACAAAGGGTACATAAATGCTCAACTGCGATTCGTTTATGGAAAGATAAATATCGTAATTTCCTCATTATTTCAATCGGGGATTATATGGATAACCACAAGGCCCTACATTCCTCTTATTACGGCTACTCACTCTTGGGTCTTGATAATTTCTGCAGATTTTCATTCTTAATACATAGGATTAAAAATAAAATTATCGAAGCTTCCGGTAAAAATATATCACTGTAAATAAAGAGCAAATAAAGGCAGTTTCTGTGCATTTAAAATAAAATTTTATGAGAAATGCAAATTTCTCCGCCTCCGGCTTTGCTTCTTGCTTGATGTTTAATGCTAATTTACCAACCTAAAATGGATCTTTTTACACTAAAACTACCATAAAACTTAATTCAGCATTTGTTAAAAATCAAAATCGAAGAAGAAAAACTGCTCTTCGAAATCTGCAGCGTCTGTGAGAGCAAAAATAATACCAGATCCATACCATAATCTCCGGAAATGGATACATAGCACACCATACATCGGTACGTAATACAGCCGTTGGCGGTTTTCCAGCGTGGGAATTACCCACGGGAATATTCACCCAAGAGCAGACAACTGAATCCCACGCTCTAAAAATGCGCCTGTTTTGAGACCAACTATATAAACACTCCCTCTGTGCGAAGATAACGAGACGGAAAATATATTTTCCAGGAACTGAAAATATTGCACGTGAATTTTCAGATTCGAAAAATATCATTTGATTGACCTGGCTAAGGGGACCGCTACATTGATTCATCCCGTAGCTCCAAACAGCATAAGGATAGCATGGCCCTTCCATTCATAATCTCCTCACTACCGTATGACGTTGAATGCGTAACCTCCCGTGAATGGAGGCAACCAGGCTTCTATATGGGTTAACGACTCTTGCCTACGTTGATTTGAAGTTGTGATATACGACATTTTGTAAATATTCCTCCAAGACTCGATTTATAGCGTTTCCATTGACTACATGTACTCGCATCTTTACTTACTTTTCGGCATATTCAGTGGCACCTTAGTCAGGCAACAGCATTTTTGGAACTTACCTGGAAAGAAAAAAATACTTATATGAGCATTCATAGAATCGCATATGTATGGTTTTTAATAAAAAAAATAGCTGCAAAAAGCCACTCTCTTGAGAAAACAGGTTATGTATGATATATGAGTCACAATAAACACAAAAAATGATAGTTATAAATATATTCTTTTAATTTATTTCATTGACCTTTTCCAATACTTAGCGGGATGTTATCTTAAGAAAAATTCCACTCTAGGAGTAAAAAAACAACCATCACATTTTCTCGCGGGTGATCGTCGAAATTTTAAATGGATTCATTGAAATTTGAGACGAATGAAAAGAAAAAGAACAGAACCGCCTCAGCTTAATTTTTCTTTCCCATCTCTCCATGCATCGGAATGCGTTTCGACCTGAAAGTTAAGATACATTTTTTAAACTACCTTTTTCGTGCCGACGTTACATTTCATTTGCAATTTATCACAGGGTTCAGGAGCACACAATCGCGTCGCACTGTCATGTCTGTGTGTGTGTATTCGAGGAGGTGAGAATATTCGCTGCAGCCCGGAGAGCAGAGTGGATTCCGCTCTCATATATACCGAGGTGGAGAGGTAACTCGGTATCAATGCATTTTCGTTCATCTTTTGTCGGAGTTGCGCCGCGAACTATGGAATTGCATTAAAGCTGTCGATATTGAGAAAAGATGAATGTAAATAGGCCGTTATGCGGTCGAGTTAACCGATACACGCATTTCAGACAAGGAGTCTCTCTCATTGTTGAATAACTCTCATAAAATTCACAGTATCACCGTTCTGTTAACTACCAACGAAAACGATTAATTGACAATCGAAGGGCGCATTAGAACTCGGGTTTGAGAAATAAGGTGAGTTCGATAATTCCTTTTCTGAATTTTTAAATTAAAGTGCGCTGATTGACATGAAGTCAAAAATTAAGTTTTAATTGATGCCGTTGATTGACATCGATAGAAACCCATTCTAATTTTCACGCATCAGTCAAAGAAATGACGGAAAACAACCATTCACCGTATTGCTAATGCAGATCTCAAGTTCTGGGTTACGAGAACTCCCTTAATAGTTTCCATAATAGTATTAATTTTTGTTGAGTAATTATTTCAGGATGGAAACAATTCATAAACTAAAAGATGAAAGGGGAGAAATTTGTTAGTGGATACCAAATGAAATGTTTAGCAAAAATTAAAGAGGGGAGACAGGAAAGAACACAATGACATATGAGAGATTGTAAGTACTGAAGATAGGAGTAATGAAAACCCCATTACAAATGGAAACCTCCGCTATCTTTCCTCCTTCCTTACTTCACCCGACTCCTACTCACATCCAAAAGCACGCATGCACATACGCACGCTACCAAATGCACGCGACACGTCCTCGGTCGTATCCTTTCATGCCCGCTTCGCGTCACGACGATGGAGAGAGATGAGGGAGAGATAAAGAAAGAGAGAGGGAGGGAGGAAGGGGAAAAGCGATGAAGGGAGGAATAGAGAAAGCGAGTGAGGGAGGGAGAGAAAAAGCGAGGGAGGGAGAGGGAAAGGGAGGGATAGGGAGGGAGAGGGATGGAGAGGAAGATGGAAATAGAGGGTGATAGAGAGAAAAATAGAAATAGAGGGAGATATAGAGAGAGAGAGGGGAAGAGAGATGGAAATAGAGAGGGAGATGGGGAATAAAAGGTGAGATAGAGAGGGAAAGAGGGAGAGAGAGATGAGTGAGAAAGGATGAAAGGGATAGGAAAAGCATAAAAATGCGAGGTATTAAATGATCAGACGGAGGCGGTGGGCGAGGATGAGCCGAGAGGAAAAGGGAAAGGAGATGGAGTAGAGCTTGCTGAGATAGGAAATGGCGTGATGTCATGTTCACGGGGGTCGCGAGACCATAAAGAGACATGCAAAAAAGCGATTCGCAAAATAACGTTCGCAAAAAGAATATAGGTCATAAAAAACAGCGGAGAGAGAAAGGTGAAAGGAGGGATCTCAAGAGAAAGAAGGGAGGTTGAGATGGAAGAGAGGTTGAGATGGAAGGAGGGTGAATTGTAAAGCACGATTCTATTAACAAGGATAAATGCGTCAAATAATTAAGCATGACGAGGAAACGTAAATAAAAGAAAGAGCGACGGAACTCGCTGATTTATCTAGACTGCTATTTTCGCGCGATGCATAATTAGCCCTTTTTCGCGGACTATTTTAGTTTTTATCATCGCGAACGAAAAAATACACCGAATTTTTTATTCAAATTGGCTCATGTTAGAGATTATACACTTATCCTGCTGCTATTAATGCGAGCTCGTTTATCGTATTTTATACTGCCTCAAATCGTCGAGTGTTCGTCTTATTCGTTTTTTTCCTCGACAATGCCGTGAACAAAGAGGTGCTCTCGTTATACGATGCGCAGTTTTAGTCCTCTTACATTTTTAAATGTCGAGTGTTGCGAATTAAGGTCGTGAATGTTACATCACCGTAAAATAAACCAAAGACTCTTAAAAAGCAAAAAGACTTCATCCGGTCTCATCCATGGAATAATCCACTCCGATGATTAATTTTTTAAATACGATGAATGCTCTACCTAGAATACAACACGATGTCAAAAAAGAGGACTTGATAGCGTCTGAATGATACAGTATAGGAGCTTCATATTTAGATTGTGCTAATTTAGTCGACAAAATCAAATGCGCAACAATGGAAGATGTCGTGGTTAGTCAAATGTACCGTTAAAAGTCGGAAAATAAATCTTCGGGAAATACAAAAAATGGGATTGATTTGAAAAAGATGTGCATTTAGAGATCAAATATGCATTTCGTTTTTAAGTGGCGCAACTGCGCCCCCATAGTCTCCTTCATCGCACACCAAAAGGGGAGCCGAAGAGCCAAAATGGTGGCTACAAATACAGCAAAATAAATTGCGAGTGGGCCTTTTATGCGGGAGGAGGGCATTCTTGGATTTATGCCATACCCATTCTATCAAATATGCATCCGTATGCATGGTGAACTCGTATCTCAATTCTAGCCTTTTTTTAATAAATGGAACCTGTACAATATCAATAAAATTCCATTTCAAAGAGAAAATTCTCGATGTAAAACAAAATTCCAGCTATGCAACTTCAAGTTGGCAAATTCTTACCATAACGAAGACACAAAAACACTATCGAAAAAATATTGGATTAACTCGAAATTTTAAAACGCAGTGGTTAAATCACATACGTGTACAGATTAGCCCCACTCCTTCATTAATTACCTCGTTCTCACAAAATAAAACTACAAAAAAAAACAACGCCGGATTTCTTATTTCACCGGGTCTGCTAGCGAGACGTGCGAAAATGTAAATACGCACATAGCTCAAAGGGAATCGAGAAAACGGTTTGAAGGAATCTAGGGCTCGCGATTCGCCCCCCCCCCCCCCACCCTCCCCCCTCCCTTCCTCCACCAGCGCAACTCGTTCTACTCATCCGGATTGGACGGAGGAGGAGAGAAAAAAAGCAAAACGACTCGAGCCGCGAACGAGGTTAAGTGCACTTCCCGATGAATCCTTCCACGAATCCGACATCAGCTGGCTGAGACGGAAACTTTAGGCTCTCACGAAGTTCGATAGATCTAAACCTCCCTCCTCGCCGCGTTCTAAACTCGCGGTTACGAATGCGACTGTTTTTTTAATGCACTGTGTATTAATGGCTGGCAACAATGGGGAACGAAAACGGTGACACGAAAAACACACGGCGCATGACGGGAAACCCCATTATTGTGATTTATGCAATATGGAGGATGATGGAGCCGTTTTCATTGTTGTCACACATGCGGAGGGCGGAAGGAGCGTGCATTTGAATGTGTGAATGGGGAGAATCCGAAAGGTATTTTGATGTTGGAAAATAAAATTTAATAAGTGTGTTTTTCTTTCTTTCTTTATAGACGATTTCCGGATTTCGCACGTACCAAAAAGGGAACTACGCATCAATCTCCCGTGGATAAAGTATTATTTTGCAATCGCGGAATGTTTTTCATTCAGAAAAACTGAATACCTAACAAAGATTTCGCCATCCGCATTAAATCCTCGCTGTTTTATAGGTCAAACGTATTTTTATGCCCTTGATGCCAAATTAAAATATTCTCAAATAAGAGTATGTAAGACCGTTAATTCCGCAGCTCCAAAAAGTAGCCATTTGGATAAAATCTTGATTTCAAAATGCAGATTCATGTGATTTTCCGAAAGAATTTATGAAGATGAGGCTGAGAAAACATTCAGAATATTTCGCGAATAGCTTTACTCCCTCAAATATTTAAAAAATTATTAATAATCAGTTTATTTGAAATAATATGCCCTATAGTTATCCCGAATAAATCTACTTCTTCGCGTGAACGATCGCATTTTTTCAAACCCAAAAGAAAATTTTATTTTCATAGCCGTAAATTCCGAAATAACTCGACGGACAGCACACGTAACGACACTTCTGCACGCTTTATTTCACTCGCTCAAAAACACGACTTTAAACTGTTGTCGCCGTTCAAGTCGAAATATATCTTTAAACGTGACTAGAAACGTTACCGCCATTTCGCCAAAAATGCGATTTTCGGTCGTTTCACCCCTTTAGGAAGTTCCAACGTGGAGTACGAGATTGGATGTGAAAACAAAGTCGCGAAGCATCTTCCCCACAATCTCTTCCCAAAGACAACAAGTCATTGCAAAAGATTGCATTTCGGTTCACGTTTATTTTCGTAGCGTCAAAGACCTCCCCCACTCCCTACTCAACCCCTGCTTCCCCTCCTCCATTGCGGAACGGGAGAAATAACGGTAGAAATTGGGAATGCGAGGTGAGAGAAGGAGAGGCAGCAAGAGAGAGAAAGACGTAGAATCTGAGGTTGAGGTCTGGCGGGTAGGTATGGTGTGAGGAAGGGAGTACAAAAATTACTGTCGAGTGTTCTTGGGGATGGAAATACAGGAAGGTGAGATTGTGGGGGGGGGGAGAGGAGAACGGGTTGGGAGCAGAAGAATAGTAAGAGAAAAAAGGATGGGAAGTTCATTCTATCTTTAACATATATATGTCAGCGCGCGGTGGCATTATCAATCTCGCCGGACACGCCTCAGCGAACGTAAGGAACTCAAGGTCGCATCGCAAGGAGAGGCACGCGAAATTCCTTCCCTCCCCGACACATAACAACGACACGCACTCGTTCTGACACGTATGGTGCAACCAACCCTATTTCGCAAGCGAAAATTACAGATGTGGATGTCATTCGGATGTTACAGAAGTTGGACGGGTTCAGGAAGGAAAACTCATGGGTAATTCATCATTTGCATAATGTACCCCATTAGGTTTTTCAATATGAATTTTAACGAAAAATTTAGTACATCCCTAAACAAAACAGAGATATGAAATTATCATTGCGATAAAACCATCGAGTTAGCATTCATTATATTGAAAGAATTTTTTATCTAAGACCGACTTATTTTTTAAAATCGGACTTATAACACCTTGAATATCTGAAATCCGCCAATCTAAATGGTGAATACAAAAGAGGCAATTTGAAATTTTCATGATTAATGAATTTCTCTTCTCGAAAAATCTGCAAGAAATACGGTTGTTTCGGTGAGTAACTTAAAGATTTCTTGGCCTAACTTTTGATGATTTTAATTTCCTTGAAGGAAACGGAAACCGAATCCACCAATCTCAGGACCAAATATCGAGAGGATACCGTAATTCAAACCTTTTTATTTTACAGAAAATAAACTTGAAATACTCCCTACTTTCGATTCTCGCGTTCTGCGCGAAGAGAACACGCGAGGACACCAAAATGGCAAGAAGGGGTTCTAAAAGCCATTAGTTTGAAAAATAAATAAAACGCCGAAACAAAATACGAAAACCAATCAGGAAATCCGGATCAAAAGGAGAAAACAGAAAATCAATGGCGAATAAAGAGGAAAACGTTACAGAAAAAAGAAGAGGAAAAGAAAAATGCAGAGAAGGCCAAGGCGCAAAAGAGATGCGGACGGGGGATAAACGGAAAAGGTGAGAGAGGAGGGGAGAGTAACGGGGGAGGTAGAGAGGAGGGAAGTGATCGGAGAGAGGGGAGGCAGAAAGAGGGGGAAGGATAGAGAGAGAGGAAACGGAAGAAGCGGATTAAAAACATGGCATGCACACGGTTCTCCTTCCTCACCAATCTCGCTCCAATTTATCCGTCCCGTCCTGCGTTATCACCTCTGAAAGTCTCTCTTTTTATACTTTCCTTAATATATTTTACTAACAGTTTTCCTACATTCAAAACACGTCTACATACAGTAAACACCCGATTAACCGGGACTTCGATTAACTGGGACTTCAAATTTTTCACTTAAAAGATTTCAATAACGCATTACGTACGCACGCATGTACGGCATTTACTATTCTAACCAAATATGCGTGTTAATATGTTGTTAAGCATTACTTAGGCTACTAAAGTGCTAACTTTAACTTTCCTCCGAGTATTCTTTTCACTGTCTAAATATTCACTTAGTATTTTCAACTGTATGTACTACACCTAAGTAAACACATTAGATTAACCGGAAAATGCTCGGTTCCGAGACGTCCGGTGAATCGGGAGGTTACTGCATGCATAAATGGATATACACATACATGCACATACACAACCGCAATCGCTTTCCGATAGCTCAAACGCCGTTAATTCGAACTTTTTTTCCTTCCTTGAAGTTCTACAGCGAATGCAACTGCATGCATCCTCCCGCCCCCTCATTTCTTTTACTCATGCTCCATCCTACCAACTCCATTTTTTCCACCCATTCCCACAGGGCTTCCATTGAGAGGACTTCAGGCGGGACAAAGAAAGATGCTAGCATATGAATCCAAACCCTCCCTGGGGTTAGTCTCACGCACCCTCCCTCCCTTTTCCTCCTCGCTCCCAACCCACCAATCGGATCTCCCACTCACCTCTCACGCATCCCTTTCCTCTTCTCTACGACTCCCCTCACGACCACTTCCGGTCTTCGAATCAAATCTTTTGTTTTCTTTTTCTTTCTATTTTAAGACGCCGCTTGCTCGCAACACACGTCACTTCACCGAGAGAGAGAGAGAGAAAGGATATACGTTTTTCATGGCGAGGCGCCTGCAGCGTAAACACCTGAGGGGGACATAAAATTAAAATACCAACCGTCATAACCGTTGATATTATCGGGTTTTACACTATTATTGTCCAGGTTATTATTATTATTGTTATCATCCTAAGTTCACAAAAATGATTCTCGGTTCAAAAAATTTTAATTTTTTTCTGAGTACTTTCCGGAGTGCTAATGGAGATATTTAATACGAGCGGAAATCAGTAAATAATAATAATAATCAGTAATAAACAAATGTGCATCATGGATTCACAATCTGCAAGAGTACTTGTGTTATCATAAAATTAATTTGAAATTTTCCTGAAATTTTATGGGTAATGTCTGGAAACTAGAAGATAACTAGGGTATAAATGTACGCAAAATAAAACACGCGAAAGTGGAGATAACATGACGACGACAATCATTTGTCGAAACCGGTCGTATATTTTTTGGGCCAGTAGTGCCATTTTACCTCCACTACTGTTTGTTTTAGTTTATTAACTTACAGTTATATCTATCCATATGGAGTTACAGAAAGTAACGAAATCTGCAGTGAATTTCAAATTAACTTGTGTTGCAATTTTATTACAATCGTTTCAAGCCTCATTTGATGGCGATGGAACAACAAACTATTAATATTTGTTATTATCAAACTATTACGTAAACCCTTTACTGGCAATTTGTTAGCGAAGCATACCTAAGCAAAATTATAATCAAAACTTTTTAAAGGAATCAATAAGTGTATGTTAATCCCAACTGTATAACGCGAAACTAACTCTCTCAATCCTCCGTGGGGGATAAATATGGACGTGGCTCTCGCCTAATTCTTCCAACTCCTCTTTATCTTTATCCCTCAGAAGCGGGCGAAATCAGTGAGCGGGCGCGTGTTGCGTGGGTGTATATCACATATATCTCTCACAATAAACCACATGAATGAACGATATGTCACGGACCTCGTTCCGACCCCGCGTGGGAAGCACTCTAAGCGATGCCCTCTCGTTCTTGATGGGTTCGCATGTGCACTTGTCTGCGAGTGTATCTATCACACACAATGTCTCCGCGAATGAAGCTGCTCCGAAGGCTAGTCGCTCGCTGTTTTTTTTCCTTATGGCGACCGCCAACGCTTTGAACCCCCCAAACAACACGCCCACTGGATGAAACGAACGGTCACAGATGTTTTTCAAGTATTACGTTATGACGGAGTAATGAGATCACTTTCTCACCCACACCCCCAACTCCTCCCCTTCTGACTCCGACTGATGCATCTTCCCTTTACAAGAGAAGCTTTGCTTCGGAGAAGAAGACAAAAACAACTGCGAGGACACAAAGGGGTCTCATTGTGTCGGAGCTGCATATTACGGCCGAAGCAAAAGGACCGTTATACGGTCGGTTACGTAACACGCCAAAAAAGTTGACGATCGTAGGAGTTAAAAAGCAATGCTTTACTACGCTACGAAAACGACATTCTTGATTGATGATGTAACTACCAAAGCGTCACATATTAGCACTATAAATATATTATGAGAAGAATCGATCGCATTTTTCTGTGGTTACTTAAATCGGCAAAATTTCGAGAAAACAAGTCGCACTTCGACTGTTTCCCAACATTTTATCTAACTAAACCCGATAATTGAGTGTGAAAAGATGACTATTTAAATTTTAGAACCGATAAAAAAGTAATTTTTGTGTCTTTATCTTGTATTAAAAAGTTGCGGATTGGCAATTTATAAACACACCAAAAAATTCACCTGGCTCGGGATCATGTGATTGGAAGTTCCAGCTAATTTGACGATCGGGAAAACTGAAAAAATTTTCGGCCACGACATCATCATTCACGGACTAAATAAACTGCGTGAATGAAAGGGTAATCACACAAGAGGAAAAGAAACCCTCTCCGAAAAGCAATCATCGTGGCAGACGGCCGCAATCTGTCTATAACCTCCAGGTGACCTTATCGGTATCAATGCCGAATAAGATACCGAGAAGAGCGAGAGATAATATGGATTATACTAAGAAATACTTTCATCGTTTAGGACAAGTATGAGACTTTTAACACTCCACTTACATGGATGATCTCACCTCGGGACGCTAAATAAAGAATAAGAAATTTTTAAAAGAAATCTTATGAATGAACGGCACATTCTAAATAGAGATTAAGAGTAATGTATTGCCATAATTTCATGTAAGTGAAAGAAAGAGGGAGAGAGAAGAAACAAATTATTAGGCAGGAGAAAAAAACTGTTGTATGCGTAGATGCAGCCATCTTACTGGAAAACCATAGGAAGAAAAAGAACCAAAGAGAATGGTGGGTGTGAATAAGTCGTGAAGTCTTAAAGAGCAAAGAGTAAATGGATGACAAACACAGTACGAGAGAAAGACAGGTATGAGAAAAGATTACTGTTACATTATTAACTACTAAATTTGTGCGATACTGTGAATTCATAAAGCTTCGTCTTAATCCTAAAACTACTAATAATATTAATGTGAAGCGGAGAATATTACACAAACGGATAATATAGTAACATGAAGGCTGTAAAAGAAGCGCGAGCGTATTTGAAATTAAGAGAGAGGGCGAGGAAATTGATAGAAATTTAATCGTTTCTGCTGAGAGAAATGCTAAAGAAGAATATATAAAGGTTGGTTTGGAGACAGGAAAGACTAATTTATAGTGTTCGGAAAGTCGTTTACCAACATTCTGATAAGGGATGCAATAAACATTTGGTTTTATTAAGCTTTGGAATGCAAGTTGTACATTGATTAGAAGTTATCTTTAACATTGGCGTGCCACAGAATAGAGGACATCTTTGGACGGATGGAAAATAAAACGAAAAAGCGACGAAAGGAGGTCTCCGAAGATAAGAAGTTCAATCAATGTGACTATAAGATGCCAGAGAAAAATGGTTGCGACAGATTTAAGAGTTTTGAATGAGGTTATCGAAGGGAATGAAGGGCGAGGAAAAGTAAAGAAGGGATTCCGGAGAGATTTAAGAAATTGGATTAGTATTGAGGAGATAAAAGGATGAGCTTTGGATTGAGAGAATTGTAATGGATGAACCATGGACCAGCGAAGATATTTTTAGAGGCGAGCGAAAGAGGCAGAGAGAGAGAGAGAGAAACAGGTAGAGAAGAGGAGAACATAGTCAAAGTTCGATAAATGGAAAGCATATCAGTCAAAATTCGATAGGTCGATGTTCTATAACAGGGACGGGCAAACCGCGACTTTCGAGCCTCATGTTGTTCTTTTAACTTGGTATGCGGATCTTTTAAATATACACTCCGAGGCGCGTCAACGTTTGTCATAAAATAATACAATGCCGTAGTTGACTTGAAACGCTTTGGGGATGCCTAAGGGCCATGTATTCTATTTGAATTTCATCGGATACAGATTATGCTTCACTGTCCGTAAATTTATGAGCACAGAATGTGTCATCCAACTCTCGAACTCGTGAAGATTATCGAATGTGGCACCGAGGGTAAGTAACTTGAGCCACCCCTGTTTTATAACTCGAGTTTTCTATCGAATGATGTTTCTATGATGATGTTTCCCTGAGTTTATTCATGGAAATCAAAATGTAGTTCAATCACTCGAAGTTATAAAACGAACTTTTGCCGTCTTCCCTTAATTCTCGAGTTATCGAAGCTAGTCTGTCACTGAAGAAATAAAACCGTTTGGTAATAGGAGAGAGAGAGGAGTTGAAGGAAGGAGGTAAACGCGAAGTGAAATAGGATGGGGAGAAAGTGGACGTGCAGTGCGATTTCCTCGATTGGAGAAGAAGTTTAGGTGGGAGAAAAAGAGATTGCCGTTCTGCTGAGCAAGTTAGGAGGGTGCTGGAGGGAGTAAGAATCTCTGCAAGAGAGATTTTGAACAGAGGACATCCAGGTGAAAGGATGAATTGGTAGATGGCTGAATTCAGCAATATAGTTGAAGGCTGGAGCAGTGCAAGTGAGATAAAGGAGGATGGAGGGGAGGGGAAGAATGGAGGGGGTATGGGAAGAATGGAGGGGGGAGGGGAAGGATAGATGGGAAGAATGGAGGGGGGAGGGGAAGGATAGATGGGGAGAGGAAGGATGGAGGGGAGGGAGGAGAGGATAGGGGGAGTCGCTGGGATGGGAAAGTTGTGAGGGCACCCGAGAGAAAGCGTTGAGGGAATGCCGCCGGTGTAATTGAAGCGAGGTAATGAAATAGGAATGGTGGGGATGGGGCTAAGAAAGGGGAGGTGGACGGTGGGGAAGGGGGCGTTAGGATTTCGGATATGAAATGGGATTGGGTGAGAAAGCGGAAGAGGGGATACGAAGGGAGAATTTTTGAAAGGGAAAATTTTG
The DNA here is from genome assembly GCA_028673005.1 of Tanypteryx hageni. NCBI lineage: Eukaryota > Metazoa > Arthropoda > Insecta > Odonata > Petaluridae > Tanypteryx > Tanypteryx hageni. The sequence goes on along the minus strand of CM054114.1, from coordinate 112,684,319 downwards.
AAAGGAGTTTGGAATTGAATACGGTAAGCGAGAGAGGCATTCAGGGTATCGGCCTCCAAATGCAGTGATAACGGGTTCGAAACCGTGCCTCTGGCATGGAGACTTCTGTCCGTTACTGCTAGTGCCACTGCTTTTTTCCCTAACTCTCCTATATTTAAATGTTACCAGCAAACTTTCACATTTGTTAATGCTCTCTCATCACGTGATCGCCCAAATGAGCGTTCCTCTCATTTCCGAATATTTGGTATTCGAGAGTCGGTTTTTGCCGAAGAAATTCAGACTGTATGCTAAATTTTCCTTATTCATTTTATCTTGACAATCTGACACGCACCGGCATCAGCAAAATATATCAAGCAAAATAATTTTTTTAAATAACTTTTACATTAACGCACCCAAGAGAAAGAATAAACAGATTTCCAGCAAGAATTTCTTAGAATTTGAGCTTCTACAAATTTAATTATAGTAAGGGATTCATTTTTGGTATTCGCTTGTGATAAAAATAAATTTTTTATGACACACATGAAATAAATCATGAAAATTAAGAATTAAATTTTTTATAAATGTTTTACGCATTTATAGCATAGATAGTACTGATAACGCTGATACTTGTTAAATCTAGACACAGGGCCGTTAAATTTTTCGGCTAAGTTTTAGAAAACAGTTAACTTTAACATAAAAAACTTTTAGTATACAGTCTTCCACTTATTTGTGCCTAAAATGATGCAAACTTGATCGATTTTAAGTATCCTCAACGAGAAACACGTAAGAGTCCATTCACGCTCATTCATAACAGACATGTTCTGACTGGTCAATATGGACCAAGAGGTGATTCGCTCGACACCTTATAGTGTACACCTCCTTGCCTAACCCCATAAGACAGGTCGTTTGTAATACGAAATATGCCGACCGACATCATGGTCTACAACATGAATTTAATGCGTGCACTGCATGTAAAGATCGCATAAACGCCCTGTGCTCTTTCTTTGGAGCCATAATTGAAAAAATCGCTGCTGTTATGCTATGGCTTATGCGCAAAACATGATTGAAAAACAATATTTTCGAATTCGCGGAATTTGAATACGCATCAGGGACAAACAGTTGCCCCCCTTGGTGCTCTTTGCAAAGAGTAGGCAAATGCCGGCACTGGGTTTGCCTCCTCCCTCCTGTGTGTCCCCGGTGTGGAAGGCAACGGGAAACCACCGCACCATGTATGTATATTCTCTGGTCAAAATCAATCAACGAATTGGTAGGACCTGTCGTAAGACAGAACACTAGAATGAAATACGCATCATCGATATAATATGAGAAATATTGACTTTTTTGTAAATAACACTTTCAAATTTTTTCGCGACCATTCGCTAATCGACGTAATTACTGTTCGATTACGGCGATAATATTGCGAAATGACTTTTACCCGTCGCTTTGCAGATAAGTTTTCGCCCGAGTTTCGCAGGACTGAATTCCCGGAGAAAAATTATATCTGATAAAGCCGGCATGAAATATAATTGCCTCGGTCACGCGAACACGGCATAGAGAAACTGCATAGAAAAAGGGAGATAACTCAATTTCAGTAGGAAGTAAAGGGACGTTTTAATCGTAGTAATCAAGGAAGAGGTAGATTAATTTAATTGGTTAACGTTTGAATGGGAAGGGTTTGCCGGAAGAGACATTACTAAGTGGAAAAGTACATCTTCAGGATCGTTACAAGGGAAAATTCTATAAAGAAATTTAAAACCTTTAGCTCTATAATGATAACGCTTATAGTTCTTTATCTTATCAAGTCATTCGTTGTATCTGAATGGCCAACCTGTCCGCGAGAAAATTAGAGTGCAAATATACTTTTAAGAGGTGACCAATGGCTTCGCTTATACTGAATGTTTTCTAAATATAAGCAAATTCATACTAAAAGAAAGTGTACATTATTTAACGTTTAAAGAAAATAAAGCAGGATCAACTAAAGCTAGTTACAATAAAGGGTAAAAGTTATCATTATCGCACAACAACATTAAAAGTAAAGACTTCAGCGTCAAGTTCTATGCTTTGCTTTTCCGTGTCATTCCTGGTTCCCAATGGACCAAATAGTAGATTATAGTAACTTAGGTAACTAATTTTCAATGGAGCCTTGGTCTAATTGGGAAAGCAAACCACCAACTCTATTTTATTACAAATTTTCCAAAATCTAGAACTATATCAACATTTCCAACAACATTATTAGAATATAAATTATGCAAATATATTTTGCAAATAATTTTAACACTATTAACTTTCAAAAACCTCAATTTTGCAAGGATCTTTTTTAATAGCGGTTCCATTTCAATAAAAATCACCACTCCATCTGAAGGAATTCCTCCGAATACAAGAAATAACGATCTCTAAAGCACACGGGCGAGAAAGAACGTTTCAACGTCTTGCTCTAATGAAACGATGTCCACATTCATCCGCGAAAAAAAATAAGCGTCGGCGTACATTCCGGGTATTATGAAAACTACAAAAACCTACGTTTAACTGTCATCGTAACAGAGCCTTCTTTACGAGACGCTCGCATATATTTCGAGGTGGGGCTGGAAGGCGCCGCTTCCGAGGGCACCACCACCTCCTCCCGCCCTTACCTCCCTATTGCACCACGCCCCTTTCCTCCACGCCTCCGCCTCCACGCACGGTATGAGGTCTCCGAATTGGTCGACTCACTCGAGTCATTCAACCGTGGCACACATCTACGATAACATCTCCCGTTCCTAAGCAACGCCTCCCGCGGAATCCCAACCTTATGTGAGAAAAGGTCGCGGATTCTATATCTTTTCTATATAGTTTCTATATAGTTTTCGATCGTAACGAACATCTCGACTTGTCCATAAATGCGGTAAAAATGCTTTTTGGGCGCGTCACCGGTAGTTTGCCTTTTATTTTCTGTTAAAAAACAAATGCTCACTTAATGGATACGATATAGGTCATTCCTCTTGCCATGAAACGGATGAGTAATCCACTTCAGCCGTAAATTTTGGGGACTGAGTATTCTTATTTAAGTGATTTTAAAATTTATTTATTTTTCAGTTTAGTTCCATGTTTCATCAAGAAGGCTCATCTATGACTATGACATTGATGCCAATCGTTTCCGAACAATACACAAAAAATTAGGGGCGTAATGCTCAACTTTCACCTCTATAAATGAATACGCAAGCCAATCTATCAACGTCAAACAATTGATATAGATAATTACTGACGCCATCAAATCATCAAAAATAACAAAAAAGGCCTTAACACTTCGAAATGCGAGATTGGATGTTGGAGATTGAGTTGAGACCCTGAGAAAGCTTTTAAGGCCCAAAATCAATCTCGAAAAAATGAGCCAATTTTGTCAGTTTACGAGAGAAATAAATACATCATCCACGCATTTTTGTAGAAAACTTGATAACCGATGGAGGATTTAAGCGCGGGATGGACGAGTATCCTGGTTTCTATAAAAACACTGTCCCGTCATAGGAATTCAGTGCGTTCCGATCCATTCATTCTCAAATCATTTCAAACTATCTCGAGCACGCACATGCGTATTGTAAAAGCAACAGACATGCGCACATACACTCATGGGTATATACGCACACAGGCACACAAAACCACACGCGCGCATTCGCGAGCCCATATCTACCCGGCGTCACGGTCGAACACAGATAAGGCATTTGAGTGGCAATCATATCTCGAATGGGATAGACGCAGAGAAGTGGAAGTGGAGAGGGAGAAAGAAAGGAAAGAGAGGCTGGGAGAGTAGTTTAAAGGTGAGCTGCTGTTACAGTCTGGGATGAACGAATTGAGCGCAGCGAGACAGAATTCTCAGATGGTCGTAATTATCACAATAGGAGAATGAATTGTTCCTAAACAAGTGGGGGAAGGCGGAATTCGTATCACAATTATACGCGATGCCTTTAATATTACAATCCATGGAGTCAACTTGCTTATGAAACTTTCAAATGTGGTATATAAAGCATCAATTTATACAGCTAATTAAATGCCTAATATCATCGAAAAATTGCCATAGAAATAAATTTCTCATAGTGGAAAAAATGAAAAGTAAGCATTTCTAGGACTATAGAAAAAAGCATTTACATATTAACTCGGAAAGAAAAACAACTTCATAATTGTGGCCTTACTAACATTCAAATCTGGAGAACGCAGTTAAGTTCTAACCTATTTGAAAATATATCTTCATTATGCATTTCACCGACTGTCCTCTATTAAATATGCTACGTTTGCAGTGACGTAGCCAGAAATTTGGTTTGGGGGTGCACCATACTATTTTTAATAATAAAAATATTAAAATACACAAATGTATTGAATTTTAAATAGCTACTGATTAATATTGATACTACGGTCGCGTTTTAATTAATATTTTTACTGCGTTGGTTAACACATTGAAAATTTCATATTATCTGGAGCAGTTTTGGGGGTGCAAATGTATCTTTACACCCCCCTGGCTACGCCACTGCGCCGGTGAATGCATTAGGAAGAGACAGACGGACGTATCCGAGAATTGCTATTAATCGAGCTTTGGAATGCCATCCAGAATAAACCTAAGAGGAAAGACGATTAATTATTCCGCAATCAAACCTGTGGGAACAGATATTGACATAAATATCGATTCGTGGAAAAATCCCCCGATGTTATACTTGCAGGACTACCGGCGCAATTACGTTTAGTTAAAAGCGTTGCCGAGGATACGAGCTGCTTCTACGAATCGACGGAGCCGCATTAACTCTCATTATGACCGATCGATTTACGCTGGCGTGCTCGAAAATGAAAACACAGAGGCATAGTTTCTCATTTAGAACGCTCGCAGGTAATGATGGGTTTTCAGCTAGTGCACTGCACGATTTCCTCTCAAAGCGAATGCGAACCTCGGATGGATAAAAATATTTGAATTATTCCTCAACGAATCCCCCGCAGATTTTAATGTACAGTGGAACTTCCGTAAGTCGAACTTTAAGGGAAACAAAGAAATATTCGAGTTATAGAAAATTCGACTTATGTAAATACGTTTTTCTCATGAGGATTTTGCCTGATAAACTTCACTTCGGATGACGATAAATTCAATTTATAGATGTTCGAAATACGGAAGTTCCACTGTATTTTGCTTGCTCAACCGCGCGATACAGAGTTTAACTTTAAAAATGTTGTTTAAATAATTCTTAAATTAAATTAAATTAAATTTTGATATCTTCCGAAAAAAATGTTAGGTATTCAAAGCAAAAAAGTGCTCGAAAAGCAACAGTAGATAAGAGTCGATTAGCGCTGTCAATTTGTCCTTACGTCACCAGGTTTTCTAAAGATAACAACAGCTTTAGAATCGAAATTTCCCGACGGCGCGGCGCAGACGCCGAAGTTTGTTTTCCATCAAAGGGGAAATGGTTCCCCGGCTCCGGTCTCTTTCTCGGAAGCACTACGGAGGTTTACATTTAGATGAGCACGTCTCACAATCAGATAGGACATTTTTGTTAGATCGAGTTACTAAAAATGTTCCGTCCGAGAGAATAAATTAAGAATTTGGATACGAAAGAATTTATCAACTTCAATTGAAACTGAATCAAGCACAAGGCCATTTTACGCATACGGCTCTCCGATTGCGTGCCGAGCACTATTATCAAAGCATCTCTTTCTAATAGACGTTTTAAGTGCACAAAAGAGATATCATTTTGCAATATTCGTTCTTCGTAATTGACTCGCGCCGAGATAAAACTCGTAGGCCTTTCCCAGTGTCAATCTTGGAAGAGTTTCGCCGCAATAGCACTTCAGATAGTACGGCTTGAATTTTTATTATATCAAATCAATCAAAAATAAACAAGTAATATGATAATAAAAAAATAAAAATGCAGAAGACGAAAACAGCATTAAATCAAAATCAAATATTGCTATAAACTGACAAAAACAAATATAAAAGAATTAAAAAATATGTTTACATAATGAGATTAACTATAATCGACCGCTGAAATCAGGCGGAAATTCGCGTCCCTTAGAAGTCCGTGCTGCCGTTTCTATCTAATCCTAGCTGTTATGAGCCAAATCGCAAATCAGAATCATCTCGAGGATAATGGTTTGAAACTTTTGGCAAATTGTGAAAAAGAAATTCGCTAACATTCTTCGAATTTCTTCGGATATAATTACTCTTCGTCGGACGCTTTTCAATTCACTTGTTAATAATATTCCCTAACGTATTTCATTGACCTGTACTGCTTTTAGGCATTAGAAGTTTAATTTTCACCGCGTCGGTTGCTAATGAAAACGCCGTCGACAAACATCACACGCACAGACTCATATTTCCGTGTGACATAACCTGAGACAATGACTATGCGTAAATGTCTTTTTTTGCGTTCTTACTACATCGCACGGCATAATTGTCAGCATTATTGTTTTTATTTCCCGTTTTTAGCGCTTTCATATACTAGAGAGCATTCTCCTCAATGATCGCATACGCATTTGAATCACGTCGAGTTGGAATATTTTTCTCGGCATTTCGATAACGGGAAACGCAAGGCCGTCGTGCCGCCACACGCCCCCTCGTGCCCTAACCCACGGCCTTCCATGGAAAGGAGTAGGAGGCAGAGAGAGAGAGAGAGCAGTACATTTGCCATTCCCCAATTGACTCGTGCGCTATGATTCACGTGGATGACGAATCTCCCTTCACCACTCGCCACGGCCGCGCCCTCATGATTCCCGCCATGAGCCAAGGAAAGATCGAGTGGGAATTGGAAGCCGATCCCGTTTAAGGAGGGCCAAGGAGGATTGTCCTTCTTAAATGAATCATGAAAACACGGAATGGCCAAAATAATAAAAGGGTTTGCTTATTGGTCGCATCATTTAATACTATTCATGACTCCTGTAGCCAGAAATCATAAGGTAATAACGAGTGAATTAGAAAAAAACCGGCCCTCCTATAACACGTTCTGAAAAAGTTCCGTGTAATATGAACCTGTGTTATGTGAATCTAGCTTTACATCGTGAAAGGAGGGCTGCGCTCCATACCCCTTTCAATCACCCTCATCAGAGCCAAAAGTTCCGAAAATCTCTTATGCATATATATATCTACAAGCATAGTGTTGGTGTCGTTTATTTAAGCTAATAAATAAGCGCTCGTGCTTTTCAAAATGCCTCTTTCTCGCTCAGCAATCTGGAATCCCAATTACCATGTCCTACAAAACCGCGTTAATGCGAATCATAATCCGCATTATGTGAACTTTTGGTAGATATTAAAAATCAAACCGTTCCGTAGCGAACCGGTGTTATAAGAACCCGCATTATAGGAGGGCCAAGTGTTAATAACTTGAATTACTGTGGAATGTTTCCTAATTGACATGAACACATAGCTTACTCATAAGTTTCCCTTTCACTAGCAATTTTATTTTGATTTCCTCTCCACACACATTTTCTTGCTATAAAATGCACCTAGAAGTTCTACTACTTAAAATTATAAAATTCCATCATTCCAAACCTAAATGCTACACATCAAGTACGAGCGGAACACGTCCAAATATAATTCACGTTCATACTTGCCCCTCAAGAATCATAAAAGGTCGAATGGGATTCTTAAATCCCGTTGTTAGGAATAATATGATACTATGCAAACAGGCATAAGCTGTAATTTGGGAATATTTTTTAAACGAAAATCTTCCCGGCAAGTGGAAGATTCGGGTTCGATTCCCGGTCATAGCAGAATTTTTTCGTTTCAAAATTATCCCCAGTTGTCAGGGGCAGCGTTAATGGTTACACGAGTTACACAATTTATTTAAGGAAACTTAAAATGTTACACAGAATCTCAACGGAGACGCAGTAACCCATTTGACCTGTACAAACGTCCAACATAATAGAGGGAGTTAGAGAGCGATTTGTTTAGCAAAAACGTCTATTTTTTTCCTCCAGCGTTTCCAGAAAAAAATGGTGAAAAAAAATCCTAAAGGCTTCCGGATAAGAGGAAATGAAGTTCTTCGGTAAAGAAAAATAAGCCGAGCGGATATATTCTCCCCTTTTCTTTCGTGAAAGCGGGCGAAAGGCTGTCCGCTGCACGAGCCAAAGCCAAAGGACATGGAGGAGAGGGGAAAATGTAGAGAGAGGGGAAAATGTAGAGAGAGGGGAAAATGTAGAGAGAGGGGGAAATGTGGAGAGGGGGGAAAATGGGGAGGGGAGGAAGGATAAAGTGTCGGGGAAGAGGAAGGCTGTAGGATAGCTGGAAAAAAGTCACACAGGGAGGAGAAAGAATAGAGAGGGTGGAGAGAGGAGGAAGAAAGGGATTCATCGAATGAAATCGGAAGAAATAGTCTATAACAGGGGTGGCCAAACTTACTCTCGGAGCCGCATACGATGATCTTCAGAAGTTCGAGAGCCGCATGAAAAAAATCTGTGCTCATATATTTAGAAACAGTAAAACAACCTGTATCCGAAGCAATTCAGATATGGAAATTTGAAAGAGCCGCATCCTAAGTTAAAAGAGCCGCGGTTTGGCCACCCCTGGTCTATTAAATACCTTTTCGAAATCAATGCTCCGGAAAAGTATGTGCACGAAGTGAAATACAACGGTAAAGTTTAAACATAAATAATAATTGAAGTGGTACAATAACGAGATTTACGTTAAAACTCCAAATATATTTGCAAAAAGTGGAAATAATAGTGTCATAAATACAATCGGCGAAAAACTGTCTTTCACAGTAGCGAACAATTATCAATAAGTTTAAATTTGATTTGCCTGAGAAATGTAAAACTCACGAAATCTTGATGTGGAAATCACAATCATTTACGACAACGACGCTAGAGAAGAAAACCCTGGTGTCCTTGGTATTTCGAACGCCATCGAATAATCACACAGAACGTGGTATAAATTCTCGAAGAAAAATAGGAAAAAGCCGAGATACTTAAAGGGAGAAATGAAAAGAGGAAAGAAGAAAAGAAAGCAGGATGGGAGATTTTCGTGAGAGGAATTGGAGGTTGCGAGGAGGAAGTGGAAAAGAAAGTGAGGATTGAGAGGGATTAGACGGAAGCTAGTACTTTCTCCAATACAATTTGATAAAATTTGTTATTGTTATTGCGATTTAAATTGCTTCAAGTATCATTATCGCTGCGATAGCTGCATCTCACGGAAGAGCAACGCGTAGATGGAATTTCAATGGAAATGATCCCTAAAATTTTTTTCGACTTACATTTCATCGCCGCGTTTAGAGAAAACAATTACAAACATAAAATTCAAAAGGATCCAAATCCTATTTAACTGCCCGTAGCAAATTTCTTTTTCGTATTATTTTCAAGTCGCGAGACAAAACCCTTTTATTGATTTTTTCATTAATGAACAAGTGAGTACAGTCCCGGTCTCATTAAAACTTATAAAATCTTAAAAGGTGATAATTAACCTATACAACTAACACTTCACGCACGAAGATAGCTTGCATTTCTGATGATATGAAAACCTATTAAGAATTAATAAAGGCATTCTGGGTTGATATAAGGAAACTTCACGAACAGGCAATGTTATCTGTGGTTTCATTGGCCAGGCAGACATTCCTGAATTGCATCAAGTGAGCGTCTTCGCTGACCTTGCGAGAGAAAACATGCAACAAATCTCGTCGACACAAATTGCGAGTAGCAGTCTCTTTGTTCCGCTTTTACAATATAAATGCCGATTTTAACTTCCCATTCCCTCCTTTTTGCCATAAAATATAAAAGCTACTCGCGCATAGAATAGAGAGAGATTCTGTTTAGAATCTGTGTTATTCATTCAGAGCAATCCTTAGATAGAAAGAGATGTCGCCAAGGTTGCCGTACTTAGGGGTCAGAGTTCAGGTCAGCGAAGAACAATGATGAGAGAGCGAGCAGTGCAGAATAAATGTATGAGATGTTACGAAGGCCTTGGCAGGAGGGTAGTTGAGATCGTCTGCCACCCGATACTAAGGTCGAGAGATTCGAAACCTGTCGTCTCAGTAGCCTTTCGTTGTTATTGGCCGTAAGGCCTGTTTACGCGCTTAAAGTAAACAAATGAAAGGCTACTTCATGGCGGAAATTTGGAAGGATGAGCAGGAAGGAAGTGGCGGAGTGGGATAGAGGGGAGAGGTGGAGGAGGATGTGGAGGGCGAGTGTGAGGCGGGGGTGTGCGAAGTTCCGGGAGGAGAGAGAGAGAGAGAGAAAGAGTTGAGAAATAGAAGGGAGAGGAAGAGGAGGAAGAAAAAACATGAGAGGAAGGGTATGAGAGGAAAAGGAGGAAGAGAGGAAAGAGATGTGAAGATGATAGGCGGGAAATGCAACATTAAATTTAGCCCTTAGATGTACGAATTTTTAGATTTATATAAATTAAAAGTGATTATCTTGCTGCCAACTAGCACTTTATAAATAATTTTTTACTGTACTGCAAACATGATGCAATGCGAATTTTGAAAAAACCAACAAAAGGAGCTCAGTGACACTTTTAAATGTTATTGCTCTGATATGGTGCATCATACACCTAAGGATTATCAGGGGAGAACATGACCAATTTATGGAGAAGAGGGAAGAATGGAATAAATGGTAAAAAATACCCGAGAGGACAGAGGAAGGGAAAGGGAAATACGTGTTGGAGGAAGGGAAGGGGAAAAGGAAAGGAAGATCAGGATAAAAACAGAGATGGAATTTTGTACAGAGGGATAACAATCGCGGACGGATTGGATAGGCAAAATGAACACGTACATTGAACAAAAAAGAATCGCGAAAGGGAGAGGACCACCTCTGCCTCCTTTCAGCCATTCTAAAATTGTAAACATATATAATTGGCATTCGCCCCACGAGAGAACCATATTCGCTCCTGTGACCCCCCTCTCCGTGCACCGCCAAGCTTGGCAATTGTGGTGCTTCATCGTAAACCGTGCACTCGAAAAAGGTTACGCTTTCTTAATTCTTTCCCTCTCCCCCTCCTCATCCCCTTTCCGCCATTTGCGAAACCGGAACAGAAAAACGAATTACGCGGCGCAGAAATGAGTGACAAAGGGAATGACCTTGAAACGACTGCGTCGATCACGCAAATAGGTTTCGCTCGATTTCGTCGCCGAAAAAAATAAAAGTTTCGTTAGACAAAAACACCGTGACGTTCCCGAAAGTACCCTCAAAACTCTTCTAGTTCTATAAATTATATCTGAAAGGAGCCGGATGCTAAAAAGTTTAAATTTTCCAAGCGTAAGAAGCCATGAAAATAAATTATCACCAGATAAGGGAGAAATCAGAAAATAAGTTGCAACTATATAGCGCCTGTCTATCCGTTTTTCTACTCTATAGGTTACGAAACTGCTTACGAACCGTACTCCATTAAGGTTAGTGGAGTCAGACGATCGCGATAAGAACCAACATTGGGCTAAACGTTTGCCAATTCATCAATAACAAAGTCTGTATAAAATCTCTAAAACGATACATATTTAAAAAACCCATTTTTAATGGAAAAATACTATATTCTTTCATCTACACTATCGATACATATTCCCTACGATTTTATCTTCACAATCGACGCACTTTCATCAACTGACCATATCATAGATATCCATCATTTAAACTTATTGAGTGAACTGAATACTTGCAAAATCGCATTTTTTTCCTTTTCACTGCCTTTTTGCATTTCCCTCTTTCCACCGACACCGTCCACGTGAGAAGAAAGCATTTTCCGGGCGCATAAAACAACTCCGAGAATGACGAATTAAATCCCTTCTAGACGCGTCCTTTTCGACCTCGCCCGAGATATTCCTTCCGCCTCCGGACGCCATTTACCGAAAAAAATTGTTGTCTCGACATGCCCCTCGCTGTAAGACGTTCTCTCGGAGTAAAGGACTCCCAGACGCGAGAGGGAGCCACCACCATGTCCTTAAAAGATGTTTGTTATCCTCCGGAGGTTGTTGTGAGACCAAAACGCACCAGCTTTCCAACTTCCTCACTTTCTTTCCTCTTTCTCCTTCCTCTCCCTCCTCATCTCTTACCCTCTTTGTCCTTTTCATCTTTTCTCTCTCCCTCTACCTCTCCCCTCATTCTTCTTCCGCTGTCGTGGGATTTTTCCGAAATACGGCGTCTATGACGAACTCCTCCCGTCTAGAAAAGTGTTTCTTTTGCATCCTATGAGAAATAAACACCCTTCTCTCGCCACTACATTATCCTTCTCAAAAGCCAATCTCTCTCTCACACACACAGACAAGCAGCTTAAATTCTATTTTGGAAGGCTTGTGATTTTTATGCGTTCTGCCGAGTCAACAGTGCAGTGCAGTCGATGGCCGAAGATTTCTTCTATCTGCAGTGTGCGTTATATTGCTATATGCTCGTAAGTAGTTAGATTCAAGAAGAGACTTTTCACCCTCATGGTCGCAAAATTAAAACTGGTATCTGGTTATATATCTGTTAAAGAAAGAATAATAATTAAAGATGCTTACAAAATAAAACGAATGAAATATTAAAGGAGTGTACGTTGGTCGCCTAGAACAACATGAACGAATTCAAGTAAATTAATCCTAGGATCAATTTAACTAATTGTACATAGATATTCTCCGAAAATATTGTATTGTTGCAATCTCTATTTTGTCAAATGCAAAAAACATTTCATATGTATACTAAATTCGCCGCAGATATGTGACGGAGAAAACACGTGTCGCAGTAAAACGGTTGAGAAAACGACGTGTAATACAGATAAAAAATAGCCGTCCTCAAAGCCAATTCACCGAACGTTTATCCATAAGCTGTTGCATTTAAGCTTTAGAGCGAGCCGAATAATTCAATTTTTAATTCACCGCGGATAGCGTCGTAGAATACAGAGCTTCCCGATGAAGGAATCACACTCAGTAAACAAAGACAGCGTTGCAAGACAAAGCGGTTAAGGCAGACGCATTAATTTCAAATCACGAACGACCGTTCGAATGATAGACATCGAGTCGCGAGGCTTAAAAAAAAAACGGAAGCGTTACCGATGAATGAGACGCGCGTAGCCATTCTGGAAAACCCTCTCCGAACGACGGAGAAAACTTCCCACCGGATAATCTCACGAATTACCGTTCTAATCTCGACTCATTCACCTCCATCCGCCTCCCTTTCCCTCCATATTCTCCGTAGATGGCTTTTCTCCCTCCCTTCGCTTCCCTTCGACATCCCCCGCCCCTCGATCTCTCCATGCCTCTCCTCCATCTGACAAATGGCTGCGAACCGGGAGAAATAAAGAGAGAGGAGGAACGCTCGCGAGACGAGGTCAAAGACTCCGCCGTCGCCCCCTTTTAGGGAAGGCCCCTTCCCCTCTCTCCCCTTCTCACTCCCTCCATCCCCTCCCATCCAAATGAACCCTCCCTCTCTCCCCCGCATTCCTATAGAAGTCGAGTTGGGATTGCAATCCTCTCGCGCAGTGCAACAAGTGAGGACGCAGGAGGAGGAAGATCTGCGTGATATGAATGCTTGGTGAATAGGGAGGAGAAAGGGGAATTTTTTTAGGGTAGAGGACGGACGGGGAAGAGGATTTTGAGTGTGAGAAGGGTTGACAGGAGGGGAAAATAGTGAGTAAAGGGAACGAAGGAAGTAAATAAAAGACGGCAAGGAGGAAGACCGCGAGTAGGGAGCATGGTCACCACTTGTTCTCAAGACGGAAATTTTGAAAAAAAAATCTTGTGAATAGCAATTTATTGTTACTGATTTGAAGGAATCTTAAAAATATATCTTGACAAATTCTGGAGTAGAATTCCATATCGTAAGTTATTCTAATTACTATTACATACATTTTATTCATTTGATACGCCGAAACAATTTATTCCAAATTTATTGACTTTTTATTTTTTTAATACAATAAGTATTTTTTTGTTCCGCTCGGATAAAAATTTTGCAAAATCAGAGCAACTAGTTATAAAATTTCTTACACCGCGGAGCACTTATTCGCCTAGATTTGCGATTAATATATTATGTATATCCAATCAAACAATATCCATCAAAATATCCATTCGAAATAAGTATTGGTTGATTTATACAAGCCCGAAGACTACCTAATTGCAACACGGAACCCGGAGATAGTGCCTAAAAACCTGGAGACTCGGGATCAAACCCGGAGAGGCGGTAACTTAGTAAGGAGGGGAAGGAGATGATTTGTACTGTATTACAGTTAGAAGCAGGTACAGACTGGCCATATAACCATCCGGTGCAACTTGAAACTTATATAATAATTTTTATCAATTGATCATTATTTTCCATGATAAAATTTTCTCTCTATTATATTACTTGAGTTTTAACGAGATTTGATCCACTCCCCGCTAATAGTGTAATGGAAGGGGGGGGGGAGATGGCTGGTTCCGTGTTCTTCATAAATTACCGGGACGTTTTATACCTTTCAGTCAGCCCCTGGTTAGAAGCAAGGCGGGTGTTTTTTTACGATTTGAGTCAACTCGGAATAGTATTTTAATATTGTAGCGTTGGCATAGGAGAGGTAGATACATCGGGAAATGTAATATGACATGGATTTTACTAGATTATGAGCTCGATCGCTACCCTTTCACCCGTTTTCGTATCATTATCTGCGTCACGTGTGCCTCTTCCGCGTGGGCTAACGCGTTTCGATCGATGGTCTCGTGAGCGGTCAGCCCTTTCCTACTGGAGCGTGCGTGTCTGTGTAAGATGAGGAGGAAAGAAGGCAGGAAACCGGGAGCAATGTGTGTGATAACACAAGAGGGGAATGATAGGTGAAGGCTAGCGAAGGGGGAAAGAGAGGGGAAAGGACGGAGTGGATAATTTAATTAAACCGCTCTGGAGAGGTTTTGGGGGGTCGATTTAGAATCGGATATACGGTGAGTAGCGACGTTACGAGCGAGGCAGAACCATTTGACAATCTATTCGTAAAATCTGCCAAATTTTTTGCTCCTGTTGAGAATAATATCGTTGCACTTCAGCCGTATAGTTGCGCGTCGATTAAAAACGCGATGCACGAGGAGGAATTACGGGAGAATTTATTCGCTGATACAAATCTACCGCCTCGAGGCAGGTGCAAGTGAACAAATATCGAGTTCCAAAGTTATTGAGAGCGAAATATAAAGAAAATCATTAATTTTTAATTATATAAGTAAAATCTGAAAATAATAATTCTACATATGAAAATCAGCTGTTTTGGCTTCTATTAAAAAAAAATAGAAAATGGCTATATTCCGGTAACTTTATCTGAAAACTTACCACAACACGTAGCAAACAGTAATTTAAATAAGAGACGGCGATTTTAATATTCAAACATTTCCGCGGCTAGTAATGCATGCAAGTTGCAAAGTTCACTCTTTTAGTTTCACACTGACCGAATAAAATCAGCAGGAAAATAAAAACGCTCCCTTTTAACCCTTAACTACTCGCGTGGCAAAAAGTTACGTAACTACTCGCGTCGGGTCAATTTGACCCAGTATCCAAAAAAATGTGATCACTTCATTTGTTGTGTTGTTAAATAATAAATATTCATGTTATTACATAATATAAGTCCTACTAAGCGTGATCTAACATAGTGTTCTTATAACATATAACAAAAAAGTTTATCAGAATGAAACACTGCTGGTCGCGTCTGCTTAGAGAGCTTCGAATTACAGAAAACCTGCGTCTGGACGAAATGTATGGTCTGCTGTTGTAACAATAACTATTTTTATAGTCAGGGTGAGATGAGAGAAAAACTTCGATGACTCCCCCCGCTATTCCACAAAATACAATGTTGCAGACGGAAACACTGCTACTTGCATCGGGTCAAATATCCTAAGTTCGAGAAAGGCTCTCACTTGCGTCGGGTCAAATTACAAGTCACTATGTGACAATGTGTCAAAATGACCTCGAAAACCACGTTGAAAGAGTTACACATAGGAAGAGATTACATTAGAGGTACCGCCATATAAACCGGGCAGAAAAAATAATATCAACTGAACAAGAAAAAACATGGGTCATTTTGACCCGACGCGAGTAGTTAAGGGTTAAAGATACGAGACTGGTCGCGAGTTTTTTTCCCTTGCCAATTTAAAATAAACGCCTTATGAATGTCCCCGATTTCATATGAAAACAGAAAATGCCACGAAAAAGCCCTCCAACTCTGTGGGAGCGCAATTGGTGCGATTTGAAAACAACGTACGGCAGGCATGTCAAACTGTCGGTCTGCGGGCCGCATGCGGTCCTTTCTGTGCCTTAGTGCGGCCCGATAGCTATTTTTTGTCTCAAGCAAATCGTGTGGGATTTCACATAAATGCTTTATTTTAGCGAAAATGAGTCGATATTTTTTCCTAAGTTACCGAATTACAATATAACGCTTTTCTAAATTATTGTTTTTAATTGCAAAACAGGCGTCCAATCTTCCAATTAGAGTCTATTGTTCCAGCTCTAGCCATCATTAAACAACTGCGGCCCTTCTCTAACATCCATCACTTTAATGCCGCCCTTCCAAAACACTCATCGCTTTAATGCGGCCCGGACGCCTCTTACGTTAGAGTTGGACATGCCTGACGCACGGTGAAAGAATATTTCTAAACACGGCTCTTAATTTGCTTCAACGACGAAGCCACCAATTTTCGGATATCCTTAATAATATTTATCACGAGTACAAAAGAAATAAAAGAAATATTTGTCGAAAAAATAAATAAATAAAACCCGAGAAGTTTTGACTGACGGCGTGAACTAGACCTATGGCCTTCTCTCTCGATTTCTCTCTCTCCCCTTCTTTCTCTCTCAAAAAGCGATGATACCATTGGGGATAGGGGTATTATCGATAGAGTGGTCGCTTGACATTTGACGTTCTGGTGCATTGGAGACAGAAACCAGCGAGCCAGCTGCATGGAGGGGGGAAAGGATAGACAGAGAGGGAGCGAATGACATAGAACGAGAGAGTAGGAAGAAAGGGAGAATTAGGATGAGATAGAGGGGAAGAGAAGATGAGATGGAGGGGAAGAGAAGGCGAGAAAGGGGATGGGAGGGAAGGAGGCAGAAAAAGGGAGGCGTTACTCGCGATGCGTGGGAAGTAGGAAGCAAGGAGATAGCAAGAGAGAGAGAAGATGGGTTTTGCTGCCGGGTTGAGTCTCCAGAAGAAGATTCGCGCTTCTAACGTGCGTGAACATGAGATCCCGAAAGCCGTTGGTGGTCGTCATGGTGATATAAATGCCCCATCTAATAATCGCTCCCAAGGATACATATAACCTTTCCAGCTTCGCCACTGTGGAAGCAAGACGAGGAGTGGATGGATCACTCCCTCCACCCAAAAAACTTCCTCGTAAAACTGGGTGGAGTAAATTATCTTTCGAGACGGTCGTAAAGAAAAAAGACGAGTACGACACCGAGCCCTCGAATTCGCGACCAATGGAGGGAAGCGCTTATAATATAAAAAGGAATATGTTTAGTAGCTGTTTAAAAGTGAACAAACAGATGATATATTACTTTTAAAAACCAACAAGCTTCATCATTTCGATTTTTTTTTTAAATACACCTTATGACACAAAATTAAAAATGTATCGGTTTTATGCGAATACAAAACGTTATATTAACGAACCTAGAAATTTAAAATTAATAAAATAATATTATTTGAAAAAGATAGATTTAATTGGTAATGATAAAGACGACTACAGCGATGCCAAAACTAATTGCTGCTAAATGAAACACATGCTTGTTTACATTCATTTGTTCCCATTAAAGGAGAAAAAATTGCTCGCATACTCTTTTTTTTGTGACCCGACGGCGCGCGTCCGTCTCGGACAAGTGGCAACGCCGCAAATGTATACATCCGTAATCTCTTTTCCCTACTCCTGGCACACAGCTTCCTCCTTTTTTCTTCCCCTTCTTCGTGATTCAGACCACGCGTGCTTTTCTGTGTGCGGCGGCAACGGACGAGGCGCAACTTGGCAACATTGCGGGGAAATTCCCGGAAAGGGTGGACGTGAGATTGGAATGGAGTCAGAGTGGGAGGGGGTTGAGAAAGAGGCGGATAGAGAGTGCATGAGGGAGAGAGAGAGAGAGGGAGGAGCCGATGAGGGGAGTGAGAGGTCGAACCCCATGCGAAAGGAGGGGAAAAGAGGGCGAGGCTTCGTAAAATCATGTCGAAACTATGAAATAATTAAACGCGCTCCCAAATGCATTTTTAGTTCCCAACCATCGAGTGATATGAAAAATTAACCTTTCCATCAATCCTGAATGAGAAGATGGCGCCGAAAAAGATTTAACGCTCGTCTCCATGGTTTCGGGGCCGAAATTTTCTTATCGCCGTCACGTTCGAAATCCGCTCCGGTCGCGAGGAACGAGACGGCAACCGCCAACAGGATTGCCGCAAGTGTTATTCGTGGAATTTTTGTCGTCGTGTTTTTCCCGAGAGACGACGTCTTGCTTCGGGACGACTCATTCCGGATTTAAATTTCCGAAAGGTTTCACGGGGCATTTCTTACAGACGTTTCCTTAAATTTTCAATAAAGGAAAGCTAAGATATTGCGTAATACATTCCTTCTGAATTGACTAGATGTTATATCACTCCAAATTTCTATTACTTCGATTAATTTAGTCTTCTTCTGATGAAACTCCACTATTATTTTTTCGAAAGAATTCGATATTTAGTGAGTACGGCAAAGCTACACAAAAAATAATTTTCTCCCCTTACTCGAGTAAACAAAATAATCCAGCTATAGACATTAAAGTAAAAAAGTACCTGGACGTAAATCGAATAATTCGATTCGTCGTAAATTCGAGGCTAGGAAGTTTCAGTTATCTAAACTTCGAGTTATCAAAAATTCGAGTTATAGAGGCCCCACTACATTTACACATACCGGTTATGGAATGTCCCAAGACATCACGAGACCACCACCTAGACGGTCCTTTAAAAATTATATCCCTGAATCTAGAAGGGACAAGACTAGGGAAGAGGAGACCAAAAAAACCGACCCTATAGGATGTTTGGGTTCCCTTAAAAAAATGACCGGATGAGTCGGAACGTAAAGAAAGGAATGGAAGAGTGATGGGAAGGATATAAGGGCGGCTAGCGAAGGCGAGGGATAAGAAAGGAAGGGCACCCTGGACAGGTGCACGGACAGCTTTCTCGAAAGAATTACGCAGGAATGGGAGGGCCTTAGGGGAGTGAGCGGAGAAAGGAGATACGAGAGGAAAACAGGGTTAAAAAACGAAAGATTCGACAGAGAGAAAGAGAAGGAAAGGAAGGAGGAAAAATGAAGGTCGCTCTATCCTGGAGATCACGTTTTACTGCAAAGCAATCAAGGTCCCCCTACACGACACCAGCAGTAAAAAGTGCGGTACACGAATCCCCAGGGTCGATCCGATGCAAGGAAAGGAGAGATGGAGTAGAGAGAGGATAGGAGGGGAGGAAATAAGGAGGGAATGGGAAAGGAAGGAGAGAGGGAATGGGAAAGGAAAGAGAGGGAATGGGAAAGGAAGGAGAGAGGAATGGGAAAGGAAGGAGAGGGAATGGGAAAGGACGGAGAGAGGAATGGGAAAGGAAGGAGAGAGGAATGGGAAAGGAAGGAGAGAGGAATGGGAAAGGAAGGAGAGAGGAATGGGAAAGGAAGGAGAGAGGAATGGGAAAGGAAGGAGAGGGAATGGGAAAGGAAGGAGAGGGAATGGGAAAGGAAGGAGAGAGGAATGGGAAAGGAAGGAGAGAGGAATGGGAAAGGAAGGAGAGAGGAATGGGAAAGGAAGGAGAGAGGGAATGGGAAAGGAAGGAGAGGGAGAGAGGGAATGGGAAAGGAAGGAGAGGGAGAGAGGGAATGGGAAAGGAAGGAGAGAGGGAATGGGAAAGGAAGGAAGGAGGGAATAGGGAAGAAAAGGAAGGAGGTAGGGAATGGGGAAGAAATGCCGGAAAGGAGAGAAGTTCCAGAGTGCCTCAGGATACCGGCCTCGGTCCCTATCTTCAAAACATCCCTCCCCCCCTCTCTCCATACATCTCACTGCCCATTTCCCTCCCAATGTCTCTCTCCCCATATCCCTCCCTCCCTATTTCATGTCTATCACCCTCTCTATACCGGTGGCAATAGCCCGCTCCTGGACTATTCTCATCCCAAGTAAAAGAGTTGAAAAGGGGCGGAGAATCGGGATCTAGGAAAGGAGGGGATGGGAGGAGAAGAGGTTGTTGAAGAGGGTGAGAGTATTGGATACATTGAGGGGGTGAAGAAGTGGCGTGTGCAGAGGGGGTGTGCAGGAAAAGGGGGTGGCGAATTTGCGTCGAGGAGAATGAATTGCTAAAACAGAATGATACATCGTGAAGAAAATGTGTTTTTCATAAATACAAAATATCGAAAATAAATTCCCCAGCTCACATCAATTCTTGAATCCGATCAAGGCAACTTCAATAGTCACGAACAAGGTTGATAAAACCATATGCGCATTTCGTCCACCACGTAGCCACCTTCAGCGGAAAATGAAAGAGGTTATTTAAAGAATCGACGATCTGGGAATTACAGCTGCAGACGAATTACTTTGTAACTAAAATGTGCATCTGGTTTACTCCACCGTTTCATCGTTGTTGCAGTTTACAAGCTCATTTATCGGGATGGGGAGAGTTGCGTGGATAGTATTGCAGTGGCGTGTTGCGTGGAGGAGTTGGAGATAAGAGGAAGGTCGAGTCCCGGTGAGGGGGGGAAATGTGTTGAGGGAAGAGGGAGAGAAGCGTATAATGTTGTATAGAAGAGTGAGAGAGGGAAACCAAGGTGTTCTGCGAAGAGACGCTGCTCTGACGCCGAGGGGCGGGCGGGAGTGTTGAGAGGGAAAGGAGACGCTGTAGAAGTGAAAAGAGGGTGTGTTGATAGTAGACAGTGATGAAGGAGGGGGTGTTGAGGGGAGTTTGAAATTTGAGGAAAGACTAGCTACATTGAATGGATGTAAGGAGGAGACAGGTTTTGGTGCTCCGAAAGGAAATGTCTGTTTGCCGGAGTGTGTAATGAGAGAAAATACGAGAGGTAGTTGCGTGCAACGGAGAGAATGTTGAGTGGAATGGCTTTAGCGGCCCGACAGTTTAATTAATAAGGCGTTCTCGCTGTTTTAATTACAATTTTAAGTAGGCGTAAGAGACGAAAAAACTTTAAAATATTCCATATTCAAGAATCTTCCGATTATTTCTATTATACATACGCTACAAATGTTCTTTGTGGTCGATCGTAAGTTAAAAATTCAACTAAATAATTACTCTTATTATTGCTTAAAATAGCATGGATCCCCTCCATGAATTTCGAAATTATCTATTTAATCTCCCAGCAATTTCGAAGCCCGTATCAGAACCTACATAAAGAGTACTAACATACGACTTCAAAACTTTGGCCTTCATTTGTTTCAAGAAAATTAGCCGTTCATTAGGGCAGTGCTCCCTTATCCCAACTTCAATGTTGCTAAGTTTATTTCCAGAGCAAAAATAGCACACGCCATCGGGGAAACACTTATTTTGCCAGTGTGCCATGATAGGAATCGAGGCAATGAAAGAAATGATTCGAGTACCACTTTCAGGCGACACCAGCGGGAGACGCATTGATGCAGAAGTAACTTTGGGAGAGAAACTGCGAGTATCTAGGAAATTATCCCTCCAAGTCGATGAGTTAACAGACCCATGAAATTGTGCACAACTCATCGCCGTCGTGCGCTTTGTTGATGAGGGTTTCATTAAAGAATTTCCTCAAAGTGCAATGGACGATGAAATACTTCGCATTGCAGACGAATATCAAAAAAGCAACGAAATTCAATGGAAAATCACTAATTCTTATATTACACAACGAATCAAAATATGACAGGTTGTCATAAGACAAATCATGACTTGAAAAATTTGCATACATGCCTGATGTCTTCGAACATCTTAACGAATTAAATAGAAAAATACAGGGACGTAGTGAGAATGCTTACATGTATAGAAATATGTATAGAATATATTGAAATAAAACTTCAACTATGGAAAAAAGGAATAACACGTGGACCATTGTACATGCTCAAAGCCCTCAGCAATATATATCCTAAAAAGAAGCTCGTGACCGTGACTGTTGAACACTTGAAAATTCTTAATGATAAGTTTAAACATTACTTCAACTTGACAAGCATAGAGCAGTATGACTGGTCCTGTTATACTTTTGTGAAAATGTCAATTAGGGAGTTTTCTCGATAGATACGAGAGGAATTTCTAGAACTCAGGAGTGATCGTACTCTCGAACTGAAGTTCAATGGGTTACTGGACGAATTTGGCTGCATACGAAGAATGAATATCCAACCATAGCTGATCGTGCAATTGATGGGCTGTTGCCGTTACCAACGACATATCTATGTGAATTGAGCATTGACTCTTATTAAGAATAATAAGAGGTCATGCCTTAAGTACCTGGATCAGGAACTTAGAGTAGCTCTTTCCAGGATAAAACCAAACATCAGACGCCTCTATTCTTCAAGGCTGGGACAAGTAACTCAATGACATAAGATTATCATTTAATTTTAAACTACATAATATTCATAATAAATTAAACTAAATTTCTATCTCTGTTATTTTGCAAACCAACAAATATTAAAATGATTTAAAATGAATAATTTTAGCCATAATTCGTTACGACTATTTAGAAAAAGGAGATTATTTTCTCTTGCTGTTGTTAACTAGTAGTGATAAAAATGATCTACACAATTTTGTCGTGAAATTTACTTCGTATGCTGCGATGACTGAATAAATCCGAAAATGTGCCGTGAAATGAATAAGGTTGTGGAGGACAGCCTTAGGGTACGACAAAAATACCACACCGCTGATGACATCAGTATCGCCTATCGGTGAAACTTTACCAAAGACTAATGAAATAGAAAGCACTGCAATATACGTGGTAAAAATAATTCATTATAACACCTCTCCGTCATTTCGACGTAATTTTTGGAAGTCTGGATAAGGGCGTAACTAAGGCCAAACTTTTAATTACGCAGATAACGTCATTCATTCACGATGCCGGTTTATACTACGCAGTTCTCATCGTCTGGACTCTCTTTCGACGTTGTATAAGGAAGCATTTCTTGGCGAAAGGATCTCCAGGAGGATTGGAGGGGGAGAAATCACGAGGTGAAAAGTGAGGAAAAGAGGAAAAAAACATTTGCTTCAGAGGCGACCTTGACTTCGCCCTTCTTAAGGACTCCGCCGTACAATGTCCTCAAAGGAAATACCGATTTTTCCCTCTCTTCTTGTGATAAATCCATCGCAGTACAGATAAGCAGAGAGATAAGGAAAGGGACTCCGCGTTACCATCATTTTGCGTGCTTGTTACGCAAAAAAAAGACAGTCGCAATAGCAAATTACATGCGCAGTACGGGTCATGTTGGTGACGACGCTGGGAAAACAAATCATTGACTCAAAGACCTCACGTATCGACAACTCGCTTAAACGAACAAAACGATCGGATTACTGAGAAGCAATTCCACTTGGAACGAAAAGCAGCTCATTCACTGATGTTTTCTTCAAACAAATCAAAGGAAAGGTACTACTAATTTTAATTTTTTTAATATTAAAAAGTTATCCCGATAATTGCACACGGATCGATACAGATATGAAAAGGACTTGCAAACTAGAAGGTTTTGCTGTTTCATCTGATAAAAAATGTTCGCCAACCCTAAAATACATCGGATGTATATTCATTTATTTACACATTTATATGTTACCTGAATACATTAACGCGAAAAACAGATTTCGAACGCTAAAACTACGCAAATATAAAATTCCAGGAAAGAAAGCCAGAGGAGATTTCAATGCGAGCACCTAATTTAGAAATTCCGAAAACGCTTTCCATTCTATTTTCGAACAAGAGACCACGGATCTTCTTCCCCAAGCTTTCTCATTCAAGAATTCCAGAGAACGCAATCCCACTCTTGGAACATTCCGACTACCCTCGAACTTGACTCCAACTCCAACGAAGAACGCAAAAGTCGCTCGAAGAGTTCGATAAGGAATTCAGATTCCTCGAATGATGCGTGTTAAAGAGCTTACGATCAATTCCGTGCGATATGCATTCGTGATTTGACGAGTCTGACTTTTTAATGTTCGACGAAAGATTCATCGTAGTGACCAAATTTAAACTTAGATGTTTACGTATCTTGATTTGAACGCATGGAGAATGCGTCTGAATTCAACTCCATCGTAAATGCTGCCTTAAACTCGTGTAACCGATTTTACCGCACGATTTAAACGAGAATGATTTCTAAAACATTTAAGTTTACACCTCTCGAAAACCGACAGTTTGAATCACAATAAAATTTTATTCATTCACTGGCGTGGGATCTATTAAACCCCAAAAAAATAACGGCCCCGAATCACCTTTTCCAGCGGGTAAAAGAAATACGTAAAAAACACCGTTCAATATGTGCATAAAAGCACAACGCTTTGACGCCGAGTATATTTTAAAACAAATGACCGAGGCGTCCTTTATTTAAAGTTGGTCAACCGCGAAAAGTGTGCTATTGTAAAATAGGACGGTGAGTGCATGCGAAGCGACTCGAAGAGATAGGTCGAGCGTCGATGAATTGCCCGAACACGCGGTTGCGAAAATTTCCGCGAGAGGCCGCTAAAAAAACAAACGCATGTCAGCCTCCGCATGCCGTATTTCGAAACGCGCCGAAACCGTTACGCGGTGAGAGAAAGAGAATGGCTCGCGGTGAATCGGAAAGAGATAGAAACAGCGAGAGCGACACATTCTTCCAGGAAGAAAAATAACGAAGCGTAATTCGAACGGGCTCTGAAAAAATGGACACGTAAGTGGTAGAGGTGCGATATCAGCGGAATTAAAGACATCTTCAAAATTCCACGGATATTTTTTGCAAGAGCGCCAGTATTTGGGGGAAGAGAAACTCCGAATAGTGGATGAATCGATCGGAAACGCATTAGAATCGAACTGGTGCAATAGGATGAAATTTAATGCTCCCCGGAGTCCATTATTTTACTGCTGCCCTTTATAAACGGCAAGCGGTTGCTCGGATTTGCATCATTTTTAGCGAAAGCAAACCCAAAAACTATAGCAAAAAGTTGAGCACATTAATTTTTACAATAGAAAAAGGTTTTTTCGATGCATAAAGATCTATGCTTAAAGCAAGCATTAATGATATATTTATAATAAGTGAATTACCACCGAAGACGCCCACTCTGTAGTCACCCATTACTTCAAATTACTCGCACACTTTGTCAAGAAGGGAATTTTACATCACCTATGCAGGGTTTCTCAACCATTGGTACGCCCACCCCAGGTGTTACACAATTTACACTCGGGGGAGAGTACTTCAATTCCCATTTGAAAATAATAGCGTTATGTCATATTTGTTTGGAAACCTATAACATTCTGCAAAAAAAGAATAAATCAGGAATTCAGGGTGATAGCACACGCTTATTTAATTTCACTTAAGAAAACCTGTTTTCTGTATCTGTAAAGATAAAGTTAGAAGAAACGTATATTAGATTGGGGTAATTTTCATAAGTAAGAATTACTGGTAAGAAAAGGCTGAGAAGCCCTGATCTATTGGACACAAACAATTTTACTTTTTAATGCAAAAGAACGCGTCCAAAAAGAGCACGACTGCACCATAAACAATACTCGGATTCGTAAATACAATACTGCAATTTCCGCGTGAAAATGTGCGCGAATGTCACGTGCCATCTCGAACACCGTTATAATCTCGCCCGAGATTGTAGGCGCACGACGATCTTAAATTTTTACGCAAATTCGCCGATTCTTCGGATGAATTGCCACCCTATCGGTTCAGAGTGCATTTCCCAACGTCGGCGCTGCAAAGGAAGGCAGTATCGAACGGTCCAAAGTGCAGGGGAGGAGTCACGCGGACCACCGCTATTCGTGAGGAGGTGGAGGAGGAGCAGAGGAGGAAGACAGCAGGGAGAGAGAGAGGGACAGTGAAGAGAAGGGGCAGCCATTGAGAACATAAGAGGAAGGCAAGAGGTTCGTGTTGAATATGAAAGAAAATGGAGGAGAGGAAGAAAAGAGGACAGGACGGGGCTCAAGAATGCGTATCGTATGAGACAATGAGGGACGGAGAAGATGTTTGCTCGACAAACAGGAGAAGCCATCCCCATCGACGCTCTAGTAGGAGCGTTCAATATGTTGAAGCGTATACATAGTACTTGCGTTCCACTCGAAGCAATCCACAAGAAACTCGCTTTTACTACTTAGGGACGCGAGGTCGGAAGATGCAAGAGCAACAAGTCCGGGCCAGGGTTATACAGTGCGTGACTTTCGCTCTCGATAACAGAGAGGCGGTATCTATATCATTTATAATAGATGTAGAAACAACATGCGGCGACATGTTTCGTTGGATAGAGGAGCGGTCAAGCCCTACATCAAATTTAAAAGGTACTGCGAGACTTAGAACCGTAACACACCAACATGTGAGTCGTCAACATTTCATAAAACTTTTTTAATCAGACACCGAACAGTGAAAATGTGATGCGGACTGCTTCGGAGAAGGAAAAGTTCATTGAGGAGGGACAGAAGGAAGGACGCAAATGCGCGCCAATAGATCGGGAGAGAGAGAGAGAGTGATACCATAAACGAGTCTTGGTTTTTTAAACAAATGTTCAAAAACCGTAAGTATATTGAATCGTACATGACGAAGTGTAATCGTATTGGAATCAGGGCTTCAAAAACAGGGTATAAAATTTTTGAAACTTAATTTACTCGAAATGCATCGGCTATTCAAAAAAATGAAAACTGCAAAACAACTAATCAACTCGCGGGAACATTACGTAACTCCTACCACTTATATCTCCTCATGTATTCCAACTTGAAAAACAAAAATTCCTTCTCTATAAACAATTTCTATTTATCTAAATGGCACAAAAGCACATGGAAGCATCATCGACGCGCCGGGCCAAAAAAAGAATGCGGTCATCGCGAATCATTTCTTGCGGCTATGTTATGCTCGCTTATGGACCACTTCCTCCGCGTGGAATTTCCTTCGCGAACCACCGACGAGGCGGTCCCGGCGACTTTTGATCTACGCTATTCCGCGGCATCTTTTTAGTAGTTCTCATAGAGAGAGAGGAGTAAAAATATTCATCTCCCTCCCGTTATCACAACAGTTCTATAAAGAAACTCCCCGACGTGCCAGCAGACTAACGAACATCCGAGGAAACGTTTGTGACCAAGATGTTACAGTAATCCGCTCATTTTTTAAAGAAAATTATTCAGAGAGGGAAAACGACTAAGTAGTAAACTGTTACGGCTTGTATGTTTTTTAATTAATGCCATATTACTTTGTAACTTCTACCTAATGATTGTATTCCAATTATCTCATTACCGATTGTATATTCCCCATCCTACCTATTATTCGTTTAACCTTCATACCCTCCCTCCCTCCATCGTTTTCCGTAATTATAGAACCATATGCAAAGCTTTCGTCACCTGATAATGGTTAACAGGCGAAACCGGTCGAATAAATTCGTGTCTAGCGGAAATTTACAATAATTGTCTTTATTTATATTAGTCAAAATTAGAAAAATGTTTATTTCCAGTTTAAGTCAACACCCATCGATAAGGTTCATATTACGTCCGTTGGACAAATATGAGCAACTAGTAATAAAACGGTTGATTAAATTGTGTACATGCTTATGGCAGCTACAATATAACTGATAAATTATAATTGAAGACCATAGTAAAGCAGTTGGAATGTATAGCTTGTATACTCGAACGTTTCACTGCTATAATTGGTACCTAGAAAGTCAATCGGATGCAAACCAATACAGTGAGCTCGATAATTCGTTCTTTTAACGTTATCAGGTTTTAAGCAGATCGGGTTCGAGTCACGAATCGTTTACCTAAACGCTTTCGCGACTTTTTTTTACAATCGCGAGGATGCTCCGCGTCCTGAAAAAAGGCAGATTTTATTGCTCTCTGTGACGTAGGTCGCTCTACACGTGCCTTACGTTCCTTAACGTCAGAGAAGATTATTTTCGGTCGAGGTATGCGCGAAAATGAAACATCTCCATCGTTATTCCATCGCAACATCATAATGCCACAATACTGTGGAAGAAAGCTACCACAATATTAAAGATACCGAATAGACGGAATTCACAGAAGAGAATTAAACCAAAAGGAAATCCACATGAAAGTATTCTCTTGTTCACACTATTATTTTCCCTCAAAAACATCGATATAAAACAAAATAAACCGCTCAAAATCTCGACGTTAACTCTC
This sequence comes from Tanypteryx hageni, assembly GCA_028673005.1. Taxonomy (NCBI): domain Eukaryota; kingdom Metazoa; phylum Arthropoda; class Insecta; order Odonata; family Petaluridae; genus Tanypteryx; species Tanypteryx hageni. Next base: position 112,656,195 of record CM054114.1, on the reverse strand, counting down.
TACGCGTATAGGGTTACTAACGACGCTACCTTCACCTTTTGGGGGATGTATTAAAGCAAATCTTCCACCCAGCCACCTACCAAGGCCGCAGAATTTGAAAAAAAAAGAAAAAACATTCCAGCCATTTAAAGAAGTCGTCCTATAACTTCATCCCGAAAATATTACCCTACAACAAATACGTGAAACTAAGCACACCCGATAAAAAACATCGACACTAATTGCTAAATCGACAGACGATTACCGACGAAACGAAGCAATTTTACGTATTCGACACTCACCGGGTCGAGATCCGAATCCCACAGCTCCTTCAGGTCGCTGTCTCCGATGTCGTAAAAAGACTTGTCCACTGCGAAAGTCTCCATCTCTCGCTCCTCCGGGCAGAATACAAAAGGGTTGAGATGTTCTCTCTTCAAGATGCAGTCGGCGGCGTGTCCGCTTACGTATCGGGGCAAGGTCAGGAAGCGCGAGGTATCTACTTCTTCACGCTTCTTTTCCCCCACGAACCGGCGAATAAGAACAGTCTTTTGAGTAACTTTTCTAACGATATGTTAAAACTTGGACGACACACTGGGTTTAGAAAAAATAAAACCACTAAACCAATCAAGATTTAAAAAAAGCGTCAGTTTAAGTCCAGTGAATCTTTTAACAACATCACACCCATTCGAATAGACTTTGTCTTGTTTTTTTCACCGCCACCCCCTATAATAAGCACAGGAGAACAATTCACACACGTAAACACACAAGCACATGCACTGTGGAACTGTTATTTTAATGAAATAGTTCCTTTCGCGAGGGAAGGCGTGGCGGACGAGGAGTCCGGGCGTCGCGCTCTCCTTCGCCGGGAGCACGCGATAATAACGAGAAGAGCAAAGAAATGAGCCGGCTCGCTTGTATGGCGGGCGGGGATGATTATCAGCGGAAAACCCCTGCTGCTTCCGCTCGACTCTTCGCGAAAACTCTCACGACTGTAACAAAAACAAAAAAACGCGCCGATCCCAAGCTCGTGTCCGGGTGGAGTAGGGGGGCGAAACAGCCCGAGAAAGGTCCCTCTCAAACAACACAAAAATAAGGGTCACACTTGCGTCGAACAAAAAACGCCGGCTCGACGCATTCGTCTTAAGGTCACTCCCACTTATTAAAACGATGCACTGACTCCCGACTTAACACCGTCGTCGCGAAACCGTACGGGGCGGAATGGACTCCTTGTTCGGGGTGGAAGGAAGTATAATGCCTCCTCTTCCGATGAGAAATTTTTCCCTCCCGACCTTCGAGTACTCTCCCTTCTCGTTCGCGCCGGCAACTCTCCGAATGCTTTATCTCTCCCTCTCTGACGCTATTGTTACTCGCTTGCTTGCTCCTCGCGGACTGCTTGCTATTCGAGACCGATGCTACAACCACCTGTTGCTGCCCAAGCCGGCCGGTTCAACTTCACTCCGACAGCGAGGGAAGGCAAGTGATGCACGAGAAACTTTCGAGAGCTGAGGTGGGCGGAGCCGGCAAGTTTCAATGACCTTTGCGCCGACTATCCACGACGTGAGCCCTGATTGGCTGCCTCCTCTCGGTCCGAAGCTTGTGAGGTTTTGCGGGAGCGCGTTCCGAGTTTCGGCAAGGTGTTATAGCTACAATTTGGCGATATTTGTCGGTTTTTTCGAATACAAGAGATAAGACGTACTGTGCGGTGTTTATATCAAGAGAGTTTTGAACCTGTTAACTTTATTTTAGGCCGAAATATAGACGGAAAATGTGCACAGGACACACCCTAAGTCAGCTGACGGCAGTGCGAGCAAGGAATGGCGACGTACCTGCCACCTGTTGAGCGCAAGGTAAACTGCTAGCATCAAGCAACTCGTAATATGATGAAACTTTTGAAATGGTGACTGACAATATTTATGCACCGCTTCCATTAAATCAAAACAACAATTTATCATAATGACACTGCCACATATATTATAATAATGTTTATATATTTTAATTTACATAATAACGATTTGTCTATTTGATATACATTGTCTTTTTATGCTATAAAATATTTAATGCAATTTTGCTCCATAAATCATTCGTCTGTAACATTAATCATGCTGTTAGTTTATTTTTCTGAGGGAACGAGGATTAATTTCTTTGTTGTAGAAAAAATTAATTCATTTACCGCAGGCAGTAAGGAGATATGGCATAACTTCAATGTGTTTGGAGCCTCTGAAGTAAATATATATTCAGCATTGCTATGGCTCTATGGACAGTAACATTCCGAAAATACTCATTTGTCAATATTGTATCAGTAGGAGCGAAGATATTAATGTATAACAAATTAGATCTTTGAAATTTTGCTTTCTTGAAGTTATCAAATTTATAGTTACTCATAGTTTAATGATGCTTTTTGAAATTGCTGTACTCTATAAGACTTGCAATAAGAATCATAGATTATAGAAACTTAAAATAGATTAAAGAAACTTAAAATAGAAAGATTAAGGAAACTTAAAGTAGATTGCAGAAACTAAAAATAGATAATTTTACCACTTATATTCTAATAACTACTTGAATTACTTCATATTTATGATTAATAAACTCACAAATATACATATACTTCTAATGAATTAATGCTCTATAACTGGTGAGTTGTATAAATAAGAACTGCATTGGTTAATATGGAAATATTTTCAATCAACATATTTCAAAATATGAAACAAAATCTTAAATTTAAGATATTTATATAAAAACCAAAACAAATTATTTTTATTTGACTGTTTAAAATGTTTTCAAATATCAAAATTTACATATATCGTAACAATTGAAATTCTAAATAAGTTGCATTATTTTAACTGAGGAAATATTTGTAAAACGTTTTATATAGAAAATAGCTTCAATTTATTTTTCATAAAAATGAGAATATTTAACAAAATTCAGAGATATAAGAATGAAAGTTAAATTGAGACACATTAGGCTTTCCTTAGAATGTTGTATTCACTGAAATAACGATTGATTCAAGTCATAAAATTAAAATTTATATTCGTTTTTATTCTAAGAAGTTAATCAATTGAATGCCACTAGTCAAGTACAGCGCTGTCATAATTTTATTCAGCACATAGGAAATTCATCAAAAATATTTTCATTGATAGTTTTAGAGATTGCACATGTAAGTTCTTTTTATGCACTAAGATATATTGCATATTTTGCGCATGAAATATGATACCTATAGTAAGAAGTTGCAAATATTGTACAATTCTGTTTGTTCACATAAATGCGATAGTTGAAGTTAGAGATAGGTACTTCTTGGTATCAGGTCATATGATACAATCTAGGTAATAATCGTTATGCATTCATTTATTTATTCATTAATATTTCACATACAGCACACAAAGGGCCAATTTACAGTGAAATTCATAACTCAACAAACATCTATGTCCTAGGAGGGACCCGCGACCTTAGTATCTGTTGGCAGATACTCGAACCACCCGTCTACCAAGACCGAATTACATGTTGATAAATATCTGATTTCAATTTGCAACAGTAAAGGATATTATTAATTTGCAATTTAATTTGTTTACGAAAGTCTAATGAACTCGTAACTTGAACTTATATGCATGACGATGTATTTATTTTTTGCAGTTTAAAAATCTAATGTTCTATAAAGATTTCGTAGACCTATAATTTATACAAAACATTATACTTTACCATGATCTTAAGACGTTCTAGGGAAAATCTTATTGCAGTTACCATCAGTTACCATCTTATACTGGTTCTTATGGTCACAAACTTACGGCAGTGGAAAACGTTCGAATCAACAACTTTTTCGTTACTAGATAAACAAATGAAAACCAAATTACATGATGGGATAGCTATAAAGTTTAAGAAAATATGTCGCTTATTTAAAATTAGTGGCTTTTACTGAGCTAAATAGATTTTCTTTTCAATTTATGTTGTGTTACTCTAATAACATCCCTTGTACAAATCCTGCGGACTTAAATATTAAATTTTAAAATGCGAGCCACAATCCCACAATGGACTATTTTATTCGGCGGACTCAAACTCGGGTAGGTACCGGGTAAAAGTTCATTTGTCTCGCTATATGTCGGTTTCTTTTATATTTTCATACATGAAAGCAGTAATTAAAATTTTATAAAACATACACTGAACGAAAACGAATGGTTGAAATTGTTGCAAGTAAATGTGCATAGTGATGATCTCCGACATAATAACAATGTTGTCCGGAGTATTTATCGTTGCATTATTGGGCGTTCTAGACTTTTTCTAATTTAAACAATTAAAATTATAATTTTAGAAAATGCAATGGATACCATCTTTGTGAATTAAATCTTTCATTCATTATTTATTTTGACTAGCACATAAACAGACTTTTACAATGAGTGCATAAACTATATTTCAAATTAATATGTGCATGCTCTCGTTCCGAACCCTGACCTTGTATATGTACTGTTACATATAAAATCTTGATAGCTTTAATATTAGGAAACCTACATGAACATAAACATCAGCTTTGCCTCAAGGAACTTGAATTACTCCGTAAATACTCCTTTTTCCATTTCTTACTATATAATACGATACTCATAATAATTTGAACTTTTTATATCCAAATATGCTCCCTAAGAAGAAGATGAGCAGACCTCCCACGATTGGCAGGATGGTCCTGATTTCAAACTAAATGCCAGACTCAGAATTTTAACTTGCCATTACCTTTTCTAGAAGGCAACTTGAAAAATGAACTCCAAAACAAGATAATAGCTGCAAATTCCCGCAAAACTAGTGACACAGAAAGATTGAGAGAATTGAGACAAGAAGTTCCCACTTTCAATTACAGAAAATTTTGTTACTTTATTTATTATCTGTAAACATTATTTATAGGTATAGCCTTTAACATATCTGTTCAATCATTAAATTACGTTCAGTGAATATAATGAACTTCTAAGAAATTGAAAAAATAATATTCAAGGATTTTTCATTTAATTCTCTAATTTCACCTTTAAATCCATTGTGTAACTAATAATCAATCTGAAGTATTTAATTTTATAATAGGTACTCTCTCTATAATATAGCACACTTTTACCAACTCCCTACCAATGCAATTCATTGAATGCCTCTGTACAGAGGCGTAACTGGGAGTTATGGCAAAATTTTAGGAAACACCTTATATGATATAGAATATAATTTTTTCTGCGTTTTGATAAGGAATAAAAGCATTTTTATTAACAATAAATTTGGCATTCGAGTATTAAATTAATATTCATTTATGGGAAAATAAACTTTTGGCATTGTGCGAACGTTTGGTGCCTTTTTTCTAGCGGCGCCTATGGCAAATGCCACCTTCGCCATACCCTAGTTACGGCACTGCCTCTGTATGCCTATCTTTGCTTAAAGCTCTCATTGTCAGAGTGGTCATCTGTTTGAACATTCTAATCAGAACAAAAACGATAATCCAGGAATTTGGGTTTCAATTTTGGGGGCATTCACAAGTCACACAACTATATTTGGTGAATATGTTGGTTGAGGCAAAACTTACACTGATTTTCTGGATAGTGGTGCAAAAAAATTTGCAATATGTGGTTGTGCATTATTAAGGTTTAGCTACTTATCACATACTGCTCATTGAAGCTTGTGTTCAAGATATTTGCATACAAATTTATTTGTATAAAAATAAAAATTATTTTGCAATACAACACACATCAACAGGCACTGTGGCGAAACAACTACACAAAGAACTGCTAAATCACATCTGCTGCTTCTGCAAGATTACAGTATTTAAGTGGGTGTGCCGTTTCCCAAACAGTTTACTACAGAATCCACTGTAATCCAATTTTAAAAAAATAAATGAACAGCCTTCATATTTTTAGTATCATCTTCATATATTTGCAATGTTTATACTCGGTTAATTTCCAAAACATCTTAAGAGTATTTTTTCAAACATCTACTTACAATAATAACACTGAAATAACCATTCTTGCTGATGGTATAATGAAATGACAAAAAACAAGGAAATTTAAATAATTCATAATTTGTATTACAAAAACTTTATTAACTACTATAAAATTTCAGAAACTGCCATGTGAAAACCACTTTACAAGGTGCCCCTGTTTAATTTTTCATAGAATATATACATTTCAAATAACTGGTGACATGACATCATGGCTTACATTTGAAGTAACAAAGATATATATTATTCAACATGCTTTTCCTTAAATAACCACAACAACTCAACTCTTCCAAATAAAATCTTTTACCTTCTCATGGGGTGAAATTAATTCTCCTTGTTGTATTTAAGAAAACACAGCACAAAGGCATTATAATACAACCACTTAAATAAAAATGGAATTGTAACAATAAATACATTGTAGGTTAAAGATATTTTTTCAATGTTGCAATTAAATTGATCAAATGTCAATTTTAATGAATTAAATTGTTTCCCAATTTTTGTATAGTTTCACTATTCTGGGGTTTAAGAATCACATTAATACATAAGCTTTATGTTTTAAGCTATTATTCTCTCCAAATTATTCATTGATTGGTAATATAAAGCCTTTGTATTAATAAATTAATAAATATCATGGGACAATGATTAGGTAATTCCAGCTTTTCACATGGAGATAAGGAGGAAATAGAAAATTTCTTTTCTTCAATTCATGAAATTGTTTTGTATCAAATGATATATCAAATTTAAGTGAATTAAACGTGATATAACTTCATGTGTTTCCATTCCATTTTTTTAATACCAAACAAGCAAATAAAGATTTGTTAAAATGAAAAATACTATTGAAACATAAAATGAGTTATGATGTAGTCTTTCATAATTAGATAATTTTTCATTGGGAATGTGTACTTGATTCTTAACAGAATAAAGAACAATAAATTTTTACACCCAGCTATTTAAAAAAAAAAGTATCATTGAAGTAAATTGAACATTTATCTCCTGGGTATTTAAAGATATTGATGAAGATGACTCTTAATTTATTTGTTCATTTCAAAAACACTCTCTTCAACACAAATATCTACAAACAATGAAATAGAATGCATAAACACAATTTTTCAATGCATCAAAAAATTAAATTAAATTAAAAATTTATTTTAACCACAATGTTATATTATGACATACATGCATTGATGCTGTTAGTCGGTGTTGTATGCTGCTTGATTATAAATTCCAGATGGTCAAAACTCTACTCAACAGGTAGAAAAGAAAAAAGAATGACAACGACAAATTGACTTCTTAAAAAAATATTCATATTTACATGGGTATATTTACATTCACTGCATCAGTGCAAAACACATTATTTGAACCTCTTCAAAATAAAAGAGTTCAAAATTTGAGCAGATGTAAGTTTGTATGCCAGGGAAGCTTCCTGAAAGGGTCGAAGGGAGGATTCTCTTGAACTTTGTTCGGAGAAGTCAACCAGCCCTGCAAAAACCTTGGCTGCTGGCTTCGGAACATCTTGCCATTTTTTGGTGGCGGTGGAGGAGACTGCCATAGCTGTATTAGTCTGCAAAACTTTCTGCGAGGAGGGGGAAGAGGAGGCGGACAATCTGTGCGGCAGAAATCTGCTATCTTCCCATGCTCCTTAAGCACAAAGTCATTCTTACACTTAATCCCTTCCTCCATCAAAGTGTAAACATTGTAGACGGATGAACAATGACATCCCTTTTCCCCTCCCATTTCACTTGCCATCCTTCTGGTTGACTTCACATACCATCAATAAATCCCTGACGTACCATAAGACCGTTTCCATACTTCTAAAAGAAGCACAACTGAGTGGAATCGATAGAAGACTAGCAGGGGCAGAGAGATTCTCGAAACAACTCCCCAAACCAGCAAACCATAGAAATGCAGCTGCACCTCCTGTGCCGCCCAACTGTGTGTCACAAATGCATCGAAAACCCACAAGATGGAGTTCGCAAAGAGGAGGAAGGTCACAACCTGCCGACCGGGCCTGTGGGACAGCTGAAAACGAGAGACACATATCCTATGGAGGGCTTCTGAAAGCAATGCACTCTGCGCAGCTGCTTGGATGAGAAGCAGAGCACCTGACACAAAGACTGATATGTGACGGGCATCTCCTTCCATCATTCTACTCCCTCCAGCCACCATTCCAAAAATGGAGTACAGTACGATGCCAGTGAGAGAAGTATGCAATAAAATACGATCCAGTGTCGGAAGGGGGCCACGATGCCGAGCGCAAGCAGTTACAAGCGAAAGTCTGCGGATTTGAATTAGTCCCACTCCTGTCAACAAGGTGCAAAGTGCCAAAAGAGAAATTCTCGTGCCAGAACATAGCCAGAAGGCCAGTAGTGGAGAGAACTGCTCATTATCTTTTACGACAAAGAACACGATCGTTATCACTATACCTGACACAAGGCACAAAAGACCGAGAAATAAACCTTTGCTTGCTCCATTGCAGTCAGTGGTTCGTTTACTACTGGACCCATTGCTCAATCCTAAACCAGTTTTGCATTTGATTTCTGCTGCAAGTTTCTGCCCTTGTCCAACCTTCTGGGCCATCACGAACATAACTGCTGCTGCTATCAGGCTGAAATGAATGAAAAATATAATTTAATTGGACAGCTACCTTCATTAGGTAAAGTTAAAATTCTATTGGTTAATTTAAACAAAAATTTAAGAAAAATTTTACTTCTAGAACTAGAAAAACATGGGTCTTCTCAAAATATTCACCCACAAGAACAGATATATTATTCAAACATTGAAGTCTAACCACTGTTCAGAAGAACAAGTTTTATAGATATAAAATTAAATTTTTATTAATATTTACTTAACTAATTAACATATCCGTACAATACAAATGCCAGTTAGATCAGAAATGTTTAATGAAACAATAACTATGTTTTTTACACACCAGAAACCAATACCATTTATAAAGTGACATCTACTAGGAACAACAGAGGGAAGATGTGGATCTAAGTTTTCTTCACTTCCAGTTATAAACTATTATTTCCATTACCCTCATTATCTAATTCAAACTTTGAATCACTCCCCATCATTATATTTTTGTTATTTCTAATCACCTCTTTCAAGTCACTTTGCTAAGACAATTCAGAACTTATAAAGCCTTCAGTTTAACAATTCTTTCTCAGAATAAATTGTTTCATCCACCTACAAAAATCTATGCTAGAGGGAGCTCTATAATATCTATAATGCACTGAGATTTATTGAAAAGTCAGTTTTATATATAGTACATAATAGAAAACCTATCTTAATAGTAACAATATCACATTTTTCTGCTGTTCGACATGACTTTGTAAAATGTAATTTAACGTTGCAAGTCTCAATGTGCTTAACAAATTTACAAAGTTGCTACTCTTTGGATCAATGTTTTTACAATAATTACGCTGAGAAAATGGATCATAGTTTTAGGAGACTACAAAGTTTTACATTCTTTTACTACTGAATGTAAAAGAAAATTATTATAAACTGAGCTACAGTGGTTTGAGCCTATTAGAACAAAACAATGCTTTATCAGTCTTGTAAGAAAATTTACTTCTCTAAAAATATATTTAGTTACATCAAAATCTTTATAAAAAGCTTTTTGTGACATCTTAATTTAAGTTTCATCAAATTATTCAGAGGCAGTGAAATATATATATATATATATATATATATATATATTACTATTAGTAGTATATATATACATATTAGTATTAGTCTCCATTGTTCTCTCGCTGAAAAAGGGCGTGTGTTGCCCGAAAGCCCACAATTACAAGCCTTCCTCTATCGCTGTGGACGTCTACCACCGCATGGTAAATGTTCACTGGCTCCTTCCTGTCCCTGTCAACCTCTCGTTGCATTTATTTCATCATATTATCTCTTTTTCCGTATCGTTATATATATAATTGTTAACGCACCTGAATTCAACCAGGAATGGAAAGAGGAAAGGCATAGAAGATGTCCACAGCTGTCCTAAGGAGTTGGTGTTGAGACATCTATGAAGGGCCACAACTTGGTCAATATGGCTATCGGAAAGAGGGTGGTAACCATCACCAGAAAATAAACCGGTGTTATTTTTCTTCTCCTCAACTAGTAGAGCTGAAATATTAATTTTTGTGAATAATTTAACAAGCTGAAATGAAATATTTTTGGTCATATACTTATTGCAAATAAAATTTATCAAAATAAATTAGAAATGCTGAAATTTTTAATATAGCCTTCTTCAAGATAAAAAAAACTAAACTGCACTAGCCAAATAAACAGATTTAAAAATAAATTCTAATTTTCTATTGGTGTGAACATCATAATTTCTTTTCAAATGATATGAGATTGAGAAGTCAAAACTTGAATCACCAAAATTAACAATATTTCAAATTTAACATTGCTGTATATTAAGTACTACTACCAAATGTTTCTTTTTCCCAAATCATAAAAACATTTTCAAATAATGTACATTATTAACGATAATAAAGTATGTTAAAACTTTTTATGAATATTGTAATATTGGCAGAATGTTCAGTAAAAATGGTAGAGTAGATGGGGAAATTAAAAGGAGAGTGATTGCTGGTAGAAAGGTGGCAGGGAGTATGTGGTCGATTGCAAAGAATGAATGGTTGTCAAAAGAAGTGAAAATGGCTGTATACAAGAGTGTTTTAATGCCTACCTTGTATGGCAGTGAAACATGGGTGTGTCAGGAGAAGCATAAGAGTAGTTTGAATGCGGTTGGGATGGGATACATGAGAAGAGTTTGTGGAAAATCTAGGAGGGACAAAGTAAGGAATAATTGGGTGATGAACGAATGTGGTATGAAAGCTAGTCTGACAGATCTGTATGAGAGAGGTCTGCTGAGGTGGTTCGGACATGTAGAAAGAATGGAGGAGAGTAGAATCACCAAACGAATATATGAAGGAAGAGTGAATGGCGAGAGAGGGAGAGGCAGACCGCGCAAGACTTGGTTGGATGTGGTTGGTGAGACTCTGAGAAAAAGGGACGTGAAAAGTATGAGGAATAAATGCAAATGTGTGACTCAGTGTATGAGTGTAAGTGAAGCAAAAGAAGTGTGCAAGGATAAAAGTGTGTGGAGGAAGCATGTGGTGATGGGTTGGTAATTGGCAGACATATGGCATGGCTTACCCCGCAAGGGAAAGCGTCAAGGTGTGTTGTTGTTGTAAAATGTTTTCTCATAGGGATAGTTACCCCTGCGTTAGAGGAGGGGCAGGGGTTAAAACTTATTTCACTTTTGAAATCAGCGGGGTCAAAAACCCCTGACCTCAACTTTTCACTCACAAATTACAAAAATATTCTTTCCCCCAAAATTAACATGGGAGGCACATAAGCCTCCATGACAAAAATTGATTTCACCCCAGAAATAGGGTAATACCAGCAACACCAACTTGGCATTCCTCTTTCCCAAATCTTAGAACCCAGGGCAAGGGATGTGCAAGCTCCATTGACCTACAATTACTCTTAATGTGTAAATTCAACAAAAATTTTTAGACATCATCCATGGGACACTCTGTACACTGCAGCATAATGAAAAATCTGATATGGCCACCATATGATTTTCTCCATACCTGTAATTTTTCTTAAAATTCCAAATAGGTTACGTAATAATAAATATTTTAAGAAACTGTGAGAAAATTTTGGACTTTACAAAGAACAAAAATAAACTCAAACCATAACCTTCTGATATTGGATATAGCCACAAAGCTCCAACAATTAAGAAAATAAAAAGGAGCCTTACTAAGACGTAACTAAGTGTCAATTGTTAACAATAGTCATCGGTAGGTGGCAGCTAAAAATATAAGATATCTCTAAAAAAAAATGCATTATATGGGAAAATGTTTCAAACAAAGGTTGTAGAATATTAAATTTCCTACAACTTTTATTCCAATATATTTTTACATTTATCAGATATTTCAAAATAACTGATAAGTGACAAGAGTAAATACACACTTCCGGTTTACCGATTTTTACCAAAAACTAATCAGTTCCTGTGACTTTTATAAAAATGTTAAACATAAGATTTTGCATTGACCTGAGTAATAGTTTTTGAGTTAGAGCATCCATAAAAAAGCTATCACACACACACTCATACAGACATCATCGAGAAAATGGTCAAAGCGAGTTCAGGGGACCTCAAAACGTGTATTTCCGTTGAAATCTCGAAGTCGATTTTTTTCATGAATACAATACTTGCCCTTATACTATGTATGGAGAAAGTAAAAATCACTTACATAACATGGTCAAATGATAAATTTATCAGTAATGAAATCATATCATTAAAAGTATAGCAGAACAAAAAACTAAGATTTTATTTTAAATATTAAATAAATTGATCACAAAAATAGAATTGATAAACTTTGTAGCTTCAACAGCCACCAAATTGATTCCATCCATTACAATAATCCATTTATGAACAACAGATAGCATAAAAATCACTGAGGAAAATTTCTTCTTTGGATAACAATAGTAAGGCCAGACTTTGACATTCTGAGGTCCTAAGCTATATGAAGTTTAAGAGGCCCCATGCCATAGAAAGAGATATATCATTCTCACTGAATGGACCATTGAAAATATAAACATGAAACTGAAAGCATTACATTTGCATATATACAAAGGTGACGGTGTACAGTGAAATGATAATCAAATAAAAAACCTGTATTACAATATGCCTGTTTTTATTATAAATTAATATTATTTTATTATTTCTTAATTAGTAGATATGAAAACTTCATATTTACAGCAACACAAAAGCAGTTACTGACTATAATAATCCATGATGTTAATTAGCTGGAAATACACACACACTAAAACAGTTATACTTATTTAATGTGAACAGTACAACCTGCAGTATGTCTGTTTGCACATCACATTAATTTTAACATTAAAACATCTTTCGTGACTTTTGGAGAGCTAAGTCATTGATGATATCTTCAAATGATAAGATACAAAGTTTGTCAGTTTTGATGCACATGATGCTAAGGCCAGATAGCTTTTCTTGCAGAATTTTTATCTGCGTTTCATTCATTTCATCAAATTTAAAAGAAAATGTCTATATTTATAGGGAATCTTCTTTTTCCTAATCTCCTTTATTTATCGACTGATTTTGTTAAAACTTGAAATATGTTCATATTTTAATTTTTTGAGGCTCCTCATATTGTGAGGCTCTAAGCTGTAGCCTAGTTAGCTTATGACTAAGTTTAGTACTGAAAATAAGCCATCAAATTTATTTCAAAAATTGGTGGCAAATTTCAGTATAAATTATCGACACATTTTTAAATGATCATTACCTGTCATTGGTGTTAATATATCCCTAGTGACTCTATTTGTCATAGATCTAGGAAATCCCCGCAACTCTAGTGGTGTTGGCAGCATGCGAGGTGTTGGAGAGGCAGGACCAGGATCAAGACTATATGAATTGGTGGAATATTCATCTAAAGATCCACCCTGTGCAAGATGGATGAAATACGTCCATTCCAGACCAGTCTCCCACACAATCAAGCGAACCCATAAGGCTAAATTGGTTCCAACAAGGTGCATGAAACCAAAACGTGCAGCTAGACCAAAGCGCTCCACAACAACCTTCAAAAGAAATAAATCAATAACTTAGGTTTATCTATATGATTTTTAGCCTACTTTCCAGAATGGAAATAAGCTTATAGTTTTGTCGTTGTGTCTGTCTGTCTCCCCCTATTAACTTTTGAGCCAATAGTCCGATTTTCATGAAACTTGGTGGAAATCTCTTGCTACATGGGCCGAGTTCCCGAGGATAGTTTTTTTGTGAAGATTGAAGTCCCGGGTTCGATTCCAGGAACTGTCCTTCCCATTTGATTTACATGGGAAATCTCAAATCCATCGTGCAGGGTAATTTTCTATTGCACATTAAAATATCTTAGAATTGTAATATTGGAGCGGGATTTGTACTATTGTCTGAGGAAAGGAATGACGATTATAATTTTTATCGTAGATTTTTGCTTATCGATTGTTTTTCTTAGAATTTCACGTAAATACTGGCGATTTTGCAGTTTTTATCACTCATTACAAGAGTGTTGCCATAGCAACAACTACTGTTGGACTCAGATTTGGTATACATAATATTTTTTCTCTGTACTGGGCATGTTGCCCGTTTATAATAATAAATGAAATGAAATAAATGAAACTGCATAGGAAAGGTCATAAAATTCATATATTGGACCATACAGTGTTAAGTTACATCAAAAAGTGAAATCAAGTGAAATTGTCTGCAAAATACAGAATAGTACATTTTGAAAGCAAGAATCAATAGGTAATAATCAATTACTGTATGTTAATTAATCACAAGGAAAAATCTCTAATTCTTACCTGTGAATTCACAAAGAGGAAATGCATCTGCAAGAATGTGAATAATCCATTCAAAACTGGGTGGACAAAGACAACATCACTAAGGCAGGGTCCAGCCATCATTGAATGCATTGCCATTTCCAATCCATTGTACACAAGTGTTCCCAAGCCAAAGGCTGAATTGGAAATCAGAGAAGAAAATTTAATTAAATTTAAATTTGTAGATATATGAGATATGTATGAATGCCCAGTAGATTGCACAAAACAAATATATGAGAGATCAGGAAATTACAATATCCATGACTTGGATTTAATTGAATTTAAAATTCATGCACACAGTAATAGCACTGATACAGTAACAGTTCATCAACAAATTGTTCAAAATATTCTAATCATGAGTTTTCTCAATTTATTAAAATAAAGTTATTGCTTTATAAGAAATTAAATTGTAATTTTATCTTTTAAATGTCAGAAAATAATATTATATATAAAATAAAAATTAATATTTTGTAAAAAAAAGGTAATACACATATTTGAGGAATTAGTATAATATTCTTTAAGACAAATGCCAAAGAGAAAAAGAGTTCAACTCCAAGAATGAAAAGCTACAATATCCAGCTATAATTATACTTGTTAAAGAATAGTTATAGAAATGCAGTGATAGAGCTGACAAGTGGTGATGTTGCAAATGCTGAGAATGATTCAATTAGGTCAAGGTAACAGCTGTTTGAGGTGGTTGGCCCAGAATTAAACAAGATTTTAAAAAGAGATAATGCATATGTGTATATACCTAAATATAGTATTAATGAATAAAGAAGATTCTGAGGAAAAAGGACATGACAAATATAAATGAATAATACATAATACATTACAATGGCAAAGTACATACTGAAGGCATCAGTGATGGAGAGGAATCAGAGTAAATACAAACTGTAGATATTATATTCTTAAATGGTAATTTAATGAGAAATCATCAGTGTAGAGTTAATGAAGATGGTTCCATGATGGTTTGGAGATTGGGTATGTTAGAAAATTCTAAGAGTAATGGAAATCTGGCAACAATGGGATTAGTAGGTATATGACTAAATGAAAAATATGTGATCTGGAATAAGAAATGTTAGGAATAGCATTTTAATGGTAGGAAAAATTATAAAAAAAGACTTTTATCAATTATAGCCAATAAGAAAGAAAGACCTACAAGGTCTGGTTATCATGAAGTTAAAACTCAAGCATTTGTACCTCCATTTAACATCTATTAAATTACCTATTATCCTTTGCATAGCTTATATGCTATCACCATTAAGGGCAACCATACTACTGCTATCTTCATGAGATTAAATAACTAATATGTGGCATAGAATGTTATACCTTGAGTTGTGCAGAAAAATGTTAAGATGTAACGAGTGAATTTGTATATTCTTTAGACTTGTAAAAATTATAGTTAGTAAGTTGTAACCAGGGCTGTGCTGAGAGATGAGGTGATTGCCTCAAGCATTTCTTGAAAGGGGTGCCAAAATAAGACTATCGTGAAAATCATTTCAGAAACATTCATAATTTTTTCAATATCATTAATTCCTAGAAAACTTTTTTAACAATGCTGCAACATTCTTGTATGCAGTGGAACAATGATAATACAACAGATTATTTATTTTCTTTAAATACATTATACATATTCTTTGCATTTATTTATATTAAACATTCAGGTGTTTCTTTTTACTTCTACTTTTTATCTTTGACAACTGCACTACATGTGAAAAAATTAAATTAAATTTTATTTCTCCTCTGGCAGAAAAATATCTGTGCAAAATCATAGCTGCAATGGAAGATATAGTTTATGTATTTGCATTGGAATTAATAGTATTTTCAAGTTGTTGTACAGTGAGTTCCGGTTAATAGAATCACTAGTTTATTGAATCAGCCATTTTATTGAATCAAAACAAGAAAACCAAAACCATATTGTACAAAATGCTTACAATATTCTCCTCTTATTAGAATCACTTATTTCAGTTTATTGAATCAAAACAGGGCTCCAAAGCCTACATTTCATTCATTTCTGTAGCTTCATAAAAACAAAGATAGGACACCTGACACCCAGAGAGAGGGTTGAGGCTCGAAAAGGAGTGGGGGCACAAGTATTTCAAGAGCAGGTATCGCAAAACTGGGATTTACCAATTCACTCATGGAATGTGGGCAAACTAATCATGGTCATTTTCAGAGTTCAGTCCCAAATGCCCCCACACTTGAGGCATTAACCAATGCACTCTTTTCCCTTCACCTCTCCTGCAACTGTTTGCATTCTGTTTTATCCTCTCTGGGCTAGTCAGTATTCATCTAGTATTTCCATAGCTGTGTAGTGTTACAGTGACTGTTAATTGGTTAGCTACTTCACTTCCTTTTATTATTTTGGAAAATTTTTTTCCCAAAAATACTCCCATCTTGAAAAAAATGTCCAAGATAAATCAAATGAAGGATCTGAGTTTGGCTGAGAAGAATGAGCTGCTCAGAAAGTATGATGAACTTCCTTGTTCATTCAATCAGAGAGAGGCCTTGGCAAGACTGGGAATCTCACAAATTTCATTTTGTAGACTTCTGAGAAATCGAGACCAACTTATAAATTGCAGAACATCAAACCTGAACTCTAATAGGAAGAGGAAACATGAGGGCAAGAGTTCTAGTGTTGAGCATGCTCTGTTGCGGTGGTTTTCCCAAGTCAAACTCCAAAATGCTCCAATCAGTAGGGGAATATAGATGGAAAAAGCAGTGAAGTTTGCAGATCGCCTTGGTGAAGGAGACTTCAAGTCAATAGATGGGTGGTTATCCAGATGGAAGGACAGGAACAGAATTGTCTACAGAAAATGTCATGGAAAGAAGCAAGATGCTAATGAAACAGCAGCTGAAGATTGGATAGTCAATTCTTCCTGACCTTTTGAAACCAGATGAAATTAATAATACAGATGAAGCAGGTCTTTATTACAGAGCATTGCCTGATTATAGTATAACATTTAACAACAATTCCAATTCAGGAGGAAAGAAACAGAAAGACTGTGTAACAGTCCTCATTACCTGTATTATGACTGGAACTGACAAAAATAATCTTCTACTTATAGGAAAATCAAAAACCCCACACTGTTTTCGAGGTGCATCTTTACCAGTTGTATACAAAAACAATCAAAATGCATGGATGACCAGCCAGGTATTCTCAGAGTTTTTTGCAGAGTGGGACAGGAACTTGTAGATAAAAGAAGGAAGATTGCATCGATTTTGGACAATTGTACTGCTCATTCAAAAGTGCCGATGAACAACATTCAACTAGTTTTCCTTCCAGCAAATACAACAACGATCATTCAACCAGTAGATCAAGGCAATAATAAAAACACTTAAGACTCTCTATCAACAAGATATGAGAAAAATGATCATTACAATAATTGATGAGGAAATCGGTGAAAAATGTGCTGGAGAAAATGCCAAAAAGGTCAACTTATTGGACACTGTTCACATGTTGAAGAAGGCTTGGGTGCAATTAATATCAACAATGGTCATAACTGCTTCAGAAAAGCAGGATTTCTTCAAAAGCAGGTTGAAAAAAATGAAGAGGAGGAATTTGATGAAGAGTTGAGAAGATGGAATGCAATCAATGATGAGATCGTTGTAGCTCCAGTATTGCCAGAAGATGACATTGTTCTTGATCTTTTTAAATAATAAATCGAGTGTTGATGAAGATGTAGAGGAAGAAGACCAAGAAGACTTTGCCAGCACCTTCTTTTAAAGAAAACAGACATGCTTTGACTGTTCTTAGAAGAAACCTAGAGTTAAGAGAGGACAGCTGGAAGAGTTCAGCCATTTGTACAAGGCAGAAGATGATACATTGTCTCATCATAAGGAGAAATTGATTCAAAAGACATTGGAAAACTTTTTTAAACAACATAATACGTAAATTGGGTAAAGTAATTATTTCACATTTTCTTACTTAACATACCTGAAATATGTACTCAACCTCCGTATAATTGAATCAGCCAGTTAATTGAATCAAATAATGGTTTCTCAACTTGATTCTAATAAGCATAACCCACTGTATTAGAATATTTAGAATGCTTCCATAACCAGGTGAAAGGTAAAAAAGCGACGGTAACGCTGTCAATGGCGAGAAAGTGATGAGAAATGGTACTACCATAGGGAAAGGCGAAAAAGCAGAACATCAACGTCATACGTAAATATTAGAAGCATTCTCAAAATAAGGATGACAAGTAATATAAATGAAGATGAACGCAACCCAACCTGAGGAGGGCCACAGCAAATGTGGGAAGGAAACCAATACAAACTAACCAACGTTACCCAACTTGGGGGGTTGAATTGGCATATGCCGCATACTGGTTGCATTTACCACAAGAAAGTCTGTGAGACCACATAATTACAACTTATAGTTTTTGAGATAAAAATTCTCAAAAATGCCAAGCACAACATCACATATTTTGTTTGCACCAATTGCTATTGGCAAACAACGATTAAAAAACCATATTTTTTCTCCCAAGCTCTTATATGATGTGAGGTATAGATTTAAAAATTCTATTCTATCTATTTTACCTTCTCTTCAAAGATGTTTGAATTTCTGAGACTGTAATTAATAATAATAAAGAACACATTTAAAATATTGGTGTATTCCATTTAGGGGGAAACTTTTCCTTCATGTTATCTTATCACTTATCCAAACTACCTAACTGGCATGTTACATAACTTGTTTAGTTTTTCAATAAATATTCCAAATTTTATAATTAACTGCATGATTTATATGTCAACCTTTTTATCATGTTTTCCTAATATTCAAATATGGTGATTAAGTACTAATGAATTAAAATGAATGTATAATTCTATTTGCTTAATTTTTCATCTACAAAATCCCATCATATGATGGGAAATAATGCTAGTAACTAAACAATAACAATGGATGTGAGGTTTAGCATTCAAATTAAGTAACATACCCAATGCCCCAACTCTTAGGTAGAAGCTTGTTGTGGAAGTAGCAGATCGAGATATGTGTGCTTTCTTCAAAGAACCAAATCTCCTTGATAAGGTACCCATTTCACCATCTCGCCACTTCACTCCAGAGTTCAACTCAGGATCTGAGAGATCGCCATCATTGACAGCCGACATGGAGATATTTTTTATCCCTTGATCCATACCAAGTGACACCCCTGAAGGCAATTCAGATTCTGGAGGATAATGGAGGTGCAGAGATCTTGATGATTGGGTGGAAGAGAGAGATGAGCAGCTGTCGATCAGAACCCAGATGTAAATGCATATGATGACAGCTATGCTGCCAACATAGAGATACATCAAGTAGGCACCCTGCAAAAGACATATGTATGTTAACATAATCATGTAGCCTTACCTCTTTTATACAAAATATGGTGGATTGTTAGTCTGAAATAAATTTTATTACTTTAAATAATTACAAAGAATAGGTTAATTATAGATTAAATTAATTTTTAGTCATTACATGGGAAATTAATCAGATATTGACACTAAATATACTTATTACTATACAGCACTTATTATCTAATGGCTCCTTAAAACTATTTTTTTAATGAAAAAATTAATTCATACCAAAATTCATTAATATGTATTTTGAAATTGGAAAAATTGTGCATTTTAAATTACAGGAAAGATAGCCACAGATTTTAACTATAATGTTACAGTCCTGTCCAATCTAACTAAAAGAAAGGGTCTGTAATGTCATTACACCAAACATTAAGCACATTTCCATTAGGTTTACCTGAAAACTGAGCAATGGTATAGAGTTGTCCATAACTTCAGTGACACAGAACACCATCATCAGTACGACAATCAGAATGCCATAAAATGAACTGAGTAATATCCACAAGTGCCAACTGGAAAGGAAAAGGTTTCAGATTTTCATTAGCAAGCATAATTTATTGCTACGCTATTTTGACATTTCTTCTAAATTAAATGAGAAAAATAAATCTACTATGGATTCAATTCACACAGACTGTATGACTATAGTTTTTGCTAAATTGTATGAAATATACACCAAAGGCCATTCAATACAGAAATGTTTATATATTGATTGCCATAATGATGTTAGGATGTCAATAAACCACAGTATATTCTTCAAGTCATTTTATTAAACTCTAGGGAAAGATTAATGGCAATTATCATGATAATGGGTTAAAATGCATCAGTAATACTAATTGAACTAAGTGAGATATAATATAAACAAGAAAATAGATTTACAAATTAATATGATTTAATCACATGTACAAAAGCTACACACAACTTCAAAGCTTCGAATGCATTGCATGCCTAACAACAATCACAAAAATATATATTTCAACTAAAATGTGATCAATGAAGAAGAGCAAAATGAGGCTGTTTTGCTGTTAGGAATATGAAACTTATATGTAATCCAAATTCTGAGCTAGAACTGTACAACAATAAATACTAAAACTGCATACAGATTGCTCGTGTTTGTGTTCATATTTGTAGCTGCCCTATCTAGCTGCTCGTGAAGTTCCGTGCTCGCAATGTTCACTTAGTTTGTAGTGTTAATATCAACTGTCTCAAGAACATTTCATTTTCTGCAATAGTTTGAAAAGCTCCCAAAGTGAGTGACGAAGATGGGAAAATCATGACTGCTACTTTCATTGTGATCCATTCGCTATTAACGAAAAAGAGAAAAAGGAGAGACAGTCATTGACAACTAACAAGAGACAAGCACAGCAAACAAGACAAGCACCAACGAAAACTGTCCAAACTGTTTGTTATGCTAGTGAGCATGCTCATCACATTTGTGGTCATGTTTGCTCTTACGGGAAACACTCAAAACAGGCATTTTGGCTATTGTTCACTGCTCATGCTCGTACTCATTGTCCCGTCCATACTGCTTGAAGTGTTTGTTGTTTGCCTTGCTTAGGGTGCTTGTTTGCTAGTGCTCATCATAGTCTGGACATGCCTTAAGGATAAGGAGATATATAAAATTTTAGTTTGCTTCATTGTTTTATGGAATTAAATTTTCATTTCCATCATGCTCTCCTAGAGATTGAAATTTTTTTTATGCTTGCCTTCATATAAAATGGAAAAGAAATAGCTACATATTAAAAAATGATTCGATGAAAGATGTTTTGGATATTGTGTTAGGATTAAGACTATAGAAGGACAAAATTCAACAAAAGTTATTGTTATGGGGAATAAGCCAAAGTGTGATTAAACTGTGTTGTTTTAATATTAATTTTGTTTTTAATTTTAACAATGTCACATTATATCTTTACTGCAAGTTTAGGATCCTCGCTTTATAGAAAATGTAAAGAAAAAATAGATGGCAAACAAAATAAACACACACAAATGAAATAAATATGCAAAATAAAAAAAAAACAAAATAATTGAAATAAACATGTGAAAAATTGTGTTTATCCATAGCTTCTCAGGAAGCTAACAGGGCAATAGGAAACCTGATCTATTTTGTACATTTAAATATGTATGTTAATAAGTATTAAAAATGTGTCATATAGGAAATAATACTCCTGAATCCGCAGGTAAAGATCAATCAAAAAAACTAAGGAATTTACAATAATAAAGAAGGTGGAAATGGTAAATAAGCAAAATAATCAAATAATTGTCAAGACTATGTGTGATGCTTATGGAAGAAGTTCTTTCTGCTTATGGTATAAAAAAGCAGCAAGATAATTGTTGCAACTTAACTCAAAGAATGATTGAACAAAGAACTATGCAGTATACTGCTCTCTTATATTCCTATATGGCAATGTTTGAGAGGTTTCATGATGATCCAACCAGTGGCTATCAGTTTTAAAAAAATTCTCTATTGCTACCAAGTATGCTGAACACTGAAACTGTACTTTTGCGTATGTATTATTATTATTACTTTTGCAACGGAAATTCAATTGTATAAAATTATTATGGAAAGAAAACCACAAAAAGGTCAAAGGTCAAACAATGCAAAATAAAATTTAAAAAAGAAAAATTTTTGTGTAAAGTAGTAAGGGTAATGGATTCCATTTCTTAAGAAAATACTGTATGTAACCAAAGGTAAACCGAAAGTAAAGAATGTTGCAAGGAAGAGAACGATTCAGAGAACCTGGTATAGCTTACCAACATTTTTTTGATGGAACATCCCTATGAGCATTTAAAAAATAGTTGCATACCCCAAGTAAACATTGAAACAATAAGGATATGAACAAAACTTTGCATTGAAATACATTACCGATGTTTATAGAGGTACATAATAAAACTCGATGTGATACATTTCCATTTTAAATATTATTAATGACCATATGCAACATCTTGCATAAAAAAAGCCTACAAATATCCCAATAATTTACTTACTGTGATACTAGAACTAAGTTTTTACCACAAAGCATCATACACTTTGTCTGTAAAAACATTCCTATGAGGTTTCACAACATTATTCCTAAATAGCGTTGTCAACTTCTGAAATTGGTTAGGAAGGACAATTTTTTCAACAAAACTGTTAGCAATGCTATTTATGTTAGAATATTTACAATCCCTTCTGATTTTCTCCTTCCACATGATATTTTTGGTATTATGGTAAATTCACTGTAGGTTTTAGCACTCAATTTAAATGTGCAATCCAAAGATTTATACAAATGGAGATGTTTAATCGAATGGTAAACATGTATAACTTCAGCCAATTATGCTAAGTTTTCCTCCTTTGAATTATTTTTAACTAGAAATGAATTCATCAGCATAGTTGAAATTGCTACTTGCATTCTTTGTTTGTGAGATTCACAGTAAATATGCTTTTTAACAGCTCCAATTCCAAGATATGCAATAGAATATGTAATATTGCACAAAGTACATCTTACTTCAGCTGGATTTCCTTCTGCTGACTTAATCCAATCAAACTGCTTTTCCCATAATTTATTAAAACTACATAAACGTTTCTTTGGTTTTGGTGATGTTGCAGAACTCATAGTGGGAAGGGTTAAATTCCCTAAACGTGGAAAATTTTTCAGAAAAATAAATTTACTTAAATTTTGGGTCATTCCACAGCAAACAGATTTCTCAAAAAAGCCAAATTGATCCATGGTTAATTTGCCTAACAGCAACAAAACCTCCTTAAGACTTTTTCATAAATTGTTGATTTTAAACAAGTCTTGATTTGATGGAATGAAACAAGTTGTGCAATCTTATTTTGTGGACACTTAATTTGTTTTGATTTGCAATGGTGTATAGCAGTGTCTGCTTTCTAATTAATGGCTGTCAAATATCAAATAGGTTAAATAATAAATTAGTTGGAAAGGACAAACTGCGTCCTTCCCAACATCATGGAAGGACACAGGACAAATCATTTGAAAGGACTGTCATTCCCAAAGAAGGACAGCTGGCAACCCTATTCCTAAACGTAAATCACTTTGATTTTAAGTCAAATATGAAAACTGAAGCAACAAGAACAATTATAATCATGAATATTTTCATGTATCCTTATAAAACACTGCATGCATCCCTAGGGATACGCATAAAAACCCTTTACTTATAACAATGGACAGGCTACCAAGAAAGATAAAAAAATAATAATCATGCTTACAAAGGCTCCCTCTTCTCCGTCATATCTCCGAATTCGCGTCCCATCGTCCCCGAAAGCACTCCCAGGAACGTCTTGAGACTCAGTCCGGCGCAGCTCTTCCTTCCGCTCCCCCCCGCCCCTGAACCACCCTCCTCCCCGCCAGCCGCGCCCTTGCCCGCCCCACTAGAGCGGGGCGAGGCGGGCGCGGCCGTCTTCGCACCTTTCGACCCCGCCTCCCCTTTTCCCCCGCTGTCAGCGGGCGAGCCGCTTAAACTGTCCCTGTCGGCGGATTCGCGGCGCTGGTGCTTGTTGGACGATCCTGAGGAAGAGAAATGGAAGAGGTGAAATTTCTAGGGAAATAAAAAAGAATTGGATGGCGTGTTGGGCAATAAATTGCCGGCATTGTATGCGCTTCAAGTGAAAAGCTTTATTGTGCCTGTCGGTATACGGAAGAGGAACATCAGATTACAACGTTTTCCTTAAATTAATTTCGTGTTGTTTTTTAAAAATTTAACTAAATGCTTCCGAGTGTTAAGTAGAGCTGTATTTTAAGGCTATTGGCAAATTGTAGTACCCGTTGATAAATTAAAATGAGAAGGCGAACGGGTCCTTAGCAGTAAAAATGTGGTTTACCCAACCGTTTATAGTTGCATGATTTATTTAGGAAATGCTGGCGAATCAAAAGTAATTTTCTTGTTGGTAAGCGTAATCGTAAGTCCTCAGGAAGTGGCAGGCGAGGAAAATATTGTTCATTTGAATCAAACGCCAGATAAGGTCGGAAAATGATGTGTAAATCGACACAACAAAATTAATTGAAGAAAAATTAAGACAAGATGGAGTGGTTAAAGGTTCGGGTTTCAAATCACAGCGGGCGGAATCCTTTAATAGGACTAAATCCGGGTCTTATTTATGACTGTTGCGAGGGGGAACCACGAATGAACTACAAGCAACGGCACACCGTAATCTATGACGGAATTCATTTACTTCTCTTACCGGTAATGCCCATCGGCGCTTTTTCTGGGAATGTTATCGAGAGGAACCTCGATTAAACGGAACGACTTACAGCCTCGTTTGGATCGTTATGGCTCTCGAGAACAGTCACCGTGTCCTTTTTGCGTTTGACACACATCCGCGGCACGCACACGCACCAAAGAAAAGCCATGGGGGGGGATTGCTGGGCTCACACAGAGGAGTTGAATGTGTCTCATTGTGTTTTTTTTTTATTATTTGGGACGGACCAACGGTATTGTTGTACGACGCCCAGTGACGCGTGAAAACGGAATTCATTGTTAACCGATTTCTGGAACAAGAGAGGGATGGAAAATTCTTTGGTGTCATGATTAATTCAATTTAATTTTTTTCTCAAATTAGGACACTTTTCCATTAAACGTGATATTTTATTGGGTGTATTTAAAAAACAGAATATGCCTGTTTGTTCATCCGTGTTCCTATACAAGCAATTAAAAAATATGCATTCTGTGTCAGTAAGAAAGAATTCCACTGAAGATCTCGACCTTGACACTGCACAACTTCGATTAATTTGGGAAAGATAATATAAATTAAATTTAGAGGCGGACTTATAAGATTTCTGACAATCAGAACTGTTTTTCATAAAAATATGCTTCCTCTATTAGGTTAAGCGATGGGCAACATATTTCTATATTCACTAGACTTATTTCTTATCGTAAAAGAAAGAGAATCGCTATTAAATATGACGAGGATAATTTTCATAATTAAGACCATTTGCATGCGCTTTATGTAAAATTGAATTATTCTACAGTTGAAGACCTGGTTCAACCACAGCTCACCACAAGACGGAGGAGCAAGTGAAACTATAAACAATTTTTTAAATTAGAACTAGCTAAAATCAAGGTGAAATCCCAGTTAACGCAGGAATATCTAAAAAACAATTTTCTAATGGATAGGCCATCGAAAAATGACCCAGGTTTTAATTAACTACGGCATATTTCCATAAATATACAGATTCGACGGGTGTACCAACCAAGACCCATCAATTACATTACATCTTCATCCTTCGCTCAAAACCGTACTGGTTTGACTACGGTAACAAAAATGTTTAAGCGGCAAAACCCGAACCCTTAACTTAAAAAATATTCTTTCTCGATTTAAACGAGATACATTACCTGGTAATTGCTCGCGAGTAAATTGCAATAATATCCTCATCATCCCTCTAACCTGCTCCTGCTTTGTATTAATTACTTGCTTCGGTGACTGACTGTCCGCCTTTCTTTCTTTCTCACTCTCTCTCGAAAGAATTGAATCCGAGGAGAACAAAAACGAAGAGAGAGACAAAGAGGAGGTTTTCGCCTTCCGGCGACAGCCACAGATTCATAACCGACGATCAACCTTGCCTCCTGCGATTCGCAACTGCTTCCCCTCCGGCATGAATGGTCCAAACGTGAGAGAAAGGCCGCGCGTAAAAGCGTAGGAGTAATCCTCTTCAATCAAGAGAGCCTGCCTCCCTCTCTCTCTTTATCTCCATATGGTGGCCTAATATCTCGAAAATATGACGCTTCACATTCTTTTGGAGAGGGAAGGAGGGTCCCAGCAGGTGGGGAGGTGTGGGATGGGAAAGGATGGAAGAAGGCGTTAGTTCGGTTCTACGCCGCTAGGAGGACAATTTTTTTTAGTTTTTGCTTCGGAGGACGCAATTCCTTTACGTTTCCATTTTCACGCCAAAGGAGGTCATTGCTCTTCTCCCACGATACTTGTTCTAAAAAAATTAACTATATTTTAAGGGGATGACTATGAATGGAGTTCTTCAAATCATTCGAGGAAGAATAACAAAGCAAGTGGAAGCGCTTTTGACCATCTCTAAGAATACGACAACAAACATTTTTTCGCAAATATGAAAAGGCCATAGATTTTTTTAAACGATTAAGTTATCATTTCAATTATAATTATGGATGCAATACGCACAGCTTCAAGATTTTTTTCTGAAAAGTTATGTTACAAGCAAATGAAAACATCCAAATTTTAAAAACAAGCAATGAATGCCTTATTAAACTGAGATTAAACAATTTTATACAGCTGATCTAAATCATTATGAAATCTTACCACAAGAATATTATTTTTCGTGGCGTCCTGCAACTTATTTATTGGTTCAGTTTTGATTTTTCAATAAAATACGTGTTTAGTAAACGAAAAAATCCATTAATAATTTGAGATTTATCAAGACCTATAATTTTCAAAACTGCAACTTCCCTGCCTTCGTTAGACCTTCGAGGTGTACTGAATGTATGGATTATTCTTTGCATTCGAAATAAAATCTTCGCTAATAGGAGAGGCTATCTACCACGCTTGCTCATAAAGGCTATAGAGATAGAAAAACCTCTGGAAAATCACATCCAATAGGAGAGGCTATCTATCACGCTTGCTCATAAAGGTTATAGAGATAGAAAAACCCTTGGAAAATCACATCCACAAATTTTATGCAAAGGTAAGAGTGAAACTCAACTTCAGATGGACAACAGATTGACTTAAAAACCAAAAATCTCAAGGAAATGTTTACCTTAATTAGTCCCAATCACCCAACGGCAATTTTAATTACCACTTGAACTCTACCAATACCGTGCGTAAACAGAAGAGCATTATATATTCTTAAACTCAGAATCTTCTCGTTAGTTCCTCCGTGTACGAACCGAATGGGGGAATACCAACCGATTGTATTTAACACTGTCACGATCTCTCGATCATATCTGCTTTTAATGAAAGTGTTCACGAATATGATCTCCACGCAAACAAATACATCGAATGAGGACGGTGCATTGCAGATGTCAGGTGAGCATAGGGCAATGACTGCATCGAATGGGAAAGAATATTACAGGGGAAAACTAAATCTTTCGTTCAACCGATGACTAAGATAGCTCCGGCAATAACAAAAACGTTTTTAGACTACAAAGCGGCCATTCACAGTGGATATTCGCCGTTTCTAAAATAAGTCGGAGCTATCTTGACAATTAAATAGTTTTATTCCAACCATTAAGTTCACTTTTGGATTTTTTTAGTTTTTCCGAAAAAGTATGGAAGGAAAAACTAAAAATGTCAATCTTTACACTATGTTAAGCAAATCCACTCTCATAATTTAGTGTGTGATAGTTGTCGCTCAGCGTTTCTCACAACTGTGCAATGTTTACTGTTAAGAAGTCACACGAAGTTGAGAGAAATCACACTTCCTACGCAGCATAGCAGCATTTTATAGCATTTTTAGGTGTCGCGAGTCATTTTCTGTAAAAGAAAATTCCTCCTAAAAATAAAACTACAAGATATACTTGATTCTTTTCGTAATTAAACTTTAAATGAAAGTATGAATAATGAGGTCAGGCTCAACCCTGTGGAATTTACTCATACATGAAAAAAATAACTTAGTTACTTCCACAAATTGAATTTTAAACGACCGGTTTCACTACGATCGTAGCATCATCAGGTGATAAAATATACAAAAATCGTTCCATATATATAGGGTAAACTAAGGGGGGAGAAGGAGACAGGAGGGGTTACAAAGAAAACGAATGGAAGGTAATTGAATAAACGGTTAGGAAAAGGAAGGGGTTGGAAAAGAAGGCGAAAGCCGATGTAGACCGCTCCGCAATCATCACAAGCAAGTTGAATACCTTTTCCACAATCATTCTCCTCTATTCAGCTTACCGAATATTTTGTAAATACTTTTTATCAACATTATTGTCTTTGGCCCTTTTACCAAGTTTTTGTAACTTTTTGTAACATTTTGCTACTATGTTGCACAGGGTTGAGCCTGACCTCACTATTGATATTTGTAATGCTAGTTTAGCAGTTAAGGCCAAGATGTATTTAATTTGCTCCATTTAGTTCAAGTTTGCGTCGTTAAACATTTTCTTCTTTAGTAAGTGTTTAAGACTTGGTGTTTTCCCGAAGTTTGTATGCATCAAGAGTAATTCTTCTTCATCAGCTGCTTTGCAGGCCATCAAGACGGCTGAGATTTATTGGTTGAAGTTTGAACTTATATCTTGGTATTCCAAGAGGTCTTCTCATTCCCATTACTTGTGCCTCCTCCATTCTGAATTGTACCACGCTCTTCATTGGCTGGAATGGACAACCTTTGATGATTGTGTCAGACAACGTGCAAGTGAGGTTGGTTTCGCCAAGCTCTCTACCCTTAGGAAAAACTGGCTGCTCTTTCCTCAGTGCAGTGTAGTGATTCTAGTCCTTATAAACTCAGTGACCACAAGTTCCACCCTAGAGTGACTAACCCATCTAATTGTGTTTTACCCCCTTCTGTTTTTGACGTGTTAAACTTAGGCCTGAAATTCGCCGCTAGCCTCCCTTTATCTACACGTGTGTTGAAGAATTTAGTCGTCGATTATGATTGATTTGGCCCTACAAAAAGAATCTCCTTCGTTAAAGCACGTTTTTGCTTGTAATATTTCTTCCTTCCCCAATGTTCCTCAACCTAGACCACTTTCCCGCTCTCACTCTCCCGCCTTACTTTCTATTGTTAAAAGTTCATTACAAACAAGAATTTGATTGTCCAAAAGGCTGATAAAGGCAATGGCATGGTGGTGATGGGCCGAGACATTTATTTGGAGAAATGTTATGATTTCATTCGTAATAACAACATTTCTGTTTTGAAAAAATACCCTACCTCGATTTATCAATCTGTGATCCAAAAAACTATTTCTTCGATTTTTCTTCTTCTCACTCCTAAAGACAAACACAACTTATTAGTGATGAACCCCCTTCTCCTAGACTTTATGATTTACCGAAACTTCACAAAAGGGATTGCCCTATTAGGCCTGTCTCCAGTACCTCTGCGCCTGCCCATAAACTTGCCTTCAAGCTCAATACACTTCTTCGTGATTATTCTCATTTTAGTCCCAAATTTGGCATTAAAAATTCCATCGAGTTGTCGTACAACTTAAAAGGAAAAATTTTCCCCAACAATTCAAAATTTGTCTCTTTTGATGTTTGTAATCTTTTTACTTCTGTTCCCGTGAAAGAAGCCGTAGATTGTGTTGTAGATTTGCTTTCCAAAGCAGGTGTCAATCAAATTTTGACAACTGACTTTTATAAATTACTTGAAGCGTATTCTGAGCAAAACTATTTTCTTTTTGACAATAATTTTTATAAACAAACGGATGGTCTCGCGATGGGGTCCCCTCTTCTTGCCGACATCTTTCTCAACAATTTAGAAGGGTGCCGGTGGTGTAGTGGTAAGGACGCTGGCTGCTACTCGCCTGATGCTTGAAAAAGTCATCGAGTACGAATCCTGCGCAAGTAGGATTTTTCCAAGGTCACCCGGCCCCCTGTTTATGTGGTTTGAAGAGACCGCGCAAATTCAGCTGTTCCGTCCTTCGGAAGGGACGTTAAGCCGTTGGCCCCCCTGGTGCTCTTCGTAAGAGCAGGCAAATGCCGGCACCGGGTTTCCCTCCTCCCTCCCCAGTTATTCATTGCACTCCACTGAGATACCCATTTGTGCTGTAAGAGAGGCGAATTGGCTGGGCAATCAAACAAACAATTTAGAAGTTAACCTTTTTAATTCTGGCCATCCTTGATTAACTTATTCCGAATTTTGGGGTAGGTATGCGGATGACATTTGGTGTGTCTGGAGTGGTACAGATGACCAACTTTCTGAATTTTTAACCCTTTTAAATTCCCTCCACCCTTCCATTTCTTTTACGGTCGAATCTGAAACCAATGGTTTGCTTAACTTTTTAGATCTCACTTTGTCTCTGCTGAACAACACACCTACCTTTGCTATTTTCCATAAACCCACTTACACAGGTCAGCTCATTCCCAATCACTCTTCTCATCATTTTTCTCACAAACACACTTCTTTTCATTCTATGCTTCACTGCCTTCTTAGTATACCCCTTTCTAAACCCAATTTCCTAGAACTTGACACCATTAAACAGATCGCTATCAATAATGGCTACAAAACTGGTTTAATTTTTAAAATTATCTCTAAAAAATGTTTACTTATTGCCTCCCAAAAATCGTTTCTTTTCCGCCTAATCTCACCTCCAAACCTCTTAGTTGGCGCAGACTCCCATTTTTAGGAAACATTTCTTATAAATTGTCCAACCGTTTTCCTAAACTTAAACTTAAACCTGCTTTCTACTTCTCAGTTACTTTTTCCAAATAATTCCTTAATGCTAAAGACCCGATACAGCTGTCATTAAGAAGTGGTGTATATAAACTTGCTTGTGATGATTGCGGAGCGGTCTACATAGGCCAAACGGGGAGGAGTTTTGACAAGAGGATTAAGGAGCATAAGCGATACTTCCGTTTAAATAATTTGAATTCTCAATTTGCGAAACATATGTTAAACCTCAAATATCATAGTTCCTTCAACCCTAAATTCCTCCACTTTGAAATTTAGGTCGAAAATTGGATGCTCTTGAACAACTAGAGATAATTATTTGTGAAGACTCGCTTCTCTTAAATGAATACCTTTTCCACAATCATTCTCCTCTATTTAGCTTACCGAATATTTTGTAAATACTTTGTACCAACATTGGTGTCTTTGGCCCTTTTACAAAGTTTTTTTAAACATTTTGCTACTAAGTTGCTTTCGCCTTCTTTTCCAACTCCTTCCTTTTCCTGACCGTTTATTCAATTACCTTCCATTCGTTTTCTTTGTAACCCCTCCTGTCTCCCTCCCCCCCCCCCTTATTTTGCCCTATATATATATGGAACGATTTTTATATTTTATCACCTGATGATGCTACGATCGTAGTGAAACCGGTCGTTTAAAATTAAATTTGTGGAAGTAACTAAGTTTTTTTTCATGGGGTTTAAATGAAAGCTTTTCCTTATAACCGTTATAGGGGTTTTCACACAATATATACAATTTTTGTTTCTTTACATTTTGTTTTGTAACTGCAAGCTACGACCAAGTGATCTGTTCTAAACGTGATATTTTTCATCAGCGGTATCCCACAGTAAATTCCTCACACAAAATTTCATACAAATATTCCCACTGGAAAAATTCAGACAAGTTGTTTTGTAAACGCACTCCGAAAACTTGTGCACTGTCAGAGATACCGATACGAAAGAGGAGGATCTTTTTCTCTTTAGAAACGCGACCAAATAAATATAAGATTTGCAGAGGTAGTGACCGAAGAAAGCTGAAACGGTTATGGAAACTGTTTCTCGTATTTTAAAAAGCGCCATTTGCGTCAGAAAGTAGTTACAGTAAAACTTCGTTGTAAAATATCGTTTAACACAAAATCCTCCTTATTAAGAAGCGAACCACTGTCCCAGCGAAAACCTCAGTATATTTTTCTTATTATAACGATCTTGTTATTACAAATCACAAAAATTTAAGTCCCTTGAAGTTCGTATAAACGAGGTTACACTGTATAAAGTTTTGTAGTTTTGTAAAATTTAAAATGCGCCACTTGGGTTCACATTTTGATTTTATTTTTCCTTTATATGTAAAAGATAAACAAATCATGTATATTTTTAAAAATAATTCACTGCTCCGTGGCCTGAAGCCAACCATTCCGAATCGCACAAAACGCGGAAGCTAATTGTAAATTCCGAAAAATTACGTCGACCCACTTTTATCGCTACCCTTTGGCGTAATGCACTCTTGAAGAGCGGGCGATTCATTCTATTCTCCAAAGGACGGGTTCAACCGTGAAACGAGGGTGAAACGGATGCTGGGCTCGGAATTTTCAAAGGTTAGCGCAACCAAGTAAAGAGACATCCGTTTTTCCTCGCTGGTTGCACAGGAAACGTTCTTGACGACGCCGATGCAAATCGAGCCTATTTTTATCTCATACGGTGCATTAAATCATAGGTTAAGATTTATGATAGATTTATAAGTTCAGGAAGGACTCTAGGCTGGGGCGACCACCCCGCGCCCTTCGCTTCGCCATCACGACAATAAAAGTT
Source organism: Tanypteryx hageni (assembly GCA_028673005.1). Lineage (NCBI taxonomy): Eukaryota > Metazoa > Arthropoda > Insecta > Odonata > Petaluridae > Tanypteryx > Tanypteryx hageni. Next base: position 112,623,478 of record CM054114.1, on the reverse strand, counting down.
ACAAGTTTTATTTGGTGGGTAATGATAAGACAAGGAAGGAACAGGCAGATATTATCCGGTCCTCGAATCTCTCAAGCGACAGAGCCAAACACGTTTATAAAGTTCACAAGAGAATTATCGAGCTCATCTTATGGCTAAAAACAAATTCAAGAAAAAGCACTTAATTATGTAGCAAAAATTGAAAAAATAAGTACGAGCATTCTATATGCCGTGTTAATAAGCTAAGAGTTGCCAAGAATAAGCGTTTAGGTATCAAAAACCGAAAAAAATAAGTACCCATCTGAGGTATCTTCAATAGCCGTAACAAGGCTCCAATGGCCAAAACCTCGCTATGGCTATACCTATACCTACACTTTTTTCAGTTTTTGATACCTAAACACTTACTCATGGCAGCTCTCAGTTTATTAACCCGGTATAAAAAACTCGCGTAGGAACAGGATGCGACGCATCGCAACATCATCATCGTAGGTAGTCTGTCCGTAGACAAGTCCGTGATTATTCATGGTTAAACCTGGTTCTCCATAAACTCCGATTTTCTGCTGTCCTCTTCATATCTTGATAACTCTCTTTCCCTTTCAAATCGTCTGTCAGCTGAAACCTTTTCCTACCTCTTTCCCTTTTTCCATCTAGTTTTCATTCTAACACGTCTTTAGTCATACTCTCTCTCTCCTCAGGTAATGTCCAACCCAGATTGCCTTCCTCTTTCTAATAGTCAGTATAATCATTCGCTTCTCTCCTACTCTTCGTAGCACTTCATCGTTTTTCATCCTATCTGTCCATTTTATCTTCAGCATTCTCCTCCAAGTCCACATTTCAACATATATGCCACAAAATCCCGCCACATGCACTTAAAATAACATATTTATGAGAAAAGGAACATAAATTTATACAGTCAATTCGCTACGATTTATTATTGGTAAAAATAAGGTGTGGATATGGGAAACTTATGCGGATTTATTGCTTAATTTTGTCTTATTTTTTACGACGGTTAAGTAGATCAAATTCACATTTTGCTGCTAAGTAGCCGTCCTCAGCGGTAATGCTCCGGTCGTTTCCTCGCTCAGAACTAACGAGGGCAGCTACTTTGCAGCTAAATTGCGCATCTAGTTCACACAATCGTTTTATTGCCGCGGGACTTGTGGTGGTCATAAATTAGATCCAACACATAAGGTGAACTCATCATTCATCTGAAAAAATCGCTTATGTATTCGGTTTGTCCGTCCGTCCGTCCAGTTTGGGCAATATCTCTGGATTCCTGCAACTTGGTGAAGCCAATTTTCAGGATAGGAGGGTCTAAATGAGCGCTAAAGATGGTACGAATTTGCTGGATCTAGGACAGGGATGGCAAATACGTGGCACGCATGCGATTTTACTTGGCACGCGTAAGCTTGTATTTTCTGTATAAAATATGAAGTTTCTTAAAGAATGAGTCAACTTGTGGCACGCGAAAAAAATTCTGATGACTCACATTACTTTCTTAGCACGCGACACAAAAATCATTTGCCATCCCTGATCTAGGATCAGCAGCTGCGGAGTAATCGGTGTCCTTTTCCGATCCCTTTGTTTTATTTCTACCTCCATAAGAAAAGCATGATATCGGCGCGGTTGCATTGTAAAAATTAGTTAAAAATTAAAATAGAAGCTCGGGACATGGACATTTCTATAGCTTAAAGACTGAGGTTTATATTTTTGAAAAGAGAATTCAAATCCGTGTCGAATGAGAGCGAACAATTGTTTTTAATCCAAAAAAGGGGGAAAATTTTCCTGTTTTTAGGCTGGTTTCCAAAGGAAACAGCCTTACTAAACGGTCCTGTCTGTGTGTATGTATGTACGTATGTATGTGTGTACCTTACTAACAACTTTTGCATCAATGGACCGCTCTTCATGAAACTTGGTATGAAACTCGTGCTGTCAGGGTCCATCTCTGGGCTATATTTTATTTGGCGAAGATTAAAGTCCCGGGTTCGATTCCAGGAACGTTTTCCCAATTTGTTTTACATAGGAAGTCTCAAATCTATCGTGCAGAGATGTTTCTTTAACATTTTAAAATATCTTAAAATTGTGATATCAGAGAGAAGTTGGTAATGTTCTAAGGGGAAAAGAATGTAGATTCTAATTCTTATCGCAAAATTTTGATAATGAACAAATGGATTATTATGCGTTCTTTGCACGAAGTGAACGCATATATTCGTATGTAGGGGAGGTCGTTTCCGTCCGTCCGTCCGTCGGCATGTTAAAACTCGGGAACCGCTGGACGTACTTTGATGACATTTGGTATTGTTTTGATAAAATTGGTCGATCGATTCCAATTTTGGTTAAAATCGGACAATAATTACGACTACTTTACATAAAGACCTACATGTATTTTACAACGTACCTCGCTAGCTTCTTGTTAAATACTCATCTGAACGAAAAATATTGAGAACATAATGAAATCTCAAAGAACGTATTTGGAAACTCGGTGTACTCCGACATGGAGTAAAACTTTCCAATCTTGTTTTCTTTTCCACTCGACTACCCTTAAGCAATGGGCAGTTGATCCATACATATTAGCGTATAAACAGTAACATAGTAACATTTATTAAATTCGTTTATTAAAAAAATACATGCAAAATATGTCAGAAAGAGATTTTGGTATTGCTTTTAGTATTTTAAACCTGATAATGCTCTATTAATTTGTTTTCCAATTTTTCTCTATCGTTAATAAACTATGAATTACAAATGGTATTTATGGCATGAGAATTCCTTGGAATGACTAGCACATACTGAAACATTTCCTGTCAATATAAGTAATCAATCTGGGAGGTCTACTTTGGGAAACCAGCCTGCATTATTCCTGGTTTGGACTTCTTGTTAACAATAGAAAATATAAACTCCCATGGCAAGGAGTCCACTGCTTTTAAATGGGAAACATTTTGTTAGGTAGCATTGATATAATAATGCTTTTAACGGGAATTTATGGACATTATTATGAAGCCGTCAATATCAACCAAAGATGTATTCTTATGATGACGCCGCAATCATAAAATGTAATTTGCTCCGCAATTCTTCCCTCACTTGTTAGTTTTTGAGCGTTCACTTCGAAGTTTAGCGGGCAATGAAAAAACTATCAACCTTTCGGTTTGTTTTTCCCGAATCAATTAAAATTAGATTGAATAGTTTATGCACCAGAAGGGCAATTATGGGAAACATACAGGGGAAACGATATGGTCGGATAACGTAAGAAAGGAGGAAATATTAAGAAGAACCACGCGAAGCATACTTAATAAGGACGGAAAAGAAAAGGGCTAAATGCACAGGGCATTTTTCCAGGGACAATTGAAGGAAAACCTGAAATCAGAAGAGGAAAATGGCGGAAAAGTATTGTCATTACACTTATTACACGACCTGAAAAGGAAAGTAAGTTGCCAAGAGATAAGGAAAGTTTCGGAGGAAAGAACGACGGGAAGAACTCGGTTCAGCCTATAATCACGGAGCTGACTGCGCGCAGATTACTAATGGTCATGATGATGACAGGAGAAATCTTCAGAAGAGCCGATGAAACTTCTAGAAATCAAAATATAGGTACACATAAATAGCGCAGATTGATTGGCTTCCGACTCGGGACGAATTTTCACGCGAAAATCTCTTTCGAAGCAATTGGAAATCCGTCTTAAAATCGAAATATTCTCCGAAAAATCTTAGAAAAACTAGGATGCGCGCGCTTTCACAGATGACCTCGATGATTAGTGACAAAGCATAAGTTTCTAAGAACACCAATAATAGCGCGCTCATGGAACGAAAGCGCGAAGAAATCGAAAGAAGGAGATGGCTCGTCGGAAGAAAAGTTGGCGCCGCCACGCCCATTATCAACGGCGCCCGGTCATTCGCACCACCCTCCGTACACAACCAGAGCTGCTTCCGCCGCATCTAATAGCAACGAGCGATCCAAAAAATTAGCGCTTGGTCATCTGCCATTTATTTCAAGCCGGTTTCGCTCTTTCATTATTTCGGCGTCTTCTTCAACGAGGGAAGAAGATCCGTCGTAACTATAGGGCGACCGGCCGATCTCGAAGCATATCGTGGTCGATCGCGCAGGACTTAACAAAAATCGAGAAATTAAAAAAATACGTCTAACATTATGAACTTACAAAGAGTTTCGAATGTTCGCGCCGACAAAAACAATAACACGATTTTAGCTCATCACTTTTTATGTAATTTTTTTCAAGTAGGTAGCTCATATGATGTTAAAGGTGTATAGGGTATATATTCCGAAAAAAATATCTAGAAATCTCATCTCCGTCGATAATAAAAACAACTCCAACAGCCATAAAACGTCGGGGAAATCCACTTTCGGAACAAAGCAACCGTATGATTAAACGATCGGAGATTCTTTCACCGCTGATGACGGATGCTGAGAAGCCTTTCCACGACTACTGGAGTTAACTTTATTATTATTAATAAGATTCCAGCCATGAGGTGAGATCTTTAATTTATTTTGTAACTATTCTTCGTTGTTTTTTATCCATCGGTTTGAGAGAGTCTCGACCTGTTTTCCTTCCGCCAATTAGTTACCTGACGTGTGTACAATTGGTTAAACTCCTATAAATCCAATCTCAGAAAATGAATTAAATAATAATTAATGGGCTTCAAGTATGTGTAAATCAATGGGAAAATGTATTTCTCTTATAAACGAAAACTCGGGTTTACGGCTCGCTTGATTGTACCCACTCCGTCAAGCAATTTTAAAATTTGAACCTTGTTCGCCTCGCCGTTAACGTAACAGGTTGAGTGGATGGAAGATTCTTTCTCGAGTCATCTTGTGATTAAAGTTAGGAAAAAATTGCTTTGCGACGTGTCGTCATTTTTTCTTATCGTGCTAACGACGTTCATATTAAGATATTTGAAAAAAATTAACTCGTTCTACATTCAAAACTCATCTTTTTTTATTTATGTAAAGGAATTGCGAGTGGTAATTTAAACACGGGAAGACAATTTATAAAATACTAAATGGCTAAGAGATTTCGCTATTAATTTGACGGTACAATGCATAACATCCAAAAAAATGTTTCAACTTAGCCTATATCGACGTTTGCTCCGAGGTATGTCGGTAAAAAATATCCCAATTTCTCTCGTCAACTTGAATATATGTCGAATTTTTCTTGTACGGTTCACTCTTTTTAAAAGATTTTAGTTTTTTACAGTATATAAAATAATTGTTTTCATAGACTCAGTTGATAATATTTATTTTCAACAGCTAAATATATATAATCTCTCACGATTGATGCATCGCTTAGATATGCCTAAAGCAAGAGTTTCATTTCACCCAAGATTAATTGAAAAACGAGTTCACAGATTTGTATTATTGACAAAAGCATACCTCTGTTCCTTTAGATCTAATTAAATACGTTAGAAAATCTATAACTCTAATTTTAGATAACACGAAGAAAACATTTTACATTTTACTAGGGGAAAAACTGAGCGTCATGCAGACGTAAGCGCAGACCTTGCTCACTTGAAGTTGCCTTTTTTATGTTTAATGAAATAGATCAGGCCGACCGCGAGTTTAGCAAATTTACCAGATTACGTAAATGGTGAATGCTCACAATGGAGCACTTAAAACCACTTGCGTGGGAAATTTACGGTAAAGCAATCAGACACACCGTAGTATTCAAGAAGCCGAGATCGAACAAGAGATGCTCTACTTTGAAGGAACTTCTGCTTCGATCGTACCATACGTGATTTTTCTGAAACGTTGCATGTATCTCAGTAGCGGTTTACGATGAATATTCCATGGATAATAAATATGATTCCATTGGATGTGTTTTGAGAGGAGGCAAATTTTTGTGACCGAAGGATAATAATACGAGTCAATTTTTCTGATATAGCCATTTCCGCTTAGTGAAATAAATCGCAATTGGAAATTAACCAGAAACTAGCTAACTAACTAACTAACGGAAAGCAAAGATTCGATGGCTGTATTTCATTTACCGTATATACTCAATGGAATTGATCCGAGTCTGCCTAATCCTCTATAACAGTGGTGCACAACTGACATGTGCCAAAATTGATCTTGATTGGACCTAAGCAAGCCGCATTATGAAGGTTTTGTCCATCATAAAAATTTAAGTTCACTATTATGGATTTATTAATTACTATAACAAATTTTACCTGCAATTTTTATGACAAAAATGAAGTGACAAACAAACGTTATTTACTTAATGGGAGATGCTCCGTCATTTTTCTTGCCACTCCACTTATATTCGGCGTAATGCTCTTATTCACTGTTCTGAGAATGTCTCTTAAATTCTGATGTCACTGTTGAACGCAATGGAGCTTTGCTTAATTTCATAAGAGAGAATATATGTTCACACTCATACGTACTCCCAAATAATGATGCAATATTCAGTCTCTCTTTCCTGAGTAACATGAATTTGGGATTTCGTGAGATGTTTGTAGACAACAATTGGTAAAGGGGTGCCGGGGGTGTAGTGGTTAGGACGCTGGCTGCTACTCGCCTGCTTCTTGAAAGGGCAGCGGATACGAATCCTGCGAAAGTAGGATTTTTTCTAAGGTCGCTCGGCTCCCCTTTTGTGTGGTTTGAGGAGACCGCGCAAAGTCAGCGTTCCGTCCTTCGGAAGGGGCGTTGAGCCGTTGGGAGTTAAGCCGTTAAGAGTAGGCTAATGCCGGCACCGGGTTTCCCTCATCCCTTGTGATCGTGTTCGGTGTGGAAGGAGTTGCGGCTATAATAATCGAAGAGGTCGATTAGCCAAAAAATACACACACACCAATTGGGGAGGATTCTCGGTGTTTATTTTTACTTTAACATATTTAAGTTGGTAGAGTACGGCAAATCTATTAATTCAAGTTGAATACTATGAACTTATTTTTCAGCTCTAACGGAAAAGGGATCAATAAACAACTCAAACGTAAGAGTAGAAGTGTGTAGCGAACCCATATCACGAATCAGCTGAGTTACTCCCTGCTTCGATCGGGCCGCACAAAATGTGCCGGCGGGCCGCATTTGCCCTTTGAACCGTATGTTGTGCACTTCTGCTCTATAACATAGGCATTTTCCTGTGGCGATAGGCAAGACATTTTTTATTATTTTATTTTCATCCTATTTAAACCAAAAAAGTAATTCTTGTAAGAGATAATTGAAGATGGTTGGATTGGAAAAGGCAATTTAAACGAAACAAAAAAATATTCTAACGGCCATCTCGGCACGAGCTTTGTTCTTTCACGTTTGATCAGCCTTGGCATTATTAGACTGAAAATTAATAGTTCGAAAACAACCGTGGCAAAATACAATCCTGAGTATTCACCCATTTAAAGTTGCACAAAAATAAAACAACATTCAATCACACTAATGATATAATTAGCATTCATTGAACAATAGAAAAGTGTAAGCTACGGCGAATAAATTAATTCTTATTATATCATTAATATTTTACCAGATACCCAGAGATGTTAGAGAATAACTATTAACACGTCGTGGCATATTTCCTCATTCGCACTTTTACTTACTGATTCAGATTGGTTCAAAAACCTAAGAAATTTCGACTGACATGAGCAAAACTAATTTTTATAGTTTTATTCGTTATCGATAGTAAATATTAATTACATAACATCAAAATTGCATCGGGCACAGTTATCGAAGTCCCAGCCAAAAAGTAAAACTTTAAAAAATCTGATATTATTTAGAAGCATCAAACGCCTTAATGCAGGAAAGCAAACCCTTTCCTAAAACTGTAAATAAATAGATAATTTTTAAAGACTAAATAGGCGTTGTTTTAGGCGAAATTCCAACTTTTCCATTGTTGCGTCGCCACGGGTTAGCGTTATAACAGATACTCAAAGTCACTTTTCCTTCCGTCTTTCCATATGCCGCCGCTGTTTCGACAATGGGACGATTCCAGGAATGAAAAGCTTCTGATAGTCGAAATCTACCTAAGCCAAGATGGAATTTAATGACTCGTAAAAACGATACAACACGGTGGAGACGAGCCCTGGATGCCGTTTCGCACTTATTTTTAAGGGTCCATTGTATTCACAAGCGAAGCAACAAACGGATCTTGTGTAAAGTATTGACTTAGGTCGTGCTCTCCCCCTGCCTTAGATTGGCCTTTATGCCTCGCAACAGGAATGAAACGTCTTTAGAAAAGGATTTCTCGGAACGCGAGAACGAATTCTTGCATCAAAACGCGTTTTACTTAAAAAAAAAGGAGAACACGTTGCAGAGTTTGAGCTGATAAGATTAAAAAAAAAATTCTATAGCAGGAACCGTTCCCTGGAGAAGACAGAGAAAATTTGACCATTATCTACTCCATGCACACATTAATGGTAAAACATGGTGGTCGTATAGATAGAGCGAAATCCCGTTATAACGCGGTTCGTTATACCGCACGCCCGGAAATAGCGCCGGTCAAATCGGGTATCCCGAAAAGAGTGCGATGTAGATATCTCTAAGTTAAGAAAATTTTGGAACACATTGAGGAAGCAATGGTGCGTTTTCAGCAAATATATGATCGATAACACATTTTTTTGCATTTTTTCAACATCAAGGCTTAGGTGCCAAAGTCAGGCAAAATAAGTGGCTCAGCGCGCATGAGTTAAACTGCGAATCTAAGCAAGAATTTGTGTAAAATACCATAAAATTTATTATTAAAAACGTAGAAGTGAAATTCTGTCCTTTTTTCAAACGTGTATGTTTCGTATAACGTTTTCTTTAAATTGGCGAATTGTCAGAACGTATCTCATTATTATTTGGGCATCATTCGTGTGCCTCAAATGCCTGGATTATAAACGTGTTTCTATTTTGTATTATTATGAAAATGATCTCATAAATATACACGAACTATTCAGATCTAAAAATCGCTTTTCTTCTTTTTCCCGCGTAGAGCCGTCGATTTTCATCCTTTACGGCAAAAAGTGAGGAATTTTTACGTCTTATCTTTGTTTCGCCCGTCGCATATCTCAATAATCTCTTCAAAACATCCTAAACCCGTCTTCTCTTCGAGCCCCCTTTGACCTCATTTTTAGATATCATTCGATCAATAAACTCCGAAAAACTTCCAATTTTCTCTCGTTGCTTTCTTTACTCCTTCAGATTAAACTTCTCTCGTTGGGTTCGGTGCGATCTCATTTTCTTTATTCGTCTTGATATAAAACAATTCTGCTCACATCCACTCGCTGACCTAGGCAACTGTTGCAGATCCGTTATTATATCGTCAATGTCATCTCAAATCTAGCGCATCTCCACGCAACGCAAACTCTACATCGAATAACCACCTTTTTTCTTCTTTAGAGTTGCCTGCCTTCAACCACTCCGCCATCATCAAACATAATTTTATGGCTTAATCCCGTTAAAAACATTTCAATTCCGTAACAATGTTAGCGTGCTGATAAAACGAGTAAAAAAATCGGCACGACGTTAGAGGAACTTATTATATCCTAGTGTAACTTTAACGTAGCATTCAACGCATCAGTTTCATCATTTTAATTTTCTTTGTTTAATTTTTGTCCACTGCCGGAACTTTGAAGTAACGTTAACGAAAATAATTTGAGTTTAACCATTAAATATTTTAGAGAACGATTTGGAAAATGGAAGAATAGTACTATTATCTTTCTTCGGAAAAAATATTTCAACGCCGCCAATGCTGTTTCAGTGCTTCCTCCGAGATCTGGATGAAAATGGAAAAAATTATATTTTAAGAAGGCTCTAATATAAGCACTTTTCGTACCAATATGCATGTTCTGACATCTGAAGGAAATCAATGAAATCTATGATGCGTAGAGATAAACTGTGACGCGTTAAAGCGTCATGCAAGTATTGAGATAGCTGATTAATATTTATTGGCGACGAATTAGTTTTAAGTTTATGTAACAGTATCGATCTTATTTCATCTAAATAAATGTACGCGGATTAAACGTGTTTAGGCACTTGAGAGCATTCAAAATATTTTACAATTTAATTAGCTACTTACACTGATCCATTTTCCATTTACTGCGATGGGATATGAGATGGGAAAATATGTGGTTTGAGTGAACTAGCGAGAGGCAGTTGGTGCTACCAAATCGTGACGTCACATTTTTAGCATACCACTGATTACGGCTGCTTTGTAGCAAAAATTCCCGTTTAACTTTTCCCAACTTTATTATGACTGTTGGGACTACCAAGTTTATCGAATTATTAATTTACTTTACTTAAACTTTTATGTCGAAGTTAACTCGCCCAAAATTAATTTGCGATGGCAAATAATTTCTTATCTGCTGGTTTTTACTGGAATTACATCTCGCATTTGCTCGAGAAAACGCGGCTTTCAGAAGCTCCACGGTTGGAATAGCAAAGATACCATTCCGACGGCAATTGCTGTGATCATTCCGCGCAGTACATGTACAGGGCGTCGGTTCAGTTCTTTAATTCCTGCATCGAGGCGTCTGGACGCGCATAATGAACGCGACGATTGCCGTCGCACGAAACAAATGGCTTTCACGCCTTCGCCTCACGTTCTCCGGAGCGGGTAAGGACACAGCATCACCAGAGACTTTAATTTTGCCGAGGGAAATTTATAACCAGGAAAATCGGAGGAAATATTTGAATTTTAGATTCAATTTCCTGAAACACGTTCTTCCACGCGATTGAAGGGCACGATTATCACGATGAACCTCGTTCCAGTAGGGGATGCGAAACGAGAAACCAAGTCGAACGTCGCGATGCGCGTGCGAAATTTCCCTTTTCCGCCTCCCGAAATTTTCCCTTCGATTCCGCAACACGGATTCTACGATTTTTGTTTTTTTCCTTTTTCTGCGAAAGCGCGAGGCAAAAAAACTTCGATCGTTCATTTGTCATCCGAAAGAATCCACCTTTTTTCGCTCAATCGTTTACGCGGAGATCTGGGAAAGCTGAAATTAAACTATTGTATCCTTTAGCGCCTTTCTTTGGAAAGAAAAACCTGGCAATTGAATTATTCAGGAAATGATTCTCGTCTTTAAAAGTAGGTTATCTTTTTACCCTTTGGAAATCCCTAATCTAAATTAAGATTTTAAATTGCTTTTTTGAGTCACGCCCTGTGGCCGCGTAGCATCTCAACAGCAGATCAAAACTTTTTTTATCATCTGTTGCTTGAGATGATAACTCGAGCGGTTGAATAATGCAAATCACGTTGGTCCCCCGTTTCATACGACTGCCATGCTCTCCACCGAACCCTGCTCCGACGACTTTGAAAGCACGTGTATATAGTATTTCGACTTCGTTTCATGAAAACCGGATTTCTAATCCTACCTACATCTGTTCTTTAGTCTTCGTGTAATTTCCTACATTTCCCCTTGGTATCCCACGAATTTACATTTTTCTATTTTTGTCATGTCTTTAAGTTGTTAGAATAAATGGTTTCCCAACTCTGTACATCTGATCTCGACAATTTTCCCTTGAATTCATTTTATAAACATTTTGAAGTTTTACCATTTAAAAAAATGACCTCCGACAAATAAAAATCTTTTAATTATAGGTGAAATAACTCAATTATGCAAAATTAATACGACCAAAAGCGTAATGACAAGTCGCCAAAACTACCAAAAGAAATATCGAGGGGCGTTTTACGAGTCCTTCTGCGTAAAATTTCCATGCACGTTCTACGGTTGAATATGTTGACACCTACATCCTGAATCTTAAAGTGATTTATTTTAAAACCTGTTTATCCCTTCTCAAAAATAAAATTACATCCATGACCAGGTGTTATTGTCGATACCCCTTCCAATTTAGAGCAATCGGGGGACAAAAAAATGTTGGTCAATGGAATTCAGTCGGAGAATTTCTCACCTCGTTTGAAATTGGTGGATTGGCTAGTGATGATGGTGATCTCACTTTTGCGGACTGCTAAAAAAGCACGAGTCGAATATGTGCAAAACTGTTCGGATCCTTTAACAAGCGACATTTTTTTTTTTTTTTCACTTTTCGTAAGATTTAACGAAAGCACGATTTCTCCTCCTCAAGGGCGAACTTAAATTAGCAAAGACACAATAGGTAAATCAGGATGAACATTTATTTTACGGGTAGGAAAAAAACTATATTTTTACTTTCTCCGTACGTAGTGTACCGGAAAGTATTGTTTTCACGAAAAAAATTGATTTCGAGATTTCAACGGAAATACACGTTTTAGGGATCCCTAGAACACGTTTTGACTATTTTCTTGACGATGCCTGTCTCTCTGTATGCGATAGGAATGTTGTGGGCGCTCTAACCCAAAAACTATTAATTAGACCAACGCGAAATTTTATATTTGACATTTTTGTTAAAGGGGAAGGAATTGACTAGTTTTTGATAAAAATCGGTCAATCGGAATTGGGCGTTTACTCTTGTCCCATCCGTTTTTCTGAAATGTTTGCTTTAATATTTGATGAATGTAAAAACATATAGGAATAAATGTTATAGGAAATTTAATTTTCTACAACGTTTGTTCGAAACATTTTCCCATTAGTTAAGAGATATATTTAAAACTATATTACTTTCTCCATATACGATGTATAGAGAAAGTGTTTTCATGAAAAAAATAGAATTCAAGATTTCAACGGAAATACACGTTTTAAGTTCCTCTGAACACATTTTGACTATTTTCTCGATGTCTGTGGGTGTTTCTGCCTGTGACCGGGATTTTTTGGGTGCAATAACTCAAAAACTATTAATCAGATCAACACGAAATTTTATATTTGACATTTTTATTAAAGAGAAAAGAACTGATTAGTTTTGGTAAAACTCGATCAACCGGAAGTGGATGTTTACTCTTGTCATTTATCCGTTTTTTGAAATATTTGCTTTAATATTTGATAAATGTAAAAAAGCACTGGAATAAAAGTTCGGGAAATTTAATTTTCTACAATGTTTGTTCGAAACATTTTCCCATATATTGCATTGTTTAGGAGATTTTTTTAAACTAAATATTTTAGCTGCCACCTCCACACCACCTACCCTACAGACACACATACCCACAGATATCATCGAGAAAATAGTCAAAACGTGTTCAGGGCACCTTAAAACATGTATTTCCGTTGAGATCTCGAATTCGATTTTTTTCATGAAAAGAATACTTTCTCTATACTTCGTATATGGAGAAAGTAAAAATCAATGGGCCCTTATCCGATCCTGTATATGTTTTCCTAAACTTAATTTTAAAGAAAAACAAATGGTAGCAGTACAGGAATCTACACTCCAAGTTTCATTTCTCTATCGTTTACGGTTTCGTCACAATTTCAATTAACAGTCAAAAAGACAGACGACAAAGTGAAACGATAAGCGTGTTTAAAAAACGCGCTAAAAACGAACAAAATTAAGTTATAAAATATAACTCAAGCATTAAAAGAAATTTATGTTCACAAAATGACAAAAAATAAACGCAAATACAAGAATTCTCGCAAATCACTCAAAAAGCTCCTCGTACCAAAGTCCGAGAACCCACAACCCAGGAAAAAACACGAAAGGTGTGATCAATTTGTCAACAATCAGCGTCATAATGGGGCATAGGCAAGAGTCTTCAACTTCGCACGATACTGACATAATTATGACAGGTTGATAGAGCCCTCAGCCCATTCTATGCCCCAATCAAGGAGGCGCCCGGGACAGCTGTTCCGCTCGACACACGGGAATCGAACTAGTTCACATATTTGCTTAGAAAACGCTTTAAATGGAAATAAATATATACTCATTGAATCACACATTTGAAAATTGAAATAATTGCTTTTTAATCGCTTATATGTCATTATAAAAAAAATAAAATGAAGTTGTGACGCACACGAAAGTAATCAGATTAACAATATTTTAACATAAAAAGTTTGGGAATTTAAGTATCGTAGGATAGTATATTTGCATTGCAAAAACATAATAATGGCAGAATTAATATTTAATAGCAAATACAATTTTTATTCGCTTTTTGTATCGACGGTTATTCCGAAATAATTATTTGAACACTGAATTTACGAAACAAGATGCAAGCCCATTGCACGAGGAGTGTTTTGCCATAAATAGTTGGAATTATTTTTCATCTGCCGACACGAATTCTTAATTAATTAACTGAAAGCGAAAAAAACGTCACTATATATTTAGAGGAATTGCAGCGGAACCATTATGGTTCGAATCTTAAACAAGGGTAAACTAACGCGTAGAAAATTAAAGTTGTAGTAACCGAAAGGATAGAACTACGGAAAGAAACCTTTTCAAGCAATCGAAAATTCGTCTGTAGTCGTGGTGGTGCGACCGTAGTGCAGATTTGGAAAGGATTATGGACGAAAGTAATGATCCAACGAGGCGAAAGACCTTCGGAAAGGCAGAAAGCACTTGAAGGGGGAAGGCGCCTGACAAAAAAACGGAACGAGAAGACGCCGTAGAAGACGATTTCCCGAAAAAGAACGAAAAAAACCTTCCGGATTACGAGAGACGGCGACGTATTCGTTGCGCCGGGCGGCGAATCCAACAACGACAAGCGAAAAGACAAAGGGAGAACTCTCTCCGTCACGCAGTTGTTGTCAGAAGGAGAAAAGCAAAGGCCAATTAAGCAGGTAGGGGCGGAAAATGAGAGAGGAAGGGAGGGTGAGAAGGAGAGAACCACGCGATACGGCGATTCGTCATGTCCCACTGATACAAAGTGCATTAATTCCGCGTTTCAATTATGCATTTTTGGTCCGCCAACTTTCTCCGACCTGAACATTAATTTATGGAAGAAACAAGCGCGAACATTCGGAAAACGAACAAGGCGTCCGCGTGCATGAGCACACCCCTAATGTGCGGTGGACGATTTCCCGCTTTCGCAAAGGGCGGAGAAGACACCGTGCCGCACGTGTGAGTAGTATGCTTTCCTCTCGCTCGTTTATTAGCTTTTCGCTGTCTTATCTGGCCAACGTTTGAACGTCTTTTAATAACACTCTGATGTGTCCCGAGTTACTTTAACGTAAACAGGATGCACTCCGGTCACTGAATGATAAGAAGTCTAAAAAAGTTGCTTATTTTTATGTTATATTTAATAATGGAGACTGAAGAATAAAAACCGTTCCCTGAATCGTATAATTAACCGTTGAAAGCACAACTCTGTGAAGTTGATCCATGATAGAACACATACTAAATATCAACGCGACATTTAATTGTGGTGGAGTTAAGCGATGTTATTTTGTTTTATCTCATCAAAACCTAATGTCAATTTTCCCTAATTGCTATTCACATTCCTAAATTCGGATTCATAGGTAAAACTATATAAATAGTTTGATTAGCATTTATTTAGAGATTCAATTAACAAAAAACTGTAGAATATTTTTTCAAAGCGGAAAACACCAAAAAAATCCCGGATGAATAAAGGAATCTCTATTTTTGTATAATTATTGACCGTACGAAAAATATTATGCTATGGCACAGCGGAAAAATTATAACTTCTATGAAAAAACAGTTTAAACTATGCCAACACATAGTAATCCAATGGCTAAAACGTACGAATCAAACAGATGAATGACTCTTACTCAATTAAAATACTTTTAATGCATGCGACTATGAATGCAGCTTCATGTGAAAATACACCACCACATCTAAATTATTTTCAGCAACATAATCCCATAGATGCCTTTAATCGTTAAACGTGACAAAAAATGAAGACTAGCATTTCTCATACGCTGTTCATCAATTAAAACATTGTTAGAATAAAAGACGACTCGTCCCTTTGAACTTATTTTCTCAAACTTGGAAAATACGATTAGAACTTTCCTCATAACCGTCGAATAACCGTTAGGGATATTCGCTCCAATTACAATTATTGGTTAGTGCCCTACTTCAGTAACGTCCGAAGTCCCCATTGGCTGGAAGATATTTCAATGGACCCCACTACCAAGCGCTGCGTTAGCTTGTTCTTTTTAGAAAGAATCAAATCATCGTCGTTCCTTTTCCGCATCTATTTCTATCATACTATCGTTCGTAAATGTGCTATAATTGGTGCTTCGCAAATTAAAATTAAAAATGTCTCACATATGCAAACAGGGGGGCCCGAGGCACTTTGGTGGTGTTGAAACCGCTCCAGTATCTTTGTTAAGATACTTTTAAAAGAACTGGTTCATTTATTAATGGCTCCGTAAAATCATTTATAATGGAAAGGAAAATGAATTTTATCTAGATTCCCGCTAGTTCCACGGTGTAAATTTGTATCGAACACTTATTCATTTGTAAGTAATGTTTAAATGGCTGATCGGGTTAGCGCCCCCAATACTTGGGTGCCCCGGGCAGTCGTCAGGCTCTCCCGTACCTAAGGCCGGCCGTGTATGGGAATGAAACTAAAATGTACGTACTATTGACTTGCAGCAGTCCGCCATTTGTTCGGTGGCCATGTAGTTGACTATCCTAGATACCCTCAAATATATAGCATCTAAGACCGCTCTTTTATTCCGTAATCGCTTCAAATGGCAGGCTATTTGAGGCGGGCGAAGGATCGCCTGAAGCGTTTAAATCGTCACACCTCCGGCTCTAAATAAGTGTAGTGCCACCTGCCTGAAATCGAGCTGCCATGCGTCAGCAATTTCTTACACTTAAAGAGTGGTTCATATTTTTTAATGGGAGAAAGGGTTACGGAAACAAGGCACTAAAGAATAATCGCGACGGAATGAACTAGCCCTCGTTCTTTCAAACGAAAACTGAAAACGTTATTGAAGTAAGGAAAGGATCCATTTTCCTGCTTATCGCCATTAGGCATAATGCCATCGGGCTGAAATTTTCATAGAATTCCATTAAAAAAAACTTGTTATAAAGAATTAATTTCAATGTGAATTTCCATTTTCACACTAAGACTAGCTGACTGAGCATTTTATGGCACTTAAATCGACATTAGTACAGGCTGTCCCAAACTGAACATACCAAAAACAAAGTTGAATATTTTTTAATTATATGAGATATCGACAACATTCATAATAAAATAGCCATTGGAGGGTCGAAATATTTTAGCTAATAATCAAGCTTATGTTGGTTTTCCAATTACAGAATGGTATCCAACACAATTGTCCACATTCGTCATCATCATGTAGGAGAAATAAAACGCGTATAACAATATTCCGAGGTTATATTATTTTCCGAATGTGTTAAATAAAGCATTACTGCATATCTAATTATTACAATGCAAAATCCGCCAGACTGTAATTCTGACGTTTAAATAACCCTCTTCTTGGGGCAGAAGGGAATCAGATACACCACAACGACAATGGCGCCGGTTAAAAAACTCCAAAGAACAGATGAATGGATAAAAATCCGGTTTCTATCCCCCTTCCTTTCTTTCAACGTTTATTTTAAGGAAAGGACGGCAGAGGGTGGAAGAAAGTAGGAAACGGGTCAGGAGACTGATCCCACTTCATGCCACGCTTAGATTCGGGTAGTGTTAACTATCCTCCGTAAGGGAATATTTTATTGTTACGAGGACAAAGAAGCAGCCGGTAGGTTCCTAAAAGTTTGGATTGGATCGGAGGCGGGCCCCGTGTAACGGTCGCGAGTCGCCGCCGAGATTTACTATCCGAAAGAGAGCTGCTTTGGTCGTTTAACTTCAAATTATTGGGGTAGGATAATTTAAAGGGCCGCTGAAGACTGCGTTAAGGGCTTCGCACCAACAAAAGATGAGAAACGCACTCATAGATATTAATATATTTATATAATATCCACTGATATTCGTCCGTAAAAACGCAGTATGGAATACCTATTTTTGTATATGTGCTTGATTGCGACTTGAGATCATAACAGCGCTAGTTGGATTCTAGGAGCGGTTTTTTTCCATTTTCGGGATCCAACGAGAGGTTTGGGATGCTATTACTTTACACTTAAAAATATCTTACAATCGAGATAGGAATTCGGCAATTAAAAGATGTGAGGTAAAAAGGAGGAAGTTTAATTTTTTTTAGCTAATAAAACTCGAATCTATTCCAAATCATTACAAAAAATAGGTCTTTATCCAACTTCTAAAAGCTTGGACAATGAAAAATTAAAATTGTTTATTTCTTGTACACCGTTATCGCTTTGAAATTCTTCCACCGAATCATCTTTTCTGTTTGCTATCGAAGAACAGGCAATCAATATATGTTTATGTTGTATGCGTTGCGCATACTATCTACAGACAATTTTAAAAGTGGTTCATTAAAATTTGTTTAGCGTGCGTACAATGTGTTACTGGCAATATGATAGTGTAAACAATAAACTATACCCTATTTAAAAAGCCATTTACTCGCTGTCAGATACTTTCGAGTAGCAAAGAATATAGAAAGATTGATGATCGTCCATTCATAAATACATTCATTAGCATTAGAAAAGAAGAGACTTCCTCAACTTATCCGATAGAAATCTCACTTCCATAGCACACGTATGCGGTCACGCTTTCTGCACAGAAAACTTCACGACTTCATGAACGAGCAAAATAATCTAAGAATTCGATTGTAAACACCGCCTGCGGAGAAAGTTTTCTCTCGCCCCGATCGCGGTTGAAAAGGCTTCGCCATCAAGAGAAATACGTTAAAGATTCTGAGCGGCGATGAAATCCAGCACGCTGATGTCTCTACATCAAAATGCGAATGGTGGAAATACCAGTTGTACTTTTATGCCATGTCAATACTTTTAAAATGCCGTATTATTATCGGTCCCGTGGTAAAACTTTGCACGGATGATTGAAATTCTGGTGCGAAACACCATGCAATTACGCGATAAATATTTTGTAAAATTGAGTTGACATATCTTGTATTGCTAAAATGTAACATGACATAACGACATAGTTTTTCATAATTACATGTAATGATTACATTAAATGTCATCAGATACTTCATTACAACATAAGTGCCTCTCCCTTGCTATTGATACTATTGATACTTCTGAGCATTTGATCTGGAAATTTACATGATTCATGTCGTTTTTCTTGAGCGAATATTTTTTATCGGCAATCAAGCTATTTCATCACGAGTCCGTACAGGGTAGGAGCTTTCTGAAGTCACAATCTTACGTAAAAATCAGGACAAATCGTGTAATCAAATTTTATACGTATTGGGTGAATAAACGCCATATTTATTTAATCGTGTATAATTAAATCTGATTTGGCTAAACTCGCGTTAGACGAGAGTTGACTGAGCATGCAAACAAGTTCATTCATACTCTTTAAGATAAACCACTGACTGAATTATCTTCTTTGGCCTTGGAAAAGAGCATAATATTAACCTTTCAACTATCCAAACCCAAAAAAATTCTATTTAAATATGAGATCACAGAACGAGATACTGCAGACACAAGAGGGCGAATGGAAGTGAAGCGTTTTAAAATCCATCTTCCCGCACTAAATGAGGGCACGTAATTATCTTCAAAATTTATGAGGATTTGGAGTGAGGAATATGCACACTTTTAGAGAAGGGAGAAAGTCGTAGGAGGACCATATAACTCCAAAAGGACTCGCTCTCCTGTTTATTTTTAATTTCGCTTTTTCTTTTTCCTCAAAGGGCACGAGGCAAGAGGGCAGAAAACATTTCCATTAACACACTAAGTGTACACTGTGTACACTGCTACACTCCATCCCTTTCAATTCTTCCTCTGGTCTCTCCTTCACTATTCTCATCCTTTTCTTCACATAATTCACCCAAAACATTCGCTAGCTATATACCTACTTGAAATGAAAATCATCCATGTATGACTGCAAATATTTATATATGTACGCATATGTGTATATAATATATAATTAGATTTAATTTTAGTTATAAGTTCTATAATAGAAGTGGCCGATTTATCTGAATAACAGTCAATAAATACATTTTTCAGAAATTAAATTAAACAGAGGATCTGAAACGTACAATGTGATTTAAATTTGACCAAATTACGCTCCTTACATTTTGCTAAGAAAAGAAATCGATAAAGTTCGACAAATGCAGTTTTACTCACTTTGATAAATAAATTTTTTCAGGTACTTTTTATTAACCGACACAAAACACGCCAACACATTTCCTCCCGTAGAAAGTCCATAAAAGAAGGATTTACGCTTCATTGGCTTGAAAATTCTCTTTACCGAGAAATAATACTACTGGTCGCGTTCAAAAATATCTCCAGATTTCTCATTGCTGTAAATATCATAAAGCGAAATCTTAAAAGGTGCCGGTGATTTGAACGATCGGCTCGAGTAATTTGCGCAGTTCATCAGTACGACTGAAAGAATATCGGCTTTAGAATAACGTAGCGATCTTTCACAAAGCGAAGAAACCGGACCTCTTCGACATGGATTTGTTTGTATAAAAACGCAAAATGTTTATTGCCAAAATTTATAGCGGAGTTCCTCCAAGCGCCGCCTCGCAGAATCGATCATACCTTAGATATACTTTACGCATATCAACCTCTCTTCGCTACTGCCTTTCTATGTACATTAACACGAAGTTATAGCCGTATTTCGGGGCAGCAAACCGAGGTTTATTTTCCATAACGAGTTCACTTTTTTTCTGATCAGTTTCATTTCGGTTCTCAAATGGCCCTCCGTCAAAACTCATGCGTCCCGTCAATTCGTCACGGCAAAGGTCACGCTCCAAGTCTCGCCGACCTCGAAACAAAAGCTTAACGTTTCCCCCCTCTCCACCTTGCACACGCTTTAAGGACTTGTAGATGGAGCCATGGATCTTCGGTCGTTATCCTGTGATTTAGACTACGACGGGGAGAGTGAGAAGAGGCGAAGAGATGGATGTGTGACGAATCAATTGGAAGGATTCCATTGGACCGTTTTAGTCCGAACGATAGAGTGCGTGTCTCTTTCCAAAGGGAAAACATTTTCTTTGTAAACATGACGTGTGTCTTCGAATGCCTTGTAAATTCGATCCCCAGGCACCTATTGAAGCTTAACTCGTGTTTGTAATGCACCCGCATTGCAACGCCAACGTTCGTGCTTTCTCCAGTCTCAATGAACAGGTTGAGAATACGTAGTGGGAACATTTATTTGTGGATATTCATTCCGCCAGTGTACGCTCATTTATTTCCAAGCAGCAAAGGCATTTAGGTCAACTAAATCGAACGATTTAACAGCAACTGCAGACACGTAACGAGGATTCGAACACGCAGGCTTAGCTTACATGAATAATCCATTTCTACTAAGGTACGAAAATACGTTTAAGATTCCTGTAGTCTGAATTATTCCTTTCACGAGCTTGCGAGACGATCTACTTTGTTAAATACTTCCTGCGATTAAAATTTCGTCGGTAGATGCGTTTCGCAAAATATTACATTAATATAAATTTTCGTACTTAAACTCGAAGGTTATCTCACTAAATTAATTATTAATATGTTTATTTTTGATCGCTGCCAGTATAATGATTCCGAACACAAAACTCTATCTCATGTTAGCTTAATTACTAAATTTTTATCGCCACTTACTCATGATAGATTGCGTTTCGTTTATAATTAAACACCTACCTACTTAGTTTCGAGGCGGCATTTGTAACGAATGTGCTTTATAAACTAATTTATTTCGACAGGGAGGACTTACCAAGAGATTAACTTTTTAATGATAATGAAGTATTGCAAAAAAAATAATTTCGATATAAATTATCCTTTAAGTAATAGAATACCATATTAATACTAAGTTAAATGCGCTATTCAAATTTTAATCTCACATCGATAATTGGAAAACTTATATATTTAAGATAATTTATTGTGTCATGTTCCAATGCCAACGTTTCTGAACAGTTAATGCATATCTAAACATTGCCCAATCAGAGATTGAAGGCTTAAAGTTATAATCAAAGGACACCGTGACGGCAAAAGAAAAAATGGAAAGGATTGAGATACTAGACGACGTCAAGAGGGAAGAGAATCACCAAGAACTTAAAAAGGCTCTGGAGAGCCCGCTTTAACCAATAATCGTGGATGTCTGCGACCAGTTCATTAATGATGATTTTCCGAGCGAAGTTTACGTAAAAATCGATTAATAAAAATCTTGAATACATTTACCGCAAATTACACACCTCTGTCCATCATTAACGTAAGCGCTGTACTCCTTCAAGTTTTTAGGAGCAAGTCGCCGTTGCCCAACCACTACCAAGATTTAAAGAAATGAAAAACCAAGGAAACAAGATGGACGTTAATTACCATAATAGACAGTGCGAAAAAAACGGACTCTCTTTTTTACTCTCCCGCTCATTTTTTGGTAGCCATTAGCGTGCGATATGCGCAGTCTTTCGCCTTTTTAGCGGTCAATCCTTCAGGAATGAGGGAGAGTGGAGAGAAGGAGAGGGGTAGAGGGAAGGTTAGGAGTAGGCGGAGAAAAATGGAGGGAAAGAAACGGAGAGAGGGGGGGGGGGGACTCCCCCACCTCCGTGATCGTCACGCATTCGCAGTCTCCTTGGTTCACGTGGCACCTTACCCCCCGCGCACGCTCGCGGCGTGCGTGTCCAGCTGCGATTCCCACAAACGCGGTGTTCATCCCCCGCCCCCGCGGAATTATAAAAAATGTAGGAGGCAAGGAAGGGATATTCTTTGTCTACTTTCACGAGGGCGCCGATTGCCTAGCATCCTCTTGCAGACAGACAAATCCCGTTATTTGGGCGAGATTGAGGTATACAACTTAACCCAAATATCAAGTATTTTACAATTACCTTAAAAATGTTAATACGCATTTACAGATTACAGTGAAACGATAGAAAAAAGCAGAACAAGTTGAAAAGGAACCGATGAAACAGATTCCAGAAGCATTTCTTTTAGAATGTTCGCGTAAATTTTCGGAATCTTCGTCTTCCTCACCGCAGTTGTAATACGATCTTCATCCCTTTTCGAAAGTAAATTAAACGTATTTAAGCTTCGTTTTTATTGTTGTAGCAAGTTAAACAAAACGATACTTTTCCATAGTAACGGACTCGTATAGAAAGTTCATAAAGTTTTCTTTTAAAGCCTGGTAAACGGACAGACTGACGAATCCCCAAAATAGATAGGGTTCATGCCTGTCACATTCCAAAACAATCCTGAAAATCTTAGCATCTCAGCTCTTCTTGTTGCTTCAAAATTTTGCGCATGGACGGACGGACAAAGTAAAAACGTAAGCGATTAAAAAAGAGATACAAACGACAATAACAAGGTAAATAAATGGATACAGCTAGAATATAGAGTTTAAAAAAGATAAAACGATTTAGCTAATTTAAGTTGTACATGATTGGAAGAAGGACAGAGTATCGTATGGGATCGAAAGTAGCGAAGTCAAGAAATGACGGAAAAGAGCCCCTTGATAAATTGGTTTATTTTCGCGCTCGCTTAAAAATTACGGGAGAAAAGAGCGTGAAGGGAGAAACGGAAGTTAATTTTTGGAGAAAAAGGTCCCATTCGTGTTTAACCGACGGTAACACAATATCCTGCAATTAACTGAAGGAAAAAAAGACTGATGCCATAGACCTCTACAGTAAAAAAAGCGAAATTAAAGAGGAGAGCATTATTAAATGAAGGGGTCACTACCGTTCGCATCCGGTAGCTCTTTTCAACAATAAACAGGTGTTACTACTCGCGCTGAAGGAGATGAGGGCAGCACGTTTTCTACAAAAGAACGGGAAAATTCGAATACAATAAACTCTCGATTTACTGGATGCTTCATGACAGGGGCTATCCCGGTTAATTGGATATTCCAGAAAACACAGAAGAGTAAGATCCAATATCAATGTACAAAAGTAAGTTCCGAAGTGAAGCAATACCTACTACATATTAACTCCCTTGTTAGGCATAGGGTAAGTAAATACCGTGCATATCCACGAACGTGATCCAATATGAAAAATTCAAAACTATGTATTGGCTTCAAAAGCCCCGGTCAATCAAAATTTCGATAATTCTACATCCGATTAAAAGGTAGTTCACGGTAATTGGAAGGTCGACATTTTCCGCGACTACGATGTCATAAAACAAGTTTTGTAGATACACTGGGAATATAAAAACATAATGAACACAGAAAGACAAGGCGACCTGGTACCAAAGAGCTAAAGCCTCGATTGTTTTGCATTTTTTTGGCGTAACATCTTCAAAGAAGATAGAAAGAACGACTCGCGCGATATGGACTTTGTGCCGAAAGAATTCAAATTTTGGTAAGCGTGTTACGAAGGAAGGGGACCGCCTTTCTTACTTCCAAACCCACAGAAAATGCGGTCACCTGCTCCAAACGAAATATTCCGGAAGCAGACTGTATTTACCGGGATAGTTCTCGCACTTTTTTCTCCTAATCATGCGAGAAAATATCCCGAGAAGAAGAATCACACAAGGAATTCCATTTACTGACCAGTAATGACAAAATTCTCGTTAGCCAACAGAACCAACCCGTGTTACAGTTGAAGGTCTTTCGCAAAGAACGATGCGGTAGAGGAAAATTACCTCCCAAGAACATAAAAAAATTAACTTCAAAGTTCAATTTATAGGTGGCGCCTGATAAAGTGGAAAAGTAACAAAACGGGAATTAGAACATAAATAAATGTATTTTCAATTTCCTGTCGTTAATGCTAAGAATACCTTTGGGGTTATTTGATGTCAAGAGCCTACTGCCTTGTAGAAAAGCCATACATGCCTATCGTAATATTTCAAGCAGTGAAGGAAGCAGAATGGCGCTTACTGCATATAATTTAGCACTCTTAATACACGGTAATTTTCGTTGACACAATTTTTTTGGTAAACATCGGTCACGAGAATTATGTCAAGGCCATATTTTCTAAACTTATCCTCTGAGAACGTGGGTGCGGTAAATGAGCTATGGCGGCAATTATGCCAGTAAATTTGGTACATACCTTATCTACCAGAATCTAAGACCAACTCTAAAATATATTATATCGCTTATTTCTTTTGTTTCAAAAATAATAGTCATTAATGTTACATTTTCGTAGTTCCAACGATTTTTAAAGTTAAAATAACATAAATACATATATGTTTCTTATCAGTCCGTAAGCGATAAGGATTTTGCATTCAACATGTGGAAAGTGCTGCTCGTCTTTGGTATTAGAGCATTCCGTAAATTACTTCTTAAATTTCCTGCGGATGTTATTAAGTATCCGATTTTTTCTTAGATAAAAAAGTTAAAAACTATTAAACGCATAGGAGTTTTAGAACAAGACTTCTCACCACAAGTAACCATTTTGAAATCATTTAGATAAGAATCTAAAATACCTTTTCACATCGAATAACCGATTAAGCAGAAGAGATAGCATATTATTTGTATAATACATTTTAGTTAGTATGTGCGCGTGTGTGTATAACAGAGCTTTGGCACACATAATTGTGCCCGATACGGCTTCAGTAAAATATTTCCAGCCTGTAAATAACCGTCTGTTACACGGGTTTGTAAAGAGGCGTGTTATAGAAAGGTTTATTAGTCAATGTTAAGTCGTTTGATGTCCTGACATTCCTTCTTATCAGTTTCTGTTATAGGAGGAATTGAAATTAGATTGAATTCCTGAGCTTGATCAAATTTTTTCGTCGTATAAAATATTACGCGAATAGTTTAAATGATTTTGCAAATATGCAACGCCATGCAACTAAGAGTTAAGGTAATGATTAATAATAATTACCATTATCAGTTCCATTCAATTTTGTGGAAAGAGAAGTTTGTCCATATTTTTTTCGTCGACATGTATTTTCCTTTTCAAAGTCTGTATTTTCGGAGAGTCCCCTTAAATTCGACGCTGTCGAATACATTTGCATGAATGTGGCACAACTGGGCGTCTTTTGGCACGTGATCGAGAGAGGAGGAAATGGCACATAAACGGACGAAGCAAATGGAGGGATAGAGTGAGTTGGGTCGGAGGGACGGTTGGAGTAACACTTTCTTTCGCGGACGTCTCTCCTTCCGAGGTTAACCGAATTTGTTCCGGATAAAGGCGTTTTCAACGATCCGTGTATGGTGTGTGCAGCGGCAATAATAAGTCTTTGCACACGTGCACTCGACTCTGTCATCCATCCAGGATGCGAGTGACAGAAAATCCTCTTCGTTGTTTTTTTCTTCTTATTTAAGAGGACAATGCGGAAAAACTCTTCGAGAGGGAGTCGTTAACGCAGTTACTCGAGGGAGATTAAAGACGGCCACCCAAGAAGCACGGGAGCCATCATTCGATTCAGTGAATCTACGGGTAAAAGACGTCTACATGGTCCATAATTTTATCCTTACTTTGTTGCATACTTAATTTCATTTGTTCCAGTTCCTCGCATTCATCATGTTCCTCCCCTCGTCTTCGCGAAGTCACGGCTAATTTCTGAAACTGTCGAATCTCGGCTTTCGCTAGCTTCGAAGAAAGGCATTAAAAATGCAACCGAAACTTCCTAAAAAGCTACCCGACCTGGTCCATTTCTCTCGCATTGAAACTTTGAAATAAATTTTCTGAAAAAGACATCGATATTGCGGCTTACTATCCTTATAACTACCCAACACCGGTTGACGATTTTCTTTTATTGGCGTGACTGCATAATAACAATCGTATCTTTGTCGTATGCGGAAGGTACACCCGGCTCATGTCGGCATTAGTCATAGTCAGAGCATTAACCGCGTCCATTAACCACTGGGATTTCACTCTATCGCTGATGTTGCTATGGATTAGCAAAACCTAAGTAGCAAAGAGTAAAATACTTTTTGTATGGAATTTATTACAAAAATTCTCTTTGTTTTCCTGTTTTCTCAGAACACAATTCCACAAGCACGCCTTTGTCTGAGAAGGATATCTACGGAATGCCACTCGAGCATCTTATTCGAGAAATTTATCATCATAAAAGAATGATCAAAAAGACCAAGCAACTGGATTGAAATGATTGATGAAAAAGTATGGATGCAGAATTCGCGCAGAAAAAGTTGGAGGAGTAAAATTCTACTATAAACCAAATATACAAAGGACATAACTCTATGAACTATGGCAGCCGTTCCCAACCTTTACGCATCCGTGATCCCTCTATTACGCAGTGGCATAGCCAGAAATTTACGATTGGGATGCATCAGGTCTTTTTTATGGTAGTAAAAACAAAATGTGGAAGTGGAGATTTACGGTTGTTTTTGTGACAGTTCCTAATTCGAGGCCGTTCTCGAGAATCACCCCACGTTGTCCTCGCTTAGCAGTGATCTTCCGCTGCCATTGTGCCTTTAGTTAAGAAACACGAAAAAATGATATAAACTGAATTTTTGGAGGGTGCAAAGGCGTCCTTGCTCCACCCTGGCTGTGGCACTGCTATTACGGAAGCCGATCTTATCGCCACCCCTTATTCCATTATATCTACCAATAAATATAAAATGCAGCATTAATTTCAAATTATAAATATATTTATTACATTTGCACAAAGATTGTTAGTTCTAAACATACCCATACATTAAATTAGTTAATTAATTAGAATCTGATTTAGGTCAAATCTAAAGTCTTACTCATAAATTGGAAAGGTAAGTATAGCTTCAAATTGGTTGTAGTACTGTTACTGCGAACGATTCATACAGTAACCTTTGTAAGAATGTAATAATTATATTAAAATACTACAGCACATCTTAAAAACTAAAAAACAAAATATCGAAACTATTCCATAAAGATTTTTTCGTTTTTAGGACCTCACCTCCTTCAAAGGGGCCGCGACCCCCAGTTTGGAAACTGCTGAACTATGAGATATTTTATCTATCTAACAAAGAAAAAGAAAGCTGTTTTACATAGTAAGGAATGGGTTTACGTGGCGAGCGCTTAGGAACTAGGTAAATCTATAATTTGATCTATATAATAATATATTTTTACGAACTTGTCCGAAAACATTTTCTCGACAGAATCCTCCCACCGAGTGTTAATTTTACTTTCTTGACTAGTTTCGCGCATAAATACCACAGGTTTAAAGACCGATGAAAGACAAATCGATAGACGATGCGCGAACACGTCGAAAGACAGCTATATTTCTCCTTAGATCAACTTTCAGGGTCGGAAATTTCGGGCTTACTGCAAGAGATGTCACAGAAAACTTCATTTCCCAAATTACATCAACCTACTAAGCGCTACTTTCTCCACTGTCACTATTGGGAATAAAAACATGAAATGAAAAATTTTCGGATATATTCTAATATCCTAAAAATATTTAAAAACCCGCTTTGAGGAGAACCGCCATGCACGAGAAAGTCGGAACAGTCCTCGCTAATTTTTGGTTTTACGACGGAATTTTTATGAACACTTTTACCAGGAAACACGCTAAAGAACGTCTTGGGAATCTCAGGCGGCCTAAACGTGAGAGAAGAATTCAACTTTCAAGCCTAGGTGCTTTCCCAAAAAACTATCCGTTAATTAACCCTTTAAGCAAGAGAAATGAAGTTTACGCGAAAAAAACACTTTCAGTAGTGTGTACTGTGATACCATAATAGTTTTTAGCGGTAATCGTTTTGTCCGTCAGCCCGTCCGTCCCACTTCCGTGTCAGGTGAACTATTTATACACCGTTCAGGATAGAGCAACCAAATTTTGATTGTTTATGGTCGTAAGTTCTTCCCGAAGTTGAAATTTGGAGATTCCAGGGGCAACCTAAGGAGGTGTAGTGGGGCCACAAAGAACAATAAAAAATTAAATTAGTGAACTACTTCTACGCCGTCCAAGTTAGAGCCACTAAATTTTCAGGATAGTTTAGGCTGGTGACAGACATAAACACAATTGATTTTGGGGTTCATCCGTCCATCCGTAACCCTTTTAACAAGATTTTAAAAATATTATAACGTATACCTGAATTTTTTATTTAAAAAACCGCCCTTTAATATACGATTCATCTGTTCTTTCCTTACTTGTTAAAATCCACTTATTTTCGAGTCGCTCTGCCATAAAAGTTCCCGGTACACAAAATTAACAAGAAAATTGCCCAAAAATAAATCGTGACTCAAAGTGTAAACTGGAAGCCAAAAATTGCTGAGCCAGTTTCATTTCTTTCAGTTTTCTCTGGGATACAACTGCTTAAGATGAAAATATTATGTACAGACTGTATACATTCTTCCATCCCAATGAGGCATTCAAATGTTGTCATAAAATCTTTATCCCGAGTTTTACTGCTACTCCTCGAATGATAAAAATAAAAATTACAAAAACGATCCATAGATTTAAAAAAAAAATTGCCCCAAGTAATAAACATTGCATCACCTAAAAGAGAAAGAAAAATTCTTTAATTCTTTAATGTATATGAATGTGAACCGTACAAATATACCCTTTTTGTAATTCTTGGCCACTTCTATAATTTGCGATAAAATAAAATAAAATAACTTTTCTATCAATATCCACTTAATTAATGAGCGGACCCCAATAGAAAATTTTCTTATAATTCTTTCTTATTTTGTTGAAAAGATGGAATACCATAAAATCACGGCTAACTCATTTAATTTCATTCTTCAATAAGGTCGACAAGGATAATCAGTTATTTAAAGGAAATTAATTGCGTTCATGAGTAAACAGAAAAATTATATTCCTTCTATTCTTCTACATGCAACTTATAGAAAGCAAAATAAAACCACTACCGAAAATCGGTTAAATTTTTCTCGCTTTCTTTCCAGCTCTCGGAAAACTCATCCCTGTCTGTTTCCGCCAATTGAATAGCGTCGCAAATGTCGCTTTTTTTCTTAAAGGAAATCAATTTTACACCGATGCCTTTCTATTTTATGGTAACTTTTTCCTGGTATGGTTCCGCATCGTGTCAAGTGAAAGCCTAGATTAATACGTTGCAACCCACGCTGTACCAACGCCATAAATATTCGTAATGAGTACTTAGGCGGAAAAGTGGAAGTGAGAATTTATTTACGCCGTTGAAAGTTTTTTCATTCCTTCGTTTTTATGAAGCGCCGTTTCCTATTAAAGCGAATTGATAAAAGTTTTTGTTTTCCGAATAAGATAATTCGAGAATAGTACATAATTACTTAGCACGTGCATGACTTTTAACGAAAGGCGGCATGCCGGACGCTTCCGATGATTACTCTCCCGTTCCGCTACAGAATTTATTTAAATATATATTTATATAAATGTTCAAACAATAGCTCGTTTTATATTAACATATAATTTATATTTATCAAAAATATATAAATAATACGCCTTTTTATCATTGGAGTGTAAGAATAAATACTTTCTATCGGTTATATGTGCATTAACGTTTGTGCGTCATCTACATATTACTTACAAATTTCGTGTAGGGAGAAGCAAGAAATACAAACATTAATTTTCACTTTGATAGGGGAAATGTCCTAACGCTTTCTATTTTTCATAAATTATATTATTTTGTACGAGAATAAAGAATTTTTCTTAAATCAGGCAAATCAAAACTATTGTGAAAATACCATCTTAGGTAAAAAATTATCTCACCTCCAGGGAAGACGGGCCAATAGGCGGCAAATAGGCTCCTCGATTATTGACCATCGCGACTCAAAAATCGTTAATTTATTTCTAAATTAATCGGTACTACCCTCCACATGTAAATGAAACGTAAATTTTCAATCCTTAAAGAATTTTAGCGGAACACTCAGAGCTTAACCTTCATTTCCATTGCGGAAATACCGACATATTTGGGCCCTGAAATTTTATTTGGTCCCTTAAGTGAACTTTCATGCTGAAACCGTGAAAGCTTTTCCCATTTGATAATCCAAAATTCAGCTCAAACATTAGCACATTTTACTTTACCGAAACCTTTTTTAAAATGCAAATTCCGTAGAATTTGAAGATGAGTGAAAATAACTGTACGGATACACTTCACATAACTGCGAAAAACTTATGCATCACAACAAATTTTTCCGCTGTGAAAACCAAGCGTCACATCCTCAACATCGGTCATCCTTCGATTCCACCGAAACTCACCTTCATACAGAGAGTCGACGAACACAATGCTATCCTCCCTCGTAGACCTCTTCACCGGCACGGAATAACGCCTCGAATCTCTCTTTCCCACGAAGGGGTCCTCGCTACGGTGGTCGTCGCAACGGCAGACGTCTTCCGGTTCGCCCACGCACCCACAAACCCTCTCGGACGGGTGGAAACGCCGCCTATCCTCTTTATTATCCACTTTGGAAGAGGGAATAACGACTCAGGCGACAACCAAGCGAACGAAGCGATCCCTCCTTTCCGAATCGGACGAAACCTCGAGAGTCAAATCATCGGAAGTCTCCCGGCTATCGAAAAACCGAACGTTTTATTTGGAAAAAAACACCGTCGTGACGCGAGGTGTCTTTACCTCCTTCGTCGCTGCCAGAATTGTTTTTAACGCACGTCATTCCATGACCATACAGGCCGCGAGGAACGGTTCGCGAAAATTAAAAAAAAAACAAATAAAGCAACGATCACGAATCGATCTCTCGAAGTCGATCGGACGAATGGTTCGGTCTCTTAAGCGCGCACGGGCGTTCTTTCTTTTTTTTGAGCGGGGGAGGGGGAGACTCCGGATGTCGAATTCGGTGAAATGCGTGAGTCTTCACAGAATATATGCCGGTCCCACTGAAAAAGTACCGCTTGCTTCAATGGTTTCGTGAAGACTGCCCTTGTCTCCGAGCAACTGCCTCCGTTGGACGTGCCTCGGTGAGCGGCAGGAGGAGCTTTCCTCCCTCGCTGCCCCTTCTCCCGCCTCCTCCTCCTACTCTTCTTTTTAAAAAAAAAATCTCCTCGCATCCGACGCATCCTTCACCCCTTCCTCTCTCTCCCTCCACATCTTCTCAGTCACCCCCCCCCCCCTTGCTCCTCTTCATGCCCGTACTCCCGCCGGTATCCAGGTTAACGACGCCTACTTCTCCCGCTTCCCCTAATAAAATATCCTCGCCAGTGGTTATGGTTTTCGTGATGGAGGACGACGACTTTCTTCACTCCTTTCTAGGCTCTTGTTTGCCGTATTTACTTATTCTTATAGAAATAATGCTTGGGGAGTGATCTCCCATTTCACAATGAACTACTGTAAACACAGGCCAATGTACCGGTTACAAACACGAAAATCTATAGGTGTAACAATTGTTCACCATGATGAGAAAATAATCCCTTGATGCGGTAAATACGTCGGGGTCGTAGTTCATCGGAGGACATTAAACAAATTCGTTATTCGAAGAAATAAAGATCCTACAACTATTGAGAGGCGCGCAGCTGGGATATCTTGACTGAGACGTGAAAGCGTATTCGAAGCGGAATAATGAACATACATAAAAGCACATGAATAAATATGCTTTTATTAATATTCCTGCGGAGCGAGGACGGAATGATTCATCGCGGCAGTTGTTACTCGTCGGACTTCTTGCCTTTCCTCGAAGCTTTTCCAACCGAGGAAAGTAATTTCAGGAAATCGAGTGGACAGAAGAGAGCGAAAGCTTGATAAAGAGGAAACCTTATTTTCTTGGTTCACTCATTTCAGGTTGATTTATCTAAATCCATCCCCTCCATCTTCTCGCAGCTGCCACCCAGTTTAAAATACACAGGATCTTTTGCCTCTTTCCTAGCATCATCGTCCCTTCAAAAGCCCCTTGTCCCTCGAAAATTTGAACAGCACATTTCTTGTCTCTGCCTAATTGCTCTGATAAAACTATACCTGCTCCCCAAGTATTTGATACCCCGTCACATTTTTAGCCTACTTTCCAGAATGGAAATAAGCTTATAGTTTTGTCGTTGCGTCTGTCTGTCCGTCGCCCCCCTATTAACTTTTGAACTAATAGACCGATTTTCATGAAACCTGGTGGTAATCTCTTGCTACATGGGCCGAGCTCCCGAGGATGGTTTTTGTTGCGAAGATTGAAGTCCCGGGTTCGATTCCAGGAACTGTCCTTACCATTTGATTTACATGGGAAATCTCAAATCCATCGTGCAGGGTAATTTTCTCTTGCACATTAAAATATCTCAGAATTGTAATATCGGAGCGAGTTTTATACTATTCTCTGAGGAAAGGAATGAAGATTATAATTTTTATCGTAAAATTTTGCTTGTCGATTGTATTTCTTAAAATTTCGCGTAAATACTGGCGATTTTGCAGTTTTTATCACTCATTACGAGAACGTTGCCATAGCAAGAACTACTGTTTGACTCATATTCGGTATATTCTAATACGTACACGCGTTATTTTTGCCGCACAAATACGCTTGATCAATTAAATATTCCGTTCGAATGTATTTGTAGTAAGTATTTTAAATTATGAAATTTGGGAACACAAACAGCTACATATCCGCGATGACTTTAAAGCTATTAAAGCCAATATAAGTATTAAATAGATGATCAAATGGAAAGTAGTGTAGTAGTGTTTGGATCATCTTGTTTTATTTTCTCATTGCAACTGACTTTCCCTAGACCACGCTAAGCCCTCGTTTCGAAAGTTTCTTATCTCTCTAATCACATCATTCTGATTTCATGTCTTACAAAAAGATTTTTTCCAGATCAATGACTACCTTTTTACTGACTCGCTTATAATATCTTTATTAAATGTACAACCAGTTATCGATTCTGAACTTTTAGTAAACGCTGCCTTTGCGCCTCCAATTTTCGTCATGATCTCTTCGGCATTCCTACCGTCTTCAGTAATGTCATAACAACTCAAACGATTATTTGTGCACTGAAAACATTTTCGTTTATTTTAACTCTAACACAAAGTTGTACAATCTATCGTATTTCTAACTGACGCGGTAATAAACTACCGTGGACAAACTTTTATTTATATGAAATGACTTCAATTCCACAGCGTAAAGAGCATTTAAAGAAGGACAATTTTTCAAAATATCAACGTGTTTGTGATTTTTTCACCTATTAAAACAGTTGAGGCTTTGACCAACATGAATCAAAAGTTTGAAAATTTCAAGCTTCAAAGGAAATTGAAATAATTAAAAACGACGAAACCACCTGAGATTTTTTAATGAAACGTAAGAAGAAGTCCTCAAATTTCAAATAATACGTCATAGTGCTGTGATCAACTGTGAGCGTGAAAATTAATAGTGTTACTATGTAATACCATCTACATAGTTTCTGTCAAAACCAACTTCTAAACTGATAAGTATCGAAATTCATTGTCTCCTCTGATCATTAACCATTGATCGAATTTCTGCTAGTCACCTTTTCATAAAAGTGTCGTATGTAAAAGTATTGATAAATTTTTCATCAACTAGTGAACGCCAAAATAAATAAAGTAATAACAGATAGTGATCATTGCATGTGATATATGAAACTACTATAACAGAAATCCTTCCCGTGAGTTCAGTATATATGACCTGTGGAGCCATAATTAAAACACTATATCCTCAAAATCCAGGACAGGTGTTTTCATGTGTTATTTTAAGTTTAACCATAATTCTTTCGTGGCGAACTTTTAGCGCGTTGAAGTTGTTTACACTATACTTTCACCCGTACGAAATCTAAGTGTCTGAAGTAAACCCTTTGCCTGGTACACTGGAACGCTCAATACTTCTAGGAAAAAGTGTTCCCGTCCCTATCCTATAGCCATTAAACGGATTTAAACATTCGTTTTACTGTTATTCGATATTTTTCTGCAATATAATTGAGAAATTAAATAATTTTAGGATTCCTGTAAAATTTCCAAAAAAATTAACCACGTGCAATAAGTCCATGTTCGTCAGTGGAAAATAATGCAGCCGGATTTTAAAATATCCTCAATTTAAAATCAGAGGGACACAAAAAGCGAACAAATTCATACAAAAAGCCGTCTCAAGATTCCAAAGCAGGTACCCGGTAGCAAATTTTGTCGACAGTTTCGTTCTTTCAGAAATGGGTATCGGATACGAGTTAGATGACCGCCGGAAAAAACAAAACTTTCTTCGCCATAAATGGAATGTTTGGGCAAAAACGATGGGAAAATAGGAATCCGAAGTTAATTTCGGACTACGCGGTCGCCGCGCACGACACCGATTAAGAAATAAGCTCTAAGACGGTCCGCGGGTGAAAACAAAAAATAGAAAAACGATATAGATCAAATTGGCAGAGATTATTCAGAAAAAAATGACGAATGTTGCCTTGTCAGGCGAGGTCTTTTTTGGAAAGGGATTTTTTTACTTTCTTTCGCTTTTCTCGTGGTTTTCTCTTTCGCGTCGGTCGAAAGGCGGCGTCGCGTGAACCTAACACGTTAGGCGAAAGCACTGTCGATTAAAAGAATCACTCTTTTGTGGAAAAGACTCATAAATATCCCATCCACTTTTCGTGAGAGCATTTAAAATTTTAATTTTCAAACAAAGCTTATTCACGCGATCAGTATCCACTATAAAAATTGTCTTCGGTATTATTTAGCATCGCAGTTATAAATATTTACAGCTGTATTTCTGCCAATATTTCGTAGTTTGTGCTCAATCTGTAACCAGAAAGATTATTACAAATCTGATGCAACGGTGATTTTACAGTAAAAATGATCATTTCACACGAATGATAATAGGATATGATTTCAATAACTGGCTCCAGAATCATTAATATAAAGAAGCAAATGCGTAGAACTAAGGCTCTCTATCTATCGATGGAATCGCTGACAAAAATTCGCCATCCTAACATAAATTAAAACAAAATATTTGAAGATAACATTTGAACCACTGGTGCACAACCTGTGGCCCGCGACTTGATTTCAGGTGGCCCGCGGAGCCTTCAAACAATTTTCACTTTTGAATTTTACCATTTTTACCATTTTACCCATTTTACCGTCGAATCATTAGGGAGGAAGATAATTGTCGAAAGGTGAAAAAGATGGTTTTAGAATGGAAATTCAACCTACCATAAGTAATAAGTACTTAAATTGTCCATATATTGATAGTATATTTTTAATACATTGCGCTACACTTCGCAAATTTATCCGTGTTTGTGCGGACCGCGATTAAAAATGGTTGAGCACCACTGATTTAAACGATACTGAAAAATTTCAGATACGTACCATACTTTCAAACTTTTAAAATAAGGCGGTATCAAGAGTAATCAAGTAACCGAACTAACAGTCGCGTCGATTTATCAGAAAAAAATTACCCCACGCGGTTTCCTGCTAATGGCGTTATTTCGGGCTCTTCTGAAGCCGAGTACACACTGAGAGAGCAGTGCGCCAACACGTGCTGTTCGTTCAGCGTGGACGTGTTCGCGAACAGTCGGGCAACAGTTGTCCGACTGTTCGTTCAGCGTGGAAGTGTTCGCGAACAGTCGGGCAACAGTTGGCCGACTGTTCGTTCAGCGTGGAAGTGTTCGAGAACAGTCGGGCAACAGTTGGCCGACTGTTCGTTCAGCGTGGAAGTGTTCGAGAACAGTCGGGCAACAGTTGGCCGACTGTTCGTTCAGCGTGGAAGTGTTCGCGAACAGTCGGGCAACAGTTGTCCGACTGTTAGCTTATGTTCGCTATAGGAGCGGTACATCAAAGGGAATGTGCGTCAACAACTGGCGCACTCTGATTTCACCGTGGACGGTGTTGCCCGACATTCCTCGTCAGCAGTCACAGCCAGGCAGTGTTAGCGAGAGGATCATCAAAGAGACGATTATTTTTTAACGGGAAATTTTTATTGAATGGTCCTTATGTCGGCTACTAAAACCCCTGATTGGAGTGAGGAGAACATTACAAATTTTGTAGAAGAGTTTCGGGATCACCAGATTTTATGGAACCCTAACCACGAGTGCTATAAAAACAAATATAAAAGCGTGGACACATTATATAAATCATAAGGATAAAAATCTGATGTGGCCACCACATGACTTTCTCCATATATGTAATATTTCTAAAAGTTCCAAATAGGTTACTAAATTATAAATATTTTAAGAAACTGCGAGAAAATTTTAGACTTTACAAAGAACAGAAATAAACTCAAACCATAGCCTTCTGATATTGGATATAGCCAAAAAGCTCCAACAATTAAGAAAAGAATAAGGAGCGTTAGTAATGTAAGACGTAACTAAGCGTAAATTGTTAACAATAGTCGTCGGTAGGTGGCGTGGTGGTGGCAGCTAAAAACATAAGATATCTTAAACAATGCATTATATGGAAAAATGTTTCAAACAAAGGTTGTAGAAAATTAAATTTCCTACAACTTTTACTCTGATACATTTTTACATTTATCAAATATTAAAGTGGATAAGTGACAAGAGTAAACACCCACTTTCGGTTGACCGATTTTTACCAAAGACTAATCAGTTCTTGTGACTTTCATAAAAATGTTAAAAATAAAATTTCGCGTTGACGTGATTAATAATTTTTGAGTTAGAGCACCCACAAAAAAGCTATCACATTCACACACACACACATAATCGAGAAAATGGTCAAAACGTGTTCAGGTGACCTCAAAACATGTATTTCCGTTGAAATCTCGAAGTCGATTTTTTTCATGAATACAATACATTCCCTTATACTACGTATGTGGAGAAAGTAAAAAGCTAGCCATACCGGAAACAATAACATTGCCACTGATTACGGAACACTGACTCGCGACTTCAATTTTATCAAGACGACTGCAGGCGCGGGTCCTGCTGAAAGGCGAACGAGTTACCAACAGCCCTATTGCGCAGCTCGCCAACAGATCGCGCACTTTTCAACGAGCGTGTGCGCGAGCCGTTGGCGAATAGTGTTCGCTCTGTGTTCACGGCTTATGAAACGGCGGCGGATTAAAATGAAAGGACAAAGTTTCGCACATTCCTTCTTTCGGTGCAACGATTCATCAGAAGCAAGGCGAATTTGAGAAGAAATAATTCTTTGAGCTTCGCTCTAGTGCGTCTTAATGTGGGAAAAATTGAAGGTAATTTGCAGATACATCTACAGTTTACCATGCAAGCCACCGCAAGATACAGTGACATTAAAAATTTTATAAATATTTGTATTTTATTTTATATTAATTCTGAACGAAACTTTCTCATTAAAAAATAAACAATACTAAATAGTATTTTTAATGTAAAACTTTTGATAATTTCCACAAAATATATGCAAAACACGACCGGTTTCGGTGAGTAATCACCATCAACAAAAAGTTTTACTATAAAAAAATACTAATTAGTATTTATTATTTTATTTGATTATGGACTTTCACGAAGTTTCGGCCTCGTCCATTAACTTTATTTATCGTAAAATTTATAATTACATTAATGCGCTGAAATTCAATAATAAATGACAGTACTTACAGCTAAAACGATCATTTGTGCACTGAAAAACATTTACGTTTATTTTAAGTCAAATACAAAATTATACGATCTATTTATAACTGACACGATAACAAACTAGAGTGGAAAAAGACCTACGAATCTAAAAATTGCGAAATAAAAGGATTTTTATAAAATCCGTGGGTTTACAAAATATTTATTGAGAATCATGTTTGATCGCAATCTTCAAAGACAAATTTATTTAGTCAGATCAGGATTTCATATATCATTAGTTTTTATTTGAGGGAAACTCCATAAAACAATACACTACTGCTTTGTCGGCCAACAAAGAAATGAAGTGATAAAATTGTTATGCGTAAACACGTAAGTTTTATCACAAAATCATAAATACACTGCGCCTCACACTGTTCTCATAAAATAACGAAATATCGGACCAGCAGTACATTCACCAGAGAGAAAATCCCCGATCAACACAAAAACCAAACGCATTTTAATCCAAGAAAAATGGAAGAATTTAGCCTGTTTATATATATATATAAAAGGCCTATAACTCGTGATATCACTTTTTTTAAATCGCGAATTCATCACCGATTCGTAAATCTTCAAACTCTCGAAATGCGACGAACGGTACCGCGAAGAAAGTTTAGACGTCACTGAAATTTTTATCGCCAGGGCCTCCCGACCTATTCTGCGGCGGAGGAAGAAGAAAGAAAAAAAATAAGCTACAAAAAAAACGGCATATGCCAGCCGTCTGTTAGTCCTTCTCCCTCCTGCCATAGCCATGGAAGAGAAGACACACATTCTTACAAGAGTCGAGACTTGGAACTTAAAAAAAAACTTAAAATAAAAGGCCGTTTAAAGAACTGAATCGGATGAAAAGGCCAGTAAAAAGTATTATAAAAGAACTCAAATAATCGAATCATCAAAACTCCATATAAAAATACCGAGCGTGTTGATTTCGAGACATAAATCACAATTTAACTTATATGTGAAAATATAGGCATTTCGAAAGAAGAAGAATGCAATTGCCTCGATCCTGGAGAAAGTTAACCTTCACATCGCAGCGTTTTTATAGACTGTATAGCCTGATTATTATTGCCCTCTGTGCTCGAATAAAATGCATCCTGAATCATAACGTCGCTACAGATGCTCGAACTGATACCATTAATTGGAAATTTGTGTTCCATGTGAAATGATGGGTGAGTTAACTCGGTCAGGGGAGATTCGAAGGGCCCAATAGGTATATCTGAAGATTGAACTCCGCCTCCCGTAAGATTGATTGCACTCCCGTTCGATAACGTACTCGGTTATAAGTGTGCGTGAAATTCTAAGATCTGCCATTTCCAGAACATAGCGGGGACGCTCATTAGATATAGCACATTTTTGCGATCTTTAACTCTTTCTGACTTCCATACTGTTATGAAAAATATAACTGACTAATCACTAATCAAAACCTGTCCCCGTGTCGTTAGCATGACAATAAAATCTGGAGATGCTTTCGACGAAATTAAGCGCTCATTCGTTCGCCATCAACTGCCTCTTTCATCTCGAAAGCCACTCAGTGAAATGGATCGGACAGGTGTGATATTTATGACTAGGAGGCACAAAAATCGCTTTGACATACGAGGGTTTTGAAAACTAGATAAAAACGAGGAACTAATCTTCAGTCGAACAAAAACGGCATAAAATTAACAAGATGATCCAAAAAGAACTTATGATGACTACTTTCCATTTAATCATTCATTTAATACTTATATTGACTTTAATGGCTTTAAAGTCATCGCGGATATGTAGCTGTGTTTCCTAATTTCATAATTTAGCGTTATAAAATACTACAAATACATTAGAACGGGATATTAAATTGATCACGCATATTTGTGCGGCAAAAATAACGCGCGTACGTATTATAATTCGAATCTGAGTCCAACAGTAGTTCTTGCTATGGCAACACTCTCGTAATGAGTGATAAAAACTGCAAAATCGCCAGTATTTACGCGAAATTTTAAGAAATACAATCGATAAGCAAAATTCTACGATAAAAATTATAATCTTCATTCCTTTCCTCAGAGAATAGTATAAAACTCGCTCCGATATTACAATTCTGAGATATTTTAATGTGCAAGAGAAAATTACCCTGCACGATGGATTTGAGATTTCCCATGTAAATCAAATGGTAAGGACAGTTCCTGGAATCGAACCCGGGACTTCAATCTTCGCAACAAAAACCATCCTCGGGAGCTCGGCCCATGTAGCAAGAGATTACCACCAGGTTTCATGAAAATCGGTTTATTAGTTCAAAAGTTTATAGGGAGTACGGACAGACAGACAGACACAACGACGAAACTATAATCCTATTTCCATTCTAAAAAGTAGGCTAAAAATTACAATAAAGCGAAGAAATCACTTTCATTGCAAGCTCTACAACCTTAAGTTTTGCAAAGCTTTAACAATATGCCAATTGTAGGCTACGCCAGCAATCCTACGAAAATGTCCCGATTGATAACGAGGCAGAAGAAACACTGCATTCGTATATTCACCGACGCGGTAATTAGTTATTATTTTCTCAAACTGTAGGTAAAAACATAAAATCGAATCAGAAATAAACTCAGCATAATCTGGCGGCACATTACAGAAACGATGTAGATTTTTAGAAGGTAACATACGTAAATTTCAACTTAACGTAAGGATATTACTCCGATCTCACGTCAAATTGATTTTTAGAGATGAGTTTAACAGATAGCCCTACGACACAATACCCCTATTACGAAAATAACCCCAAGCATACTACGTAACACGATTCGGTCAGTTTTCTTTCCCGCGGGCAAGACTCTTTCACGTTTACAAACCATGTGGACACATCAACAAATAAACCGGATAAGGCTAGGGGAGGAGTAGTA
The DNA here is from genome assembly GCA_028673005.1 of Tanypteryx hageni. Lineage (NCBI taxonomy): Eukaryota > Metazoa > Arthropoda > Insecta > Odonata > Petaluridae > Tanypteryx > Tanypteryx hageni. The sequence goes on along the minus strand of CM054114.1, from coordinate 112,582,603 downwards.
CAGAAAGAAGTATGGACGGAGAAAGAGAGATGACTCCTCGAATTCCCTCCGACCTGATACCAATCATTCTTCCGGACGTCAGGTGGCCCTTCATATATTCCGACCTCCTCCTCCGGGCGCCCTTCTCGGTCTCGCCTCATCTTGACACCCTTTCTTCATCCTCTAACATCTCCTACCGAAAGGGGGTCTCCAGCCCCACTTTCTCTCCCTTAGCACCACCCACTCGGCACCAAAGGCTCACCCGCGCTCACAGAGAACCTTCCTTGGCTTCCCTGTCCTCCTCCCCCCCCCCCTCCTTCCTCCTCCACTCTCTTGAAACCCACCTCCGTCTGCAAACCAAATGATCGTGTTCGGGTTAATTTCGGAAATGCGAAAGGGAAAAAATACACCCGTGAAATGATTGGTTTTGTGGAATTGAGGGGGGCAATACCGTAGAAAACGGGATTTCCGTGATGGGACAGAAGTAGGCTTCTCTAAAACAAGCAACATGTCCTTGGGTTTAATTGATAAAATGGCATGTCTGCAATTAGATGCCCTATATATACATATATATATATATATATATATATATATATATATATATATATATATTGATGAGGGTGGCAACAAGGTGTTGAAGGAAGCCCAGCGGACATTTACCAAGTTGGCAGGCTTCTAGGGGTTTCGAAGAGACAGAAAACACGCACACAAAAAAACACACGAAAGCTTTTCGGGCCTATGCCCTTCTTCAGCGATGGAGATAGAGTAACTCATATAAATATATATATATATATATATATATAGAGAGAGAGAGAGAGAGAGAGAGATCAGAATGCTACACTATCCTTAATAACGTTCTCAAACAGATTATTATAAAAAACGATCTAGTTAACTTCACAAAACAATAGATTAAATAAAACAAACAAAAATAAAATTTAAGTCGATAAAGGTTGTTGCAATTCTAATAATTAGGTCATATGTCTTAAAGAATGCAACATAACTTTTATATGTTCAATATCTCTATTAATTCAATAATATAATTTTTTCATTCAGAGCGTTTTATTAAGTTATTAATAACAAAATTATTATATTTTTATTTTCACACTTTTTAAAAGTTATTGACTTAAAAAAATTTCTTTTAATTTGTTTTATTTTTTCTTTTTAGTCTTAATGTGAAGTATAAGAATATGTTTATATATTCTTCAAAAATTAACTTTTTAACTAACTAGAGAGATGCCCGTTGAAATTCTACGGGAAAGTTTTTAATTAAAATTTCGTGAATAGATTATCCAAATCAATAGTACCCAATTACACGAAACAGGCAACAACGCAAATTACTAAGATGCGTCAAATTCTCGCGTTAACAACTTATCTGTTGATCGATTCGATGCGTATTCAAAAACAGGAAAACAAACTTTCGTACTTTTATGCGTTCGCTGTTTCACATTCAATCACGCTTTCACCCATAAGGATTGAAACAACAATATGGTGTCGAGATTTAACAATATGACTCGTTGTCAAGGCAACATCCCTTTAAAATAGCAAGATTTCCTCAAAATATGTCAATTAAACGTTTAAAATTAGGGATTTGGAGCTGTAGGCGGAAAAATATGAACAGAATAAGAAACTCTATAATTTTTTCTTGAAAATGGTTCAGATCCAAAGATCGTAGGTTAATCTTTTCTAATTATAAAAGATTGCGCGTCGAAAAGTCGATGTTTACGTGATATTTTATGGAAAATGGAAATGCCTTTCTTAGAGTCGAATCCGAGTCGTTTTTCCAGATATCTTTTCGTAAATCACTTTTAATACGTTAATAAATCATTCTTGCCAAATTTAGATTTTCTATTTCGATTCTTTATCGATTTCATAGAGTTTGATCAACAAATATATACATAGATTTCTCAATTGTTCTTAATGCTCACCGTGGCGTATTTGTTTTAATCCATGGCTCATGAAGAGCAGTACAAGCGTGAGGTAGTGCGTATCCTGCTAAAAGTAAGAAATTTTTCTGATGTCGAAGGGCTTGAATAAAAATATATAAACATATATATCATTATATATAGACGCTTCTTACAGAGGAGGAGGAGATAACATATAACATATAGGAGGATACTAATGTTTAGGCACTTCCAGATGAGCTAGAGATTTGGAATTTTTTTCTTATGTAGGATTTTGTGCAAAACCGACTATAAAAAACGAAAATCTTGAAAAAGTTCAACAATGCGGCTGCTAAAAATTCGCAATTGTTTAAACAATTTTTCAAGGTTTATGCATTTTCGAATGTGCTACGGAGCTGAAAATTTTTTTAGAGGTAGGATTTGTAAAAAAAACGAAATAGGGATTATACAAATTTTGATATTTTAATTTTTTTGGCAGTTAAAAATTCTTAAAGTTTAAAAAAATAGGTAGATGGTTAGACACTACGCCGCAAGTTAGGGATCTGAAATTTTTAAATTATTTAAAGGTTAATCTATGTAAACGAATAAACATTTCAATTTATCCATAAAATTGTTATTTTGACCGTTATAAATTATTTAAATTTAAACAATTAGATAAATGTTATTTCACTTTTAATTGTACTATAAATTTAAAATTTGGCAGAAATGTGTGGCATTATTAACTCAATGTGGGAAAAGTATAATATTTCGAAAATTGCAAAAATTAGTGATTGTTTTACTCCATTATTGTTCCATAATGAAAAAACAAAAACCCGTCCAGAGGAGAAATCTTTCGAATTAAGGAAATATTCCTCATGATGAAATATCTCTCTGAAAATTAATGTTTTCTTCAAGGTGCGATTAAATGCTTGCAGTATGCAAGCACCTTCTACTAGTGTGTGTGTGTGTATATATATATATATATATATATATATATATATATATATATATATTATATATAAGAGTAGTCGGTGCTTGCATACTGCAAGCGCTTTTAAAAAATCACAATACACCAAGATCTAAACTCGTAAAATATACCAACGCGATCTCCAGGGCAACAGCACTTCAGTTACGTTAAATAATAAATTCCATGAGTAATAGCAGTATATTTATAATTTTCCGTGAAATTAAGGCAACTATCCGTCATTTCCAAATTCTCTAAACAATCGGCTTGTGTCCAAGTTTTCGTAATTGAAGTTTAGTCACTCAGATCGCACTACATGAGCAATAAGAATAACCATAATTAAGACAATACCCTATACCAGGGGTGGCCAAACCGCTGCTCGCGAGCCGCATGAGGCTCTTTTAACTTAGTATGCGGCTCTTTTTAATTTTCATTCAGAGGCTTATCAGCGCTTTTCACTGCAGAAGACAATTACGTAGTGTGACTTGAGACGTGTTGGAAATGCCTGGACATGCAATTATATCTGAATTGCTTCAGATATAGGTTATGTTTGACTGTTTGTAAATATATGAGCACAGAATGTTTTTCATGCGACTATCGAACTTCTGAAGATTAGCGTGAGGCTTCGAGGGTTAGTAAGTTTGGCCACCCCTGTCCTATACATTAAATTTATCGAAAAATAAGGATATTTTCTGTTAAGATTATGGCGTCATCGACCATGCTTTTAGCACGTATTTGGAAGAAAAATGTCGAGAAATAGGTATGACGCCATTATATTTAACAATAGAAAAGAATTAAAATTTCTCGAAAAACTAAGTAACACAACATTAAAATATTTATCACGTTTTGCCGTCACTGATATGAGGGTTGCTTCTCTGATTGTGATCTCTTATAGTCCTAGAGAGAAACAAACATATTCGCTCCTTCCTATAGTCGATATCCCAGATTTAATCATCGAGTTTGTGCTTTCAGTAGTACGTGAGAATTACAATTATCTATGATACCCTCAATCACAGTGCTTGATGCAATTAGTGTTTTGGATACAGTAAAATCTTATATATTATCGGAAGAAAATAATGATGATGATATTTTCATAATATGCATGATGTTGAAAATTAGAATGAGTTAACTTATATGCTTATGGGAATAAACTTGATGTTAATTCGATTAAAGAAAAATGAAAAAATATAATTCCGTAAATCGAATTTTCTATAACTCGAATAATTGTTGCTTTACTTTGAGATTCGAGTTATAGCGGTTCCATTGTATATATACAAATATTTAAAAGTAAATTTTCATAACTTTAATTTTCTATTACAAGAATAATTATTACTTTTCCTTGAGATTCGAGTTATGGAAGTTCAACTGTAATCGTTATGACGGCATTAATTTCCTTTAAAAGCATTAAATCACTCCAATCGCAAAGGTGCGTGTACACTAAGTGAGCACGAGCGAACCAACACAAGCGAACGAATGGATTCGCTGAAATGTGAAACGGTGATTGAGAGCGAACGAATGAGTTCGTTCGCTCTCGCCGATGTTCGCTAGCAGGGCGGAAACCAGCGATTCATCAAGCGAGGGAATTCGTTCGCAGTAATGCTCGCTTAGTCTAAACGCTCCTTCCACGAGCACGAGGGAACGAACGTACGTTTGTTCGCTAGTGCTCGCATAGTGTAAACGGACCTTAACGTATAATATCAGATCCCTTTAAAAGCATTGAGATCGTTGCCATAGTATTTAAAGATTTTCATTATTGAAAAGAGGAAAAAATTCACACTTTTTTCCGATTAAAAGCATATATTTACGCTAATGCGGCATGTATTTGAATTATGTCTTCAAAAATTAAGAACTCCGTTTTTTCACATAGACAACTATTCTTTTCTTGAATTCGTATCTCATTTTCAAGTAATTTAAAAATGCATTTTTAGAAAGCCTTGCACTGAATTCTATGCTTTTCTTATGGGGTGTTGAAATGGAACATTGGGATCAAAAAAGACCCCTTAAATATGAACTTTTTTGTGATTTTCGATTTTTCTCGTCGGTTGTGCTACTCGACCTACCTACATGCCAAATTTCAGATTTCTATCCCTTCTAGAAGAACCTAAGAGTTTTGTGTCAGTGAGTGAGGCATAAGTAGCTATATTATTATAGATAAATGTGAAGATAATATAAAAGTTATTAATAAAAATATGGGCATTTCGTTTACGAAGTATCCATATTTGGCAGTAGTTAACCAATATATGATGCAAAAAAAAGGTTTTTATGCCAAAGAAGTTGCCTACGGTATCGATCGGAACAGAGAAACGACCATAACTAGATGATCAAATTTCAAGCTTTCTTTTCCTTATTTCGTGAGAACGATTTAGCTGCATTAGCAACAGCAAATGCACTCACGTACAGTAAATGGAAGGAAGTATACTTCTTAAAGAAACGTTAAAGAAGGCGAGTAGAAATTTTTTTAAAACCACGGCATTGATTGATTTGGGTACTTTTTCGAAATATAAATCGAAAATTTTGAGCCTTGGTATTACGTTTCTAACCCTCAGGCATACAGATTCCCTATGTATATGTTCCATATGCTTAAGATTCGAATCCTTTCCTCCGGTTCCCATAGCAGCAATTTCTTATTCTTCCTAAGTTTTTTACTGCTGGGGATAAATTGATTATAATTAGTAGAAAACGGTGTTTAGATATTTTACGACTCACTAAGATGTTTTTTTTATATAAATCTCTGCATGATTGATGAGACCTTGATTTCCCTTTTCGAAGCGCCATGGGACAAAAGCAACAAATTTCACCGTTAGACAAATAACCCCCCCTAATCCTACTATTTATAGATCAAACAGAAAATCGTTAGAATGGAAGGGAAACCAGGGAGGAACAAATTTTTTATTGGAGCTGGAATTTCGCCGATTTCCCACGCGGGCCTTACCAAACCTGAAAACCCAGGAAAGTTCGACGTGGTAAAACCTGACATTGCGACCTTGAATAATTTTATGAAAAAGTACGAAATAATTGCTGGGCACATTATTAAACAGTTTTATTCTTCATAACGATTAAAACGCCAGATAAGTATCGAATTCACGCGTGGGAAGAGAGAAGATTTTACTTCATCAAAAAAATTACACTCCACATTTTTAAATTGCTAAAACCTTTAAGCAGCTTTATGAAGCAATTTTGGATCAAAGCATTTTATAAGCGGAAAAATCATCGGATGAAATATTTTCTACGGAAGTTTTCTAATTGGCTTAAAGAATTTTATGCTCAACTGCACGTTAGATTAAAATTATCCTAAAAACACTGTTTCTACACATATAAAAGTGAAACGCACATAAAATAACTATTTAATTTTTACTTTCTCCATATACGTAGTATGAGAAAGTATTGTTTTCATGAAAAAATCGAACTCGAGATTTCAAAGGTAATACAAGTTTTAAAGTTCCCTGAATACGTTCTGACTAGTTTCGCGATGATGTCTGCGTGTTTGTCTGTCGGTCTGTATGTGATAGATTTTTTGTGGGCGCTCTAACTCAAAAACTATTAATCAGGTCAACGCGAAATATATATTTAACATTTTTATAAAAGTTAAAAGATCTGATTAGTTTTTGGTAAAAATCGGCCGACCGGAAGTGGGTGTTTACTCTTGTCACTTATCCGTTATTTTGAAATATTTGCTTTAATATTTGATAAATGTAAAAATGTATTGGAATAATAGTTGTAGGAAATTTTATTTTCTACAACCTTTGTTTGATACATTTTTCCATATAATTGTTTAAGAGATATTTTATATTTTTAGCTGCCACCACCACACCACCTGCCGAAGACTATTGTTAACAATTGACGCTTAGTAACGTCTTAGTAACGCTCCATTTTCTTTTCTTAATTGACAACCGGAAGTAAATATTGACAACGATCCCAGAGCTAACAACATGTAATTTGCCATATAAATATGGAGAAAGTCATGTGTTGCCCACATCAGTTTATTTTGTTAAATTATAATGATGGAAGGCGAGACAGAATCTTTTTCATTATGTGCTGAAAGCTCCGTACAAATCTAAATGGAAACTCACATTAATCCATGTTAATACTAATTTTTTCTTGTAAAAAAACCGTGAAAAAGTTTTTAAGTATTTTAACTTCTTATTGTAAATGCATATTACGCTATAGTACTAAAATTTTATAATTGTTTTTATAAAACTCAACATTTCAAACGAATTTCCAGACCGAAACTTTCTAATGCCTGCTGGGATGGAACTTCTGTAAGGCAGAAATTCAGATTCCGGCTGCGAACTGATCAAAAATCTATATTTTTGTATACTTTGAGGTCGTTTCAGCAACATTTTGAAAGCAATCTTGGCCATTTCCATCTGTAACAAATAGTGCGAGAGGTCCCGAATAAAGGGGTCGGGACTGCTGAATCACCCTCGAGCCTGTACACCCCATTCCACGATTCGATTGACTCTTATTTTTCTTAGAATGGAGAAAACTTCATCCCGGAATTATTGACCGCATGAAAGGGTCACTATAGAGATATAATCGCTTTCACGAAAAAACGGAATGGTATCATTTCGTGTTTTCATTTTTGGAAATCGATCTTCTCGAAATACGGCGGTCAATGCTCGCTAAATCACTTTGCCGTAACGCGCTGGTGATTGGAAGAAATTTTCCGGTTTAAACAATTACATTCCAGCGGGAATCTGTTTTATACTTCCGAAAAGTTTTGAGAAACTATTCAGTTAGCGACATTGTTTAAAAATGATCACTAATGAATGTAGGGGGAGACATGAGGCTACTAGAAACGCATTGCTACTCTGGATGCAACGCTTCTGTAGCCAAAATTTTACTGCAAACACGTAAAAAATCGTACACAGCAAATCGTACTTCGGAAATTTTGAGGCGATCGTAACATGAATCGATAGAAAAAAGAGATGAGAAGAATTTCGGCAGGTAGAGCGGAAGTAAAGAGCGAAATAAATCGTTTTTACTACCTGGAAAGCGAGTGGGAGAAATTTAGGATCAGAATCCGAGAAAAATCGGAAGGAAAAAAGGACCTTCAGATATGAAACGCATAAAGAAAGAATTATATACATAATATCCTTATTTTATCTGCTGGTCCGTCCGTCCGTCCGTTGGTCCGCCAGAGCGCCCTATAGAAATCCTCATAAGAGAACACTTAAAAATACCTTTTTTCACTTGCAGGCTTTTTTTCTTTTGAAAAATTAAATTAGAAATAATTGACCTATAATCTTCGAACCTAGACCATTTTAAAGAAAAATAAACATAGTTTCTTATTCTTATCGTCAACTTTTGTCTTTGGTTCGAAATCGCTCAAGTTATACGTTTAAATCACATTTATTGGAAAATTTTAAGCTTTTTAAAGATATGTTGTCTTGCCGACCGTATCATTGTTAAACCTCGAGATTGTATTGTCGTCCTTATACTATATGCGTAAGTAAAGTGTTTTGAATGAATACGAGAGAGAGAGAAGGCGCCCGAATTATTTATAATTAAAATCAGTTTTTCATTAATTTATTTTCAGTTAACTTCCTATTGAAATTTTTTTTAATTAACTATTTTTATAGTTTTTTATAACCGAAGTTATAAATTCGCATCACATATATGAATCACGCAAAAAAACCATTCCTTAACATGGAGATCTTTTTCTTTTACATTTTAAAATATTTCAAGGATGAAGTATTTAACTTATATTAGTTATGCGAAGAGAAGAATTTAAATCTCATTCGTAAATCTCCAAAAATTACGTTTTAATACGATTTTTCACGTTTTCACGCATTTTGTTTATATTGGACCACTGTTGTCCCAATTGTTGAATTCTATTCTTGGCCTCATAATAAATGCACCAATTTAGTGCTTTAACACGGGTATAACTTATTTACTGAATCTATTAAGTGATTAGAGGGAGGAAGGAAAAGAGAATGGGGAATGAGCAGAAATGGAGAAAGAGGAATCTGTATATGATTAATAGGAGCTGCAGTACAAAAATAACAATAATAAATGATAATTGACTACAAAACATTTTATACTATTGAATCATGCGCCATTGCCAAATGGTGGGAATTCATAAAACTAAATATAGGTCACGTAATTTTCAATGGATTTCTTTAACTGATAATACAGCAAATATTTCGAACCGAATTTCAAATAGGAGTGAAAAAATAACATTTTATGACTTTTATTTAAATTTCTTTGACTAAAGTAATTTTTCTGGAAAATTTTCAAAACTAATATAGTTAAAAGAAAAGTGCGATCTTAAAATATAGTTAAACTCATTGCAGTTCATGTATTTATTTAATAGTAAGTAAGTTACTAGACATTTTTCCTTTGATGGTAAATTGACAAAAGAATTGCGTTATTCGCTTCGCGCTTTTTATAAAACATCGAAATTATAGATGTATCAATGTCAAACTTAACGTTGAAACGTTAGTGATGGAAGATTGTTATTATTCAGTAAACTGCGTGTGGGCTGTGGGCATTTTTAACGATGATGAATTTAAACATGCAGATTTTTGACTGACTTCGTAAAAGTTTCTGCGGGTACCGCTAGTATAGCTTAAATACGCATCTGGTTTTCTCGATCGTTTTAATGCTGTTGGAATTGTCTCCATTATAAATCGATTAATAATCTCGAAAATCACGCAAAACCGGCCTGAAACTATACTAATTACTAATATGGATGGAAATTATAAAGAAATTGTACAGGAAATCTTTGTATGATATTATTAGAAACAGAATATTTTCCGTAAGAAGTTATTCTCATTAATTTGACCGAACGGAAGAAGCCTGTTGTGAGAAAATTTTCCGCTTTATGGAACACATGCCCCCGCACAAGTTAAAGGTCCCTGGTATCCTATCAAATGCTCATAAGTAATAATTAAACTATGAAAACAAGTAGGGGTGTACACGGGTTTCCCGTTGTACGGAAGTGCTTTTCGTCAAATTCGCCGCAGTATTATCGTATACTTATGTATTTGATTTAAAATCAGGAAATTATTTTTCTCATATTGTGGTAACCCTACTTTTTGATCCGTTTTAAACATATTTATTTCGTTTTCCCATTCTATACTGGCACTACAATCGAAATTTCTTTTAAATCAGTTTAGCCAATACCTTCCAAATTCATATTTACTGAAAAATTCTAACCTTGATATTGTGGTAGCCCTGTTTAGTCGACCAGGTTGAAATATGCTATTTTGATTATCTATTTATATGAAGATTATATATAACATATTTGGTTAAAATCCATGGTCTCAGTTCTCTAGAAATTCGTATAAAAGAAATAATATTTTACTTTTACTGCTCTTTAACTTTACATTAATCATCTTGATTTCATTATGTTATATCGTACTAATCTTATAAACAAAATTTAATTGAAATTCGTTCAGCCAATTCCTTCCAAATACTTAATTACTGAAAGATTTTTATTTGTAAATGTGACACCCCTGTTTAGCTGATTCGGTCTAAATATAATAATATTGTTTTTTATGTGTTTATTTTAAGAATTAAATTTGGTTAAAATTGATGCAAAAAGTTTAACACAAATACGTGTTAAAATAATTATTTTAATTCTTGTATTTTGGCAGCCCTGCTTTCTATATCTATATTATAAATCTTGATTTGGCTTTTTTATGTCGCACGTCTCCCTCGTACAAAATTTCGTTGAAATAGGTTCACCCAATTCCTTCAAAATTCATAATTACCGTAAAGTTTAACTTTGCAATTGTGGTACCCCTGCTAAATGGATCCGGTTGAAATATGCCATCTTGGTCATTCATTTATGTAAGTATTCTATGTAACAAATTTTGTTGAAATCGGCTTAGCCAATTCTTCCCTGATACATATATGCGGACGGACGGACGGACATCACGAGGATAATAGTGCTTTTCAGCATTGATGAAAAGCACTAAAAACGGAATAAATCTACTTAATTATATATAAAAACTGTTCCAAACTATGATACGGTTACAACTAGGGATATGCTTAGATTTTCAGGTGGTTGGCGATACCGCAAATAAATCCATTTTGCTTCGTGTTCTATGCTTTTAAGTTTATCTTGTTCATTTTTAGCATCGCCGCAACAATAAAGGTAATTCAGATACATCCACTGTGTAATTTCAAGGCAGGCGGTACAGAAAGCCGTACGAAATTTTGTGAATTGTACACGGAAAAGAATAGTTTGGAAACTACTGCTTTAGAGAATTTATTTCAGATGAATTTGTGAGGTTTTTAAAGCATAATCTGTCATTTTGGAATTGAAATTAAATTCCGCAGTTACAATTTTATCGGATTATAATCTGTGCATCGATTTGTTCCCTAGTCAGACACCCTCGACCGCTCAAGCGTAGGACTTGATTCGTTTTTTTCCCTCTGTAAACGCAAACGGAGAGAAATCGGTATCACAAAATAGAATGCGTGAAAACTTTATAAAAACTGAGAAATAAATCCGACAAAATATTGGAAAACTACGCTATCAAAACTGATCGTTAGGTAAATACTTCGTAAATATGGGAATAACTTTGAAACAGAAAAAATTCTGCTATGACCGGGAATCGAACCCAGGTCTTCCACTAGCAGAATTTTTTCTGTTTCAAAGTTATTCCCAAAATTACAGCTTATGCCTTTCTGCATAGTTTCTATTATTCCATCAATTTCTGGCTTTGGCAATCTCACCATTTGAGAGGGAGGGGTTTTCTTTGACGTTCTCTTGGAGGACGTCCGTTGGGGCTGGTTGATACTACCTTGGCTAGCCCGGACCCAACTAAGATAAACACCCGCGTTATCTGCTAAGGTAGTTCAGCGGTAGAATATCCGCCCGGCAAGTGGAAGACCCGGGTTCGATTCCCGGTCATAGCAGAATTTTTTCTGTTTCAAAGTTATTCCCAAAATTACAGCTTATGCCTTTCTGCATAGTTTCTATTATTCCATCAATTTCTGACTTCGTAAATAAATTATCGCAAATTCCCTTGTCAAAGTGACCAATGAATATCAATAATGAGGTCATGCTCAACTCTGTGGAATTTACTCATCATGAAAAAAAAGAACTTAGTTACTTCCATAAATTTGTTGAAGTAACTAAGTTCTTTTTTTTCATGGTGACCAATGAAATCCACATAGGAGATTAGGAGGCGATGAAATCACCCCGAGAACAGAGTATAGTTATAATTTATAACAAAATTAATTGTATATATCGTACATCACATGACGTTTACATACGTACTTAACAGTAATCATAAAATCATTTAAATGCAAGATACTAAGATGGTAGATTGTACAATATTACAAAAAGAGAATAACATAAGAGATTAAATATTTTTTCAAATATGAGTAAGGTGGAGTAACTAGCAAATACGTTGAATAATTTTTAAACCGGTTTTCAGAGTAAATATTCACGAATTCATATATTTCGACTGTCTAAAATACGTTTGCTGTTCTCATTCTCAATTTAAAAAGAGGATTTGGCCACCTGTTCCCCTACGCAGTACAACAGATGGATTTAAACGCATTTATAAGAATAGGGAAAACAGCTTTACTTCAGCTACGAAATCTTTATAGAATAGGTAAAAATAAAGCAATTTTTCCGTCTCAATCTTTTTTTCCGCGGTCCAGAAAATAGGAAAACAACATCTTGCAACCCGCTTGGATTTTACTATGTGAAACCTTCGAATGCAATTATTGTGTGCCTACTACATTGAAATTACACTTTGTCAGTGAGAGGTGCTTAATATACTATTTAAAATTCAATGTTATAACACTTAAATTCAGTACAACATCTTAATGCGACTTGAGCAGTAAAAAATTATTGGGGCGACTCCGCATAGAGGGGTCAATTTTAAGTGTTCCATGGCCCATAGACGGACCCCGGCCCGTACATTTAAAAACCCTGCTCGAAAGTAACGGGAAAGAGGAAAAGGAAAGTTAAAAACCGCCCATAAATGTATGGGGAGATGCCAGAACTACACGTGTAAATTAAATAGAACACAGCAGTAAACCCGTCAAATTTTCAAAAACGCTTCCCATTGGATAAATTAAACACTCAACCAATCGAAGTTGACCTGAAAGATAAGTTACTAGGCTAATTCCCTTGAAGTATGGTAAGATTTGAATCTAAACAGTAGTATAGCTTGTCTCGAAACACTTTCATGGTTAATTCGGAATCGATATTTGGAAGAATTTCCGAAAAGGTTGTTCCGAGTCGTGAAACTGGCAGCTTAAATTTGGTCTGCGGCGGGTTATGGGCAATTTATCGAAGCGGGGGTTTTTCCCGAGAAAATTGAGGTCGTTTAGAGTAAAATATAATTTTTCACGGATTCTCTCCCGAACTTTTTCTTCGCTCCATCTCTCTCTCCTTCTTTCGCGAAGTTTCCCGAGTTTGGAGAGACTGTTGGTGAAAGAGAGGCAGAAATGGGTAGATGAAAAGGAGCGTGCATCTAGAAGACTACCTCCAAAATTACCAGGATTAACATACATGAAAGCATGCAATTAAAAATCACTTAATTATTGTTTTATGAAGACTAGCTTCCAATTTCTCAATTATATGCTAGTTATATAAATAATAACAAAACATTTACATTACCAGATATATAACAGGCGTAGCATTATGATTCTCTCAAAATATTGACTTATGTTTGCCAACCTTATATGATAAATTCTTTTAAAAAACAAGTATTTATCTTCGGCATCTCCAACAGGCATGACGAGGTTGTGGCTATTGGAGATACCTAAGAAAAGTACCAATTTTTTCAATTTTGAATACTAAAGCTCTTATTATTTAATGTTTTCAGCCATATGACGAGCTCGTCAATTCTCTAATGAACCGTAGGAATAACTAGGGGATCCGCGGGATCTATGGCCTCGCTCAGTTCATTTAGGGCTGGTGGAGGGGGGGAATCACATGTTCAATATTACTATCGTCTTCATAGTTCTCCTGCACTTCATACAGTGGGGATGTAAAATTTGAATAGAATTGAAAGCGCTGCCCTCAGCAGTAAAATATGTATGAAAGAAATGTAAATCTAAGAAATGTACCTTGGCCTTGGCTCCTCGTTGAGACAGCAGTTTTAGTAGAACAGACAAACAAATAAACAGACAAGTGCACGGGGACTCGACTGGAGAGACCGCACGAACGCAAATTGCGCGCTTCTGGGAGGCTCCGTGTACATTTTAGAGAAATGTTTATTTAAAATTTTCTTCATCGTTTGCTTTTTTCTGTAAGTACCTTAATTTTCGTTTTGATTTGATACGATTTGGAAATTAGCGCAATGCGCGAACGCAAATTACGCAGGAACTATAAAGGTGCTGTTATACAAAAACTATAGGCAGTCTACTCTAAGTTATTTGTACATGCACACGAATTTTGGTGAAAATCAAACAACCGAGACAGCAGTTATCGTAGAACAAACAGACAAAATGCCCAGGCACTCAACAGGAGAGACCTCCATTCGCTCGGCCAAAAACGTATCGCTTGGGCCGATATTTTCCATCTTCATCCCTCATATTTTTTATGATATCCTAAATGTAGCTGAATGCGAGATCATTTCCCCTGAGATTCGAAAACTAACAAAAAATAAACAATGCTTCATCGCCACCCTTTTTTTAACCCTTAACTGGTACGGTGCTGGTCAAATCGCCACACCGTTCAATCTTTCATATATCAAGTTAAAGTTTTTCCCGCCGGAATGCTCTTCTTCCTAGTACCTTCCTAGGTTACAAAGGATAATTAGTTGCAGTAGTAGTCTGACCTTGATCGCGTTTATTTCCTGAGCAATCGAGGAGTTGGGTCATTTTGACCAGCACCGTTCCAGTTGCGTAACTTTTTATGGGTATGCTTCCTTCGTGCTTTCTGGGAGATTGGGAGGGAAGGCTGTCAAATTGCTGTTTAGATTTATGTCAAGAGATGAGAAATCTTGTTTGTATGGTTTTACTGAGAATATTACTTTGATTTTGTACGTTCCTAGAAAAAATAGTAGTGTAATTTTGGCATCGAGCCTGCACCACTCCATAGAAAATGATGAAGGCACGGGAAAACCTGAAATTATTGTATTTTATAACTCCACTAAAGGAAGCGTGGATAGCCTCGTTCAAAAATGGGCGACATTTCTGCAAGCTGAAGGACGAGGCGCTGGCCTATGGCTTACGTCGTGTTTTACTCAAAGAGGCATGCTGATAAAGCGAATCACTTATCATTCATAAAAAATCTCGCTATGCAGCTGGTGAAGCCTCACATGATTCGCCGCATCTATAACGAGAGATTGCCATTGCAACTTCGGCACTCTATTAACGCCATACTTCAGGTACCCCTTCCTTCTAACGAATACAAGGAAGAAAACGTACGCTTTGCTACATATGCCCTTCTAAACTGAACAGGAAGACAAATCAGTTTTGTCACAAATGGGATGGGCCAATATGCAACCGTTATGCAAAGAGGGTCTGCACTAACTGCACTAAAATGTTGAGTAAAACAGCTTTTTAATTTTTTTGTGAAATTTTATCATGTTCCTTAGATTTTGTTCTATTAGTTCTTTAGTTAAGCATCTTCTCAGGGTAATCATTATAAGTATTTTTGTTTTTATAAAGTTGTACACAGTATCCGAAAATTTCAAGTCGAAACCTTTGCTTTGTAATACGAAAAACTATTTGTAGCCTTCATGCTGAATAATTTTTACTAGTACATACAATCTAATTATTACTATCTCATTCTATTAGAAATAATGACTGAATGTGATTGGTCAATTTAACCAGTACCGTACCACTTACGGAAAAAATCTCACCGTACCAGTTAAGGGTTAACCTAATACTAAAAGGCACAATGCAGAACACCATACTCAGCCTTTTCTTTAAAAGGGGGCGAGGTAAAGTCAACACTTTTCCCTCCAGGAGGAGAGCGAAGCGAACGTTGCGTGAAAGTGATGCGCGAAAGCTCATTAAATTGAATCGAAAGTGCGATCCGGGAGCCTCCGTTTGGCGCCTCGTGGATGTGGAAGAGGATATGGAGGTATGAGGGGATTAACTTTCATCTGAACGAATAACAGATGCACGAGACGTGTCAAGCGTGTAAATGGAAAGCTCCTCTACGTGGGCAGGGCATTTTCCAAGATCACGCGCGCTTATCTCGGAAATGGCTCGCAAGGAGGCGCTCGCGACTCATCTGGGTGAAATCCGAACCCTTGCGCCAAAAAGGGAACATTCTGCCGACCTCCTTAGACGAATATAATACTAGAGGGATCTTCGGCCTCGCTCAGCCCACTTAGGGCTGATGGGGGGGATCACATTGTGCGCCTCTGGGAGGCTCCCTGTACATTTTAGAGAAATGTTTATTTGACGCCTTCTTCATCGTTTAATGTTTTCCGTGTGTATGCCAAATTTCGTTTCGATTGGGTAAGGTTTGGAAATTAGCGCAATGCGCTAACGCAAATTGCGCTGCAACTATAAGGGTGGTGTTCTACAAAAACTATAGGCAGTTGACTCTAAATTATTTGTACATGCACACGAAATTTGGTAAAAATCAGACAACCGAGACGGCAGTTATCGTAGAACAAACAAACAGACAAAATGCACATGGACTCAACAGGAGAGACCTCGCTTCGCTCGGCCAATTGAATATATACGCGCACAAAGGATTAGACACTCTCGTAAAATTTATTCCATATCTTTCGGCCGTTTAGGTTAAGAAGTGGTCCAAAGGCATTCATCCGCGCAGAAACTAGCAGGCAGCAATCTCCATTAAGAGGTGAAACGAGATGAGCGGTGATGGAGAGAGATGTTTACAAGCGCAAACTGGTGTGCCACGGCAGATTGGCAGACGTACCATAGAAAACGGCAAGTGATTTCTAAATTGTTGCCTTTAGGAACAAATTAAATTGTTTGTCCCACTTAGAATTTCGAGCTTCTTCTTCGTCCTGCATGCTAATGTCAGATTTAAAAAATGATTATTAAGCATTGTACAATTTATTTAAATTTTGTAAACAATTAAGACATCCGCATCTTTGGGAAAAACATAAAGTTTATAAAATTTGACATTAAAATTTAATAAAACTTTTTAAGTCGTAACAAAAAAAAACGTATGGCGCAAGCATCATTCATCTTCACACAGCGTTTTATTCGCTTAAAAAACGCCAGTTAGAAGGTCATCGCAATAGAGATGTCATCAAATTAAATAAATATTCCTAAGGAGAAAAGGTCAAGAAACTTCATTTTTACGAAGAAAGTCATTCTATCCGGAGTTTCAGAAAATTTTAGAAAGGTAAAATGTCGCACTGTTACTAACACAAGGTAAGGTAAGAAAATAGGAATTTTTGAATGGCTGGAATTATCCGAATAAAACTAAAATAACGAAAATATACCATCTCACAATTAAATCAATCAGAAGCAATTTATTTGTCTTACTGAAACAGTACTCTGAAGCAAACGTGTCGACCTGTCACTATTTTAAGAGAAAATTTCTATATATTTTATACACACACACACACTCACAGCGCCGTAACTAGGGCGTGGCATCTGCCCCGGGCGCAACTAAAGAAGGGGCGCAAAAATTGTTAAAGGCAAGTTGTGCATGTCACAAGGACAGGGGACTGCTACACTTGTTCCAGACATTACGCATAGCAGAAACTATAAATTTCGATGATGCTATTGATGAGTTTGCCGCATTAAAATCACATATAATACCTCTTTAATATTAAAATATTTATTCTTTCTGTATTTAAATTATGTACTACATTTATAGTAATAAATTATATCATTAAAAGTTTATTTTTATTTATTAATTGTTCGCCCTAAATCCATATAGGTATTAGAGAATTTTTTATGGAGGGGGCGCATATTTGGTAGTTTTCCTCGGGTGCTAAAATAGCTATATATATATATATATATATATATATATATATATATATATATATATATATATATATAATTCTATATCTGTATAATTATTTAACGGACTTGAGAAACTAACCAACGGAAGAGAAAACTTTATGTAGTAAAAAGTCCTCTGTTAAAAATATTGATATAATTGAACAACATTATAGTGTTAATACACGATGGGGGAACATTTAAAGTTATTATCGCTCATTTTCACCTGATCAACGATAGCATGTCGCATGAAACCATACCACACCTGAAGGGCTGTCGCAATTACATGGTTGTTTTAACAAAATTCATACATTCAAGACAAAGCACTTCAAAAATACTTGTCTTAGGTATATCCAATAGCTACTAGGTTTTAAAAAACTTGCGAATTATCTTTTAACAAATTAGGGGTTTCCAACCTTTACAATGTGAAGGCTCCAATTTATTTTCTAGAATATTTCGCGAAGTGAGCATCACTATTTTTTGCAAAAATTAGGAATGATCACAAATAAAAACAAGGCAAAGTTTCCACCATTTTTTAAATATGATTAAAAAGAAAACAACTTTATTAATTAAATTCCTGGTGTTCGGGAGTGCTAATTTAATCGCTGTAGAAGAACGTCGGACTGCACAAGAGCAAAGTGGTCCTCGCTAGCAACGAGTTGGGAACTTCTGATAAAAATGAGCAGTGAACATGTCTACTTAGCAGGTCTTGGTGCAGGAATATTCGGCTTAATTGTCTTCCAACGCTAAGATATGATTGTCGAGGGCGTTGATGCTTCTTTTGCCATTGTCACTGCCAATGAGTTGATTATAATTGACCTCGAACGCACTTTCATGAGTTAATGATTAATAAGTAAACGATAAAGCGGGTAATAACTGCGGAAAAAATTATAAAAGATTCAAATGTATTCGTTCAATCAATTTGGAAGTTTTAGGGTTGATTAATGTGGCATTTACCCTTCGTAAGCGCGACGTACGTATATGGCACGGTTTTATCTCTTAATCATTTTAACTCTCCTTCGCGATGCAGAATAACCTGTTCGAAGCATGTTGTCGGATCTTACTCACTAATGACGTCTCAACTGCTGCCAGGGATTTAACATGACCTCCTCATTTACAATGCCGATGGTAAAACGGAAAAGTGAAAACAGAATAATACTGCCTGCGACGCAAATTCTCGTGCTAATTATCGAGAGCAATAAAAAGATCACAATTACAATTCGATTAAGCCTTCTCGGTGTAGCAGTCATAGCAAATTTTGGAAACCTATACGCACTTACCTGCTGTATAACCAGCATCCTTCCCGCAGTGTAATTACTTTCCAGAAAGGGTTTGACTTAATTGAATAACCCCGTTTTATTTTTTGCAAATTAATATTGTCTTTATTAACTATTTTAATGTACCGACTAATTAAAAGTTACACAATAAAACTTTGACCGTATTTTTCATCCGAATTATCTTGCATTTTGGAGACGTAGAGTTTCTTAAAATAAAATTGGTTTCTGATAAAAATGTGATAATTCTGTATACAGTGGAGGAAGATAGGAATTTAATTAGAATAATAAGGGAAAGACAGGAGTAATTGATGGGTCGAATTGTGAAATTTAACTGTCTGTTGAAAGAAGACATAGAAGAGAAGATGTAGGAAAGAGCCAAAGAAGTAGGAAAATTAATGGAATATAACAGGGGTGGCCTAACCTTCTTGCCCTCGGAGCCGCATACGTTTATTTTCAGAATTTCGTGAGCCGCATGACATATTCTGCGTTTATAAATTTATGAACAGTAAAACAACCTGTATCCGAAGCAATTTGGATATAATGCATGTCCATTAGGCATCCCAAACACTTCTAGAGTCACTTCTACGTCATTGTGCTCTGTAGAGAAAAATGTTGACACGCCTCTGTATGGAAATTTAAAAGAGTCGCATACTAGGATAAAAGAGCCGCATGCGGCTCGCGAGCCGCGGTTTGGCTACGTCTACATGCATTAAAAGAAGGGGATGAGTAAGAGAAAGGCCTTTTGGGCGGGAGAGAGTGTGTTAGGTATGCTATAAACCTGAGGTCGAATATCTATGGTAATGATGATGGAAATGGAAAGATCAACGGGGGAAATAAAAATGCCGTAATAGGAACAAGGTCAAGAAAAAGTTGATCCATATATCGGTTTTTTCGACGATCGGAGCATAAAATAGCAAGGCCAACCTGAACCCGATTCAAGATTTAAAATCTCCAACTGGTTTTCAGATGTTTTCGCAGAGGCGTAAATCAGGCGATAGACAATATACAACCTCAGAATGCCGTGTAGGAGAGTCGTCCTAAACCCATAGATCAAAGCGCCTCATTTTTGTTACCAGAGGTTTTCGATCATTTTTTTAATGCTGACAACTTTCACAATTTTTAAAATTATCTCTTCATCTACAGATTACAGGAATCTTCCGATTCACGAACTTTCCATCTTACGAGCGAGAAAGTTGCAACGAAAATTTTGTTTATGACCGCAAAACTCGAACTTACGAACTCTTGCTCAATTTGAGCAACCCCGCGTAACGCCATCATTGGAAAGTAAAATGGCTAAGAATGTAATAGATTTCCGAAATTTAACAATATCTATGAATATTTTCTGCAAGATCACATAGTTGCTACTGTGGTATTTTCTAGTTGATCTTATTTTGTTATTTATCGTACTATACTTTCATTTTAAGGTACAGCACATCGCAATTACAACAGGGAAATTTCAGAAAAGGAGTACATTTTAAATACGTACATATATAAATAAGTGTTGCATCCTCTAGAGCAGGGGTCACCAAAATACGGCCCGCGGGCCACACCCGGCCCGTGCAGTGATTTTATCCAGCCTTATCAGCAATAATATTCATTAGATAACATTTATGATATCTAAACGACATTTTCCTAGTACTTGGGTAAAATCTGCTTTTAATATAAGCGAATTACATGTTACAGAATCGAAAAAATTCTCAAAACTAGCTCTTTGAAATTTTCACACGGCCCGATCAGCCGTATGTGGCCCGCACAGTGGATCATGAAACCTTATGTGACTCTTTCAGTGAAAAGTTTGGTGACTCCTGCTCTAGAGCATGTAAAATATAAATTTTACTTTTCATAGCCTTGCACATACAATGTATTACATACGAAACTCTTGGAACGATCGTCAGCACCTAAGCTCTTATCCGAATTATTTGTTTTTTGTTAACGACCTGCTGATTCCCTCTTTTCTACGCCAATGGGTATCTGAAAGGTAGTGCAATGAACAGCTGGTCAGTTTAAAAATTTTATGAAGAAAGGTGACTTCTTATAAGTATTATTCAATATTATCAGTAAGTAGTTTTGTTGACACAAAGTACTATATTCTACCCGAATTAACCAAGAAAGAACGCAAGCATATCTTAATTTAACACTATATGTACGGAAAAGTCGCTCCCGAATAACGAACTGATTTTAAGGAACGGGAGATTACAGTATTTAGGAACGATGGTGAAAAAAGTAGTTCTTGTATTAAAATACATTACGCGTTTATATGCATAAATACATAATAATGTAATTAATGTTATATATTATCCCGAATATTTTCCAACATTGCCAAATGACCGCGGGCGACCTCTTGCGTGAAAGCAAAAGCAAGCACGTGATTCACAAGGATAAAGTCTTCACCTGCCGTAGAGCAAGCTTATTTGAAGAGGTACGGAAAAAAATTGAAATTTTTTCTACCCATTTCTCCTTTATCTATTTAAAAATGCCCACATTATATATAACGTTATTCGTCGTCCAAATCCCTTAGTGCCACAAATTTTGTCGGAGGAATAAACGTTCATTTTTTGCAATTGCAACTTCATTCTAAATACTTCAGTGGTTCCATTTTCAAATTTTTGGGACATAGACCACACACTTCCCAATATCTTTTCTTACGCCTCTTGTGTCTACAACATGCGTCAGAAGTTATAGGAAATTACTAAAGAATAGCGGAATGGCTATTAAATGAACGTGGTGATTGAAAGGATTAAGTAATTCCGAAAAATTGAGTAAAAAACAAAGTTAGGAGAAAAACAACTGGCGTCGTAACTGTGACGTAATATTCTTCGTCTGTCCAAAAGGGTAACGGTGCCTCCGAAAGCCCATGAGCTATATTTATCGGCTGCCATCGTGACTCCGTCAAACGCTTTCTGAAAAGTGTAGGTTAAATGATTTTCAGGAATTTATTAATTAATCAAAAAATTACATTTACTATATATATAGTAAATTTCATTTTTTGATTAATTAAGAAATTCCTGAAAATCATTTGAATTCTCCCAGAAAATGAAGCGCTTGAAATTTATTACATTCTGGCATCAATATACGACTTGATTTACCACTCTTTGGCTGCACCAATATTCTTCCTCTTTCTATGTTTACTGAATAATAATATTCTTCAATTTTTAACGTTGCAATCTATTAAGTTTGACATTGCGTGAAGCGAATGACACAATTCTTTCGTCTATTTGAAGGTTTAATAGACGCTAATTCAATCGGAGGCAACAATGAGGTCCGCCTTGGCAATGTCCAAAAAGAGTACGAAAAAGCCATAATATTTCGGAAAGAAATGCGTGTTTCTGACAAATTCTTCCATGTAACATCTAAACATTGCAAGAATAAGATACATATTTTATAGTTTTCGCCGTCGAATAAAACAAAAATGGAGAAACTCGGTCCACAATTATATATTTTAATGGATGAAGGAATAACCCTTGCACCTTTAAAAATCGAAAATCCCGTGTAAACTTATGGGAAAATATAATTGTCTCCCGGAGTCGAATCCGGTACTTTTTCCGGGATGTTTGATTTTTCTAGATCTGAGCGGGAACGCGACCAACGCCTCGTGGTAGCCGTGATCGTATAGTGGTTAGTACTTTGCGTTGTGGCCGCAACAACCCAGGTTCGAATCCTGGTCACGGCAGTGGTCAAACACTGTGACGGCAAGAGGCTTATTTTTATAAGTTGTAATTATCAAACTCCCCTTAAACAATGTTTTATTACTATTCTATGACGTTTAATCTGAATATTTGTTAATTTATTAACTTCTGTGTCGTCCATTCCTATTAAGCAGTGGTGATCATGTTCCTTTTCAGCGTTTTCGTCGCATAGTGTAAAATAGAATTGTTATAAAAGGGAGTAAATTTAAATAAAAGGTTACGGTGCTACACAGTAATGATTTAAATTATTTATTAGTCAAATTCATCATTGCATTCAAACAAAATTTTAATGTGTTACTTGACATTTCATTTGTCCAAGTCGCGCAGTGTAATTTAGCATAAAATCCGCATTAATTAACAGCGGCAGCAGGGGGCAAGAAGGCGCAAATCATTATTGTGTATCACTAAAGCTTGTTTTAGAGTAAAGCCATAGTAATAAAAAGTAATATTTTGTATTATGTTGCGAAAAGGCCGTTGTATGTCAAATTTACACAACCAGATATAAAATAATTTAGAACTATGTGATTTAATAAACCAATAAACAATGGTAGACATTGCGAGCATCAATTTGCCAAATATCATTTGCCGATTCCCCACAAGTGTCGAGTGGCGCTGAGGTTGGATACCACTGCTATAAATGATCCTGCGTATTTTGGTCGGAGTATCTAAAATCCTCAGATCCTTCGAAATTCATATCTCAAGCAAGCTCAATCTCACACTCGTTCAGCGTTACACTTATTAGATTTAAATTAATTAACGCCTAGTATAGCGCCTCAGAATCATTTTTTCAAACCAAACAGCTTTGTGCTCACGTTACAACTCCTGAATTTGACGCTTCTAATGGTCGTTCTCAACACAAGATGTTTCTTCGATCTGCGACCTTAAACCAGAAATGAATAACATGTTTTTCTTTTTTCTGTGATGTTCCACGGTCCTCTACCAATTAAAACATTTTTCTTTTTAGAGAATCCTATAATCCGAGTTATCATTCGTATTCAGTTTTCATATGATGTATAAGACAAGCAATATATTTGAAGTTAGAAGTGTAAAATTACTTTTAAAAAACACCTCGTGCCGTTTCAATGTCAAATATAACATTAAAAGTTAATGTTTGAATGCAATGATGAATTTGACTAAGTAACAATTTAAATCATTACCGTATCACCATAACATTGTATTTAAATTAACTCCTTTTTATAGCATTTCTATTTTTCATTATGTGGCGAAAAGGCTGATCCCTTCGTCACAAATGTTTGGCAAACCTGAAAATTCTGCTTGACACCACCGCTTTATAGGAATGAACGACACTGCGCTTAACAAATAAATAACAAATATGCAGATTAAAAGTTATAGAATAGTAATGAAACATTGTTTAAGGGGAGTTTGATAATTACAAATTATAAAAATAATCCTCTTGCCGTCACAGTGTTTGACCACTGCCGTGACCAGGATTCGAACCTGGGTTGTTGCGGCCACAACGCAAAGTACTAACCACTATACGATCACGGCTATCTCGAGGCGTTGTTAGATGATTCATTAATGGCATAGAGTTTCAGTGTAAATAGATTCCATGTTGCTCGAAATAGATGGCGAGTTAGGCGCTCATGAAATATTTAAAGAGGAATTCCAGTTTAACCCTTGAGGCATTTGACAGCAATTTTTTTTCAATTTAACTAATGGAGAATACAAATCTTAAGATTCTGTGCTTAATAAATTTAATCTGAAAGCTGATTTATGCGGAGGTAAGCTTATCTAAACGTACGAAAGAGTTTTTAAGACAATTTAAAATCTATAAGAGTCTTCTTCTGTCTCTTTGTGGCTCCCTCTGTCACGCTATAAAAATGCAAATAACTCGATGAAGGATCGAGATATTTTTTTAAATTTGGCAGGAATGCAGGATTTACATATTTTAAGATGATGTCGAAAAAAATTCCTGGGTTCGACTCCAAGGAAGACATTTCCAGTTCCCATAAATTAACAAATCGACCTTTCGACGTGCAGGCTTTTATTCTTTTTGATATCTAAATTAGAAATAATTAACCTAGGATCTTCGATTTAAACCGATTTAAATAAAAAATTATATTTCTTATTCTGTTCATCTTTTCCCCCATACAGTTCGAAATTCCAAACGTTAAACGTTTAATTCACATATTTTTAACGGAATGTTGCCTTGCCAACCAATTACATTGTTAAACCTCGAAATCCTATTGGTATTTCATTCCTTATGGGTGAAAGCGTACTTTGAATGTTTTTAATATGGGAGAGAGAGATAAAGAAGGTAGGGGAGGGAAATGATTTTCATAGCAACCAATGTAAACAACATTCGTTGCGTTATATGCGAGAAGGAATACATTTGAATGTAGAATATTATTCATTCGCATATTAAAACCACTTGGAATCATCGTAGGAGTTCGAGACTTGAAACAAAGAACAGGTAAAAGAACGAAAGTTTGTTTTCCTGCCATCGATTTTTGAATACGCGTCGAATCGGTCAGCAGATCATTTTTTAACGCGAGAATTTGACGAATTCTCAGTGAATTGCATTCTTGCCGGTTTCGCGTAATTGGGTACCATTGATTTGGATAATAGTTTCGCGTCGCATCTATTCACGAAATTTTATAAAAAAACTTAACCGTTGAATTTCAACGGACATCTCCGTAATTTATATATAATTCACTTGGTCAGAGTAGCTAACTTGGTCGATTAGGGGAGGAGGGATGGGGAAGGAAGAACAATAGGAGGGGAAGGTAGTTCACTTGGGGGCCTAGTTTCAGATTCATGCAAAATGCAACCATTACCTTTGGACCTGTTTTTACAAATGACACTCACGGGCGCGAGAAAATTCATTTTGACATTGAATTAGCTTTTCATTAAAATTGAATTAATAGCGAGAAACGCAACCTGATCCATAATCTCATACTCCTAATAACTCAGTTACTAAATATCAATCACCGAAAAAATATTCAATATAACATTAAAAGTTAATGTTTGAATGCAATGATGAATTTGACTAATTAATAATTTAAATCATTACCGTATCACCGTAACATTATATTTAAATTAACTCCTTTTTATAGCATTTCTACTTTTCATTATGTGGCGAAAAGGCTGATCCCTTCGTCACAAATGTTTGGCGAACCTGAAAATTCTGCTTGACACCACCGCTTTATAGGAATGAACGACACTGCGCTTAACAAATAAATAACAAATATGCAGATTAAAAGTTATAGAATAGTAATGAAACATTGTTTAAGGGGAGTTTGATAATTACTAATTATAAAAATTATCCTCTTGCCGTCACAGTGTCTGACCACTGCCGTGACCAGGATTCGAACCTGGGTTGTTGCGGCCACAACGCAAAGTACTAACCACTATACGATCACGGCTATCACGAGGCGTTCTTCGATGTTTCATTTAATGTCATGGAGTTTCAGTAAAAATAGATTCCGTGTTGCTCGAAATAGCTGAGAAGATAGGCGCTCATGAACGACTATTTTAAAAAGGAATTCTAGTTTAACCCTTGAGACATTTGAAAGTATTTTTTTCAATTTAACTAATAGAGAATACGAATCTTAAGATTCTGTGCTTAATAAATTTAATCTGAAAACTGATTTATGCGGCGGTAGGCGTATCTGGATGCCAGTGATAGGGTGCCAGCCTTTGTTATCATTTTTATGCTCCTTGTAATGAGTTGTGTTATTCGTGAGTTAGCAAAATGAAAACTAGTAGGAATGTACAAAGGTTTCCCGTGTTACAAAAATGTTTTTCGGCAAAGTCATTTACAAATATATATATTTTCTTTGAAATCAGAAGATTATTTATATTGTGGCAGCCCTGTTATTTAAATAGGTTTTAAACATGTTCATTTCGTTTCGCAATGCTATAATCACCCAAAAAAAAAGTTTCTTTGAAATCCAAATTAATAGTTACAGACAAATTCTAACTTTGATATTGTGGTAGCCCTGTTTAGTCGACCCTGTTTGTATATAATAATTTTGTTATTTATTTATATAAAGATTATAGTATACATCATATTTGTTTAAAATCCATGCCGTCAGTTCTCTAGAATTACGTTTCAAAAGAAATATTATTTTAATTTTTATTGGGTAGCCCTGCTCTTCAGCTCCACTTTAAACATCTTAAATTCATTATGGTATGTTGTATAAATCTTAAAAACAAAATTTAATTGAAATCCGTTCAGCCAATTCCTTCCAAATCCTTAATTACTAAATGAGTTAATTTGCAACTGTGGTACCCCTGTTTGACTGATTCATTTTAAATATGCTAATATTGTTTTATATATATGTGTATATTATAAGTAATAAATTTGGTTAAAATTAATGAGGACAGATCAACACAAATATGTGTAAAACGAATGTTTTATATTTCTTGTGTCGTGGCAGCCCTGCTTTCTATATGTATACTAAGCGTCTTGTTTTTGTCTTTTTATGTTTCACACTTTATTATTACAAAACTTCGCTGAAATCGGTTAACCCAATTCCTTCCAAATTCATAATTACCGAAAAGTTTAACTTTGCAATTGTGGCACCCCTGCTTTGTCGATCCTGTCCAAATATGTCATTTTTGTCATTAATTTATGTGTATATTTTATATACCAACTTTGTGTGAAATCGGTTAAGCTAAATCTTCCCTGATATATGCGTACGAACGAACGGACGGACATTACGAAGATAATGGCGCTTTTCAGCAAAACTCTAAAAAACAAAAAACATACCAAAATAAATAAAAATTTGATGCTGTTTATTCGGAAATACTTTAAACAGTATCAATCCAAATATTTGATTGTCAATTTATCATGAAAATATCTTCTAATGTAAATGGCACTTTTTTCGAGTAATTCAAGAGTAAATTAAATATGTAAGGAATATAGATTCATTGCCTCGAGATAGCCGTGATCGTATAGTGGTTAGTACTTTGCGTTGTGGCCGCAACAACCCAGGTTCGAATCCTGGTCACGGCAGTGGTCAAACACTGAAACGGTACGAGGTGATTTTTTTGAAAAATCATATTCTATATCTAACTTCAACTATATCACATGTCTTATACGTCATATGAAAAAGGGGATACGAATGATAACTCGGATTTTAGGAGCCAATGAAAATGTTTTAATTGGTAGAGGACCGTGGAACATCACAGGAAAAACATTTTATTCATTTCTGGTTTGAGGTTGCAGGTGTGGCCGCAGCAACCCATATTCTAATCCTGGTCACGGCAGTGGTCAAACATTGAAACGGCCAGAGGCGCTTTTATGACATAATACTTTTCGAACCCATGAAAATTTTTTATCGATTCTTAACATACCTAATAGCTCTCTCGCCATCAAAACAATGACTTGTCGGCTTTGACGTTTTATCACAACTCAAAGAAAGAATATTCGATGAGGTAGTAAATTTTATTTGATATGCGGTATTTTACACGCTAGAGAGCAAGAAAGCCTTGAACATATACTTCTACGAACAAAAGCCATTTTCTCGATTGATTAACAAAATAGTTAAATGTTTGAATCTATTTTATGCGCGAATAAGTTACAAACTCCCCGCCGCAAAATCTTGTTAACGTCGACTATCGATGAATGCTATATTGTATTCGGCTCTCCATTCCTTTCAGCCAATCGCTGTATGGCTGAAAGAGCTGCTGATGTCATCTTCATCAAATTAATCGAAAATTGGCATTCAAGGTCTCACAGCGTGTTCAAATTTATCTTTAAAAACAAGTTCAAACAGCGCCTCTTGATAGCCGTGATCGTATAGTGGTTAGTACTTTGCGTTGTGGCCGCAACAACCCAGGTTCGAATCCTGGTCACGGCAGTGGTCAAACACTGAAACGGCACGAGGCTAATTTTTTACCGCGATAATTTTTAAATTCGCCTCAAGTTTTAATTTTTTCTCGCGCCATTGCATTATTTAACATTTAATTGACCTTCTTTTTGTATCGCCGAATCTCAATAATTCAAATTTGTGCCAATAATATCTTTTTTCCAATGGGAAGCGCCCGTTATATAAACACCTGTTTGCTTCAAGCATTCACTTACTTCAGTACTACGCATATTTCACTTTTACATTTTTGGGTAAGTGTCTTAGGAGATTGTTTTGAATAATTGGGCCAATAAATGTACGCCCCTTTGGTAGAGACTTTCTGTGGTAAAGACTGGTTTCGTCCAACTTGATGGAAACACCAGATAAACAAATTAATATTGAAGTAAGAATGTCTTAACGACACTCACATACATATATAATGACACATACATATATTTTATTTGGTAATTACAAGACTCCGGGATGCGCTAATAATTCCTTCCTCTCCCAACAATACAATCTACAACATTTCTCACGTTTAAAATGCAGTAAATTGCGTATAAGATTACGTTGGACGCAGTAAAATCAATGCACAATGAGCAGAATTTCGAGTTACAAAAAGACGGCGCTTGAAACGCGAGCGACGATCATAACGGGTCTCCCCATACTTACTCCCTCTCAACCCCATCCCGAGTCACCTCACCCGCCTCACTCTTCTCCTACCAACTTCTCATAGCGCCATTTCCAGGAACGTCCATTTCACTCCTCCTCAGTAAATACGCAGTAAGCTTACTTGTCCGTCGGATTCCCATTTCGAAATGTTGGTTAGTAAAACCATAACATTGGCCGGCTTCCGATCACATAAAAATAATCTAACCGAGAAATAATTTATACATCGGCTTTGGTGATTCCTAAAACGCTTGGCGCATTCCTTTACTCGACTCGAAAGATTAAGATCAATTCCATGGAGAAATTAAGCGATTATTCCTCTCATAATTAGACGAAAGTCTGATAAATAACTTTGCGGGGACCTGAGTAATCTTAATTATTTTATCGACCGTAAAGATGTTTATTTCTCCTTCGTTATTTTTATTTGTTTTATCCGATGAAAGCTTGGCGTGCCCGGAGCTGAAGTGCCTCAGTACACGCACAGGAAAACAAATGACACGCGGATGCGTGGCAAGCGATTAATTGCCATATTTAATGACGTTTTGCGAAAGCGCTTGTCCGTGTCAACTTTTTATATATATTAATTATCAAACCGCATTACCAAATGATTTTGTCACGTTTAAGCGAGTGAAGAAACGAATCGATTACCTTTCTCGTAATTTATCAATTAGTTTTCATATGATATGATGGTCGCTCTATAAAGATAGGAGGTGTTTTCATAGTTCAATAATTTTTTTGTTTAATCGAGTTTTAGACATCATTTTAGCGCATTTATTTCTGTAGAATTATGCAGGGATACCGTACACTTAATGAACTGCAATATATATTTACTGATGTGGGTGGGATCTTTCCAAGCTCTATTAACCCACGTTTTCATTTACGTTACGCTGAGCACTGTGTGCGAAGAGTGCGTCAGGATAGTAAAATAATTATAATATAGACGTTTAACTGCTATCCTGTGTCAACATGGTTCATAACTATAAAGTTAAAAAAACATCGAGCTAGTTTTGTAGCTGAAATCCAACTGATAAATTAGATAGCTTCGATGTTCATTAAATGTTGAGAAAATCAGATGCGCGTATAGGATGTGAAACAGCCATTATCAGTGCTATTCACCGATAGGATAATATAGAAAAGTAGATTCAAGTCAATACAGGTAATCCTAAAAATGCTATGCCCAAATTTTATTAGTTTGAATGGGATACATCCCGAGAATCTCAGTTTTTGCCATTTCCATACAGTACTAGCAAAGACGCCTCGCTCGGGGAAGAGTTTTCTTTTAAGTAGCAAAGGATTTTTATTGCTCGATGTTTACATTAACATTTACTATTTTATCTATTGTACTGTAAAGTTTTACCATTAATATAATTACGCATTAACGTCTTATTTAATGTTCACATGGATAGATGCACCGAAGCCTTTAAAGCAGCAATAATATTATGCGGATTATGTCTATTAGCCAAAATGTAAACAATAACAACATTGGTTATCGAACAAATGTAAGTAGATTTATCGATGTATGTTGCGATAAATCTTTCAATGTTAATGATAAAAGATAACAATGTTCTAATATTCCTTAAAAATCATTTGACTCATTTTAAAAGTATTCATAGACTATATTTAGGCATGAATCCATTTGTACCCTTTATCATGGCATTGGATATTCTTCCTCGCCACGGCGTGGATTTACCTTACTTTAGTCTTTACGTGGCTCTCTCTTTGAAGAGTATAACAATTAAGAAATTTAACTTTGTTGCTGCCTAGAAAGTGATCGTCTAAACCGATAAATTTTGCGCTTTAAGTAAAGTTTCGAGCGATTTATCATGTAACATGACAAAACATGAACATTATTAAAACATTCAGTCTTTCGTGCGTAAAATAAGCCATTTCCCGTGATTGTAAGTTAAAATTTATGTATATTTATATCCACATCAGTAAAGGGCTGCATGACATTTTGAGGCTTCTCCACAACATTTCCCATGCATTCCTATGGAAATAGTATTTCGTTAACCCCATGAGGTATAAGAGACCCCAAGGTCTGCAAACCTAAACAAAGCTCTTCCTTTGGTCCATAGGAAGTTTCATGAAACTTTTGAATTCGATATCTTCAACGGTGTAAAAACGTATAAAGAACATACACACATACAGTCTAAAATATTTATAAGATGTAAAATTCAGTCATATACATTTTCATTGGTCGAACCTACGTAAGTTTCAATGGTCTAAAAAAAACTGCAGAACAAATTAAAACCTATGATGAAAATGAGAAATCAGCCTTCGATCATATCAAGACAACAAAGGCCAAGAGGGCCCTTCACCCGACGCATTCTCCTGCAATGAGAAATCAGTACTCGGAAAGACTGAAAGTTTAAAATTAAAAAGTAAACCGCAAACCTGATACAATTTCGTTTATGGAAATGTTTTATACATAAATTAAAGCATATTTATCTGGCAGAGCTTCATTATCACATTTTGTTGGACGATCGATAGAAAATTGTTCCATTTCTCAAAAAAAACATCCGCTAAAAAATAGGGAACGAAGAAAACCTCGAACTTCAATGTTAATGGAATTCAAACCAGTTATTCCCTGAATCGATTCGGGCTAAATTCATCTAGGGTACTATTTGATGCCAATCATCTGTTTTGAGGATCAGAACATTCGATCAGAACATTCACCAATATTCGCAGTTTGGCAACGCCCTCGTGTTATTAGAAGAGAAGAAGAGAGGCGATTTCACTTTCACCGGTCCGGCGTCGAAAATATTTTAAATCAATCGTTTAAAATTAAACGGTGCCTCTTTAATGTAACCTAAAAATTACAACCAATTGAAAGTAACGCGGAACTAAAATCGAGGGCTTCAAATGACCTGGTTTCCACGCGATCCTGTTATTCACAGAAAAATCATACTGATCCATATTAACAGCTGGCGATACGATATATTTGAAGCTAAAATAACCCTCGATGGAAAAGAACGGACGCTATCAACACGTTAGCTGTAGTCCGGACGAGCGGCCAACGCTCGACCTTAAACTTGCCGCCAAATACGAGACAACGACACCAACACAAACGGAAGCTTCTGACGCCTTCAACTGCGTATACAAATTTCGTCCATACTTTACTGATTATCGTAGGCATATAATGAACAAAAAATAAGGTACGAATTGGATATCTATCGCAAATATTTTACGGATACCTTAATTTTCTAGTAAATTTGCAATTAGTAAGATATTTTTCTCCGAAAATATTAAAATTGAAGATATTTTAATGTGGTTAAGCGCCTCCGCAATGAAAAAGCGATCAATCAAGTAGAATCCCGATAATTCGAAATCTTACTGAAGGCGTATAAATTTCGAGTTAACGAAATATCGAATTATAGAACTTAATTTTGATTCGGCTAATCGAAAATTCGAGTTATAGATGTCCAACTTATGGCGATTCCAGTGTGTTAGACATAGATTCAGATAACTGGAAAAAATATACTAAGCCGCATGATTTCAGTCATATGAATAGGTTTGGTTTAGTTGTAAAATAACACGGGACAAAGCATCGTCCACTTGATGTAACAGAATACACCGTCATCGATTACAATATTCCCGCAATCCGCATGGTCGGAATAAGGGCAAACATCCACCTGAAAGAAGCGGTCCTGAATCCATCGTTCATTTAGAGCAATCACATCATTTTAATTGGCGAAAAAGTGGATGGTTAAACAAAAGAGGGGAAGATTACAGCATAAAAATTTCGGCATTGAAAAAAACACAAGGCAGACACTTGTTTAAAAAGAAAAGGAAACAAGGAGAAAATTATACTGAGAGAGAAATAGAGAAAAATAAAAATACATCCAGTTTAACGGGTTGATCACGAATTCAAGGCGGAATGCGGAAAAGAACGGATAAACTTATAAAATTGAATTTGGCGCAACTCGAAAACTATCACGAGGCAAAAGAAAATCAGACGCGATCAAAGGACTTACACGGCTAGTGGATTGTCGTTCCTCTTATTTTAACATTCACGACACCATAAGAATTAAAATGCCTTAAGAAATGAGTACAACTCTGTACATACATAATGCGGCAAGTTTGTGAAAACTCTACAACAGAGGTGCACAACTCAAAAGTTGACACGGACCAAAATCAACCTTGATTGGACCAATGCGGGCCACGCTATGAACGTTTTGTACATAAAAAGTTCAAGTACGTTATTCTAGATTCAATAATTATCGTAACAACTCTTAGAATGTCTCTTAAAATCTGATCTGTCAGTGCTGAACGTAATGGAGCTTCGTTTAACTTCATAAGAGAGAATGCTTTTTCACACATGCGATAAATATTCATAACAAATTTTACTTGTATTTTTTACGGGAAATGAAAGCACCAGTTGAGTTAAATCACAAAATGTGTCGGCGGGCCAAATTTGGCCCATGGGCCGTATGTTGTGCACCCCTGCTCTACAAGTTAAAAGTCCTTAGTGTAAATCAATTCAAACTAGGATATTTTATTTCTTTTGCAACAAAAGGCCCATACTACTTGATATCGACAACTGATCTAAAAGTGTGCATAAGGTAAAATAGACATGAATTAAAAGGTGAGGTATTCCCTTGAAAATGGGCGATACGTACTCATAGCGACAAAGAACCACACGAGAGTCCAAACATGTTCTAGGTTATCTGAAAAATCTCGAACTTGTTTACAGTGAAGTATTTAATGAATCTATTATAAAGTATTACTAGCTTAAAGCTCAAAATGTTTTAGAAAGCAATGTATTATAGTACTGCATAATAATGTGATTCGTAAAAAGCTTTCTTCATGTGTTTTAACGGCTCGAAAAAATTCCGATTCCGTGAACTCGCTCTTTTTCACCCTTATTAGCATCGTTTTCATTTTCGAATTCATGCATTAAAATGTTCATGTCTTATTAGAAATTATGATTAGAATGACTGAAAATAGAATAGTAAAACAGAACTAAACAAGAATTAAAACAGCATCAAATTATCAGGAGGAGAGAAAGAGACGAGAAGACTGGAGCCGGATCCCTCGAGCCTCGAGGGAAGCTGATTTCTTTCACGCTGATGTGTGATTAAGAAAATGGAAGTTTTTGGTTTCGGGCACTCAGATTAGCGCGTCGAATCGCTGGTCTAGGCAGTGTTCGATCAGCTACGTGTCCTGATTATAAATGAGGCAAGGTTGCCGATCCGGCAGATCCTAAGGGTAAGCTAAGATTTGTTTGTTGAAAACTCGGGAAGCTGGGGAAAGTAAGACAGGAGAACACGATATTCTTCAGGGATTGATGATTTAACGACTATTGTTTGAGACGCCTAATAGAATAGGAACAAGCATATCGTTAACATAGATTATTATTGAAACGTAAGAAAGATACATGTGCTGTTTGGAATAAATTCATTTTAAAGAGAACATAAAAGTTGCCGAGTGATTACGAACTTTCCAGCAGTTATACTATAAAAATAATCGATGGATTAACTTGTTTATTGAGTACTGAAAATAACCGCGATTTTAAAGATTAGATTGATGGTCAAAAAATTCTTAATTCGAAAATATCTGTTACCGCTGAAAGCAAAAAGGCATGATTGAAAACGACGATTTCGACCGGCGATCATCAACTACTAACCCACTCCTCTCATGGCTTTAAATACATT
Organism: Tanypteryx hageni; assembly: GCA_028673005.1. Classification (NCBI taxonomy): domain Eukaryota; kingdom Metazoa; phylum Arthropoda; class Insecta; order Odonata; family Petaluridae; genus Tanypteryx; species Tanypteryx hageni. The sequence continues at coordinate 112,547,816 of CM054114.1, read as the reverse complement.
GGAACTTCCATAACTCGAACTTCTATAATTCGAATTTTCCACAACTCGAAGTGAATTAATTTTACCGGGCAAAATCTCTATGGGACAAACGTATTTCCGTAAGTCGAATTTTCTATAACTCGAATATTTTTTTGTTTCTCTTGAAGTTCGACTTATGGAAGTTCCACTGTACTACTCTAGGTCTCTTGAACAAATGTTCCTTTTGTGTTTCAAAATCGAATTTTCTATAACTCGAATATTTTTTGTTTCCTCTGAAGTTCGACTTGTGGAAGTTCCACTGTATTTCTATACCTTTTTACCGCGACGTTTTACCCTGATTGAACCATCTCAATGTAAACATATTTAGCTCCACTGCGTTAGCATCCGGTAAAAGTAGACAATACAGTGGAACTTCCATAACTCGAACGTCTATAACTCAAATTTTTCATAACTCGAAGTGAATTAATTTTACCCGGACAAAATCTCTATGGGACAAACGTATTTCCTTAAGTCATATTTTCTATAACTCGAATATTTTTTGTTTCCCCTGAAATTCGACTTATGGAAGTTCCACTGTATTTCTATACCTTTTTACCACGTTTTACCCTGATTGAACCATCTCAATTTAAACATTTAGCCCAAGAGTTATCTCTCCATATGATAAAAACGTAATCATCATCATCATCATGTGTAACGCTGTCTATGACGCTACGCCGCATCGCTTTCAATCACATTTTCAAATTACTTAGAATCGTCGTACGGATATGGAATTTGAACCAAACAACGCCTAAAAGAATGAAAATTCAGTTACCTACCATCGGGTTTTAAATGCGCCTCGAATCGATCCACATATTAGTTATGAACACGAATATTTTCCGTTTTTTCGAGTTAATCTTTCGCCGTCAAGGGAAATCGCAATTTTGGTGATTTCGGCATACAGTGTGCGCCTCTTAAAGATTCCTCTCCAATCCCCAAAGCTGTCAGTCTCCCTACCGTAAATTTTTTTTTAACTATTACTATTTCGTAATTAAATCGACGTTATTGTTGATACAAATAAATTATTAAAGAGAGCATTTCGCCAAGAGGATGTCGTTAAAATTTCGAACTTACGGCGGAGAGATGCTATAATAACGGTTGTGATTAAAAGATGAAACTAGAAGACCCCAGTAAAACAATTCATTTTCACCCGCCATCCTGAAGCAAAATAGCGACCATTTCAAATATTAAAAATTTTATATTTCGGAAACGGTACGTCGGAGGAAAAAAAACTTTATGAACAAAAAATGTGCATATTGATAAGAGTTATCCCGAATGGTTTAGTGAGGCGCGTAGCGCCCAAATCCCTTGAACGAGCGGAGAGCGGATTTGACGTGCCTAGCGCTTAGGGGCAGCGATCCTATTTCTTAAATATAATTATTAGATACCTACCTCCCACCTTTCCGCATCAGAACATATGGCATATTTGTCATTCCTATTCTCATTTTTACATAATACTCATTAATAACTCTGTGCATTTCTCACCGCAAAGCTGACCTAACATTTCATTCACCAGAACCAAAATCTTGTGTTAACCAATCGATCTTTTCTTTGAAACCATGATGTTATCCATAAGGCACCACTTTTTTATAATCCACCGTTTTCATCAACGTTTAATATATGTAAGATCTGCATGTTAAACGAGATCGTCGCACAACTTATTGTAAGGCTATACACTAATGAAAACCGAGAGTACCGAGCTGAAAGCATATCCACTCACCTTTCTGTTCCTTCGAAGGCTTCTGTCCTCCATCTCCCTTGACCTCCTTCATCGGCTTGGAGACCACGAGGGTTGTTGTGGATTTTAGGGTTTCTTGAGTCTTCCAATTTTCCCAACCTGGATCCAGCATGGCCTTTGGAACGTCTACAGCCATCTCCATTTCCTCGATTATCACCTTCCCCTCTTCTTCCATATCTTCCGCACCTTCCTCGACCAACTCCTCGTCTTTGAGAACGTACACCATCCCCTGCGGCTCAGGATACTGCTGGTCCCTCTTGGAAGACTTCCTGTCCACGGGTCCAAGCTGGTGCCGCTGCTGGTGCAAAGGAGGCTGGTGCTGCATGTAGTGGTGGTGGTGCGGGTTTGGCCTCGAGAGGAGTCCCGTGGGGTCCCAGGATTTGCCTCCCGCCACTTCCTCTGTATCGGTGGAAGGCAAAGGTGTAGGCATTATGTGGTGGTGGGTCTGCGAGTAAGTCGCCACCTGCAGCCAGCGGGGCAACTGTCGCCCTCCATAGCCGGGGGCAGGGCGATGTCCGACGCCTCCTCCACCCCCACCACCTCCGTTCCTGTGCCCTATCAGCGCTCTCCCGCTCATCACGGGCTGTAGCTCGGCCACCATGGCCTTCCCGCAAAAGGACCAGGCACGCGCTATTTCCCTATCACTCCCCACACGTTGTTTCCGGGACGACTTAAAAGGACACTGCAAATGGGAGGCGAACTTAAGAAGCCTTTCTCTCTAATCTGTCCACCTGCCACGCGTGAGGTATTCGCCGTCAACGGCGGTCGCACGGTAAACACGGTCTGTCACTCTATAAACAATCGAGACCACGCATCGGCTGGTCAGGACATCGGGCGGCACGGGTACTGTACTTCCTTCCCGTCTCTTCTTTCTCCCTCGAGTCCTCTTCTTTCCCTCTCAACAAGGGTAAAAACGCTAAAAAGAATTTCGAAGAAATTTGGCGGACTTTTCTTCAACTTTGCTATTCGCTCCTTCAAAGGGTTCCTTAAATCATCACGACAGCATGTATAGACGAAGAATTCGTGCCCTTTCGTACGTATGTCTGGAAAAAAGGAGGATCTCCCGTACAGCACGCGCTTGTTCTTCTGGTGAGACTGACGTGCTTTACCGTGGCCTCAAAGGGAGGAATCCTGTGGGATCTTCCCCATCCTCTCGTAAAAAAATCTTTTTTTTGCCTTCTTCGCTTTAGACTCCGCACTAGCATACCTCCCCTTTCCACCTCTCTCTTTCGCTCCCTCCTCCCCTATCCCTCGCGCTGCATACACAATGCCTTGTCCCCCCACACCCTCCCTTCAGTCTCCCTCCCTCCCTCCTTTCCCCTCCCATTTTGGCTCCTCGGAATCCTTTCCCATGAACGTGAGAATGCGTCCGCTTTGGCTCTTGAATGAGGGAACGAAAGGAGGGAGTGGGGATCATGTGGGAGTAGGAGGAAGGAAGAAAAAGAAGGGAAGAAAAGAGAGAGAGTGGGGCGCATATTTTACAGGGAGGTGGGTGGGAGTAGGGTGAGGTTTTGTACGTGCTTTACGGGATGGCAAAGGGGGAGGGAGATGGAGGAGGAGGTCGGCTACTGTTTGGTTAAATGGCGGAAGTGTTGGGCACGCGCCATCTATCGGACCGAACGACTCGCCAGGAGAAGGGGTCGAAAGGGAGAGAAGATTGACCACCCCAAGGGGTCAAACCAGAGGCGACCTCTTAAAAGAAAAGGAAACGACCTCGCGAATCAAAAGCTTTCGTTCGGTTTCTTTTTTCGCGAGTCATTTGGTCTGCGGCGGGAGACAAAAAAGCACGCAGATGCGTACGAAGTGTAAACAAAAGAATAAGCGGGTGCGGTTTGCCCCGAGGATAGGGACGATGAAGGCGGTCCCACTAAAATATGTTTATACTTCGCACGTTCGATTTCAGGGAAGAAAGACTTTTTTCTATGTCAACCTGTATCAACAAAAAGTTTTCTATTTTGGCCCACTTGAGAGACATTTGTTTACATATCCGCAGAATTATATTTTTTAAAACCACATATGGGAAAGGAAACGTTCAACTATTTAGGCTACAACTTAACGTACGAAGAGGAGAATGATGTTATCAAAATATCTTAAAGCAACAGGTGTAATAAACCGCATTTTCAAACCATATTTGATCCAGAGATACAAGATACAAATACAAAAATGTCTTAATATAGTAGTTAGACAATCAATTGGATAACGGTGATGATATATATTTTTCTTAAAGTACTTTGCAAAGAATAAGGTCGCATAAATTCTTTCCAAAACTACCTCCGAACCATTATTTCAACATGGACGTATGTATTCTTTTGCCGCTTACAAGTGGCATGGATTGCTGTTCATAACTTAGAAATAAATAAAATCCTGCTCAGGGAAGTAGAAAAATACCGGTTTTGTTCAGGATATGAACCCAAACCTTCCATCCTGCATTCCTCCGCACTCGTATAATATCTCAACTTCTATCCTAGTGGGTCAAGAAATTTTAATAAAATATCTAATTAAAATTCGTTTTTTTGGAATATGATCGCCAAAAGTGCCAACTGCAAATTATTTTATTTTTCACATGTTCATACACTAACAATTAGTTAAAACCATTTGATTTTGTACCCACCAAGGATTCTTGAAATTCTGCTCGTGCACGCTGTGTCCGCGCATAGTCTCGTACGCGGTAAAAATGGCAAAATAACTTTCATTCACATCACACTTGGCTTTCGTCATCACCTCAAAGTTCAAAGAGAGCTTAAAAATATCCTGTGTTCGAATATACATAATTCTTGCCTACAGCTGCATTTATTCTGTTTCTTCCAATTCAAAAAGTAAACCGAGACGTTATGCTGAGGAGTTTTATTTTCTTCATTCGAGCTCTTTATGAATAACTCGCGATTATTAACGCCATATCATCAATAATGGAGCAAGCACGTTGGTTTAGAGTAATGTCTTTAAAGTTGATAATCTGTAAGCGAAATATAATTCTCAGCTAGACTCAAGTAAATGAGGCATATAAAAAACGAAACCAATAATTTTCCTTTTTGCGTCCTCTGTAAACCATTATCGTAGCATTAAAAAGTCTCCTATAGCCGCCAAGTGTGTATTATGGTTTATTGACCCAGTCTCATATTCGGACTATATTATCTTTGTTTTTTCAGTAAGTAACAGTAAGCCCTCAAAATTTGCGGGGGTTTCCACGCATACATGCTTACCATGCGCGGTGTATAAACTTAGCCATTCACTGGTTCAACACGCAGCGTCGTGCGTAATTCATTGCTTTCATTGTGTACGCAGTTTTATTTTCTCATGATATTCATGTCGGCGTGAACAAATTCATTGCACCTCGCATGTTTACGGCGTAAATTGGATCGTATTATTTGGCGAACTTGGCCTTTTTATTTATTTAGTTCACATTTCACCCGCGTGCGCGCTTAGTGGAATTTTCATGGAAAGGGGTTTTCTTTATCGTGTATGATTCCTTGCGTTCCCTTCTAAATTTAACATTTGTTGAGAGAGTGGAAATGTATGAACTCTGCATTGAAAGAATCAGCCGTGAATTGGACAGAGCAACATAACAGTTTTACACAAATAGTTCAACACAATTTTACTCTTCTATCATTTCTAATAGTTATCATAATTAACTATCTTACTGTAATATTTGTTTTCTATAACGAAAATGGGAATTGCCCTTTTTGTGCCAATATTCCTATCGGTCATGGAACATTACTTTGGTCTTCGCAGGAGATAACCACCTAACCTCATTTTTCCAATAAGTTTTATGCTGTGCATTTCGGGGAGATTTCCAAGAACGTAAATCTCACGAATGTTAAATGCTTTCTTGATTAAGATAAAATTAAATTACATGGTTTTATGGTCAAGAAGTGTTAAACAATTTATGTGGTCCGTTTCAGCGCACGATAATACTTGAATAAATAAGAAAACAATGACTTAGATGGCAGATCACAACTTGGTTCAGAAAAACTAAAAGTGTGTTAATTCACACCGGGAGGGAGTACGAAAGCTTAATCGAGTTTAATGACATCCGGAAATGCGCCCACACGGAGAACAATTAAAAGAATTTGCGCGCGACCTGGATAAAGCTCAATTGAGTGCAGTTATGACTGACAATGAGAGAAGAATAAAATCGCATTCAGTTGCTTCGCCGTGGCATGTTGCAGCTTGCAACGCCAAGACACGCCTACGAGCCGCCTATTATGACCAATAAATCTCGTGAAAATCATTCAATTTATATTATTCTAAAGAAAATATATCGCCGAATATAACCTATTTTCAAGGTACATCGAACGTCCGCCGTAAATGTTTTATCGCTAGATCCGCAATAAAATACCTCATTACGAACAAATAAATAACTCTGAAGTCTATACTAAAGAAATCCACCATACCTCTAAAAACTTCGCAATCATTCTACTTATCAGCGACCTACAGAAGCGAAAACTAGTTTATGGTAACAAATTGAAAGACTGAGGAGGCAACGTTATTGCAACTAATTTTTTATAATTATACGGCTCATATTTTAATCCGTGTCTCACATAAAATTTACAACTACATACCTAGATTTTATGAGTGGCCAATAAAAAGGGACAGGGCGCCTGGGAATTTTTTAGTGAAAACTCTCCTCCATTGACAACCCACCGATCGCCTCCTACCCCTAGACCTCACATCCTCTCCTCTCTCTCTCTCTCTCTAACATAAACGCTTTCTTGCACTCCCCTCCCATTCTCCTTCCCAAAACCTCCGACTCGCTTCCGTAAGAACGAGTTAACTCGGCCGCGGCCTGATTCCGAACACGCCGGTTCCCAGAGACGAGTTCCAAGATTCCAACCGTTTTCGTTCTCACCGCCCCGAAGAAAGTCATCCCTCAATTGTTTTTAATTTAACGACAAGAATTTGGAACTGGACTCCTTTTCCTTTCCCTTTACGGCGAGCATAACAAGGACAAAAGCGACAAAATTTCGGCTTGGAATAGGTTTTATCGCTAAAACGATTGCAATTTCAAAAATATCGATTCATTAGTTAATTGATGAAAAATGAATACCACGACGAATATCCTGAAAGTGGCAACGACACACACAAATTCCACTGCACACGGGAGGAATATGACCCGAGAAATAATTGTTGGAAGGTTGTTAATCAAATTACGATATCACTCAGGCGAGGTTTTTCTTTATTGCCATATTTTAAATCAAAGTCTTTATTATCCATCTATAGAGTAAGCTTTGAATTGACCAAAAACTCTTGCAGAGGAAGTAGTAGTTTTTGTACTACTTGTGTGTCTATTACATCGATTTTAAAATAATTGGATTAAAAGAAAAATACAAAATATGTAAAAATTATAGCATTATCTACTTCGGTAAAATAGCATAACGATTTTTATAATGAATGACGGTCAGCATACTTAGTGGTAGAATATAATGAAATTTTTTACTTAATCACGTTCAGATGATCATTTGAGGGTCCTATTAAGTTTCCCAAATAAAAATAGGCCGGCCAAGAAAAATCCTTATTCATCTGGATAAAATACGTTATTATTTGACTCTAAAATTTTAAACAGAAAATATTTCGTACGATCGATCGTAAATACTGTACATATATTACATTAAAATAAATATCATACGACATACTTTATATTAATTTTGTACACTAAAAATTGATTTAACAACCATATATAATACCATTTCCTCTGCATTTATTATAATTTGTTCATTAGCGTAAATAAGTACTGAACAGCATATATGAAGTTTTTGAAGAAAATGATGAAGTCCATGTAAATGAAATGTGTAATTTATAATATGACTTAAAAATGTACTAGTGATTATGATTGATAACATTACATATCACGGGAGTTGTGTGTTTCTTTTATTGGACAGGTGAATGACTGGAAAATGCCAACCATACACGGAATAAGATATTCATAAAAATTAAATCCCCATCTGAACAGAAATGTTTGCATTCGTCGGCATCCTATGACTTAGAATTTTTTAAGAAGATTTATGGCTAATATCCATTACAAATATAATAGCAGCTGAGTGAAGCAAGTTGATAATTTTAGAATGATCCTTTATTATCATAAATACATTTTAATAGGATCTCTTAACTTTCGCTCTAAAATGAATTATCGCGCTCGCTTTATGGATTGAACTTCTGAATAATCTCTTCGGTGGGTGAAATGGCACAGGGAACTCCCATTTTTAAATTAAAACGCTCCTCTGGTATAAGTCATCGTGATGTCTCTGCAGGATTTTCCGATGGTATCTTAATATTTTGTACACATTCCTACTGGTCCACTTTCGTGCGATCGTCCAATAATGACTTAAAAAAAATCATAGTTTCAAAAAGTGTAGAGGGGATCCATAGTCTCATTAAGACTCGATTTCAGATATGTAGAGAGAGTAATCAACTCGAATTTCGTTTTCGACCCGCTTTTCTTTCCGACTCGAAAGTGACCGACCATCTGTCGCTCCAAGCACGCACGCACGAGTCCTTTTTTCCCCTTTCCCGTGCTCCCTAACTCTCGTCGTTAAAAAAGTAAAAGGATAAAAGTCCTCCCGAAAGAGATGATCCCGCGGCCAGCGTGTCCGCATCGTCTTCCCGAATTCGGCCATCACGGAAACGAGAATAAAGAAGACCGCCGAATTTTCTTTTACGTTTTTTTTTCGCGTTATCGAGCCTGAATTAACGCGAGCACGCATTCAGCCGCCGCCTTACAACTGTTGCCTTAGCCTTTTCCAATCCTTTCCGCTTCCCCCCAGCCCCCGGATACGACGGGATCTCCGGATCCCTCCCCCCCCCTCATTACTCCGCCTGCCGACACCTCTCTCTCCCCTTTCACTCTTCCGTATTTTGCATCCTTTCACACAGGTGTCGATGCGAAATCGACCAGAAACAGATTTCACTCTCTCATTGTTTATATAGAGCGAAAGGAGGAAGAAAAACAGGTAGGGCATTTATGAGACGTTTACAGGCGTTAATGACCGATGCACCGCTGGGAAGGCTATCGACGCTTTTATTGTTCTCGCAGCCAAACGGGAAAAAGATTTGAAATTCCGAATACTCCGGAGATGGTTTCCGGGGAGAAGCACGTAGCTATGTGGATACACGACGAGTGGGCGAGGAAGAATTTAATGGCCTATATATGTACTATAATGTGACCAAACGTACCGATTTTTATTCTCATTTACGAATATTATAATTACTCGATCCATAATTGGTCATACAGGTACCGGCGACCAGGAAGGCCGCCCGGGACGCCAAACTTAGAGTCGCTTTCCCGAATATCTGTTTACATATTAATTACAAGTAATGAAGTGTTGTACAGCGATTTATGTTTCGATCGAATTTAATTTTTTCATTTTTACGGAGCGATAGTAACATAAATATGCGCGCTTAAAATGTCTTCATAAAAATATACTGAATGGGGCGCTGGAGCGGATTCTCTTAAGAGACTCCAAAGTACCTCTGGCCAATCATGTTGCCTTAATACAGTTACTTAATTCACCTATCGGTATGTTTTCACTTTTATTTATGTCTTCCCTTATTTTAAACACCGGTTTCGAGAGTATTTCATAGGTTCAATAAGTATTTTGAACGGGTGAACATTAATTAGACACTATTCCCCAATTTGTTCCAAGTGGCAAATTGTACTGATTTTGGCAAAAAACAACTGGTCGCTTTAACCAAGATATTGTTTTCATTCCATTATGAAAGAAGGTTAATTCTATCTCAATCGCGAGGTAAATTTTTATTAAACTTCCAAAAATAATTTTTAGAATTCCTAAACATTTATTCCTCATAAATGTCTTGAATGTTATACGGTTCTTTTGGAGGGACGTTAAGCAGTTGGCCCCCTTGGAGCTTTTCGTAAAGAGTAGGCTAATGCCGGTACCGGGTTTCCCCCCTCCCTTCCGTGTGTGTATTTTTGGTTAATCAACCTCTTGGATTATTATAGCCATCCTCCTCCCTTCTGTGTGTACATATGTCAGTTGATGACAGTGCAAAATGACCATAGCTGACGAAGCACTTAAAAAATAAATTACTACTACGGCTCTTTTGGAATGGCAATATATCCCGAAGTGTGTAAACAAAGAAACCGCTCTCTCTCCCCCTCTCTCTCCTTCTCTCTCTCTCTCCTTCTCTCTCTCTCTCTCTCCTCTCTCTCCCTCTCTCTCTCCCTTTCCTTCTCTCTCTCCTTCTCTCTCTCTCCTTCCCTCTTAAATGTAAGAATGGACCTTATGGTCTAAATTTCGCCCGAATAAAGACGATTATCTATCTATCTATCTATCTATCTCTCCCTCCCTCTCTCCCTCCCTCTCTCCCTCCCTCTCTCTCTCTCCCCCCTCTCTCTGCCTCTCTCTCTCCTCTTCCTCTCTCTCTCCTCTTCCTCTCTCTCTCCCTCTCTCTCTCTCCCTCCTCCCCTCTCTCTCTATCACTCTCTCCAGCGACCTCTGATCGCAAGGCAATCCCTCTCTCTCTCTTCTTCTACGCACACCATTCCTCTCTCCTCTTCCTCATTTCCTCCCTTATCACTCTCCTTTCTTTCGACTTTCTCTCCACGTTTTCTCCTTCATCACTTCTCTCTCCTTTCTTCGTCGATAACTTTTCTTTCCTCATTTCCTTCCTCAAAATTTCTCCTTTCCCTCTTCGACATCTTAAGCCTTATAACAGACACAGCTACTATAATTATCGTTTATGATCATGTAGCAAAGTAATATACTACCTATAATTGTATAAATACGTGTATTGTTTTTCTACCTTTTCCGGAAATTTTAGCATTAATGCGCAATCCTTCTCTTCGTGTGTGTTTTCCCACAGTGGTTTTTATTTTTGTGACACCCCAGCCTGATTACTCGGTTTTTTAACTCACGAATTTCGCACTTCTGGCATAATTTAAATTTATTTTGCATTTTCTTTACTCTGTAATACCTAAATATTCAATTGTGTCGTTTAAATATTGCGCTATACTCTTTTATCTCTTTACTATGTAAGTATGTAAATGATAAAATCCAATTTGCTCTGCGTGAAAAAGGTTCAAATGTAAGAAGAGACTGTATAGTCTCAACTTTGCCGGAATAATGGCGTTTGTCTGACCGTTTGTGTTCTTCTGTTTCCAGCTTCTCCTTTTTCTTCGATTCGGATTTTTTCATCCCCGCTAAGATTTTTTTCATCCCATCCTTATCTGTTTTTTCTACTTTTAGCATTCCATGCGCGCCTCTTTCCTGCCCGAAGTCATTTAGTGAATATTAATTTTTTTAAGGGCATGATAGGTTAGAACAGGGGAGTCAACTAATTTTTACATAAGATCTACTTTGCCAGTAAAAATCCATCCGCGATCTGCTCTTTCAAAAATTGAGGCGTAAGAGGATTTTTCTATAAAAAGATAGTAAGTAAATATAAAAGAATATCGGCACAATATTTAAACTTCTATATTTCACAAGTTTTTATAGAATTCGAAACTTTAATTATTACTTAAATTGAAATACGTTTTGAATTTCAAGTTTAAATAAAAGAAAAAATGCATATCATTGTAATATTATTTAATAGCAATAATTAAAAAACATTCACAAACAACAAAACTTGACATTTTTTTTTACAAAAGTAGAACCTTACTACTACTGACAACGTTTGTTAATAAGAAAACTAAAGATACCTACATAGAATTATTTTATTTACATAACTAAAATAACACATAAAAATGCACGTATTTCATTTTGAACTTCCTGATGCTACGGATTTTGCATTATTTATTCTACACTGCAACGTGTCTACAATTTTTGTGTAATTTGGGGTGTAACTACTCAGACCATTTCTTAAGCATGATTCAAAATGTTCGTCTGTTAAAGTAGTTCGGTATTTTGATTTTATAATGTTCATTTGCGAAAATGCCGATTCACACAAATATATCAAACCAAAACAGGCGTATAAATTTTCAGCACATTTTCTCAAATTGTAATACTTATCTTCTGGTAAATATTTCCAAAATTTGTCTTCGGAAGCCCTTGTTTTGATATAAATATCATTTTGTAATGTGATGATTTCTGCTTCAAGTGTAAGAATATCCTTATCAAAAATAGTTGAAAGGTTTTCTGCAATTATTTCTACTTTTATCTTGGTATCAAATGGAAAACTCATGAATAAAACTACACTATCAAGTTTTTTAAAATCTTGGAAGCGGTTGTCAAATTCTGCAATGACGTTCCTAATTTCTTCGATATATTTATTTCCGTTGAAATTAGTTGAAGCAGAACTATTTAATTGTGCCATCATGTTTGGAAAATTAGATAAATTTTTCTTTTCAAGCTTGGATACAAGCAGATTTAGTTTCTCTTTGAAAGCGTTTACAGAACTAATCATATGAAAAATCGTTTTATCCGGACCCTGTAGTTCTAAATTTAATTCATTTAGTTTAATTGTTATATCGGTTAAAAATGCTAAATCTAAGAGCCAAACATCATCTTTCAACTGTTTGTAATCATCACCCCTCTCGGCAAGAAATTGCTTAATTTCATCAATTAAATCTCTAAATCGCTGGAGAAATTTCCCCCGACTTAACCACCTAACGTCAGTATGTATAAGTAGTCCAGAATGTCCATCATTATCACTTTATTCCACTTGTAACTTAAAAAGACGCCTTTGGAGACTTTTTGCCCGAATCGAATTAGAAATCTTGAAAGATATATCCATAATTTCTTTCATATTTAAAATTTTAGCACACAACACTTGTTGGTGAATAACACAATGATATTTCAAAAATCAGAAAAATCTTCGTCATTCCTACATAGTATGATAAAACCATTGCGACAACCTGTCAAAGCTGGTGCTCCGTCTGTGGTAATTGAAACAAGCTTATAGAGAGGCAACTGAACGATCTAAATGAAGTTTTTAAAACTGCTAAATATATCTTCACCTCGCGTTTTTCCTTTTAGAGGAATGATCGTAAGTATTTCTTCCTTAGTTGAAAAGTCTTTAAAAACCATTCTAATAAAAACAATCATTTGAGATATGTCAACTGCGTCAGTAGATTCGTCCAACTGAAGTGAAAAAGTCTGACAATCCTTAACATCCTGCATTAATTGCTCTTTTAAATCTGAACTTATTTCTTCCACTCATTTTTCAACTGTTTTGCGTGATAACTGCATTTCGTTGATGGCAGAAACTATTTCTGACTTATTTTTAAAGTCGCAAAACAAAGAGTCAGCCGCCTCTATAAATGCTTTTTTAAAAATTGCTCCATCACTCAAGGGCTTCTTATTTTTAGCAAGAATATGGCATAATCGTAAAGACGCAACTGTAGCCGCCTTTGATTTTGATGTTTGTTTAGTAAAAAATAACTGCTGGGATGATAGACTTGTCTTCAGTTCTTTAACTTTAGCTTTTCGTAAGTCACTGTCACGTGGATAGTTAATTTCATAATTACTATCCACCGTTTTGAAATGTTCCACGTTTCATTTCTTTGGTAACAAAACACTATTATCACAAATCAAACAACAACATTTGTTTCTGATCGTGACAAAGAAATAATCGTGTTCCCATTCTTCATGATAATGATACTTCTTCATCGTTTTAGTGTTATTCATGGTGTCACAACTTAAAATTATTAAAAAACTGTTTAAAACTGATAAATAAGCGCAAAACAAACAAGCGAGTTTACTGTGCTTATGTCGCAACTGTTTTCAGACAATAATACATAGTTGTGGCACTCTTGCACATTGGCGCTGAAGATCAAGCACACACATGCATCCCGCATCTCTCGAGACGATCAGAATTCGGTAAACTTCGGCTCCTTGCGTAAACTTTTAGGCCGAAATTACATGCTTATAAAAATGGTTGCACTTGGGTGCGACGTCGCCGCATGTCGGACTTAAATATACATGCTTTTTTGAAAATTGGGACTTAAAAGAAAATCATCATCATCATAGGTAGTCTGTCCGTAGACAGGTCCGTGATTATTCATGGTTAAACCAGGTTCTCCATATACTCCTATTTTCCGCTGTCCTCTTTATATCTTGATAACTCTCTTTCCCTTTCAAATCGTCTATCAGCTGAAACCTTTTCCTACCTCTTTCCCTTTTCCCATCTAGTTTTCCTTCTAACACGTCTTTAATCATACTCTCTCTCCTCAGGTAATGTCCAACCCAGTTAGCCTTCCTCTTTCTGATAGTCTGTATAATCATTCGCTTCTCTCCTATTCTTCGTAGCACTTCATCGTTTTTCATCCTATCTGTCCATTTTATCTTCAGCATTCTCCTCCAAGTCCACATTTCAAAGCTTTCCAAGTATTTGATGTCATTTTTCCTTAGCGTCCATGTTTCTGCCCCATACAATGCTATACTCCATACGTAGCATTTTATCAACTTCTTGCGGATATCTTCCCTTATATTCCCTGTAAGTAGTTGTTTCTTTCTCCTGAAAGCCGCTTTTGCTTTTCCTATTCTAGTTTTGATCTCATCCGTACATTTTGCCTCTCGTGTTATGATACTTCCAAGGTATTTATATTCTGAAACTTGTTCTAATGGCTTTCCCCCAATAGTTATGTTCAGATTCTCTTCTTTACCCGATATTCGAATGACCTTGGATTTTTCTGTATTTATTTCCATACCATATTTTCTACCTGTTATCACTAGTCTATTTATCATTTTTTGTAGCTCCTCTTCCTTTCTTGCTAAAAGTACTTGATCATCTGCGTATTTTACTGTTCTTATAATCCTTCCTCCAATTTTGAAATCCCCTGTGCCTTCTAAAGCTTCTTGCATTAGACTTTCTCCGTATATATTGAATAGGGTTGGCGATAGGCAGCAGCCTTGTCTTACTCCTCTACCGATATTTATTCCGCAGGTGTCCACATTATCAAACCTGACCTTTACAACTTGATTCTCATATAGATTCCTAATCAGTCTCCTGTCTTTCCAGTCTACACCTATATCCTTTAATATCTTCATCAACTTTACCCAATTTACTCTATCAAAGGCCTTCTGCCAGTCTACGAAACATGCGCAGATATCTTGACTGTATTCTATTGCCCTTTCTGATATGATTCTAACTACTCCTATAGCATCTCTAGTTCCTCGTCCTTTTCTGAAACCGAATTGATCTTCCCCTATTATTTCTTCTGCCTTTTTCTCCAGCCTTTTATTAAGAATCCTCGTGATGATCTTCGATGTGTGTGACAGAAGGCTTATAGTTCTGTAATCTTTACACTGCATTGCCTTTGGCTTCTTCTTTAGAGGGATCATTGTTACTTCTAGGAAATCCTGAGGCCACTCTCCCGTGTCGTAAATCTTATTAATTAATTTCGTGATCGCTTTTAGTCCTTCTGATCCTATGACTTTAAGTATCTCAGCCGGTATTCCATCGCTGCCCGTGGCTTTCCCCTTCTTAAGTTCCACTATCGCTTTTTCTACTTCGCTCTCCATAATACTTGGTCCTAAGTTATCTTCTTCAATGTTTTCCTCATTTTCCAGTTCTATTTTTGCCGCTCCTGTCTGTTTGCTGTATAATTCCTTAATGTATTCTTCCCATACCTGTGCTACATCCTTTGTTTCTGAGACTATCTTCCCATCCGTATTCATAATTCCTTTACCACAAATTCCATTAGACTTCTTATCTTCTAATTCCAGTGCCCTAGCGTACATCATATCGTACCGTCCTAATTTCTCCATTTGTTCTATTTCATCACATTTTCCTTTTAGCCAATTTTCTCTAGCTTTATCTGTTACCCTTCTCAACTCATTGTTTATACGCCTATAGTTGGCTCTACCTTCTTCACTGTTAACGTTTTTCCATTTTCGTCTCTCATCCATTTTCTCCAGCATTTCCTTCGTGATCCATGGTTTTCTGATTTTCTTCTCTTGTTTTCCAATCTCGTTATCCAAGGTATCCTTGATACTGGTTTTTATTTCATCCCATTCTATATCGACGGTCTTCGGTTTGTTTTCCAACTTTCTTAGGTTATCTTCCAACTTCATGCTGACTACATCCTGCCTTTCTTTCAGTTTTTGTAGGTCCCAGGTCTGTCTTTCTCTTCTCGTTTTTCTTATTTGTTTGAGCTTTGTACTCACGTCAAGTATTAGAAGGCTGTGATCTGAATCAATGTCTGCTCCTTGCAATGCCTTGGCGTTCTTTATGCTGTTCCTAAATCTTTGTTTTACAAGGATGTAATCTATTTGGCATCTCATTCTATCTCCTGGGCTTTTCCATGTGTATAACCTTCGTTTATGGTTTTTGAACCATGTATTAGTCACTACAAGGTCATTATTGATGCAGAATTCTACGAGTTTCTCCCCTCCTCGATTTCTCTTCCCAAGTCCGTATTGCCCAACAACATTTTCTTCCTGTCCTTCTCCGACTATGCTGTTCCAATCTCCCATTATTATGCATTTTACCTTTCCTCTTCCGTCTTCTTCGTAAATTTCATTAATTTGCTCATAGATCTCATCTATTTCTTCATCGTCATGAGCTGACGTTGGCATATATACCTGGATTATCAGCATGTCCACTGGGACTGCTTTTAGCTTTATTGCCATCAGTCTATCGTTCGTTGCTATTATCTTTGTCACGCTTTTCATCATATCTTTCCTAAGTACCAGAGCTACTCCCCTTTCCCCACTATTTCCTCCAGAATAAACTACCGTGAATTCTTCCGAGTCGAACTGTCCTTCTCCCTCCCATCTAGTTTCGCTTAGCCCTATAATGTCAACTCTATTTCTTCTCATTTCTTCTTTCAAGTTCTCTAGCTTTCCTGCCTTTCTCATAGTTCTTACGTTCCAAGTCCCTATTCGTAATTTACTTTCGACAAATGTTTTCCTCAAGGCAGTCCCCGCCCGGAGATCCGATTGGGGGACTATTTTACCTCCGGATTGTTTTACCTCGAGAGAACTCATATTGTCCAACCATATAATCTTTACTAGGGATTGTAATGTGGTAGTTTCCCTCTTGCTTTCCACATCGCAGTACTGTAGCCGTTCAAATCGTCCTGATCACGCCTACAGCTGTATTGGATATAGACCCAACCAACATCATTTGTTTTCGGCTCTATACCATACTGACAGTACTGCTGCCTACTGCCAGAAGAAAATATATGGATATATTATTGGCGATCGTCCAAAAATCATTACGCGATCGACGTTATTGACACCCCTGGGTTAGAAGATACGTATATCTGACCTAATGTCACTAATGAAAGGTCATAATAATCTAATCGATCAACTCGCCTAACTTAATTCTTCTTCCCTGTCTCTCCATTTACACACTGCTAGCATCCCCGCCATCAAAATTTTCTTGTTGCGTAAATTCCGTGCATTCATGCATTGGAAACGGCTGACTGAGTTTAAATAAGTGTAAGAGTCGTATTTTCATCGCGGTTAAGATATTTATTTCCTCTTCAATTCAGATTTATAAAACTGCACAATCAATCAATTAAGGATTTTGCATAGGACAAAGAATCATGCCTACATTTTCTACTAGGTAGGTGATTTTTACATTTTATGAGTTCTATTATAGGAGAAGATACCGCGAATGCAGGATTAGCGTACAGATTTTGTTTTTAAAAACGACCTAAGAGCACATAATGAAACCTACACCTTTGATATTGCATTCATTGTTTAGATAAACGTTTTGGTGCAGTTTTTCACATATTTTCACTGATCATTTGTTATGGTTCTTTTTCGCTGTTTATTCTAAAGATTCAGATAAAAACTATCTATCTTTCGCACCAACTTCAAATATAAACAGCGCATTGAAAAAATACTCGGAGAAGGTATGTTGGCGAAGCTGTTCCCCACAACACGAAGAAGGGTCGTGTCATAACCTTTCCAGATCATTCGCAATAAGACGAAGATGATTTCACGGCCTACTTTACCGAGTCCTTTAACCCAAAGCTTTCGGATTCAATGATAGCATTATTTTGGAAAGTGGCATTTTTAATCAATGCGGAACAGTACGACAGTGCTTGAATTATAACGAAATTAATGGTTCAGGTCGCCTGAATTAATGGGACGAAAAGTGGGCCAACTACAGAGGATACCGACTAAAAACATTGATTTTCCGCCCAGACGTCTATATATCATAAGAATATTCTTCCACGATAATTACTGATAGGAATTTAAAACCAACCTCAAAATACCGAAAGACAAAAGCCGTGAGCAAGGAGATATTTTTTGTTTCATTAAGTTTTCGTCATTCCAATTATGATCATTGTGAGTTTTTTTATGGTTAAATAAAATTACCTGCTATTTAGAAAAAATATCGTCGCGACAAACGGAAATGCTACGTTTAAATCAAGTATTCATACATACATCTGAAGCACCTATTTTGTTCCGCCTATGAAGGAGAAAAGGGAGATGGAAGCAAGTTAGCGGAAAGACTAGCTCTGCATTTCCTCTTATCTCTTTATTATCTTCTTTGTTCTCCCTCCTCCCTTCTTCCTCTCTCTCTTACTCTCCGTCTCTCCTACATTCTTTCCTCCTCTGTCCCCCTCTCCCATCTCTCCCTCTTTCCGTTTCTTTTATCCCATCTCTACCTCCTCTATCTCCCTCTCGCTTCTCTCTTCCTCTCCTGTCTTACTTTCCCCATTATCGCTCTCTTCCTCTCCACTCTATCCCTCTCTACATCTTCTCCATTCCTCTCCTTTTTCCCCTCTCCCCTCTACCTCTTCTCCCCTCTCCCTCTTCGACTCTTCTCCTCCCTCCTCTCCAATTCCTTCCTATCTCCTTCATATCATTTCTCTCCGTCCTTAACCCTTAATTACCGACCACTCGTCAGTGAAGTGAGTGCGTTTTTTGCAGTCGCTGATGCTCTCTATTATCTAATCTTGTAACCTCCTGCGTCCTAGTACCTACAAATGGCTATAGATGGAGTATTTTGGTATAGCTTATTGTTTCGAAACTATCAGTTGAGTGGCAGCAGTCGTCCAAGTCTTACAGACGACGCGTCGGAGACGTTATTTTCATCGATGTTTTTGGTTTTATTGTAATCTTTTTAGCTAAAATGAATTTATATACCCTTAAAAACACACAATTGCAATAAGTTTTGTATTTTTAAGACAATAAATTTGTATTTAAAATACTGGATCTACTATTTTTTCTTGTGGTACTGTTTACTTGTATTGCCAATTTAAATGGTTAGGTTCGGCCATTTTTTAGTACAAAAAAGGAAACAATTTGGAAATTAGATGTTAAACAAAGGAAAACAATTTTAGCGCTCTTAGCATGCTTTATCCTTCCCTCCGGCCACCCATTTTCCTCTTGCTGTTCTATCCAGGAAGAACGTCACTGCCTCCCCTCCCTTCCCATAATATCCACTCTCTGCTCTCCCGCCCCGCTCCATAGGAGAACGCCGCCGCCTCGGCTGTTTCTCTTCTTCTGTTTCTACGACCCACAAACCCCTTCAGCCGTGTCAAACAGAGCGCCGAGTATATTATACGTACCTCCATTTCGGGGCCATCTCCTTCTCGAAAAAAAAAAACAAAACTAAAAGAGACCGACCTTGAGCGAGAGGGAAACAAATGAGTGAGAAATGAACACCCCGGCTTGAGACCGTTAGTGCCTCTTGAGGTTGTTTGCGTTTTTTTTGGCGGTAGGGAGTTGCTTTGGTATGTAACCATTGACGTAACCAGCCCTTCAACGGCAGGGAGGCAAGCATGTATGTAAAAATATTTGGAGAGGCACAGCAAAATTTAAAAAATACAATAAAAATAATAATATGAAAACCAATGTTTTAACTATTTTTACTGCTCCTGTAACACAAATGGAAGGTTATAATTTATTAAGAATAAAAACATGAAATACCTTATTAATTCATTTTTTTAAATGCAGTAATAAGCAGGTGGGCCAAGGGGAGCAGAGGACTTATAAAGGAGAACCAGCCAGCCCTCCCAGTATGTAAAGGTTTACTTTGAGGCTCTGTTATGGTCGGGATAAAGTATTCATTGGAGGAAAACTATTAGTAGCTATTAATGCAATAGCCTTTTTATGTCATTTTGTCGTCGTTGAGGGCAACTACATTTTTGTTATCTTCATGAGATTGTGCATAACAAATTGGATTTGGGGAAGGGGAAACATTACGCGCTTGTCTAAATTATCTAGTATGTGGCGTAGAATGTTATTTCTTGAATTTTGCAGATTTTAGATTTGTCGTAATCAGTGTATTTGTGTATTATTCAAACGCGCGTCATCAGTATAGTTATTAAGTTGTAACGAGAGATGTGATTTATTTTGATTAGAATAAAAACATCAAACATTTTACATTAGAATTTTATATTTTACTAGGGAGATTCCCGTTGAAATTCAACGGGAAAGGTTTTTGTGAAATGTAAAATCAACATAAATATGACTTAACTTTCTTTGGATGGAACGAAAACAAACTTTCGTTCTTTTAGGCTTTCGTTGTTTCAAGTTTCGAACTCCTACGACGATTCTAAGTACCTAATTTTAATATGCGAATGATTAATATTCTACATTCAAATGTACTCCTCGTAAATAACGCAAGGAATGTTGTTTACATTGGTTGCTATGAAAAGAATTTCTCTTTCCTTCTCCCCCTCGCACTAACTGTGAGAGCATTCAAAGCACGCTTTCACCCATAAGGACTGAATTTAACAAAAGGGTTTCGAGGTTTAACAATTTAATGGGTTGGCATGGAAACATCCCATTAAATGGCAAAATTTCCCCAAAATATGTGAATTAAACGTTTAACGTGAGGAATTTTGAACTGTAGGCGGGAATAGATGAGCAGAGTAAGAAACATCATAGTTTTTTCTTTAAAATGGGCTAGATCCGAAGATTATTTCTAATTTAGATCTCAAAAAGAATAAAAGCCTACAAGTCAAAAATTGATTTTTGCGTGTTATCATATGGGAAATGGAAATGCCTACCTTGGAGTCCAACCTAGGAATTTTTTCAAGATTTATTTTCGTCATTATCTTACAATATGTGAATCGATCATTCCTGCCAAATATCAAAAATGACTCTCGTTCCATTATCGAGTTATTCGCATTTTTATAGTGTGACAGAGGGAGCCACAAAGGGGCAGAAGTAGCCTTTTATTATTGTTAGATAACAAATTTATATTTTTTTATTGAAAATATTCATAGTAATTCTGTATTTTGATTGTTGCACACAATTTAGTTTTATGGTGACAATGAACCATAAAGTTATTTACGTTGCTATTTTGAATTGACACTTAGCTAAGGTCTGCATCTTAATCTCTTATAATTTGAATTCAATATTTCATTCAAGCCCACCCGTTGTTATTGAGAGACAATTACACTAGTCTATAATAATTATGAAAAATTAACTACTTTTTTGATTGATTCATTAATTATTAACCTACAAGTTGAAACACTCGTTATACGAAAGGTCGAATGTAAAAGACTAAACAAATAATAATATATGAATCATAACGCGTAATATAATCTACTATCGATGAAACAGCACTAATGATGACTGCTTTGTCGATCGATTTTCCAAATATACAAGAGGGTTTTCATAGTAGGCATGCTTACTCCCTCGGAACCAGCGTCCTGAGAAAAAATGGCGGAGGAAATACACAAACGTGCAGAAATGCGTATGCAATGAGGTTACGACCAGGGCCAAAGGATGCCAAAAGCGGATACGAGACTCGGAATTTCCAATTCAATGACTAAAATCTACGATTAGAAAACTCGAGAATTCACAAGATATTTAAAAATCATGACAGATAATTATCACCATGTTTTGGTGTATTAAAAAGTAAAGCTTAATTAGATAGTTTGCAACCAAAAACACAAAACGTTTAATGACTTTTTTCTAGGAAAAACAACTTTAAATTATTTTCTCTAGATCTCTACTAAAAGGGTACCCAAATATAAGACAACAATTTTTGCATAATTAAGTGTATAAATAATATTGTCAATTTATTTTTCACCTCTTTAGTATAGCATATGCCAATAGTTTTCAAAGAATACATTACATATTTTTCTGCCATTTCATTTACGATACAAATATAATTTTACTTTCATCACAGTTCTTGATATTTAATAAAGTTGATCATTCTTACTATGTATTATTTTATATCGTTTGGTTTGCGGTTAAAATTATGTAAATAATGTTTCTTGCATGTATTTTTCTCAAGCAGATTTAAGGAAAAGTGAACTAATAAAGGTTGAACTATATATTTTTTTAAATTACCTAGGATAACTACGTTAATAATGGGACAGTCAAACTTTACTAAAATGCTGGGTAAAATATTCACAGAATTATGAAACAAAAAATAGTGAACTAAAGGGTAGATTGGGAGATTACTAAAAAAAATCTAATAGGTTAAATAAGGCTGTATTTTTCCGACTAATATTTATATTTCAATTAAAACATAATTTACCTCTTCCTTTGCAACTTAATTATAACAGCGCCATAAAACTTAAAATTAACTGAAAACTGCGACAATGTTTACGGCGATATTTCAACTATAACTTCAAATAAAATCATATAAAGGCAAGCTAAAAATATTTAGTTACACCAAAACATTGATGAAATAAACCCAAAATAAATAAATACGGGAAATCTCCATTTCAAGCCCTACAAATATTACAGCAATAATAAAACAACCCTCGAAAAAATTAAAACATCGCAAAGAAATAAAATATTTCCTCTACTCCTTCCGAAACAATGACAAATACAGGCTCTCCTAGGAAACAAAATGTGGCACAGGTCATTACGCCTAAGAATTCAAAGGCGCCATAACCTCCACGGAGCAATAGGGCGACAACATAACAACCGCAACGGGGTTATGAGCTAATAGTTTTGACGTCCCTTCGCAGGAAGAAAAGGACACCTCCTTCCTCATTCCTTTGTTAAACCTTCCAGTACGGTATTGGGGATACTGTTAGTCACGGGGGTGCGCGTCGTGAATCTTAGATCGGGAGACACGGGGCGGACGGGCGTGCCTGAGCGTGCGCAAACGCCTTTAAGACTCTCCGTACGGTACCAAAAGCGCGCGCTCTCCCTCTCTCACTCCCCCACGCGCGCCCCCCTCCCCCGACGTCCCACAGGCGAGGTCGCCGCCATGCAAAAGTCGCGAGGAAAGAAGAATGCCGGAGGATCATCGCAGCGATCTGCCAAAAAACGGCGATCGTACGACCTTAACTCGCACCCTCTCTTAACCGTTCTCCGCTCATCCTGTTCTTCCCTCTTCAAAGAGTTCCTCCTCCATCCTCTTCGAATCTCCGTTCCTTGCCATCTCCATATTCTTATTCTCTCCTCCCCATCCTACCCTCTTCCCTGTTCCTCCTCACCAGGGGAGCAGTGAAGGCCCCTGTGGTCCCAGCGATACGGGGGGAACCTGGCGGAAAGAGGGCCTCAGAAGAACTCTTATCTTAAATGCCCTGAGATGCTCGCTTTTCTAGTCGGGATCTCAGGTGAAGGCGCCAGTTCTGACAAGAAATAATGCTGTGTTATTCTTTTTAAATCGTCATTTTAATAGAGCTGCAGTGCTATAAGCTCATGTAAAGTCGGAAATGCTATCCTTTTGCACCAAGTAACTTCTATATTTCACCGCTGTTTAACTCCTTTCGCATCATCCATGAGTAGAGCCAAGAAGAAACAGATCGAAATCATATTAGGAAGTCACCTTCCTTCCTAAACTTTTGAAACTGACCAGTTATTCATTGAACTATAACAGCCTAACTGTGTGCCTGGCGGAATGGGAAGTACAAGTTACGCAAATTAAAAGAAAGCAAATGCCTCTTAAAAATTAAAAGTTTACGAAAGTTACAGAATTTTGTATGTAGGCATTTCATTACAAGTTAATACTCAATACTCAATTTTCCGCCTCGCCACTGCTCCTAGCTATGCCCTACTCAGTCTCTTGCTCCTCTCTTCCTATCCACTCCACATAAACTCCTCCGTACCCCTTCTCTGCCCCTCCCCCCCTCCGTCACCATCCTCCTCACCATGCCCTCGTGTGCCCTTCTAACTCCTTCCTCCCCATTCCTTCTCTATAGTACCAACTATGTACTCCTCTCCGCAGCCGGAAGCCAAGGGACTCCTCCTGAACCACATTTCTCACACGCGAAACGTCGTAAGGTCCATCGAACTGTTTATTCGGAGATAAGCGGCATTGCCAAAGTCCTTTACGAACCATTCCGCCCGCGTAACGGCTTTTTATAACTTCTCTCTTCTCTCTAAATGTCGAAGACTTGGAAAGTACAACCGAACGTCAGTCGCACATCTATAAATCGTATTTTCACCGAAAGAGGGAATTTTTTGTATCTTTAAGCATTTATTTTTCATCGAATTATAAGAAGTAGTCCAGTTCCTCGCAATATGTGACAGCGGGAACAAAAATGCCACGTAGGACCGTGCTCACAGTGGGTTTCGAACCCCAAGAGGCAATCACGCTACACATCCATCTGTTTGCTTAATTATTCTACCGCGGCACGGATTTCGCGCGTTTTAATTTTCTTATTCGAAAGAAGCTTGCAGGCATCAGAAGATTCTATTGTTATCGTGTAGTCAAAAGATTCGCAGATTTTTGCCTAAACTTCACCGAAAACGATGTTATGGAGAATAAAATATAAAACTGACTGTATTAAACTGCACGGATATACAACATAGCCTCACGGAGCCTGCGGGCCGCAGACCCATAATCTAAAACATTACGCCCTTTCAAAGACCCTCATTAAAACATCCTTCGAGAATAGATTGAAATTTCGTTTGCAAGAAGTTGGGAAATTACATTTTTTAAATAAACCTTTTGCCGTTACAAGCATTTCCGCTGCCGTGACCTGGGTTCGAACCTGGGTTGTTGAGGCCACAACGCAAAGTATATACTAACCACTATACGATCACGGCCATCCAGACACGATAGTCGAATTCCCACTCAGATCTATTTTCACGAAAATTTTGGGCAGTATCTGGCCAAAAGAGCCAACTTCCGATCGATTTGATGAAAATTACATTAGGAACTGCCTCAGCCATTAAATGATCGAGTAAACCCATTTTATATTTATAGAGGTTCTCGGTAATATTAAAAAAATTTAATTAAGTAAATGATTTTTATATATAGCTGTTCAAATTTTTGGGAATGCAACTTGAAAAACTAATCCCGCATCCGATAAAAGAAACTATGAATGTTATAATTATCATAATTGTAATTCCATTTGGATTACTAAAACTTTATATGGCTGAATGAGTCCCTAATGTCATTTTCTTCAAATTATGCGGAATTTAGCTTTGTAGGTCGCAGTGTGTTCAAGAATTTCGAGAAAGTCGATCTGAGCGGGATTTCGACCAACGCCTCGTGATAGCCGTGATCGTATAGTGGTTAGTACTTTGCGTTGTGGCCGCAACAACCCAGGTTCGAATCCTGGTCACGGCAGTGGTCAAACACTGTGACGGCAAGAGGCTTATTTTTATAAGTTGTAATTATCAAACTCCCCTTAAACAATGTTTTATTACTATTCTATAACGTTTAATCTGCATATTTGTTATTTTTCACTAACCGTAATGTCGTTCATTCCTGTGAATGGTTTCCAACAGAATTTTCAGGTGGCGAACAGATCAGCCTTATCGCTACATAAAACAAAATAGAAATGTTATAAACAGGAGTTAATTTACATAAGAGGTTACTGTGATACACGGGAATGATTTAAATTATTAATTAGTCAAATTCATCATTGCATTCAAACATAAAATTTTAATGTGTTACTTGACAGTTCATTTGTCCAAATAGCGCAGTGTATTTTGGCATAAAATCCGCATTAATTAACAGCGGCAGCCAGGTGGTAAGAAGGCGCGAATCATTATTGGGTGTCACTATGGACATGTTATTAAGCAAAGCCGTATTTATAAAAAACAATATTTTGTATTTTGTTGAGAAAAAGCCATTGTATGTAAAATTTACACAACCAGATGCAAACTAATTTAGCATTATGTGACCTAATAAACTAATAAAAAATAGTAGACAGTAGACTATGAGCATCAATTCGCCGCATATCAATGGCCGATCGGTCACAAGAAGCGAGTAGCGCTGGGGTTGGAAACCACTGCTATAAAGGATCCTGCGTTCTGTTTTATATATGACGTATAAAACGCGTGATTTACTTGAATTTAGACTTAGAAAATGATTTTCCAAAAAAACACCTAGTGCCGTTTCAGTGTTTGACCACTACCGTGACCAGGATTCGAATCTGGGTTGTTGCGGCCACAACGCAAAGTACTTACCACTATACGGCCACGGCCATCTCAAGGCATAAACTTCTACTTCTCTCATGTTTAATTTACTCTTTAATTAAACTCGAAATAAAGTCCCATATTATAAGACATTTTCACGATAATTTGACAAGTAAATTTATATCCTCTAAGCTGAATATATGATACCAATAGAAAATCATGATGTGTTTAAGGTATTGCCGAATAACCAGCATCAAATGTGTATTTGTTTTTGTGGTTTTTGTTTTTGTTTTAATTTTGCTAATTCAGGAATAACACAACTCTACAAGGAAATGACAATGACAACAAAGTATGGCACCCAATCACTGGTATGAATATAAGCTTACCACCGCATAAATCAGCTTTCAGATTAAATTTATTAAGCTCAGAATTTTAAGACTCGTATTCTCCATCAGTTAAATAGGGAAAAATACTTTCAAATGTCTCAACGGTTAAACTCGAATTCCTTTTTAAAATAGTAGTTCATGAGCGCCTACCTTCCCAGCTATTTCGAGCAACACGGAATCTATTTTTACTGAAACTCCATGCCATTGAACGAAACATCGAGGAACGCCTCGTGATAGCCGTGATCGTATAGTGGTTAGTACTTTGCGTTGTGGCCGCAACAACCCAGGTTCGAATCCTGGTCACGGCAGTGGTCAAACACTGTGACGGCAAGAGGCTTATTTTTATAAGTTGTAATTATCAAACTCCCCTTAAACAATGTTTTATTACTATTCTATAACGTTTAATATGCATATTTGTTATTTTTCACTAACCGTAATGTCGTTCATTCCTGTGAATGGTTTCCAACAGAATTTTCAGGTGGCGAACAGATCAGCCTTATCGCTACATAAAACAAAATAGAAATGTTATAAACAGGAGTTAATTTACATAAAAGGTTACTGTGATACACGGGAATGATTTAAATTATTTATTAGTCAAATTCATCATTGCATTCAAACATAAAATTCTGATTTGTTACTTGACAGTTCATTTGTCCAAGTAACGCAGTGTATTTTGGCATAAAATCCACATTAATTAACAGCGGCAGCCAGGTGGTAAGAAGGCGCGAATCATTATTGTGTATCACTATAGACATGTTATTGAGTAAATCCATATTAATAAAAAATAATATTTTGTATTATGTTGCGAAAAGGCCGTTGTATGTAAAATTTACACAACCAAATATTAACTAATTTAGTACTATGTGATTTAATAAAGTAATAATAAATAGTAGACAGTAGACTGTTAGTAGAGTTCTGGGACCGGGATTTTACTTGATATTTCTTATTCTCGATTCCCGGAAAAGTTTTTAATGATTCCCGAGAATTGTTCGTTTGAATTTGATGCCGAGTCAAGCTTTTCCAGAATTGCCTTCGCAGCTGGTCTTTTTAGATAGTATTCCTCCGAATTTCAACCTCAAATATTAAACGATCATATTTAGTTTAATTTTTTTATTTATGCATACTGTACCAATGAAATTTCTGATGAATACTGAATATTTTTTCAGTGAATGATATTTAGTAACTGAGTTATTAGGAGTATGAGATTATGGATCAGGTTGCGTTTCTCGCTATTAATTCAATTTTAATGGAGTCGAACCCAGGAATTTTTTTCGACATCATCTTAAAATATGTAAATCCTGCATTCCTGCCAAATTTAAAAAATATCTCGATCCTTCATCGGGTTATTTGCATTTTTATAGCGTGACAGAGGGAGCCACAAAGCGACAGAAGAAGACTCTTATAGATTTTTCATTGTTTTTAAACCTCTTTCGTACGTTTTCTACCCTCTATCTTAACTTTGAGAGAATTGCAATATAGAATACATTAGTAGTTGGTCTCTTGATATCTCCATATCTTCAACATCGAGGAAAGATCGGTTGCGCAAATGAAAGTGCCTCTGAAGATTGAATCTGCTAACAACTTGTCGAAAATAATGTATCACATGTCATTGGGATTTATTAAAGACTTATTTATTTACGTTGTATCAATAATAAATATAATGTTTAAATTAAAATGGTTTATTAAATATTAAAAATGCGAAATCGTTCTCATTCCCGGGTTCCCGGGATCACTGGATATTTGAAACCTAATTCCGGTTTCCCGAGAAACAAAACATCTTCGAATACCCTTACTGTGAGCATCAATTCGCCGCATATCAATGGACCGATTGGTCACAAGTGGCGAGTGGCGATGGAGTTGGACACCACTGCTATAAAGGAACCTGTGCATTTTTTCCGTCGTGTTCTTTGCGATATAGGTGGGAGAATCTAAAATCCTAAGATCCTTCAAACTTCATATCTCTCACAGGCTCAATCTCACACTCATTCAGCGTAACACTTATAAAATTTAAATTAATTAGCGCCTAGTATAGCGTCTCAGAATCATTTTTTCAAACCAAACAGCTTTGTGCTCAGGTTATAACTCCTGAATTTGGCACTTCTAATGGCCGTTCTCAACACAAGATGTTTCTTCGATCTGCGACTTTAAACAAAAAATGAATAACATGTTTTTCTTGTTTCTGTGATGTTCCACGTTCCTCTAACAATTAAAATATTTTCCTTTTTAGACGCTCCAATAATCCAAGTTATGAATCGTATCCGTTTTATATATGACTTATAAAACATGTGATTTACTTGAAGTTAAACTTAGAAAATGATTTCACAAAAAAAACACCTCGTGCCATTTCAGAGTTTGACCACTGCCGTGACCAGGAGTCAAACCTGGGTTGTTGCGGCCACAACGCAAAGTGCTAACCACTATAAGATCACGGCCATTTCGAGGCAAGAACTTCTTATTCTATCATATTTAATTTACTCTTGAATTAATCGAAAAAAGTGTGATTTATATTATAAGACATTTTCACGATAATTTGGCAATCAAATTTTTGGATTGATACTGTCCAAATATTTATTTTAACTCAAATCTTTCAAGCTACCAATAGAAAATCAAGGTGTCTTTAAGGTATTGCCAAATAAACAGCATCAAATGTGTATTTGTTTTTGTGGTTTTTGTTTTTGTGGTTTTTGTTTTTGTTTTAATTTTACTAACTCAGGAATAACACAACTCTACAAGGAAATGACAATGATAACAAAGTATGGCACCCTATCACTGGTATTAAGATAAACTTACCACCGCATAGATCAGCCTTCAGATTAAATTTATTAAGCACAGAATCTTAAGATTTGTATTCTCCATCAGTTAAATAGGGAAAAAAATTACTGTCATATGCCTCAAGGGTTAAACTCGAATTCCTCTTTAAATATTTCATGAGCGCCTAACTCGCCAACTATTTCGAGCAACACGGAATCTATTTTTACTGAAACTCTATGCCATTTAATGAATCATCGAATAACGCTTCGAGATAGCCGTGATCGTATAGTGGTTAGTACTTTGCGTTGTGGCCGCAACAACCCAGGTTCGAATCCTGGTCACGGCAGTGGTCAAACACTGTAACGGCAGGAGGCTTATTTTTATGATTTGTAATTATCGAACTCCCATTAAACAATTTTTCATTACTATTCTATAACGCTCAATCTGCATATTTGTTAACCGCAGTGCCGTTCATCATTTTTCCTGCGACCTTAAACCAGAAATGAATAATATGTTTTTCTTGTTTATGTGGTGTTCCACGTTCCTCTACCAATTAAAACATTTTCCTTTTCAGAGGCTCCTATAATCCGAGTTATCATTCGTATCCGTTTTATATGACGTATTAAACATGTGATTTACTTGAAGTTAGACTTAGAAAATGATTTCACAAAAAAATCACCTCGTACCGTTTCAGTGTTTGACCACTGCCGTGACCAGGATTCGAACCTGGGTTGTTGCGGCCACAACGCAAAGTACTAACCACTATACGATCACGGCCATCTCGAGGCATGAAGTTGTAGTCTTCTCATGTTTAATTTAGTCTTTTTATTAATCTAGAAAAAATGTCATTTATATTTGAAGATATTTTCATGATAAATTGACAAATCATACACCATTTTTGGAGCTAATGAAATCACACTGAACTCCAGTCACTTACTTTATTTGTATTTCATATGAATTTTTATATTGTTTTGGATGTATACAATTTAAAGGCCAATGGGCTGTTTTGACCAAAATAAATAAATAAATACTTCATTGGCCTTTCACTGTAATGATACTTCAGATAAGGGCTACCGTATTTTAAATGCGGACAAGGTTAATTCAATAGTTATTGTGCTTTAGGATTTCGGAATGTCATTTGTATCAAATTAGGTAATAAATAGTTTTTATACATAACGGAATAGAGAGAAGTTCACATTGAAAGTGCTAATTAACTAATTTTAGAGTATCCTGATCGCCATGAAGCAGCAGTGACCGTATAGTGGTTAATACTTTGTGATCCAGATTCGAATACTGGTCACGTCAGTTGTCAAAAACTGAAACGACACGAGAAGAACTTTTTAAAGCGATTTGGCATCTCAAACTTCAAAATTTATTACACATTTTTCGACATAGTAAGAAGCATGGGAATGGGAAATCGGGTTATATGAGGCACTAACAGGAAAAAAGTGTTAATTGGTAAAGTAAACAACATATGTAGATTGTCCCAGAATATTTGCGGAAGACTGTCTAAACAAGTAAAAAAAGAGCTGCAGAAGCAGATTCCAAAAGAGCTTCTTTTAGAATGTTCACGTAATTTTCGGAATCTTCGACCTCAAAGTATTTCAGTAATATATTTCCACTGCATTTAATAAACACACGCATGTAACACTATAAATACATAAATAAAATTATTACCAATTTTCTCACAATACAAAAAATTAACGTGTATGCATGATTCAACAAACTACAGATTTTGGTGACAATCAAACTGCGTTATTATAACGTAACACACTATTTTCTTTGGAAACTTAGCATTAAAAACAAGACGCAAAACCCAAAATCAATCAAGTTATTTAAAACCGCAGTTAAGAATGTGTAATGTGATCTCTTTGCAAAGGTATGTCGAACGTATTTACCCTTCTCTTTTATTGTCGTAGCAAGTAAACAAAACGAAACTTGACTCGTATAGCTAGTTCGTAATGGTATTTTTTTAAATCTTTATAAAAGACAAATGGCCGGACGGACGGACCCCAAAATCAATTAGAATCATGCCTGTCACCAGCCGAAACTATCCTGTAAATGTTACCTTCCAGCTCTTCCCGTCGTTTCAAATTTTGTGCACGGGCGGACGAGGTGAAAACATAAGCAATTTTTAAAAACTCGCTGAAAAGTTAAGTTGAATCTTTCTCTCTTTCAAAGCTTTATTTTTTTTAAATATATCAAACCTCTAATTTGTCTTTATAAAATAGAAAAGGCAAATCTTAGAACCGTTCACTAGTAACCGTACCTTTTTAAAAAATATTTTTGGGTGACTTTAATATTTGTAAATAAAATCTTCCGCGCTAGCTTAAATGTTATATAGCTGTCCCGTCTTCGTATCTAAGTTATGCACATTTTTAACCAGCGACGGCATCCAACTCTTTATGCGTTGTTTTGAGAGGTATATGACAGATCAGTACCCAAACAAATAAGACAAACATCACATGGCGCCAGAAATAATGCCGTATTTCGTTAAGAGGGAGGAATACTTCCGTTATCTGCATATACCTCATACTCCCTTCTAAATCGTGCTCGAATGCATATGTCGTGATTCGTTCCTTCGGTATAATTGTGCGTTATGAGTACGAGTCAATAGCATGTCCCAGATGGAAATAAATAAATGACTTCGAATATCAGGGTTGAGATTAACCTCGTTCGAGCAATGTATATATTTTTAGTTGAAAAACATTTGTAGTATACAGTATAAGACAAAATACAATTATTAATAGTTATACAGTTATTCTATTATATATAATCTTCGTAAACACTTGGAAATGATGTAAAATGTATTAACATAAATTGTTTTCTGGTGTAAAAATGTTGAAAATTATCATAAGCTACCAGAAAAATCTAGAAAAAATATTTGAAATTTGAAAGTATTTTGATTATGCTCGAATCGGAATATACAATACGTACCAGCGGCCTTTTCCAAAAGATCTCAGTAAGCATAACGTATACAAGACCATACAGGTCTTCCAACAGTGGGAACCTTCGTAATAGAAAGCAGAAATTTCACCCCCTAAAAACCCAGCAAAATACAAAAACGCCCCCGGGTGGGCTCGAACCACCAACCTTTCGGTTAACAGCCGAACGCGCTAGCCGATTGCGCCACGGAGGCGTGTGCAGTACCGACACTTATCCGTTAGTTCAATTTTCGTTTTTCGAGGTAATCTATTACGCTTTTCGTGGCGTAAAAACGCGCACAGGAAAGAAACAACGGTCGTTTTCTTTATTTCGGGGCTATCGGCACATAACGGAAGTCCGCTACGATGGGTTGACGCCTCGTTGGGGGACACGGCTTGAATATAATGAATGGTCAACGAGATTTTATCGACGACGGATAGGAAAAGAAAAAAGTCGCGCGTGCCGCAATGCGGAAAATGTGGTGCGATAAAAAAAACACTTAAGTCTCGATAAACAGCGGAAGAAGAATTCAATGCGCAAGCCAATCGAGGTAAAATACGATCGATCAAATACAAGCGAAGAAACACATTGTTATTATGTTTAGATCTGTTTCGCCTGATAATTAGTTGCCATTGTCATTGCTAATATTTATTTAATACACTAGCTTTCGGTGCTTGTATCCTGCAAGCGCTTAAAAATATCACCATACACCGAGATCTAAACTCGTAAATAAACCAACGCGACAGCATTTGAACTACACAGAGCCCATTTAAATAAGATAATAGTTTTCATTTTCTGCGAAATTAAGGCATCTATCCGGAATTACTAAATTCTCTGGCAAACGGCTGGCGTTCAAGTTTTCGAACTTCAAGTTTCATGCCTCAGATCGCTCTATTTCAGCAATAACTATAATTATCGTTAAGACAATAGCCTATATGTTACATTAAAATTTATGTAAAAATTAGGATATTTTGTGTGGTAGGATTATGGCGTCATCATCCGTGCCTTTTAGCACGTACCCGGATAAAAAAATTAATTTAAGATTATCATGGATCATAATGTAGTCTAAGCGTTACATTAATGCTCTTGGAGTATGGAAAATCAATTCCCATTGAAAGGCATTCAAGTCGTTGCTATGGTATATTTTTCATAGTTGAAAACCGAAAAACTTTTCACAATTTTATGATTAAAATAGAATTTTTACGCATTTTCAGCATGTATTTGAATTTTGTCTTCAAGAAAAATAATTATTCTTTCACACATATTACCGTGCATGCCCCGGATTTTTATCTTAATTTTAAATAATTTAAAACAGCATTTTGATGTAGCCCTGTACCATTTTTGATGCTCTTCTTATGGGTGTTTTTAAATTGGGGTCAAAATACCCCTTAAATATAACTTTTATGGAATTTCGGATTTTTCCCAGATTGTACCCAATGACCTATCTTCCTTTTAAATTTCAGCTCTGTAGCCCTTCTAGAAGTATCATAGGTTTTGTATGATATATCCTATTCCTACATATGTAAGAAGCAGCTATGTATAATGATTGACAGCACTGATAACCACATTTCCAAATAAAGATCTTTTCAAATTAATTGACCGTATTAGTTCGATTATCAAGCGATTATTTTTCTTTAAAATATTTAACTAAAAAACCATTCTCCTTATAATTGCGACAAAAGACATCCATTTTACTAGTTACTGATAAACAATTAAAAACAGTAATTGCTAAAGTGACATTCTACGAGAAATTTTGCATATCCTAATTTCATTTCTTCCGCGTTGCTTTTAAAATATTATACATATATCCAAGGTCTCCTTATGATCGGGCCAATACAGTGCATAATACTGAATTACAGATGGAAGTGTCCATCGAATCGTGCCTGCGTATGCAATTTATAACATTTTATAATATTGTGTGATTGTAAAAGGACTCCAGATCCGATAAGCTTCTCAAATGTTTGTACCAACAAACCCAGCGATTTAAATATTATTTCCAGGGTAAGGTCCACTAGATCCAAGCTGCTGCTTTATGTATTTCTTTCTCTCTCTCTCTCTCGCACACACAGAGCCTGCTAGGAAAATCGCAGGGTCGGGCGCAAAGTGAGCGAGCGTCAAAAGTTTTTAATAGAAAATTTTAATAAATAAAGCAAACTCTCACTATGATAGTATTCGGTCATTTTTCCGACTTTTTAAAAAGTATGTTTTTATAAGTACAAAAATATTTTTTTATAAATTGCGGATCAATTTCACCAGAATCTGACTAAAAAAACAACAACAAAATGCAACATCTCCGGTTTCGATCGACGCCCTAGGTCACACAGCATTCTTTAATACTTTCGCAATGATAGCCAGATGAAGTCAACTCGCGTTCTTCGGTATTGAAACGCCCAGGTTTAAAGTGCTTAGAAGTAGGCCATGATTTCACTCCGAAAACTTTAACGTTGCAGACTCGTGTGGCATCCAAATTAAAACCTCTATCACGATTCTATCAAACTGTGTGGTTGAAAAGTTGATTACCGAAATCGCGTACAAGGCTTGATTCATTTCCGGTTACGAAGAGAGATTTTAATTCTTCCATCGGTAGGTTAGATGAATTCCGTGGCTACTTGCTGAACAATACCCTCTTCGGAGAATATGGACTGGGTCAAGACAGACGCGCTTCCATATTCGAATCATGTGTAAAGGAACTAGAATTATAATGTGCGCTCCAATTAGGAGCGGATATATTCCGACAGCGTTTTTCGCGATATTGCAACGAATGCATAAAAATCATCCTATCTGCGATTGCAAGGATGAAACAATCCTATGTCAACAATTTCTCTAATGAGAATTACGGGATATGGTAAATACTAGGAAATTCTTACTTTTAAGGGATACGGAAATTAAATAATGCCTCTTTAACTACAACTTATAAACTGCACGAGTATTAATAATGTGTCGAAGTTCATTTAAGCCTTTAATGTGAAGGGAATGTTCTAATAGGTCAACATGAACCAAAATATAATTCTGAAAATTAAACAACTAGATCTGAAATGTTAATAATCACAGTTACAATAGATAGAAACTCAGTGTATCTAAAAGCAAAAGTGGTAAATACATTGGATGTTGGTTTTGATTTGTTCACCGAACTGTCCCAAAGAGTCGTAAAAATTTCACCTACAGAATAATTATTCAAAAATTTCTTAATAACAATAATTTTTATTTAGATTAAACAACAATATTCTATCAATTTATTGCGCTGAATGAAGTGTTCCGTCGCATAAAATACCTTGTACAGCTTTTCTAGTCGATGCTAGCTGCACTATGATCTCGCGGGAAAACTTTTAGAGATATAATTCACAAAGAAACCGTAACCTGTTTCGAGAAAGATGAATCTGCCTCAAATGTTACGAATTCAACGATATAGCACTGATCACTACTTCTGTTTTAATATCTTACTTCTACTGTTCAATTTTTAAATTAGGTAAAATCTAAAGCTTCGCAAGTTTTCATCTTATCGGTAATGATCTGTCTGTTTAATTTTTTATCTACATCCGCGATCGAGTTTTAACAGCTTGACACTCAGACCAACGGGCGGACAACATTCTATTATTATGTTTGTGATTCGTTAATCCTTTTAAACCTTCCTCTCGTTATTTCCAAAACCGTCCTCAAGTCCATTATTCTACCTAACTCCCGTAACCTATCGCACAATCCTTCACCCCATAAAATGTTTACATGCTCGTTTTGTTTATTAAAACGTCAAGCACGTTCCTCAGGTTTTCATAACGTTTCTATTTCAATAATATTGACTTTAGCTCATTATTACGATTTTTAATCTCTTTGAATAGTATTTCAGATTTATATATATTTCTTTTCGTAAACAACGCAACGAATGTTGTGTACATTGATTGCTATGAAAATCATTTCCCTCCTCCTTCCATCTTTCTATCCTCGTATTAAAAGCCTTCAAAGCATGCTTAAACCCATAAGGATTGAAATAACAAGAGGATTTCGAGGTTAAAATGCCAAGATTTTTCCAAAATATATTAGTATTAAAACGATTAACATGAGCGAGTTCGAACTGAAGGCGGAAAAAGATGAATAGAATAAGAAACTTGAAAATGTTTCATTTTGAATGGTCCAGATCCGAAGATCAAAGATCAATTTTTTCTAATTTTAATTTCCAAAAGAATAAAAGCCTGCACGTCGAAAAATCAATTTTTACGTGTTAGCATATGGGAAACAGAAATAACCCCTTGGAATCGAACCCGGGTCTTCTCGGTTTCCCAAATGTTTTTTTTTGTCTATCACTTTGAATATGTGAATCAAGTATTCCTGGAAAATTGCGAACCATTATTTCTTTTCGAGATATAAACGATTTAAAGTTATTGGCCGAGCGAAGCGAGGTCTCTGTTGAGTCCCTGTGTATTTTGTCTGTTTGTTTGTTCTACGATAACTGCCGTCTTTTACTTGATATACTCGTCGATTAGTTGCTATTCAAAGTACAATAAAGTCGTAACGTTAGACTGATTTAAGTCATACTTTTGTTTTTACTTATCAATATTTCCACCTACAATATAGGTAGGGTTACCATATTTTAAATCTTCCTTTCCGGACAACAGAACGCAAAAATCCGGATAAAACTCGGACTTTTAAAATTTAACTCTTTAAGCACAAAAATTGCACTGTGGTGTTATATCAATAATGCAAATATAATTAAATATTATCAAAGTAAATTGCCGAGCGTAGATGTTTTTATTACTTAAACATTGACGCATACAAATGTCATAAAATGCAACAATACTAAAAATTTCATGCGTTATTATGACTTGTTATCCGAAGCATAATAATTCTGACGACGCAAACTAAATATGCAAATAATATATAGGGATATATGACTTTTTACACATATCTTGAATAATATATACAAAAATATAAACTCGAAACTCAAGTTTATCAATTAACTTGGAAATAAAAGTTAAACTGATTATTAAAGAATAATAATATGACACATTATATTATTACCACGGCTTGCAGAACGACTTATTTACAAATATAAACCAAAATGATCGAGTGAAGCGTCAAAAATGATATTAACATCTCACGATATAATTATGGATAAAACGTTAAAATCACAAACTGCAATACCGACCCAAATTGTGTAGACGAATTCTTGAATGTTACTACTAACAATAAAACTAAAAATACTTCCCAAAAATTAACGTAAATAACATAAAAAAGGAAAATAGAAGGAAATAATCAAATTCCGGACGTGTTAAAATCCCGTCCGGACGTCCCCGAGCACCCTAAAACATGTCCGGGAAAAACCGGACGTCTGGTAACCCTAAATATAGGTAACATTATTAACGGTAGATGCATCATCATATATTAACAAATACATCTTATTCTTTCAAAACTCGAGACCAACAAAGGGAAATTACGACTTAAACAACAGCGCAACAGCTTATCATGAGGGATACGAAAGAAAAAAAATGGCAATGGTCGAGTACGACAATCCATTCTAAATAAAAGCACAAATTTCTAACTAGGTATGTATTTAAAAACGAAAAACATGTAATACGTTACCTCATATTTAAAGTGCTGTAGTTTCGTAGATAATGTTACCAAAACTTCGACGTTAAATCTAATTACAATTAAAACCGGTTACTAAGCCAACAGGCGACCATTCAAACAAAACGGATTGCTTTCGAATAAAGTTTTTCGTTGCTAGGAAAACAAATGAAAAACAAAATTAAATCCAGGAATATTTAAATAATATTTTCTAAAATGTATTATAATTTTGGAATCTTTGGATGGTGCCAACATTAATGTCACGTAAATTAAATCATATATATAATCAAACTAATTAAATAGCATGTAATAACCGTTAATTTAGAATAACTTTACAAGCATCGGCTCGGTGAGCGGGTCTAATCCCGGCAACGATGCTTAAGATATATGTTTCTTCAACTCTTAAATTGTCTTATTTGGTTAATGTATTTTAAAATAAGTGAAAGTAGCTCTTTTATTAAGTTTATGCTGCATATAATCGGGTTGTTGAGCTATAAATATGTTGTTCAAACTTCGATAGGTGGCAAGAAAGAGCAATAACTTGGTTACAAACTATATGATGCAGTTGAAGTTGTATAAATGGTCGGTGAAAGTTTGTATTTTAGTTTTGTATTAAGCAACCCTTAAATCAAAATATTTAAATATTTTCAAAGCATTTATTTCATGTATTCCCCTAGATTTCTAAAAAATTGTTTGGATGCTATAGATGCTTCATATTTTCCATGAAATATATTAAACAGGATTTCAATGCATTATAGATACAGTTAACAATTTAATCTTACATTCCATGAATATTCAACAAGAGCTTAGTAAAGTATAACGCTGATTAGGATAAATAAAATACTCGTTTTAATTGTGCCAATCTTCTTTTAATAATCTAACATAGTCATATCTGTACAGACCATAACTTCAAGAAATACAAATAGGATACTTGCAGGTCATAAATTTCTGCAAAAACCTAGTAACCTGAGGTAAAGGGAATAAATAATCCCTCATAATCATTGTAGCAAAAACAATCAGATGATCAAGATAATCTATAAATGTACACCAAGTACATTCTCATTTCAATTAAAACAAATCTGTGATATAATAGTCTTATTCTCACAAATAAATAAAGCTTCAAAAACATGATTGTTTAGTAGAGTAACAAGTTTTCACAATAAATCAAATAACTGCATAATGTAATCATGCATAATATTATACATCAGTTCTTCCTAAAGCAGAAAGCACACCTGAATTTGTGGTAATAGGTATTCCATAAACCCTGCCGAGAACAAGGCTTTAAAAAAAAAGATTATTTATGCCATTTATGTAACTATCAGTTTTTTACATAATAACAGCATTTAGCTAACAACCATTTTCATTTACAATCTGTTACTGTTGCATTACTTACTAGGAAATGCAATACTGGAACATTAGAATAAAAAAACCTTTCCAAAAATGAAAGGCAGAGCTTAGTGGAAAGTTTAAGCTCAGTGTGATATTAAGTGGTGTTACTTTGGGAGACACAAAATAACATGTATAGGCACATGCATAGGAAGGGAAAAGAGCTATACAATAACTACTTGGGAAAAATTGCACAGGAAATGACATATGCATAATTAATCTGAACAAAAAAATTATAAAACAATGCCAAAAACGTTTTTTTTTTAATTACTCCGGTCTGACAGTAAAAATATCCATGGGAAATTTGATAGCAGCCATTGTGTGCCTTAATGAACAAAATTAGTACAAATTTACACTTCAACAGCCATTAGTAGCACTTCTAACATTAAAGCACCAGCTAAATTCATACAACTGTCAATGATATGGTCAGCATCATTTTTTCAAATCAAATGTCATTCACTAAGGCACAAAGCCCCGCTGTTTTATTAGCCATAAAACCTCCAGGGATTTCCAAAACGGATAAAATGACATAACAAAACAATGTGCATTCCAACATCATACTTGGACAGATATTTATATACATTTACACTCATACACATGCACACACCAAATAATTACCCACATACATTTTTATGTACACATTCACACACACACACTCCCACACACATAAAAAAAGCTTTATGAAATGATGGCCTAGATAATGATTGGCAAGAGTTCAAAATCCTTCA
Organism: Tanypteryx hageni; assembly: GCA_028673005.1. Lineage (NCBI taxonomy): Eukaryota > Metazoa > Arthropoda > Insecta > Odonata > Petaluridae > Tanypteryx > Tanypteryx hageni. The sequence continues at coordinate 112,508,185 of CM054114.1, read as the reverse complement.
TGAGAACATCGTTTAACTTCGAAATCACTTGTACTATGTATGAAATAAGGCATTGTCTTTAAACCCTGTACTTAGCACCCATTTGCTAGTTTCCCAAAGGATCACAGAAATGTGGTTTCTATTTACAGTGATAAGAGCAAATCCTCAAATAAAGTTTAAGGCAGGAAGAGAAAGAGAGAGAGATGGGATAATCAAGAGGATTATCGAATCGTGATAAGGTGTTTAGGTCACTGGAGCTTGAATATCTCTACTTTGTATACAGTCAGGCATAACAGCATGCCAAAAACATGAGTCCAAGAGTTGCAATGCTAGGGAAGGATACTTTTAGCGTCACACTCAAGTCATCATTAACAATCTTTTCACACAAAATTTACAATGTCTGTCAACACAAAAGCAGCCATCATTGGAACAAGCTGCCCACTCATTTGACCCTTGAGTAAAATTGACGATACTCGATTGGGTGTAACATGGCATGCAGGGAAATAATGATAAAACTTTTTTTCCCTGACATAAAAAGAGATCTTGCCCAAAAAGCACGAACCAGGTAAATGGTTTCTTTTAGATAAAATTGTCCATCATGTAGTGGTCCCACTTCCTTTTGCGAGCAATGCAAAAACACAACTGCGACAACCGGCAACTTATAAAATATCTACAAAAGAACATTCAACCACCTTTATTTCTCTCGCTCTGACCGCCCTTACTCGGAGAGGGAATCCACAACTGTATAAGTACTCCAGCAGGTCCGAGGACAAGTCCCCACCCCATAAGGGCGGGCGGCCCCACGTCAGCAATCGCAGCGCGAGTGCATGTGGTGGGTCGGCACCGGGGAAGGGGGTGGAGGAAGAGGTTGGAAGTAAGACCGCTCAGTGGACGGTGATGGGGGACAAGAATAATCCTCACTCTGACTGTGCCCGCTGTGGCAGTGTGACCTGGGGGTCGGAGGGGGCGGAAAAGGATCGCTGTCGTACTCCGACCCGGCTGGTGGCCTCCTAGGAGATGGGTATGAAGAAGTTCCCCCTCCTCCCCCACCAGCTGCGCAAGAATCAGACTCATCACACACATCCGTGCTGCATGGGGTCGGAGGAGGGGGTTGGTTGATAGCTCGATAATGCCGATATGGCCTGCGAGTCGGACCATCTCCACTCCCCACCCCGGTTGAACAGCAACGAGATGAAGATCTAGCATCAGTCGTTACGGGGCTCGGAGGAGGGTTGAGAGTCTCCCTTGGGTAAGGGGGAGCTGTGGCGCTAGATCCAGAGCTGGAAGCACCCGTCACATGACCTCTCTCATATCCCATTCCAAGAGTAGACATCCTCACAGCATCGTTCCCTGGGCGAAGCATGCTCGGATGAATGGGAGGTTTTGGTTTTGGATGACGACGAATGGCAGATGCAATAATGGCCTGTGAAGGTTTGGGTGCGAGCGGATCTGCTGGCGAAGTCCCGTCTCCCACCCCCAGCTGCTGGAAGGCATCTGCAGCAAAAGCTTGCATCGCAGGGTGATGACGATGACAGCGACGGAGATGCTGATGCCTCTGGTTGCGTCTGCGGCAGTAATAGGCCAAAGCTACCAGTATGGCGACTGATGCTGCAGCTACTAAAACTCCTGCGACGTATGCTCCCTGCCCCTGGCTGCCATCATCGTGTTGTGCTGGTGAAGCAGGTATGGCTGCAGCTCTCACAGAGTCATCAATCCTGCGGTCTCCACAAACAAGAGGTGCTTCGTCACTTCCATCAGCACAATGATCGAAGCCATCGCAGACTGTCACCTGAGGAACACATACTCCTGTTGCTACACACTGGAACTCAGATCTCTGGCAACAGCGAGCCTCATCATCTCCATCAGGACACTGGGTTGCACCATCACAAACCAAATTAACATCTGTAAAAGACAAATAATTCAGTCTACAAGCAGGAAATTCTTTTTCTTGCAGTTCTTATTAGAATGTGTATGATTTCTTCCAAAACTAGGCCAACACTGGAGTTTTGAAATATATTTATAACACTTGATTAGAAAAATCCCAAAAACCAAAGGCTTCAAAATAAATTCAAGGAAAATTTTTGACAATGATTGGTAAAAGATGAATTTGAGAAAAAAACAGGCCATGTTATCTTGATAGGGAGCACACGTCTTGTAAAGTATGATATGTTTATCACCTGCGCATATCATAGGTCTCAATTATACCATCTTCAATAGAACAGTTAACACACCCAGCGGCGTCATTCGAATTTTGGAGGCCTGGGATCCAACATAATTAGGGGCCCCTACTATTTATATGTGGTAAACCCCCCTGCTGCACTACTATGGGAATAGACATAAAAAGCTATGTAAACATTTCACAATTTAGCAAAAATGGGGTAATTGAAGAAGAGAGCATAAGCAAAATATCAATTTTCAATGAGTATGTGGTCCCCTTAGATATATCTTTCAGGAGGTCCCAAAAAACTGTGGGATGGCTCTGCAAATAACTGTATTATTGAAAGAGAAGGTTGTCTCCTTATACCCATGGCAGACAGGATAAAATCATTTGGCGGGAATCACTATGATCGGTAATAACATTAAAATATGTAAGATGTCAAAACAAGTAACTGGCAAAAGAATTGTCGAAATCAAATTGACCATATGAATACCTCCTGAATGCTTGGGGCCTCTCCTTCAATTTGGGACCCATGCCCAAAACAGCACTGACCACACCATACAATTACACGAGCATAAATTAATTTAAAATGACAAATTTCTCCAGTTATAATTTCCTGCAGAGCTACATACTGCATTTACTCTCAAATAAACTGCACTTTTTCCAAGTTTTTACTTTTCAGAAAGAGGAAAACAATCAGAAAATTTCAAAAACGTGAGATCATCATTGAAATTCAGAAGGATAAATGGCTCTCATGATTCAATATGTGGAATGTGATATAAAAACATTACATCTTCATTGTAACAAATAAAACGAGAAAGAAATGTTATTATCATTATTGACATGGAGTTATAATCATTTCAGTTTTTATCATTGCAGCAGTTTGGTCTCATATACTGATAATTCTATTGGAAGAACATTTCAGCGGTTTAGCTTTTGATTTGGAAGTTATTCTGATTACTTGCAGTTTTCTTCCTGCACCATATATATGTAAAAACTTTGCACCCCACAATTTTCTGGTCTAGGTCTCTTTTGGTTATACTATCCTTTGTATGCCACGATATGAATATACAGCTGATCAGTTACAGGTAATTCACCATAATACTTAATTATTATAATAGCAATATTTATGTAAAGCTAATGGTATTCATTAATAATTTTCAGTATTTCAGAATATTTTAGACCTGATCATAATTTTTGAGGTGCAGCTTATATTTGGGGCCTTTTAAAAAAAATACACTCATAGCTTCACTTTGTTGTCTGTCTGTCTGTGCACTTGCATAAATTGAAATTATGACAAAATCATAAACAATAGAGAGCTGAAACTTGGAGGATAGATTACCGTGCTGCTGCCATTTGTTTTTCTTTAAATTTGAGTTTTGAAAAATATACAAGTTTAAAGTTTTGAAATAGATAAGATCTACTACTAATGCATAAATACTTTTAATTTCCTTTTGTGCACACACACAGCACATAGTACATGAAAGGAAATGTATTATTTACGATGAAGAAATAAACGTAAATATATTAACGTTACTTTCATGCACACAGAGCCCTTCATAAGTAACAAAGATTGCATAATTTATGATGAAGGAATGAACGTGAATGTAAAGATTACATTAGAATTATTCAAGTGAGGTAAGTTTTAAATAATTTTCTGTTGTTTTACTTATATATCTGAAGATATTATAAAAGATGGAAAGCTGAAAATTTTCACATTGTTGTCACCCATTCTTGAAAAGTTTGAGTTTTGAAAACTTTACAAAGGCAGATAGGGAAATGTTCAAAATTTTAATACTATATTAAATGCATTCTAAACTTAAATGTCAATTTGGAAGTATCAATTACCCAAAAATGTCTATTTTTATGTCAAATGTATGTCTACATAGAATGATGATGTGCAATACAATGCTAACTTAGCTATTAAACCTATCTCATTTAAACACTAACCTCTCCGTCACGTGGTACCAATATTATAAAACAAATGACGCTCTAGTGAAATACGTGGCAGTATAACCACATGAAACAAAAAAATACGCCAATTTTATCCATGTTCATGGATAACACTCTACTTGTTTCCCCTCAAAAGCAAGCTTGTGGCTTAGGTGTAGGGGTGGCTTATATGCAAGAAAATGCGGTATATGACTTTGTGACAACTATGATCATTTCATTCTGAAAAGGTAAATAATTAAATGTTTTACTGCTTTTAAAAAAAAGGATGAGCACTACGGCAATATGATAATGTTGAAAACGAGGGATTCTAATAGAAGACGATGCTGAAGAAGATCACCCGATGATTGAAATGCGTATACATTGATTAAATACCCTGCGAGTCTTTGAGCATGCCTTTGAATGGGTCCCTGCAGAGCAGGGGTGATCACACTTTAAAAGCTTGGGATCTACTTCTCACTCTCCACTTGCATGGCGATCGACCATCCATAGATTGGTGAAAGCTAGAGCTGAAGGATGGTGTTTGTTTTATCCAGTTTATTTTAACTCTTTTCTTAATGTGATCTACCGACAAAAAATTTTCAAAGAACTATTTAATCTTCTCTACAAAATAAATTATTTAATTAAATTCATTATGCAGTATTAAGTAGACGTGGATGATTTGCATTGCATGGCATCAGAAAGCTGTACAAACTTTGGATTATACCTGCTTATTGCTAGCTGCATACAGTTGTCCAAGTGATTAAAGTGGACCGATGCTCGGATTTTATTATTTTCATGCTGGATAAGGCTGATATACATGGAATCAACAAAATGCTGTTACACACATATCCCTACTTTTCAAGGGCATACGCGGCTTATCCCATCAGGCCGACACTTCCTTCAACCTCATAGCCAGTGTTTAATTAAATGCTCTTTGGGCTTGTGGAGATAAATCTTGGAGCTACTAATCATTATCCATATACCTGGCTATCAACCAGCTATTTCCACTGCTGAAAATTGGGGTAACTAACTTTAAGAGATCTACCAAAAACGACTTGGCGATCGATGTCTTGAGCACCCCAGCTGTAGAGGTTTAATCACCCCTAAACCCACGTTTCATTGTGTGATTAGTATAGTCCCTGCCATGGAGTAACGTCCCGCAAACTTTTGTGTGTGAAGACGGATGAATGGTGGTCACTGGCGAGGATTATTTTCTTGCAAACCCGAGTGTTTTGTGAACGTGAGGTGTGTGATTGGTGGGTCTCTGGAGAGGAGTAATGTCCTGTAAACCTAAGGATGTGTCTCGAGTTGTGTGTCTGTGAGTATTATTCCTTTTTAATGGCAATTAGAGTCCCTCTTTTTCAACATTTTCACTGCTAACAATTTGGCTTCGTAAAGCATTAACTTTTTATTTATTTTTAAATAAAACATGTTCTAATGCAGAGAATATTTGGAATTACAGACCACCCACAAGAACAGAATATAATCACTGACTGCCATCACTTATATTTTCCTGCCATTGTTCTATTATTCATTTATAACCACTAAACCTTTTAAATTACAGACACAGTTGGACCTTGATCAAAATGACTTGTAGATTTTAACTCCATTTTATAATCACTAATGTGAGCCACAGGTTCTACTCTAGTAAATCTAAAAAACATTATCTATATAAAAATCTGCTATAATTCAGAAAATTATCTTAACCACAAGCATCATTGAAGATATATTTATTTGAAAAGAGCAAATCCCCCTTATACTTGTACGTGATACATTCATGGAATAACCTCACGATGCATTATTAAATCTACCGAAGTGACATTGCAACAAGTATGAAATGAGTTTGCCGATGGATTTTCATAGATATATACTCACCAATACAGTGGCCTCCATGACAACGAAACTGATCAGTCCTACATTCTGGGCATCCTTTCTCATCACTGCCATCATAACAATCTGGTCGTCCATCACACCTCCAGCTAATTGGCACACAATCCTTCCCTCCTGCGGCACAAGAGAAGAAACCTCTCTCGCACGCACGAACCGGACCACACGATTTCTTATCCTCATGAAGCAGCAAACCTTCTGGGCATGCACAGCGAACGTCTCCAATTTCAAGCTTCTTCTTTTTCTTCTTTTTTATGGTATCGATTTTTCCGCTGTCTAATTCGACGTCATCATCGTCGTACAAGTCATCCTCTTCGGATACGACAGGATAGCACAAGTGCGAACATCCACCATTATTATGACTGCAGCGATGATTGTCCAAAAGCTATGTAAGAGAGAGAGGTTCACCAATTAGGATTAAAGTCACACAAAAGCAAAATTACATTAATCAGATTACAGGACAAAAATGATTAGATACTTCATGTAGCAAAGCTGAGAGTTAAACAAAAGCAACCAATTATTTTCATTTCACTGTCAGAAGCATCATTAAAATAACACCAAATTTAAAGATAAGCTACCAGAATTTAAAAAAAATTGTATTTAATCCTTTAAAAGGAGATTTTTGCCAAATAAGGATGAAACTTTAACAAAGGTTTTACTGTCTAAATGGCACTGGAGGTTCCTATACATCACACTCACTACTAGTGAGCTTTGTAATAACATACTAACATACAGATAAGAGATTAATATCATAAATACAATACTTGATAGTAAAATCTCAAATAATTCAATTAAAAAAACAGTAATAACAATGAAATAAGTACCGACCTTACAAAAATATAGAAAAAGATGGAGCAATAACATACTAGAAAACATTAGAAAATTTTCAAAACATGCTCAACTTGAAGAATTCAGTTCATGGTTAACAGAAAGAAAGAATAAAAACATCACTAATTCAGTAGCACAACGGAATAATGGTCACATTGCCAACTCACAGTCACACAGTCCCCCTAAAACTATTTGTAAAAAGCCAGATCCAGCTAAGTTTATTAGAAAAAAGCTAAATACCTCTTAAAATAGAAAAAGGAAAAATGTAAATAGAAACTGATAGCAGCATTTTTAACAATTTATTTCAAGTTTCGTTTCAATGTCAACTTTTTTGGAACTTTTTAATCTTCTTCTTTTAGATTTTTTCACTTGATGATAGGACAGAAAAAATAAAATATGTATTTCAATAACATTAAACCATAATCATAAAATTAGAATCAAATTAACATACAATATAATATAGAACAATCTTTATATATAATTACTCAATGTCTGTCCGTCCCCCTCTTATCTCTTGAACAGTTTGTCATAGAGAAATGCTGTAAAAGCCATTTTGTTTCTGCCAACTAGGAGACGCCAGGAAAACTATTTTCGTTTACATAAGTGTCCCAGGTTCAACTCCAGGAGACGATTACACTTTCCAATATGATTACACAAGAATTTTGATTTTTCAAGGTGCAAGGTTTATTTCCCTCATTCATTAAAATACATAAATATGGACCAAATTTCTCCATTTTTGCTTTACTCAATGGCTAAAACTATAAAATATCTTCTTCTTGCGAAGTTTAGATGTTACATGGAAGAATTTCTCAGAAACGCATTTCTTTTCGAAATTTTATGGCTTTTTCGAACTCTTTCTGGGTGTTGCCAAGACAACCTGCATTGTTGCCTCCGATTGAATTAATTTCTATTAAACCTCCAAATAGACAAAAGAATTGCATTACTCGCTTCATATTCAGGTATTTTTAAGAAAAAATCTTCTTTCTTTATTTCAATACTGGAATGTTACCTTTTTTATATGGGAGAAGCAATTAAAATTGCACATATGAATTATAATAAACAAACATGAAATTAAAAATTTCTGTCGTCTAATTATATATGGAGAAATGGGCTATTATTACTTTTAAACATGTTTTTGCAGATACCACTAGCATATAATACAAATTTTATTACGTCAGTAAAAACCACGAACTATTAAAAAGTAAAATTCTATAACATGGACAACAGTTTTCACATATTTATCAAGTTGTTCAAGTCTTCTTTGTTTCTTTCATGTAAGTTTGATTGCATTATTTCTATTTGTGAAATAACATCAATGGGAATGTCATAAGTAGAATGATTTTTCCCCAGCATTTTATCCCACATCGGAATGCCAAAAGCAAACGGCATTGTGAACACAGAAATAGCAAAATTGGCCAAATCTTGAAATGGATTTTCAATTGCTGGATTTCTATAATATAAACAAAATTTCTGTGTGTTCTTTTTTATTCAACTTAATTAACATAATATTTTCAATTGGGGTTTCTATCTTCATTGTGAAATTATTAGGCAATTAACTATAATGATCAATCCATTGTTGGCATCTTTTGAACACCAAAAAATTTCATTTTTTTGTAATTTACTTATAAGTTAATTATTGTTGCAACTGTTTTATCAATTGAAAAATAAAATTGTTGCAACTTAAGCACAAACTTCTTTTTCTGCAGTGAAATTTGAGTAATTCTTCTATTATTTTTTCAAAATGAAAACCAATGTAAGGCTTTGATTCGATATAATTTTCTAAATCAGATTCTGGATACGTCTGCAAACATTGTAACCCTTTGAGTTTCAGATTTCCCATCCAACATGGTAAACATCTAACAAAATAGTAAAAACTCATCATTCTATATCATTCATACAACTTCAAACTACCTTTCGCTGTAGTCTCATTTCTTGTCAATCGAGCAACTATTTTGAAATGTAGCCTTTTCCAATATCGAGCACCTTAAAATGAAGTTATGTCATACTATTTGTTTATTTTATGCCATTTCTGTTAATGTATGGTTTTATTGATTTATTTATGTTCTGATACCATTCATATCATACATGGCACCATATAGCTCCATAAAATACAATACAGGCAGTTCCTGACTTACGTATTTAATTCGTTCTGCAAAACCTAATGTAAGTAAAAAATTATGTAAATTAGAAACACATATGTTCATGTAGAAAAAATGCATGTTTGTGTAATATAATTTAGGCGCATTCGGATATTTATTATAATTCGTTTTTTTATAATTATTGCGCACTTATAATTTCGTGGAAATTACCTATTGATTTCGATAAATCTTAGATATAAGTTCAGATACCTACACCAAAAATGATTGGAATACATATTTCCCACATAAAAGCATTGCACTCATTGCCACTCTAATAAAAAATTTCATTAGAAATACAAATACAAATATAAATAAAAAAGCACGATAAACGTGGTATGTCACACCAACACAACAAGTGAAAGCAGGAATGTACACTCTCAGACAATGAATTGCAGGCGATGAATCGGTCGGCATTATATATAAATTATTTTATTATAATTATATAAATATTTATTAATATATAGAATATTTATAATATAATATGCATATTTATTAAATAAATAATGCATAGTAATGTAATCACGGACCTGTCTACGGACAGACTACCTATGATGATGAGTAATGTTAGAAAAAATTTTATATTATATAAATTGAAAACATACCTGGTGATAAACCTAAACATAAAGTCAAAAATATGTAAGTCTAGCCACTCGCAAGTCGGAGACTGACTGTATATAACTAATTTTGTGTTTCGAGAGGTTTTGGAACTTATTATATTGTATAACATGGGTCCTTATGGAAAATACTGATTAATTTAATGCTGTTTCATTCAACATTGTGATTTTCAGGAATGAATTAATGATGTTAATCAAGGACATACTGTATAATTTCAGGATCTCTATTAATATTCATTCCATTTTTTGATATGTTGCTTCTAATGTGGCCTATATTAAAAATGCCTTTTATTTTTACCATAAAGGTAGCCAAAATTTCATGAAAACAAGACAAGAAAAAATTGTTAAATTTTGGTCTGAGTGTAAAATTTATTGCTGCATTTTCAATACTTAAAGAGGGCAATGAGAATGATGTTTTTTGAGATGGAGAAATACAAGGCCTGCCTTTCACTAAAGAAGGCAGCGATTGAGAATTGACCGATAGTGACTTGAGAGAAACTGAACTAAATAATTCCAAATTACAATTTTTATAAATCAATAAGAACAGTCATTTCTAGCATATTAAAAAATTTGTTAGTTAGTTTTACTTTATTATTCATTACCATTAAATCAACACCTGTACTTTCTATTGTCACTATTATAATAAATTTATTCAGGTTAAAATTATAACCATTTACCATAAGCTCTCAAATGTATCTTATTCCAAAAATGACTGAAAGTGTTAAGGTATGAATGGTAGCATCTGACTCAATTCATCGGTGAATCAATTCATTCATTACCATTAATCAGAAAGGTTGAATGGATTCAATTAAATTAGTAATTTTATTTATATTTTTTCCAAATAATAATTATCAAATTATTTATAAAATATTAAAAGAACCAAAATCTGGCAGAATCAAAATGCAGGATAGAAACTGTTTGTTGCCATACTGATTATCAGCCCTTCTCTTTCTGGGATCACTTTCCAATGTTCATTGGTAATTAAAATAATGTCATTTCTACCAGTCATTGTAATACAGATTCATTTAGTTCTAATAAAACGTTGCATATATTTTGTCTTTTCTGAAACCAATGATAAAAATACTGAATTTCGTTAAAAGTGATTCAGACAATTCAACACAAATGTGTAAAAAGAATTTTTTTATTACTTTGATTGTGGCAGTCCTGATTTCCATATCTTCACAAAACATATTGATTTTGTTTTTCTATGTTGCACACCTCCTTCATACAAAATTTCGCTGATAATCGGTTTGGCCAATTCCTTCCAAATTCATAATTACCAAAAAGTTAAACTTTGCAATTGTGGCACCCCTGCTAAGGCGATCCAGTCTAAATATTCCATTTTGGTCATTAATATTCTACGTACCAAATTTGGTTGAAATCAGTTCAGCCAATTCTTCCCTGATATATGCGTACGGACGTATGGATGGACATCACGAAGATAATAGTGCTTTTCAGCAATGATGAAAAGCACTAAAAACAATTGATTGCCTACTGAGAGCTGCTTAAATTTACAATATTGACTATTCTTATTTGCCATTTTTCCTTTTAAAATTTTTAATAGGAGACTTGAAACATCCAATTCTAATCAATACACTCAAACCATTTCAATGACTAAATCTGGTAATTTCTATTTTTGGGGTTGGCATAAATATGAAGGCTGGCTTGAATTGTGAAATTCATTATATGTTTGCAACTATTAAAATCACTGAAATTTCAACATTTTTTGGAAAAATATATAAGCCTAAGTTAAGCAATAAAAGGATTACTTTGTCAGGAGGAAAGTGCACTGCAAGCATGTCTGTGAGGTGAGGAGCTCTTTCCTTCAACTTTTGTCTCTCGTCTCCACTGTACTTGTTGACCCTTTCAATCAACTGCTGTTCCTTGTCAAGCCAATACAGATAATCACCCACAACTCCAATGCTCCCCACCAATTGCAAATTCGTGTCAACGAGGATTTTTCTATATGATAAAGAAATTGGACCAAAAAAGAATTTTTTAAATTACAACATAGTTTAAAAAATTAAGTACAAATAACCCATTAAGGGCAGCATTATTCCTTTTGGAAATGAACTCAGCTAACAAAAAACTTTTTATTTTTTAACAATTTTGTGTTTATGATATATTATTTTAGCAAAATATTGTATCAAAGCTATACAGACTTGAATATTTATTATTAAATAATAAATCATTAAAGATTAATATATTAATGAAAATAACTTTTAAAATGCAGTTCTATACCATTCTCAGAAAAAGTATCCTTAAAAGGAATGCACATACAATATTTAAAAATAATTTGTAATCCTTTTGCTCCTTTCTCCTCATATTTCAAAGTAAAAAACCAATGGCTAAAAATTATTTCAGGAGCAGTGTATTGACAGAACATAAAACCATCTACCACAGGCAATCACACGGCACATGGGACAATGTTGGTGCTTCAATATAAACTTTTGGAATATTGATTTTATTATCATTAATTAATTAATTAATTAATTAATTAATTAATTATTATCATTAATTAACAGGTAGAAAATATGGTATGGAAATAAATACAGAAAAATCCAAGGTCATTCGAATATCGGGTAAAGAAGAGAATCTGAACATAACTATTGGGGGAAAGCCATTAGAACAAGTTTCAGAATATAAATACCTTGGAAGTATCATAACACGAGAGGCAAAATGTACGGATGAGATCAAAACTAGAATAGGAAAAGCAAAAGCGGCTTTCAGGAGAAAGAAACAACTACTTACAGGGAATATAAGGGAAGATATCCGCAAGAAGTTGATAAAATGCTACGTATGGAGTATAGCATTGTATGGGGCAGAAACATGGACGCTAAGGAAAAATGACATCAAATACTTGGAAAGCTTTGAAATGTGGACTTGGAGGAGAATGCTGAAGATAAAATGGACAGATAGGATGAAAAACGATGAAGTGCTACGAAGAATAGGAGAGAAGCGAATGATTATACAGACTATCAGAAAGAGGAAGGCTAACTGGGTTGGACATTACCTGAGGAGAGAGAGTATGATTAAAGACGTGTTAGAAGGAAAACTAGATGGTAAAAGGGAAAGAGGTAGGAAAAGGTTTCAGCTGATAGACGATCTGAAAGGGAAAGAGAGTTATCAAGATATAAAGAGGACAGCGGAAAATAGGAGTATATGGAGAACCAGGTTTAACCATGAATAATCACGGACCTGTCTACGGACAGACTACCTATGATGATGATATCATTAATGTAATCATATTATTTTGAATACTAAAGCTAACAGAAACAAATTTGCACATACAATAATGCTTCAATTTGTGCATGTTTTGTGTTCATGGTTGCGCTTAATTGCACAAAATTACAGTAGCAATTTTCAATGCTGATGGTAGATAAATATAACATATTAGTGTCTGCCAACCTCAGCACACACTGCTCATTTGCTAATGCCCATGAAACAGCACAATTTTATCTCAACAACAAAACAAGTACATAATAGATACATACAGCAAAAACAGTAACGCTGTGACAAACACAAAAAATGACTTAGGTGAGTTTCCCAGATGATGCTATACCCTTAGTGTCTTTGTCTCCCTCTCTGTTTGCAAGCAAGTAATTAACCATTATCTGCCAGTTTTAAATGTCCACACACAGGATAATGAAATAATTTTGTTTGAATTCTAAGAAAACCATGCATATAATGAACTATTGGTGATAAAACAAACAAAAATGAGTTTTATTTGCTTATGCGATATGAATAAGGACGTTTTATTTATTGAGGTTTATTTAGAATTGTAAACTCAAAATTCTTTAAAAATTTAGTAACATAATTATGACAAAGCAATTTATCAATGATTAATTAAAACATCTTTGACTTTCTATCTATAACCATATGCTCAGAATCTTAATGTGAAAAACTTGAAGGCACCCTCTGCCACACACCGATTTTCAAAAATATTTTCTTCTGCAGTATTATTGATGGCATTTAAGGTCACACTAATAGAGAGCATTTTTAACTTTCTATCTATAACCATTTGCTCAGAATCTTAATTGAACATTTTGAAGGCATTTCCTGCCACCCACGAATTTCTCCAAAAAAGCCTTTGCCAGCATAATAAATGGCATCATAGATCCCAAATACCCTGCAAATTTCAGTCTTATATGTCACTGTTTACTTGTTATTTCTATTTAATTGATTGGACAGACAAAGCTAAAACATAAGCTTGTTGATAAAATGAAACATGATAATAAAAGCATTTTACAGTAAAAATATTGAAGAATTGCACATATTTGTTTTCTGGAGGAAAGAAACATGTCAAAAAATGTATTGTCACACAAAGTTGTTATAAACAAATAAATGCAAATACAAAATATTTGTTTACATTTTTGTGGCACTGTTCCTATTCACTCCTACAGCTGATGCGACTTTGTTGTAAAGAACTCTCTAACGAGGCTGATTACTTATTCTCCTTGAGATATGACTGAGGGACTGAGGGTGAAACCCTAAGACTTAAGAGAAGTAAGCTTTCTCAAATAACTCTTTAGGTCTGAAGTCTCCCTTCCCCTGAGCTTTTTTGTCTCGGCCTGCTGTTACCCCATGCTTCTGGGATGTTCTATTCCCAAGCCCTCAATTCAAAGTCAAATACAGCATCTGTAAGCAATCTCAGAGTGTGGCAGCAGCAGCGAGCAAATACATTTGAGACTATATATATGTTCCACATGGTAGTGAGTGAAAATGTTCGCCAAAACATATGTTCTGCACAGCGGATAAAAGTTAACTACAGTATCTACATTTTATTTGTGATTATGTTCCACAATGCAATCAAACTATGGCCCCAAAATACAATGGAAGAGAAATGAGTGCTAAGAATACACTGAGGAGTGAAAGATGCTTATTCCCCAAACCCATTTTCCCTTAACTTTTATTATCTACAATTGCAGTTTCTATGTTAGCAATGTTTTCCAGGAATATAACCCACATGAATATGGAGGTATTACTGTATTACTAACTTCTCCTATCTGTTTAGAGTTAGCAAAATGACTTCCAGAGAAATGAACCTTGGAATGTTCATCTGAAGATAAAATAATAGTACCTTTCTTTTCCGTTAAGAGCCGATGTCTCAATTCTCTTTGGTTGGGCCCAAAAAAGGAGATTTGCCTCACGATCAACAGCCAGAGCTGTAATTGATTCCAAATCTGTGTATACAATCACTTTTCTTCCTTGTCGTCCATCCATTTCGGCACGAATGATTCTTGGGCGAGACCCAACATCAGTCCAAAACATTAATCTGCAATTGAAATTAAAAGAATCAAATCATATTAAATAGAAAACAATAAAAATTTAAATATTCAGGAAAATTAAGATAACTATGTTGTAAATGTACAGTAACAGAAGTTTAACCACAATAAAACCCTAGGAAAAACTAATTTCTGATTAATTTTTGCTTGTGAGTGAAAATATTTAAAAATATTTAAATCTTATTTGCAAATGTGGGCAATTATTAATGCTGTTACAAAAACATTTCCTCAGAATGTAATGATACTTTTATATTTCTCCTACTATATTTTATTTTGATTGTCAATTCTAAAAAGAATTATTGAGCTTATCATTAATGCCGCTGACAACTTAAAAAGTTCCAATAGCTATAAGGTTGAGAAAACCAGGTTAATATTTTTCCTAAAAGCAACTATCATCAGTGGTAATTCATGAATAATAGATAATAATAATAAAAATAGAAATAGACACTGCTTTTCCAGCCTTTTTTATGGCTATTGGAGCTGTCTAAATTAAAAAAATAATTTAAAAAATGAAAACTAATGTTGATATTAACATGGTGACATACACATACTTTTCATCTAAAGGAATACAACAATCATGTTTATTTTTACAAGTTTATTTAAGAATTTCAGTTATGATCAGAATCATAAACTTATCACTAACGTCATAATAATCAGATTCAGCTATTCCATTCAATATGTCATAAATTTAATCATCTTGCATATGTTTACATCTATGAAAAACTGCCAACTTGAACATACTGTCACTGAGCAATGCAAGTTCACAAATACAGGAATCCCTCATTATAGTGCACTTCACTTGGTGGTTTTGTAATAGTGCCCTTGCTAAGCACTGAACCATTGACACAATGTTTTGGTCATTTATTACAAGCACATAACTTTCTCATAACATTTATTATGCCTAATTAATATTTGTAGGTAAGTTACAATTAAATTAAATATCATTAAACTATCCAATGAACAAAGAATGTAATCTCTTCTGAGGTTTTTGGTGTTATTTCAATGGCAGCTAATCTACATTAGATTTTGTCGATATCAAGATTAATAGATCTTATCCGACTTCGCTGTGACAAGTCACCTTTCTTATCCATATATTCTACATGTTGCACTTATTAGCTTCTCCATTAACTTCCACTTGGTTACAAATTATTTCTCAACAATATCCTTGCATGAAAGGGATTTTTGCTTAGGATCATTCTGAGGCCAGTTCACGTCTATAAATATGTTACATAGTCATATGTGCAAATGCGTTGGGATGGCAGCATTGAAGGCGCAGCTAGTTCATTCGGCAAGTTGGCTACTCTACCTTAATAAGCAAGAAAAAAAATTCCCGCGAGATACAAACATAAACCCCCTTCACCCTTGTTTAGTCTTCCGTCTGATATGGTATTATTCATGCGACTGTAGGTCTGCCGTGATCAAAAGAACATTTTGGGTGTACTGTGGATGTGGCCTAATCCCTCACTCCACTTGGCACCCTTCCCTCTCGTCCTTCCTTACTGCACGGGCTATTGCTGTCTCGGTCCTTTTCTAACTACACTGTTACCAAATATTTGCAAAACATCGTCTAGGCAGTCAACTGTAAACAGTGAGAACTTAAACCTAAGGAGGAGAAGGATGGGCTAGCGGTGGGATAGTCAAGATGACAGAGGGAACTTCCCCTCTGTGACGGAGGAACTTGCCCACTGTGTGTGGCCAAAGTCCACACATGTTCTTATGAATGCAACAGACCTATAGTGTGTTGGTGGAGTCATTTTCTATTTTTTTGAACCTTTGTATTATTTTAATGAATCAAAAGTATGAAAATACGTGTGCTAAGGATGTTTCTGAAAGAAACAAAGAAAACCTTGTCACTGACAGTGAAACTTGAAGTAAATCAATGAATTAAATGTTGAGAATGGGAAGTTGATGTTTGCAAAGTCTTGAAATTAGCAGGATTGACGACAAGATAAAATGCTGTATATTTTTATATGTTCATAAAAAGCACGTCTATATATGTTTTAATTGTTTCTCTGATTTGAGAATGAAAATATACCTTCTAATGGGAATTCATTAACACAGAGTAGGTTGGAAGTACAGATTAAATCTATTTATATTTTTTTATGAGAAAAATTCCCTCGCTTAATGTAGTTTCTGTTAGTGCTCTATTTTTCAGGAACCAATTAAGAGCATTAAGTGAGTGATGTCTGTACTTCATTTCCAAAATTATTTTGGTGGAGCCCTCTAGTGATGAACTTAACAAAATATGAAAATCTAAGTAAATTTTGGCACAATAGGCAGTTAGCAGCCATCACTAACGTAATTATGTTCATACAACAGCAGATCACATGTTCTTTACCAAGTATACCAAGAAGTGAGGATTTAAATAATTAAGAAATGAAAGACCTTTAAAGAACTAACCCTCTTTCTGGATGAAGAGCAATATTTCTAGGCTTTTCTCCGTCTGCTTTGACCACGTTGCCTACCGAAGACCCATTGAGTCTTGTGACATTGATGGCATCTTCAATTGCACATGACCAGTACAGGAGACGAGAATAAGGGTCCAGTGCAAGGTCATGGGGGTGGTAAGTGCTGCCTCCACCTCCTCCCCCTCCATGTGAATCTGACGAAGAAGATGGGCTAGGAACGAGAACAGATGGGAATGCGGATATATGATGTGATGACGTCGAATGATATCCGGCCGCAGGATGAGGAGAACGAGGGAAGCCAGATTCTGGCGCTCTGCGAATGGCCTGAGTACGTCCATCCACCCACAAAATGGAACGAGTTGTAGGATCAAACTCGATGGCACGGATGTTCTTGAGTCCAGGGATGGGGAGAACAGCATCGGGGCATTCACCTGTGGTTATGCTCAGCCTAGTGATAGTATTCTTCTGACTGAAGAGCAGGAATGATCTTGGAGCTGTCAGGAAAATAAACGATTTACATAAATATAAAAAAGAATTTTGAAGCTAATATTAAAGCTACAGTAAAACAAATTATGAAGATAACTTCAGGAGTCATGAAATGATAAAGTAAATGTGTGTATATTTAGCAAAAAAGTAGCTATCCTGATTGGTAATTCAACAACCAACAATTCTCATATGAATTTTTCTCATCACTTATTTCTACACTGGTATCCATATCTTACAGAAATACTTTATGGCTAAAGCAATCACCTGTACCTTACATTAGAGAAACAAACTTCTACAAATGAATTACTGAGCTTACCGTATGACTTGAAGCTAATTGATAGTCAAGACAACTCGAATAATAATACAACAGCTGAGAAACAAAGTTGATTCTTTTGGCTAAAAAGAGGCCATCCTTGGCAGCAAATCACCTATTGCTAATTCTTTTACAAGATATATGATTATTGGAGTAATATATATAATCAATGGAGTTGAAAACTATTATTCTCCAAAAGCCATAACAAGGTTAGGAAAACCAACTGTTCATTCCTACTACAAATCAAGCTTCATTAACAGTAATTCACCGAAAACAGACTTTAAATATTAAACAAAAAACTTAAAGCTGACAAATAAACAAATATTTGTCTCCATTAAATATTTCCTTCTCAATCCACAGTGTCCCTTTTTAAGAGACTTTAGAATTTTAACGGACTGGTTCCAAAGAAAAGATATCCCTGCTAATACAATAAATGAATACAAAGTGCCAAGTTCTTATTTAGAATCTACTATCAGTGAATCATAACCAATGCTGCTTTGTATTCAAAATAAACATCTGGTACTCCCAAACATGGCAATTGTTAAGATATTTTGGTCAGTTTGATTTTAGCCATAAGGTGTGTTCAATAATTCTCTTTCGAATGGAGCTGCACATGTACAGAATACATCACATCTACACAAAAAACCACAATCATGTGCCTATTGTTTTCTTAATTTGACACAATAAGTAATTACTCTCTAATAACCATAAAAAGATTGGCAAGCGCCAAGAAAAATGACAAAAAGATGTTATTTACATTTGAGATATTGGAATAGTGTGTTAGTAGGCAAACAAGTAGCTTGAACTCTCTACAGACTACTGAAGACACAACATCTATCAGCTATATATTAGAATTCACAGTGAAAAACTAGGAGTTGCTATGAGTGACGCTGGAAATTTTAGCAGATTTTTTGTGGATTGCTCAGGGTGACATTGGCACTCAAAGGATTAATATAAGGTTTAAAGATGGTGGCCATCTTGGATTTCTCTGGACTTTTAGAGTGAGTCAGTAGGGACCTCATCTGGTCTCCAAACAGTTAATTTTATCCATTAAATGAGCTTGATAATTGTTAATAGAATCAACTTTTTTATAGTAAGAATGTAAGACTGCAAGATGTACTCACGCAAGCAAGTCTTGTTGTCATGGTCGAGGGTATAATGAGTGGGGCAAGCACATCGATGATGCTGCATGGAGGGTGATGCAGAGGATGTCTCTCCACCACGACCACCTCCCGTAGAATATTGCGGAGAAGGTAGAGCAAGGCACAGGTGAGAACAGCCTCCATTGCCAATCGCGCATTGATTCCATCCTGACTGACGAGAATTGTGGAACACGAGTATGTCAGTGATGTACTCAAGCTTGCTGTGGATTTTTGTACGGTTGTCCCCAGAAGTCTTGTTGGCTCTTTCTATATCTCCTGTGTCCCAGTCAGTCCAGTATATGTAATCCTGTATCACAGAAAATACATAAATATATAATTCTAAACACAAATTGATCATTAGTACTCATAAAATTGCTTAACATTCTATATTACAGATAGATCATATCAGGTGTATAATTCTAATTATAAAATGACATGAGAAAGTCAATTTTTATTTGGATATGAAAATACAGTTTTTACTTTGACACACAAAAATTTAATAGTAGAATAAAATGAACTTATGAAAGATGATTTTCTTACTTGGATAAAAATCTCCTCAACTATACTGTCCATCCATCCATTTAAAAAACTACAAACTGAAGCTAATATAAACACTTTTCACTCTTAGAAAATCAATTTATGATTAAATTTTCAACAAAATTTATTACACCTACTTAATTTTACACAAACAATTATTTTAAGATGATTATGCTTAGAAGGATAATGGAACTTCTAGAAAACCATATCTAGTTATAACTAGCATCAAAAATTTTATGAATATAGTGCAGAATTTTATCAAGCCTCATCATATAATGCAACAAATGATGGAATCTTAGCATCCATAAATATCATTTTAAAAATTTATGTTTACATCTTAAGGATGAATCTGGATTAGTAAGGTGAAAAACAACACCTTACAACACTAAAAAAATTACTAAATGATTTAGAATCCTTAAAAAATAAGGCCTTCTTTTGTTAAACGACATGGATACTGATGGCTATAACTAATGAAAAGATATGCTGCTATACCTGGTACTGAGTGAGGCCATAAGGCCGATTCATATTTTTCGTCACCAACTGAACTCTATGCTGACCAGTGAGATCTGAACTCTCAATAGCAGGAGCATCAAATTCAGTCCAATAAAGCCGTCGATCTGCAAAATCTATCGTCAGACCATTAGCTCGGCCTAAACGTCCAATCAGTAAAGTGCGTCTTGACCCATCCATAGCCGACTTTTCAATTCGTCCTTCCATGATTGGTTTCTCCATACGGGAATTCCTCTTCCAATCAGTCCAATACATAAAGCTGTAAAGTAAAAACATTCATTTAGACTTGAGTAATTGCAAGAGAAAATCAAATTCAAAAAACAAAATCAAATTCCACATTTAATTAGGCAATTCTAATCTATCATATTTAGGTGAGATTTTTCCGTAAGATTAACTGCTACTCCCATGAAATAAGAACAAAAGGACGCTAAAATTTTTAAATAAAATAACAAGTAACTAGTAGGTGAGTGAGGAAGATGTCTTAGATGGATCAGGGAAAGAGATACAGAATAAAGCAGCTAATCCCCCTCCTTGTTTTGTGACTATGGAGTGCAGACGTGAAAATTTATCCTGAATGTAAAAATAGTCAGTATGACCACTGTCTATTACATTGATGCACATCAGCAAAACCAAGTTGACATAAACATTGTTCAAAAATTGAAAGGAAAACCATTATGCACAAATACCCCATCATGCACGCATAACCACACAAGTATGCTTAATAATGGACGATGATTTAGAATGGCCATCAAACAGTACAAAGTCCAAAAATCTGAGTTACTTGAAAACCAGACAATATAAAAGCTGAACATGACATTACGCCAAAATTCAAGAAAATTTGTTACAGAAAAGCTCACATGCATGAAACAACTAAAATTATGTGATCATTTTTTAAAAATCTTTATATAAGCAGCACAAAAAATTTCTTCTCAATTTAAAATCTAATCACAAGCAGATGAGAAATAAATTATCATCACACAGCTTTTGCTCCAAGTCCCTAGGTTACTGATTTTGGACCTTGTGCTGTATTAATATTTCGACAAAGTTACTGCATAAACAAAAACAGAAAATGTCGATGGGAAAAGGTACTTTACCCTTCTTGCGGATCAAGGACAATACTCCTGGGTTCCTCGAGAGAATCCCAGATCAGTGCCCTCCTAGATGTGCCATCAAGTCGTGCCACCTCAATCCTTTTGCTTCCGGTATCAGCCCAGTATATGTTATGTGCAACCCAATCCACAGCCATACCTTTTAGAAATAAAAACGACAACTTTGTAATTATTTTGTTTTGTGTCACAAACAGAAGGATAAGAAATTGTTTTATATGATGTAATGTGAACATGCTGTGCATTTCAACATAAATTCAAACTAAAAGACCATTTACCTTCAGGAGAATCCAAACCAAACTCGATGATCTTCTCTACTTCTGAGCCATTCATGAAAGCACGCGTTATAGCTTTGAGTTTTGTGTCTGACCAGTAAATTCGATTGTCGGTTATGTCAAAATCAAGAGCACTAAAATGGAAAAGCAAACCAATTAAAACAAGTTTAAAATAATTTTGCAAGAATTTCCTATGGATTTGTCAGAACAATCTTAATTTGGATATGTGTTAACTTAAAAGAAAGATTAAGCACAATAGCAACTTGAATGATCTTTACTCACCTAGCATCTTTAACTCCTGTTACTGGAATAATCATATCATTGTTGGTATTTTCTATACTAATTCTGCAAATGTTTTCTTTTCTTGAGAAAAGTAAAAATGCTTCAGGTACAACACAAGTTTTCTTGTCAGCAATGAGTTCATAACCTGTAAAATATAAAATAAAAGTATTGGTTAAAAAAATGGAATATTTTTTAATACCGCAATGATCAGTCATGTTCCAATCACAGTGGCCCAAAGCCTAAACATAATATTTAAAAAACTCATAGAAAAAAATTATTACTGTCCCATTCAAAGGGAAAAAATACAACTTCAATGCATTTCTTAGTAAACTTGAAACTCGAGCAAAGAAAGTATTTAAAAAAAGATTTTTCAAATAAGTAAAAAGTTCAAAATTGAAACAACTGTTATAGTTACACGAATTGCCCCTACCAATCCGATAATAAACTGATGAAATTATTTTATTTGACAAACATGACAGTTAAATCATGTAAAGTGAAAAAAAATACCTTGAATACAACTACATATAACTTTTATAGATACCATTTACAATACAAAAAATCATTCTTAAAAGATACTTATGATTTAGCCACATTCAATTCCAGTGGCAGCGGGTGAGCAGAAAAAATTGGTGTACAATTTACTCCTATCATGGAACAACGGCAAACAAATCAGCGAAAAAATGGAAAATGCTTTTTGTATATTTCGACGTTCAAGTTTCTCTTAAACTGTCTGGTCTTAGTTTTTACGACTTGAGATATGCTTAACATTTTCAAGCCGGGTCATGTTTACCAAGATTTTCGAAATCGGAGATTTTTTTAATATAACCTATTTAATTCTATATAAATGTTAAATTATTAAACATTAAAATAATGCTCAACACACACTACATTGTCACAACTTAATGTGAATTCAGATGCTCGAAAACTGGCAACATTGTGAGGTTGAGCAACCTGTATTACGCATAGGTAACTGCATTCATGCCTTTCCCCTCCAGTACCCTTCCAACCCCCTTGGACGCCTAGAAACTTGCTGGAACCTGGGTTGACTAGAAGCTGCAAACCCAGACCAATACAGAGAGCAATATGCGCCACGAAATACGACTTATGATAATACAGAACAAACAGCTATGATTTTTTTCCTATTAAAGAAAACCTTTGTTGGCATTTTCTTGTGAAAAACAATGAAGTGATGCTAATTGTGAACATATTATTATCTTGATTTCTGATTGGCATTTATTTTGAAGACTTTCAAAACTAATAACCTGTCCAATTGACTGGGGGTAGCGCAAACCTGTCGCCCCTGTTCAATTTTAACCTTATTTTCATTATCTATACAACTGCACTTAAAATAATTAATAACTCACTTTTTCATTTTCTTTAAATCATGAATCTAGCTTTGGTATAATGACATGAAAATTCACTTGCACAGAAATTTAAAATAAATCAAAAACTATCATTTTTTAAGATAAATCAGTTTTAAAAAAAGAAGCATACCTATCTGACAAGCGCAGACATGACCCTGAGGTCGATTCAAGCAGAGGTGACTGCATCCACCATTGTGCTCTCCAGCGCAAGGATTTTTGCTATTAGCAGCAGCTGCTGCAGCAGCAGATGCACCCCCAGCAAGGTTGACAGCCTTAAGACCCATTACATTGGGCAGTTGATCAACAATGACTTCTCGCTGCTGGCCAGTCAGTTTGTGGACCCGATCTATACTGCGACGCTGCCAATCGGTCCAATATAGGAAATCACCGAGGAGCGCAAGGCCAAAGCTATGAGGGAGATTATCACTGATAACTTCTCGACGGTCTGATCCATCCAAATTAGCCACCTAAAAAATACAAATTAATTTATTTTTATCCTGGAAGTGGGAATATAATTAAACCAAATAGAATACGTAACAAAGCAATGAAACGTTAGGATAAAGGATTTTTTAAATTGCAAGAAACGTTAAATTTAAAATGGACATGAATATAAACAAAAATGTAATTTCCGTAAAGCAAGAAAAATCAATTAGTAGTATGGGGATGTTATCCAATTATAAGTACGTTATACAATTATAACAGTTTTAATTATAAACATAATAACATGGCTAGAAATGAAATTTTAAATGCAAAATGGGAAAATTTGTGCCAATATTATTGAAAATTTAATTGGCAGAATTTTTATTCCTGAAAATTTAGCTGCAAAATTCCAAAAATCTGGTATTCAAATTTAATATGGCATAATAATTAATAAAAACTGTTTAACAAACCTCTATTTTATCAGTCCTTGCATCACACCAATAGATTTTAGCTCTAGGCACATCAAGGACAATTCCATTGGGCCATCCTAAGGCCTCATCGATAATTGCCATACGATCTGAGCCATCCATGTTAGCTCTCTCAATTTTGGGACGCTTTTCACTCCAGTCTGACCAAAACATCCAACCACGGTCAGGAGCCAAGGCAATAGCACGTGGCTCCATCAAATCCTCAGAAATGAGTACCTATAGAATAAAATTATTTTAATCAAGCATTAACTAAAGAAACAGCTTCACAAAAATGCTAAGTACACAGTATTCTCATTGATAAAAAATTAAAGGTACTGCTTAATCTAATATATAAAATTGAATGTCTGTTTGTCTGTCTGTTCCCTATACATTCCCACACCCTTTGATCTATTGGGAACAAACTTTGCAAAATG
The DNA here is from genome assembly GCA_028673005.1 of Tanypteryx hageni. Classification (NCBI taxonomy): domain Eukaryota; kingdom Metazoa; phylum Arthropoda; class Insecta; order Odonata; family Petaluridae; genus Tanypteryx; species Tanypteryx hageni. Next base: position 112,483,620 of record CM054114.1, on the reverse strand, counting down.
ACTTCCTATGACCCTACAGGTAACGGTAACGGGTACCCAGGAACCCCGACAACCACCCCGCACAGACAGACGAATATACAGTGGATCCTCATATATCGATATGTTTTCTTTAACTTAGGTGAATTAAAAGAATAAACAATATGAATTAATCATATCGTAGTTTGATTTTTAAATTTTCAGAAATTGTGATGCTCTAAGTTTCTATAAACTGTTAATAGAAGCCCGAGCAACGCCGGGTACTTAAAGCTAGTAATTAATAATAATGACTTTTAAATGTAATATCCAATTTCTATGAAAAAAGTTTTTTTTAAAATTTCTGTTCGATTTTATGGCTGGTTTTTTTACTGTCTCAAATTCAAAGTCATCTTCAATTAAGATAAATACAGAGATTAAAAATGAAAGAGTGTCACCATTAATAAGTCTTACCTTACGATATGATCCATCTAATCGACATACTTCAATTCGGTCAGTACCAGTGTCAGTCCAATAAAGATTACGAGCCACTGCATCAATCGCTATCCCATCAGGGTGCTGAACTTCAGCTGCAACAATATCCTGCTGTTTTGATCCATCCAGACGAGCTCGGCGAATTACATAAGACTGAAATGAATGGTATTGCTGGCTCAATGAAATCTGATAAGCTAAAATCAATTAATAACAATTCTGAACAACAATGGATTAATTCTTGATCAAACTAGCATTTCTGTTAGAACAACAGTTAACTTGTCTAGTTATATAACATAAGAAATAATATTAGCAGTAACAAGAAGAAATAATGAAAATTTTTTCAAAACTTAGCCACTGCAATATAAAAACTATAATAACATCTAAAATAATGAAAAGAATGACTTTCAACAACATTGATTTTCAAAAATATGCTCAATTATAGTTTGAGGTAGTATACTAAGGCATAACAACATGATTGACTCATGAGTTCAGTACCTCATCATCAGTCCAATACAAATATCCTTCAACAGGATCATAATCAATCGCAATTGCATGGTTAACTCCTTGCAAGGGAATAACAAAGTTGGTGTAATCTGGAGAATCCAACGATATCTTGCATATTTCAGTTCTTTGGACCAGAAGAAGCAAGTCTTGAGGCCCTGCATAAGAAAATAAATGAAAAACACAACTGTAAAACCTGTTTTATACTTCCTTCAAAAAGAACAAAATTCTATATAAGTTTACTGATTAAATTTTAAATTCACTTTGATTATTAATGAATAAAACCAGAAGTTAAGCAAAGGAATATTTTATGGAAAATTAAATCCTGAGTAAAAATGAGGCAAATTGAAACATAATATTAAGTAAAAATATAGCAAAAAGATTACCTTAGGGTCATCACATACATTTCTTGAATATTATATCTCATCATAAACAAGTAACCTTTAAATTGGGTTTGAAAATTATATGATAAATGAAATCTGGTTTACAGGATTGAAGATATTCTCTGAATAAAAATGATAAAATCTAAAATGCATACCATCAGCACATGTGTGATTGTCAACAAGTTTGACACCAGTAGGGCAGGCACATGTATAACCAGGTGGGAACTGAGACAGAAGGCAGAGATGAGAACATCCACCATTGTTCTTTTTGCAAGGGGTATTGCCAGGAGGCTGCCTCTTTGGATCAAAGACATGGATATCCATTGGTATAAAGCTTCCATTAAGAAGTTCTTTGGGTTTAGCTCCAGAGGTATTCTCCAACACATGGATACACCTTTAAATGTACAGATTTGTTAAATTGGATAAAATTTGAAATACATTATCAATCATGGCAAAGAACATTCAGTCAATATTATATTAATAAATAGCTTCTGGTTATAAATAAGAGTATTTAATTTGAAAAGATGCCTTATTTTATAAAAATATTAAGCAATTCTTTGAAATGATAAAAAACGAGAATTTTTACCTTAAACAAATAATATTATTATTTATATCTACTTCAGGTCATATGATGATGCCGGATAGAAAAAACAAAGACATTACACTATGGCAGGAGATCTGGAATTTTGTATTTTTCTTTATGAAAGCTCAAACACTACTTTGTCAAACTTCAATTTCTGCATCGCTTTTGTGTTTTAACCACTAGTAGCAATGTATGTTACTTTGCCTACTTGTCACATGCATAGGCAGAGAACATGCTTTGCCAAAATGCTTTTGGAGTAACATTTTCCAAAAACTCCTTTTGAGCATGAGAGAGATAGATAAAAAATTACCATGTTTTCCAGTCTGTCCAATATAAAGTGTTATCAAAGAAAGTCAAGGCAAATGGATAAAGCAGTTCCTCATGCACTATCTTCTTCTTTCCTCGCCCATCATAATCCATCTTCATGATGAAGTTCAGACGACCATCGACCCAGTAGACTAGCCTGTTGTCGTAATCTATAGTAAGTCCATTTGGCCAGAAGATGTCTTCGCTTACTACCACAGTACGAGTTAAAGGATCTCCATTCATACTTGCTCTCTCAATCTTAGGAACTTCACCCCAGTCAGTCCAAAACATGTAACTGCAACATAGAAATTCCATATTTAATTATAACACTGGCATGAAACTATGACACATGCTACATTATAATACAATAATACATATGATTATAGACAAGGAAAAATATCTTCCATCAAGTGACAAAAGTTCAAGTTATTGAGGTTCAAGTTGCTGGAGTTTGACTTATTACTTTATATGTACGCGAGGACTATAGTTTTTCATAAAAAAATCTGAAAGATGGAAATGTAGGAAATATGTACTGGAAAACAATCATTATGGTAGATTAAGAACATTTTGTGAGGCAGCTAAATAATATAGTTTTAAAAATATCTCTTCAACTATATATATATATATATATATATATATATATATATACTAGCATAATTGCCTGCCATGTATGACGGGTATGCGTGAATTAAGTGTTAAGTTAAAATTGAAATAATAAAAAATGAAACCAACTTTAAAAAGTAAGAAATAAATATAAAATTCACATAATTGTATGTTCCTATTAGTTACCATGTGATAAAATGTAATAACGGAGAAATTTAAACAGCAATCCATTTACATCCATATCCTATATGTTTATTTATTTATTTTTTGTTGTACATAGTTACCATGTGATAAAATGTATGCTAAATTATGATTGTGGTGCAGCATATAAATTGATATATTTTACCATTTGTTAAAATTAAATAGCGAACATTTAACTTCTTATTTATTTATCGCATTTTTTTCAAGAGAAATATGGTTCAACTTCCTCAAAATATAATTGGCTTTTCGGCAGACAAATCACATTCTTCAGATTGCATTACCAACGAAATTAGCTTACTATATATAGGAGGATATATATATATATATATACGGGAAAATATTTCAAATAAAAGTTGTAGAAAATTAAATTTTATACAACCTTTATTCCAACACTTTTTTCATTCATCAAATATTTCAAAATAATGGATAAGTGACATGAGTAAACATCCACTTCCGATTGACCAATTTTTACCAAAAATTAATCAACTCTTGTCCCTTGAACAAAAATGTTAATTATAAAATTTTGCATTGACATGGTTAATAGTTTTTGAGTTAGAGCACCCACAAAATTTCTATCACACACACACACACACAAACAGACAGACATCGAGAAAATGGCCAAAACGTGTTCAGGGAACCTCAAAACGTGTATTTCCGTTGAAATCTTGAAATTGATTTTTTTCATTAAAACATTACTTTCCCCTATACCAGGGTTTCCCAAACTATCTGAAGTCACGGAACCCTTGGACTCTCATTCTCATTATTTAATGGAACCCCGTGAAGCTTTCGCGGAACTCTTGGGTTCCGCGAAACACAGTTTGGGAAACCCTGCCCTATACTATGTATGGAGAAAGTAAAAATAAATTTCAAAACTGAAAGAAATTCTTTAAGAATGAAATCAAATAATATTAACTTAGACTGTCCATTACATCATTAAAAATTGACTAAAGAAATAGCATTTTAATAAAATGGACGAAAAATTTGGATGACAATCTTATATTTCTCTTACTCCATCTGCAACAACTTCCACCACATGCCAGCAGACCGTGCCACTGACTGACTGTAATGATATTTTTAACCAACTTTCCGAGTAGGTAGAAGAATGAAATTTAGTAGGAATGTTTGTCTCTTAAAGTAAAGCCATTCACAAAACAAAATCCCAAAAAAAGATAACACGTAAAAATCCATTTTTTGACTTACAGGCTTTTACTCTTTTGCAAATTAAAATTAGAAATACTTGACCTATGATATTTGGATCTAGACCGTTCTAAAGAAAATAAACAGTTTCTTATTCTTATCGTCGCATTTTGTCTAGGATACAAAATCACTCAAGTTCTACTTTTAAATCATATTTATTTGAAAAATTTAAGCTTTTTAACAATATGTTGCCTTGCTGACTGTGTCATTGTTAAACCTCAAGATTGTATTGTCGCCTTAATCCTTGTACTATATGCATAAGGAATGTGTGCTTTGAATGCTTTAATATGAGAGAGAGAGAGAGGAGAGGAGATAGAGAGAGAGGAGAGATACAGAGAGGGAGAGATAGACAAAATTAAATGTTATATAGATAAAAAATAATTTTGGGTGTATAATAATTGTATAGCATAATGTCTTTCTTTGTCAAACAATTTCTATTTGTCTAAAACTATTTTACTCTCTAGAACACTCAATTATGTGAATTATATATATTATTGTTAATTTTTAATGGCTATAAAAGTTTGTTTCATTCATTTTTATTTCAATTTTAACTTAATACTTAATTCATGCATACCCGTCATATTTGAGGGGCCATTACGCTACTTTAGAATAATTACCTATCCATGGGGGCCAATGCAATGGCTCTTGGCTGGTCAATGTCCTCCCAAAAAAGAACCTTGCGGTACTTCCCAGTGAGGGTGACCACTTCAATACGATTGGTCTCTCCATCTGTCCAGTAGAGCTTCTGAGTGAACCAATCACAAGCCAGGCCATCTGGTGATATAAGCCCAGACGTAACCACTCCAAACTGTAACAAATGAGTTATGAAGAAAATTAAATTTCCTCTCAAGTAATTAAATCTCAACAAACAACTATGAAAACACCCGCATTCAGAAACGAGAAAATTGACCTGCTACGATAGTTCACTGGTAGAATATTCACCCAGCAAGTGGAAGACTTGGATTCGATTCCTGGTCATAGCAGAATTTTTTTCTTGTTTAAAAAATATTCCCAAACAGTCATGAGATTAAAGTTTAATAGACAATCTTGTCTAATCCCTTGTTTCAAATAAATGACACAACTTAATATCGATAGACATAAGATTGTAGAGGAAATCCAAATGATCATTTCTAAGGATCAGCAATGCATGGATTAGAACTGATGACATCTGCATTGTAGATGAAATATTTACATGCCTTACTCAAGTTATTTATGTCTATAGAGGAATAATATATCTCACTTTTCATTTAGCACATTAATCATGTAGCTTCTACTAAAATATGATCTTTGAAGATGCCTTATTCCAATGCACATGAAATATTATTTTACTGCATAATGCAAAATAAATTAAAGAAGCGGTGTTAGTAATTTTAAAAATTATGTGGTTTTCAGTTACCCTTGATGATTTTGATACTGGTGTTGTTGAGTTTGTCCCATTGTAATGCGCACACTCTATCACCTCCAGACCCTGATCTGCCCAACACACAAGGCCACCCTCATAATAGAAATCAATAGCAGACCCATCTTCTATGTCCTATTTCAAGCAAATGAGACAACAGAGTAAAAAAATACAATTTTATTTGAAAAATAGAAAAAATATATTTTATGAACCTTTTCAAATATGAAAATGTGCAACAGAGAGAAAAATTAAATATGACAAATCCTAAGAATAATTAAAATCAAATATTAAAATTTGAAAAATCCAATTAAAAATTGACCTACTGCTTTATATTTTATCTTCTTGTGCATAATATCACTTGGTCAGCTTGACATTAAAGGGTTTCACTGCTTTTTCAGCTCTACTATCAATGAATATTTAATTCTTTTAGCTGAATATCTAACATGAAAATTTAGCACTTTTTAAACTCTTTAGGTAATATGATAGGTTTTATGAATAACACAAAACAAAATCCTTTGTACTTTTTCAAGTTTTCCAGGCATAAAATAAATAAACTGATGTTTTAAAGAAGGCGATTTTAACATTATGAAAATATCAGCTCATGTCAATAGCACAATGAAAGCAAATTAAGAGTTGCAACAAATGTGAAATTTTTTTAACATCAAGGAAAATTTTAAACCGAGTGGAAATCATTGGAAATAATTACCTTAACAATAGTCACAGCTTTACTAAACCTCACAGCATTTGCGAGTCGGATGTCCTTAGACGTGGAAAACAATAGGTTGGGATATCCTGCAAAAAAAAAGAAAACCGTTAATTATAAGAGCAGAAGGACAAATAACATAAGTTCTCTCTACTAAAAGGCAACAACCGCCTTCCATTGCAAAGTAATTGCTTCATAAGTCAATGAGCACAAAAGAGAAAATTCCACAAAAATAAATTATTTTTTTGTCCCAACTAGTAAAATACTGGAGAACTGGTCAAAACAGCATTCACATCAGTAAGTAAGTTAACCTAGTGTTTTCATTGTTCTTATATTTTCATTGATGATAATGATATTAAATTTCGATTGGCTGCAATAATTTTAAATCAACTTTCTCGTCTTCACCAATGTTAACAATGAGAATATTATCAAATCATTAAGGCATGTATCAACTTTATAAGAACTATAAATATTTTCTCAGGTTTATCTTACACAATCGATAATGCCTCACATATTTTTCAGATTCTACTATCTTGGAAGATAGAATTCTGTCAATTTACTTGGGGTGATAATAAAAATTTGGAAAAGCCATCCAATAATCATTAAGGAAAGGTAAATAAAAAAATAACACAGAAATACGCAGCTTCAATAACTATGCAGCAGAAATCGGGTCACCCAATCAAGATACGTTATTTAACTTTAAGACAAATTCGAAGGCTCCGTTTAAATCAAACGCTTAATACTAGACGAATTCATCCCGACTCCTGGAAAATATTCATCGATTCGCGCAACCCGAAAAATCGAAAGAGCGAAGAAGATTCGAAGCGACTCGCTCTGGAATTTCGGACATCTATTCGGCGCCCCAACAGCCACAACTTTAAATCGACAAAAACACGCATACTTTTTTTGTCGCTCCTCTCATCTTTCTCGGTCCTTCCCGCCCGAGAGTCGATCCCGGACTCTGAGGGGAAGGAACGAACGTTCCCATCCATCCGGACGATCCTGCATCCCATTCCCCCATTTCCATTCAGAGAAGACGTCGAAAGGGGATTAAAACAAGTGACGGAAGAAATGCGGATCAAATTGCATAAGGCGCTCTTTTCACCGACTGCCATCTTTCCAGGGGAGTAAAGAATCGCAGAAGCGATGTATTGCTAGTTGCCTATATTTGCGGCAGCCCGTACTTTTTAGCGATCTTTTCCGATTACTCCTCAGCAGCTGATCCTATGTAGATCCACCAAATTTATACCATATATAGCCCTGATATAGAACTAGCTATCCTGAAATCTCCTGGTATCTCCAAATTAGAGGATTCCAGAGATATTTCCCGTACAGACGGACAGACTGCCAGACAAACCGAACACGCGCGATTTTTTAGAAAAAAAGCGCCAATAAAGGTTTCCTTTAAAAGAAAAATCCGCGGCACCGCTACCATGCCACGCAACTGAAGAGGAGAAGAGGGGAGAAAAAGAAGAAAAATTCGACCTCTTCCTCCCGAAGAAAAAGAGTGGGAACGAGTGAGAGAGAGAGAGAGATATCGGAAAGTACTAATTGGGCGCATTTAGGAGACGCTCTCCCAGAACACTCAAACTAATGGCTCAAGTTCGATCCCTCTGAGCGGTATGGGGGAGAAGGGGGGAGAACGTGGAAGAGATATGAGAGAGAGAGGGTTGGGTGGAGGAAGGGTTGGTAGCGGTATTATTCGAAGTGGGGGAGAGAGGGGGAGAAGCGTGGATTCGGGTGGCGGGAGGCTGGATTCGGAGGCAAGACTGGTTAGGATTAAACAATGGGAGGAGGTAGGGAAGGAGAGGAGTTAAGAGGGTGGAGGATTGGAATGTGTCTGCGTGAGAGAGAGAGGAGACTTTCCACTCGTCTCCTTTTTACTATTATTCCTGCTTCGGTCTCATTGTTTGTCTGAACACGAGGGTCTTATCGGGACGCCGATGGCCTCGTTGTACTTACAATGAATGAATTCCAAAATAATCCCCATTTTTTTTAAACTCGCCATTCCGCGAGTAGATAATGCGTGTATCGGATAGCTTTTTCGCGTGCCGAGAGCTAATTGGCTTTTCGTTAGCAATCCAGACGGATCGTAACGATACGTGCTCGAAAATATTCACATCACATCCGAGAGAGAGAGAGAGAGAAAGAGACAGTAGCAGGAAAAATTTAAACCGAGTCTAAGCTCGTTCTATCGCGGGAGCGGACCTTGCGATCGCGTTTTCGAAAATTACGCGCGCTGAACGGAATTCCCGACGCGAAAAAAAAACGACGCGCGCGGTAGTTAGCGTGTCTGAACGCGCGAAAAATCGCGAAATGCAGCGATTTCGCCGCGCGACCCGCTTTCCCCCTGAATTGATCACCCTATGAACAAACGCAGCAAGACGAGATGGCGCACGCGAGATCGAGAGGGAGAAATAAAAAAAAAGACCGTCTGAGGAGACAAACGCTTCGCGGAACGAAGAATAAAAAAACACTACGAGTTTCATCGTCATTGGATTAAAAAGCCAGCGAAAATGAGAGACTGGGAGACTATTACGAAAGTGAGAAGTCTTTCTCCGATGTCCTAGTCGAGAGAGAAGAGGAAAAGAGGGAACGATATAAAAGGGAGAGGAAAAAGATGGAGGAAGAGAGGAAAAGGATGGAGGTTGGGCGAGAAGAGGGAGAAAGAGAGGATATAGAGAAAGAATGAGCAGAAAAAAGGAGATAGAAATAGAAGAGAGGGAGAAAGAATGGAGAGGGAGAAAGAATGAAGAGGGAGTGCGAAAGAATGAAGAGAGTGCGAAAGAATGAAGAGTGAGGGAGAAAGAATGAAGAGAGAGGGAGAAAGAATGAAGAGAGAGAGGGAGAAAGAATGAAGAGAGAGGGAGAAAGATTGAAGAGAGAAGGAGAAAGATTGAAGAGAGAGGGAGAAAGAATGAAGAGAGGGAGAAAGATTGAAGAGAGGGAGCAAGATTGAAGAGAGGGAGAAAGATTGAAGAGAGAGGGAGAAAGAATGAAGAGGGAGAAAGATTGAAAAGGGAGCAATATTATAGCAATAGGGAGAAAGAGCGAGGAAAGAAGGGGTGAGAGAGGGAGAAAGAGGGAAAGAGAAAGCTAGGAGAAAAGAATATGGAGTGAAAGGGAGAAAGTGATGACAGAATAATGCAGAAAAAGATAGCGGATAGAGAGCTAGGGAGAGAAAGAAGACGCAGAGAGCGATTAATAGGAGAGATAGAGTGAGAATGGAGACAGGGAAGGAAAGGGATAGAATGGGAGAAAGTGATGAGAGAGAAATAGACGGAGGAAGAGAGAGCGGGGGAGGAGAGAAATAGGGATAGGAGAAAAGGGAGATATAGCGTGAGAGTGGAGAGAAAAGGTGAGAGAGGAAGACGAAGCGATGTAAGGTGTACATGTTCGTGGGTTGGTCCAGGAAATAGGGTGACGCGGTTACGCTGACATCGCTGGGAAAGCGCTGAGAAAGGAAACGTGGAAGGAAATCATTTTGGAAGGGAAAGGCAGGGCAGAGGATAATAGGAAGGGATGTCGATAGAGAGAGAGATGCGATATAATGGGGGAGTGGGAGGAAGGGAAGGAGGGAGGGAGGAAGGGAGGGAGGGATAGATAGATAGATAGATAAATGTCTTTATTTGGGCGAAATTTAGACCATAAGGTCCACTCTTACATTTAAGGAGGGAGGGAGGGAGGGGGAGAGAGAGGGAGGGAGAGAGAGGAGAAAGGTTGAGAAAGAGAGGAGAAAGGTTGAGAATTCGAGAAACGATGCATCGACAGTGTTTTTTTTTCCTCCCCCTTCCAACCTCCATCAGCGATTCGTAATTTTCTCCCTCCGCCCCCCCTCCCAAGCTCGCGCGCGAAACGAGCTCGCGGTCCTTCGATAATCCTGAAGTGCAAGGGATTGAAGGGGAGAGAAAACTACACGAAGGAAATAAAAAAAATTAAAAAAATAAAATAAAAAATAAAAATTAAAGAACGACGGAAGCTGCGAAGCTCGCAGGCAATACGAATGGATGAACGAAGAAATGGGATGAGAGTGAGAACAGGGATGGAAATGAGAGACGAATGAAGAGAGGGAGGAAGAGAGAGAGGGAGGAAGAGAAAGAGGGAGGAAGAGAAAGAGGGAGGAAGAGAAAGAGGGAGGAAGAGAAAGAGGGAGGAAGAGAAAGAGGGAGGAAGAGAAAGAGGGAGGAAGAGAAAGAGGGAGGAAGAGAAAGAGGGAGGAAGAGAAAGAGGGAGGAAGAGAAAGAGGGAGGAAGAGAAAGAGGGAGGAAGAGAAAGAGGGAGGAAGAGAAAGAGGGAGGAAGAGAAAGAGGGAGGAAGAGAAAGAGGGAGGAAGAGAGAGGGAGGAAGAGAAAGAGGGAGGAAGAGGGGATTTAAGAAGAATTGGAAAGGTAAAGAAGAGATATGAAAACGAGAGAGTGGAGGAAAAGGGACGGATAGAGAGGGGGAGGAAGAAAGGGAAAGAGAGGTAACGGTAAAATAAAAAATAGAAAAAAGGAAAAATAGAAAATTTCTTGTCTCATCATACACTTAACCCGTCGTGATATGATGCAAATTAGATATTAGCATTAAAATATTTACAACATAAAAAAATAAAAACGCATGAAATAAAATTTCAAATTTGCACTTAATTATCGATTTATCGGTTTATTCTTTATTCATCAATTTATTTTTATTTATTTAGCAATTATCCGTAAATAGCCAAACCTGGCTTATTACAATTGATGAATTAAAGAAGATTACATGAAACAGAATAATAAATAACCATAAAAATGATAACAGTATAAAAGGCGATGGGTACAAAGAAATTATAATTACAGTTTATTGAAAAGTGGTATGAGGAAAAGGTCGAGGGAGGGCTTAAGGTTGGTTAAGGAGTTGTGTATGAGACGAAGACTGTCAAAACACTGATCTTCGGTAAGTAGAAAGGTAGAAATTGGGATTGTGAAAAAGGCATGCATTGCGGGAAGTGAGGGGCTGTACACGGAGGGGTAGGATAAAAAATCTTTGGAATGGTAGCGGCCATCCGTGACGGAGTGAAGGAATTTCAACTCCACAATTTTCCGTCTGAAGGAGAGGGAGGAAATTCGGATAATTATCTTTTAGTGAGCACATCCGGCCCTCCAACAACACGGAGGATGCATTCCGAAAAATGTTGTATAATGTGAATTTTTCGCGTTAATTTTTGGTGTTAAAAACAAATCGTGGTATGAGAACCCGTATTGTAGGAGAGCCAGGTGTGAAGGAGACATGAAAGATCTTGAATACTGTCAGAGATTTGAAAGTTGTGGGGTAAAATAAATGTGAGTAACATGACTACTTCATCACAGGAGAAATAACCCCACTGCAGGAAAACACCCAAGAAGGGAAGGGGTGAAAATAAACCTGTGAAAAATCCCTACTTAGATTGTCGATAGGCACGTATAAAATACATCCTCGAAATAGTGACTACATTAAAAGAGGCAATTACAATCACAGGACTTCTGAGTAGATTCTAAATAAAGCATAACAAAAAATATTGTTCCACTGGGACATTATTCTTGCATTAAATGTTACTAACAGAGATAGAATGGAAAAGAGAGATGGGAGAAAGAATATGTATAAAAAGAAAAAGAGTACTCTATAAATGGAGTAAACAGAGCTTTCATAAACGTTCCTTGCCGTATTATATAGGAACAGATTTTATCTGTACATGCAATGGAAATCTTATCCAAATTCACCTATGAAAAACTGGTCATTGAGATGTTATGTTCCACAGGAAAGCACAATGCCGGTTTTATTGTTAACTTTCGTCAATGGCCTTCACGGACGGATTTAGATGACATTTAACGAGGTATGCGTAAAAGTATATTTAAGCTCTTACGCAAAGTGGAAATTCTAATTCAGTGATACGACCAAAAATCATATTTGAAATATGGATATTAATGAGGATCTTCCATACTAAATTTAATTGAAATCCGTCAAGCGGTTCAAGAGATGAAAGACGCGACAGACTGACGGACAGGATACGTGCCCATAAGGCGCTCCGCTACTATCCCTTCGCTGGTTAAGAACGATTAAAATGGACAAAGAATGAAAACAAAAGATAGAATTGTTAGGAGGAAAAGAGTCGAACACAGAGAGGGGAGGAGTAGAGATAAAGGAAGAAACGAGAAATTGGGCTAGCCAAATTTGTTTGGACGCGCGATTTTCTTAAGCCGAGACATCCAAAATTTCTACAAACACCTCCCCCTTCCTTCCCCTCTCCTCCAGTCGCTTTGCTACTCGTCTCTGCTGCTGCCGTGCGACGATTTCGCAATAAAAACGACTCGAAAGGGTGATGGCGAGATGAGGGAAGGGAGAAGGAGAAAGAGAGAGTGATAAGGAGTAATAAATAAAACATTTTTGCATTGTGAAGTAGCTCGTGTGGAGGAGAGAGAGAGAAAGAAAATGGAATTCGAGAGGAGTACCAAGATGGAGTTAGGAGGGGAGGGAAAAATAACAAGCGAGGTGATTGTTTGTATTGTGCGGATTAAAAACTCCACTTTATTAAAAGCGCGAGAATAATCGAAACGGGGAGTTTTCCCTCTGGCAGTGGCGACGGAGGGAGAGGGAGAGAGTGGGAGGGAGGGGGAGGGAGTGGGAGGGACGGGGGAGAGAGGAAGAGAGAGGAGGGAAAGGGAGAGGGAGGGAGAGGAAGGGAGAGGGAGAGAAAGGAAGGGAAAGGGAGAGGGAGGGAGAGGAAGGGAGAGGAAGGGGGAGGAAGGGAGAGGAAGAGAGAGGAAGGGAGAGGAAGAGAGGAAGAGAGAGGAAGGGAGAGGAAGGGAGAAGAAGAGAGAGGGAGGGAGAGGAAGAGAGATAGAGGAAGAGAGATAGAGGAAGAGAAATGGAGGAAGAGAGGGAGCGAGAGGAATGGAGAGGGAGCGAGAGGAAGGGAGAGGAAAGGACAGGAAGGGAGCGGAAGGGAGAGAAGAGAGAGCGAGAGGAAGAGAGAGGGAGAGGAAGAGAGAAGGAGAGGAAGAGAGAGGGAGAGGAAGAGAGAGGGAGAGGAAGAGAGAGGGAGAGGAAGAGAGAGGGAGAGGAAGAGAGAGGGAGAGGAAGAGAGAGGGAGAGAGAGGGAGAGGGAGAGAGAGGGAGAGAGAGGGAGAGGAAGAGAGGGAGAGGAAGAGAGGGAGAGGAAGAGAGGGAGAGGAAGAGAGGGAGAGGAAGAGAGGGAGAGGAAGAGAGGGAGAGGAAGAGAGGGAGAGGAAGAGAGGGAGAGGAAGAGAGGGAGAGGAAGAGAGGGAGAGGAAGAGAGGGAGAGGAAGAGAGGGAGAGAGGGAGAGGAAGAGAGGGAGAGGAAGAGAGGGAGAGGAAGAGAGGGAGAGGAAGAGAGGGAGAGGAAGAGAGGGAGAGGAAGAGAGGGAGTGACAGCCAGAGTTAAGGAGCAACTTCGTCCTTCCCCGCGCTTCCCCACTTACCTCCGCCTCGGGCGGGATTCAAATCGACGCTGGCACTTTCCACGGAGGAAGCGAGAGGTGTGGAGGTGTGTGTGTGTGAGAGAGAGAGAGAGAGAGGGAGAGTGAGAGGCGCGAGGAGAGGGAAAAATTAACGAACCCATTCAACCGCCATCCTTCAAAAATTCCCCTGGTTACACTCGATGCGACGCTAAATTAATAAGCGGCGTAATCGATGGGAAATTGGACATCCTTTAACATCCAGCATGGGGTATTTTTCATACTGGCGTTCTTATATTTTTTTTAAATACAGGGTGGAAAGTTAAGCATTGAAGTTTTATACGCAGGATAGATGGCGTATACTCGATCATATAATCTAATAGAGTGGGAGAGAAATTCTGTGCTTAACCCTTAACCTATGGGTGAAAAAACTCCCTGAGCAGCTGTGTTTACTTATAGCTCAAGAACGTACGGAGTAAACATCGTCTCCCCTAAGTCTTCTCCTACTGTAGTCACTTCGCTTTTAGACCTTGGTCATAGCGTTTCGTTGTCTTAGAGATCTTTCTATAGTGGATCTCAAAGCATTTTTGGGACTTTTATATATTACCGCTGCGAAAAAAGATAATCCTGTTGATACAAAGTATATTCGATGAAGTGCACATCATGCAAGTAGTTTTGTTTGTGGCCAACATCGCAATATAATCTGTGAAAACTGTATTTAAAATAGATCAGAAGATAGCTCTTCATAAAGTGATTTTTATTATTTTTTGTTAAAATTCATTTTGTATCATTACCAATTTTGCACTACTTATGTGTGCAATACAAGATACGAACATTTTAAATAAAATCATCGGTAGTTGTTAAAAACATTTATTCATACTAAATCCGCATACGAAAGCAGCTGGACGAAATTTCACCCATGTGTAGTAGTAGTGTGTGTTTTTTTTAAGTGTAGCATTTAAGGGTTAACGGAGAATACGATCAGGGATCATAATTGGATATTTTAAGGCTCAATTTTAGATTTCTTTAGAAAGTTTGGTACACTACATCTCCTGCCATTCACCTACCTGATGACTTGCATAAGTGGAAAAAAATGAGGTGTCTTCTACATGCTGGGCAAATGTTTTAACCAACTAAGCTATCGAGCAAGTAGATTCATCAGTCTCAAATAAGGGCATAAATAATAATAGCTTCTTTGCTTGGTTGGTTAAAGCATCCGATTGGTAACTGGAAAATCCGGGACCGTTACCCGATCAAGTATATTTCTTCAATTCTCTCTTGGATATTTAACGTTAAATCTGGAGTGAGCCGCACTACGTTACAAACTTTCGTGGTAAACATTAACTTCAACGTTAAGGAGTCAAGGAATTAATTCTATTTAACATCAATTTCGCCGTAGTCTCCATCTTTAATTATTTATTAACTTCAACGATATAACAATCGTAATGAAGCGTTTGGACGGGGTGAATAGAGACGGCGAGGCGGAGAAAATTGAGGGAAAGTAACAAAATTCCAGAGAGAAAAACAGAGAGAATAGGATTAAACAAACGAGAAAAATAGCGAGGAGAACAAGTGGAAAGAGAGATTAAGCATGTAGGCTAGACTGTTGAAAGGCGGAGAGAGAGAGGGAGGTGAGAAAAGAGGAGTGGGTGAATGAGAAGAGGGATGCGAAGTGATAAGACGCGAGAGGTTAAGGTGGCGGAGAGGATGAGGAGGGGAGGTATTAAGAAAGGGAAGGAGTGAGAGGGATGAGGGAGAGAGAATAAGGGAAGGATGTGAGATAAGGCGTGGGTAGTTTTGAGAGGCGGCTGAGAGGGAGGGAGAAGGGGAGGAAGAGGGGAAAGAGATGAGTTAGGGAACAAAGGATGGAGAGTGAGACAGAGGAAGGGTATTAGAGTCGAGAGACGAAAGGATGGGAGCGAGAATGACGGAGGGGAAGATGGGAGGAAATAAAGCAGAAGGGAGAGGATTAGAAATGAAGGAGAAAGGTGAGAGTAAATCGAGGTTTAAAAAGAGAAAGGGAAGAAATGAGAGAAAAGAAAGGTTGAGAGAGAAAGGGAATAAGAGAAAGAGGAAAAGGTTGGATGTTGGATAGTGAGGAGAAAGGAGGAAAAGGGAGAGAGAAAAGGATGGGAGCGAGAATGGCGGAGGGGAAGATGGGAGGAAATAAAGCAGAGGAAAGGTGGAGGATTAAAAATGAAGGAAAAATGAGAGAACAGGAGGGAAAGAAAGTTGAGAGTGAAATAGAGGTAGAAAAAGAAAGGGAAGAAATGAGAGAGAAAAGAAAGGTTAAGATAGAAAGGGAGTAAGAGAAAGAGGAAGAAAGGTTGGGTAGTGAGGAGAAAGGAGAAAAAGGGAGAGAGAAAAGGAGAAAAATGGGGGAGAGAGAAAAGGAGGAAAATGGGGGAGAGAGAAAAGGAGGAAAATGGGGGAGAGAGAAAAGGAGAGAAATGGGGGAGAGAAAAGGAGAGAAATGGGGGAGAGAAATGGGGGAGAGAAAAGGAGAGAAATGGGGGAGAGAAAAGGAGAGAAATGGGGGAGAGAAGGAGAGAAATGGGGGAGAGAAATGGGGAGAGAAATGGGGAGAGAAATGGGGAGAGAAATGAAGAGAAATGGGGAGAGAAGTGAAGAGAAATGGGGGAGAAAAAAGGAGAGAAATGGGGGGAGAGAAATGGGATGAGAGAAATGGGACGATAGTAATGGGGTGAGAGAAAGGGGAAAGGAAAGGAGGTAGAGCAAGATACGGAAAGAAGGGAGAAAGGTGGGAGAGTTAGAAAGGAAGGTAAATAAAAAGGGAGAGAGAAAGAGAGAGAATGGAGAAAAGGAGGGAGAATGAGGAAAAGAGTAATGGAGGAGAAAGAGGAGAAAAGAGAGACCAATATCGAGCGAGCTACGATAAGAGGGGGTAGATTTAAGGAGGAAGAGGAGGGGAGAGAGATAGAGAGAGAGAGAAAGGGGATGCGAAGTGATAAGGAGTGGAATGAAGATGGCCGAGGAGCACGAGGGATTCGAGGGTAGGGGGCAGCAGATGGAGGTGTGTTGGATAGGCTTCACACTCGAGAGTAAAAGCGTTAAGTACGAAGAGTGGGAAGGAGAGAGGGAATGATGGAGGGAGAGAGGGAATGAGGGAGGAAGAGCGGGGGAGGGAGCATTTTGGTCAAGATGCACGGCCCGAGCGAGATTTATTTTTGCCACGAGGGAACGAACGCTTAAGGCTCGGGCTCGCGGACTGACGTCGAAGAGTGGGAGGGATGCAAGGTCCGTGGAGAGCGAGCGAGTGGGTGGTGTATGGGGGAAGAATGGGCTATGCGGGGATTTCGAAAAAAAAAGAGATGGGATGAAGTGGATTATGGGGAAGGAGACGGGAAAGGTTTCGCGAGACCAGACAGGTAAAAATGGATGCGGGTTCATGAAGAGAAGTTGCTCATAACGGTTACGCGGCATCCCACGGTTCTATTCGACGTGCAGAGATACCACACCTTGCGAATTGCTCTTTCATACTTTTTTATCCAAGGTTCTAAAACAATGGAAAATTTAGTCATGTTAAATAAAATGGAACGCGCTATAGTTGAAATTAACTTGGAACTATTTCGAATTTAATTTTATTTGACCTACGATTACACCTACTGCGGAGTTCCACAAAATTGAGGCCTTTTCAGTGGATTTTATTAATAAAAATGTCTTTCGGCTATAAGAATTTTAAGCCCTAAAATAGTACATACATGAATAAGAATTTTTGGTAAATTTCCTGTTTGAAATTTAGTTATGCCACTTAATGGTTTAAAATTTCTCATTATTTAATGCACATTTAGCAGATAATGTTTTAATATAATAATCCCAGCCATGTGTCTTTTACCTATTTTCTAATGAGGGTTTCGAGATCCTTCCTTAGATTCAAACCACGCTATCTCCTTCCCTCACAATACAATTCATCGCTAGCCTTAAATAAATAACATAGGCTTAGCCATATGAAACCTTTATAACGAAATCCATTTAAAACCTTGGCGGACAGTCAAAATATGCACAACTGTAAAATTAATTTCGATCATAAGATATAATTACCGATCTTTTTCGAAAAGGCTCCTGCTATTTAAATTTAATTATCTTACAAAAATTAATTGAAGCCAGAAAGTTGAACATTAAACCTTACAGATATACATCGATCTCATCTATTCGTGAATTCTGAAAAAACTTGTTCCGATGTTAAGCTTTTGTACGATTTAGATTTTAAAAAATACAATTAAGATCTACGGCGACGCCGTCTTTTCCGCCAAAATTTTCCGTGCATCGGTAACTTTCAACCAATGGATCGCGTGAGAATAACAGGCATCCAAACAGGAGCAGCGAAATTTCTCCAATCCAAGACGCAACGAACTATGACGAAAGAATATCCGCAACAAACACGCACGTTCGAATGTAAAAATAATGAGATTATTCCGCTCGTCCTTCATTTTTGGTCCTCATTAGAAAGGTACGTAGGGTATCTTCTCCCGGATGCTGAAGTCTTGGGTTCGAATCCTGACGTGGAAAAGGCTACACGAGACGGACACTCTGGATTAGATGCGCAAAGACACTGCACGATCTCAACCTCGCATTTAATAAGGACTTGTTATTTTTGTGCAAACGTTTCCACAAAAATGCTGCACTGGATGAATATGGTTACGTATGTGACCTTAAGCAAAAATAGAATATAGAATTCATTCATATTCATTTTTCGCCGGGTTCTAGAGCATGCCTTTATTAAAGAAGGAATAAACTCTCCTTCCGTTAACATATTCAACCAACGAGCAAAGCAAGTTATTTTCTTAGTTACCTAGTACTTATTTACTGCATGAGCAATGGTAAATTTTCACAACTCGAGACCAGTTCTACTTTTAAATAGGTAACCCACTATCCAAATGAGG
Organism: Tanypteryx hageni; assembly: GCA_028673005.1. Taxonomy (NCBI): domain Eukaryota; kingdom Metazoa; phylum Arthropoda; class Insecta; order Odonata; family Petaluridae; genus Tanypteryx; species Tanypteryx hageni. Next base: position 112,464,981 of record CM054114.1, on the reverse strand, counting down.
GAGATATGGCGCCTATGGCAAACCTTTAGAACACACATTAATTGTGTAGAATACTATTTTCCCCTGCGTTTTCATACAGTATATTAGGATTTTATTAAATATAAATTTAACATTTGGGTATTAAATTAATTCCTATTTATTGGGAAATAAACTTTTCGCATTCTTTGAGGGAACGTTTGTGAAAAATGATAATAAAGATGCCATGTACATCTACATTTTACCCTAAAATTCAGCTACTTGGTGGGTGGCAGGGGGTGCAATGTACCAAAACCTACCTAAAGATTGCCTCTCGCAGGTTGAAATTTTCTATTGTGATCTCGTACTGTCCTCGGAAAGTACGAGCCTCGATGACGCTCCATCCTACAATCGTAGATGAATTAGGAGGTGCATCTTAATGATGAAAACTCGTTCGAACGGGTTGTGCATTTGATTCGAATGGCAATAGAGAAATCAAACGAAAACATTATATGTGTTTCAAAGCTAGAGAAAATCCTGGAAACAAATTCATTTAATGAATCACGCACAAAATCTTATATATACATATAAATCGATTACCCCATTGCCTAATAACATACACCCCTGTCTAAAAAATATAAAATCGAAGATTGAGATACCGCGTGAACGACGAAAAGCGAACAATTGTAAAAAATATCATCCAAAACTATATTTTGTTAACATATTAAATATATACTAGACATAATAAAACCGTGTAATGCCCTATTTCGGAATGCCGAAAAAATGGAAAGAACGGATTTTTTCCGATGCCTGACAATCGGAAAAAAACACAAGCTACCCGACTGCGCGGAACGGAATGCATTTTTTTAATTAAAGAAAGACAAACATACCCGGATCTTATCAATGGAAAGAGAAAGATAGAGAGAGAAATTAAAAATCAACCGTAGCCCGAGAGAAATATCATCCCGGTGATTAAGAGATATAGGGCAAACGGCGCACATTAAGTTGGTTTATAAGCGAAGAAAAAAACAGAAGCCATGTTAAGCGAAGGAGAGAGAGAGATAATGAAAGGCATAATAGGAGAAAGAGAGACGAGGAGAAAGAGAGACGAAGAGAGAGAGAGAGAAGAAAGGTATGCATGATGGGGCGAAAAAGGTGAAATTCTAGATAGTGGGTGTACGAGAGAGAGGTTGGGATGGAATGAGGGTAGGAGAGGAGGGGGGGGAGGGGGTAGGAGGTGGCATTCCCCTCTCAAGTGCTGAGTGGCATTGAGACTCGCCCTATTCAACGAGAGGGCGACGCGAGGGCTCCGAAGCAGCAGAATGAGGAGTGGGGGGAGAAGAAAGAGATGGAGGATGGAAAGGGAGGAGAGATGGAGGATGGAAAGGGAGGAGAGATGGAGGATGGAAAGGGCGGAGAGATGGAGGGAGGGGGAGCGAGGGAGAGGCGACGGATGGAGAAGGAGGAGGGTGAAGCTGGAACGGAGATGGGGATTAGTCTACTGTGGAGAGAGGGAGAGAAAAGGGGGAAATAGAAAGGGGGTGAGAAAGGGGGAAATAGAAAGGGGGTGAGAAAGGGGGGAAGAGAAAGGGGGGAAGAGAAAGGGGGGAAGAGAAAGGGGGGGGAAGAGAAAGGGGGGGGAAGAGAAAGGGGGGAGAGAAAGGGGGGAGAAAGGGGGGAGAAAGGGGGGGATAGAAAGGTGGGAGAGAAATGGGGGAGAGAAATGGGGAAGAGAAAGGGAGGGATGAGAAAGGGAGGGATGAGAAAGGGGGGGATGAAAAAGGGGCGGGAGAGAATGAGGGAAGAGAAAGGGGGGATGAGAAAGAGGCGGGAGAGAAAGGGGGGAAGAGAAAGGGGGGAGAGAAAGGGGGAAAGAGAAAGGGGGGAAGAGAAAGGGGGGAAGAGAAAGGGGGGGAAGATAAAAGGGGGAAGATAAAAGGGGGAAGATAAAAGGGGGAAGAGAAAGGGGGGAAGATAATAAAAGGGGGAAGAGAAGGGGGAGTGCGTGTGGCACTATGGTTGAAAGGAGTTAGTTAGGGGGAAGGACGATGTTGAGGGATAGGAAAATCGACGACCTGAGAGAAGGGAGATGGAAGTCGGCGGAGGGATACAAACATGGAAATTGACATCGTGGTAAAACATACGTAGCCACGTAATGAGACGGGAAAAGTACAAGGAACTGTGCACGTACGCGAATAAGAGAAGTCAACCTATCAACATTAGCCTTAAATGCCACTTTGTGTTCCTTAGGTTTAACGTGTACAATAATTTATATTGAAAGTGGAACTTCAAACCAGAATTGGCGAGCTCAGCTTGCGTTACATAAATGATGTAAGTAAACGCGGAGGCCTAAAACAGTCAAGCCAAGGTACTCGGATTTCAAATACAAATAAGTACCGTATTTGCCCAATTATAGGGCAACCAGAAATATAAGGCGAAAGCCACGGGAAAGAAGAAAAATATTTCGGGTTATTGATACTAAATTTTGATTTCAAACTAGCTGATCGGTTACACTTAATTTCCAGCGTAAATATAATTATGCAATAAGATTTTCGAATAATTATGATAAAACATGGGCATTTATTGGCTTTCAGTGACCTACATTCAATTATTAGCTTTACTTCTTAAAACGCTAAATACGGGATGAAGACAATGCATGAGAAATTTGGCAACTGCGCGCGCCATATGCGTAATATGTACTGTCTTATAAGGGTGGAATAGACTACAGAACATCAAGGATTGAATTTTAGTGGGGGAGAGGAAGAGGAGGAATAGAAGATATCGCGATTATACGGCGAGTATCAATTTTTCGGCTAACATTTTAGACAAAAACATAGCCTTATAATCGAGCAAATACGGTAATCCTCAAATGGAACGCACACACCAGTGTTCTTCTCAAAAGACGGCAAAATGCCACTGATATCGGCTGATCCGTACCTGAAACCTTTTCTGTCCATTATATTATTTCATTATATCCATCCATAAAATGGACCAAATATCCTATTTTTATCGTTTTTTAATTTTTCATAGGCAAATAATATACCGAGGACCTTGTCAAAGACAGCAGAATGCCACTGATGGCGGCTGCTTCGTGCCCGAAACTTTATAATTTAAGCGAATTAACCAATTTTTCACATGTACGTTAATTAGTCAGAGGAAACTAATGGGGCCGAGGAAACTTTTTAAAAAGACGGAGAAATAACACTGAAGGCGGCGGCCTCGCGCAAGAAACCATTTCCTCGCTAAGAGAAAAACATTCTAGATTTTATTTAAAGAGACTATTTCTACCTATTCGTTAATTATTCGCCTTATGTTCTGCGAAAAATACACGACATATGCGCGGTTCGAACGGCGAAATGGGAGAAACGCAGACGGAATTCGGAGCGAGAGGAGACGTAGAATGGAGGAGGTGACGAGAGAGGAAGAGGGGAGGGAGGTAGGGAGAAAAGAGCGTTAATAGTTTGCGGTTCGAGAGGTACTGAGCCATCATCACCGAGGCGCTGACGAGTGAGAGTGAGAGAGAGAAATAAAACCGTCTTCACAAAGGCAGAGATTGAGACTGTCGAGTCGCCTTTTTTTCCCCTCGCATTAACCCCGAAGAAACGTTGAGGCGTAACGAGATAGTGTGTTATAGGGCAGGCTAAATGGCCCTTAGAACAAAAGAGAGAAGGAAAAGCTTATGAAAGGGACGGGAGAGGATGGGGCGAAGAAAACTGCTCGCTGGAAACAAAAAAAAGGAAGGAAAAATAAGAAGGAATGAGAAAGAGGAAAATAACGAGGGGCAAAAGGAAGTTTAAAAACGATGAGAAAAATGAAGATTAAAGAGAATAACAAGTGGAAAAGGAGAGAAGACGGAACGGACGCGGAGGATCGGGGCGAAAGAAGGAACGAAAGGTGAAAACGAAGCGAAGGGCGGATGTGAAAATCTTCAAACTACAGCGAGTCCCCGCTATACGTCATGCCTTTATACGTAGTTTAGCTTATACGTCGTCAATTGATCGAAGAACATGCTTCGTCATACGTCAAACCGATTCGCTAAGACGTCGTATTTGAAGACCAAAAGGTGAAATTCCAGATATTCCAATTATGGTGAAGTTGTACGTCGTTTCTTTGTGGTATTTTGTGCAAATGGTGCATAGTTGGGTAGATGGTTTTGAGCTTGCAGACCTACAAACGATTTAATTTTGCCCATTCTTTTGCTCTGCCTGGGAATTCTACTCCCCATTTTGATGAAGGAAAATAAATTGCTTATGCCCTCAATATGTTATATATCCTAAAGAGATTTTTACGGAATATGCACGTTTTAGATGCCCTTGAATCCGAAAAAGCAGGTTTCTGTTTTTTCGTATGTCCGCAGCTCCAGGGGATAAACGGTCCAACAGAATCCGATGATATCTCATATTTATGTCGGATATCGTCTGAATAACAAACCTTGCTGAAATAAACCACAACAATGGGAGGTGGTCTCTTCTTTTCCATTTCCTCAAAAGCGACAGCATGAATTCTGATTGAAATTCATCCAGCTATGAAACTCAATGTTATAAAGAACGCCATGTCTGCTATACAGTCTAAAGAAACAGCACATAACATCCAGTGTGATTATAAAACATCGCGTTTGTACGCCTAGTTGACGCAAAGCACTCCACACTGTAAACAGCAGCAGCATAGTAGTCACGAGACTAACTGCGAGAAATATTATCCCCGCGCGAATAACGTATTTATGTAACCCGTGACGTTATTCCACGCGCTAGTGGCATACTGGGTGAGTTATTACATATGTGCCAGCGATTTTTTCAAACTATATGACACGATTTCTGAGAGTACCGTGGTGGGCGATACGAGTCTGCGACGAATGACTGATAATGATGAGGAGAAGCCAAAAAAAATTTTAAAATGATAAAAAACAAGACGAGCGTAACGACGCGCACCTCGAGTGAGAGAGAGGTGAGGAAGAGAAAGGCAGGGGGAGGGAGAAAGTGAGGATGGAATAGGAGTAAGGAGAAAGGCGTGCCGGGAGAAAGGTTGAGGATGGAGAGGCAAAGGAGGGCGTCTACGGGTGACACCACGGCGCCAGTGGGGTCGTCATTCCATGGCGATGGTGATGTTCTTGTGGTGTGCGTGGCTTTGGAAGGGATTGGAGAGAAAAAAGAAGAGCAGAGGGAGTGAGAGAAAAATGAGCAGAGGGAGAGAGAGAGAAAGAAGAGAGAGGGAGATAGAGAAAGAAGAGAGGGAGATAGAGAATGAAGAGAGGGAGAGAGAGAAAAAGAAGAGAAGAGGGAGAGAGAGAAAGAAGAGCAGAGGGAGAGAGAAAGAGCAGAGGGAGAGAGAGAGAAAGAAGAGGAGAGGGAGATAGAGAAAGAAGAGAGGGAGAAAGAGAGAAAAAGAAGAGAAGAGGGAGGGAGAGAAAGAAGAGCAGAGGGAGAGAGAGAAAGAAGAGGAGAGGGAGATAGAGAAAGAAGAGAGTGAGAAAGAGAGAAAAAGAAGAGAAGAGGGAGAGAGAGAGAAAGAAGAGCAGAGGGAGAGAGAGAGAGAGAAAGAAGAGGAGAGGGAGATAGAGAAAGAAGAGCAGAGGGAGAGAGAGAAAAAGAAGAGCAGAGGGAGAGAGAGAAAGAAGAGCAGAGGGGAGAGAAAAATATGAGCACAGGGATAGAGAAAGAGCCAAGGGGGATAGAGAAAGAGCCAAGGGGGAGAGAGAAAGAGGAATAGAGAAAAAGAAGAGCAGAGGGTGAGAGAGAAAGAAGAGCAGAAGGAGAGAGAGAGAAAGAGCAAAGGGAGAGAGAGAAAGAGGAAGAGAGAAAAAGAAGAGCAGAGAGAGAGAGAAATAAGAGAAAGGGAGAGAGAAAGAGGAAGAGAAAAAGAAGAGCAGAGGGAGAGAGAAAAAGAAGAGCAGAGGGAGAGAGAAAAAGGAGAGCAGTGGGAGAGAGAGAAAGATCAAAGGGAGAGAGAGAGAAAAAGGATATCAGAGTGAGAGGAAAAGGTTAGAAGAGGGAGAGAGAAAGAGCAGGGGAGAGAGAAAGAGCAGGAGAGAGAAAGAGCAGGAGAGAAAGAAGAGAGAGAAAGAGCAGAGGGAGAGAGAAAGGGAAGAGAGAGAAAGAACAGAGGGAGAGAAAGAGCAGAGGGAGAAAGAGCAGAGAGAGAAAGAGCAGAGGGAGAAAGAGCAGAGGGAGAAAGATCAGAGGGAGAAAGATCAGAGGGAGAAAGATCAGAGGGAGAAAGATCAGAGGGAGAAAGATCAGAGGGAGAGAGAAAGCGTAGAGGGAGAAATAGCAGAAGAAGAGAGGAAGAGAGCAAGATAGAGAAAAAGAGAAAAGGGGGAGTAGAGGGGAAGAAAAACGAAGTTTCGAGAAAGGGAAAGAGACCTTGGAGATGGGGGAGGGGAGGAAGAGCGACTCGCCCCCTACATCTGCGTGGTGTCAAAAAAAGCGGGTCAAAAGGGGATGAGGGAAGGCACTGTGGGCGAGGAGGGTTACGTTAGCCGGAGCTACCAACCGTACCGTTTTTTACGACGAGGGTTTATCGGGAGCAAGGGTTTTCGAGGAGGCAAGCGCTGAAATATCCGCTCCCCGACATCTCGAGGACAAACCCCTTCCGAATTTTCCTATAGAATAGATAATAGGCATATCTGACACGGTTTAACATTATATCTCGTAAATAGCGGATACCTGATATTGGATAACCGTGAATAAAAACCAACAGATTATACACAAAGATATTTCACACACATTGACTTACCATTCAGTCCATAAAAGAGATGTACTTCTTCCGACTAGAATTTTTATAAAATAAACTAGCGATAACAGAAGAAAAACATCTGCGTAATGATAACAGTATCTTCATTGTCTGTTGTTTCGGTTATTTATGAAATCAGTGATCGTACTAATGTCATGAACTATTACTTTGAAAAAAAACTGCAATAGTTTAAATACCTTACCCCAGCAGCCACAAAACAGTTGATTGAAGCAGGTATTAATTTCAACTAAAAGATAATCGTTTTCGATGGTAAAAATATTTATCTGAATTACCTCTGCGAGCAGCTAGTTTTGCATGCCATACTGATACCTACTATACATGACGGTTTATGTTGGCTACAGGAATTTGTCAGGAGTCATTTGCACTCACCCGCAGAACACTAACCGCAAGTTGAGCTTGATAATGCATTTCCTAAGACCACGAATAACGAAAAATGCTAGCATCATTCAACATCGCTTAATCTCTAGTTATGACCTGAATTCGAAATTTGTACCCCACTGCTCGCGGCGTATGGTTTCGCGATCACACGAGCACTTTACTGACATAGCGTATTCAACTCCCGTGCCGTTAGCATTTGCATGGTTGGTTTCTGAAGGACTCGGGGGAGGAGAGAGGTCCTCTCCAAATGGATGAGGGCAGGGAGCTTGGTTGAGCTTTTGGTGAAGCATCCTCGTCATAATATCTTGCAAAAACAAAAGGAGCAGCGATAAAAATGACGTCTCGAGACATGGCGATAAGAGGCGGGAACAGGAGATGGGGAGAATACAGTGCCCTATTTTGCGCTATAAGAGAATATATGGTAGGGAATATAGTTTATATTTCGAGAATTTATTTTATAAGTATTTTAAATACGTATCGAAAGTGCAATTTTTTTTTAACATTTCCGCTTCCTGCCGGTGATTCTTAAGAGATTATTATTCTCGTTAAAAATAAAATCCGACTAAATTCCAGCTCTATAGTTCTCTTTTTTATTATTTTTTTAAATTAAAAATACTACGAACAATTAAGAGTACAATTCCAAAGCAGCTGTAAACTGTTTGTAAGCCACTTATCATGGGAAAAAATACGGATGAGACTAAATAAATACCCAATGTACAAAAAACCGTTGCTGAAACGGAAAAAAAACTGCCAAGCGTCCCGGAAACAGAAGATTAGATGCGGATCCTGGGAGGATGGAAACGGCGTGGGTGGTTTAGCGCCTGAGTGACGGCGGTCAAGAGAAAGAGGGAGGGGGAAAGGATAGGGGGAGGGAAGTGTAGCTTGAGAGGAGGGAGGGAAAAGCAGATCCTCAGTCTTTCCTTGGTGGAGGGCAACTGGAATGCCATTAGTACACAGCGAGGACTATATTAATACATGCGTGCGAATAAAACGGAGTGGCAAAGAACACGAGTCTCAATCCAAACCTCAAATCAACAAAATAATGATCCTTATGCATAAGTATGAGGAACATTAATCACAAAAAGTCACACAGAGAGAATTATAGTAAAATGAGAGCTAAAATTCCGTTTGTATAACGACACGCGATCACCGGAGAATTATCGAGTTCATCTTACGGCTGAAAATAAATTAAGCATGGGGAATTTAAAAAAATGAGAATTTATCTTGGGTATCTCCAATAGCGATAGCAGGTTATAAAGAATTAATTTTCAGCCACGCTCGACAATTCTCCAGCGAAATTACGGAAAAGGTGCAAAATTTCATAGTAAGAACACCGGGGTAATAAATTATCCATAAAAATTGTTTCATGAAATCTGACGCCTAGATATTGCTACCGAAAAAATCCCGAGCAATTTAAAACGTTAGAGGGTAAAGGGATGCATTGTTTTAGCGCGGCCTACATTTTTCTTTCGAGGGTGCAATCGTAATTTTACATATATACAAATAAGTGCGTACATATAATGCCTCCGCTGCAATTCGGCGAAAATGAAGGAGGGTTTAGAAAACCGAAAAACGCCAGAATAATCGCCAAAAGCCTTGATTTTTTACCGTAAATAGAAACAATCGTGCCACGAGATGAAATTCCTCCGTGGTGAGAGGGGAGAGAAAACGAAAGCTCCTCGCCGAGATGTCACCCGCGAGCCTCGGCCATCATTTAGCGAGACACTGCCGCGGATAAACATGAACGGAAAAAACACATTCCCGCCGGGGCGATGCAGTGGGAGAAACGGTACGTGTGAGAGAGGATTTAGGGAACGAGGCAAGGACGCGCGAAGGAGACGACTGAGGGTCTTTTTTTAATTTTTCGCCACACGGGAAATACTTAGCGACGATGGGGTTGGAGGAGACAAAAGCAGCTTTTTTCTAGGATAGGGAGATAAGCTAGACGCGGCAAGAGGAAGGGGAAATTGAGGCACGTTCGAAATGGTTCTCCTATCTCACCTCTCGAGTTCCCAAACGGGGATTCCACGAGAGCTCAGCATGGGAGGGGGAGGATTTTACCCCTTCGGCCAGGACTACCTGTGTATTTTTCGCTGACGAACCTTGGATGATTGCGAGGGAGAAATTCGCGGGGGAGGAGAAATGGGAAGGATTAAACAGAGAGGAGGAAGAGTTGATATGGAAATACTTCCACGGGAATGCGCTTATAAAAAAAAAATAAAATGGCGTGCGAGAGATAGAGATGCTGTCACGGCTGGCGAAACAGAGAAAAATGGGTAGGGGAGTTGGGCTCGCGTCACGTCGTTAACCGAAGCGAATCCAGCCACCGCGGTGAAAAAAGAACTCCAATTGACTGATTAGTGGGGAGAACCACCGTTTCGACAACGAGCTCGTTGTAATTACGATGCACAATCGACGGATCCCCCCCTCTCTCTCCTCCGCAAAATTCTTCGCATTCTCGATTCGGGGAGAATAAATTTTGGGGTTTTTATTATTCCGTGAATAGGTTCGGGGGGAAGAGGAGGATCGGGAGGCGAAGCTGCCGAAATATTTAAACGAGACTCTCGTTTTTTATTTCTCTTCCCGACGGAACAAGCTTTCTTCGAGAGAGAGAGAGAGGGGGGGGGGGGGGGGGAGGAAAAAAACGACGGAAAACGACTCCCCAGCCATTACGATGTTGACGGTTCCTCAATTAGGAAGATTGAATCGCGCTTCGCTTTTTTTTTCGAAAAAGTAACTGGAGGATTGTTTCATTCTTCTCCCGATGACCTCGAGTAAAATCTTCCCGCGTAAGCCTTTAATTAGCCTTTTTTCGACTCCTCCGGGCAGTGGTGTCATTTCAGGTTATTAACAACCAGTTCGCTTCAATCGCCAACTTCTTATACATATAAAACTATGATTATTGGCCATTTCAATACACGGTACCTATTTAACTTCGGAGATGGTTAAATAAATACTAACGTTGGTTTGTTGAGTGATATTTTAATGTGTTTATATAAGTGTTTCGCAAGCAAATACAAAGACGCTCACACTGAGGAATTCAAACGACCGGAAAAAATATAAATCAAAATGTCTGAAGTCCAGAGCGCAGATGACCAATGATTTTGGAATATAAATACCTATCCTGCATACAATAAAAGAACAAGCTGAAGGAATCACTGCTTAAATTTACAGAACGGATAAACAGTTACCGCGCTTGATTTGCAGTTAGTATACTATCTAGTCGAGTGTTTTCCAAACTGGAAGCCGCGGCCCGTTGGAATGTCTCAGCTGGTTTCGTCCCGCGAAAAAATGTTGCTAGGTATATAAATCAGCGATTCGGAAATGTTGATAGGCCATCAGAGCGAATATTTCCTCTAATAAATTGCTTGTGGTGCAATGCAACAAATGAATTAGTCCAAACGTTGTGATACACGTATGTAAAAGTATAAAACTTTGTTCCAAGGTGGTGGTGCTCCGAAATGCTGTTCATCTTCGACAGGGTGGCTCGCCTACAAAAATCTTTGGAACCTCTGACCTTGCCTATCGCTAATTGATGGGTACCGATCAAGCAATGTAAAGATTCACAAGACTCGAATCGCTTTACGGCTACTGACGCCATTTCATGTGTATTTGTAACGCGTTTAAATATTTCCTCTTTGAAATATTTATATTACTACTCAAATTCAATATTAAATCTCGGATTCAAGTGTGTTCTCTTTATTTCATTCGAAAAAGTATATTTTCGTAGATGCCGTCCTGCATTTTATTACATTACTAGCTAATTACCCGGACTTTGCACCAGGTTTACAATTTCGAAATTTTCATCCTCATTTCACTCACTAAGATTTTCACTCGAAATCAAGGTACCTACTCTCAAGATAAGTGACCAATATTCCTCCTTAATTGGTAAGAACAAATTAAATAATGATGTAAATTTCATATTATGCTAAAAATATTCAAAATGCGTTGTGTGATTTTACAAAAAAATAACACGGGCCTCTAGTCAGGGTATGATCTGTATGGCGCCCCCCTCCCTAAAAAATAAAAAATCTGGCTCCGAGATACACATCCTCAAGGTCTCCTTAGTATGTATACGAAGTTTTAAGTCTCTAAGTTTCTTGGATTTCGAAAAACACACACAGACAGAGAAATGTCGCCTTTTATTATAATAGATTAGCATACGATCCGAACGAACCGTTACGAACCGGCCGAATGACACCGCTGCTTCCACAAAAAAAAACGTTACCCCCTTTAGCCACGCTCTATAATTCATGATTAACGGTCAGATTTAATAAGGCCCTGGAGGAAATCCACGGATAGATTCCCGAAGTTAACCACTGCGAAAGGGGCCGCAAGGGAGGGGGACGTAAAACTTGCTTCCCCCAGCATGGTTCATTAATTTCTTCCTTTTTTATTTTTTAAATTGCTCCGCTCATCTTTCTCGAGCGCGCACAGAATTTTTAATTGCGAAAATTTTCAATTTAATCGTCGCCGTCTTATAAAGCCTCGGGATTTTTTCAGCCCCAGCGCTGCATCGGAGTAATTGAATGACTAAAAACGACTTGCAGATTTGGGGCATGCGCAATTTTTAGTCCAGCCTCGGACTCGAATCTCAAGTGCCACGGATAGTGGGAGTGAATTATTATTTTTTCCAGCCGCCTAAGTCAGCAGAAAAAAGAAACTTTTTTCCCCCGACCGCTTAAAAAAATACTCGCGCCCAAGAAATTCCGCGGGCTCATATCTCCCGGATCCGAGTCGTCGGAGACGAAGAAAACTCTTGAATTCGGGATGCAATCCCTCTGCCGAGGTAATCGAAGACTTGAGCACCCGTTTAATCGATTCCATATCCGCGAGGATAGCCGAAAAAAATCGAAATGGACCATGGATTAAACGTACGCAAGTAAAGAGCAGGTTTTTTTATACCATTTCGGCGATTTTTTTTCATCCATTCCATTCTTAGGGAAAACCAGACAAGGCCACCTCTTGCGTCATCGTCGTCCTCGCGAAAATCCTCATTTTGGTCGTCCGTTTCCAAAACGACACGACGCGATGAAAAATTAAAATAAGTTTTAAGCAAATGCGCCTTAAAAATATAAAACGCCACACTATCCAAGACGCGTATTGTGAGCGATCGGCTTTACCCGATCATTCGGCAGATCGAGTGCACCGAACATAATGCCCCAAAAAACCAGAGGAACAAAACCGAAAATCCGACGTGAATTTTAAATGCTAGTAGTCACGAAACAAGGGCCACAGAAACACTGGCGCCCGGTTGCCACTGGAGACTAACAATTGCATACTGGCGACTTTTTTTGTTATATTTTATCAATCTAGTAGGTAATATTTTTTCTCGTACTTATGGTATATATGTAATGTGCACAGATTTATCTAATCCTGACTAAATTTCATCGCAGTGAAATCTACCCTCGCGCCTAGATTTTGGAAGCGTTCTTGTCCAATGCGGCTTTCCCCAACACGGATTCGACTTGACATTTATCCAACACTTTCAAAATTTAATTAAACACGGAATGGAATTGGCCGTGAACATCATGTAACGTGAGAAAGCTCGTAGCCTATACGGATACGTGATTTTGCCTGACGTGGCATACTCCAAATAAGTAGCCCCAGCGTTGCGGAAGGGACAGCTATAGCAAGAATATGGATTAATTTTTGAGAATCCCGAACCTAGATCTTAAAAAAACAAAATCTAATAGGGGAATTTAAACTTTTCAACGGAGCGTGCAATTTGTTTCATTTTCAGGGCAAATTTCACTCATTTCCCTCTCATGGACTTCCGTGAATTATAAAACAAAATCTAAGGTTAGCGTACGTGGGGTTAAAGGCCACATTTTTTTTATCATGCAGTGTACCCTCATTCGTTGTGCAGCTCTCTGCATTATTCATGAGCATCATTATTAAAACCCATGACGAGTGCACCCTCACCCAAGAGAAGAGGGGGATCGCCAGGGCGACTCATTATTGTCAAATTGAAACGTGCATATACGTAGACCGTACTCCGACCGAGAGAGCATTTATAGCGATAGACTTAAACAAGTATTACCGACACCTCGCTTGCTCCGGCAAACGTTCACAGGATAGGCTTTCGTCAATTGTTCCCCCCCCCCCTTCCCTCTTGAAAACCGAGCCTCGGGAGCGAAATTATTCGCGAAATCTACCCTCGCCGCCTCAAAACGGCTCCCTGCACAACAGTTGCACGCGGCTTAAGAAGCAGCATCCGAACACGAGTACGCGCGCATAATGAATCCCCCGAAATTCTACTCCGGCGAGGATGAAAAAAAAAGAAATCCACATGGCGCGAAAATGTAATTTTAGAAGCGCTTCTCTTCTGCTGCATGCGATACGATGAGGAGGTAGAGAGGATGGAGGGAGGGAGGGAGAGAGGAAGAGGACCTCATCTTCTTCCCTCCACCACCACTCCAACTCCAGAGCAGTCTGCGCTGGGAGCAGTGACGCTTTACTCACCGTGCTAATTCTGCAGACTACCTCCCAACCTCCTCCTCCCCCCCCTTTCCCTCTCGCTCCCCCCACCTTTTCCGCGACCTCCCAACATCCGAGCCATCGCCACCTCCTACCCTCCTCAACCTTCTCACCTCCCACCTCTCCATTCCTTTCTCCTCTCTCTCCTCCCTCCCCCAAGAGGCGCAATACTCTCCCCCTTCTCTCTTATCCCCAGAGCCATACTACTCTCCCCCCCTTTTCACCTCCTACCTCACCATTTCCCTCCCCCCCTCCCAGCCACTTCAAACAATGCTCTGAGAAGGGAGAGAGAGAGAGGAACATGAAGACTTTCGCGGAGTCTGCTCCCTCACCCCTCTCCCTCCGACGCCCAGGTGGCACGTCCTCCTCCACTCCCATCCCTCTCCTCCCCTAGGAGCCTCTCCACGGTCTTATTCTCTCGTCATATTGTCACTCCACTCACGAACTCCTCATTCACATAACCTCCTCTCTCCCCCTTCTTCTTTAACTCCCTCCTCCTCCCTCAGTCTCCCCCTTTTATCCCTCATCCCCCTCCTGATTATACTCCCCGTCGATTTCCCCACTCAACGTTTCAGCGTATTCGAAAAGCATTCGAGCCACTGTCGGCTGGGCATGACCTATAGATTCCGCGCGAGGGAAGTTCTAAATTCTATCATTTCGTGCAACGGCATAAAATATACATGCTGCTTTAAAAAAAACACACGGATACTGTTCATATCTCCCGCATTTACCGGAAAACGAACAGATGCCGGAAAGAAGAATAGAAGTGCCCGAAATAAAAACATCGCTCAAAATGAATAAAAAAAAATCTACGCTATATTAGAAACTATCCTTAAAATACCAATTTAAAGAAAATCTTCATTTGAATTGGAACACGGTTTTTCTACTTTCAGGGAAAATACTACGTTTACACCTTATTTTTTCATGAAAATTTTTAGGGGTCTTTAATGGCCAAATAAATCCAGCCATTAATCACTCCGATACACATTTAACATTCAGCTAATGAGAATATCATAAACCTCAAAACATTCAAATAAAATTTTTATTATAATAGGCAATTAAATAATTGCGTCAATAAATAAAATAAAATCACAGCTCCGTGGAGTAATAAAAATTTTTAAAAGTATAATAAAAGATTTTAATGAAGAATTTCATGGCTGCCCGAAGACATCTGTTTTCTGCTAAAATTCGTTGCATCCCAACTCAGCGACTCGAAGAGGTTATCTCATCTCCTTGACCTTTCTTAAATGAGCCAAAAACACATATTTTTTTCTTCCTTTTTCCGACGCCAACGCTACGGAACGTACATTTACATAATTACCCTGCGAGCCGCTGGAAGCGTACGGCAGCGGGTGTCACTGCATCGTACCTACACCATGAAGAACAAGATGATCCAAACGGAACTTATGATGCCTACTTTCCATTTAATCATTTATTTAATACTTATATTGGTTTTAATAGCTTTAAAATCACCGCGGATATGTTGTGTTTTGTGTTCCCAAATTTCATAATTTACCGTTATAAAATATTACAAATACATTCGAACGGAATATTAAATTGATCACGCGTATTTGTGCGGTAAAAATAACGCGTGTATGTATTAGACTATACAGAATCTGAGTCCAACAATAGTTGTTGCTATGGCAACACTCTCGTAATGAGTGATAAAAGGTGCAAAAAATACCAGTATTTACGCGAAATTATAATAAATACAATCGATAAGCAAAATTCTACGATAAAAATGAGAATCTTCATTCCTTTCCTCAGATAATAGTACAAATTCCGCCCCGATATTACAATTCCAAGATATTTTAATGTGCAGAAGAAAATTACCCTGCACGTTGGATTTTTGATTCCCCATGTAAATCAAATGGGAAGGATAGTTCCTGGAATCGAATCCGAGACTTCAATCTTCGCAACAAAAACTATCCTCGGGAGCTCGGCTCCAGTAGCAAGAGATTTTCACCAAGTTTCATGAAAATCGGTTTATTGGTTCAAAAGTTAATAGGGGGACGGACAGACAGACAGACACAACGATCAAACTATAAGCCTATTTCCATTCTGGAAAGTAAGCTAAAAATCTCTTTATGAAAAAACTGGCCATAAGCTAGCAAGAATGGCTATCGGGAACGATAAACAAATCAAAACCTAGGTCGAGTCGAAAGAAAACTAGGTATGTGCTCCGATAGCCAAAAAAGGACGACACAGTCATATGCGCATTTCGGCTATAAAGTAGCCTTCCTCAGTGATGATTCACGGAAAGTAGATTAAAAAAACTGTGGAAATAACAAAGTTCTTTTTTCAATATAGATTCTAAGTCTTTCGATTTTATTTCAGCTATAAGGTAAACTCGATAACTATTTCTTGCATCAAAGTTAGATTGGTTCGGTCAATCTAACCCAGGTTACGGATAAAGTTCATTTAAATAACTACTTCTTGAAGCTTTCAAGTCAATCTGACCGAATGTTTTATCAATAAGAAAGAACATCACGCGCGATCTTAGCATCGGCTGACGCATCTTACAATCCCACGCACATCGGTCACGTCTCGACACTTGCCAAATAACTAATTAGGCATTCAACAATAACAAAACGTTTTTTTAACGGCCAGCGATAACAACAGAGACGAAAGTAATTTTCCTCTTCATCCGGCCATAACTCACCTCGTTTCAATACACCAAAAAAAGACACTGACCGTGAGGGATTTGGAAAAACGTTTGGCAGATCTATGGAATACGGAGAATAGGGAATCATTACATCATTATGAATAAAACAACGCACGCGTCGACGACACGCTCCAACTCGCCTTGAGGAATAGCAATCCGTTGGAACTATGGGAGATTAACATCGTAGCGAGACAGCGTCAACACCGTGTCAGGAGAGAAAGGTAGGGGGAAAAAACCTTCCCAGAAGCATAAAGGCCATTGTGCATTTTTTCCTAAGACGAACAATAAAAACATTTTGAACGGTCAACGGGGAAGGCTCGGCGTCAAGAGAAATATAAAACGCTTCGTCTCGAAGAACGCTATACGCGCCGCGGAGCACGTCTCGGCCGCATCCCTTAAAAAATCCTGTTTCCCCAATGTATCATTCTTTCCCCCATCAACTTTCGTTCGCCTCCTCATAATCTCCATTTCCCCAAACGTTCGCCCACGCAACATCCGGGATCACCCTCACACTTCGCTAAAATAACAACAAAAAAACTTCTTCGTTTAAAAAAAAAAGAATTCTGGCCCTCTCTATCTTTTCAGCTACTCACCCAAACAAAAAAAAACAATATCCCCCACGCCCACTCGCAAAACGAGAGGAATGCGCAAAAAAAATTTCGCGCCGGAAATAATAAAACAAACGAAGCGACTAAAGAGCGTTAAATAAAGGACGATAAAAATTTATATTTTCGCGTCCGACGGAGCACACGCTCCCTCTCCCTCTCCTTTCCTTCTCCCCCTGGCTATAAAAAAATAATAATAAATAATAATAACATATCCCGGTTAGTGAGTGAGACAGGAATGGAACAGGAGATGGAATTTTTTCCCATAAGAAAACCCCTCATCCCCCCACTCCTCTTTTTCCGTTGAAAGTGACAAATCCGGTTCCCTTGTATAGTGTGCACCTCCGGAGGAATGCGATGCTTCTTTTTTTCTCTCCGGCTAAACGGTAAGAGGAGAAGGAGAAGTCCTGGCTTTAGAAAATGGGAAGACAGTGTGGGCGAAGATGAGGAAGGAGAGTGAAGATAAAGAGGGAGGGGGGGAGAAAGAACTTGAATAGAGAGAGAGGGGAGGGAAGGTTGGCATTCAAGGGTTCTCATTTAGTCCCATGTGCGAGCGAATTATTTCAATGGAGCGCGCGCTTGGAAATAAAAGAAAAACGAAATTAAAAATAAAACTCCCCTCACAACCTCGGGGAGATTGGTTCATCCAGAGTCGCGGATTCCGAGAGGAGTTTATGGTTGGGGATTTGATGGTTATATTTTTTTATTTAATTCCGCCATTCCGCCTTGGCAGAGGGGTGGTTGGCGTGTCTAGCTCCCTCGAATCCCGCCGAGGGCATGGTCGTACGTGCTTGTTGTATATCTATTATAACAGATGCAATTCGGAGAAATCTGTTTGTGTTAAATAAATGATTGATTGATTAATACCCCCCCCCCCCCTCAATGCTTTCATAGACGACGTTTCCCATTCTAATTTTGGGATACTAAAAAAAAACCCTCGGAAAAGATGAATTAGAGGGATATATACATGCGAAGACGTGAGCGACGTCATAGCAACGAAATCCACCTCACCCTCTTTCCCTCCTCCTCCTCCTTCTCTACTATCGAAAGAAAAACTTTTTCACACTCGAGTTGATAAAATTTGCGACGTTTTTACTTCCTCGAGTGTCTCGCGAATAAACGAACGAAAAATTAAAAAATTAAAAATAAAACGAAACGAAAAACTGCACGAACGAGCACGCCTCGCTCGGTTTTAATGAAAACATAGGAGCGAGCTCCACGAGCAAACAAGACTCCTGCAACGCGAAATTAAAAAGTAAACAAGTCTGAAAAAAAAGAACGAAAGCTCGCTTGAATGCTGAACTCGCTGAATTGTCTCGATTGCACTTCCAATTCCGAGGTGAATACGAACATTCCGAACTCGAAAACGACTTTCTTTTATTTTTTTTCAAATTTATTCTTGGAAATTTTCCTCATCGACGAGAGAGCAGCGTTTTCGATATCCAAAACCAAAAATAAACGACTCGTTAAGACGAAAAAAACTTAATTAACCGAGAAGGCGCGATTCGCGTGACAAAATTCCAATGCTATTTATATCGCAAATTAATGTACGCCGAGGTACGTAATTGGACCGCTGACGATGCAATGGTTTTTGGAAATTCGGGAATCTCGGGACAGAGCACACTTCGGAATTTTTCCGATTTCGAAATTATCCGAGATTCGGGACTAACCGGAGTTCGAAGTTACCCGGATTTCGCCATTAACCGGTGATTTAAATTATTCGGATCTCGGATTTAAGCATTTTCCAGAATTGTGTGGATTTAAAAATTTCATGGAGTTCAGGCATTTAATAGCGATGAACAACTTGAAGTAAGACCAACCAATGCGACCTATTCTTCGAATTAGTTAATTAAAATAAGTAATAATACAATTTAAATGTCATACGTAAATATTTTACGGCCAAAAATTCAAGCTGGGTGAAAAGCACACATTCATCGATGTTGAAGTTCTGGCGGCAGGCGACATCAACAAATATTATAAAAACAAATGACACCGATGTAGAACGAGACAAAAGAAAACGCGAGCAACAAATGACGGGAGTTCATACGCTATAGAAAATTTGAGATTACGGCATTTTAGGATTCTTACTACGCTCCATCGCATAATTAACAGCCGACTTACTTAGTTCATTTATATTTATTATCAACCTATCGTCATTCCACTTGAGGAGCGTGGCAAACCCTAAAGCGCAGCGAGGCATGACGTCACCATTCCCATCCATCTTCTCTGCGGGGCTAATTTCTCCACGGACCGTCACACATCTTCCTCGACGTGGTTTTTCACGATTCGCTATCGTCCCGGCGCGTTAAAATGCATCCGGAGACAGTAGCAGAACGAGGAGAGCAAAACTTACGGTTGAGGGGAAGCAGTCGCGATTCATAGTCGATATATTTCGAATGCCGATAAGCTCGATTCGCGACGACCATGAGACTCCAGCGACGGCTGAGAGAGAAGAACAAGCGAGGCGAATTGGTACTCGAGATACGACAGGATAACCGCGTTAAAAAAATAAAAACACGAATCTCTCTCTATCTCCGATTTCACGGAGAAAGAGGGAGAGAGAAAGCGACATGGAGAGAAAGGAGAGTAACGCTCCCGCGAATCTCTTTTCATCGTGATTTCGTTCTCGGATGAGGGGATGGAGGGAAAACCTAGAAGCCAACTCTACCGTGCCGCCATCTACCGGTACGAGGGCGAAGTTGGGAATGTGAAAAAAATACGAGGGAGAGAATTCACGCCGGAGATTTCCGTTTTTCATTTTTTTTTAGTACCCGGAATACAAGCGAACCCATACACACAGTCATGGACAAAGTTAAAAGGAAGGGAGGGAGAGGATACGGAGGAAGGATCTACATAACGAAGAGACGAAAATAATTCCGCTATTAAGTCACGATTCCCGTTTGAATCGGAAGTTACGCTGGCGAAACGATTCTGCCTTTTCAATCCTTGGAGAGAAAGCAAGCGATGTGGAGATAGGGAGTTGGAAACGCTCCCTCGAAAGCATCGAAGGGTGGCTCTTGACTGATAGCGTTTCACATTATGCCTCGTGGTATCCACACGCGACCACGATCATTCGCTTAAACATTTCATGGACGTGTTATTTGACATAATCGGACATGGATGAAAACTCTGTTTAACACTTGCAGATTTTATATTACACTCTAAAGCAGAGGTCTCAAATTAGAAAAGGGCCAGATAGATAACTTCTAAAAAGATGGCGGGTCGCATGTTGCTTTGAATACATACGAGATGCCGCATTACATATAAATTACTTTAAACAATTTGTTGAACTTCATAAAGACATGAACCAAAACGAAGTATTGATTAAAAGAAAATTGCCATACAATTACAAAATATAAAACATTTACATTTGTCTCATATCTTTTTGTAACTTCGTGAATATCTCGTTCATTATTTCTCCTTCACTATTTAAATTAAAACCAAAGTAATGAGGACCGTGCTTTTTTATCAAGCGAGCCACGTGTTTGAGACGGCTTCTCTAAAGAGTCGAGTTTCTAAATATTTCGGGCCGGATTGCCAAACGTTCAGAAGTTTAGAGACGAATTCTCTGGTCCATCTCGTTTTTCCGCTCTCCTTAAAGTTTATTTCCGGTATAGGCTCGTATTTTCATATGACACCAGGCATAAATCATTTTATATTGAATTCATGCAATTACATAATCTTTTCTATACACGGCGCCATATTTCCTTATCTTAATAGAAATAGGTTATTTTATTGAGCCATAGGTTCTGCTCCCTTTTTTATAATTAGTATCTGGTCAAACTTCTTTTAGTCTCCTACTTTTCATTTCTAGCAGTGTCTTACTTTCATTTCCGTAAGCGATAATGTTAAGCTACCCTAATCCCCATCTCATTATTTTTAAGCTTCCATCTTATTTTTTAATTATTGAATCTCTTAAAATTTATATACCAAACGTACAAAGAACGTATAACATTTAATGTTGTATCTGATACGTTATTTCCATCACATTTTTTTCAAGTTGACCTGATAATTATCAAACTACATACATAGATCATGAAAAAAAGAACTTAGTTACTTCCACTAAGTTCTTTTTTTCATGATGAGTAAATTCCACAGGGTTGAGCCTGACCTCATTATTGATACATATATAGATGTTTTTATTTTTTCCGTGCAACCCTCGCGTTACGTCAAAAAAATTCGGACTTCATCATTAAAAATGCGGGCGAGGAGGAATGAGATACGAGGAAGAGAAACTGGGAGAGAAAGGAGGATGAGAGACGAATACAAGAGGGGGAGGAGAGGAGGAATCGAAGAGAATGAAGGATGCATGTGGAAAGGGAGGCGGCAGAGGAGGAGGTGAATATTGAAAGGGTGTAAACCAAGTCGAGCCAGAGACAGGAGAGGGTGGAAGAAACTGACGATAAGAGAAGACGACACGCAGTCATCCGCCATCAACCTCAGACCGCAAGCGCTGTGTTATAATAACCTAGGGCGGAAAAGGAGGATACACCTGACTCTCCGATGATTCGGTTTCTTATAACACGGAATCACTACGACAAAGTTTTGTTTTTCACACAAAAAATTCGGGTAACGCGGATTATGGTTCGCATTAACGCGGTTTGATCGGACCTGGATAGCGAAATTCCAGATTAGTGAGCGAGGAAGAGATATTTTGAAGGGCCAAAGCGCTTTGTCTACAAGCTTAGATAATCAAAAACAATACTATTTGTAGATATATGTTCATCAGAGACAGGTTTAGGAATTTTGAAGTTGCAGGAGAGTGTTTGAAGGGGTATGAAACACGGTTCTCCTTTCACTACGCAAAGTTAGATCCAAGACGTCTAACGCACGTCGAACAACGTTAGTCTGCGTGTGTTAGAGTTTCTTTATCGATTTAGTATTTATTGCGAATTTTTTTTTATTCTTCGGCCATTTTGATCAATACGTAGATGAATCAGTGCCTTTCATTCACTAAAATATACGGAAATAAATCAATCAAATTATAAGTATAGGTGTAATTTTAAAAAACATCTAACGCCATTACGTACAGCGGTGTCATCACCTCTATGGAAGTTATAAGCAAAATAAAAAAGCATTTACCCATAAAAACAAGGAAAAAAACTGATTAATCAGATATTAAGGGCGAGTTTTTAAAAATAAAAATTACACCACTTAGGCTATCCCTGGAGTCTCCAAATCCCAACCGCGGTAAGAACAAATGGCCATGAAAAATCCCTCAAAATTTGGTTGCTCTAACTTGAACGGCGTAGAAATAGTTCACCGGACACGGAAGTGTGACGGACTAATGAACAAAATGATTACATTAGAGGATTTTTTTAAACACGCTAAGAACACGCCTTGCACGGTACGCAAAAAACTGAATATCACATCTTTTGCCAATATTTTAAATATCTAACCTGTGTAAGGAAGGAGGAAATGACGACTGTGTTAGACCGCGTGAATTTCTTTTCCGCGGGATGGCGATAAAGAGTGAGAGAGAGAAGCGAAGGCTGTAGAAGTTTTGGCGCGATCGAGAGGCGGGAACGAGAGGGGAAGAACAGAAGAGAGGGAGGAGAAACGAGGAGATACTTCGCAGAAAAGGGGAGAGGAATTTTTTCTTCTTTTATCCCAACCCTTCGAAAGACGGCGACCGGAGAGTGGCGCCGCATCTCGTTTTTTTCGACTCCTCTCCATTCGACGATGATGAATCCGGAGCGAAGAACGACGCAAAATTCATTAGGAGGAGGAGGAGGCGGAGTCGTCTCGTTCTCTCGCTTCCCGATAGGGGGTGTGCCTTTCCTACACTTGACACCATGACCGCGTTGTGCGTCGGAGGGTTCGCTGAGAGAAAAGCGAAGTGATGAAGTGCCCGAAGATAGAAGTACCGCCTCGTAACGGTCGTTCGAGCGCCGAAATCGCCGCTTCATCTCGTTCGGCAAGACGTAAATGCGAGGCATTATAAGGCAAGACGTAATGAACCAGGGCTTACCGATAACCCGCCGGAACCTTTAGCCATCATCAGCAATTTGACTTTATCTAGGTATGTAGGCGTCCGATTGAGAAATATCGAGCTAGTCTTACGTCTGAAAACAAATTCCAGAATAAGCACATAAATACCTACATAAAGAATTGAAAAAAGTACCAATCTTATGTACGAATCTCCAATAGCCAGTGAGTGGCGCAGCCAAGGAGGGGGAGCAGTCGGACGTTAGCACCCCAATATCGCAAATAATTTGAGCTGCGACAGCTTTCGCATTCATTTCAATTTTGACTTGAAAATAAATATTTTTATGAAATGGCATGATTTTTTTTTAATTTTATAGCGATGTTCTGAGTTATTATTAGACATTTTAAAAAGAAAAACAGGAGGGTAATCTCCATAAGAAAAATGCCCTTTATTAATTGCCACTTCCAAATAAAATTCCTGCCAATAATCATAACAAAATAATGAAATGCGCAATCTTTTATGGAATCTACTTTCAGTGAATCACCGCTGACGACAGCTGCACTGGCCGCAATTCGCGTCTGGATATATCTAAGACGTATTTATTCTTCCAATTCTTGATACTTATGTGCTTATTCTTGAACTTTGGTTGTTAACTAAGAAAAATATCGAATATGTACAAATTTTCATGATAGACATTCATAATCATCACTAGCGTTCTTTCCGCAGAAACGTCTTTGATTACATGTTAAACCGAGCTTTTTACCTTCAATCACATCTTTTATCATGCAACTTTTTTATCAGGAAATGCCCTAAAAATTTCGCCTTCCTCTTTATAATCATTCGTATTACACGTATATCTCTCCTATTCCTCTTAATATTACAACTCCATAGACATTACAGAATACGAATATTTTGGCTTCCGATAAAATAACGTGAGCAGAGAGGACGCCTTTGAGACGTGGGCATGGAGAAGACTAGAGACAGTTGGACTGCGGAGAATACAAATGAGGAGGTGTTAACTACAAAAGGAGAGGATAACTTCATTAGAATAATTAGGTAGAGACAGAAGAAATGGGTGGGCCAAATTTTAAGAGACAAGAAGTTGCTTCAGAATCTGTCCCTTGTCGTGCAAGAGAGAGAGAGAGAATGAGAGGCAAGAGTGTGAAGAGAATGGGAATTGTGAAGAGAATGGGAATTGTGAAGAGAATGGGAATTGTGAAGAGAATGGGAATTGTGAAGAGAATGGGAATTGTGAAGAGAACGGTAATTGTGAATAGCCGAAAAGAAGTGGATGCTATTAGGGCTATGAGAATTTGTGTTTTACAGAAGTTAACATAGGAAGAGAGAAAAAAGAACCTGAATATAATTGAAAATTTTTGTAATACTGAGTAAAATTTCTTTGCAAACTATCAGTCACATTTTCAGCAAAACTATATAAAACAGAATTGCCGAGTTTGCCTTACGGCTGTAATAAAATCGACAAACTACATTTACCGAAGAATCGCGCCACTGATGACGCTTGTTTTTCTGCCCTCAAGTGCAAAAGGTTTTCCCAACCTAATTATGTACATCGGTGAGCATAG
The DNA here is from genome assembly GCA_028673005.1 of Tanypteryx hageni. NCBI lineage: Eukaryota > Metazoa > Arthropoda > Insecta > Odonata > Petaluridae > Tanypteryx > Tanypteryx hageni. Next base: position 112,440,636 of record CM054114.1, on the reverse strand, counting down.
CTTGTCAATTCAGCAAAAATATGCAGCATGGTAAGACCATATCCTCCATCGCAGCACTACTCATAATTAATCATTGCCAGACATTTACTATTTTCGCATTCCATACCTAAGTATTCAACGCCATTTCAATACATCCATGAGTTAAAGAATTTTATAAAAAAGATAAATTGTTCTAAAAAATTCACGAACATCGAAGTGCATAGCGTTTAAGGGTCAAGTTAAACTTCTCAAACGGTCGCTCATTTATCGAATTTTTCATCGCCAGATGGAGTGAGATGGAAGTACGTCTCGTAAAAATATGATTCTTAAAAAATCTTTGTAGCGTATCAGACATGTTTCTGGCCTTTGGAGGTATACGGCCCATCGTAAAAATGGCGTACCGTGAGTGAATAACAAAACGAAACTTTGAAACGCGCACGTAAAAGGTTAAGACGAAGCAAAGGGAAAAGCGAGGAAAAGAATATTTACTTTTACGGGAAAGAATTCTGGAATGATAAAAAATCACTAGACGGAAATAATAACCTTTCGGATGGTGTGAATACGCGACACTTATGAAGCAAAAAGAAAAACAAAAAAGAAAGCCAATAATCTGCTGGATTCTCTTCCCCTCTTTCTCTTCAGAGATAGAGACGACTCCTTCAAATCATCCGGGGCGGAGAATCCGACACGATTCTCGCGTCACGCATAACAATAAGGGTGAAACGTATCCTTTTTTACCCCGAAACGAAAAATAAAAAACTCCCGCCTACATTAAAAAAAGTCTTTGAACTTCTTCCATTCCGTCTCGTAAACCCCTTTTTTATATATTTATTTCCGCTTCCTGTGAAATATCTATATACCTACATATATACATTTGGGTCGAGCGAGATAAAATATTTCAGTCATTTCTTCCTTTCCAAATATTTCAACGGCCCTACATGGAAACTGTCTCTTTCCCTCCACGATCCTTCCAAAAACATTCCGTTCCTTTATTTTTCCGTTATTAACCGCCAAAAATAAAAGGAGTGGTCGGAACGGGGTGGAGCGCGGGTAAGGCTTAAACACAAGGCGCTCCTACAAACGTACGTGCAATGCTAAAGGTAATTTATCCGGTATAATATAACAAGCTTGTCTTTTATTATTATTTTAATGGATTATCGCCAACGAGTCAGATCTATTTACATTCCAACTCCGGCGCCCCCACCTCCCTCCTTATATCATATCCCTTCCTCCACTTAGTTCTCACGTACCTTGATCTCCCTCCTCCACCTCTATCTCCCATAGCTTCCCCCGTCCCCACTTCCCTACTTTCTCACCACCTAGCTCCCACCATACCACCAACTCCCTCCTTCCCGACCTCTTTCCTTCTTCCCCACCTCCTCCCTTCTTCCACACCCTCTCCCTCCTTCCCCACCCCATCCCTCCTCCACTCCCTCTCTCCTTCCCACCTCCTTCCCCACCCCTTACCTTCCCCGCCCCCTCTCTCCTTCCCCACCTCCTCCCTCCTTCGCCACCCTTCCCTCCTTTCCCACCTCCTACCTCTTTCCCCACCCCTTACCTTCCCCGCCCCCTCTCTCCTTCCCCGCTCCCTCTCTCTTTCCCCACCCCCTCCCTTCTTCCACATCCTCTCCCTCCTTCCCAATCCCTCCCTCCTTCCCAATCCCTCCCTCCTTTTCCACCTCCTCCCTCCTTTCCCACCTCCTCCCTCCGTCGCCACCCCTTCCCTCCTTCCCCACTTCCTCCCTCCTTCGCCACCCCTTCCCTCCTTCCCCACCTCCTCCATCCTTTCCCACCACCTCCCTCCTTTCCCACATCCACCCTTCCTCTCAATCCCCACCTTTCTCCACTCTCACTCCGTTTACGGCCTTCCATCCCACAACTTTTTTCCTTCCGTATATATCACTTTACGCCCATTCCCATCCACATCCCACCTCCACCTCCTCTCCGCCCCCTTCAAGCCGCTCCCTGTTCTGACCCGCACAATAACACCCAGCTACAGCGTTAATTCCGACGCGTAGTCCCGTAGTAGGGGTCTCGTTAAAGTTAAGAGGAGTGCTAAAGGTTTGTTTTGAAAGAAGAGGGAAAAAGGAACAATCGCCGGGACTGAAAAAAAAACATTCTATTCGTTCCGTGATCATACGAATAAATACTCGTCCGGGCGTGCAGAAAACAAAGCTGTTTGTTATTCGGTTTTCACATGCGGCTTTTCAAAAATAAATAATTCCGCCGTTTCATCTCCTCATTAAAACAAAATGGGCGTATTGTTATTAATATTTCGGGAAACAAATCAAATAGTGCACGATTTAATTTATAAATTTTAGTATTCAAGGCATTCATCGCGTAGTTTCTTTTGGCCAAATTCTACTCGTGTTAAGTAGGCTCACGCGACAGCTAAGGAATTGGATTATTTAATATAATTAACGAAAGAGCTCTTTGCAACCGTATAATATATTCAGCCGTGCTGGGTAAAAAAATGATAAACAAAGGAGTTGAAATGTCTTGATTTTGAAAGCGAGGTGAATTCAAATTTTCAGTTGTGGTTACAGTTATGAGGCCTCGTGAAAAAAGTTAAAAACAATAGGTGCAGAATAGGAACATAGGAAATAAAAAATCTGATTAACTCTTTCGCGACATTTTGATATGAAAGTTTTTAAAAGAGGTAAATTTCACTGTTGCCACTTAATTTTTTGTAGTCGCTATAATTAATTATGCGCGAGAATCGATAAATCTCTATAGAAAATGTTTATCGAAAGATTAGCGGTTTTAAATTACCCTAATTAGGACAAAAACTACCGAGAACTGAACAGATGATTAAAGTTTAAAAGCTACGCCCGACTACTTGACAATCAATAGGTTTCATTTCCATGTAAAGATTTCTGAAATCTTTATTCGTATGAAACGCTTGAAATAGTAATTTAAACTACGAATGTTTTAGCGCATACCCTCGAGTAGGAAAGCAATGTGTTTTAGTTTTTTAAAGTGTAATTATTACTTATACAGGGTTGTCCCGAAAAAAGTTACCTATTGCTATGGGTGTTTCACGGTTTTTTTATAGCTCAAATAAAGAGAAATATAGTAGACAAATATTATAAAGATAGAACTGTCACATATAAAAGTGAATTATTTATATAGTTCACCATAAACACAGGTAACCCATTATAATAAAAAATACGAATTCTGAAAATCAATAGCTTATTTTTTCGAGGCAACCCTGTATAATCATCATCATCATGCTGCTGTCCGAAGACAGGTTTTAGCGTAATCGCTGCCTCCATCTCTCTCTCTTTCTCTCCCTAGAAGCCTCTATAAGTACTATATTCCTGCTTTATATTCTCTAATATTACTATTCTTTTTCTCCCTCTTCCTCTTCTTCCGCTAATTTTGCCTTCTAAGATCGTCCATTGTAAACACTGTCTTCTCAATATGTGCCCTATCCAATTTGCTTTTCTTTTCCTGATTGTTTTTATCAGCATCCTTTCTTCTCCCACCATTTCTAATACTTCTTCGTTTCTCTCCCTCACTGTCCATTTCACTTTCATCACCCTCCTCCATACCCACATCTCAAAACTTTCTAAATATTTTTCCTCCTTTCTCCTTACCGTCCACGTCTCTGCACCATAAAGCGCTATGCTCCATATGTAGCATTTTGCTAATTTCTTCCTTGTTTCTAAATTTCTTTTCTTGCTTGTGAGAAGCTCCTTCTTCTCGTTAAATGCTGCTTTTGCCATTGCAATCCTACTTCTGATGTCCTGTGTACTATTTCCATCCTGCGCTAAAATACTACCAAGATATTTGAAACTACTTACTTGTTCCAATTTTTGGCCATTTACCATTATATTAAATTCTTTATGTTCCTTTGAAACCACCATGACTTTCGTTTTTTCGGCATTGATCTTCATTCCATATTGTTGGCCAATCTCCACTAGTCTGTCTGTCATCCTCTGAAGTTCTTTCTCGTCTTCTGCTATTAATCCCTGATCATCTGCATATTTAATGGTGGTAATACTTTCACCTCCTATCTTAAATCCTTTCTCTTCCATCAACGCTTCTTCTGTTATTGTTTCTGCATAAATATTAAATATCGCTGGTGAAATAGGACATCCCGGCCTCACTCCCTTCCCTATTGAATTACTTTCTGTTTCTTCTCCTTCAACCCTGACTCTAATCTTTTGATCAAAGTAAAGGTTTTTAAGCAGTTTTTATCTTTCCAATCTATTCCTATTTTATTTAAAATACCCAACATTTTATCCTATTTCACTCGGTCAAAAGCTTTCTCCCAATCTACAAAACAGAAATACTTACCTTTATTGACTTCTAGCGCTCTTTCTATCATCATCCTCATACATCCTATAGCATCTCTAGTCCCCCTTCCTCTTCTAAAACCAAACTGATTATCTTGCAGCTTCTTTTCTATTTTACCCTCAAAAATAATAGTACCTATATCAATAAGTACATTAAGAATTTAATGAGTGTTGACTCTTGATGATCACATTCCTCTTTATATTACTCGGCAGATAAATCGTGAAACGAGATGAAAAATAACACTTCCAAAAGGATGACGCACCGTCGCAATCATCAGGTGATCTAAACCAATCCTCAGCATCAGGTGCGCTAGACGATCACCCCTTCCTTATTTGTCCAACAACGAGGCTTCGCGCCGAGCATTGTCAGCTAATATTCCGTAAACCAACACCGGGAGCAGGAAGAAAACACGGGAGCCCATATATAGAGAGACGCACGCACGGTCTCCTGAGAAGCCCTCGTAAGATATTCATACGCCGAAAGTTTTTGTGTTTGGAACACACCACCGCGACGACAACGAGCCCTCTCATCTACATAGCAATGAGCACTCGTGCTACGGGTAATGAGAGACGGAGGGGCGTGAAGCAGTGCGAGAGGGGGCGATTACCTCGAATTTAACTCTCCCTCCCTTTATAAAACACTCCTCCTCCAAACTACCCTTCCCCGAACAACAATTTACATAAGGCGACAGCTGGAGCGCAAGAATGGAAGGAGGAAAGAAATGAGTGGAGATTAACCCCTTAAATGGGACGAGAGATAGAACACAAATGGAGAAGTCTGAGAGGAGAGGAATGCGGCGAACTGGTGAATTGGGGAGGCTGGAAAGGGGGAGGGGAAAGAAAAGGAGGGTCGAGAGATTGATGAATTCACGCCATATTTCCGTGCCCCTCCCCCTCGAAAAAAATTCGACAATCTGCCCTCGGTTATGGCTCCGATTCACTGCCTTTCTGGGCTAATCGTATATGAGAGGTTTGGACGTGTCTGAGAGGGGGTAGGGGGTGGAGTTATGACGACCATAACAAGCCACTATGATCCCTTCCTGCCTATCCCCCCTCCCCTATCGCCTGCCTCACCACCTCCTTCCCCCTTTCCCTCCCTCGCCTCTCCATCCCCCATTCATACGGCGAATAATGGAGATATATCCACTCATAACTCCGCGAGGCGGAAGCTCTATTCATACAGTCCCCTTCCTTCACAGCGCCCCCTCCCCGGTTGGGAGGCGGCAGAAATGGAGGAAGGGCGTGTGTTTGTGATGCTGGCCAATTTATACGTGAATTCACCGGCTTGCGTGTACCACTTGAGGGAGCTCTTCGGCTACCACAACAAAAATATAATCTTTCTCCACCCCACAATCCCCACTATGCGATCTTTGCGTGAATCTCTCTCAATGATAGGCGAACGCCGGGGATATATGATATCGGAATGCTGTATTCGATACCGGAAACAATGTCGAGATTCTTTTATTTTAACGTGGAGAAAATTTCGAACTAAAAACTCTTGAGGAAAATTTATTTTCCTCATAATAATTGGGATACTTCCGTTTTCGTTGCGCGTGAAAGCTATACTACTAGTTTGTGCTTTAACAAAAGTGTTTTCCATTTCCTACATTTTCACTATTTCGTAATGTGAAAACACTGCTGATTAACTGTGAGCTGAAATTAGAATGGTCTTTACAATTTTTCGCATAATTGCCTCGACAGTTTTTAGATTTAAAAAAACTGAAAAATTGTAATCTACATGAAGAAAATGGCAATTTATTTTTTATCTAAACGGTGAATAAACAAAGCTCCCATTTTATCCGATGTTTAAGCACAAAATACTATAATTAAAAAATAAATTATCCAATCGATGATTTATTCAACTCCCTAAGTCTAGTAGGAATGTACACGGGTTACCCGTGATACGGAAGTGCCTTTCGTCAAATTCGCCGTAGTATAATCGTATACTAAAATATTTGCTTTGAAATCAGAAAATTATTTTTCCCTATATTGTGGAAACCCTACTTTTTATATCCGTTTTAAACATGTTCATTTCGTTTTGTCATTCTCTACTCTCCCTATAAACGAAATTTCTTTGAAATCCGTTCAGCCAATACCTTCCAAGTTTATAGTTACAGAAAATACTAACCCTGTTTAGTCGACCCTGTTTGAATATAATAATTTTATTTATTTATATAAAGATAATAGTATACATCATATTTGGTTAAAATCAATGCCGTCATTTCTCTAGAATTACGGTTAAAAAGAAATATTATTTTAATTTTTATTGTGGTAGCCCTGCTCTTTAGCTCCGCTTTAAACATCTTGAATTCATTATGGTATGTTGTATAAATCTTATATACAAAATTCCTTCCAACTCCATAATTAGTGAAAGAATTTAATTTGTAATTGTGGCACCCCTGTTTGTCTGATTCAGTTTAAATATGCTATTATGGTTTTATATAGATATATGTGTACATTATAAATATTATAATTTGGCTCAAATTGATGCAGGCATTTCAACACAAATATTTGTAAAAAGAATGTTTTTTATTTCTTGTATTGTGGCAGCCCTGCATTCTATATCCGCATTAAACATCTTGATTTTCTTTTTTATGTTATACGCCTCCTTCCTACAAAATTTCATTGATATCGGTTCAGCCAATTCCTTCCAAATTCATAATGACCGAAAAGTTTAACTTTGTAATTGTGGCACCCCTGCTGAGTCGATCCGGTTGAAATATGCCATTTTGATCATTAATTTATGTGGGTATTATATGCACCAAATTTGGTTGAAATCGGTTAAGCCATTTCTTCCCTGATATATTCGTACGGACGGATGGACGCACGGACGGACGGGCATCACGAAGATAATAGTGCTTTTCAGCAATAACAAAAAGCACTAAAAACGGCTGACACGATGAAAGAATAAGTGCCGTATAGTGGATACCCACAAAAAAGGAAAAATATCGAATAATGAATTGAAGAATAATAAACATTAAAAACGCAATCACAAGTCAATTTTGTCTATCAACAGTAGCTTGGAATAAGTGTAGTAGATTATTTCGCCATTAAGGAATGTTTTTTTAAATGTGTGCTATCACTTTTCCGTTCTACCCCTCCCCTCCTCCTCCCCAGGGTGGCGGTGGGTAGAACGGGGGCCGTATAAGATTTGAAATATGTTTAATATATGTTTAAACAACCCAATCGTGATACCTATTTTTGCAGCCGTCAAGTGGCTAGGACATCGTTTTCGTCCATATTTTCCTTAACCAGTAGATATTGTTTATTAACTTTGATCGAACATTATATAGAGGGGTAGAGCAGTTTTCTTGGGTGACAGGAGGCGCGGCTTTTTAATGTGTGAAAACCGCTGGTTTAAATCAAAACAAATGATTTTATGATGAAGGATCCGAAGCGAGAGTGCCCACGCTTTACGCTATAATAAGGCCAATTTAGATTAGCGTTTTTAATTCGGTGGAGAATGACCTTCCAACACGGAAAGACAAATAACATTTTGTTTTTGAAAACATCCCGATAAAACTTCATGCGCCTCGGAAAACCATTAATCTCTCGATATTAGATTAAATTTTAAGTAGCAGAATGCTCGCTCGCGCCTCGGCGATTCTGATTCAAATTGATGGCTTTGATTCAACGATCCACGCGAGAGATCAAAATATGGGGCCGTATTCATTTGCTACGTTTTATACAGTGTCCCATTCAAGGAGGCGTGACGAGGAAGGAATACTGCGAAGTTAGTCATTACACCGCTCTCGAACACGGGTGAGCGGAGTATTTCAGGAAATTAACGAGACCTGACTTCTGGGAAGTCTATTGGTTTACGTTGATCAAAATGCAGGAAAATCGTTCTCCGGTTTAGAATGCCTGGTGGGAGGCTGAGAATACTTTAGGTGGGAAGGAGGGAATTTTCGGTTTGAGCCGCATCTCCTCTACGAAAACATCCGAAGATGATGGAACACGCCTCTCCTCCCTTCTATTCCTCCGTCCCACTTCTTCCGCTTTCGTCCTTTTCCCTTCTTCCAACAAATTCATTTCTCCTCTCCTCCACACTCCTTTCCTTCACTCTCTCTTTCTGTCTTAATCCTGCCCCTTCATCACTCCTCCCTTTCATCCTCATCCTCTTCCCAATTTCTTCGTATAGGTTTCCCACCATCTCCCTCTTTAACCTATTTTTCCTTCTTGTCCCCTACCTACTTTTTTCTGCTCTCTCCTCCGCTCTCCTCTCTCTACTACCCACATTATTCATCTGATACCTACATCTCTTTCCTCCTTCCATCCAAATCCCTCATTCTCTTACGGCCACTCCTTCCCTACTCTTTCTACCTTCCCATTTCCTCTTCTCCCCTCTCTTTCTTCTTCCTCCACCTTTCTCTTAGCATCCCGTTCACACTCTCCTTTCCTTTCATCCCCCTCTAATTCCTCCAAAATGCCTCTTTTCTACAGTTCTTTCTCATTCCTCTCCTTTATTCCTCCTATCCATTTTTCTCCACCTATTTCTCCTAGCCCTCCTTTCTACAATTCCCTCCTTTTTCTCCTACTTCTTTCTCCTCCTTTCCGACCTTTCCTCCCTCCAAAATGCCTCACTCTTCTACACCTCCTACCTATTCCTCTCCTTTATTCCTCTTCCATCTTTACCTAACCCTTTCTTCTCCCTCTATCTTTATCCTAGCCCTCCTATTTGCTCCTTCCTTTTCCCCTTCTTCTTTCTCCCCCTCTCCTTTCCGCCCTTTCCTCCCTCCAAAACTCCTCACTCCTTATCCTTTCCTTCCTCCATTACCTTTCTCCTACACCTTTCTGCATTCAACTTCTTTTCCCCCTCCTTTCTCTATCCTTCCCGCCCCCTCTTCCCTCCGCCTCGCTCTTCCACAGCTCCTATCATTTCCTCCTTTCCAGCTCTTTCTTCTCCCTCCACCTTTCTCATAGCCCTTCTTTCTACATTCTCATCCCCTCCTTCTTTCTCCTCCCTCTCCACCCTCCCTTTCTTCCCTCCAAAAGCGCCTCCTCATCCTCTTCCAAGAGAAAAAATCCGCGCTCGGAAGCATCACCAACACCAGCAGTCCCCGTGTTTACACCTCTGCACCAGAAACGACTCTCTCCAACTTCCGACAAACGAAACGATTCCTTTGAGGAAAGGAGCTCGTGACTCTCTCCTCCACACCCCTCATCCTCTCTCTCACTCTCACTCTACGCAGACCTCGCACCTAATTTGGAACCCAGTTCGGTAAAACGCATTGAAAAATAAAGCCCAAAGGGCGAGGCGCCCTAAAAAAAGAACCGTCAAGATGGGAGAACGAAAGGCAAACAGACTCGCCTCGTGGAAGGCGTATCAAAGGGCCGAAACGGGAGCGGGAATCCTGCCACATCACCACGAGCGATTAGCGGGATGGATAAAAAGAAAATAATGGTAAAAAATAAAAGATTAAGGGAACCGTTCCCCTCCTCGCGCAAAAAAAAATCGATCGACGACCTCTAAGATGGGATAAAAATAGCTACGTCTCGGAACGGAGACTACTACCCTGCACCAGTAGACATAAGAAGGTCCGAAGAGGGTATATATCTCGCTCATTAACCAAAGACGATATTTTTTTTACCCCCTTTTTTTTGGAATAATCTTCGCACTTTTTTACTTCAACCGAAAACATAGGACGAGAGGATTACATTTAAATTACTTTCTAGCAAGCCACCAATAGCGTTCGGCAGGGAGTGCCACTACAACAAACTTGCATAGTTTGAGCCTGTTGGCCTATCTTATCACGTCTGGGGAAAATAACCTGTAGTAACTCTCGATTCTAGCGACTGCAGTCGAACCCCGACTTAGCGCCCGTCTATATAGTGCCACCCTGTATACCGCCCATGAATCGTTATGAACAGAACTTCTCTCTTATGATATGCACAAAGTGCAATCAAATACCTCGATTTACCTCCACCCCCGCTTTAGCGCCAATGTCAGTGATGGCCAAACGGTGACGCTAAATCGGGACTTGGCTGTATTTTCTGGTACGCTTTACTCTCTAAAGCTTGAGTTGGTTCCTTTGCACTTGCTCGAACTAGGAGAATTTTTCTTATATTCCACCAGTATTTGTTTTTAATGTAATAAACACTAATAACCTTTCAAAAACTTCAAGTCTGCAATTATTACTGACACCACAAATGCGGGAAATCCCAGCTAACCTAACAAAACCTGCCGAGATGCCAACTTCCAATTGAGTCGCATTTTGTTCTTCATATAACCCTACTTAGACAACTCGTCATGAGATGTCTCTGACATAGTTTTGGAACGCAAAATTTTAAATAAATTTTCCTAATCTCACTGACCCGGAGTTATAACTTAACCTGCAGCCCAAACCCCGGATACGTGACAACCACACCTAAGCAAGGGTGGTCACAACCTTTTCTAAAATCACGGATCGCATTGGTGGTTGCGAATCGTTGGGCGGACCGGATTAGATTTTCAATTGTAAGTTGCCCAGATATTTTAAAATACCATGCAAGTCAACATTGAGTCTAAATGATGTTTTTAGGGTTAACGTTTCAATTTCAACATTTTATCGCCATGATTTGAATTTTTTCAAATGCGAATTTGCGTGTTAAATTTTACGGATCACATCCAAGCTTTGCGGGCCGCATAAAACGCTCTCGGGGGCTGAACCTGGCCCGCAGGCCGAGAGTTGCTCATGCCCTCTCCAAAGGATGAAGAAACGCATATCGAGACGCTATGTTTTTCTTGGAATGAAGATATTCGCGCCATAATCGAGGGATTGTAAGCAACACACGCGGACGAGTAATCCTTCTTCAGGAAAAAGATTAAAAAGAACACCATTCAGGATAATTCCTCATTTCCTTCAGACTCCTTTGCATAAACCTCAATCTATAATGGGCGATTAAAAGTCGTTTCCCTTTCCCTCAAATTCATACCACTATAATACCAAAAATATTTAGTTAGTTAAACCCGACGTGTGAAGTAAATTTAATGATATTTTTCTCGGAGGAAAACTATTCAATCCAAACTGTAAAGAAATTTTTCGGATGCAAAAAAAATTTAACCGAAGAAATACGGAGATGAATTAAGGGGGAATTAAAAAAGCTCTTTAACTTTCAATCAAAAAGGCATTAAGAGGGTATGAGCCAGAAGAGTAAAACACCTCAAGGGGACGGGAAGGGGAGAAAGGGTGATGAATAACAGCGCTCTCTCTCGCTTTGTAAAAGACCAGATAAAAAAATGGACCAAAATACCAAGCATGACTTGAAAGCAACTTATCTCACTAATAAAAATGAAGTTCACCTAACATAAAATGAAAACACTTTGTAATTTTCCCCTATAGTGGAAAATTACAAAGTGTTCTCATTTCAAATTATGGAATTATTCCACACATTTACGCGATGAACAGTTAAGAAGTTCACTTACCTTGATTTTAATTAATATTTCCGTGGAAAGATACACATCACCCAATTAAACTACCAAGACTGTTTTAAAGATTAAATTATAACCTCAACTAGAGTAAACGTCCGTCATAAATTTCCTAATTTAAATGTTCTAAAATAAAAATCCATGGTCATTTTATAATTTTAACTTGCAAAAGAATTAAAAATCGCTTTTTACGTGCTATCTTATGGGAAACAAATATCAAAAAAGGCTTCTAAGAAAAGTTGTAGAATTATATATAAAACATATTTAACATGGTTACATGATTCGCACAGAACGCCTCTTCCTTGCATATATGCACACATGAAGTGTGCATTTTTCCCACTTGTTTATTTATGCTTGTATTATGCCTTTAATTTAGTATAATATTATAAAAAACATTAGAGGCTCTAGGTAAGATTACGAAGTCATAAAACACACACACACACACACACACACACACACACACACACACACACATATATATATATATATATATATATAGAGAGAGAGAGAGAGAGAGAGATATCTCCTTTTGGATTCAAGCCATAAGGTGAACTTGATTCATTTATAATTATGAAAATTGCCAAAGTTTGGCACATTGCTCAGGGAGAAAAGGGGATGGTAAACATTTAGACAAAATACCTTTGGCGTGGGTATTCAGCGAGGTAGTAGCGCTGGTGGATATACCTGCAAAATAAAAGAAATAAACGATTAGATATCATTTTGACAATTCCAATCAAGATGGAAAAGTATACTCCATAAATGGAATACACAGAGATTTCAAAGGCGTTTTTATGGGAAATACGTATGAAACGATATCGAAAGATTAGGCGATTCTCGAATTTTTTATCTTCGAAAATATAAGTCGTAATTATGATCTTGCGGATATTTTTGTGGCAAATGAAGTCCTCTATCCAAATAAATTTTTTAATCTATACCTCACAAATCATATAAGAGCATGGGAGAGAAATATATGGATTTTTAATTGTTTGCCGAAAGAACCGTCTTAGCGATCGATGTAAACAAAATATTCGATGTTTTGCTCGGGATTCTCTCTAATTTGTATCTCTGAAACTATAGCTCGTAATTATGTGGTCTCGCAAACTTTCCTGTAGTAAATGTTGTTCTCTATCTGAATAAGATTTTTAATCTATACCTTACACATCATATAAGAGCTACGGAGAGAAAGTATGGTATTTCATGGTTGCTTGACGGATGACACTTAACGAAATACGAGCATAAGTTTATTAAAGTAATTATGTAAAGTGGAAGTTCTAATTGACGGATGCAGTTCAAAATCACAAGATAACCTAATAACAATGGGCCTTTGATAGCAAAAAATGCCCTCGTAAATGAATGTCGACGTTAAATTCATCATCGACGAAGAGGCAAATACTCCATCAATGGTTTTTTTCTGGACCGTCGTCGGATTCCTGTCCGATACAAGTAGAAGTGCATATCGAGAGTTTAATAATTCTTATAGAGGAATATTTTTCCATTAGTTCAACATTAAAATCACCACATAATACTATATGATCGTTTTTAAATAAGATTAAAAATAAAATTTTTTATGCCTATTCGGATTCTAATTTTGTCTAAACAATAAATCTCGTTCTTTCAGCTAAATAACTGTTTATGTTTGTTCCGAGCTCCTATCTTAATTTTAACTAATTTAAAAATGTAATTTTATAATATTCTGCACCGATTTCATGCATTTCTTGCGGAAAATAGAAATGAAACAATGGGGTCGGATGAGTGACGGAAAAATGTTGCGTTTTATTAGATCATAGATTTGCTCGAGTTCGGAGGAAAAAAATAGTAAAATAAATTTAAAATGAGATCGAGGCAAATGTTAATAAGAGTACCACCCGAAGTGCACGTACTCACTCGGAGAGCATTTGGGATCACAATCAAGGCTATAATTACTCTCAGGTGAAAGGAAAACACGGCTTACGTCTTCGACCAGTCTCTTCGTGCTTACCTCTAGAAAAGAAGAAACAAATAAAACAAATAATCACGTCGGTCTAAATGCTCCAACCCAATAGAACGCTAGATAACACGAAACACGTGCTCTAAAAACAATCACCAATCACTAATTTGCAAGGATAAATCGGACACGTTTCGTTCCAAGTCTTACGTTATGTTTCTTTCCGAAGGGATCGTGAAAATTGTTACCTAACGACCTAAGCGTGCGTAGTGCATACATCCGAGTTAAGGTCAGCGTCCTTTAAGATCGTGCACGGCATCAGTCCTACCAACAAACTCTCATCTTCCTCTCTTCACCTCTTAAACGAGAGGAAGGGAAAACGAACGACTTTGGATCTCCATCACCTTCAATCAAGATCGAAGGGAATGAGTGAAGGGGATAGAGGGAGAGAAGGCGGGAGAGAGGGAGGGCGAGAGAGAAGGAAGGAAAGAGAGGGAGGAGAGGAATGAAGGAGGGAGAGGGAAGGAAAAGGAGAGAGTGGAGGAAGGAGGGATGGAGAGAGGCAGGGAGGGAAGGAAGAAATGAGAGGGACGGAAGGAATGAGGAAGGAAGGAGGGAGAGGGAGGGAAGGAGGGGGGAAGGAAGGAGGGAGAGGGAAGGAAGGAGGGAGAGGGAAGGAAGGAGGGAGAGGGAAGGAAGGAGGGAGAGGGAAGGAAGGAGGGAGAGGGAAGGAAGGAGGGAGAGGGAAGGAAGGAAGAAGGGAGAGGGAAGGAGGGAGAGGTAGAGGGTGAGAGAGAGGGTGAGAGAGATAGAGGGTGAGAGAGAGATAGATGGTGAGAGAGAGAGAAATTATGAGAGGACGGAGAGGGAAGGATACAGATGGATGGAAAGAGACCTAGAGCGAGGGAGTAGGAGGGAGGAGTGAGAGGGAAAGATAGAGCAAGAAAGATTTCGGTACGCCAACAGGCTAAGGTCGATCCAAAATAAAATTATGATGAAAAAACCCCCTCCACCTTAAAAACTTCCACATTTGATCCCCTCACCCTTGAAAACCCACTCCCGATCCGAACCATTAACCCTTCCCTCCCTCCCTCTCACCAAACCCAAAGCGGCGATCCCAACCTCCTCATCCTTTTCACTTGCCTACGAGGATAGCACGAGTCATCAAACGTCCGTAAATTACGCTTGTTTGAGGATAGGAAACGAAGGCGAGGGGTGGGAGGAGAGGGGAGAGAGAGTGGGCGGGGTATGAAGAGGGATTGAAGGGAAACAGAGGATGGGAAGCTGGGACGAAAAGATGGAGACGGAAGAGGGAAAGGGAACTATGCTGAGGAAATGCCCGAAGAGCAGACCGAGGAAGCATAGAAAGCGCGGGATGGGGGGAGAGTGGGGTAGAGGAAAGGTGGTGGTGGGGGAGAGGAGGGGAGGGGGAGAGGAGGGGAGGGGGAGAGGAGAGAGAGTGGAAGACACTGGATGGTTCGGGAGAGAACCTGTAGAACGGAACTCGACGTTAGTGAGCAAAACTGTTCTTGTTTACAACGTTCCGCGTCAGTTCCACGCGTGCTTTTTTTCACAGAAAGTCCCAAAAGGCATAAAATTCGACGCTATGCCGAGAATTCCCGCGTTGAAAAAGGTCGCCGCTTGAAGACGCGGAAGACACCAAAAAAGGCCATAATGCTATTTTTATTCATCATTGTACCCACAAAAACTCCAAGATTGTGAACTCGTGGAGAAAAGTCGGCGTGACCGGAAGGTGCTAAGATTTAAATTTATCCTTGGAGGTGAGTTCAGAGAATAATTAAAATTACCTCTTCAAATGAAGGAATTGATATACTGGGTACTAGAGCGAAAGTATCTTTAAATTTCCGCCACAAGTCGAATTTTTTGCCTAAGTATCGCGTCAAATTCCATGTCATTCCAACATAAAGAGCATGGAAACTGACAAATATTAGATTTTCGGCGCTTTTGAACCCTCGATGACCCTAATTACTTTTTCTGAGGAAAGAAAATGTTGCTCTAGAATGTATAAAGATGTTTTAAAAATCTAAAGAGTTAAGTTAATATTATCCGTGGATGAAATAATGTATCTTCCAAGTTTTCTCAGCTGAAAAAAAAAACAAATCAAGAAAAACAGACGCAAGGGATGTGCCTTGACGTTACAACAGGACACAGATGTTCAGGAACGACACAATTTAAAACTTAAGTATAAAACAAGCATCATGACCTGGCCATTTGCGTTTTCTCCCTCAACACCCGAGATCACCTGTGACACGTGTTCGAATCCTCTAACCTCTCTAGGACTTGAGAGGTTGCAGGTGAGCAGGCGAGAGAAAGTAAAAAGGAGGGAGGATAATGGAAGAGCAGGAGGCGATCGGGCAGAAAGATAGGGATGGAACGAAAGAAGAGGCCGAGGCAGACGAAGAGTTAAAAGGATCTCGGAAAGGCTGACGGAATCAACACACTCTAGGCATAAATGGGGTTTGAGACTTCCTTTTAAAGAACACAGGTCGAGTTTTGAAAAAAAAGATACCCCGTAGGGATAGGAGATGAAATAGAAGGAAGGAAAGAAGAGAGGAAATGTTCTAAAATAAAAAACGGAAAGAAAAGGCATCCAGTGTTCAAATGGCGGCTACGTAAGGCGAGAGGGTAACCGTTTCGGCCGATAGGGGGAACACGGACCGCATGGCTGAGGCAACGCCGTAAATTGGAGTGTAAAGGTGTCGAGAGAAAGAGAGAGAGAGAGAAAGAGAGAGAGAGAGGAGGATAGCCACAGAGGTGGCCATCCTCGCAGGACTATAAGAATCTAAGGTCTATGGACGTAATTAAAAATCAACTGCGGTTGGGAGAGTGAAATACGACATGTATTGCGTATTTAACTGCCTCCCCTAACCTTAAACCACCTCAAGGGTTCTTTTATTCTTTTCTTTTTTTTTTAATATTACCTCGTTGAATTCTGTTCCCACGAGTGAGAGTTACAGAGGGAGGTTTGGAGGGAGGGAATGGGAGGAACGGAAAAAGAGGAAGCGAGAAGGAACTCAAGATGGAAGATGAGGCGATTGGGATTAAGGATGAGAGAGAATTTGAGGCGTCAGGATCCCAAATAGCACGTAAAAATCTCATTCTCACGGAAGACCCGAGAAAATGCAAAACGATAAGGCGTCCTTTAGCGTGCCTTACGGTAACGTTACGTGCCATCTTACGAACACATCGTTGGGATGAAATGTATCGGGAGGAGGATGTCATTTATCGCCTTCATTCTTGTTTCCTCAACAGCGATGAAATCTCACTTCGCAAGCTAAATCAGCGCATATTTGTGGTCTTCTGATTCCAGAACTACGATGGAGTTATTTAAAAGAAAATTTGTTTTCGCGCCCATGAGAGTTATATACAGTAGCCCCTCGACAACCTGCAGTTTTGAGCATCCGCGGTAAATAAATTGCACACCCTTTTACCACGATAATAGCCCAAAAAGTTGATTCGCCAGAAAATCAAAAACAGTTTTACCAACTGCGGTATCCAACCTTGGGTATTCGCGGTTCTCCGTGGCTAATTCGCTAATTGTAACAATATTAGCATTCATACAAGTGGAGAAGCTAAGCACTAACTATACTTTACAAGGAGATATAGGAATGAGGAAATTTGGAGCTCCCGATAAGATCAGCGTTGGTTTTACCTGAGCTCACTGAATTTGGGAGTGGGTTTCCCACAGCATGGTCGTGGTCATTGACCCCTATGGAGCTGTATTTAATCTAAGTTGAAAGGCAAGTGGGTAGTGCTCCCTTTCTTAGAAATTATTATTATTACATAATAAACGTATTTTTAAGTACAGCATAATTATTTTTAATCTTTAAGGGTACATTATATTGTGTATGTCACTGAGGGATCACTCCCTCAAAACCTCAATTTCCCATAGGCCCTGGCTCTCGTCGTGTGGACTAATTGTTCCTTTCCCACTTTTGTTTGCATGTTCTAATTGGACGTTTCCTCACACACGTTTTGTATTTAAACCTTGTCACAGCGATATTTCATACCTGAAGATGACGCTTAATCGTTGAAACCCGGGTCGGATTTTTGGTCAATAAAATGGTGTTTTTTTACCAAGTTATTTTTGTTCTCTTTCGTTTTAAGAGATGTAACCCCACAAAGTTAGGGTAAATAAAAAATGCTATGTAAAACAAAAATATCAGGTCCTCGAAACTTCGATTTACGGAAACTCATTACAATTTATTTTAATACAAACGGGGGAAAAATTCTCCTTAGGGTTCGAGACCTTCTAGTTGCCCATGTGCGTACAGCTATGCATGGGCGCGTAGTGGTACACCCAATCAATCGGCGCCCAAATGTCCTTCGTGCCCCCACAGCTCGAAAATCTAAAACTCAAATTTCCGATTACTCGAACAAGAATAAGTTTTCCTCGCCTTAACCATATGAAATTAATTCTGAACACCCTCGAGCGTTTTCCTCAACACCGCGATCGGGTTATCGGGCTTCGATTATATGTATGTATTCACCTACTTGCCATGTAAAGACAAGTTCACGAAGTCGTAAGACTTCGGTCGCATAAAACGTTTTTTCCTCACTCTCCAAAAGAAACGCAAGCACCAGCCAGACAGATATGATTTACATAAACAGGAATACTTCGCAACCCGCCACACCCCTACATTAAAACAGCCGATTCCAACAGGCTTCGTGCGCTTCATGATCGCTGCGAGGTATAAATAACGCTGCGAAAAGTTTGTCGGGTTTATCTCTCCGCATTTTCCGAATGACGAAATGGAAAAGAAACTTCCGCAGCACTCGGATCCACGCTCCTCCCACGCAACCATTTCAATGATCGAGTGTGACATTGCGTCACATCTTCAATGAAAGAGTTCATCAGCGGAAATTTCTTCTCCTTGACGAAAAGATTAGAAGCGCTCATTCTCTTCGTCTCTTTCACGATCAACCCGCATTGATTGACCCCCGCCATTGCGAATAACATATCCCCTCCTCTTCCTTCGAAACTATTCTTCGCCAAATGCCAATCCAATCAATCTATAAGCTCCCCCCTCGCAATTTCCGCATCCTTTGGCTATCTTGACAAAACAATCCGCATGGCAATTTCCAGAACACGCCAACGCCCCATTCCGAATACCCAATCACGTTCATAATGACTGAGGAAATGCACAGCAAAGCGTTGAAGAAAATCCCTCGCATTAATTCTCTTCCAACACGGCTGTTGATAGGTACAAATCACAAAGTTAATTCCGCGTTAACGGAAGCGATTTGTCGAGCCGCAATCTAAGATGTAATAAAAAAGGAGAGAGGGCACAAAAAAAATAATCCTCGAGCCATGATGTCATCTCGCGCTGCAATAAATATGCCAAGGTAAAGCTATACATAGTTATCTTTGGCTGCCCATTGTTAAACTGCTTACGTGAGACCATGGAACACGGTCAGTTAGCTTCTCAATGCTAAAGCTATATACAGTCTGACCCCGATTTAGCGCTCTCCTATATATCCCCACTTGATCAGTGATGTACAAACGGTGACGCTAAATCGGGGTTTGACTGTAGATTGGAACGGGAAGTGTCGCAATTTTACTTTCACAGCTAGTTTTATAATACCACTGGTTTTGATTTTTTGAGTCACAGATGGTAATAATAATCAAACAGATAAAAATTATCTCAGATAACGTTACAGTTCGTAAACTTCTGATTGATTGATTATAACGAGGTATACAGCGAGATTTTAATACAGTAAGATATATGTTGAGTTTTTGTATATACATCCACAATAAAACATACGCCACGACAATTGCGCCAAAATCCCGTTTATTCTGTTCTGCCGAATATGCTGGTTTTGCGGAATGGAAAATTTTTAGGTGATAAAATCTGAATTTGGCTCTCTATAGTGTCAAGACGAAGCAAATAATGAAGTTCTTTGGTGAAAATGAGTTCAAAAAAGTATATGAAATGAAAATACATAAGGAAAGTGATGATACATCTAAATTTGAACAACGTAGTGTTTGAGTGGCCCGAGACTGCCAATCGCATCTAAACGTAACTTAAGTAGCTCCAAGCAGTTTAAGATAAAATATTTGTGCAATAATGTTATATTGTTTTGCGTACTGTATTATTATATCGTTGTAATTAAGCAATCGCTACTTTCTAAGGTTATATCTTTGAGTGTTTCAGTATAATTCTGCGGGCACATTACCCGATACCGGTTTTACGGAAAATCTTTTTATACGGAATGAACTCGGTCCCAAGCCACTCCGTAAAAACTGGGCTTTGGTGTATATTACTGTCAATTCTATGAGAGTCGCATGGAAAGTCATGCATTGGAGTTGGAAAAAGCATAGCGAAGATTGATTTTCGAAAGGAAAATATGACACCAAGGAAATCGGTATGTCACTATCACAGGATTGCGACTAATTATCGCTTAATATAATAGCCGTTGTCCGTATGTAACGCTGAAGTCATCAATGACACGTTTTAACGCGTTTTTAATAAACTTCCCGATTAGGTGGAAGGTTGAAATTTCGCAGGAATGTTTGATTCAGATATAAAAATGAAATTACGAAAAAAAAACACGAAAAAAGACCCGGGCTCGACTTCAGGGGGGCGATTTAGATTTCCCGTTAGATAACACGTAAAAAGTGACTTTTTAAAGTGCAGGCTTTTATTCTTTTGAAATTAAAATGAGAAAGAATTGACGTACGATCTTCGAATTTAAACTATGTTTTAGGAATATTAATGAAGCTTCTTATTCTATTCATCTTTTTCCGCCTACCGTTCGAAATATCTCATATTAAACATTTAAATCACATATTTTGGGAAAATATCGGCCTTTAAACAGGATGCTGTCTTGCCAACCACGTCACTGTTAAACTTCGAGAATCAATTGTTGGCTCAACCCGCATATGTGTAATATATACGAATGCATAGATAGCCTTAAATTATCGTAGGAGTTTTCGCGAAATTACGTAATTCTAATGGGACTGGGATTATTTTACTTATCTAAACGGCTATATAGATGTAAAATAAGAGAGAGGGGGATGAGGAGAGGGAGATAAAAAGGAAGGGATATAGAATGGAAGGTACATAGAAAGTAAGGGTGGTATAGAATGTCTATTTTTCCAGAGGAGAGAAAAAGAGGAGGGAGGAAGAATGGGAGGGAGGGAGAGAGGATGGGAGGGAGAGAGGATGGGAGGAAGAGAGGATGGGAGGAAGAGAGGATGGGAAGGAGAGAGGATGGGATGAAGAGAGGATGGGAGGGAGAGAGGATGGGAGGGAGAGAGGATGGGAGGGAGAGAGGATGGGAGGGAGAGAGGATGGGAGGGAGAGAGGATGGGAGGGAGAGAGGATGGTAGGGAGAGAGGATGGGAGGGAGAGAGGATGGGAGGGAGAGAGGATGGGAGGGGGAGAGGATGGGAGGGGGAGAGGATGAGAGGGAGAGAGGATGGGAGGGAGAGAGGATGGGAGGGAGAGAGGATGGGAGGGAGAGAGGATGGGAGGGAGAGAGGATGGGAGGGAGAGAGGATGGGAGGGAGAGAGGATGGGAGGGAGAGAGGATGGGAGGGAGAGAGGATGGGAGGTAGAGAGGATGGGAGGGAGAGAGGATGAGAGGGAGAGAGGATGGGAGGGAGAGAGAATGGAAGGGAGAGAGAATGGAAGGGAGAGAGGATGGGAGGGAGAGAGGATGGGAGGGAGAGAGGATGGGAGGGAGAGAGGATGGGAGGGAGAGAGGATGGGAGGGAGAGAGGATGAGAGGGAGAGAGGATGGGAGGGAGAGAGGATGGGAGGGAGAGAGGATGGGAGGGAGAGAGGATGGGAGGAAGAGAGGATGGGAGGAAGAGAGGATGTGAAGGAGAGAGGATGGGATGAAGAGAGGATGGGAGGGAGAGAGGATGGGAGGAAGAGAGGATGGGAGGGAGAGAGGATGGGAGGGAGAGAGGATGGGAGAGAGAGAGGATGGGAGGGAGAGAGGATGGGAGGGAGAGAGGATGGGAGGGAGAGAGGATGGGAGGGAGAGAGGATGGGAGGGAGAGAGGATGGGAGGGAGAGAGGATGGGAGGGAGAGAGGATGGGAGGGAGAGAGGATGGGAGGGGGAGAGGATGGGAGGGAGAGAGGATGGGAGGGAGAGAGGATGGGAGGGAGAGAGGATGGGAGGGAGAGAGGATGGGAGGGAGAGAGGATGGGAGGGAGAGAGGATGGGAGGGAGAGAGGATGGGAGGGAGAGAGGATGGGAGGTAGAGAGGATGGGAGGGAGAGAGGATGAGAGGGAGAGAGGATGGGAGGGAGAGAGAATGGAAGGGAGAGAGAATGGAAGGGAGAGAGGATGGGAGGGAGAGAGGATGGGAGGGAGAGAGGATGGGAGGGAGAGAGGATGGGAGGGAGAGAGGATGGGAGGGAGAGAGGATGAGAGGGAGAGAGGATGGGAGGGAGAGAGGATGGGAGGGAGAGAGGATGGGAGGGAGAGAGGATGGGAGGGAGAGAGGATGGGAGGGAGAGAGGATGGGAGGGAGAGAGGATGGGAGGGAGAGAGGATGGGAGGGAGAGAGGATGGGAGGGAGAGAGGATGGGAGGTAGAGAGGATGGGAGGGAGAGAGGATGGGAGGGAGAGAGGATGGGAGGGAGAGAGGATGGGAGGGAGAGAGAATGGAAGGGAGAGAGGATGGGAGGGAGGGAGAGGATGGGAGGGAGGGAGAGGATGGGAGGGAGAGAGGATAGGAGAGAGAGGATGGGAGGGATAGACAGATAATCGTCTTTATTCGGGCGAAATTTAGACCAGAAGGTCCATTCTTACATTTAACCCTTAAGGGAGGGAGGGAGGATGGGAAGTTCCTTAAATTCAATACTTAATCCACGCATACCCGTCATATCTGACGGGCAATTACGCTAGTCATTAGAAGAGTGCCGAAAGAATGACATATTGAAGACGCTAAAAAGTAAAAACTGAAGGGATTAGCGGACGAAAATTTCAAGACTAACCAAAACTAATCGATGCAAAAGTCTATATTCATCAGTCCATTTTTCATATTTCCATCTCGATAAATATCCTATCATCAGCGCTAAATCGAAGTTGACGGCGGAAAAATATCCAAAACTTTTGTAGTCGTTAAACAAAGAGACTCGCGAATTACGCGATCGATTAAAGTGACAACGGTTCTAAAAGCCGTCATCGAGGTCGAAATTTGTAAAAGAATAAATATCAGACTCGATGACTGTCAAGGAAAGCAAACGCCATCAACCCCCTCCCCCCCACCACCACCACCCCCTAAAATTACGCCGAAGCAAAAAAAAGCGACATCGCCCCTCCCCCTCACGAAATACGATATGAATTACGAGGGCGAAGAAAACCAACAATTACTCAGTCTCGAGGATAATATTGGAACGGCGATGGTTGTCTAATTAATGGATCCATCCAGGGGACAAAAGGAAAGTAAATTACCGAAGGCCGTAAAAATGTTTTTTGAAAGACGAGCACGAAAAAGACCTCGCGGTTGTAAGAGCGAGAGAGAGAGAGAGAGGGAAAAAATGAAGGAAGGTAATTACCTCCAATTGGCTGCCAACATGCTCGGATGACTTTTTTGGGCGCCATTATTACCGAGCCACTAAATTTCTTTCGGATTTTTTCCTTTACCTGCCGGAGGAGTTAGGCCATAAGGGGTAAGGAGACAGAAATTGAATAGAAACGACGAGAAAAAGGGACCAGGTGCCAGAAAAGAGCAAAAGAAACAAATCCCGACGGGTTGAAATAAATAATGTCTTCATCGGAAGGGGTTTGAGACAGACCCGAGACTTCCCTTTTATCTGATCCGTGACCAAATACGAGGTTAAAATTGCAAATTCCACCTGGCTTAAACGGTTTTCAAAAATTAATCTAAAAAGACGACGATTTAAGTTATTTAGCGGGAAGATAACAAGGCCGTGATGGTCTTGGAAACGTCTCGTTAACACAAGCAGCAGGAAAACGCCCTCACAATGCGAGGATATTTGAAAAACCTACGAAATCCAATTAGTAGATAAACGAGGGAGGGGAAGGTGAGACAGAAGAGAAGGATATTTAAAATATGGTAATAGAAGTTTAAGGACTGCAAAACGAGAAGAAAAGGCTGAATGATTTTTTATTAACCGGAATTTTCAAAAAGTACATATTGGAACTTTTTTATACTGCATCGCATACGTACATATGTGAGGCACATATGTGTCTTCTACCTAATAAAGCTTGTTAATACGCTGAACATATTACTTGGGTTACTGAACTGTTAACTTAGTTTTTTCTAGTATTAACTTTTGGAATTTTAATATTTACTTAATTTTTCAATTGTGTGTAGTATGCTTATATAAGCAAATTGATCAACCAGAGTATCCGACTAACTGGAACAGGCCCAGTCCCGAGGTATCCGGTAAACGTTGTGGAATCGCCTCTATGGGCAATGCAGTTATCTATTTTATATTAAAAGTAAATGTTTATTAGGTATACAAAATATGACAGAAAAATAAAAAAATCGTCGCTCTCTACAATCACTTCATATTTATAAAATTTAAATCTGTTTGTTTTAAGAGAAAAACTTTTAACCCGATTTCTAATGCCACACATTGAAATTTAACTTCTCTCTTATGCCATGGCTATTTGATCCACGCGTCACGGCGAGTGTCAAAAATAAATTAGTCCCTAGATAGTGCAATTTTAGGCTGAAAGGTACTTCATAATTTAAAAAAACTAGCGGTACCCGCAAAAACTTTTGCGAAGTCAGTCAGAAATCTGCATGTTTAAAATCATCATCGTTAAAAATTCCCACAGCCCACACGCAGTTAACTGAATAATAATAACCTTCAATTATTAACGTTGCAAAGTTAAGTTTGACATTGATACAATTATAATTGCGATGCTTCATAAAATGCGCGAAGCGAATAACGCAATTCCTTAGTCTATTTGAAGGCTTAATAGACGCTAATTCAATCGGAGGCAACAATGCGGGTCGCCTTGGCAACACCCGGAAATAGTTCAAAAAAGCCATAAATATTTCGAAAAGAAACGCGTTTCTGGCAAATTCTTCCGTGTAACGCCTAAACATCGGAAGAATAAGATATTTTATAGCTTTAGCCGTCGAATAAAGTACAAACGGAGAAATCCGGTCCCTATTAACGTATTTTAATGAATGAAGGAAATAAACCTTGCACCTTGAAAAATCAAAACTCCTGTGTAAACATATGGGAAAATGTCATCGTCTCCCGGAGTCGAATCCGGGACACTAATGTAAACGAAAATAGTTTTCCCGGGGTCTCTTAGTTTGCAGAAACAAAATGGCGTTCTCTATGACAAACCGTTCAAGAGATAAAAGGGGGGACGGACGGACAGACAGACACTGAGTATTAATATATAAAGATATGGCGTAGGGAGTTTTAAATTCACACGTAATAATGATAACCACGCTGTGTTTAAGCACGTTATACTACTTTAATGCAAAAGTGCGCAAAGCTGAAAAGTAAATCATTACGCATGAGGAGATTTGTTTAACAGAGAGAGGGAAAAGTGTGAGAAAAACACATCCTAATTGCGATAAGACCTTTTGGCCGCCCCACCACACGACAAACAACGAGCGAGACAAGAAATTGGAACAACTTCTTCCCTCGATCCTACTGGAAGGGAAAGAAAGAGGAGTGCAGGTGGAAGAAGGCTTTTGGACGGACGATGACGACGAGGCTGAATGAGAGAGGATGAGAGTGGTTCGCGTATAACGAGGGGAGGTAGTGTGAGAAACAAATGACGCGCGTGGGTAGGATTAAGTGGAGGGGAGTAAATGAGAAAGCCGTCGGACGATTACGAGTTGTTTTCCCAACCTCCATTCTCCTCCCCTCCCCAACGCTCTCTCCACCGTTCCGAAGAAAACGCATCGGCTTAGCCAGGAAGATCATCACACGAAGACACGGAAAGTATTCATTTCTCGGTCTCACCCCACAGCTTGGCGCGCTTTTATATAATTAAACGACTTCTACCCTTTCCTCGTTTGCGGTAAACGATCGCGAGATAAGAATTTTGAAAAAATAACGAAAAGGCGAGCGCGAATTTACGAGAATCCTCCGCGTTAAGTATCGCAACTGCGTGGACGGGAACAAAAAAATACTGGTTAAGTGCACGGCGAGGAGGAATCCGATATGTGAGAGAGATCGTGATTTTAAATCACTGCAGCCGTTACAAAGTCGAAAGCTTTTTAAGAGTAGGAAATACAAGCTGAATTAAGAGGGTCGGTCGCGGGAGATGCATGAATAATGCAAATTTTTCAGGAAAATTCAATTCGAATAATGTGCGAGACAGAAAGGAATATTTTATACATAAACTTGTTTGTATAAAAATACAATTTTTTATTTAAAAGCTTAAAATGTCCACAACAATTATTAAAACGCGAAGTCATAGTAATAATAACCATTATTTCTTAGTAAGGTGTGTATATATATATAACAACTTACGGAAAAGGAAAGGTAAAATAGATATATGGATGTCAACAAGATGTTGGGATGAGGAAACCCAGTGAGCACTCACCAATCAGACGACTTCAGGTTGGCGAGGCCCCGGGGATGTCGAAGCGACACACGTAAAATAACACAAAAACACAGAAACATCACAAACGTAAAGCTTTCGGAACTACTCCTTCTTCAGCTACAGAGAGAGAACTGGGGTTTCCTCATCCCAACACCTTGTTGACATCCATATATATATATATATATATATATATATATATATATATATATATATATATAACAACTTACGGAAAAGGAAAGGTAAAATGAATATATGGATGTCAACAAGGTGTTGGGATGAGGAAACCCAGTGAGCACTCACCAATCAGACGACTTCAGGTTGGCGAGGCCCCGGGGATGTCGAAGCGACACACGTAAAATAACACAAAAACACAGAAACATCACAAACGTAAAGCTTTCGGAACTACTCCTTCTTCAGCCACAGAGAGAGACAGAGAGAGACGTGTGTCGCTTCGACATCCCCGGGGCCTCGCCAACCTGAAGTCGTCTGATTGGTGAGTGCTCACTGGGTTTCCTCATCCCAACACCTTGTTGACATCCATATATATATATATGTGTGTGTGTGTGTGGATGTCAACAAGGTGTTGGGATGAGGAAACCCAGTGAGCACTCACCAATCAGACGACTTCAGGTTGGCGAGGCCCCGGGGATGTCGAAGCGACACACGTAAAATAACACGTAAGTTCTCTCTCTGTAGCTGAAGAAGGAGTGGTTCCGAAAGCTTCTACGTTTGTGATGTTTCTGTGTTTGTGTGTTATTTTACGTGTGTCGCTTCGACATCCCCGGGGCCTCGCCAACCTGAAGTCGTCTGATTGGTGAGTGCTCACTGGGTTTCCTCATCCCAACACCTTGTTGACATCCATATATCTATTTTACCTTTCCTTTTCTGTAAGTTGTTATATATATATATATATATATATATATATATATATATATATATATATATATATATATATATATATATACACACACACACACCTCTTACAATTATCAGATAAGCAAATTAATTTAGCCAAGATTTTTAACCTCACTGGCTCTTTATCTCCTGTCTCATCTTTTTGTTAATCTTTATTAAACGTATATTGTCTTTATCTGTCCGTGTGGGGAAAAAGTAAACAGAAAAAACCCTGACTTTTGTTTAGAAAAATACGGCAACGCGAGATCGGTTTAGATTTACATTTATATTACTACCCTACAAGCCGCTAATAACGTTTGGGACGGGATGTCACTACATCATGCAAATTCCAGCTAAAGCGTCTTTTGGCGTGTCAGCTATTTGCATTTTTATGGAAATTACATAAATATAGGTATATAGAATGGAGTTCCACCCAGTATTGCTGTGCTATCTATTATAAGGATTGTGTTCTCATAGACAGAACTTCGCAAATAAGAATCAAACACGCTTCACATGCTCCATAGCAACCGTGTGCGATGATCACATGTCAAGTTAATATTAACGAGGAGTCTTATCGTGTATCGCAGGGAGAGAAACCTTATAGTGGATCCCACAAAAAGAGTTCACGAGCCCATTTTTTCTCACAGTTTAAATGAGATTTCCCCGAGCGCAACGTCTAGAAAAATGACAACCGTCGTGTAAATAAAATAAAAGCGAGACAGGAAGGATTTAACGAGAGAACACGCGATCCATTCACGCTCGAGGCGTCGCCGGAGGAGTCCCATCAGAAAGCTAAAACAATAAAGCTTAAAAATATGTATGCATATATATATACAGAGACGTACCTGGGAGAGATGGCGCCTATGGCAAAATTTAAGAAAGCATCTAAGTTATGCAGATAATTATTTTTCCTGAATTTTGACAGAGAGTAATAGCATTTTTATTAACGATAACTTTTACATGTTAGCATTAAATTAATATTTATTTATGGGAAAATGAAATTTTGACATTTTTTGCGGGAACCTTTGGTGCCTTTTGATGCCACCTTCGCCATACCCTAGTTACGGCACGGTATGTATGTATGTGTGTGTGTATGTGTATATATATAACGATACGGAATAAGAAATAATATGATGAAATAAATGCAACGAGAGGTTGAGAGGGATAGGAAGGAGCCAGTGAACACTTACCATACAGTGGTGGACGTCCACAACGATAGAGGAAGGCTTGTAATTTGGAGCTTTCGGGCAACGCACGCCCTTCTTCAGCGAGAGAAATATATATATATATATATATATATATATATATTTCTCTTCGATTAATTTAATTAATTACGAAAATATACCGTGATATAATTCTTGGCGGATGAATTTCAATTCGCGATCAATTTACATTTCGTATAAAAGAAGGAAAAGTACCGCAAACGTTAATTAAAATGCGCGTGGAGAAAACGTTTCGATTGGGTAAATGTTGCGAGGATGGAAAGACTCGCCGAGGGGGACGTTTGAAGGCAGAGAGGTTAAAGGAGAGAGAGAGAGAGCGGAGTGGAAGGAAACGGTACGTATGACGGAGGGAGAGATACGTAAAGATAAGGAGACGGAAATTAAAGTGTGGGTGGGGGGAGGGAAAACGAGTGCGGGGAGGGGGGGGGGAAGACAGTAGTCTGAATTGAAGATGAAATTTCTCTCTCTCTATGGGAGGAGATGAGGGAATAGGAGGAAGAATTTAGAACGGTTCCCGCGAGAGGGAGGAAAAGGAGAGAGAAAGATGAGTTTGGCGAGTGGAGTCGACTTTCCGTGCTTCCCTCTCACTAACGACGGAGCACTCCTCTTAATACGAGTATAAATAAAGCAGAGAGAGAGAGTCTGAAGGAGGAGATGTGGGGAGGAATGGAATGCCCGCACGCGTGAGACATTCCGCAATCTTTATTTATAACACCTGTTCCGATACAAAAAAACGACTACTTATTCGCCTAGGAGTTTTTCTGAGACGGGTTGAGAGGGGGTAAGATGGCTATAAGGTGTAACCCCCGGGGGTAATGACATAGAGATGCGGTTTTGGTGGGTGGATAAAGAAAGAATGAGGGATAGAATGAAAAGAGAAATGAGTGATGGGAAAAGTTAATAAGGTAAGAAGATTAATATAAAAAGGGAAAAGTTAATAAGGTAAGAAGATTAATATAAAAAGGGAAAAGTTAATAAGGTAAGAAGATTAATATAAAAATAAAGGGCGAAGAAATGATGAAGGGGTAAAATAAAGCGAATAATAATTATTTCAATAGAAAATCGAGCGAAGAATAACTAGATTTTCAACCGCAGTCTATTACAGAAATCGAAGAGCAGTACGAAAATATCGTTCAACAGGATTTTGAGGCTCACCAAATTTGTATCTAACAGATCGCCACATAATACAAAATATGTGAGATATTGATAAGAAAAATGCTAAATCTTTTGAAAATATGGTTCAAGTTGTATTATTTATTATGAGCTATTATTATTGATGTATTATTTACAAATAAATTTACCACTATCGTTTATTATAATATATAAATTATTATTTATCCAAAAGTAGTATAAGTAGTAGTATTTATGTACTGAGAAAATAAACATCATTATTGATTGATAATATAGTTATTATTGCAATTTTAAACTTTAGTACATCCAAACCCGGTCGTTTGTGTTAACACATCAGTGGAAAGCAACAAAGTTAGTAGGTATTTATTTTCTACTGCCGTACTGTCATACCGCTTCGCCTTTAGGCACGATCCTGATGACATTCAAGTCCAAATTAATAAAAAATTATATATATATCACTGTTGAAGAGCAGCAATTAATCACGTGTGACTAGCGGCGACCGAATTGAACAACGCGTTGTAAGATGATGAAAATTAGGTATAAACATAAGAGCCCAATAAAAGCTATACAGAAGATTCTTCAGCAGTATAGGAGTGATAGAATAGCTATGAAAGTGCTATAAATAAAACTCCCAACTACATCGGAAAGAAACGACCATGGAGATAAATACGTGAAAACAATTGTAGACCGGGGTGATAAGCACGTTCCTTCTCCCTATGGACAATCAGGGGCGAAAGTTAAGGAGTGAAAGCAAAGTGTTATACACCCTTCGAATCGCTTCCCCTGCCACTCACCAATTGCAGCGTTAAATTCAAACGAGAACGGAGATAAAATGTACGGAAAAGCTATTAAAAACAACGCGACGTGAAGGAGTGAATCGACTTTATTAAAAGCGAGATTGAAATCTAGTCCGTTTTGTACACGCCAACCAGAAGGATTGACGCGAACATACAGGCTTACGGCAGGATTCGAACCCGATACATCCCACGCACGGCTCCATAAACGGCGAGGGCGTGTGAGAGAAATTGACAGATAGAGGGAGTGGAGAAAGGCGAGAAATCGGAGTGGGAGGAAGCCGAAGTATGAGGGACGGAACGAGGGGTTCACCGAGGGAGGAAGGGAAAGACGAACAAGTAAAGGTATAAAAATGAATTTTTATAACCAACTTTTATATGGCTTATACTTTAATATGAATAAACTTTATAATATAATTATGATAACCTTTCAGCTTGCATAGGCGTAAAAATTTGCAAAAGTGTCTACCTACCAGCTGTTGAATGATGTGGGGGTCTCTCTAGTTAATCTTTTTACAGTTGAGAGAATGGCAGACAGAAG
Organism: Tanypteryx hageni; assembly: GCA_028673005.1. Taxonomy (NCBI): domain Eukaryota; kingdom Metazoa; phylum Arthropoda; class Insecta; order Odonata; family Petaluridae; genus Tanypteryx; species Tanypteryx hageni. Next base: position 112,409,909 of record CM054114.1, on the reverse strand, counting down.
TAGAGAGCTCAGTGACAAACGTAAGAATGTTTGCTATATAAGTAGTAAGAAGATGGATAGTATCTTTTGTTTCATTAATGGAAATACTAACTTATCGATTCATATTGCATAAAATCAACGAAAATATACTGCTAGTTCAGAGTAATTCACCGTTAGATACTAGTAAGAGTGAAATTGTTGAATATTTCATATTTTAGTCGCCTAACTTAAATGACAAAAATAATAAATTGTTCTTTTCCTAACATCATATCAACCATCCATATAAAACACTGTATAAATATAGTTAGCTGAAGAATTGCTATGCTTCAACACAACGCTTTAAAATGTTTCATTTAAATTTGTTCAAATTAACATCCTTTACAACAGTATTACCTCTCTTAAATAGTGAATAAAGACAAAAAGTTCTTAAGATAAATAAAAACTAACTATCAATAACAAATACGATAAGTAAAAATTTACAATTATTAGCCGAAATATCCCTTCAAAAACCGTAGGAATGCTCGAATCAATACAAATCCACATTAAAATAAAGAGACTTCTATTAAAAGATGAACAATGACAATAGTTTGTTTAATCCCGTTACTATGATGAAAGCTTGTCTATCTTCCAACGTGAATTCAAATACACATTTATCGCGGCGCCAACGTAAGGATCTGGTGGCCGAGGTGACTAAATCACTCGTCTTACGCGATGGTGAGGTGAGGTGGTTCGAATAACAAAGCGAAGTTAATATAAAAGTTGGTAAAAACACGCCACATTGGGAGAAAGAGAGAAAGGAGGGAGTGGATGGATGGTAAGAGAAAAGAAAGTGAAGATACAGCACGCATTCACGACCTGAAACCCTCCATCATGACGCGAGAAAACGTTCCACTCGGAAACGAGCGTTTAAGTGTTTAACGGGGAAGAGGAGGGATGAAGCCGACGGGGTTGTTTTAAGGAGGGCGGGAGGCGTGAGAATTGTTCCCTCTTCGAATTTCCCCGCCGACGTTCGTGAATTTTTCACGAGCCTCGTTCAAACGAAGAGACTCGATGAATCTCGGAGAAGAAATATAATCGCGATGCGGCAAAATCCCGATTAACCGGATGCATCGCGACCGGGTCTATTCCGGTTAATCGGATATTTCGGCTGACTGATGTGCCTATTAAAACGTCCGGTAGCACAGAGAATGTAAAAAATAAGTACAGGTTTAGAAAGTAAATAAAATACTTAAATGGAAGTTAACGGTTAAGTAACCCAAGTGATACTGTGCTACGTATTAACATTTTAATTAAATGTAGGGCAGGTAAATACCGTGCATAAGCACAGTATGCAAATTCGAGAGATACTTTTTGAAATTTCGGGTTATTCGATAACCGGTTAATTGGGAGTCAATATTATTTTAATTGCAAAGTTTAATTTTGGACTCCGTGGACTTCAAATTTTGTTCTCGCTGGATTTTGCGTGCACGGCATGCCACGGAATGAGATTATCGACTTCCTTGACTGTTGCATATTTAATCGCTTTCCACAGCAACCATCTTTAGATTAAGTTGTCCATTCAATGTGATAGAATATTTTCTAATGACATCGTTGTTTGTCGAGCTGTAACTGATGCAATTTTAGGTGTCTTTTATTTAATACAACGAAGTTTAAAATGTAATTTCATTCAACTAATTCAAATGTAAATTCTTAAACGAATAATGCCCGTAATTGTGAAAAATAATTACAACGCTGAGAAAGAGGCTGTTATTTAATTTTACAGGAATTTTTACGCCACGCAATTGCCATTTTATCCATACTTATCTCCGTCGACAATACATTATTTTCAAAATTATAAGTACCCAAAGATGTTTTTCTAAACATTTACGATAACAATCACAGCACAGTTATGAGAACGCGGCAACTCCTTGGTTATAACCAGCGGACACGATTTTCTTAGAGAAATTCTTTAGCATCGCGAAAAATTAATTACAGGCCACATAAAAGGTTTACGACCGAAAACTTTTATTTCATTTTTTTCCATCCTCAGAGAGAGAAAGATATTAAATTAATGAAAACGGAGAGTTCTAATCGAGTTTCAAGGGAGAAAAATGAGGATCGGTACGACCAAAATGCGTTGCGGATGTATCAAACATACCGCGAACCTCAATCGTTTGTGTTTTTTTTTTTAAATCCTCCCAGGACCTCGACCTCGCCCAAAAGATCCATCAATTGGTCACGAACGGCGTCAACTAATTTTGGAAAAAAAATGCTGAAGAATTTCATAAGCCCACGACTGGAAGCAATATTTCACCCTTTGCTACAACTCCTAAAATTTATACAGATATGGAATGGTGTTAACGTGATTAACTTGATGGTACTCAAAGTATCGAGCATCGATCAAAGTATTTTTCCCACGAGAATATTGCGGAGATATTTCAAACGCGATCTAAAACAATATTTAAAATGTTACCTCATAAGGGAAGAAGTTTTGATAAAATTTTCTCGAAAGCTGTGGATAGTCTACATGATTAGTACAAAGGTCTCCAGGTTAATTTAAAATAATTAGGAACTAAATTATATAACGGAATTTTTCAAAAGCCATAAAATGAAGATTATGGAGAAACCATACGCGTACCCTTAACGGACACCCACCCATATACCTCCCCTCTGCCCCTCATACATAAAAACAACAGAAATGCCGCCACGCACGTTCATTTTTTCAGAATCTACTTTCGGTAAATCACCACTGAAAACGGCTGCATTGTAACCGAAATGGGAATTTGTATTTTTTCGAAATCTTGTTATGACTACTGTCAGGGCCGTCCCTAGGGAGGTGAGTAGTACCGCTATGACTACTGAGGTGCGGGGCCCTGGGCGATCAGCATTTGCGGGGCCCCTTAACAATCTAAAATCGTCAAGGTATAATTCGCGCACTAAAAATATTTGTAAAAATATTGGATATTTTTAAATATGAATATTTTATTGTATATTTTAAATATACATACATTTCTTATTCAATTTTTTAAATGAGTAATTGCTTCTGGAGTTCAAGAACAAAAACAAGTCCTTCGTTAGGAAAACCAACAATAATTTGATCATTTACGCCTGATTCATGATCATCTATGCTCAATATTGTGTATACCTGAAATTTGGATATGAATATAAATATACAAAAATCTCAAAGGAATGGCAACATACAATACGTGAGGTCAACTTAATACCTTTCAGAAATTCAACTTCCTCGACTTTCTTGCAGCAAACTCTACCATAAGATCATTGAAAACCAAACCTGAGGCTATTTATCTCTCGATAGACAGCATAGCCAATCCACTCAATCTCTCCTGGGACATTGCTGTCCTGAGATATTTTTTATTATTTTAAGTTACGAAAAGCTTCGCTCCGCTGATGCCACTGTGACCGGAATTGTTAAGAAAATCCTATACGACATCTCTGTAGTTGGGAAGGAACCATTTAATGACTTGAGAAACTTAAGGATTTCAAATGCACTTTTCGTTCCTTGGGGGATCAACTGTAGAAGCAAATGCAAATTCTAAGAAAAGGTCTATACTGTCGATGTCGTGTGAATCTTTATCACTCAATATGTTGTCCAAATTTATACTTTTTCATTTCGTCTTCTGTTAATTCTCCAAGTACCCATTTAAAATCATATAGGAAGCCGAAATTACCTGCGTACTCTTCCATTTGTTCGAAACGCGTTGTCAATGACTTGAGAGGCTGATCTATGATGACAAAGGAGTAGCTAGTTTCAAATGACTTTTCAACCGAACATCTTCATCTTGCTGCTTAGCGCGTTGCCCGATTCGCCGTGCCCTAGGGACGGCCCTGACTACTGGAAATACCTAGCATAACTACGTACTTACTTTTTAAATTATTTGATAATGACGCGCTTATTCTTGAATTTATTCATTGGATCTTAGCCATAAGACGAGATTGATAATTTATTTAATTGTTTTAAGGATTTAAATTTAACAGTTGCATAATGAAAATCGACTAATAGACGAAACAGGTGAAAAAAAATACTTCGGTATCGTGCGGACACTACCTATAAGGAAAGGAAAAACTAACCGCTCTAACCAAATTTATTTTTAATTTCCATTCGAGAATTGGTTGATTCATCGTGGAAATTAACCGCCATAATTTTCTCATTTTTTCAAATCAAAAAAGCAGTCCAACACTTATTATCCTTTTTCACTTTTTTTGACGGCCTGTTTGCCCTCAAATTTATCATTAACCAGTCTATCGAAGAAAAAAAAACTTACCGCTACCGGCGAAAATCTGACCGCGGTAATAAAACGCCAATCATTCTCGCGGAAACAAACAAACCAATTACGTGAAGAAACACTTTGTTAAATGCAAATGAGTCGAGCTTAATTCAACAGTCTGAAAACACGTCGCCGAGAATAATAACGCGAGGACCGGCGCTCGAATTGCCGAGATTTAATCTCTGCGCGACGCAACAGATGATAGAAGAGAATAGAGAGAGAGAGAGAGAGAGAGAGAGAGAGAGAGAGAGAGAGAGAGAGAGAGAGAGAGAGATGGAGAGAAAGGTATTCGTCAATTTAGTTAACTTGATTTCTTATGCGTCACCGACATCGACGTGACGCCAAAGGAAAAAGAAAATATACGACCGTAATTGACCTTGACGGACGAATTTGGAGAGGATGATGGCCAAAACAAATAAAGGGGAAAGCGAGCCAACCCCGAACGCCATCCTTACGCGTCAAGGGAGTAAATCACTCACGCTTAATCACCCAGACCCATCCCTCACCCCTTCGCCGTCCCTCCGCGGCCCTTGCTCCCTCCCCCACCCCCCTTCTCGATCATCGCGCCTCGGCAAATCGCTGCTATCCTCCCTCCCTCCCTCTACCTCGACCCTCACTCTCCTTCTCCATCACGTAATACATTTACTTCCCACGAAGGAAACGGACAAGCGCTCAAGAAACAAACATTAACTCACGAACGCCCGGGGCCTTGTTCTCCCCCCTCCCCCTTCCTCTCAATCATCACGGAACTTGCCCAAAAGTATATGTATGTACCACCAACAGCTGTAAAAGCGTTTCCATTCGTCTCCGTAAAAAAGGCATTAATCGCCAAGTTGAGCGTGTCAAAAATCTACCGACTGGGTACGTCTACATCTACGTAATACCCTGCGAGTCACGACACATTTGAGTGGCAGGGGGTGTAGGACAACATACTTCCTGAAAAACCCCAAATTGCCTCGAATATCCTGTCATTATCTCTAATCGTTCTAGGAAAAAAAAATATCCTCGATTTCGCTCCGTCCTATAGTCCAGGGGTGGGCAACTGGCGGCTCCGGAGCCGCATGCGGCACTTTGAGGATTGTTATGTGGCTCTTTGAAGCTTTGGCTGCCATATATATACCGTAATTTCCCGATTATAATGTGCAAGGGAATTGTCGAAATCAAATATAAGTTTCACTAAATAAAAAAGTATGTTTTTCATTTTCATCATTATTATTATATGCTACAGCTATATTTTATCAGCTCATAGCGTGTTATTGCGGCTCTTCGGTAATGTCCATTGTAGTATTGTGGCTCCTGCGCAGGCTCAGGTTGGCCACCCCTGCTATAGTCTATCACACGTCTTTCATCGTGGCGGTCGAGGTTCCCTATGTAAGCGGGTGCTCGCATTATTCCGAGTATTTCCTCGACTAAGCATTCTGATCTAGAAGTTTCAATATAACGTTCAGTAGGCGCTACTCTAGCGATACCCGATTCAAATTCCTTAATGATGAAATAACGCTATGCATAGGGGTCGTAATTTTGTTTCACGAATTCTGCTTCACTACGCTACACTTTTTCCTACTAGTATTTACATAGCCTTTCTCATGTGGATCCCATACACAAGAAGCGTACTCGAAAATTTTCACTTAGCAATTAACTAACACGTCGTGATTGATGAACAACACTATACAGCATTTCACGAAGAGCTTACTGAAATAGCAGAGACATGCATCATTACAGCGGGACTCGAACACGCGACAAGAGCATTGGGAGCCAGACACACTAAACCCTCCTCTACCAATACCGGAAAATTCAAATTTACTCAACTATTTCAGTTTTCTCAAGTATACATGATGAAAACTTTCGGTCGAATATGACGGAACAGGTTCCGTAGCATAAGGCAAGGGAATGCAACCTACGACCAGCGTATTTTATGCCGTCCATGAAGCTGCGACGATAAATACATATGCGATATTAAATATAAGCGATTTTTAATTTTTTAATTCAAATTTATGGTCATACAGTCTTTCTGAAGTTTTGACACTAAAAAATTGGTTAGACATGAGTTTCAATTTTATAAAAACATTTTGAGCAAGTATCAATATAAACCGATCTGGCCCGCTGGAATACTCGCTATTTCTAATGCGGTCCGCAAAAGCCACGTTGGTGGCCCAATAAGTAAAAATGTTGCACAGCCCAGGCCTAAATGGTGAGTATATGTATATCTATTGGATCAAACGAGCATAGGAATTATCTCCTACAACTGTCCAGGAGATTATACCCAAACAGGCAAACAGTGACAACCGGCCAATTCAGGACCACAAGTGGTGCCTCTATGAAGGTGGCAACCAGGATTGCCAACCGTCCGTAAATTTACGGACAGTCCGTAAAAAATAGCAAAAATTGGACGTGTCCGTAAGGTCCATAAAAATATTTAGATATCCGTAAAAACGCTAAGAAATGGGTACAAATTAAAAATATGAAACAAGAATTTTTACTGAACACATCCGAAATTTCCCTTTTCCCTAAGCCAAATAAGTTCGCTAAACTAACCTAAATAACATTTCTGTTGCGATTTATGAATGACAGCATTGGATATTGTTCAATCATGTCTTTTTGAGACATCTTAACATTACTTACGAAAAATGTCCGTAAAAAAGTTTGGTTTTCCGTAATTTTTTCCATATTGTCCGTAAAAATCATTTTCTCTGATGGTAACCCTCTTTTCGGCCTAAGTGGCTTAGCATCTACAAAGTTTAGAATGCAGTACGAGTAGCGAATAACCCGATTATTTAAGGATATACCCTCACCTAACATAAAGTAATTCACATAACCGAATAATACGACTTCAGTTTTCAATTAACAATAGGGGATGACAGAGAGGCAAACCCAATAGCCGGTAAAAACTACAACACGATTGGTCGCTGGCGCAGAAGCTTCTGAAACCCCAACCCGATTAGTTCATGGCAAAGATGCTAACTTAGCATTGTATTTATGTAGTACTTTATTTTATGTAATCTTTTATTTTATTTTTATTCTTTGTTACTTTCTTCCTGTTTATAATTGACAATGGGTAAGAGGGAAGAAGAGACTGCTTAGTCTCAATCTTACCCAAATAAAGACGAATATCTATCTATCGCAATGATCGGTTGGTTTGTCATCTACATGACACCCTGCAAGTCACCTCTCCTCTCGCTTCCAGACTTCTTGATAAGCATTTGGCACATTCCCGATAATTTTTATTTTCGTGGATCTTTATGGAGGTTTTTATTAACGACGGAAGGCCGTGAATTTGTGCCTTTAATTTGACAAAAAAGTATCTCGTTGAAAAGTCCCACCTCTAATAACCATATCTCAAGAAAATGTTTTTTTTTTGCTTCGAATAGAATCTAGTGAGACAGCATTACCTTGAAAAAATATTCACTTGTTTTTCATGGGTAAATGAATGACATCTATCATATGTGACAAGACAATAACAAAGACGAAAGCTGGTAGACGCTAGGATCTGTCTCGTGACAGAGGATAAACGACATATGCTGCACTTAATCCCTCATCAAGGCCGGCACTGGACCACAGCTGCTCTGGGTGCTTCGTGAAGACGTTATGGCTCGCAGATATTAAAACAGGATCCGGAATCGCTAATAAGTTAAAAGATAACAATGATTTAATGTTGCAAATACGTAAATGATAGGAATGTCCGTTTTCGTTACTGAGAACTGTAAGATATTGATGCATAGACTTTAAACAATTCAATAGAAATGTTTCGCTGACACTGAGTTTTAGATAGAAAGCCATGATATGTCCCATTTTTAATTACGAACAAAATTAATTTTCACGACACATGCGTTGCCAAATATTGTTTTTGCAGTGATGTTGCCAAAATCAATCACTTAAACGTAGTTAAAACATTAATTCTAATCAATATTTTGATTAGTAATGGCGCTTGGGAAGATATAAAAAGTCAATAACAGCCTATATGGGGTAACGCAATGTCAAATACTTCCGCATTTCGTTACAAACTTGACAATATGAAAGTCACATGATTTAATAACACCTATGCCGAACAAAATCTATAAAGTACTGCATGTTTTTTTCTCGTAAAGAGAGCACCATTATGTAAAAAAATTAATAGTTAAAAAGTACCGGGATTTAAAGAAATACCTGAACGCAGAGAAAATCTTATAACTTATACCAACCACCGTTTTGGAACAAAGTTTCCTTTACTCGCGGATACGATTATTTAAACCGTTGCTCGCAGCTTCGATTAATTATAACCGGTAAAAAAACATATCTTACTTCATAACACCACAAAACAGACAAAGAAATTACTCCTTAATCTAGGAGAACTCGTAAATATTAAGGATTACATCATCTGTAATTGCACCCCCCGTCTCCCGGAATGCATGAGCTCAAATGCTCTAAAACATGCATGAATAAATAACGAGCTCCGCGCGAGGGCATAAATGATTGGATTCTATCGCGAACGAGTAAAAATACGCGAAGAGAAAGGCATTAAGCATCGCGAGAGAAGTCGTAAATTAAAGCAGGAAGGCGAAAAAAAATTTTAAACGAAGCGATGTCCGGTTTCGAATGATCTCCACGCTCAATTGAAGCGTGTAAGCCATCGATCAACGCGAAAAAGAGAAAACTATCATCTCTCTCTCTCTAGAGATAGAAACTGACATCCGGGGGAATGCACGCGCAAAATGCAAACAAGTTAAGATTAAGGGAGCAAGAAAAAACGTGGACGGGGAGACAGTAAAAAAATGAAAGATATAGATTTACGATCGTCAGACGAGGATTCGCATCAAAACGACAATTGCTCCCTTTCACCGAAGAACTCGGACGGACTCTAACACTCACACACACCACTTTAGGTCTGGGAAAAAACATAAGAGGCGCACAACGTGGCTTATATTTTCCCTCCCACCCCCTCTCCCTTTATCTCGAAGCGTATCGCAAATCGCTGATCCTCGACCTTCGATATTTCACTTCCTCTCGCTCGGTCGTTAAGGGACCGAAAACTCGAGGGCAAATGAAATTACCAGGGCAGGGGTTGGGTCGGCACGGACGGAGAGAAGGGGAAAGAAATGGAATGAGGCTCGGGAATAACTTTTTTAACTGCGTTTTCGCGTGATTTTCTTTTTCTCTCTTTTTCTCGGGACGTAAATGAAAAAAAGATTCGACTTTCTTCCTTCGGGAAGACGAAAGTGACCTTGTAGAAAGAAACAGAAGTTGGTGATAGAAAGGGAAAAGATAGAAAGGGAAGGGGGGAGAGAGAGAGAGAGAGGTGCGACCGCAAGAGGGCTAACGTAGTGCCTCAAGGGAGCGTTCTGGGGCCGCAGAATTGTAGGAGAGGATGGAAAGAGAAGATAAGGTAACCACGCCACCAAACCTTCACCCGAGACTCTACCACCAACACCAAAGCCACACAATGATCTCGGGGGAGTGGAGAGGGGAGGGGGAGAAGGAAACCGCAGTGGGAACGCTGGAATCGGTTCCAGGGCACCAAGACGAGATCGAGACAACCACCGATACGATCAGAAATTCCTCGGAAATGGGAACGGTGCGGGAAACAAAATCGGAATTTGGAGAGCAATTTAAAACTTATGTTACAAAAGACGGTAACATGTTAGGTATAATAAATGGACGCGATAAACTAAAGAGACTTTGGATCAGGGAGAATTTTTGATATCGAGAGTAGGACCAATCGAACGCGTTCGAGACTCACAAGAAATTCCCGAAGACGGAAGAAAATGACACAACGACGTTGGAAAACTTTGATCTGGATATTATACGCGCTACAAGATAAGGCATCAAAAAGGTATCCAAAACGGTGTATGATAATGCACTATTTCGATAAGGACGAATATTAGTATTAGGTTAAACTTTTAGCACTCTTAAAGGCATTTTATTGCTCCATAACTTCGTAATGGGGTCGACTATAATGCTATCTCGTAAAGGCGCGAAGTCTCCGATAATATTTTTCAAAATAAATTCAAAGAAAACGGCTAAAATTTGTGAGTTACATTACGATAACAAAAAAATTTTTAAAAATTCTTGATGACTTATTTCGCTAAAACATGCGAATAAAGATTAATGATAAACAATACATTCGCCGGAATACATTATTTTGAAATGTAATTTTTAATCAATAAAGACTACAGACATTCGTCACCATACGAAGGGGTATATTTCATCAAGGGTCCCAGAGAGGAAGTGAATGTCAGTCGCTGGATCCACCTCGATAATCCCCTGATGGTTTTTGATTAAACTAAGATTTATTCAAACATAAATCTCCGCAAATTTCTGATTGAGTTTCAAGACTGAGCGATTTAATTAAAAAGGAAGTAACTACTTGAGGAATATAAATTCGTTAACGATCGTATAAGATAGAGAAAAAGGCCAAGTTTCAGAACAATTGTGTGGAAGTCGGGGTCAGACTTTGCCGGAAATAAAACAATCAAAATTTTTCCGTTGTGACATAAACTGGATATTAAAGTTGGATGTGGTTACAAACACTGAATAAAATTGAATTTGAAAGATAATATTGCATCTATTGGGAAGTGAAGGGCTTCGTGAATTCCTATTAGTCTCGCAAGGCTACCGTCACATTTCAAGAAATTGCAAACGCATAAATTAATATACATATAATAAACCTACCACCAGTAGATAATAAATGAAAAGACTAAGATAGCACTACAGTCGGAGTATTACCGAGGAATACATTACATTCGAATCAAAAGCAATTCAAGGCATACAATCAAGTATCCTAATCAATTAATCTAAATAATATAATAATATTTGAACAAAATTTTTCCATAAAGGCATGCAATTACCAGTCAAACCTCATGTAATTAAAAATACATAAAGTAACTACACACGAGATTTATTTTTGTTGAATTATCGACAGTGTAATCAACAAGGAAACATTTGTCGCCAATGCAGTTTGATCACGGCAGAAATTGCTTCATCACCATCAAATTGAAATCACTTACGCCGCCAAGCAGGATCTTAACTAATTGCGACACGTTTCTCGTTTTGTGGCTGTTTTAATCGTATTGTACGAGAAAACCAGCCAGGAGTCTATCCGAGAAGTTAAAACAAACAAACAAACAAGAAGAGTCTCGCGAGCGAGTAAACGTGGAATTCCCACAAAACCCTATAATTTACCTATCGTCCCCTCAGCACCCACGCGGTATTCAGGTATGAACCGATCCATAAAATAAGGGATAAATAAAATCTCCGACTCGATCCGACTCGATTTTTCAAGTACGCTCCACGCAGCCCGCATGAAACTGGCGTAACGCGTGATTTCCCCTCGTATCCCGTAGTTATGACAGCGCGAGGGATCCGGGAATGACGCCCGGTTTCTCTCATTCTCTCTCTTCTTTCCTTGCCGATTGCGAGCAATAGACCGATCTGCCTCCTTACGGAGGCGCACGTGTCACGTGGGACGGAAGAAGACGAGGGATGAGACGGAGGAGAGTGCGTATTGCCCTGCCGTCCGATTCGCAAAGCGTTCTTAGGAGGAGATAGAGGATGACAGCTCTCACCGTCCCAACCCCATTCACCACCACCTCCGGCAAAGAACGTGCCAGGTTTTTTTCCTGACAAGCGCACTAACTCGCCCGCCTCTTCACTTTTTAGTTACTCTTTCTCTCTCGAACTGTATCTTTCCCCCCCTCTCTCTCTCTCTCCCCGCCTCCCTTCTCAACTTGAAAAGCACTCGGCTTTTTTTGTTACAATTCCCCATCGACTCGACGGAGAGTTGTGAAAATAAATCGCCCTCCAAGAATCTCCGTCCCGTAAGCTCCGTAATGCTCAAATGTACGCGAAAACGTTTAACGTCTTGAGAATTGAAGATATTACGGATTAGGATTTTTGAAAGCTTCGAAAACATTTTTTATTATTTTTTTCCACAAACAATTTGATGGATGCATGGCATTCATTAGATTATCAATTACTGAATTTAAAACACGCCGTTCTTACTGCGCGAAAATAGGTTTTCCTATCAAAACACCTTGTGGAAGTCATTTGCATATAAATTAAAATCCGAAAAATCTATAACCTTCATAATAATAGCAATTTCAACGATTTCTTTCACACTGTTAATTATTTTCCGACGGAAATTTTGTTAGTCCTGGTAAACTACCTACCAGCCAACGTAGAAGGCTTAAGTTAGAATCCTGCCAAGGACATGGCTTTTATTAGTCGTTGCTGTTCCTAATGAATTCAGATTAATTAATTGGCGTGGGCGCCATTACTTCTCTCATTAAAAATGAAAACCGAATGTCTTGAACATCTGTTGAAATTGTTCATGGATCACACAAAAACAGCATTATAAATATGACTAGAATTCTAGATCCTCGGCGGCGCTTCGCAGCTATCCGTGGCTAGGTGCCAGTCAGAGAAAACATAATTTCTCTAATCTGTTTACGAACACATGCCAACATTTTGAATTCCTCGGGACTGGTGAGATAACAACACTTATAAATCGGTTCCACGACCTAGCGACCCTATTTATCCTTTCAGACGAGCCATATCGTTGAATGTCAAGTTTATGGATATGGCGAAAACAGAGACTAAAATACTAGGCACTGATTACGTGAGAATTCGAGCATAAATGCCCTCGATGAAGCAAGGAACAATAGCACTTTGAAGGCGAAATAAAAATCTGGTTTTCCAACCTTGTCATGGTCATTGGAGAGATCCAGTTTGTAAAAGCATATTTTCTATTAATTGTCTAGGCAATTAGAAAAGGAGAAAAATAGAAAATTCTCCAAGACGAGCATTTCGTAAAATAATTCTTGGAAAAAATTTTTAATCTCTCTTGCCCTTAGGGGAAGGAGCCGATAAGATTCCCTACGCCCTGTAAAATCCTTACCTCTCACGAATGTTACAAAATTCTATAGCAGACTTTTTTCTCGTTTCAAAATTATTCTCAAAATTCTATAATTCTACTTTTAAATATCACGTCAAACTTACGAGTTCTCCAACGATTGACTTAAATACTATTAACAATATGTCAGGCGTTTCCAAACGACGCGATTGACACTTCAACTTGTTTATATCGTGAAACGACGCTGCGACAATTTCGTCGTCCAGTAAAAGAAACTGACATCGTAGGCGAAAGTTTAAAGTAAATATACGGAAAAAACACTACAGACAAGAATCCTAGCTGAGGATAGACTTTTGTTCGCTAGAACATCGATTCTCAACTGTTTGCATCATGCATCTCATCACCCATTTCATTTTTAAAAACCCAGGTCCCACCATGATAAAAACAAAACCTCATATTTTCCAAGAAATGGATATTTACGCCAAATGTATTTCAGCATCATTAATGGAAAATGTTAAGGACGTTAAATATTGCAGTATTTTGCCGAGAAAAATTATTATAATAATCATTTTCGAAACTTTGTCTCCCGCCTAGACGAACTTCGCGTCCCACCGGTTGAGCATCACTGCGCTAGAAGACCGGAACGACCGATCTTGAAAACATAAGAAGAGATAAAACTCACAAATTGCTGGTACGTAGCGCGTACCGGGTGGAGGCGGAAAAATGGAGGTTCGCGAATTTGCCATGGCGTCTTCTAAAAAAAAAAAATTCCCGCGGGATCTGGAGTGGCTATTATCCCAACCGCAAATACACCGGCAATTCGAACCTGGTAAGAGAACGCGACTTTCCCCGCATTCCGATACCGGGAGTCACGTGCACCAGGGCTTGCGGTGAACGATGACCGAGCACGTGATAGAGGGGGGAGGGGGAAGAAGACCACAGCGGTGAGATCATCGGAGATTCGATTCTGGGGCATTGACTTTTCTCTTTCGGGAGAAATTAATCGCGGGGGATGTTTTAATGGCGGAAGCGTGATCGAAAATGATTTTCTGATAGCTGAACGGATTGCTGTCAGAGGGAAAATAACGTTCTTCGACGAATTAATTAGAAGTTGAATTTGCAAGTTCGGCCTATTCGTTTTGTTAAATGAATTACTGCTTTTACTAATTACTACTATGCGGACGAGCCGGCCTGCGGTCTCCACAGATAACGGCAACAAACTTGTAAATAAATAAGTAAAGATGGAGACTACGGCAAAATTGATGTTAAATAGAAATTAACTCCTTAACCGTAAAATTTTACGGCTAAGGGGTTAATCTATATTTAACACCAAACTTGTAGTAGAAAACGGAGCCGATTTATCCAATTTTCTTCGTGGTGTGTCTTAGTATTGTCCGTTTTATTTATATTTTGTTCATCAATCAGCTATAACTGACCTCGTGCTTAATGCGTATTGTTTATTAAATTATTATTAATGTTATAGACACTGAAAACCACTTACCACGAAAACTGATAACACGAAATTTCTGCTAATACGAAATGCATGTTCGGTCCGTTACGGCGCCTATATTTTTCAGTGTATAATTATTCGCTTACGCGAAATGCTTAACACGAAATACCGTTTAGTACAAAAAATATTCTCAGTCCCAAAAATACGATTCTATGCCAATTCCGTTTGATAACACTAAATGGCAGTTGAGAGAGCCCCCACTTCCTTCTTCTCTCAACTACCATTTCAAATGTCACGGCATCAATTTTAACACAGATTGGCAATGTGGATTCTATTATACTGGATACATTAATCGATATTGAAAATGATGAAGCTGATAACGGTAACATAGAAGTGATGTCTACACCAAGTGCTGCGGATATGCGTATGAAGCTTAAAACTTTTTGCCATTTTAAGGAGTTCAACCAGATGGAGAAAAAATATATACAATTGTGCGAGTTGGAACAGATTGCATGTAGAAGAGAAAATTATTTTTAACGCAGAACAGATGAAAATTACCGATTGTTACTAAAAATAGAGACTGATAATATTATAATGAATTGCGTAGGTTCTTTTTTAAACGAATTTACTAAATATTAGACTGATATTATTATAAAAAATATGATGTAGCCACCATATGACTTTCTCCATATCTGTAATATTTCTAAAAATTCTAAATAGGTTACATAATAATAAATATTTTAAGAAACTGCGAGAAAATTTCAGACTTTACAAAGAACAGAAATAAACTCAAACCATAGCCTTCTGATATTGAATATAGCCACAAAGATCCAACAATTAAGAAAAGAAAAAGGAGCGTTACTAAGACGTAACTAAGCGTCAACTGTTAACAATAGCCGTGGTGGTGGCAGATAAAAATATAAGATATCTCTTGAACAATGGGAAAATGTTTCAAACAAAGGTTGTATAAAATTAACTTTCCTACATTTATCAAATATTAAAGCAAATATTTCAAAATAACGGATAAGTGACTAGAGTAAACACCCACTTTCGGTTGACCGATTTTTAACAAAAACTAATCAGTTCTTGTGACTTTTATAAAAATGTTAAATATAAAATTTCGCGTTGACCTTATTAATAGTTTTTGAGTTATAGCACCCACAAAAAGCTATCACATACACACACAGGCCTCATCGAGAAAATGGTCAAAACGTGTTCAGGGTACCTTAAAACGAGTATTTCCGTTGAAATCTCGAAGCCGATTTTTTTCATGAATACAATACTTTCCCCTATACTACGTATATGGAGAAAGTAAAAATTTTTAGAGAAAATAAATTAACTGATTGAAATAAATTAGTATAATAAATCATTAACCAAATTGGTCCATCATTGGCACGTATCATAGATGTCTGTGCTTATTTCCATATTTTAAAGATTAAAATGTTATCATTAAATTTTAACGTGTAATTCGGTTAACGCGAAATGTTTGTGCCGGTCCCCCACATTTCGTGTTAACGGGTTTCCACTGTAAATAGATAACCACCTACAGCCGGAAGTTATCTTTCTCCAAAGCAGGCCTAACTCGATATGAAATTAACGGTATCGTTTGACTCGAATTACGAAAATCATAACTACAAACGCACGTGAAGCTTCTTTCTACTAACACAAATTTTTATTGGGAAGGAAATATAAGAATAACGGCTTAAACGATGTGAAAATGACAAGGATACAGGACAAAGGAACTAGGAAGAATTATAGAGAGAAAAAGGACTCAGAATGGGCAGCCTCAGCAACTCAAACGTGTATATAGAATCGATTTTCGATAAAAATAACTTAAAAGGAAGACAGAAAGTTCGAATTATAAAATAGCATTTTGACGTACACGAATAGGAACGTGAAAATCTCTCCTCCGACTCACAGAAAGTTCGAGGTACAGTCAAACCCAGATTTAGCGCCCCTCCCCCCCCCCCCCATATAGTGTCACCCCCGTATACCGCCGATGAATCGTTGTGAACAGAACATCCATCTTACGAATACATAGAGCAAGCATATACCTCGATTTACCGCCATCCTCGCTTTGGCCCATATGTTAGTGAAAGACAAACGGTGGCGCTAAATCGAGGTTTCAATGTATAGATGTATGTATCTATGTATATACAACTTGATTTTTCGACGAATCGAAGAGGATCTTTCACTCCTCAACCGTCTTTGTAGATGAAAAAACTAATTGTAAGTCCCATTACTCGAAGTTTCGACAAACCGTATCTTTTCCGTCTACCCTATGAGTTTCGAATCATCGGAGTCCGATGAGTGTGTACCTACAAAATGGGGTCGATTTCCACAAATAAATACATGTGATTAGAACGAGCGCAGCCATGAGCTCAACATGCGACAATTAAGTCACGATTTATTCAGAATTGCTTACTTGAAATTTTCCGATAATATCTACGCCGACCTTAAACATGTTTTATTCTTTTCGACTTTCGAACACCATCTCAAAGCAGTAAAGTGAAAATGATGGCCGTGCAATTCCGAGTTCGAGTCAAACTCCGATTCAGCGCCATCAATTTATATTGCCACACCCGCATACTGCCCATGAATCGCTGTGAACAAAAACATCCATCTTATGATTACATAGATAAAGCATACACCTCGATTTACCGCCACCCCCGCTTTAACGTCAATGACTGATAAACAAAAGGTGGCGCTAAATCGGGGTTTGACTATAGTTCCCCAAGAACATAAACAGCGCTAAACCGAAAACGCGTACAATACGAGGGATAAGCGTACACAGAAAACGGAGAAAGGCCACGGAGTGGAAGGAAAGCGACGAGGACCAACGGATACCTCGCGAGTTTCTCCATTTTTTCACACGAAATGTAGGGAAGTTGGAGAAGGAACTAGAAGGTGTTCTCTCACTCTTTCTCAATCTCTCCGAGGCAGGGCATCCGCCCGACCGCTTCTCCCTCTCTCCTCTCTCTCACCACTTTCCAGGCAGTTGAACGCCCATCAATCTTTGGCTAGTTATCCGAAGGCCACGGGGCGAAGGGGGGGATCGTGCACCTAAAAACGCAGCGACTACACGGGGGAGAGAGGAGAGGGCACGGAAAAAAACTAAGGGAAGAGGCGTGGACCGGCAGGAGAGGACGCTAATGGGAAAAGAAGACGGAGAAGAGGGAAAAAACGGAAAGCAACGTTAGGAATTTTATCAAAAAAATAAGTGCGGGAGACGTTCTGCCTAAGGTTGGTCAGAAGGAAGTTTTAATGCGCTTCGAATATGACGGATCAACGCGAGTTGGAAAAATTCTAACGCAGAGCAGCTAGATTCGTGAAACGAATCTATGACAAAAAGAAAAGCGTTTTCTCGTCATTAAAGAATTTGAGTATTGGTAGAAGTCATGATCGCTAGGCTGAGACTTGAGAAAAAGTATGGGTCGGAAGTTTTACAATAAGAAATTTAAGAATAAGCACTTAAAATTTCAAAAAATTAAAAAAGTACTCATCTCAAGTATCGCCAATAGCCACACAAGATGTGCATTTCGACTACAATGCAGCCGTCTTCAGTGGTAATTCACCGAAAGTACGTACCTAATAAAGGTTTTTAATAACTTTGCTGTGGCCATTGGAGATACCTGAGACCAGTACTTTTTTCAATTTATTTCATTTTTGCGTGCTTATTCTTGAATTTTTTCAGCCATAAGACGAGCTCGATAATTCTCTAGAGAAGAAAGTTTAGCTGCCATGACGACAAAACACGAGAGAGATTGTAGGACAAAGCGGTATCGAAGCTATCCTAGGTCAATAAACCCTGCAAGAAAAATTTTTAAGGGACTCCTTGGTACATTACACCACCTGCCATCCACCGATGTGAAGAAATGCAGGGTAACAGCTAGACGTAGAAAGGTAGGAAGGGGGGAAGTTATAAATCATGCATAGAGAGAGAGAGAGATAAAAGGATACAAGCAGGATCGCTCTCACAGTTGGAGGAGGTATGGAGCAACGAGGATGACTAGGATGGCTGTAGAAAAGTTATGGAGTGGGGTGGTTCGGAGGAACGGAGCGAAGGGAGGGAGAGGTGAATAAGGAAGGTAAGGTGGAGGAGAGGAGGAGGAGGCTGGAGAGTAGATGGGATGAGAGGAGAAGGTAGAAAGCCGATTGGAAAGGTGGATAAGAGGACTCGAGGCCCGAGGTTGAGGGACCTGTAGAGAGGAGAGGAAAAACACGAGGGCAGCATCAGAAGAAGAGGAGGTTAGGGAAGGAGTTACGGCGGTCTACGAGGTCGTGAAGGTTACGAGGAGCAGAGTGGGTGGAACGAGTGGGGAGGGGAGTGTGTTGGGGCCGTTGGGGCACGTAGGAAGGAGGGTTTCGTGTATGGGACCGACTCTTTTCCAGTCGGTTTTGTTTCGGTCCCGCAGACGCATATAGATACGTGCTATGTTGCCACAGCGATGACCAAACATTTGCCGGATTCTCCTTCGCGTAGGCGGCGGAAGGAATCGCTTCTTATATCGCATGCTTTTGGGTTCCAAAAAGAGGCATTCCTCCGATGATTTTTTCAAACCAAGATCCTAAGGCGAGGCATTTCGCACCGGGGAAGAGCATATAAAACATGTTTCATTCATGCGTTCCATTCACAGTCGAATTAGCGACATCGAGCTTACGGCTCGCATTGTTGGTAAATCTTATGACCATAAAAAGTTTGAGCAAACCATCGTTTGATGGACAAAAGAGTAACGTATGTCACTTATTTGATACTTTTTTATGATCGTTAAACATGCAAGACTTTTTTAACGATAAAAAATTCGACACGAAGTTTAATATAATTGTTAAGCCTAGAAAAAGTATACGGATGTAAATCATAATGAAGTCACATCTTTAATATAGGACATTATTAAGATATTATGACGAGGTTACAACATGAGGCTTAAACTAAAAAGAATATTTGTATGGAGTCGTGACAACCAAACAAAAGTGTGATTTCTGCGATCCTGATTATGGCAGTTGCCAATTTTTTAGTTGTTTTTTCTGGATGGACTACACAAATGTAATATAATGCAAGACCCACGTGCTTATCGATTTACTGTAGTTTAAGGTGGGGTAAACTTACTTCCTCCTATCGAAGGACTGTGGTTGCGCTCTTGAAGGCGTTATTTTTACGCTGTCGCTACACATTTACTGTTCCAGTATTGCATTTTCGAGATGAAATAATATGAACTATGTTAATGACGATAATGAGGTGTTTAAAAATAACATTTAGCAATGAAAGAAAAGTTTAAAGGTTGACCAAAAAATATGCCTTAATCTATCTCGAATAATACGCGTTATATTTATATGAGATCAAGTTGGACACATTTTTTATTTGTATTTAGTTCATAGAACAACAAGATTCAGATGTCAGACCAACAGAAGAGACACGAGAATAATCAAAGAATCAATGGTTTGCTCAGGACTGGATGATGAAGAGAGGCCAATCTAAGCCTTAATCAGAGACCCGTTCGCGGTAAGTCCACAGACGATGATGACGTCTGTCTCGAGCGGGTGTACCTAAAACGGATACATGGCCAGTTTAAAAATTGACGCCACTAAAGCATCGCGAGACTATAAATTCTAAATCTCGAGAAAAAACTGGATGTCTTACGTTTGACGACACTTTGTAATTTGTCGCATTTCCTGAAACTACAAAAACGAAATATTATTGGCAAAGAGAAGTCATTTCTCGACGTAATCTAAGACACACAAAATCCGTTCTCACGTTAGAACAAGAAGTGTGTCGTCCATGAACCTGGGTACAATTACAGCGGTTTTTTTCTTTGTCATTAAATTCGGAAATATTTTATTTTGTTTCGCTATGAACATTCCTCTCATTAACCTAATTGGCGAGCTGAGTATAATTTGGATTTTGACCGCGTTATATGGGTAAATTAATCTTTTTTTGTGGTAATACCGCCAAAGTGGAGATGTATGCTCAACATTTCAGTTTTCCGTCTTTTATACCTTCAGAGCTATTAAAAAGAAAACATTTTAAATGGGTTCCTAGCCGATCCTGTATATTTTTCTTAACTAGAAACCAAAGAAAAACAAATGGAAGCAGTACAGAAATCCACACTCCAAGTTTCAGCTCTCTATCGTTACAATTTATTTAAGCAAGTGCACATACGGACAGACAGACGCCTAAGTTAAACTAAAAACGTATTTTGAAAAATGCGCTGAAAACAAACTCCATCTCACTCCGGTTCAAACTAAATACCGCTAAAAACGGAAAAACGCGGCGGATTCGCGCGTCTCCGACCCTCAATGAGACTGCCTCTAAACATAACGAGAAGCGGGAGCCATCTTTAGAGGTCGCCGAATCCCTTCAAGGACGCGCGCTACGACCCATCCCATTCATAATCCGACAATTAGCGCCGGTTCATCATCCGCGCCATTTGGCCCGTCCGTTTGTAAGGGGAAAAAAACAGTGCGACCATCAAAAAAAAGGAAAAAAAGAGTGCACGTACTGCTAAACGGCGGCGGCATCGTAAGAAAAAAAATGAACGTCGCGAAGCGTAAAAATCCGCGCCGAATCCGATGGACGCGCCGAGGCGGTTGGAGGAATGGAGGATAAGGTGCGCGTAGGGGATCTCGGGTGTAACAGACGGAGCTACCGTTAAGCATGACTAGCGATGGAACCAGAGAGGCTCCGGGGAGGAAGGAGGGAATGGAATGGGAGGGAGGAGGAATGAGAGGGAGGAGGAATGAGCAGGTGAGTTGGAGCAGAGCGAAGCTTGGACCAGTGTGGGAGGAGACGGGCCCAATGGAGAGAGAGAGGGAGGGTTGGGAGATGAAAGCATTCGAATCCAAGGCCATCTTCAGGACCTCCTCCCTCCATCTCTCCTCCGGCCCTCTACATCAACGCAGAGAACGACCACCCGCCGCTAGTACTACATCCGTGGTGGTGGCGGAAAAAGGCTTCTCTCTCGGACAAAGAATATCGAGTTTCCCCCGCTCGTAAAGTTCGTTCCGTGTATTCGTAATGGGTCATGCGTCGTCCGAGCTTCGAACTGCCTCTAAACACGACAACCCGGGAACCGTGGGATGGCGTCATTTTTACCCGTCGATTTATATGAAATAAATGCACGCCGTCGTTTCTCGACGGCTTGGCTGAAGGAAGAGGAAATTAAAGAGGGACGTTATTAAAAATTGCTTCGAAGGAAATATAAACGAGAGAAATTACTAATTAATCTTTTAACTTAACTCTGACTTTTATAATTCTCACGCAAAGGCAACACGGAAACGTAAAAAAATAGGACGCGAGAGAAAACCAGAGATACTTGTTTCCAATGAAATATGCTTATTTTTTCATAAGGATCTTACCCTACGAGTTTGCCGAGAACATTAAAATCATGTTTTCCGTAAAATATTTCACGATAACTCACTTGGTCTGCTTGATTAAGCCTAGTAGATGTTGACATAAATGAACGCGATTACCTGGCGAAATTGATGAGCGAACTAAAATGCAGTGATAACAGACAAAAAAGTTAACAAGTTACGAAAGAGCACAGTGTAAACCACTTATGCAATTTTCTCATTGCCTTTGGCCATAGGCCGTAAATATGAAATTCCACGAAAACCCGTTCAGTAGAAGCCGAGAACGAGCATGCGTACGGACAGACGGACAGAACAAAGCTGATTAGGTTGGAAACGAAACGCGCTTAAAAATAGTAATTAGCATTGCAGATTGGATTATTAATATAGGCAGAATGGATGTCCAACTTCTAGGATGGTATCTAGTTTCTCATTTATCTTAAAATGGAGAACATAAATAGCTCAACACTTTGGCTTGTAATTAATAAATGAAAGAACTCCTTGAGCCAAAAAACAAGGGTTAATAAATGAGCCCAATGGATTTCACCAACAATGTGGGCATCTGACACGACAGCGACCAGAGGTTCGCTGTCGTGTCAGGTTGCCCCTGAAGATGCCCACATTGTTGGTGAAATCCATTGGGCTCATTTATTAACCCTTGTTTTTTGGCTCAAGGAGTTCTTTCATTTATTACTAAAAATGGAGCTTTATGATGCCATGCAGTGGAATTTGGTGTCAACGATAAATTAACACAAAAGCTTCCTTAAATATCAGAATATAAAACAGCAATTTCTACAGCGGAGTGGACAAGAAAAGAGCAAAATGACAACATTTCGTCATCCGAATGTTTGCCTCGTTATGAATAATCTATTTTCAAAATTATAGGTTTTCAAGTTGGACACAAGACATTTAAATCTTTCCCAGAAAACATTGTAATAGATCGTGTATCGCAAGGGAAAATAAATTTTCTCCAGTCATGCATCCGAAAAGCCATAAAATATTCCATCGTTTTATTTCTGAGCTCGTAAAACATTCCCTTTTAACTTACGGCCTTGTTAAAAAAAGACAGAAAAACATCCGACCAAAATATTACACCCTCGAACCGTCCCTCACCGACAAAGCTTAAGATGGTATAACGAGATAAGAATCTGCAAATAAAACGTATATTTTAAAAAGAAATTATGCGTCGAGTAAAATGTTTAGTATTTATCCCGCGAAACATTTGAACTCGAAAGCATTCGTTTTACTTTTTATGATCGGGAGGATAACATCTCTGACGTTCATTTTTTTTCAAAGCCTTAACTAAGAGTTAAAAAATACATTTGACCATTCACGTAACCCAATTTTCCATTATTATTTTCAAGCGGTAAATAACAAAATTAATTTTGATTTAAATTATATGCTAAAAATACTATTTTCCTAAGTTAATACAGAAAGTGGAGAATGTCCCACGCTGAAGCAAGAACGAAAATAATGTCGACCATATTTTTACGAAAAAGTAAGGTATTTTGTGAACATTTATGACTAACTTTTAGGTTTAGGATTCTAATGAAAACATTAATATATTACGCAAATAAAACGGTAATTAAAAAACCATCCCTAGTAATTTAATCGCATTATAAAATATGTTTAATGTTACGAATTTCAATTAGATATGAGCAATTTTCTTTCCGAGCTGGTACCTACATAGAATCATAGAGCTACTCATTTTCGGAAGGCCTCATCATTATTCTCTTCCGGAACCTACGAGTGTAAACAACAGATTACCGGAGCGCAATCCGCGAACAAAACCCGCGCGACGAAAGACCATAACCGCGTGAGAGAGAGAGAAAGACGAACATCGCGACGAAAAGAAAGAACGAATCCCCGATGCCGAAGACTCTCCTTCCGCACACAAAAAGAGATCAAACAACCACAATACCACAAGAATGCTTTATTGGATCCTTTCAACAGGGTGCATCCAAACGGCGAAATTAATTGCGCAGTCGCGTTTCCTATATTTCTCACCCTCCCCCCTTTCCCATTCGTTTTCTCGAGAATACAAGATAAGAGGGAGGGAACGAGAGAAAGGAAGATGGAAAGCGTGAGAGAGAGATAGGAAAAGGAATGGAAGAGATGTAGGAATAATCGTGAGGGGAATGAGGGAGGGAGAAAGAGAGAAAAGGATGGATTGTGACAGCGAGTGAGGCAGCGGGTGAAATGGAGGAGGAAATAGGGAGGCTGCCTGTATACGCGCCGTCCATGGAAGCGTGCAAGGGAAATAAAGGGATTTCTTCTTATTTTTTAAGGAGGATGAGAAAAGAGAGAGACCACCTTCACCTCCCCCTTCCGCCGAACTCTCTTCTTCCTATTCCCCTTTTCCCTTGAGAGTGCTCCTTCATCCGCTGTTCTGAGGTTAGTCGAGCGAGCAGAGGAGGATATAGAGGGAGTTTCGGATGGAGAGACGTAGGTGGGGGTTTCAGAGGTGGCGAAGGGAGGGAGAGGATGGGGAGATATATAGAGAAGGATGGAGAAATATATAGAGAAGGATGGGGAGATATACGGAGGGAGGGCCTTTTTCGCCGCTCCCATTCTTCCCGCCCCGCGATGCGTATATGGGAACCTGGCGTGGAGGCGTGGTAAATTGGGGAGAAAGGGGGGGGGGGAGAGGCTGCCTGAGGTAGCAGACTGCAACAAAACCGCAACGGAGCAAGGTGAACGAAAAAAGTAGGAGGGGGTGAGGGGAGGATAAGGAGAGCAGGAAAGTGGGAGGGGGAAGACATCTACAAAAGCGTCAGCCGCAGAAGCAAAACGCCCGGCAAAGGAAAGGTCTCCCGCTCAGGAAGACGATCACTCTCTTTCTTTCCCACTCAATTTTTTTTTCATCTACCCCCCTCTCTCTCTCTATAATGCACGGTCGGCGTGGCAACGCCGCCAAGAACGGATAATTTCATCGGTGAAGACCCTTTATCTGTGGATTCGGACACGAAACACGGAGATTTTTTTGAG
This sequence comes from Tanypteryx hageni, assembly GCA_028673005.1. Classification (NCBI taxonomy): domain Eukaryota; kingdom Metazoa; phylum Arthropoda; class Insecta; order Odonata; family Petaluridae; genus Tanypteryx; species Tanypteryx hageni. The sequence goes on along the minus strand of CM054114.1, from coordinate 112,385,059 downwards.
GGGCCACTCGTGATCGAAGGGAAGGAGTCGTAAAATTTAAAAAAATCAAACCCCCATCTCATCTCTCGCCATGGAGAAAATCTAATCCCGTCACTAAGGCATTCGAGCGGCATTAATGCAAATGAGAATGGCTGTTAAGGGTAAAAAAATTTCGATGGAGTTCCATAAAGTTAACTCTTTCAGCATCAGCGGTGTCATTGCAGGTGCGAAATTGTGTGAGTGCAAGCGATGTAATATTTAGCATACATATTGCTGCATTGTATTTCTAACAGGAAGAAAAATAGTTTCCTTTGGATAGAAAAAGGAGGGTTAGGTTTCATGCAGTGAAGAATAATTGTACATGAAAGTTCTTATTTAATCGATATAATCGGAACTACTGCAAAACACCGAGGCTTGAACAAAATTTAAAACAATACATTCATTAGCTCCCCCGATTTGTATCGCGATTGACAGCAGGAATCTGTGATGTATCACGCTTTAAGAAGAACGAGTAGACTAACTTAAACGATGAAACCTTTTTCGCTTTTCACTAATGATTAAACAGCGAAACTCCGATTTTACCGAAAATTTCTAAGTGTAATTATATTTTATTCATTTAATTAGTTAGTCGCCAGAATGAAATTCCAAAAAATAATACCGTTCCCAGTGAAGTGAGTTTGAAAAGAGTTTTATATTTTGATCTATATATGAAACTTGAAAAAACTTCGTTTCTTGTAATAAATTGAATGATGGAGTTATGAAATAAAATGCTCACGGGATCAGAGAACGAAGCTAACGATTCGAATACAGCGAATTGTACAAATAATTCCCCCCAGTACTCATCCGATTCATCACTTTAGAAGACATATCACTTGTTTTATATATATATACATATATATATATATATATATATATATATATATATATATATATATATATATATATATATATATATATATATGCCGATAAAGAATGTACGCGTAACGAAAGCGTAAAATATTTTACAAAACTTGACTTAATTGATAGTAGCTCAATAACTTTGGCTAAGATTAATAAAGGTGAAATACTCCTTTAGACAAACAATGCATTTCGCCCACAAGGTGGGCATCGTCAGGGGTAAAACCTGTTTCAACAGTGACTGGGAGCCAACTGCCAGCAGTTGGCGAAATGCATTGGGTTTTGTAACCCTCTAATTGTTTGGCTAAAGGAGTATTTCACCTTTATTAAAACTTGACTTATCAAGTCGCCAGTTCAAAAAGTTTAAATGCCTTCGAAAATATCTTGCTTTTTAATTTAACGCTGTATTTCTTAACCTGTGTTCCGCGGATCACATGTGAACCGCGCTTATTGACCAATGAGCAATAACCTAAAATTAAAAATAATTCCTCAATATTTTAGGAAAAGTATTTTTTAGGACTCTAACCAATCATGGGCCGCTTTTGTCAAATCTCAAAACTCCCTCTTATATTATGAGTACTCAACATTTCCCTTCCTCCTACCTGTGCAAAACAGTATTCTATGCAATGACGGAAACGAAAACAAAACATTGAAACAGATGAGATAAATTCAACGTTGCGATTATTGTCAAATTTTACATCAAGATTTGAAGCATTGTGTTCAAACATTCAAGCGAAAGCGTGTTTGTAATTACTGATTTGAATTATTTGATCAGTATGCCCGACTTCATGTTCATAACATTTCATAATAATAAATTAAGATTATTATAATCTTTTTTTATTAACTTCATCGGAGATATATCCATGTATTCAAATCCTATATTAATTAATTTCAATCAAATGTTGTACATGATAATAATATTAGGACGTCTCTCCATAAAAAATATTCAAAGCGTTTTCACGTTTTGGTATTTTAATTATATTTTAAAATTTAAGAACAGATTGACTGGGCACCTAGTGACACCAAGTGAAAGGAAAATGCAATGCTCGTGAAAACAAACAACGCCATACGGAGTTTGATTGTAAGATCAGAGTTGTTGAAATTGGCTTCATATAAATCTCGGGCATGAAAAGAAAAACTATCCATGAAACGGAGGAAGAAAGGCTAGTGAGATAAACGAGGCAAAAAGAATACTACAAGAAAAGAAAGGGAAACATCGGAGGAGAGAAAGAATAGACTGGAACGAATGAAAAACAAGGCAAAGACAGAAAGAGAAAATGAAAATAAAAAAGCGACAGGAACGATCAGAAAATTTCAAAGTAAATTATGAATTTTGCGTAAATAATGAAACAAAATAACGAGAAGCGCGTTTCGTTAAGCTTAGGGAAAATCAATCACGATGTTTGGCAAACGAAATCGAAGCTGCTCGGGGTAAACATCTAAAAGAGTTAACAATCTTAACAATTAAATTCTTACTGACAAACATAGTAGTTTTAAGACTGACATTCACAAATTCGCCGATCGAATTAGTTGTGTTTGCAAGAAATAGTGTTATGAATTCCTGTGTAGCCATTTCTCGTTATCGGTTTAAAGGAACAATAACAGGGATGATTTGCCACTTGAGCTTTTAGAGCCAGAAAAACGTTTGTTATGCAATCGGTGTCAAAAATGTTATCAAATTAATCCAAAACATTCATACATAACAATTTGATCTCATCGTCATAATTATAAACCCTTTCACTAAAAAGTATAAAATATAAAAAACTTTTTAAATTTATACTCTTTTTTATAAAGCGCACTGAAAAAAATAAAATAAATATTTGGCCCTGAAAATATCTGGATCTTAAGGAAAATTTTCATTAGATATAATCATGAATCTCTTTAAAAAAGATGTGTCATATGTTGATTAAACAAGAATTTTTCAGATTACAATGTAGTGAATAATTTAATAAACATATGCCATACATCTTTTTTTTAAAGAGATTCATGATTATAGCTAATGAAAATTTCCTTTAGATACGGATATTTCTGTGTCAAATATCTATTTTATACTTTTCAGGGCGCTTTATAAAAAGAGTATAAATTTGAAAAGTTTTTTTTAAATATATTTTTATTTTTATTATTTTAATGATATCATAAGGTTTTAGATATATTGGTGGTCCGCGTTAAATCAATGGCATCGGAAAGGTTACGATCCACCAGTTTAGAACCATTGGTTCTCGGCGACTTAATAGTTTCGCAACGGGACTTGGTTGTAATTCTAAATCGGAGGATTTTCAACCGATCCATTATGGGTCCAAACTATCGCACAACGAGGACGACACACGATTACGGAATTCCCTCTAAGTCGAGATACCGGGGAAAAAAGGGCTTGTAATCCCCTCGCGCATTTATATGGATTGGGTAATTCCAGCAGAGGGTTTCGTGAGAACGCATACGGGAACGAATCCGCCGGTTTTCCATACCGCATCCAGTCACAAATATCGGGCAAAAACTGGCGAGGAAAATTTCCAAGATAAAAAACATCCAGCCAAAAATTATTCAAACGCGAAACAAATGGAGTTTCTTCGCCAACCTTTTTTTACTTGGGACCATTTAGGTCCAGTGGCATCAAAAAAATAGCCCGCTGAAAATAACATGCGAGAATAATTTTTTTGCGCGCCCAATTGGAGACAATGGCAATTGTTAAAGGGGCGAGAATGGGAGCGAGACGAGGGATGGGGAGAGGTTAGAAGATGTATTGTAGACATCGCAGCAAGCACGCGCATCTATCCCTTCTTTTGTTCAAAGATTGGAGAACGGGGACCGTTCTCCAGGGGATGGAGAGACGAGGAGTCGCCTTGAAAAGCGAGAGACAACGGATGGTCGAGAAAGGAGTAATAATGGTTCGTCGCGAGGGCTCTCGGATTGAGAGAGCAAGAGGATAGAGAAAAGAGGATAGAGAAAAGACGCGTGGAAAAAAAGACGAGATGAGTTACAAATGCGAAGTTTTAAAGAGATTACGAGCAGGAGCGAGAGGTGACCCTCCTCTGTGGGATTCAAATCGCTATTTGTAGAACGGTCTGACAGTTATATTAAAGGATAAATTGCTATAAATCTACCGACGTGTTTACAGAATCGTGCACACGAGATAAAGGGGCGGAATTTTCGCTACCGAAGAGGCTTCCTAATTTTTGAAATGATTCGCGAGCGATGCAAATGTTAACGACAATGGAATGGAAAAAATAAATATTAAATCCTTAATTTCCGAAAAAATCTGAAGGTGATACGATGATCGATTTGATTATGATCGCAAAAAGTGACAGATAATATCATATTCCCATGCCTCCATTAAATAAGATCACAAGCGACACAAACGAACTGACAGTAATTTCCCATGAAAAACTGTGAAATGCAGTGAGTGCACATAAACAGATGACACACTGCATAAAAATTCAAAGACGTTAAACTAACCAACGGATATTTTAAAAATAACCGTGTGATTGCAATGATTTTTCTATTATTATGTGGACACTGTAGAAATTGTCCTAAAATAACTTCAAGGAACTTAAGGGTTCTCCAAAGTAACATTACTGATGAGACAAAGAAAAATATCTACAATGCGGAAATTCTCGGCTGCTCCTGCTTTAAAAATAATCGAAAAACAAATGATAAACCCTTTAAAATAATTCGAAGTGCCATATCGACGCTCCACGTATTCTGGAAGCGAGCTGAATTTTCAATATCCCTGAAATTTACATGGAAAATATCTAGGCCTCCCGGCACTTTCTCATCAGAAGATTAAATAACATTCCATCTATATCCTCTCCTAACCTTAAGTTCATCTTTCGCCGAACTCTTCCTGTCTTATCCATCTTCACTAATGCATGTGTTCTTAAAAAATATTTCTTTGATCCACATTTTGGGTTTCAAACTATGGGTGTCTGTCAGATAAAGGGCTACATAACATTCAAACGATGTTCCAATGGATTATCTTTCAATGATATTTTGGCTCATTAGTTACACTATCAAGTCTTTGTTTTGTTTGTTTGTATGGAATTTCTAGCTAATCAACGTCTTGGATTATTATCCATATCGAAGACATACACAAGGGAGGAGGGAAACCCGGTGCCGGCATTAGCCTACTCTTTACGAGTCCCGTCCGCTGACTTGCACGGTCTCCTCAAATCACACAAGTACGGAACGATACCAGGTTGAAAAATCCGACCTCCGCCAGATTCGAACCTGGGACCGCTGCGTGGAAGGCCAACACTCGAACCACTCCGCCACCCCACTATAAAGTCTGCAAGTTAATTTAAATTATACATTGGAGTCTTTAAGTCGCTTAAAATGTATTTCGCCCAAGAATCGGTACTGCGTAGTATCGAAGATGAATGATGACTACAAATACCATCTCGGAAGTTAAATACATCAATCACAGAACGAGTTCCTTACTACTAAAAAATTCTGAATTTTCAGAAATCACTGCCTGGTCTCAAAATGCTCTACAGTAACCACTAAAAAAATCACCACGCACAAAATTAATGATGTGCGAACTATTTTATTTTTCCCGAAAAAATATTTCGTTTTCACAACAGAGGCCGCACGGAGAAAACTTAAAACTTGCGGCGAAGTTGAACTCTTTCAGGCGCAGGAATTTATGGGGAAAAAGATACATTTCCAGTAAAGATGTTCGGCAAAGGTATCAATGCGCATAAATAAAAAAAATTGTGAAACAAATATAGGGCCATATGCACAGCGTTGCTTCGTTATTAAGGTATTTTAAATAGAAGAGCGCCACGTGAACGCTAGATTGAAACTCCTAGATAAGTTTTGATCAGAAACCTTCACCGCGGGGTGCCGGTGGTGTAGTTGTTAGGACGTTGGCAGCTACTCGCCTGCTGCTTGAAAAGGCAGCGGGCACGAATCCTGCGCAAGTAGGATTTTTCCAAGGTCGCCCGGCCCCGTTTGTGTGGTTTGAGGAGACCGCGCCAATTCAGCTGTTCCGTCCTTCGGAAGGGACGTTAAGCTGTTGGCCCCCTGGTGTTCTTCGTAAGAGCAGGCAAATGCCGGCATCGGGTTTTCCTCCTCCCTTCCCCGGTTATTCATTGCACTACCTCTGAGATACCCATTTGTGCAGTAAGAGAGGCGAATCGGCTGGGCAGTCAAACAAACCTTCACCGAGGAAGTACCCGGAATAACTGAAGCGCCGACTTATGTAGGAAGGCAAAACCAAAATGATAAAATACATGAGATAAACAAGGACGGAGCGATATCGAGGACCTTTATCTCCTAGAACAATTGGAGATCACAACAAGATATCCAAACCTGCGTGCATATGAGATATTTAGGAATCTGGTGCGCTGCTCCCCCTATCACCCACCTTCCTGGTGAATTGCGGAGCATTATGTAAATGTAGATAATACAAACAAACCTGTCGTCGTACAAAACGAGGATTTGAAAATATAAACGGCATGATTTCGAAGAGTCTGAGAAAGTGCTGGTAAAGTGATGGCGACGGTATTATTATTAAACAAAACGCTTCAAAACGGAGGTACAAATTTTTGTATCACCATGAATCAAAGCACAAAAATTTAGTGGAACACGATGAGTAGAACTGTGCCCCAAATATTCTACAGAAGGGTGACCGGAAAGTAAGAATACAAGGTCCGTGTTTTGCAAATGACATCTTATTTGCAAATGATTGTAATGGACATTTAAACTTACATTAATAAACTATTTTTTCCGTGTAGTCCCATTGGCGCTTGAGACATTTGTCATAACGCGAAATAAAATTAGTACTTACATGAGTAGCATAGAAATCGAGGCCTTTTGCACCGAGCCAAAAGCGAACTTCACTTTAAACCTCAGCATTAAATAAAATCTGCCACCACGGAGATGATTTTAAGAGGTCCAAACAAGTGATACTCACTTGGGACGATATCAGGACTATATAGACGGGGTGTGATAATTGAGTACTAGACAAAAAAATAGAACCCTTGCATTATTCTTTTCCGATCACTCCTCGTATTAATGCCCATAAGACAGCATTTGCAAATGCAAATCCTAATAATACTTTCTCAAGTTCGTCCATCCTTCGCCAAAACGTTTGCGAACGACATGTGCCGATAATATCTTATTCGAAAAACTACGAACCTCCCAAAGAAACAAATTTAATCCTCACGACACCTCAAGGAACAAAAAAACGACTGGCGACAGCCCCTTCGAAAATTCCGATCGCTCATTTTCATTAATGGACCGCATATGGGAGCCCGAAGGAAGTACTAAATAGCAAGGAAGGAGGAAGAGGTGGAGGGGGAGAGAGAATACGGAGGTGGAAGGAGGTTTGAGAGAAAGGGAGAGAGAAAAGAGGGGAAGTTGAGGAAAATAATGACAAACGTCGAGCGCACTGGGAGAAGGAACAATATGGAGATGAGGAAAAAACAGCTCCCGAGTGTAGTTAGAAAAAATATTCTAGGGAAACAAAAGGTGAGATTACGGGAGAGATGGGAGGGAGAGAGGAGGGAAGAGAAAAAAGGGAGTGGAGAGTGGTAGAGAGAGAGAGGAATGGAGAAAGTAGTGGAGAGGGATGGAAGAGCGTGGGAGTGAAAGTAAGAGGGTGGGGTAGAGAATTTAATGAGCGGAAAGGAAAGGAGGGAAGGCGGCGGAGTAGACGGAGGGAGGGAGATAGGTGGGAGGGAGGGGGGGGGGGGCGAGGAGGTGAGCGGGGCGGAGACCCATACGTACGCAAATACATCCAGCCGAGCGTTGTAAATAATGGGGAAAAACCTCGCAGCGGAACACAGGTATCACTTGTTTGCTCGAGGAACGAAAAAATAAAATTAAGGAAAAAATGTTCACGAGCTGCTACGCCAAGTCGTGGTTAATGCTGCAAGCGGGAATTATACTCTCCCAAAAGTTTTGTTTTTAATTAGAAAGCGTGGCTAGAGGGTTGAAACGGAAGTTTAAAAAAAAAAATTCGCCGAACGCCCTCGTACGGAATCTCCGGAATTATGTTTTTTTATTTTTTTTTTCATGCGCTAACGCTTAACGGATTGCGATGGAAAAATATGGAGTCTGGTTGATTGTAAATATTGTCACGACACCTACATGCTAATTAAGCGAATAAATTAATCGAGGATACGAATCAATTCTCCTCGTTACTTAACCGAGCTGCCTACGCGGCTTTTTACGCTTGCTTGTCTCGACTCGACGGACGATGAAATATTTCCGTGAGGCGTTCGCTGCGGATCACTGTTATTTATTATTACTACGCATTACCCTTGAGCCTTCCAAGTTGACTAAGTATCACCACTGGATTCAATAACGATCGTTACAAATCAAAAGTTGCGTAGAATTTACGCGAACGCTCTTACGTGCGACAGAATGCGTGGTTACTAACTTGAAAAGCAACGCACAATCCATAAAATGTATACTAATATTCAATATATTCTTCATAAAAGCAGAGAGAAAAAGTGAGCTCTATATGTTTCGAGAACCTAATATTAGATTAATAATTAATATTATTAATTATTAATTAATTATTAATATTATTTACGTTACAATTATTTTATACTGATCACCAAATACGGTAAATCCTTGTACAACGCGGGTTTTACCCAACGCGGCTTTGATTAAACACGTTTAAATAAATGTGATGCTTTCTCCCACCCAACACGTATAAAATTTAATTATAAGGGATATTGAATCGGACGCATACCGTATTTCGCGTGCGTATGTGGCGTGAGAAAGCACAGCTTATATGAACATGCGCAACGCGGTTTTCCCCAACGTGGCCTTTTTCAAGAACGTAACCCCGCGATACTCAATGGACCGCTGAAAACAGAAACCGAAGACACAAAAAACAAAACAGAAACTGAATATAATGGAAACTATCTGAACCAACATTAACATCAATTTGTTCAATGGTACGCAAAAGTTGTAAATGAAAAAATTATGCTTTTGTGAACGTGACGGGGGGCATTTGAAGCTGTTTTTTTTCTGTACACCTCATTTCAACATGATATTGTTGTTTATTTGTTATATATAAGTACTTTCAGTACTTTTAGCATTTTCTGAAGGACTAAAATGCAGTGCTCCACTTTTTGGATTATCTAATTTGAGAACTGCTATGTTATGGAAGTGATGATCACATATCATTTTCACCTAGTCGTTACGTTATTTATTCTAGCGCATAAACATTAAGCTTTGTTTATATTCATTTATGGGTACCTATACGTTTCTTGAATCAGGAAATAAACCTTAAATAATTTTCACAAAGAATTTCAGCCTCGGGAGATTGATGGTTAGATAATCTGCCGTCGGATACGAAGGTCAGAGGTTCGAATCCCGGAGACGGCATGGATGTTTGTCGATCCGCATTACATATAAAATGGAATCTAAATCCCACCCCTAAAAAAGACGTATCATTTGTATTAATTTAAAACTTCTAAGAATTTCACCCCCTCGTCCAAATCTTGGCTAAATTCTAAGCGTATAACGGAATATAATTCCTTTCTATCCGTAAATTGTACGAAGGCCCAAAAAAAATGAAATACCCTTTACCACCTTTACCTTGATTCATCCATGCGTTTCGACTACTCTTTCCTCCTGCTGCGACGGACCAAATGTGATATTACGATTCCCTTTCCTACCAAAAACCACTCCCGGTTCCACTCATTCCGACGCCCTCACTGAAAATATGCATTAATGTATATTCATACCCAGGGCCCAATCGCTATCGATCTCACAAGGCTCCACCTTTGTTCCTTCTGCTCTTTCTCCCTCTCTCTCTTCCACGTCTCTTGAATCACCTCCATTCGTGTTTCTCCTCTCCTTTTTCTCTCCCTCCACCTGCCAACTTTCTCTCTCTCTCTCTCTCTCTCTCTCTATCCCTCCCTCCCTCACACCCATTTTCAAGTATCGCCCATAATGCTGAGGTCACGAATATCTTTTTGCGATACTTTTGGGCGAGCGAGCCACGCACACATACACAACGGAAAAACAAAGAAAGGTGTGCCTAGTGCAAAAAAGGGGCGCAGCAATCACTAATTGACTGACGAAAACTCGTACTTTTTTCTCCTTCCTTATTTACGGCGAACGCTCGCTTTAAACAACGCGATATATGGTTCTGGCTGTGCTTTATACCTCTTTTGTAAGGCGTCCAATACATAATTCACCAGATGACGTAAATATTGCAAGAAATGTCGGTGGGAGGCGGGAAAAAAAGCGAATGTACGACAACGGTAGGTGGAAGTCAATTAAAAAATATTGACTCAATCTCGGGGGGACAAATATTAGCATGTGTACCGCGCATTTAACTCGACAAACTCGAAACAAATGATGACGTCAAAAAATCTCTTTTTTTTTTCGGCAGCGCGCGAGTTACTAAATACCGGTTTTAGGCAAACAATCTCTTGAATAGCATAAAAAGGATAAAGCGTCGCAAAAGCTGAACACGCGGTAAAAAGCGACGTGTTTTGTCTTTCCTTCGATCCAGACGCCTCTCATTACACCATCTTCGCAGTTTTTCCCAACTAGGGGATGGGAGAGCTGCGGCCCGTGAGAACATTTATCCGGTCTATGGAGCCATAATAAAAAAGCAGGTCAATTAAACTGAACACACACGGCCTCGTACATAACAGGGTAAATGCGCTCTAAAAATGTGTGTGAATCCGTGCTATGTGAACCTAGCTTGATTATTTTATGTAAAAACATCGCAATATTTCAAGGATAACAACGCCATAAATTTACTTTCTACGCACTATAATACATACCTTCTTTCCAATTGCTTATTATCCGGCCAAATGAAGAGCTCTCAACTTATAAGAGGCTCGCAAAGTCAAGTTATTTTACCGTCTCAGGCCAAAAAAATTCGACTTCTGCACCTGTGTGTTCGTAAAACGCTTTCAAATTTTCTAGACATTGTAATTCGAAGATCACGTCTCACGGAGAAATAAATCGACTTCTAAAAGGTCCATTTAAATCAAGTTTTCAGATTTAGAGCTCCACGAATGACAACTGGTATCCAAATTCTTTACGGTTCTGCATCAAAAATTACTAATAATATACGCAATAACGAACGACACCAGCTCAGTGACTCTTCCGGTTCTTAAATTCCTTCAAGGTTCCATTCTACGAAGGAATGAAAACGACATCATAAACGAATTTCCGGTAGAAAAAGTTGAGGTGGCCCAGGGATGGTCTATTCCTGACCAACACATTTTTGGAAAGCGCGAGGTCATTCATATAAACTTAATCCTGGAAAAAAATTATAAAACCTAGCTGATGGTTCTTATCTCAAGGTCGTATGTAAAAAAAACTTATTTTTTGCGAGATACAGCAAAACACTAACTTTCACGTCATTTTATCTACAAAAATAGCAGAGAGGCAGCCAGAGCCTGAGTCTGCAAATAATAGGGTTTGATTACAGCCGTAGAAATGAACATATGAGATAGTAATTTTCACTACCTAGAATCCGTTATAATGAGCCACGACTGCTTTTCGATACTTGATGATAAATTAAACAATAAGTCAAAACTAAAAGCAGAAAAACACTAGTTCCATTCTTCTCACAGATGTTGATAAAACGCACCGACTTTACGGAGCCAACGGGTATTAACCGTGCAAGATGTAAACATCAATATTTCGATCGTTAAGACCAAGATGACAGCCTTGGCATATGCAAAATAATTCACATGGCTTCAGCAGAACTGCCAAAAAAATCTATTGCACCATATTTCTCACTAAAAAGAGGGTAACGTCTCGCAATTTGCTTTCGATGGGACAGTACTTCCAAACAAATATCTAAGGCGACGTTAATACATAAACATACCGAATTATTTGCGCTACAGATAATCCTTAAAATACACCTATTTATTTGTTGGCTCAATGACACAAAACAGCAAATCTCGGGAGATATAATTCCCGACACAATTTTAATACTCTCAGTATAATTCCTTTAGTCGTTTGCCAGTTGATTTTTCTGCAAAGAACCGAATCAAAAACGTTTTTTATCGTAACCTTTATTTCTATCGAGCTTGTTTAGATATTATATATAAGCACACACTAAGCACAATAAAACGGAAAATCGGAAACGAAAATCGGGCTGCACGAGACATACTAAGCAAGTGAAGCTGTTAAGGAAAGATAAAATAAATAGGATAAACAATCCCTCGTAAAATAAATAATTTATTCGCATTGTCTCAATAAAAACAAGCAGATTATGTCTGGCTTTACGCTTTAGAACAATCCAACCGGCGACGGTATTTCCAAACAAATATCTAAGGCGCCATCATTACATAAAAATAGCAAAGTATATATGCCCTGCAGATCGTCTCCCTCTTTCCCTAGGGAAAAATCCCATCCGCACATGAACAGAAAAAACTCGCAATTGTGCTCGAAAAACATGTTCCGAACGCTCCCGCGGCCAATAGGAACCCACGGCCTTTCCGACGTTTTATAACCGGGAGGAATAAGCGCCACGAGAAAAACGAAAAAAAAAAACGACGGAGGCAGGCTTTTAAAAAAAAAATTCGGCGTCCGGCACCACCACGGAAGAATGTATCAGAAAAAAAAGACCTAGGGTTTTGATCAGCGAGAGGTATGCGCCCGGTCGTAATTTTCCGACGGGGCAACGAAAAAAAATTTCCGAAAGAAAAACAAAAGAGAAGCGAACGCTCGGAACAAGATCGAATAAGAAAACAAATAGGGCGAGGTTGGCTCGCTTATACGAGAGAGTCCATACTCTTCCGATAGGACGAGCTTCGGGAACCGACTGGTCCACAAAAATGATCCACCTCTGGTCCATCCCCTAATAATTTCTAGCGTGCCGTCCGTATACACACGCACGCCCTCTCATGCTCTTTCCTCGCTATCTCCTCCCAACGTTTTCCTACCATACAACATCCCCCTCCTCCCCACAATCCTCCCACCCTTCAGAAATACTCCTCGCCCCACCTGACCCAACCCTTTCCCCAACCCGCCAACCAACCATCTCTCTCTCTCTCTCTCCTTCCCTCTCTCTCTCCCACAACGTTAACAAGGAGAGTCGAGCCCCGTCGGAAGAATGGTAATTTACTAGAGTGGTTGGCTCCGGGGAAAAAGATTGTGTTTGCAAGAGGGTCTGGTGGAAGGAGGAGGAAGTGGAGAAATAAGATGAAAAGAGGAGGCGAAAAAAGCAGAGGGAGAAATGAGGGGTGAATAAGTGGCGGGAGGAGAAAAAGAGGAAGACAAAACGCGAGGGGTTAAGTAAAAAAAACAAAACGCGAAAGCGAGGAAAGAAGAGAAACGAGGGAGGATTGATGAACGCGAGATGACGAAGAGAGAGAGAGAGAGAAAAGGTGGCGAGAGGAATAGTCGGACGAGAATGAGAAAGAGAGAAAAAAATGAATAATGTAATGAGATGAGAGGGGAAATTTTTTTAAAAAGATATTACGGGGAGATGGAGAGAAAGAGAGAAAGAAAAGAATGAGGCAGAAACGGAAAATAGAAAAAAATGGAAATAAAAAAACGGGGAAAAACAAAATCGAGAGATGATTGACGAGGTGATTACGAGGAGGGAGACGGTGAGAGGAGAGAGGGCAATTGGAGAGAGGAGGGAAATGGGAAGAGTGAATGACTGAGCTTGAGCGGATTGTTGAGTGGAGGGAGAGAGCACGAGTAGGAGTAAAGGAAGAAAAATGAGTGCAGAAGAGATCGTTAGGGAGAAGAGGAAAGTGGGAGGAATTGAGGGAGCCGCGAAGACACGAAGAGAGAAATGGAGAGAGAGAAATACGTGGGAAGGAGAGAGATGAACGAGATAAAATGAAGTGGAAGAAATACAAAGAGAAATCCACGAGAATGAAGGAGAATATAAGAGAGTGACAGTATGCAGTATGAAAAAGAAGGAAATTGCGAAAAATGGGGAGGAGAAAGATGTGGAGAAGGAGAGGGATAGGCATTGAGTAGGGGAAGTAGGAGGGATATATGGAGAGGAGGGAGGTATAAAAGAGGAGGGAGGTATGAAAGAGGAGGTATAAAAGAGAGGAGGGAGGTATGAAAGAAAAAGGGGAGGTATGAAAGAGAGGGGGGAGGTATGAAAGAGAGGGAGGGAGGTATGAAAGAGAGGGAGGGAGGTATGAAAGAGAGGGAGGGAGGTATGAAAGAGAGGGAGGTATGAAAGAGAGGAGGGAGGCATGAAACAGAGGAGGTAAGTAGGCAAGAGAGGAGGGAGGTATGAAAGAGAGGAGGGGAGTATGAAAGAGGAGGGAGGTATGAAAGAGGAGGAAGGTATGAAACAGAGGAGGGAGAAACGGAGTAGGAAATGGAGAGGAGGTGAAAGGTTGGAGAAGAGGAAGTTTGAGGGAGGTACGGCGAAGAGGAGGGATGAGGGAAATATAGGGGAGATTGAGGAAGAGTGAGACATGGCTATGGATAGGGGGGATGGGAGGGACATATGGAGAAATTGACGGAGTAGGAGAGAGAAATGGAAAAGGGGAGGGCAGTAGAGAGGGAGACAAGGATAAGGGGAGGGGGAGTAGAAGAGAGATGAGAAGTAGAGGGAGGTGGATCGGCTCGGCGGTTCGAGTGGGACGAGACGAACTAAAGGCTATCTTTAATTAGAGGAGTCATCGACTGTAGATCCAAATCATAAACAAAACTCGAGTGGAGATGGCTGGAGGCGGGGGAGCGGCAGACTAGGAGTAGCGAGACGCGGATTGATTTAATATGGGAGGCAGACCTCTTTATCTCCATTACCCGTTTATGCTAAAAAAAGTTATACGGCCATCTTCTTGGGTTTATACCGACCGACAATTGTTTCCAGCATTAATATTCAATAACTCGAGTTTAGAAACCATTTTTCCAACCCAAAAAAGGCTGGTTTGGAAATTATGAAAAGGAACGAACGCGGTCCTAAATTAAATATGATGACGCGAAAACAGATAAATTATTCACGGTTCGAGTTAAACAGGTTAAGTATATTTTTTGAGGAGGCATAAAAAAGAAGGATGTTCATAACGGCGGAGAGATAGAGGGATAAGGAGGAAAGAAGAAGGGACACGGGAAGAAAGAAAGATGTGATGAGAGGAGTGAATGGAAGAGGAAGAGGGAAACAGAAGGAAAACTCGCGAGATGAAGTAGAGAGGTCGGGAGGAGAATAAGAAGAATGGAAGAAAGGCGGGAGAGAGGAAGGAGGTGAGAGAGATGAGGAAGGATAGAGGAAAGAAGGATGGGAGGGATTAGGGAGAAGACAAAGGGAAAGGAGAAACGGGGAGGAGAAAGGGGGATGAGAAAGGGAGAGGATAAAGGGAGAGGATAAAGGGAGAGGAGAAAGGGAGAGGAGAAAGGGAGAGGAGAAAGGGAGAGGAGAAAGGGAGAGGAGAAAGGGAGAGGAGAAAGGGAGAGGAGAAAGGGAGAGGAGAAAGGGAGAGGAGAAAGGGAGAGGAGAAAGGGAGAGGAGAAATGGAGAGGAGAAAGGGAGAGGAGAAAGGGAGAGGAGAAAGGGAGAGGAGAAAGGGAGAGGAGAAATAGAGGAGAAAGGGATAGGAGAATAAATAGAGAAGGAAGAGAGGAGAATAAATAGAGGAAGAGAGGAGAATAGAGGAAAATAGAAAGGAGGGTAGAGAGAAAGGAGGTAGAGAGAAAGGAGGTAGAGAGGAAAGGAGGGAGAGCGGATAGGAAAATGGAGAGATGATGATGAAAGAGGAGAGATATTGATGAAAGATGAGAAGGAGACATAATGAGGGTGAGAAGTAGTTGAGGATGGAAAGAGCAGAGAGGAAGAGTGGGAAAGTAAGAGAGGGGAAGAGTAAATTGGGAGAATTAGGAGAGGATGCAGAAGAGAGGGAGAAAAGAGTCGAGAGAGAGATGATGGTGAGAGAGGAGAGGGATAGAATCGGAGAGAAAGAAGGGAGAGGAAAAAAGGGAGGAAAAGAGAACGGAGATGAGGGAAAGAGGGGTGGGAAAGAGGAGGAAGAGAACAGATAGAGAGAGGGACAGGGGGGAGGAAGAGAGGAGGGAGATGAGGGAGGTAGCAAGAGGGTGCGATGAGAAAAGAATCGGTAGGCGTAGTCGAGAGACCGAGTTTAGGGAGGGTTTTGGGTAGGAGTCAGGAGGACATCACTCATCCCACCACAATTACACTCCCCTTCTTACCCTTGACAACGTAACTCAAACCCACCCCACGCACCAATTCAACCGCTTGTGGAACGCTGGAAAAAAATACATACGGGCGAGGAGAAAAGAAAACATGGAGAAGAGAGAACCTCGCTCCCGACTTCTTCCTCAAGGGGCAGAGAGAGAGGAGGATGAAATAGGGAGAGGATAGGGAAAGATAAAAACAAACAATAAATAAGCGCCTTGAAAGGGTAACATGCATGTCGCACTGCTTCCAGAGAAAATAAATCCCTCCTCCTCTTCTCCAAATAATAATGATTATAGAAACGCTCCAAAAGCCCCGCCCACTTAAGCGGTCGCGTTATCCGATACGTCTCGCGGGCTTATTAATAATAAAAAAACAAGCGTGCATCGCTCTCCGGAGAGCGCGTGACCTTCGAAGACTTGATTTTTACGAGTAATTACGTTTTTTCCCCTCCCTCTTCCCATTCGAGGAAGACCCATATCCTTCCCTCTTGTCGTTTATATCCTACCCCCCCCACCCTCCTTAAAATTCGCCCTTAACGCCGTTCCGAACTTTTTTCTAAACGAATACATCTCCATTTACTGTTTTCCACCCCCTTTCTGGAAGCTACTCCAACTCCCTACCTCCCCCTCATCCCCTCCAGCTCTATAATTTGCTTCTCTGGGGCCAAAGGCCTCCCCTCCTCCATCTCTCCCTCTTCCCCCTTCCAAATATCTCATCTCTCTCTCCTCTCTCCCCACAAACTCCAAACTCTTGAGCCTCCCCTCCTTCATTCTGGAGGCCCGGCAGCCTGCCCAGTCATTATGCATTATCTTCCACAAGACTCATTCCGTATTCGTGATGGCTCAGTGTTAACAAGAAGTGGGAGAAGGAGGGGGAGGAGAAAGAGAGAGATTTCTGCTTGTATGGAGGAGCTAAAGGGGAGATGACGTGGAGGAACGAACGGACGGACCGCCAGAGGAAAAACGGAGAGAACGAGAGGTAGAGAGCAAGAAAGAGAACGAGAGGAATGAAAAACGAGAGGGAGAGAGAACGGGAGGGAGAAAGAAGGAGTGAGAGAACGGGAGGGAGAGAGAACGAGAGGGAGAGAGAACGAGAGGGAGAGAGAACGAGAGGGAGAGAGAACAAGAGGAAGAGAGAACGAGAGGGAGAGAGAACGGGAGGGAGAGAGAACGGGAGGGAGAGAGAACGAGAGGGAGAGAGAACGAGAGGGAGAGAGAAAGAGAGGGAGAGAGAACGAGAGGGAGAGAGAACGAGAGGGAGAGAGAACGAGAGGGAGAGAGAACGAGAGGGAGAGAGGAGAGGGAGAGAGAACGAGAGGGAGAGAGAACGAGAGGAAGAGAGAACAAGAGGAAGAGAGAACGAGAGGGAGAGAGAACGGGAGGGAGAGAGAACGGGAGGGAGAGAGAACGAGAGGGAGAGAGAACGAGAGGGAGAGAGAACGAGAGGGAGAGAACGAGAGGGAGAGAGAAGGAGAGGGAGAGAACGAAGGAGAGAGAACAAGAGGAAGAGAGAACGAGAGGGAGAGAGAACGGGAGGGAGAGAGAACGAAAGGGAGAGAGAACGAAAGGGAGAGAGAACGGGAGGGAGAGAGAACGGGAGGGAGACAACGTGAGAGAGCGGGGAAGAGAGAAAGAGAACGAGAGAGAGGGAGCACGGAGTAATGAGAGAAAGATTAAAATGATAAATAATAGAGGAATCCGGAGTGGGGAGGAAGGTTTTTTGGGTGGTTAGGAAAGAGCTACGGCCAACGGGAGAAATGATCGAGGTTAAGGAATAAATAATGCGATGAATATGGAAAGATACAGATGGTGGCAGACACGACGAGGGAGAATATCTTACGAAGGTTCGCTTCCCCAGGGAAAATTGGACGCTGAATTCTACTGGAAAACATGATCCGAAGCTCGAGGCCTGTCAAACTGCCATAATTTACGAATTGAGCATCTGTTAATTAAAATAGTAGGACTTCGGAAGACGTTACACTTATCAATGAGAAAGAGAGAATCACTTTGTTACACTTACACAAACGATAAAACTGCGAAATGATACCATTGAATTAAGAATGGGAACTATCCCCTGTGAGATTCTAAGTGCATTCAAACTATAATTATACAGAAAATCACTATTATACGTAACGGCCATAATAAATGCCAGTTCTGGAAAATTTCTCAGGTTGGTTCACCCTACACGTATACGGACCTTTGCTACTATACCTTAACATCGGGTGTATGCATAACAACCATGAGAAGAAGATTCACTGCTCAATACGGAAAATTTGCACATATCTATAGGAACTGTTATTCGCTTGAATTCTAATAGTCATAGCACCGAGTTTACCATTACCTCTATTGTCGCCATTTTAACTCATTTGCAAGGTCTGAAAATAGACGAAATTATTAATGATCCTTTCATTTGCTGTTTGGGGGATCTAAAATAAAGAAAACTTAGGTAAATATGCTTTCATATTCCATTGAAAGCATGTCTGTATGATCTGTGCATCAAAAGTTATTAATTTTCGAAGGTGCACAATGACTTTATAAATACCCTGTATTAATCTATTTCTCGTCCAAAACATTCCGCATATTCGCAATTCATACGTGAATCTATTCTCCTTTTTGCTATCCTAAACAAATTACAGCATGAAATCTTCTGCAACAAACCCAACCCATGAACAATTTAAGAACACACCATATAACCCTCTGCATCGCCTAAATATTCAAAAAATGAAGAAAAAAAACCTTTCAAACGAAATCCGTAGAAAGTCGCCAGGAAAACGACAAACCGCTAGGAACGCAACGCGAAAAATAGGGTTCGCTGAGCAATTTTAGCGAGATTGGCAGCTACTGCTCGCCAAGAGTTAGAAACAGCGTCTTTAAGTCAAATTCGGTCTTAATAGGAAAAAATTAATCAAAGGTTCGCGAGTTCGCGAAGAACAGACGAGACGACAATCCTGAGAAAAAGATGTCGCGAAACAAAGCGATAAAGCGAGCTAACGCGTTTTTCGAAAAAGGAAAAAAAACGAATCGAAACGACGAGGGAGACTTCTTTAAAAATAAAAATCTTTCGCTCGGCTGGATTTCGGTTCGACGCACAACAAAATAGAGACCGAAAAAAAAGAACTCCGCGAATCGCATTTACGAAATAATAAAAAAATTAAAACTTAGGACATCTCGCGAGAAAAAATAAAGAAAGGAATTTCTTCTGAGAGACTGAAGCTGTTACTCCCACTTCATCGCGACTCCTTTATCCCCATTGGTACACGTTTTATTCAATTCAACGCCTCAGAAGACGTGGCAAATGGAACGAGCCTAAAATGCGAGGTGGCGAAATTTCGCACCAATGACAGAAAGAGCTTTAACACTGTTGCGAAATAAAAACATCTTTCTCGAGACTCACGTGGGCCGTCGGCAGATGAGAACATTAAAAACTGGAAGAGATTACGCTTGTAGAAATACGTTTACATCGCTAAAGCCACGGATAAAGTATTCCTCGGATAATTCATTGCTGGAAGAATTTTTTGTAGTCGCTCCGGATAAAATAAATGCGATTCTTTTCTAAACAAACAACGAGGACTTGAAAAGAGAGAAAGGAAAGGAGGAATAGAATAATTAAAATTAAATGGACCGTGCTCTCGACAAAGATGCAATAACGTGAGCACTGTGAAAACTGCTGAATTAGTCAGGGACTGTGGGAAAGAAGGCGTTGGAACGTCTCATCTCCAAAGATTTATAATGAAAGGAGTCTAGAAATTGGAGAAACATTAACTCAAGACTCTAACGTGGTTTATACAATTGATAAATTATATTCTTCCGGAGTAAAACGAGACATAAAACGGATATAATAGACATTTAAAAAAAATCGACAAACTAAAAAAGACATTTTTGGCTGTGAATACGTGGACTGATTATGACGCAAGCAATAATTTGGACCCAAAAATATTTCATTTTTATGCCTTATTGCTTAAAACATGAACTTCTTTCGCTAAACATCATACAAAACGATTTTTTAATAAGCGAGTAAAACTTTCAAAAGCAAATCCTACTCCGACTTATATAAGTAGTTTAGTTTATTCCTCAGAGAAACATAAACCATGACTTTCTGAATTTTGTTATCAAGGGTTGGTAATATTTCAACGGCAAACGTTACACGTACACCGTCATTCCAACGAGTTTGAATTTACATAGCCAAATTATGCAGCCATTCGTAATTAGCAGCATGATCCGAACAGGAAATGAACCCACGCGCAGAATCCTCAAATAGGACAGAAATCTAGCTTAGAAGGATGACTAATTAACTGGATCCCAGATATATTTCATAGGCAACTTATCTAAGCGTGACAGAGCACCCATTGTTCCATTTAACAGCCGAGATTTGACGAGCTTAAACCCCCAAGGAGAAGACAATTCCCAGACTCAACAAACTGAAAAGAACACACACCCATCGCATCTATTTGGCAAGAGGGGAAGGAAGGAAATACTGAACAGGCAGTAGGGGTGAGTAGGTGGAAAAATGATAAACTAAATAACAAGCTAACCCTTACACCTGGATTTAACATCAATAAGAAACTACGAGAGAGGACTCACGACGGTTGGCTTGACGTTGGAATAAAAAGAGGAGAGATAAGGAGGAAGAAGAGGTGAAAGAGGGATATAAAAAGTAAAGGAAGGAGAAAGAGATGAGGGAGAGAGATGAGTAGAAGGAATAGAGGAGAGCAGGGGAGGGAGAGAGGGGTGCAGAGAAGTGAGAGATGAATGCAGAGGGAGAAATGGGATCAGGGGAGGAAGAGAGGGATGCAGAGAGGGATGCAGAGGAGAAAGAGAGGGATAAAGGGGAGTAAGAGAGGGATGCAGGGGAGAAAAAGAGGGATGCAGGGTAGGAAAAGAGGGATGCAGGGGAGGAAGAGGGATGCAGGGGAGGAAAAGAGGGATGCAGGGGAGGAAGAGAGGGATGCAGGGGAGGAAGAGAGGGATACAGGGGAGGAAGAGAGGGATGCAGGGGAAGAAGAGAGGGATACAGGGGAGGGAGAGAGGGATACAGGGGAGGGAGAGAGGGATACAGAGGAGGGAGAGAGGGATGCAGGGGAGAGAGAGACGGATACAGAGGAGATGGATAAAGAGAAAGATTGTGCAGAGAAGCAGAGAGGGGAGCAGAGAAGTCAGAGAGGGGAGCAGAGAAGTGAGAGAGGGGTGCAGGGGAGGAAGAGAGGGATGCAGAGGAGGAAGAGAGGGATGCAGAGGAGGAAGAGAGCGATGCAGGGGAGGAAGAGAGGGATGCAGGGGAGGAAGAGAGGGATACAGGGGAAGAAGAGAGGGATACAGGGGAGGGAGAGAGGGATACAGAGGAGGAAGAGAGGGATGCAGAGGAGGAAGAGAGGGATGCAGAGGAGGAAGAGAGGGATACAGGGGAAGAAGAGAGGGATACAGGGGAGGGAGAGAGGGATACAGAGGAGGGAGAGAGGGATACAGGGGAGGGAGAGAGGGATACAGAGGAGGGAGAGAGGGATACAGAGGAGGGAGAGAGGGATGCAGAGGAGGGAGAGAGGGATGCAGAGGAGGGAGAGAGGGATGCAGAGGAGGAAGAGAGGGATACAGAGGAGGGAGAGAGGGATGCAGGGGAGAGAGAGACGGATACAGAGGAGGAGATGGATAAAGAGAGAAAGATTGTGCAGAGAAGCAGAGAGGGGAGCAGAGAAGTCCGAGAGGGGAGCAGAGGAGGAAGAGAGGGATGCAGGGGAGGAAGAGAGGGATACAGGGGAAGAAGAGAGGGATACGGGGGAGGGAGAGAGGGATACAGGGGAGGGAGAGAGGGATACAGAGGAGGGAGAGAGGGAGGCAGAGGAGAAAGAGAGGGAGGCAGAGGAGAAAGAGAAGGATGCAGAGGAAGAGAGGGGAGCAGAGAAGTGAGAGAGGGGTGCAGGGGAGGAAGAGAGAGAGATACAGAGGAGGGAGAGAGGGATACAGAGGAGGGAGAGAGGGATACAGAGGAGGGAGAGAGGGATGCAGGGGAGAGGGATAAAGAGAGAAAGATGGTGCAGAGAAGCAGAGAGGGGAGCAGACAAGGGAGAGAGGAGTGCAGAGAAGGGAGAGGTGTGCAGAGAAGGGAGGCGTGATATGAGGAAGGAGAAAAGGAAGATAGTAGGAAAATAAGAGAGGACAATGGAGATACGGAAGGAAGGGACGAATAATTGAGAAGGGAGAGAGGGAAGCAGTGGATGGAGAGATTGGGGAACAAACAGAAAAGGAAGACAGGAGAGGGAGGTACAGGGAGACACCGAGATGGAATGAGGTAGAGAGAAAAAAAGAGTGAGTAGGTGAGGTCGGAATGGAGTTGGAGATGAGGTAGATAGATATGGATCCAGCGACGGGAGACTGGAGAGAAAGAGACGGGAAGGATAAAAAAAGAGAAGGGAGACAGGCAAAGAGTAGAGAAAGAGGGTGGGTACAAAACGTGATCTCTGGATAAAGTGGAATGAGGGGGGGAGGGAGGAAAGGTTGGTATTCCTCCGTCCGAAAAATCGCCTGCTACCGGGCTTCTCCCAGCTCCGTTAAGGCGGGGACACAGAATGCTATGCTACGCTACGAGTTGGAAAAAAATCGCCAACATGTATTTAAATGTAATGCAACATACACGCTGCTAAGCTACGCTAAGCCAAGCTAAATTTAGTTTGCTAAATTTCGGAGATTGCCCGCCGAGCGATTTTCTTAGCTTTAGCACGCCAACTTCGACATCGACGCCTGCGCAGTTCATGTTTCCTCCAAGTGTAACAACACACGTGGGTAGATGAGAGCGCGGGTTTGAGCAGTGTCGTGGTCTTTTATAAAGTGCAGTGTGTTGTCTTTTATAGAGTGTTTCAAATGGAGAAATTGATCGAAGAAGTTAGAAAATCTTTGTTGCGTCCTTCATCTTCCAGGACGGCAGGCAACAAAATTGCCTCTTCTTCCTCACTTTCAATACTACTATTATAAAAATAAGAAGAATACATGCGTTTTGAACAAATCATGTCGACGCTTCGATCGGCACTGAACGAATGGTGTTGATATCACAGCAAAGCATTCTATTTGTGCCAAGTCGTGTTTCAGCATAGCGCAGCATAGCATAGCGTAGCATTCTGTGTGTGTCTCTCTTTCTTTCTTATCCTCCCGCATTCCACGTTGCAGCAAAAGGAATAGGAATGAGGATGGAAGGACCAAGAGAGAAAGAGAGAGGGAAAGGCAAGAAGTTTTCCTACTTTGGGAGGTGCTGCGGCGGAGGAGGTGGTCGAGTAGCGGGGAGAAGGGAGCTGTGTCACGAACCCATTGTCTGGCAAGAAGGATGGGGGTCGGGGGTGGAAGGGACTGCACACTGCCGCCCTGTAACAGCACCCAACCACGCTCTTCTTCCCACGGGAGAAGATCGCGGGAATCCTTATTCCTCCTCTCGTCGGAAGACGTGCGATTCGCTTTGTGAGAGCGTGCGAAGGGACAAAACAAATGCTAAAGGACTTACCTACCCCATTACGTCGAAGCGCATAAACTACCGCGCGGAATCTCTTATCAAACAAGCAAAAGAAAAAACTAAGAATAACCTGATTGCTTATTAAACATTTTTGCGCATTATACAACGGTAATTAACTATGAATGAGAGCTAAATTAAGTTTTATTTTGATCAACCCAAACAAATCTCACAATCAATCACAGGCAACGCGTGATCAATTAGGAGTTACAAAATGAACGACGGATATATTTGCTGCAACTACAAGAGACTTTCTATACAACATACATGTTTGTCTACCCGTTAGGAAACCCGACAGTAAATATAACTTCAACGGCGAAATTGCTTATTAAACCAATAATAATACTAAAAATAACCTTTTAAGCTAACAAAAATATTCTTGCCAACAAATACGACAATGATAAGCTGAAAATTAAAGCAAGAAAAACGATACAGAACGAACGACAAACATTTCTGCCGATGACAATAGAATAGATAAACAAGTTCCAAAAATGAATTAAGGAGTTCACGTAACAGCTGGAATCCCATATATAATTATTGTCTATAACTCCGAGAACCATAATAAGTCTGAGTACACCTTCTGCTTTAGAACTAACTATCGGTGAGTTACCACTGGAGAAGGCTGCTTTGTAGTTGAAACGTCACAAACGCCAAACGCAATATTCAAAACCGATTTATGGATATCCTAAATACCTTAATTATCAATTACTTCCTCACGGTTTATCCCAGTACTATAGGTCGCTAAGTACGGTATTACGATACGGTACCTACGTGTGATTCTCACGAATAAAAAATTGCGTAACTGGACACTCGTTTCACCGCTAATATTCTCCAGCCCAGCATCAGCACCACGACATAAATTAAGTGTTGAACGGTTATAATTTTAATACGGATGTTAGCGATAAAAATTCCGTTGATTGTTACGGAAGAGTGGATATATATATATATATATATATATATATATATATATATATATATATATATCTCCTCCAAAAATTACACTGCCTGTTGACATGATACAAAAATAATCCAACGACTCACAATCATAGTTACCATCGACATTTGCCCTCGCTTTACGGTTAATGATCAATTTCTATATCCGACAATTTCTCGGGCAGAAAATAAAATAAAAAGCAAGTTCGAACAAAACACTCGAGTAATCTTTCAGTTATGAACGATACGGAATAGGACGAGGAGTGCATCCCTTAACTTTCTCTGATGCGAAATATTTATGGACTACGCCATTCCGCTGTATTGCACTTCATAGGGGAAAAGCGCGCGCGGACCAATTATTTTTCCATTAAACGAATGTAGAGCGAGAATGCGAGAGGAAGGAAAAAAAGGGCGGAAGGAGGAGAGCGAACGTGCATTCGGATGCAGCGCCGCCGCCATTAAAATAATTGGCTGCACTTTTACGCCAGCGCGGAAGAAAAATGAATCCTTGAAAATCGTCATCCAATCCCGCGCCCGAAATTTTCGCCTAGGTGACAAAAAAATCCAATTCTTCGACTCCTTCTCCTTGGGTGCATTCAAACCGAAAGCGTGATTAAACTTCCCGGATGTTTTCAAAACGCGAAATTCTTTGCATCTTTTTCTTTCCAACTAATGATTGGAACCGTAAAGGTCCACGAAATCCAAGATTAATAAACCAAGTGATAACTTTTGATTTTATGATTTAAAAAACGAGATTACTAGATCTATGAGAATAAACGTTTATAGCGCGGTTATTTGCTACTTCTAGACCGTAACTAGACTGTCTCTAAATAGGGCATATTTCAAAGACACTATAAGGGCGAATGTCTCATAAAACAACAAAATCATCAATGAGTTATTATGACGACAAAGATCGGAGGGATAGCCACTTTATATATTCTTTGTGCTATCTTATTTAATAACGAGAACTCCTACATTACGGCATTTCAAATTTGTTTTTAATAACAGCTTCAGACATTTCGCCGCCCTGAGACGGGAAATTTTTGGCCGCCCCATCCTCCCCTCATGTTCCGTGGGTCTCCGATGATCAAGAATTTTAGTAATTATTAATATCTAAAATTATCACACAATCGTGCCAATATTAATTTTACTCAAATTATAACAGATATGTTAACTACAGGGTGGGCAACGAAATGATCCCCTATTCAACTAAGAGACCTGCAAGAGTTGGTAGTGGATACAACGGAGGAGAAACGGAACCTCCTCTGTTACAACACCCCGTCAGAATTATCATTTATGGATTACATGTTCAATATGACGGCTATTTTGGCGTACAACTTCCAAAAGACAAACGGCCATGTTCGTAATAACTCTTCGGCACATGCCTTCTGTAATTTCACTGCACAGTTGAACAACCATAGCCCTGAGCTGTATAAGTGAGTCTGGATTTCTTGGAAATAGTTTCTCCTTAAAGAATACCCAAAGAAAGAAGTCGCATGGATTGATGTCTGGACTGTTGGGAGGCCAGATCAATCCACATGCATGACGATCAGGATACCGACGAAAAATGACGCGTGGACCGAAGGTGTCATGCAGTAAGTTCAAGACAATGTTTGCTGTGTGTGGTGTGACTCAATCTTGCATAAACCATTGTGTGATAAACGGCGAACCAGTGGCAACAAGCAACAAGACTGTGTTAAAGAATCACAAAGGGTACATTGTGTGTTTCCCTTGGTTTTCCCTTATCTCCCTCCAGTTTTTGCAGATGCGTCTCTTTGAGCAGGGATGCCACCCTTCCTGTAAGGCCAAACTTGGCAAGAGGGAACGGCGTCTGTATGAGGCATGAGGCCGCCCCCTCGACCCTGCGCCCTGAAGCGATTGCCTCACTTGCTTACTGTCTGAAGCCGGCCCTGATAATAGCAAATATATATTCCATCATCCGAACGAGCCTTTGTGTTAGGATGACCGAAACTCTAGTAGTTAAACTAGAGAGTGTTTAACTGACTGAAGAAATATTTCTCTTACGTTATGATTTTAAACTTGGTTATGGTAAGCTTAAAATTTTATACCGATCCTTGCGGTTGCAGAATGCGAAAAGATGGTAATTTTAGTCATCGCAGTATTCGGCATCTAACTCCTCGCAACTAGCGCGATTTCGATATTCATAACCTTCTTTATGTCGAGGCAGAAACGTACACTGAAAAATTTATAAATTAAAATTGGCATCGCCGTAAGAAGTGCGATGCCTGAAGGGAAATTAAGCCGAGGATTCCCTGACCGGATGACATGCCCCAGGGGTGTTGGAAGCGGACTACTCGCTGCGAAAATTTTAAGCTCTTGCCTCCGTAAAATTACGGAAAACCGGCGAGAAAAAAACTCCAGTCCAGAGGAGCCTGGTTTTAGTACGCCTGGTAGACGGTCTATTTTCTGCTGGCGCCTAACGAGGATTTTCGGTAATGAAAGCCGAGTTGGAAGAGCATCATATCCAAGCTCCATCTCGTTCGCAACGCAGAAAAAAAGGGAATACTCGCCGCATTATAAATGCAACGCCCTCGCTACCATAGAAAGAATAAACAATATCAGTCTGCAACGAAACCACTTCTAATTTCTAATGTTTGAGAGAGCCTTCCTTTTATTTACCTTGAAAATTTTCGGCGACGTTTAGTTTATTAATAGGCTAGTTTTTTAAAAAGTTGTGCAATTTCTTGACTAAATTGCAAATAGGTTATAGGGTTAATGCAAGCCAGAAGCGCGGAATACATTTGTCGGTAGATTTAGTGAAGTTATTTTCTGCTAAGGTGGCAGCCTTGATATTGACTTGATACAAATACACTATTATCTAATTGAGAGTTTTTAAATTCTTAATTGAGGAATTTAATGGAAAAAAAACCGGAATTAAGAGCTGAAACTTCAAATTCTATTGCCTGTAACGTGGCAGCCCTGGTTGAGATACGTGAGTCAATTGAATCATTTTCACCAAAATGTTTGTATAATAGTATATTTCGCATACGTGACTGAATAACATGAAACCAGATATGATATTTTCGTATAGTTTTAATTAAAGTATCAAAAATCGATAAATGCGTCCGTAAGATGCAAACATGAAATGTAAAATATTTTATGCTTGTTTTTCTTAAGAACATACCATTCTGTCAGAAAAAGTACTCCACAAGAACTATTTATTTCGTTCTGTTATACAACTTATGAAAATAAACTATTACCCCGAAAATGCAAATAAACTCTTACCCCTGAAAAACAATAACGAGTTTAAAAAAGACCGAATTACAGGATTCGAACCTGAGTTTGAATCTGATTGAATCTTAAATAGACGGCGCAATATACATTGCACAAACTTTCTCATATACGTATATACGTTTGATCTCACTACATTTATTGCCCCGAAATTAAATCTCCCCTCTGACGCGTGTGCTGAGCGTCTTGTACAGAAATAATGCCACTGGACGATATATAGTAACTTTTTTGGGATATATGGCTTAGTTAGTATTATTTATAACATCAGGCTGTACGTTTGGATGCATTTTAAACGAAATCCTTAGAGCCATTTTTTAGTAAATCTAATTTTGTTTCAAAATATCCAAGAATAAAGTACCCGTAATTGTTGCGCAATATCATTTATCCCATCAAAATGTCTTTATGAATGATATTATCCATAAATATGAGATATCATTCGATTTAGTTTAAGTAAGTAGTAGTAGTAATAAGGGTTTGAATGGAACGCGGCGGAGGCGTGACGTCACAAGGCTTAGGTAAGGCAGCTTAGCGTACATTTTAATGCCACTGGACGGCATATAGAATGTTCAACAGATATATGGCTTAAGTAGTATTATCTGTGACATCAGGCTCTACAATTGGTATGATTTTAATCAAATTCTCTGTAGCCATTATTGAGTAAATAAATTTTTTCAAAAAATTGCCAAGAATAAACTACCCTTACTTTTGCGCAATATCATTTTTATGAAAACAAGGTCTGCAAAAGATGATATATTGCACAAACACGAAATATCATTCGATTTCATGTACGCGTTTGGGCCCTAGGTCAGCGAACAGACCGACCGACCGACAGACAGCCGGCATGGCGAAAACCAATTTTATGGACTCGGGGACACCTAAAACGTGTATTTCCATCAAAATCTCGAAGTCGAATTTTTTCACGATAACAAAACACTCAATATACGACGTATATGAGAAAGTAAACATTTAAAATATGAACCAAGCTGTTATCTACTTGCATAATTTCATCAAATCACCAAATAGCCAAAGGTTTGTTTGTAATAATTTGAAACGCAAACACTGCAATCGAAAAGCGTTCAAGATTTTTCCTCACATCTCCAAACACAAAAACGCGCAATGCATTGAAGACGCCGTTACTTTGCGAAACTCCGTAACAGGAATAGGAAACACGTTTATTCCATGTAATAAAACACACTTTCATATCTCTGCACATTTTTATGCGGTAAAAATTATCAAGTTATTAAAACGCGTTTTACTATATATCCAAGCTTCGTGCATACGATATCAATAACACGACCTAGCCGGTATGGTAGAGGGGTGGTTAGCGTGCCTGGCCCCCATTGCAAGGGCCGCGGGTTCGAATCGTGCTGAGGGACCGGCTATATGCGTTCGTCTTTATGATCGTTATTACGCTAATTGCAAAACGCCGTTAACGGCTGTTTATGCGCTATTTAATATAAATGAGTAAATAAAAACCTGATAGGGCATCGTCAACGACACCTCGAGGAAGGTCTCGAGATAGTTATCATCAGTGAAATAAATGCTAATTTTAAAACAACTATCTCGCGCTAAAAAAAGCTCCATTCGTACGTAAATTACCATTGTTGCGACATGACCTTTTCGAGGACCGCACCCACTGGATGCAGCACACCACCCACCTCCGGCGAGAAAATACGGCAAATGCCAGCGTTACTCACCTGGAAAAAGAATGGAAAATATTAATCACGCTTGTTTTAACACATGGTTCGGGGTTGCCTAACCTTTTCAGCTTCGCGAGCAACACGTTATTTTCTAGGATATCGATTTTAAAACATGTAGAAAGGAAAAAATACTCAGGAAATTCGACAATCGATGCTAGTTAGAGCGATTCTAAGAACCGCAGAAGAGCACTGTCTAAGACCGAGAAAATATTAATGTATCTATATTGCGGTAGAAATAAAAACACTGAATTCGATTAGTCTATTAATAATAATTGAAATATTTTTTAATTTAACTTGTATTTCACAAAGAGTGACTTCGCGATTGGGACACTTGCGTAACACTGTCGTCACCGTGCGATTAGTTAGTGCTTTTTATTGATATTACTAATCGTTGAACGACTTTTTGAGGTTTATTTCACATTGCTTTTGCTTGATCTTGACAAACACCATCAAATTCCTTCACGATCACGATACTTATTCCACGCACTTCTTAGATGGAAATGTAAAAATAGCAAAATCAACATTCTACATACCAAAGAAAAACAATGAAACTCCACAAAAAAGGTTAATTGTGAAAGTACCGTAAGATTGGTTAAAAAATTTCTTTGTATAAAAATACAATTTTTATAGCCAAACATTGGTGGATACCATTCGGTTTATCGACCGGTTTCAGCGATTTTGCTGTAACAGACTTTTCAATTACTGTTGTGGAAATTCTAAAAGTTTGGTTATAAACATTATTTTCCATACAAATAAATTTGCAATAGAGTTCCACCACGTACTGCTTTGAAACATCCATTATATTGGTGAAAGTCTTTTGCTATTGACCGAAAAACATTTCTTTGGGTCATAAAGAGCCCACGAGACTAATTAACCGTTAACAAAACAATAAAACTCCTCCCACTGATTCTCACTATAAAAGTTCCCGTTTGAGAGAAAACATATGAACTCCATTCCCTCAATGAGAAATCCAACACTATAGAGCCGTTCGAGGTAATTTCGATACGATGAAGGAAAACTCGTTCCCTGTGCTCAGGTAATGCACGCGGACAATAGGGGCCATTCACGGAACTGCATTCTTATATAAATGCTGCCGATTCGCCTTATCGCCTCGAATCGACGTCTTAAACCCGCCTCTTTCCAATTCCAGAAGGCCTAAATCTCCGTCTCCACGGAAATTCCGCACCTAACGGGCAATGCGGAGACGAAAGAAGTCTCGCAGCTGCTCAAGGGGTGGGTGGGCGTTGGGGAGTCTGTGTTGACATGGCTTGCGTCAACAAAGGAGGGAAGCCAAGCCGATAAAGCTTTTCTGGAAACCACAGAAATGACCATAGTACACCTTGTACCCCAAAACATCAAACAGGACAAAGGTAGGGAGTAGGAGAAGGGTGATGTGGAAGTGAATAACAACTCGAAACAGTAGCACGTACACATAGCGTAGAGATAAAAAGAGAAATATCTGTCGCAGGAAATGAGTCGAGCAATAAAATGTTCTGGTTTCAAAATACGACCGAAAACACGACTGACCAAAATATTATTCTCACACGTCGTCGAAAGGTCAAAAATGTTTACGAGTTTCCAAAAATAAAGGAAGTAGTGATCGGTGGAAGGGCAATATGTTTTTCAAAAGGAAACTATTCTCTCGACATAAGGCAATATAAATCACGCCGTCAACTCCTGTATTTATCTAGCGGTAATGTTAAACATCCCAACTTTTGGAACTCACCGAATGTTGATTCTAATATCGGAATCCCGATGGTGTACTCGACCTATGTTCGGCAATAAAAGATTACCATATCACTCCGTTCATTCGGGCAATACATATATTGAAGCATAAATTAACTTCTGTATTGCATGTAAACCATTATAAGATCATGGATTTTTCAATTATTTAAATTTAACAGAGAAACATTTGTCAGAAATATTAATTCGATGAGTATAAATAGATCATAAAATACAACGATTTCGATTATTTAAAAAATATTACGAAGTTTCAACCTCCACGTAAGTAAAAACTCTCTTAACAGCCGTAGCAAAAGGGAATTCTCCTATGAATTAACAGAAGTGACGCATTGCAAGTTCGATAGGCGAATTAATTTGCTCGATATCGTTGGATTTTTTAAAAACTTTTAAAATTTTTAATATTTAAATACAAAATAAATTGTCCGCAGCAAAGACTAATTACTATAGTCCACGTCCGGTGACCAAAATACTGCCGTGCCTTACCTTCGCATAAAGGGTAATACCCCGAAATTTTGTTGTCCTGGCCTCATTAGTCGGGCAGATATGGTCCAAAAACAGACGAATGAAACGAGAACGAGGACTTTTTTCTCACAAAAAGCGCTAAAAATAAAACATCGCAAGAGCGCAGCGCTCGCAAGAACGCGTCGACTAGATGAGAAACCTCTCTCTCTCTCTCTCACCCGTCGACGAAGTTTCGTAGAGCCAAAAAAGTCGCCAGGAAAAAATCTCCTTTCGGGGCTAGAGAGGGAAGGGGAGAAAAGGGGAGGCAGGGGGCAGCACCGTAGAAATTTCCCTTCG
This sequence comes from Tanypteryx hageni, assembly GCA_028673005.1. Lineage (NCBI taxonomy): Eukaryota > Metazoa > Arthropoda > Insecta > Odonata > Petaluridae > Tanypteryx > Tanypteryx hageni. The sequence goes on along the minus strand of CM054114.1, from coordinate 112,353,166 downwards.
AGGAGGAGCGAGTAATAATTTAGCGGAGTAAGCGCTGATGAAGGAAATACAAAAGTGGGTGACAGAGGAGAATGGGAATGAGAGAGAGGCGAGCGAGGGACTGGAGGGAGTGGGAAGGAGGCGAGGGTGGGGAAAATGAGAGGACGGTGGCGTGGCGGTCGTTACAACTCTTCAACCAGATCGATCGAAAGAGATCCGTGAGGAAAGGGCAAGAGTGGAGAGGGGATTGGTTACAGAGAGGGAGAGAGAATGGGGTGGCGAAAGAGAGAGATGGAAAAGTAAAGAGAGGAAGAGGGAGCGGGAAAAGAGAGAAGTGTAAAGGGTGAAGCGGGAGGGAGACGGCGTAGAAGGGGTCGTGGGAGGATAGAGAAAAGGGTGGGAGAAGAGTGGGTGGTGAGAGGAGTGGGGGAGATTATGGGATGAGGGAGGAGAGAGCTGGGGAGATTGTGTGTGGAGGGAGGAGAGAGCTTGGGAGATTGTATGAGGAGGGAGGGGAATGTGGGAGGGGAGAAAGGAGTGGGATGATGGAGGATAGAGTGGGAGAAAGGGTGGGAAGAGAGAGAAAAGAAAGGAGGGGGAATGAGTGGGAGTAAGGGGTGGGAGGGAGGAAGGAGTGGGAGGGAGGAAGGAGTGGGAGGGAGGAAAGAGTGGGAGGGAGGAAAGAGTGGGAGGGAGGAAAGAGTGGGAGGAAAGAGTGGGAGGGAGGAAAGAGTGGGAGGAGAATAGAGGAAGAGTGGTAGGAGGAGGGAGGAAAGAGTGGAAGGACGGAGGAAAGAGTGGGAGGAGGAGGGAAGCAAGAGAGAAGAGGGAGGAAAGAGTGAGAGGGAGGAAAGAGTGAGAGAGAGGAAATAGTGGGAGGAGGAGGGAGTAAAGAATGGGAGGAGGGAAGCAAGAGGGAGGAGGGAGGAAAGAGTAAGAGGAAGGAGGAAAGAGTAAGAGGGGGAGGAAAGAGTAAGAGGGTGAGGAAAGAGTAAGAGGAAGGAGGAAAGAGTAAGAGGAAGGAGGAAAGAGTAAGAGGGGTGAGGAAAGAGTAAGAGGGGTGAGGAAAGAGTAAGAGGAAGGAAAGAGTAAGAGGAGGGAGGAAAGAGTGGGAGGAGGGAAGCAAGAGTGAGGAGGGAAGCAAGAGTGAGTAGGGAGGAAAGAGTGAGAGAAGAAAGGAACTGGTGGGAGAAGGGAGAAAGAGTGGGAGGAGGGAATAAAGAGTGGGAGAAGGGAGGAGAGATAGAATAGTGGGATAAAAGGAGAAGGGTTGCGGGAGGAGTGTGTGAGGTAAGAAGTGGGAAGGATATGAGATGAGTGAGGGGACGGTGCGGCACGGAAGGGGAAGCCGGGATGAGGGAGGGGGAGGTGGGGCGTGGGAGAAAGGAGGAGAGCTTACGAGGATGGGAAATAAATTGGGGGAATGGGAGGAGAGAGAAGAAGACGGGAGGAGATGGTGGCAGACAGGAGGAAAGAGAGAATGGGAGGAATCGGGAAAGCAAAATGGGTGGGGATTAAGGGACTATGTGATTTGGAACGGGAATGGGAGGGAGTGGGAGAAGGGAGGGGGCCGCGAGGCGAAGAGAGAGGGAGGGAGGGTTGGCAATGGAGGGGGAGATCTCCGGCATTCCGTTCACGACGGATCCCCCCATCGGATTTCCCATCACGAAGGACGCGAAATAAGGAGTCACTCTCACCGAGCAGCCCACACTCGGGAGAGGTGAAGACGTGTAAAAAGGGAGATAGCGGACGAAGACTGATGCTATCTTCTCACTTTCGCTATCATTCTATGCTCGCCCGAAGGCATCTCGATTCGATTCGTTTTACTCAACAAAATTTGACACGAAATGGGGGAAATGCAATCGAATATCTATGACTGGAAGTTTATATAGATAACTGAAGATGTATTTTCCAATCTGTATTCTTTTTTCCATTCTATATCTCGAATTTTCCGTACTTCGTCAATACTTAAGGTTCAAATTAAAGAGATTAGGCTGTTTTTACCGGTAATTAGCAGACGCAAAATACAGACATATTAGACAGCGGATACAATCCAAAATTGTATTGTCGAGCTCATCTTATTAACTAAATCCAATACATAAACAAGCTCACTCTCTTCGTCAAAAGAAAAGTGTAAACCAGATGAAAACTTCAGCTACAAAACAGCCGTCCTCGATGGTAATCCACCAAACCATGAAAGACGCTGGAGACTACAGAACCACGCAGAAATATCAAAGAAAGTTCTTAGAAAGAACATTCTCGCTCAGCTTCGGCCATTTCTGCGCAGAAAGAAACGGCTTCTATTTTATAACATATTAATTTCCGGCACAATAAGGGTCTTCCCCAAAATACGAGCGAAAACTAAGACTTGGAACTGTTTCAAGCTTCGATATTCCGAAGTATGAAAGAATTCCTTCATATGGCCGATAAGCAAATAAAATATTCTTCCATATAAAGATCGAGATCGCTTACACTTTCTCCCTCCTGAACTAAAAGATAATGTAAAAGTGTCTAAAAAATTCGCCTAGAAGCAAACAAAAACAACAGGTCATGGTGCAGGTGTAAATAATGCCGGCGGAAATTCTCGGATATTTAAATAATCCTCCTTTGACAAAGATTTGAAACTAAAAGAATATTAGGCCGCCAAGTCAGTTTTAACGTGTATATATTTCGGAACAGTCACGGAAGAAAAATTACGCGAGAAAACGCCTGAATATTTTAGAGTCGAACGATCGTATTTCTTTTACGACGCGCTCTGCACGCATCGCTAAAACCTTACTGTGATGCTGAGGTATCCAAGTCTATGCAAGCCGATTCGCAAACCGTGAACCAATCAAAGCTTAGTGTTTCCTCTCATCGAGATTGTTTCCTTGTTTTGCCGTTCTCCACTGAGCTAATATGGACAGAGAGAGAGAATGGAGAGGGGTTTCTTTAGTACGCCCTGACGCGTACACTTGCGTCGATTCGCCCGCCATCTATCGGGAAAAGGCTTTTCTTTCGTTCGTTTTGCCATTTCTCAGGTCATGCCTTTTCCTCATCGCCTCCACTAAAACATAAGTTTTCATTGGAAAACGGAATTTTCTTTCTATATATCAGAATAGAGGAATATATTTTTCCAAGGTAATATTGAATAATTAAATTTGAAAAACATTGGACAACAACGGTGAATATATATATGCATCGATATTACTGCTGGAATAATATATGATGATATATATTATTATGATAAGATGCAAATGAAGACAGAGTAGCTTAACGATGAACGAAGAAATACGATTAAAAGTAAACAGAATAATTCATAATTACACAGTGTGGTAGCTATGCTTAAAAGTTCCATAGAATTTTAAGCTAAGAATGTTTGCAGCATCTTGTAAAAAACTAAACATTACACAGAAAGTTTTACGTCGTCAATAACTAAGAGCAAAACCCATTAGCCCGATATCTGTTCAAAATCTTACCCGAGTCCCTTTTATTTCTAAGGGTAGTAAATTTCCATTCCCCGATTAGAGATTGCGTGACACACAACAGGGTACCTAAACGGTGTATCGGTCAATCTTACGAAACTACGGGAGAAACTTTTGCGGCGAAGAAATTTAAATTTCGAAGAGGATGCGGTTGGCACTAATCTCTCCATCTACGAGAACGCAAAGAAACAATCACGTTCAGAAATTCCACCTGATGACAATTATTTATCAAAAGACAAGAAATGGTGTGAGAGGGGACAAGGGGAGGGGGGGAGAAGGATGGAAAGGACTGGGAATGAAAAAAATGGGGAAGATGTGGATGCGATAGGGGGCAGGAGATCCGGAGAGGGTGGGAGAGGAAGGAGGGAGAGTGATGTAAGGAAAGGAAAAGGAGAGAAAAGATATAATGTAGAGAAATGTATAGGGAATGTAGACTCGGATATGGCGGGGAAATGAGAGAAATGGCGGGAAATTTGAGAGAAATGGCCGAAACTTTCTAGAGAAATGGAGGGAAAAGATAAGAGGGAAAAGATAAGAGTGAAATGGAGAGAAAAGTCGAGATATAAATGGCGAAAGAACGCTTGGAAACACGAAAACAAATCGAACAAAATCCAACTAAACTACCACGACAGCTTTTTCTCGCCAGTATACCAACATCCAAAACAAAGTATCATAAAATTGAAACTGGAGATAACGCGGACAGTCTCCGATTCTATTAGGTAGGCGGGACCGGGTAATCATCGAAGAGTTCGCAACGGCCCCACCTCCCCATAAATCCGAAGCGAAGGTAAACGTAACGGTGATCAAAACTCCTTTCCTCCTTCGATACAATCCCGCTGCACCATCCCACGGACGGAGGAGTAACCAGAGGGCGAGAGAAAGAGGCACGGAAGGACGAGAAAGAGGGTGGATGTAAAAAGGGTGCTCGCTCTATACGATGGGAAGGAATGTACAAACAAAGGGGCGAGGGAATGGGTTGTGCCTCGGGCGATGTCGATAGGAGACCTCTTCTAGAGGGGTTAAACGAGGAGAAAAAGATGAGATCGCGGAGGGCATGGGCAGACGGGACGGAAAGGTGAGGGCGGAGGAGGAGGCGGTGGATGAGCGACGGGGATGAGGGAGAGGCGGAATTCGAAAGGCTTCCACGGTGTGGGAAGAGGAGCAGAAGAAATAGCTCTTTGGAGACACTTGGGTATTTTCCATAAGACTGACATGAATTTCTTTTTCCGATGAAGACTCCGTTAACTGTTTCACATGCTAAACTTTTGTTTATACGGAATGTTGGCAGAAGACCGACAAAGACGATTCTGGCGTAATACCACCCAACCATCCCTTTGAAAAGAAAATATTCAGCCTAGAATCTCTCACTGAAAATAAATAACGATTAAGGGTTGTGTAAGGCCATATGACTTTCTAAAATAACCATAAACGAATGTGAATCATCCAATTCGATTGCTATTGAAATTAACTATAGAATATAAAACGGAACCTTATAATTTCTGCCGCATCCTTTTCGTGATTTTTAATGCAAGTATCAATAATTAATGAAATTTTACATTACACATCTGCAACCTCTTAGCTGAACTATGAAGCCGAGGCCAGTCCTAGAAACGCATTAACTGTTGATTTCTAAACAAGATCATCACGCTTTCTTTCTGCAAAATTAAACAATACTAAAAGCAGCTTCAAATGGAGAAAATGTATCCTTGATTTGTATGAATTACGATTGCTGCGCTAAAGCTCTTAGGATAAAGTACGGAAAAAACTAATAAACATATTATATATAACCGAAGTTCCAAATATTTATATCATGCTCTGCTAGCAACTCTTAGTTCTTGCAATTGGATTAAAAATATACCAGCAATTGGGAAAATTTTTCACAAGTTTAACCGCTTCGCTAACCTGCCGAAGAACTAAAATATTACGTTTGCACTTAATGGTAAAGTACTGTAGAAATTGACCGAAATGTGCCCATTTATCAGGTGGTTGTAATGCCATGTGAGTGCATCCTTTTGGGCCATCTAAATTTCCGAATAAATTCAGCTGTACCGAAACAAAAACTGAGAAGAGATATAACTAATTTCCACAATTTTAAGAAATCTTCGTCTAGCTTATACCAACATTCACACGCAGAAATTAAGTTTTTTCTTATCTTCATCGTAGCAGTGCCTTTACATGACAACATAATAACAGGAAAACAGGACGAAAAAGAAAAGTAAAACCAATAACGGCTTCTCGTCTTAATCAGCCATCACAATGAACGGCGGCAGACGAAAAACAAAGATAATGACTTAATTCTCGAATAACACGGAGGATTACCGTTAAGTCCCCTAGCGAGATAACCTACTTTTAACATTTTATTCGCACGATTTTTTTAGTATCATTTAGAAAGTTTTTATGGCAGATGACATCTGCAGCTACAGAACTGTACAGAATAAAAATAGAATCTAGCCAACGTGAACTAGGTACAGTAATACCTTATCCGTCGCGTCTCACGAACGCGTACTTGATAATACTTGGTTATATAAATGTGACCTCTGCAGCTACTCCCAAAACGTATGAAATGTAATTATAGGTGATACTGAATTTGTCGCGCTACATTTTACATATGTATGCGACGCGAAAAGCTTGCGCAAAGCCGTTTTTCCCAACGCGGCCATTTCCAAGAACACAAAAAGAGCTACTGTTGGTGTTACATAACTTAGATAAATGACATTAAGTAAATTCTGTCACAGTGAAGGGTATCAAGGAAAAAACAGAGATAAATATTTAATCCTCGATGTCACATAGGATTACCGTTGACTCTACAGGTAAGACTACCTAGTTCAAACATTTTATTCGCACTATTTTTTAAAGTTATTTTGCCACTCTGATGACAATATGATACTGCAAGACCAAACAGTAACAAGATAGGAAATATGCACGCATGAAGCGTGCATACATGGGAGGTAGAGGTATTCTTTACGATTTATGCAATCATGTCAAAAGAGATAAATATTAATGGATTAGTGTAATATCTACGAACTGAAACGCCAGTAGTGATGCCAAGGAAATATCGATTTTTTTAATTCACTGACTAAATTCTTAGTCATTTGTAATTAATAAAACAATCGACAATTATTTAAAATTTACCTCACTCGAATAGAAGTAATATAATCTTTATGTTCAGGTCCATTCCTTCGTTGTAAATTACCTATTTATTTTCACTTACAAACGCTGTATATACGTAAAGAAAATTTACCAAATGATGCGTGCGCACGAAAGAAAATTAAATTAATTAGTTATTTACACCAGGTATTGTTAACCTCGAAGATTGTTTTCGTTGACAACAATGAAAAAACACGGGAAATTTTTTTTAAGTCCCAAGTGAATTATGACTTTCTCGTTTGATTTTCTTGAAATCGGATACTCCTTCGATGAAAATGTACTGAACTGCTATTTCACTAGTTCTACCATTTTGTTTGTAGACTTTTTAGTTATGATTGATATTTTACGGGATATGCAGAAAAGTTAATTTTTTGTCACCAGTAAAGTGGCACTCCCGATTAGGCTACGTGAACCATTTATATAATTTTCTGATTTTCTTTGCCCTTATGTCCTAAAGTTGAAAATGAAACGTGGAGACTACGGTGCACAGAATGGAAATAAATAAAAACTTTTGAACCGTAAAATAATCCAAGTGAGCAATCACACGTCAATAAGAGAAAAATAGATGGGGGAAAAATTAAATTTATACTTACAAGTTTACAGGACGATGGCCTACAGGGACCTGTTGTCGGAAACTAGCCTAAATAGAAAAGAAAAGCACACAAACGCGCAATCACTCTGGAAAAACTCACTAGATACGTATTTCGAGAGCTAAGCTGTCGTCTTCCCACGACTTCAGCTACTGAAGATGAGAGCTTAGCTCTCAAAATACGTATCTAGTGAGTTTTTCCAGAGTGACTGCGCGTTTGTGTGTGCTTTTCTATTTAGGCTAGTTTCCGACAACAGGTCCCTGCAGACCATCGCCCTGCAAACTTGTTAAGTATAAATTTAATTTTTTTCCTTCTTTTTTTCTCTTATTGACGTGTGATTGCTAACTTGGATTATTTTACGGTTCAGGAGTTTTTATTTATTTCCCTTATGTCCTAAATATCAAATTTCATCAACATCCGCCCAGTAGCTTCGCAGATGAAACATGCGGACGGACGGACGGACACGAACTGACAATAAGGCGTTCTTTGTTTACTTTTTGTAAAGAAGGCCTAAAAAGTGTAGTTCGAGCCAACACCAATCAATCCCTTATTCCTTCCTAATTCTCCATTTCTTATTTTGATAAACCACATAGGTATCTTCTATAGCCATAAAACGATTGAGAGTAGACCAAATGTGATTCACTATAGATTATTCAAGGTTGTCTTCTGGCTGAAAACAAAATCCAGAATAACCACTTTAGTACCAAAAATTGAAAAAGTAAGTACATAGTTATTTTAGGCATCTCGAATGGCCATGAGAAGATTAGGAAAAGCAGATGTGCACCTTGGCAACAATTCAGACGTCATTAATGGCAATTCACCGAAAGTAAATTCTAAAAAAGAACCTTCTTGTGGCTATTGAAGATACATAAGTACTCGATTTTTCAATTTCTTATGCTTAAATGCTTATTCGTGAATTTGAAATCAAATGTATATTTCAGCTACGAAGTAACCATCTTCAGCAAAATTTCAATGGCCACCTTTTTTAAGTGTATAACCCAAAGACGAACCAAGAACTACGAATTACGATTACCTAGTGGATAAAACGAGCAATAAGTTTCCTAAACTGCACCGCAGCTGAAGGAGGTTGCTATTTAATTGTTGATGACAACTCGGATAAATTAAAAGACTTCACTCTTGACTTTAAATATCCCAGCAAAAACTCGAGATACAATGAACGTAATTATCACAAGTTTGAAGAGGAAGTATTCCGTCGTTCGATGAACAAGCTAAAACTGCAGGAAGGTAGGCGATAAATCTCTAGATAGGCTTCCGGATAGGTTTCTCAGCTAGGGAAAGAAGGCGATACGATCGCCGAACGCTATATTCGTTTAGAAAGAACTTTAGCCGGACTTTTACTCTTCCCGGCCTTAAACGGCAGAGCAAAAATCCGATCACCTCGCAAGATAACGGAGAGTAAAGGGATGAAAGCAACGAGCGGTTACGGAAGAATTATCTCGGCGCAGGAATTAAATGCAGGTCTGAGACGGGTTAAGGAGGGAGCGGAGGCAAGGGGGAAGAGAGGGAGAGGAAGGGATATCGCATAGCACTCAATTAAAATCGGATATCGGAGGAAGGAAATGCATTTTAAAAATAAACTGATGTGGGCAACACATGACTCTCCATATTTATATGGCAAATTACATGTTGTTAGCTCTGGGATCGTTGTCAATATTTACTTCCGGTTGACAATTACGAAAAGAAAAAGGAGCGTTACTAAGACGTAACTAAGCGTCAATTGTTAACGATAGTCTTCGGTAGGTGGCGTGCTGGTGGCAGCTAAAAATATAAGATATCTCTTAAACAATGCATTATATGGAAAAATCTATCAAAGAAAGGTTGTAGAAAATAAAATTCCCTGCAACTTTTATTCGGATACATTTTTACATTTATCAAATATTAAAGCAAATATTTCAAAATAACGGATAAGTGACAAGAGTAACCACCCACTTCCGGTCGACTGATTTTTACTAAATACTAATCAGATCTTTTATAAAAATGTTAAATATAAAATTTTGCGTTGACCTGACTAATAGTTTTTGAGTTAGAGCACCCACAAAAATCTATCACATACAGACAGACATCATCGAGAAAATAGTCAAAACGTGTTCAGGGGACATGTATTTTCGTTGAAATCTCGAATTCGATTTTTTTCATGAAAACAATACTTCGTATATGGAGAACGTAAAAAAGATGGGATCGAAAGAACGGAATACATTTCCGGGTCAACCGGTGTCGGACATGTGTCGTTATTTCTTGGAACCGGACCAAAAATTTCAAGATTTTCCAAAAAAATAATAACGAAGAAGACTAATAAAAATGATAAATCAAGTGATCACAGATGTTATAAAAGTGAATACGATATTATTTTAATACAAAAAAGATCACTAGTTACATACAATGCTACTAATAATATTTACTAGTTACGTGCAAAGCTACTAGTAATATTTAAAATTTATTTACAACAGGCAGAGAGGTAAAAGTGGAAAGTAATATTAGATGCATTAAAAGAAGGGATGGATACGAGAAGATGAAGAGAAAGGCATTGGGTAGCACAGATTGGGTTGGATGAGCCAAAAACCTATCGAAAAGTAGAATAAGTTTAGTGAATACTTACAATCACCCAACTAAGATTTACAGTTTTATTCTGCATTACTACTCAGTAATACTACAATATTAAATAAACAAACAATGCACTTAAACCGACTAACAATAAGATAAAAAATTCGCTCGATAAACTAATCAGCTACAATATGATTTTTAGCGTAAAAATATAGCATAAAAAATAAAAAACATTTCTCCGGAGTAAATATTTTAGAGCTTTTTCTTAAAAGTTGCGTGCCAGTCACAAGTCGTTATTAATTTTAAACGCTGTGGCATAACTGTTATGTATTAACCACGATAATTTTCAGTATTTTCGATTCTCAAAAGACCGCAACGTTTGTGCGCAAAAACTTGTTGATACTACATTACCATTAATTTATTAGAAACGATTACAGATCAACACCTATCAACACCTTCAAACCGTTGATTTATTTATTTAACTACCTCTTTCGCTGCATCCCTGACAACTAAATGAGGCACTGCTCTAGAGAGAGACACGGAATATTCTAGAACGATGTTGAATATTTCTACTTTTCTGAATTCCCCGAGAAATTTCTGAAAATTTCACTCGAGCCTCACGATTTCTAGAAATTCCTCAAGACGCCAGAATATTGGCACAATTTCAAATCGTACATGTTCATTATTTTCCATTTTCCGAGGGGCAGAATACACTGATATACCGCGGTGAAGTTAACACAGGAGTCGTGTGAAAATGAAAAAAAGGAAGAATGAAAAGCGAGGCGTGGATGAGAGGGCGAGTGTGGTGTCTTAAGTTACAAACGGAGAAGCGAGAGGTAAGCGAGAAAATATAGGGATAGGTACAAGGAGGCTATTATAGGCGGAGAAACGCAGAATACCTGAGAGAAAACGAGAGATGTGGAAGGAGTAATTGAATGAGTCTTGGACGGCGATTAGTGAGACGGTGGAACACGGTAGGGAGGAGATTATTGGATCAGTGGCGGCCTTTGAGAGCAGTTAGCAGCATGATTAGGGGTTGGCGTGAAGACAGCTTTGGATCTCAAAGTTTCAGACGAGAAATAAAACGGAATCCCAATACGTGCGATAGCTAGAAACTGAGAGGGTAGTGTAATTTTAACCTTTCACCATTGAGTACGCTCGTACGGTTTTGGAAATACAAGATTTTCCTTTTCACGCAAAAGAAGATAACTCAAAAACGTGCATAACCGTGTAGATTCTATCAGTGGAACTAAAAATGAATATGCGAATCATCGAGTACACCTTAAGTCTTCTACCCAACACATTGAGAAACATGCCTCTCCAACAGCCATGAAAAGATTTGAAAAATCAGATGCACGTTTCGTCTACAAAGCAGCCGTCATCACTGATGAATTACCGATAGTAGATTCTATATTTTCAGATCTATTACGGATGAATTATCACTGATTACGACTACTTTGTACCCGAAATGCTAAACTGGTTTTCCCAACCAAAAAGTTTGGAAAAACCTTGGAGCCAACGGATTGCATCGAAAAGTCGTATTCATGCTGAGGTGCTCGTGTCCCTTAGGAGTTCAAAAGTGTTTTAAAGGGTCCTCGAAAACGTTATTAAATATATTTCGTACTTCAGGAATCGTGCGTGACACCGGAATCACAAGTTGTGAGGTTATAAATGTGTGCGAAATGTCGTAGAAACATTTTCCCATGCATAAAAAATATTAACTTCAATATTTTCTCATATATCAACAAAACAGGCTTCAACGATATCTAATTTAAACCCTTAAGATATGGCACTAAGTAATTTTGGCCACGTAGGAAAGATAAAAAGAAAGGAATCACATTATCTGCCAATTGTGTAAGTTATTCATGGCGAACTTTCCATTTTAATACAAGTAATGCCTATTTCGAAATTCGATATAGGTGCAGCTTTAGATTGTGTTCGTTTGCCAGGTATAGAAATTAATAAATCGCAAATGCGCCGAGATAGAGAAAAAACAGGATAATTTTATTCCCTATATGATTTCAAGAACTCCGTCTTTCGAAATGATAACTACTAGGAATAATATAAAAATTGCACTCCCAAAAAACACAGCCAAGACGACCGAGGATAGAAATTACGTATCATCCAGAGGCATAAAAACGATAACATCAGCGCAAATTATTACGATAAAGACGCAAGGAGAACGGCGGAAAAAAACGGGACGACACGGCAGGGCGTTGAGAAACACGAGACACGTCGCGAGAGGTTAAGTTAATGCGGAAAGGAGGGGAACACGGATATAAAAGATTCATAAAAAAGTTTAAAGGCTTTCGTAAACGGGCGATAAAGAAGTAGCAAGAGGTTTCGAATCGAGGAAGCAAAGAGTGAGACAGAGGTTGAATGAGACTGCGCCAGGGAATTGGAACGGGTGTTTAATTACAGTAGTCAAGAAGAGAGTAAATATTGGCCGTGGAGATTGCGAGAGGTCTGTACTGATGGGTGGGTTTCCGGATGGAGATGGAATGAAGAGCGGAGGAAGAGGCGGATACGGCAAGGTGTATACATAATCATCCTTCGGCGGTGGTAACTCCTCCCGTCGCCTCGTTTTTTTTATCACCCGTTCCCTCCAGCTTCCTTACTCCTCCCCTCGGGAGACGACCACTCCCGTCAAAAAAATTCGAAGCCTCTAAGACTCCTCCCTCTACACCTCAACAGCGTCGCCGAAAACTAACAGCGTAACGGTCCGATTTCTCTGGCTCCATTATCTATGGAACGCTTTCCCGATGAATTTACATACATGCATTGTTTTGCAAGTTGACTGCATTGCAATGCATTCCTATTGACGGGACCGAAGGCCTTTCTCCAATGCCAGTATTGTGACAGCGTACGCTTGCACACATATTAAACCAGGTTCTCCGATAACACGGATTCGCAACAACGCGGTTTTTCAATGCCAAAAATACAAATAACGCTAATTACGATTCGCATCGTCGCGGGTTTTTCGAACATAGAAATTGGGATTCCAGATTGCTGAACGAGGAAAAGACATTTTTGGGGGACCTGAGCGCTGTTTATAACCTTAGATAATCGAAAACAACACACTATTTGTAGACAGAGAGAGGTTTGAAATTTTCGAATCTGGAAGAGGGTGTCTGAAGATCTATGGAACACAACCTTTCTTTCACTATGTAAAGCTAGGCTCACATTACGCGGATTATCATTACACGGGACCATTTCTTGACCGCTACGGATGTACCGACTAGCGGGAAACTACTCTTTACTATAATTTTATCCTTTAAGGGTTTGGACTGGTAAGGGTAACGGCAGGTTCCAGTTTTCTCAGTAGGATGGTTATCTTTATTCCAGCTATTCGGATTTTTAAATGTTGGTTATCAATATATATCTCTGAAAATGTGGACTCTCAACGGCATCTTGTCGTTGTCAATGTTTCGATGTTTGAGGAGCAATAAATAAGTAAGTGTACGCTTAAAATGTCCTCTCAAAATTATCCGCGCTGAAATTTGTCGCCGAGGACGCAATAATGTCTCGGTCAGCTCCCGACTGACAATTGAAATGGTCGCAACGGTATACGCAACCCCGGTAAACGCCCAACTCACTGTCGCTCCTGACCCCAACACAGACTCATAAAAGAACTCGATATACACGCATTAGTAAGAAAAAAATCCTCCTCCCTCTCACCCTTTCCCGAAAAATAAACCCTGGCCACCGAAGGCACGCGGCGCGCAGGGATACGTACGCGGTGGTATTTTTACGGCCGACTACTTCATGATCATTTTTTTGTATTTCTACTGTTTACTGAAATGAACGAGACTTCGCCCCCTCTCTTCCCACCCTCCCTTTTCACTCCCTCTCTGTCTCCTTCCTTCCCCATGTACCGAACCTTTATCCCCCAACTCTCCGCCTTCCTCCTCTGCTCTCAACAGCAACTCCGGAGTTCTAGACATCAAGATGAAAATTCAGGACGAGCAGAGGAAGCTGGGGAGGGAAAGAGAAAGCGGAGATAGAGAGGTCGAGAGGAGTGAGAGGGAGAAAGAGAGAGAATGATGGTGGGAGAACCGTCCGGGAAATTATCATCACCATCAGCCAACGCAGCTGAAATACTCCTTCTCTACTAACCCACCCTCCTTTACCACTATCTCCGCCCCCTCCTTATCCCTTCCTCCCTCTTCGATCCCCTCATCGCCCTCTCCCTCCCTCTCCACCGCTGCACTCTCTTTACCTCTTATACACTCACTCCCCAGAGAGGGAGAGAGAGGATAAAAAAACAAGCGGAGAGAGAGAAAAACCGAAATGAGGAAAAAATATTAGAGAGAGAAGAAAAATGTACACCGAGATACTCTCGAGGGACACCTTCTTTATTAATGCAGAAAGCATGCCAACCAACCGACCGTCCTTCTGCCTCCATCGTCTCTTCCCCAAGTCTTTCCTTATATAAACTGTGCGAGGGGGAGTGGCATAGTGCATTAAGATAGGTGATTAGAGGGGGACAAGAAGAGTTGGTGGTGGCGAGTATTGGATATAACTATACAGCTATTCAACTCACTTCCTAGAGATGCAGCGGAAATGTATGTATAAAATGCATGAGTCAGAAGCCAACTCTAAAAGCGTGTTCGCGGTTGCTGCTAAATCACCAATAATAAAAATAAAGGTGGCAGTAAAGTGGGATAGATCGAAAATTATTACCGCAGATTCCGGTTGGAATCGCTGTCGCGACGTTTTAAATGTTTTGTCAGGAAATCATAAATTTCAAGCGCGATAAAATATGATGGCAATAACAGAGGGCGACATACACCAGCAGCAAAACAAGACTATGTATTCAGGAACCCATTACCCCACGCGCTACGTGCACCGGACGAGCGGCAGAGGCGAATATATTATTCCCACCATAATAATTCAAGGGGTTTGTCCCGTTGCATACATCCTTTTTTCGACTCTTAAGCCCGAGGCAAAATAAAAACTGAAAATATTCTTTAAAAAATATCCAACCGAAAACGAACTTCGAAGCGCGATAAAACCTTACGAGCTTGAACGACACTCAAACTAATTCGAAACCGAACACGGCGAAATTCGAAATTACCACAGCTGAAGTAATGACGACTTTACAGTCCTCCATCTACTACCACGATTTGAACGGGAAATCTATACCGAGAAAATCCAAATACCAATAAAGCACGTCCAAAATACATACAAAATGTCCAGGAAGTCCATGGCAATTTGAAATAATTCTAATTAGAATGCATTAATCAATCCAATTCTGTAACTCTGGCATTCCTCAATAAGAAGAAAAACATTGTTTCAATGAAATTAACCTTCTGCAAATAAATGCTACATGAAATAAATGCTAAGTACGTAGAAACGCGAGGGACTTCCTACACACCCTGTATATAAAAGAAAGTAATACAACGAAAATGGTCGAACGCGTGGATATCTAATCGGCGCCTCATCGCTAATCGCGAGCGAACGCCAAAACTTAATTGGATTGATAAGGCACGCAGGAATATCGCAGTCTACGCGTCGCCTCGAGTCACGCGTGCACTCGACCCACGCAGCCAGCTCCCCCCCAACTCGACACTCCGTACATAATGAACGCTCACATAGGTTCACGCGTCAATACATACATACGTGTACACATAAGCGTATAAATATATGCACATTCATAAACATACACAGACGCTCACGGTCGAGATGTGGGCGGGATACGAAGCGAGGGGACGAGATGACCGAGTGGGCAGAGGGAGGCGAGTCTGGGGGTGGAGGGGGAAGGAGTAGGGGGGTGGGAGGAGAGCAGAATGAGCGAGATTGGATGGAATGATGGAGTGCGCACCGAGCACTTCTCTTAGAGATTTTTCCATCTCAAATTGAGTCGCGACTTTTTTTCACTCCCTCTCTCTCTCTCTCGTTCGAGAAACTTACTCGCCAGTCCTCGAGGGCAAAGAGGAGAGAGAGAAAAGACGATTTAGGAGTGAGAAATAGAGAGAGTCAAGGAGATAGGAATGGAAAGAGGGGATGTTGAAAACCCCCTTCCGGAGCGTCGAAGAGCGGCAGCATCCCCGTGGCCATAACGCTACCGGCGTTTTGAGGAAAGCGATCCCCGCGCCAAATTTGCAAACGCGGAGGAAAAACGCGCGTAAATAACCGCGTCCGTATCTCGCGAGACAACACGCGAGAAAAGCAACGAAAACAACACGGAGATAATATTGCAGGCAGTGAAATACGGAAACGCGCAAAAAACAGCGGTAGTTGATGAATTACGAGAAGGATTTTTGCAGATTTATTCTAACCTTTTTACGAGGTAGTGCAGATGCATTCGTGTGAAACGATTTCGACGCTAGTTAATGTCTTATTTTTCCGAGGGCGGCGTAAAATAAAATCGCGCCGGTTATAATTTTTTAAACGAACAACCTCGCGTGTTAAAATAAAAACATTCCGCGGCGCGAATTTATTAACGTCGTGGTTTATTTTAAAAGCTTTTCATTCCGCCCGAGGATTAATTCGTATGGAGTACCACGTGGCGTACTGTGTTAAAAAATCATTGCTGGAAGTAACTCCAAGAAAGATCTTTAAAAGCTTTATGAGAACTGGGTCGTTTCGGACAATTGCGACCGAATGCACCAAAAAGGGGAACAATTGGCTTCTGCAAGGTTGACATAATCTCCGTTAAAACTATTAAAAAATGCCTCATTCCAATACGATTTACTTCGACAGATGGCTATAAATTGCACTGTGATACTAGGTATCATAGCTATGCCTAAAGAGCAATCGGAATGCAAAAAGGCTCACACTAAAATAGAGAAATTTTATTTTTATATATAGTACCCTAGCCAACCGCGGGGGGTTACGTTCCTGACTTAACTCGCGGTTGGCGAAGGGCAGGGAATTGGGGTTTAGGGGGAGTGATTCCCGAGACTCTAACCTTAAATCCTATAACGTACACTTCAATGTTAAAAATAAGTATGCTACACTTTAAAAAATATTATATTAAAACAGAAAATAAAATGCGTTTCAAGTTCAATGAAGTACTGTACATTAACAACATAATGATAAAGCTGTCACTGCCGATGGCGACTGCCTGACCTTTCACTTCAAATTTCTCAAATTTCGAACCTCCACTTCTCGACTAATTCGTGTACTTAACAGGATCTAAAAATCCTCTTTTCCATGTCTCTACTTCCCGTCAAGACTAGTTAGTACATAGCTTCTCCAAAAACGTAAATTTTAAAATTAGTAAAATAAGCCAACTAGACACGGCCGCGCCGAGAACCGCGGATACTCAAGACTGGTTGGCAAATCCGAGCACAATTTTTCGACCGCGGTTGATAAGACCAAGGTTGGCGAGAGACTAATTTATATACATACACAAAATAATATTTGAAATTGATTTTGATTTATATACACACCCATTCAAAAAACATATCTCATGTTAATTAAATACTAACATTTAAATATAAATTAAAATCGCCATGTGCTCTTGCCCGCAGCTCCGAAAATATTTTTATTTAATTATCATTTTCGAATGCCCAAATACGATTTTTACGAGGTGCAAGCAACATAAGTCACCCAAGAAGACACAATACACATCACTGCAATCGCGCGAACCCATTATCCACAAATCTCAACAAGCTATAAAAAACATACGAATTCAAAAATGGTAACGAGGTCTCCCGACTTTTCCAACCGATAGAACCAACGTAAGGGATGCCATTACGGAGAGGAAACAAATGCAAGGTATTACGACACTGCACGGGAGAAAAACGATACGAACACTCATTACGCCACGGAGACAATGGAATATCTGGGGAGGGGTGAAAGACGAGAAGAGAGAGAGAGAGAGAGAGGGATAACGTATGAGGAGTTGGAGAGGTTGGAAGAGCGTGAAAATGAGCCCGTGTCTCATAATATATTCAGCAGGTTAGGAGAGAGAGAGAGAGACATATATAGGTATGGTCGGAGAGAAACGGAGGGGGAGGAGAAAGGATGCCAGAGGCGAAGTGCATAGTTGCAGGAGTTGGAGGGAGGAGGGTCGGATAAGAGCGAGTGGGAGGGTATATGACTCTCCCGCATGACTCGTAACACTATTTGTTCAAGGGATGAAGAGTCGCCATCTTCGCCCTTCTCCCTTAGGTCCACTCAACGATGGCCACGAGGCTCGATCCGAGGGCTTCGCAAACACCAGCGCCTCAATCCCACGGAACGCTTCCTCCCTCTCCCTCTCACCTCCTCCCTCCCTCCCTTCCTCCTCCCTCCAACCTTCCCTCCTCACCCCTCCCACCTCCTTCCCTACTCCTTTCCTCCTCCTACCTCCCGCCTCCTCCATCTCCCACACACTCGTCCTGCTACGTCTCCGATGCAAGTGCATACTCGCGAAACCCTTGCCTGCAGAGTCTGGAGGGCCTCCAACTCCCTAGACGTCCCGCCTCCGCAAGTCTCGCCTTACCTCTTATCATCCACCCGCTATTTCGCGACGTCCTCACACTCCCTCTCCCTCTCTCTAATCCACCCCCGCCTCCTCCCTAGCGATAAACGTGTCTCGCGCTCCTCATTCGCGGATCGACCTCCCGCTACCCTCCTCGTGTCTACCCGCCGTGGTAATTGGCTACTCGAAACGGCGCCCCGCGGATAAAAGTGCCCTCCGAGGAATACCATTTAAACGATGCGAGATCGGAAGAACCTTGTGTGTACGCGTTCGATACCCACGAAAGCCGTAACATCGATTAGGAGCGAAGTTAACGCGCGTGCGTTCGAACGCCGATAAGTCGATTGTTTGAGTGTCGAGTGCTCC
This sequence comes from Tanypteryx hageni, assembly GCA_028673005.1. Lineage (NCBI taxonomy): Eukaryota > Metazoa > Arthropoda > Insecta > Odonata > Petaluridae > Tanypteryx > Tanypteryx hageni. The sequence continues at coordinate 112,334,645 of CM054114.1, read as the reverse complement.
ATGGGTCGAACATCTGCAATTTTGAATTTTTAATAGCTGGGAGAGGATATTTGTTCCGTTAATGTTGCCATAACAGTATCCGGGATTCCATTGTTGGAAATATGCTTTAACTTATGTTTTTGCCTTTCTTTTTGGTTCGATAGTACTTTACTGTTACGTATTTACATTTGCTAAATTTAATTTCTACAATTTGTAGATTCCATATCTCCACTTTTTTAAATTCCTTAAGATTCGACGATGGGGATACCGTACAACTAACGACGTTCCAAGGAGGACTAGCCCACGGAACTTGGAATAAAATTTGGATATTATGAACCATTAAACACGCGATTAGTAAATGCATTGCGGAGACATTAAATCAATTATACTTTCTTAGGAATAAAATACGAAAAAAGCGGTACAACTTCGCTGTAACGCGAAGACGAGAATGCTGCGGGCCCAGAATTACGTCGCCAGATCACGGCTATCGGGTAAACAGATGTCGCAATTCGCGAGTATTATTCAACTTCAACCGTAAATGTGAACGCGACGGGCAAACAATCGAGTCTCTGTTTATCTTGCGAAATGTGCCCCTTATCAAGGGGATTACGAATGGAATCATTAAACATATAACACCCGAGCTCAACTTCTGCCAACTTGACGCGATCAAGTGTGGCGTGATTCGAGGCCTTCCTCTTAGAACGCATGAATTACGTACGCGTTTGGAACTTTCAACGCCCACTGGCTGCTATAAATTCATGATTGTGAGAAACGAGACGGGAAATTAGACAATCGATTAACAGATTCCATTAACGACTACAAACATTTTCACGTGAGACCTTAAAAAACACCTTTTTCAATTATCGCCATATTACTCATTATCAAATGAAGACACGAACTTAATACCGAGTAAAGTCAGTGTTTAAATTTTTTAAAAATATATCTTTCGAGCGCACATTAAAATACTACGACAAATAAGGAACAATTTCGATTAGTACTCATATTTATGTCGCATAATAAAAACTTAAAAAATTACTAACAAATACGCACGTAATTTTCGGGCAGCTGAGCAAGTTTTCGTAACATTTTAACAGCCAAATATACTCAGGTGCGGCTATTCGCATGAGCCACATGTGTAAGTTGTAGAATAAACAGAACTGGGAGGGAAAAAATGTCAGGCATAAACGGTAAGTCCCGAGTTTACTCAAAACATCCCAGCGAGAACGTTCTCAGCAACTTCCAACAGTTACATTCCATAATGTACCTAGAAACCTCAAATTTTTAATGTGTCGTTTGAATAGGTCATTACGATTATTTGCACGTCACTCGAGATTTATAAAAAAATATTCAATTCAAATGGCGCTGGTCAGTGATACATACATATTCGACTAAGAGGAATAATTTGGAAGTACTTTTGTTGAATGAAAAGTACGAACGTAACTGTACCTATGCAGAATTATAATAAAACTTTATACAAGTTTTATTGTGGCTTTAGAATCTTAATATCTTTAACCTAAAAGACATGAACTATTATTGAGGAGGGATGCGAAGTTTTTATTCTCCTCGCGAAGAGTATTTGTGAATTCCAAGAATTTAAATCTCCTACTATAGATATTGAACAATTTGTTTTTACCCCTTCACTCAAAGCAATCAAACAGAGACATTAATTTCGTCTGACGTTAACGCATGAATAAAAGAAACAAATTTCTACTACCTGCGCTAGCCTCCAGACTTCCTTGGGAATTATTTATCAAGCAACTCCATCGATCCTTCCAGAAAAGAAAACGCTGAATTATTTTTTTTTTCCTTTCCGAGGTGAGGTCACGTATCACGGTAAACGACGATAACGGAATGTCGCTAATCTCTTGGTAAACGACAATATCAATATCGGATTGTCGCCGTTGCGACACAACATGGACGCTTCTTGTTAGGCAGCACGGCTAAAAAAATAAACGCGGAGGGGCCGACAAAATTTCAAAAACCTTAAAATGGATGTCGTTCTGCAGCGTCGGGAAGAGACACGGGGGGATAATAAAAACTCCTCTGCGTCAAAAAAAGTCGTGAAGCGGGAGTAGTAACCTTTCCCAAGTTAAGAACGAGTGCACTCGTTTTACAAAGGACACCTTGTCCGTGTTTTAACGTGCCTAGATCTTACGGCACTAAAGAGTCGTGGATCCAGATGAATTAACGACTTCCGATACTACCAAGCAAATTATATCACGCCCGTATATTACAAAAAATAAACGATACAGAGGACTAGGGTTGAGAATCATCCTCCCCCTTTGTCTTGCCTTCCGCTGGGAAAATTAGAACCGAAAGATAACGAAGTCCTGTTTATTCCTGGAAAACGTAAGCTCTTCTCACGGCCAAAAGAGAACCTTAATGAATTCCGAGAAAAAGCTCCTCTCGGAGCGAGTAAATTAAGCAGTTTGACAGGATCTCCCCCCCCCCAACACTCACGCAACACGATTGGTCTCGCTACAACACGGCTTTTAACTTATCTAAATCCGATACAACGGGGGGACACTTTTATACGTTCTCTGGACGAGGGCGCATTAACTATCAAACACCCGACAACCAAACAAACGGGACGTAAAATATAAAATCGCCGCCATGCAAAGCGCTCTTAATCACTTAAAAGCTCTTGACGCTTCACAGAACGGAAACGATGGCATTAAAACACTTTAGGGTCATATTTTTAAACGGGTGCTAAGAATGGGTGGCCTCCTTGGCCCCTCTCCAAATGGCTTCATGGCGAAATGTAATACGGTCTGTAACGATCGCGAGGTTTTTTGCCCGAGGTACCAACCGTAACGTGACTCAAAACTTCTGATCATCGACATATTGGTTAAGTAAAACATTTATAAGCGTTACGCTCGATGTACGCGCGTCATAAGCGAGTATATATTATGCATTCAATAAGGTTCAAATTTATATTCAGCGACACGCTCATCGGAGTATAAGATATATTTACCGACTTTTTCTGAGCAACGCATGAAAGTCAATGGAAGAGTTTGCGTACATTCCAAGGCCAGTTACAGCCAGGTTTTAGAGCGACAAGCAGACGACGAACTGCTATAAAAAGACAGATAATTCAAAACTTCAAGGCGATAAATCAAACAGCTTACTATTTGTTTTTGTGGCAAAGACACCGCCGAAACTTTGTCAGGAGTGCCAAATTTGAGGCGATAAATTATCAATTTTTGCAGGGCCCACATTTTTCACAAAAAAATGACGCAAAGCCGATAACTTTTGGGTCACCGAAAATTCAATTACAAACATCAGCTCCCAGAATAAAAATGCAACTCATATTTTTATAATCTCTTGACGAGGTCACGAATATGAGCAATACATTTTTATCTGAAAACTTCTCCTCAAGCAAAAGCAAGGGAAGAAAAATGATAAGAAATTAAAATATGTAATATGTGGCCACCACATGACTTTCTCCATACCTGCAATTTTTCTAAAAATTCCAAATAGGTTACATAATAAAAAAAATTTTAAGAAACTGAGAATATTTTAGACTTGACAAAAAACAGAAATAAACTCCAACCGTAGCCTTCTGATATTGGATATAGCCACAAAGCTCCAACAGTTAAGAGAAGAAAAAGGAGCGTTACTAAAACGTAATTAAGCGTCAATTGTTAACAATAGTCGTCGGTAGGAGGCGTGGTGGTGGCAGCTAAAAATATACGATATCTCTTAAACAATGGGAAAATGTTTCAAACAAAGGTTGTAGAAAATTAAATATCCTACAACTTTTATTCCAATACTTTTTCCATTTATCAAATACTAAAGCAAATATTTTTAAATAACGGATAAGTGACAAGAGTACACCCACTTCCGGTAAACCGATTTTTACCAAAAACTAATCAGTTCTTGTGACTTTTATAAAAATGTTAAATATAAAATTTCGCATTGACCTGATTAATAGTTTTTGAGTAAGAGCGGCCACAGAAAGCTGTCACATACAGATATCATAAACAAAATGGTCAACACGTGTTTAGGGGGCCTCAAAACCTGTATTTTCGTTGAAATCTCGAAATCGATTTTTTTCATGAAAACAATACTTTACCCTATACTACCTATGGGGAAAGTAAAAATCAAGGAATAAATTCATTCCAGGGGAAATATCTAACAACAGTAGGCGACGCATAACTTGAGCTCTTGGCTATTTCCGTCCCAACCAAAAAAACTTCCGCGTTAAGAAACGAGAAAATTGATCTGCTACCATAGTTCAGTGGTAGAATATCCGAATATCCGCCCGGCAAGTGGAAGACCCGGGTTCGATTCCCGGTCATAGCAGACTTTTTTCTTGCTTCAAAATTATTTCCAACATTACAGCTTATGCCTGTCTGCACAGGATCTTCATATCGCTTTATTCCATCAATCTCTTGACATGAATCAGGGAAGAAGGCGACTTGGCCGAATCATACACAAAAAGGGATAGAAGGAAAAGACTGGGGTACCAGATCTTCGTAATGTGGCCGCGTATTTGATCAGAGATTGGATGGGACCCTTTTTGTCTATTCCCTCATTTTCACCTTCTCCATATACGAAGTACAGAGCAGGTATCGCTTTCATGGAAAATATCGAATTCGAGATTTCAACGGAAATACATGTTTTAAGGTCCCCTGAACACGTTTTGACTGTTTTCTCGACGATGTCTGTGGGTGTGTCTGTCTATGTCTGTGACCAGAAGTTTGTGGGTGCTCTAACTCAAAAACTATTAACCAGATCAACGCGAAATTTTACATTTGACATTTCTGTAAAAGGCACAAGAACAGATTAGTTTTTGGTAAAAAATTGGTCAACCGAAAGTCGGCGTTTTCTCTTGTCACATCCGGTTTTAGGAAATATTTGCTTTAATATTTGATAAATGTAAAAAATTATTGGAATAAAAGTTGTAGGAAATTTAATTTTCGACGTTTGTTAGAAATATTTTCCTATGTAATGCATTTTTAAGAGATATTTTAAAAACGAAATTTTTTACTTGACACCACCACAACACAACAATGTCATAAAAATGCAAAACCCACCTGGAATCTGTACTTAGACTAACTTGGAGCGGTAATTCAAGTGTTCTTGCGACACCCGCCTCTGTTTTTAACAGGCTGTCGCATGGCATTAGAATAACCAGAAATTTCTTCGTGTAACGAGCAGCACAGGTGAAACCAGCTGAAAATGCTTCGAAATTTATTGCGGTGAGTACGGAAACGCTCAAGGGAAGACAATCCACTCGCGAAAAAACATATATCAAAAATAAAACGTAAAGGTGAAAGTTGTGGCGACATTTTTATGAGGCGATGTAAAGACAGAATCGCAGATATAAGAAGTGCGCCACGATAAGTAATAACAATCCAAAAGACTTATGGCCAAAAACGAGTTGAAAGATTGTCATAAAAGAAGGTTGGGAAAACCATACGTTCTTCTACGCTACATAGCAGCCGCCATCAGCGGTTATTTAAAAATCTACCACCGGCGACTCAACACTGATGACGGCTGATTTGTAGCCTACGCCACATAGCAGCCGCCATCAGCGGTTATTTAAAAATCTACCACCGGCGACTCAACAATGATGACGGCTGATTTGTAGCCAAAATGCATGTTCGATTTCCAACTTTTTTACGCCTGTTGGGGAGATATAGCTTGTCAATAAGAAGTAATATGACAACGAGGGAAGAATTATGCAAAATAATATTCACTGTCTTGATACTACACGATAAAAAATATAACCGAATTCACTACATTCCATAAAACTGCACAACAAAAAAGTCGAAATCCCATCAGTACATGATAAAATATATAATCGAACCCATTACGTTCCTTAAAACTGAGCGAAAGAAAGTCAAAATTCCAACAGTTGTAGCAATGGCGCCCAACGCCTCACTGTTGCAAGGCATGCAACAAAACCACGCCCCGCGCGAAACAATCGGCGTATACAAAACCGATCGGGTCCTACGAACTAGATAGAGACGGAGCGAACGGACGCGCAACTCGAGACAAAACGCGCGTTAACCGATCGCGACGCGAAAGATTTACGCGCTTTGACGACGACGAAAGAAAAAAGAAAACCCACGCTGCCCCGATTCAACACGTGGTTGCGATCTCGACGGCATTTCGTCACATCTGGTTTGAATAATGCACCGCCGGCGCCTATTGAAAAGGCGAGCCGAAAAGACAGGAGAACTAAAAAAAAAATTACACGCGAGTTCCTTTCGGCATTAGCGAGAAATATTTTTTTTCTCCCTCCTCCTCTCCCCTCAGGATTAAAAACATTTTCGCGAAAGCCGGGACGGAGGAATAAAAGAGAGGAGAGATAGAGAAAGAAAAAGAGGTCGGGAGAGAAAAGAGGGATTAAAAAAAACGAAAGGAGACCTCTCTTTTCTCTCTCTTCTTTTTTTCATTCCCGGCGTCGAATTATTTCCAGTCGGGGCCTTCGTCAAAGTAACCTCCTCAGTCCTTATTATGCGGCTGGGGCGCGCATGATTAAAGAGCTCAAGGGGTCGGAAGCAAGAGTAGCGGCAAAAGGATAAGGTAATCCGCAACGAAAAATTCAGACGAGCCCTTAAACGGGGGAAAAAGGGCGCGGCCTCTTTTCTCTCTCTCCCTCCCTCTCGCACTCTCTCCTCCACCTTTTCCTCCTTCCACCTCACTCTTTCTGCACTTTCTCAAAGGGAAAAAAGAGAGAGAGACCTCACACACACAGTGACGAGTGTGAGCAGAAATAAAACAGTGAAGAACTATAAAGAGAGTGCCGCGCGGGAGCCTTCTTTCCCCTCCATTTTTTTACCTTCTCTCCTCATCCTTCTACTCCTCCACACATCACGCATCGCGAGGAAAATGCTTCAAAAAAGTGGACAGCAGTTAGCGAGAGAAAGATAGAAAGGGTGAAAGGAGTGAGGGGAGGTGAAAAAGGTGAAGGAGGGATTTTTGGGAGGGCGCTAAAATTCACTTCTTTTTATCGGACGAGGGTAAAATGGGGCAAGACGGTAAAATGGGGGAGGAAGGTAGATGGGAAGGAGGGGAGACAGAATCCTCGACAGGAGTGGAGGATTACTGACGCTTCGCGCCTCTCTTATCCCATACTGTTACGGAGAAAACAACGCGTTCCCCCTCTCCCTTCCCCGACATTTACAAGCGCCGTCCCCGCGGCAAAGCGATGCTGTGAACATGAAGGGGTTTTCCGATGTCCGCTCGAGTGGAAGAGAAGGAGTTTCGTGGAGGAGGAAGGTTTGAAATGAGGAGTGGAGCGCGAAACTGAAGTGGAACTATTGTAAGAATGTCCAGAGTGAGCTCGAATGGCTGCGCGAGGCAATATTTTTTTGCGGTCGATCGGAAAACATCACAAGAAAGTTTGTTTGAACTTTTTGGAAGTTGTCGCCGATGTCGTTTGCAGATGTCTGGCGGCTTGGCACAAAAATATACAGCATTGCTGAATATTGGTAAAGATATAATAGTAAATATGAGGTCAAAAAGAGTAATTAGTAACAACTGATGGAATAACGGAACTGAAAAAGATAGCTCACTTCCTGCATGAAAGTAATTGGGTCCCATACATAATTCATAAATATATATACATACCAATCATTTCAGAATTCTAGCTTCAGGCAACCTCTCAGTTTGCCCGCCTCCAACAACTACTCCGAGGGCATAGTTACGCCACTGATTGTTAGTGTTTCACAACCATACGAAATGAGACAAAATCCTTTGTCCGATTAAAAGTGAGAATATGTATCCGCATATCTAAATGCGTAGTTTTAATTTATACTGCGAATTACGCAAAAAACTTTTAAAATATCACATCAGACGCAACGCAGTACATGACATAGCTTCTGGAATTAGTACATCCAGCGAATCAGCCGTGAATCATTTGAATGGCTAGAAATGTTTAATTTCTGCAACTTTAAGAAATTCATGTGATTAGGAATAAATTTTGCAGAAAATATTATAATGTACATATAAATTTCCAAGACTTGCTGGCAAAGTAAACAGTGCGTCTGTCTAACAAAACTAAGGTCTTGGGTTCGAAATAAGCCTCAGATGTGGACGCTATTCTGTAAACTTTGAATAAATCTAATATAACTTCCCGTAAAACAGCGGTTTCCAAACATCACAAAGCCGCGCCCCCCTAACCTTAGAAAAATACCTTTGCGTCCCCCTCCTCACTCAAAAAACTCTCTTTGCGCGCCCCCTCTATATAATGTTCAGTCAAAATGTATAAACAATACCTACTGGACCAACAATTGCAATTAATATAACCACCTTAAGAAATACAAGGAGGCAAACGATACGTCCTAGCCAATTGAGGGCTAGGATTTGACGGCTGCATATTGTAGGTCTTACAGTTAAGACGCAAATATACGTGTAACATCCCCCCCCCCCCCCCCGCCCCTGATCTACCCCCCGCACCCTCCCAGGGGGTCGCGCCCCACAGTTTGGAAACCACTGCCTTAAAAGGCGCAGAAATGATGGTAAACAGCAAGTAAAAATACACTAATTAAAAAATAAATAAAATCCTATGGACGAAGGAAAACGCTACGAATGATACGGCAAATAGGTAATATAATACCCAAGAAAGAGCTGCTTGAAGCGAGAATGGATTCTTGCAACACCCAACGGCACTGGATAAAAATCACCTCGCGTCGACTCCCTTCACGCGCCATAGTCCGACCAACCACACCACGAGACGCGATCCCAACAAAACAAAGGCGACTAGATAGCGATCGCTACCTCTCCACAAGCGATCAATCGCCCCATTTAACGCTTACGCGATTAACGCGGGCGGGAGGGAATTGTAGGAGGCACGTACGAGTATGTTAGAGCAAGGGAGAAGCGAAAAGGGCGGGAGGGCGGGTGGGGGACAAAAAAGGATAATGCGTGCTTGATGAGAAAAGGCGGGAAACGCTGAAACAAAAAAAAACAAATCCTCGCGGGAGTGAGGAGTATGTATCGTGTGGAGGGGAAAAAAAGGCTTGAAAAACTAAATAAAAAATGGGCGCCCTTTTGCAGCGCAACTCGCTACTGCTGCGGAGATATGGAATGGAGGACGGCGGGAGGAGACGATCAAACGCACACGATAGAGATACGCGAAGGTATAAACGAAAGAAAAAGACACGCCGAGCGAGAGATGAGACGTGGAATGAGAGATATAAAAGGGAGAGGATGGGGAATATCTCGATTTTTTTTTTGCGAGGCGCAAAAAAGAAATTCCGACCGGACAGAGAGGGAGATGATGGCGCGAGATTTCGAGTTTTGTCTGGCGTTTGATGTGATTGACACGTTCCGCGGGGAGAGAGCTTTTTTTGAGAGGAGTGGGAGGGAATGATGAGAAGGGAACGAGTAGTGAGAGTGAGAGAGAGAGAGAGGTGTCGGTGCGGGAGAGACAAAAATGGACACTTTGCGGAGAAAAGGAGATGGCGAGGGTTTGGAGTGGGATAAAGGACCGAAAAAAATGGAGCAAAGGGTTTTTTTTGGCTGCGACATTCCGCGTGCGACGAATACGAAAAGGGGATCAAAAGGAGACGTCTGATGGAAGATGAAAAGGCGGAGTAAAAATAGTGCGTCGTAACGCCTCGATTCCTTGGCATCGATATCATCGTTCGGATTTATGACGATCCTTTAAGGGCTGTCGTTTTTTTGGATAGGCTTTATATATGTCTCGATCCAGTTAAAAGAGTTTTTTATGGCAAAAAGGTTGCTCTGAGTAGGACTACAAAGCGCCACAAAGGCCTTGGTACAAATCTACTTTCCGTATTTATTCGACACATCCCAGAGAAACTGGTTTTTCTTACTCATGCGTCGACTGGAACAATACTCAACTAGGAATGCCACTGCCACCTTAGGTAAATGCATGCTAAGAAAGGAAATGTTCAAGCTTAGTAACCGTAAACCTAACAGCCATTTAAAAGTAAGACGATATGAGCTGGCTGCCATATGTGTGCAAAGAAGAACCTATGCTTCTATGTTTCTCAACCGGTCCGCGGTCCAGTATTGGCCGGTCTGGGATATTTCATTTTTCTCGTAAAAGTTCTATAATGGGCAACAATAAATAATGAGAGGCTTGCGTTTTCAGTTTTTTAAAGAGTAAAGTTGTCAAACAGTTTGTTTTAGAATTGATGTTACCGGTCCTCGATGGAATATTTAGATAATACACCAGTCGAGGTAAACTTTCACTTAACACACCGGTTCGCGATAAACTTTTGGTTGAGAACCACTGGCCTATGTGATACCAACTTTCCGACCAAAAATAAACGTCTAAAATGGCCTAACTCGGCGTTTCCCAACCTCCGTTACGCGATGCAACATGAAATTGTAAAATAATTCATCATAGTTTCCGTTGGACACGGTCATTTCATTTCCAAACAATTTATTTCTATTTGAATAATGGTTATGTATTATAATTAGAAAAAATGCTTACAAGAGAAGGTAATCCCTGCACCACTATTCCTTCCTATGGTGGCATGGATACTTATTTATTCCAGAACGTGTAAATCGATCCATACGCCACCAAAAGGATTGGAACTCCGCTCTAACTAAACTCTAAAATGTAGCCCAATGAAATCAAGTATCTTCTTAATCCATGTTGAAAAATTTCGTTCCATTTTTAATTCGCATAATTTTAACAATCTTCATGAAATTTAAAAATGTACACCCCAAGCAACAGTCACTCTATGCATACGATGATTTTGCAAAGAGGGTTAACTCTCCACCCCACGCTCAGAAGTAAATAACCGACGCTAGCTTTCAACGCGAACAACAATTCCCAGTTTTTATTGCATTCTCTGTTGTTGTACCGGAACCGTTTTCCGTATAAAGCTGATTTCACCCCGTACACTATTGTTCTTCAGTCAGTTTCCGGAAGCTTCGGCGACAGTATACGCTACTATGCACCGTGGCAAGTAACAAGTAGCACTTATCCGAGCCAGAGACCGGTACACAATGGCCTTCTTCCTGAATCCCCTTCTCCGAAGCAGTCCTTCCCTCAGCCTTTATCCCTCCTAATTACACCGCGACACCGCAGCGAACTTTTCAGACAGCTTTCCTCCTAGCGCTGCATACGCGAGACTTCAAAAGAAACGAAAATAAGCTCCTCTGTTAACAAGACTCTCGTTCCCTCTCGTCCCCATTCCTCCCTACCTCCCTGTAGCTTCCTCATTTATTAACACGTTGACTCGAGCACGTGACACAAATATCTCGAATTTTTTGTGACCAGGAAAGATCAAACGATTCGCGTCAAGGGATACGTATTTGTATGAAATTATATATATATATATATATATATATATATATATATATATATATATATATATATATATATATATATAAGATGCTTTTAAAGCGTGGGTATCTTAGATATTCTGGTAAAGCAAAAAATATCCACCTCTATAAATATATCGTGTGATATAATTTTTAAATTAAATTTTTTTAACAGTTTTCCCATGCAAGAATGCTTGAGAATTAATGCCGAGGGAAACAATTTTGAATATATTTCCTTTACTTTTAATTATAATAAGTAAATAAACAAACAAGAAGAACTGCTACGATCTAACACTGTAAAACTGACGCCATAAACGTCAACGTCGGCGACAGAACACTAACCCTCGACCCTAACATCGAGGGGCAGATATTATAATGGCGTTCTATCGGCAAACCACGTCTTTATAACTAGAACCTATAGAAAAGGGGAAAATCTTTTGTCATGAAGACGACTGAAGTTGAAGTTAACCGTTATGGGAAAACCGTTAACGAAGGAAATATAAATTCTTCTGGCTAAAAGGTCCATTCACACTGGTCCCGCAATTTCTCAACTTTCTTACAATAACTGATAAAACTATATCTCCAAAAATATGTTTCTCCCTAAATTAGAACCAACATATGAACGATTCCCTGAGGAAAAATATCGATCCTCCTGGTGCTTGGCACTGCCAGTAAGTTATAGCTTCACTCTTCCCAATTTATAGTATCTAAAGTCCTTCTCTTTTCTCCTCATTACCATCTCCTTTTAAATTATCTTAATTCCTTATTCCCAACCTAAATCTTCCCAAAAATTCTTCCTTCGATTGCTTCCTTAAACAGTTCATCGACTCTGAAAATGTGACCCGCAAACTCATCTAATTACTATAATTAAGCTTCACCCTTATCCTAATATAATTAACACCACCTCATTTGTTTTCTTCAGTTCAACGTTCTCTACACAACGCCCACAGCTGAAAACGTTCCAATCTTGCTCACATGTTCTTTCTTAAGAGTCAATGTATCACATACGCATAATTAAAATAGGATTAAAATGACCGATGTTTACTTTCTCCATATACGAAGTATAGAGCAAGTATTGTTTTCATGAAAAAAATCGAATTCGAGATTTCAACGGAAATACATGTTTCAAGGTCCTCTGAATACGTTTTGACTATTTTCTCGATGATGTCTGTGGGTGTGTCTGTGACCGGAATTTTGTGGGTGCTGTAACTCAAATACTATTTATAGGAAATGTAATTTTCTACAACGTTTGTTCGAAACACTTTCTCATATAATACATTGTTTAAGAGATATATTAAAAACTAATTATTTTACCTGCCACCACCATACCATCTACCGGCGACTTCTGCTCAAATTTTTGAAACAGCATCTGGGTAATTTTTTACTTCATTCGCTAATAGGTGAACATTAACTTCAACATTTTACTAGTTTTAACATAAATGCTGTGATTTAAGGTCAGCCGATCAACGATACTTTTAAAGCAATTAACGGAGAAACAGAACCGAGTTTAAGAAATAACGGGTGTAAAATGCAGACAAATGAGCTTAAGAGCCGCATTGTCAATTTACGAAAAAGTTCATTACAACGTTCTTAAACCAGTACAGATATTATAACAGAAAGATAACGGACACGATATCGCCGAGATAAATACTATTTATCAGTTTGCAAAAGCGACACTCATCACCAACGCTTTCACTGATCTCATTTTCACATTTTTCCCATCATTCCAGCTCCATTTCCGTACATCCGACACGTGCGTTCAGGATCAAATCCCTAACAGTGGCAGCACTGGCATGCCTCCGGGGCCCGAGAAGGAGACTCCTTTATCACACATCCACTATCTCTCTTTCATGTCCCGTCTTGGAAAACCGCGGGATCCGAATGGAGAAAAATGGAGCGACAGAGAAAGAAAAGGACGCGAGCACGAAGGGGAATACCGCTATGAAGTTCGCCTCGAGGCCTAAAAAACGAGAAACAATTGCCGCGCGGCACAACCCCCCTTTGTGAAAAAAGCGAACCCGAAAAAAAGAGAGAGAAAGCCCTCTTAACACGCCTGGAATTTTCGGATGGGCCAAAACGGGGAGGATGGAAGCAGGATATGGATGAGAGAGGTGTACGAAGGGAAAAAACGGCGAAGGATGATGGGAATGGAGAGGAAAGAAGGAATAAAAAAACGGCGGAAAAAACGGATGAAGGTGCGGCCAAAGAGACAGCGAGAGAGATGACGAAACGTAAAAACTAGGGTGAAGCGAAACGCGCGCGCACGCAAAATTATATGCTGTAAAAAGAAGGCTCGATGCCTCGAGTTCTGCGAAGGGAACTGTCCTTATCCTTTTGTGCCGCAGCTACGCGAAATATGTCCTCTTTTTACCTGCGTTCTATTGTTCCGTCGGATGACAAGTGTAATGCACGTGCCACCCGAGAGTAAACGGCTGAGAAATGAGTTTTAAAACGTTGAAATCCAGTCCCTGAAGACGCGCGTGTTTTGTTTGGATGTCTTCCACCGTACATCCTTTAGTTTGAAACCGAGAATTCTCCTAGTCGTCAAAGATAACATTGAACTAGGGACAAACAGATACGTCCATTTACACTGCTTATCAGGGATAAAACTACTTCTTGGAATGCTTAAATACGTCTGTGAGAATGTACTGTCGTAATTTACTAAGATTTTCTCTCATGAGATTACGAATAAAAATTGGTATAAGACCTTGTAAAATGCACAAACTACATCAATGGAAATGAATTTCAAAAGTGAAATTGACGAATTCACCATGGGGCTGAAATCGCTTTGTTAATCGGGATAACTCTAATATATATCTTTCCTTTATATTTGGGGGTTGGGAGAAAATTGATAACATAAAATGATGAAACTGATAAATTAGAATTCTCCAGAAGCCATGAAATGATCGTGAAAACAAAGTGCGAATTTCGGCTACATAGCATTCGTCATCAGTGGAAATTCACCTACAGTAGATCCTATAAAGAACGCGTGTGACGTGTTTTGCATGGTATTCTTACATGGGGATGATTATAACCTTTGAGAATGATTTGAGAAGATTTTCCACACTACAACTTTCGATGAAGGGGAATAGCCACCTCAATCATCATTTATCAACGAGTACAAAGAAATCTCTCCATTTATGCGCGAATTTCGGTAAATTATAAAATGGGTCACGCCAAAACATGACGCCTCATAATGACTGCACTAACACCTCTAGAATTGGTGAATAAAATTCAACTGGTTTCCTTCCATAATCCACCTGTCATATTCTAAGTTATTTACATATATAAAACAAATATTTACGCGTGGGCTAGATACAAATGAGAAATGAGAGCGGGCAATGGGGAAGCAGGTGTAGAGAATGGGAAGAGGGAAAACTTTGGTACAAGAAGAGTGGGAGTAAACCAAACGCCAGAGCGATTAATTAACATACCAACACATCATTCATCATTTTTAACCTTTCCTCATGTTGTTTTGTGAACACCTTTCTTCTCCGAGTGCAATAAAAAAACCAAAGAGGAATTTCACGGGAGGCAACCGACCAGGGATGGGGAGCGGGGCTCGAAGGAAAAAAAGGAGATACGGAGACGCTAAATGGAGGGAAAAGAGTGGGAGGGAAGGAGAGAGAAAGAGAGCGGGAGGTAGTAAGAGAGCGAGACTAAGAGAGAGAGCGAGAGTAAGAGAGAGAGAGGGAGTAAGAGAGCGAGGGAGTAAGAGAGCGCGAGGGAGTAAGAGAGCGGGAGGGAGTAAGAGAGAGTTGGAGGGAGTGAGAGATAGAGAGGGAGGGAGAGAGAGGGAGAGATAGGAGAAAGGGAGAGGGATAAAAGAGAAGAATGAGGGTGGGAGAAAGAGGGTGGGTGGGAGAGGGAGGGAGATAGAGCGGTATGGAGAGAGAAAGAGGGAGGGAAAAATCAGAGAAGGGATGAGAGGGAAGGAGGATGGGAAAAAGGGAGAGGCTGGGATAAAGAGTGCGGTAGAGAGACGACTGGTAGAGGGCAGGAGAGGGAGTTATGGAGAGAAAGAGAGAAAACGGAGGAGAGAAAGGGAGAAAGAGGGAGGAAGGGAAAGGAAGAAATGTGGTGGGATAGAGGGAGGGAGAGAGGAAGGGAGAGGTTGGGAGAAAAAAGGATGGGAGAAAGAGAGGGTGGGAGAAAGAGAGGGTGGGAGAAAGAGAGGGTGGGAGAAAGAGAGGGCGGGAGAAAGAGAGGGCGGGAGAAAGAGAGGGTGAGAGAAAGAGAGGGTGAGAGAAAGAGAGGGTGGGAAAAAGAGAGAGTGGGAGAAAGAGAGGGTGGGAGAAAGAGAGGGTGGGAGAAAGAGAGGGTGGGAGAAAGAGATGGTGGGAGAAAGAGAGGTTGGGAGAAAGAGAGGCTGGGAGAAAAAGAGGGTGGGAGAAAGAGAGGGTGGGAGAAAGAGAGGGTGGGAGAAAGAGAGGGTGGGAGAAAGAGAGGGTGGGAAAAAGAGGGTGGGAAAAATAGGGTGGGAAAAAGAGGGTGGGAGAAAGTGTGGGAGAAAGAGGGTGGGAGAGGGGGTGAGAGAAAGAGGGCGGGATAAAGAAAGGGAGTACAGAAGCAAAGCAGAGAACTAGGGAGAAACGTGACTGGATAGATTAGAATTACATGGAACGAAAGATACAGGGAGATACAGAAGATAGCTCTCCGACATTTGGTAGTTAAGGGAGAAGGACTATTGGACGTGTATACAAAAAGATCGCAGCAGGGCCCCCAGAAGAGATGAACCGGCAAGGAGGAGATTAAACTGATGTGTGATTCGAAAAAGAATAGCCGATATTAGCTTACTGCTTTTAGCAAATAAATTATTTAGATTGACGCTACAACAAAACAACAACAACTACCAAAAAAAGCGTAGGCACCATAAAATAATTTTAACTACAAAGCCACCGTCCTCAATAGTATTTGACGATCGATTCTAAATTTCCTATAAGAATCTGCGATCAATACATTACCAATGAGAGCGGTTACTTTGTAGTGGAAATTTGCAACATTAAAATCAACGGTCGGAAATTCACTGCTATGGAACGCCTGTTATTTTGTAATTTAAACGAGAACAATTTAAATCAACAATGACTGAACTACCACTGAGTGTGGAAACTTTGCACACAAAATGCGAATACGACTTTCTTAACCGATTTATGGCCGCAGGTGTCACCTACATCATTTAACGTATTCACACATGTAAGATAGGGTGACCAACCGTTCCAAATTTGGAGGGGCAGTTGCTCCTTTTAATCACTTGTCCCGTTTTCTTCAACCTCCCAACTTTTGTACCGTATTTTTTCAATCATATCCCAAATCGCTGTTTAAATCGCCCTAGAACACCTCCATTGGTCCCACCAAGCTATCTGGATACCTATTACATCTATGATATCTAAGGATGATCCATCAATAAATGAACCATAAATACACCACCGTAATAAATCCCCCCTAGTCAGTACAAATTTGAAAAACTTGGTCACCTTAATGTAAGGGGTATGGAAATAGCGGCGCGAACATTATGCAATAAATTCAAGCATGCGAATTCCTAGTGTTGTATAGTGTAGGTGACAAAATTTTTCGAGCCAAAATCAGCACAAATGTCATTTTTCGCCCATAAAATAAAAATCGAGAATTAAGTCTAAATACAAAAGAAAACCAATGCAAACTTCATCAGCTAAAAGTTGGAACATCAACTATTGAACTTAGGTTAAATTATTCGCATAAGGTTTTACAAAATATTCTAAAATCAATAAATATTTGAACATACCAATATTGGTAATATAATAATGCCTAAAATAAAGAACAGAAAACAAGGAATCTAAATACTTACCTACTCGACGTGAACTAGGTGACCGAATGTAAGCAAATTACGAACAAAGAAATAATTACATTCGTAAATCGGTGCTAAAGGGTACAGAAATTTAATCAGTACAACATCGTCGAAATCACTACATCACTGAATAAATAAGTATGGTTGGCAGATTACATATCTTCCTCTTTTCCACACTGTAAGCTCAGCGTTAGCCATCAGACTTTACTTCGATAATAAATAAGCATGTTATCACAACATATCTACGACGAATAGGTATGTACATACTTTAAAAGATAAACGTGTATTCAATCTATTACGAGTAATCTTAGAAAAAAATCATTTTCCGAGAGCTAGCTACGGGTGCGGCTTTAAGGAAAGTACAGCTATTACGCGAATGAATGCGGCATGTGGCGGGGATAATTTCCATCAGGGCGAGGCAAGCATGGCAGAGAGAGAGAAAGAGAGTGAGTGAGAGAGAGAGAAAGAGAGTGAGTGAGAGAGAGAGAAAGAGTATGAGGCTGGAAGCATAACCGTTGAGGCGACGGAAACGAGTTTTAAAATAAGCGATCGCGGGCGAAAGGAAAATGGAATGGGACGGAAGTTGAGATGAAAAGAGAGAGAGATATAGAAAGAAGGGAGAGGTGGAGGGGGAAGGAGATGAAAGGACAAAAGGTGACATCAAGGACGGAGAATTTATCAGAAGAGCGGAAACGTGAGCGCCTGGAGAAAAGGATTAGATAGATGGAGACAAAAGAAACGGAAAGGACTAATCTTGAATACTTAGGAGGTTGGTGAAGAAAGAGGGAAAGCTCCTTGAAGAATTTCCCAAAAAACATTTACAAAAGTCGAGAAACTGGAAAGGTATACAGTAGAAGTCGCGGCTGATCGGAGCGACTTTCTCCTTAAATAAATATGATATTACGGGGAAATATTAACATCACGAAACGGTTAGACAAATCACAACCGAATTTCAACGGCGTATCATTCGCCCTCCGCGGTACGAACCAAAATTCAACCAGCGGTGAGTAAACTCCCGATTTTTCGATGCCTGGAAATCGAGCCTATCCCGATCAATTGGATATTCCAGTTGGTCGGCATGCCTACTTACAGTTACTATGATAAACATTGAAAAATTAGGTAAATATTAGAAGACTATAAAGGAAAGACTTGAAAGCCAAGATTACTGTTCTTGTACAAAAAGTAAGTTTACAAATAAATAAGTAATACTCATATCCTATTAGGTATCACCCCTACATTACGTATAGGGCAAATAAATATCGTACAAATGTGCTTAAGTAATGCGGTATAAAAACACTATTAGTTTTAAAAAATTCTGCTATGGAAATTCTGGCTGTTTGATATTGGGTTAATCGGGAGATTAATGCGGGTTGCTTTGATCTACTTCTTTGATATCAGGAATTACCTACATCATATTGCAATTATTTTAATGAAATCCGATTCAATTTTAATCACAGAATAAGATTACATCGATTGAACTCTACTTGTAAATGAACCTATAATTATACAACTTATGACGATACGAAATTTTTACGAGAGTAAAACGTACTCCGACAGAAAACTATAACGAGGTGACAAGTTCACCAGAAACGAACGATCTAACTAACACCTTCTAGGAAAAAGGCATTCAAATTCTGAACGATGGATAACGAGAACCCTAAGAAAAGAGAGGGTCTGTGAGAAACAGAATGAAAGAGATCGACGAGGGGAGGGGGGGGGGAGGGGAGAGAATGAGACACAGGAAATAAACCAAATCAGGCGAGAAATTAAAGAGGGGGAATTTTTATATACGGACGAATCACCGCGCCTAACACACTGGCGAGAGGATGCGAACCCCAGACCTATAAAGAGGCAATTGAATCGGAAAACAGTCCTCTCGAAATCCTTTCGCGGAGAGAGAGGAAAAAACCTGTAACGAAAGAGGAAATATATACCCCCCTCTCCCTCGACGGAAAGGTAATGGAAGAAAGAGTGAAAAGGGAGAAAAAGAGAGGAGGGGATGGGATAAAAAGGAGGCCGTGATTGGAAAGGACGGAAGGGGAAGAGGAGGGAGGACGTGAGAGGGGGAGACATAGAAGAGGCGGATGTATTAGGCATGGAATAGTGGGATGCGAAGGAGTTTTAGGGCGACGGGAGGAAATGGGGAGGATGAAATGGGAGTTGAAGAAAAGGGAGAGAGAGAGAGGAGGAGGGAGGCGAAGGTAAGGAGGAGAGGGAAGTAGGGAGGGGCAGAGGGAGGTCCATCCAGAACAGCCGACGCCGCCATCACCACGTCATGGAGGCTTTGCCACCGCGATCCAATCAGCCTCCGTAACGACCTGCCGCAGCTAAAGGCGGCATCCCTTTGAGAAACTACGTACTAAAGAACTCTCCCACTACTATATCCTCCGCCTCCTGCTCTCTCTCTCTCCCCCTCACATCCGTCAATATCTACCGAAATTCCCTTCCCTCCTCCCTCCCTACCGAATCCCTCACCCCTTTTTCACCATTCCCTCCCTCACTCCTCTCTCTCTCTCTCCCTTTCTCATCGATCATTGCCTCCCCATCCCCCCCTTTTCTCTACCTCTTTCGCCAACTCCCCCTCCCCACCCCCCATCCTTACCACCCTTTTTTTGAAAATTCCTCCCTTCTGCGCTACACGCCTTCCCTCCATACCTCATAACACGCCGCTCAATCCCATTTCATTCCGACTCCCTCCCTCCTTCCACAAAACCTCCCCCCCTACCCCTCCCTTCGCTCTTTTTCCCTTCTCCTATTCGCATATCTTTTCCTCTTCTCCGGCATCCCTCTCTCCATTCGGTCGCTCAGATCCAGTCTTCTTCCTCGAATTCCGGGCATTCGCTGCACTTGAAACGCTTTCGTTCGACTCCTTCCGTTCTAATGGGATTTAAAAGTCCCAATTCTTAAAAAAATACATAGAAACCTTCATCGAGCACTGAGGTAAGTAGGTATCTGTCGGGAATTCTACGTGTAATAAATGGTGATTTCGTACTGCTACGAACTGAAGGGAAACCTTTCGACAATAGCAAACTTCTCTAAATATACATAGCAATACTTTTTTTTAAATCGGTGCAATATACATTGCACAAACTTTATCTTATAAGGATGCGTCTGGTCTCGCTACACTTTCCTGACTCCGAAGATGTACTTTTGGTACAAAAACAAGTAACCCGAGGAAATATTTTCTGCACGTAAATGGTATGAATGTACCGCTAACCTCATACATGTGAAAATAAACGATTAACGGTTATACTATACACAAATACCAAGTAATTTGTGGATTGGCGAAACAACTTAGGCGCTGAAGCATTGCTGCCGGACGAAGTTTGTTGAGTGACGTCAGATAACTAGGGAGAGTTGAGCGTAAAACTCGATGTATGAGAATGTTGCTGGACACTATGTAGTTATTTTTTGAGAAATATGACTTATGCAGTATTGTTTACGAGACCGACTCTATAACTGTATGAATTTGTATCAAAAATCTTTATAGCCATTTTTGAATAAATAGACATGTTGTAAAAAACAACAACAACAAACTACCCTTTATTCGTTCTATATCTCTCATTTCCTCGTAGGTTTTATTCTGGAAAATAGTTTGCCTAATTACGAAATATCGTGTGCTTTCGTTTAGCCGTTTGGGCTCTGGAGTCGCTCACAGACAGAGACAGACAACTTTTTTGAGCTCAGAGACACCTAAAACGTGTATTTCCGTCAAAATCTGTCGAATTTTTTCGCGATTACAATTCTTTATATACTACGTATATGAGAAAGTAAAAATCGGTGCAACACAAACTTTCTCATATTTTATTCCAGATCACAATGCCACTGCCTACGCCAGTGGTTTCCAAACTGTGGGGCGCGACCTCCTGAAGGGGAGGCGCAGGGGATACACCGGACGGCCGAGAAGCATTACAGGTATATTTACCGTCTGTTTAGTCATCCTAATTGTGAAACCTACAATATGCAGCCTTCAACTGGGTAGGATGTATCGTTTGCCTCAATATTGTTCTTTTAATGTGGTTATATTAATTGCAATTGTAGGTTCAGTGGGTATTGTTTATGAATTTTGACCGAACATGATGTAAAGGGAGGCGCAAAGACAGTTTTCTTAGGCGAGGGAGAGCACAAAGACAGTTTTCTTAGGCGAGGGCGGCCGCGGCTTTGTAGTGTTTGAAAATCGCTGGCTTACGTTCAGGGCCGTCTTTATCGGGAGGCTGGGAGGGCAGTCGCCCAGGGCCCCGCGCCTAAGGGGGCCCCGCGTCTATGGGGTTCCGCGCTTGAAGTTAGCTTACAACAGGGGTGGGCAAACCTTTTACGTGGCGGACCGCATTAACAGTTGCAGCTTCTTAGGCGGGCCGCATTAACAGATGAAAATGTTTTGGCGGGTCACGCTAGGATTCACATCGGCAAGTAATATGAGATAACGCGAGGGATCTTGTCAGTGAAAATCGATAATAAATAATATGTTATCCCCGTAACATCACTGGAAAAGGTTTTCTGGCCAAACTTTTAAGCAACAAATATGACATTATCTGTATTTTATATGACGGTTCACTTTAATAATAGCATCGCGGGCCACATAAAATGCCCTCGCGGTCCACATGTGACACGCGGGCCGCAGTTTGCCCACCCTTGGCTTACGAACTACTCTTACTAGTCTTAGTAGATAGACGTAACCAGCGTGTAACGCGAAAAAATCGCTCTAGATTTTTGTTATAAGAAAGATATAATTTTTCTGAGTGTGGGATAGAGGGCCCCGCGGCTACCGTCTCGCCCTGGGACCCGCGGATCCTGCTTACGTTAATACAAACTTAATAACGGAAAATATTTCTTTGTAGTCTGACACTGCTGGTGCCGCTAGAATGGAAAGCTTGTCGGTCGCTGGGTGCGAAACTCGCTGTTATAATGTCACCTTACACTATACACCTGATCCTCCTATAACACGTTCTCGTAACACGGACTTTTTACAACACTTGTTTGCTTTTATACCAAAGCTCATGCAAAAAGGATAATGTTTCGCATTAACACGGTTTGGTCGAAGCTCGGATTGCTGAGCAAGAAATTTACATTTTTGAGGGCCCAAGTGCTTTCTATAAAAGCATAAAATACCGGAAACAACATTCTATTTGTAAATATATGCGCGTTACAGAGATGTTTAGGAAATTTGTGACTGAAGGAGGGTGCCTGATGGATTATAGAACATAACCCTACATTAACTACGTAACGCCAGGTTCACATAACACGGCAATTTTTCAGAAAACATCCCCCGTGTTATAAGAGAACCGGATGTATACTTAGTTTTGAGACACACCGCATTTGTATTATTTTTATGACATTAAGCTCTAAAGACCGCGCAAAGTCAGCGTTCCGTCCTTCGGAAGGTACGTTAAGTCGTTGGCCCTCTTGGTGCTCTTCGTTAAAAGTAGGCTAATGCCAGCACCGGGTTTCCCTCCTCCCTTGTCGTTGTGTTCGATGTGGAATGAGCTAGGGCTGTAATCATCCAAGAGGTTGATTAGCCAAAAATACACACACACACACTCTAAGCTGTAAAACTGAATGAGTATCGAACAAAGTACCTGCAGCCAGTTTTAAGTAAATCAACAGGAATAAACTACCCCTATTGTTGCACATTATGGTCCATTACCACAAGACGTCTATGCAATTGAATTCAACTTCTTAAGTGTTATATTTTCCATCTTAATATTTACATTTTTTGTACTATGCTACTTGTGAAAGTCAACCGGAATAGATTAGGTCGAGTGAAATCCGATGAATAAGGAGTGTAACGTAGGGTGAAATCGCGTTATAACGTACGTGTGCGGAGAATGCATTCCTCTACTTTATATTGAAAGTGCGTTATACTGAATATTTTTATTAGAAAAAGTAGGGTAATTTATTAAATCGTTATACTAAAAAACCACTTTGTCTAAAACCGGATATTTTCCTGATTTGTTTTTTTTATGAAAATAAGTGATTTCTTATAGCGTAAAGGATAGTTTTAATCAAAAAATGTATCAGTAAGAAATAATGAGTCTCTTGCAGCTTTATTATCAACACGAGCGGAATTACCCGTTGAACGTCAACGGGAGTTTGTAGTGTGATTAAAATATAACTTCTGAGATGTGTGTGTAAAAACTAATATATATATATATATTAATGAATGAAGGAAATAAACCTTGCACCTTGAAAAATCGAAAATCCCGAGTAAACTTATCGGAAAATATAATTGTCTCCCGGAGTCGAATCCGGGACTTTTTCCGGGATGTTTGTTTTTTCTAGAGACCATCTCATGGGTTTTTAACGATTGTGAAATTTTCAGCTCTTACTTCCATTGGGAAATGTCCAAAAATACCGGGACAGACAGAAATACGGACACTCGAGAATTATTATATAAGGATTAGGCGTTAATTTGTGCGAATAAAGACCCAAGCCACAAAAATTCTCTGAATCTGGAAAAAAACATTTAGGTAAGTGAGTGGATGGGTTGTTGCGTGGCCAAAATCACCGAAAAAATCAAACACTTTGTGAAATCGTAACGAGCATTACGTCTTCGCCCCCCTCTCCCCCCCAGTGCTACCGCTGGCAATAGTAACACCCAGGCATGGAACCTCCGCGTGAATAATTTGAACGATTCAATCGTGCTCACCATCCATCCACACAGTCACCATAAGTGCAACCGAACTTTATAATTTATATATGTCCTAAATCGCCCATCTCCCGCTCGATTTCCCCTCTCTCATCCAGTTCAGCCTCCTTATTTATCACTCCGAAACAATTCCCATCCTCCCCTTTCTTAACACCGCTTTCTTTCCACCCGTTCCCCAATCTCTCTACCCTCCCCATTCCTCCCTCGACTCCTCTCTCCCACCCTCCCTCCCGATCCCGAAATAATCTCCATAAAAACCTTTTCTAAACCCGCCCTACCAACTCTCCAGCGCCACAATTTCTCTTTCATTCCTCCTCCTTCAGACTTTTCTCCCTCTCCGTCTTCGTCCCTCCCTCTCCCTGCCCCTTTCTACCTCCCTCTCAAAGATTCATTTCTCTCCCTTCAGGGACTATTACTACTACGCCGTCCGACCACAAAACCTCGCCTCTTTCTCCCTCCCTCTCTCCTTTCCATACCAAAACCTCCCACCCCGACTTGTCCTCTCTCTCCTTTTGCCAAAAGGCTCCAGCAGGAGACGGGGGATGACTTGGAGGGAGAGGGAAAAAGGGGAAGAAAGAAAGGTCTCCCCTTTCCACGCCTCCTCTTCCCTTTCATCTTTTCACTTTTTTATTATTATTATCATTCCCTCCGCAAGGGAAATTGGTTGAGTAATGAGGTGGCTGTAGTGTAAAGGGGGGGGGGTGAAAAGAGAGTGGAAAATGGGGTGGGAAAAAGGGATTGTGTCGGTTAGAAGGGGGAGAAGGAGAGATATGAGTATATAAAAGGGTATCTTTCGTTCTTTTCGACAGATCAGCGGACACAGTCACCGAAGAGGAGAAAGGACGGAGAGGGGGAAAGATGGAGGGTAAGGAGGAAAAAGAAAAGGGGAAGAGAAGAATCGGTTGTATAGACTCGGGCTATTCCGGGGTACACGGCACTGATTATGTCGATTACGGCATGAACTTTCTGGGGGTAGTGCGGCGTAAACTTTTAGTGGTCTCGCCTCGAGAGAATATATATCGGCTGGAAAAGCGGAAGGCATCGATTCACAAAGGCAAACAGCTTCAGTGAACGCTTAATTGCTGAGGAAAAAACCACCCGACGGCGCCCGGTGCGGGCCTAGCAGGAAACAATCGCCAACGAAATCGCGGAGCAAGTAAAGCTTCCGTCGGTTAAAAACAATGACCGCAAACTTTACATTCGGACGAGTAACTTTTGAAGGGAAACAACTTCTCCCAACCAGGGAGGGCCGTGTGTTGAATTTACCGCGTTGTCGATGCCGTAAATAGCTCGAAGCGACGTTCCAAATTGTAAGAACTAAAGCAAACATTAAAACACCGGACCCCTTCATATATATATATATATATATATATATATATATATATATATATATATATATATATATATATAATCACCCGTTAAAAAAAATCGACCGAACATTGAGACTTGAATTTTCCGTTCCGGCTGAAATAAATTCCTATGTGATTAAAATGTCGCAAAAATCCGAACGAATACCACGGCTGAAATGGCCTAAATAATAAAGGGAGGGTGGGAGCTACTTCAGTAATCCCCAACCCGCGTAAAACAAAAACATAATAAAAAATCTTTCACGATGCCCAAATCACCCCGCTAAAAAGAAAAAGAAAAAAGAGATGCGGTCCATTGCGGAAAATCCACACTCGGTTGCCTCCATCTCTCTCTCTCTCATCCACGTATAAAACCCTCGTTTGGAAGGAAAAAGGCTAGAGGAAGAGGGGGATGAGAGATAAGGAGAATCATCTCTTGAGGGAAATAATCATCAACCGGAGAATAAAGGCACTGAAAATGGAAGCGCAAAAGACACAGAAAAAGAGGGAGAGAGAGAGAGAGAGAGAGGAAGAAGAAAGAGGGAGAGGAGTTGGTAACAGGCGTGCGGTGTAGGCACGACGGCAAAGGAACAGAAGAATAAACGTTAAGGGGGAGGAGGGAGGGAGTGGAGGAATCGTCTGGGAGTGACGAAGCGGAGAGAGGGGGAGAGAGAGAGAGAGAAGACGGGGAAGAAGGGGAGGCTGCATAACAAAGTCACGGCCTCCTGTGTTACGCCTCAAACCACCCTGGGACGGCAGGGATGCCAACATATAGAACATCCGCAAAAAAAATGAGGCCTCAAAGGAACTGCTTGATAAAACCATGGGATTATCTAGCTTTTCCTCTGAAGTGACAATTCTTTCTCTCGGCTAAATTAAACCCGATCCCTTTTGTTCCGAGAGCTTGGAGGAGTTCATTTTATCGGCTTACACGCCCAAGTTTTTAAAAACTTGGAGATACACATACATGCAGCGACGAATTGAAGCAATATCCTTACGGCACAAAGGTATTAGCGAATCCAATGGGGAGAGTATTCCTTTTGTATTAAACCCCAGGATGTTTCATAGGTATTAAGCGTCTTTACTATAATTATTGGAATCCTCTCTTTGTGTAGAGTATAGACCCAGCACTGTATTAAGTAATTACTAATTACCACCCTTCATCTATAAAAGTAGTTTTGCTCGATTGGGAAGTTCTCGTTGTTTAGCTTTTGTCATCTTTACATTACCATTATATGTGCTTGATTTAATAATTGAAATTAATAAGTCACCGACAACAATTAATCTTGCAGATTTTATATAATAATAATGTATTGTATACATTTATTCGTAAATAATCATGATGCTTTCAGTAATGCCGCCATATCACTACTCTTAGCTCACGTAAACTTCAACAGGCAAGCTTCAGAATTGCCTCAAGTGCATGTTATTATGAGTATTAATTTTATTTATTTCATTTAGTTCACCTATTTTTTGATCAAATGCCCTATAC
Organism: Tanypteryx hageni; assembly: GCA_028673005.1. Classification (NCBI taxonomy): domain Eukaryota; kingdom Metazoa; phylum Arthropoda; class Insecta; order Odonata; family Petaluridae; genus Tanypteryx; species Tanypteryx hageni. The sequence goes on along the minus strand of CM054114.1, from coordinate 112,308,099 downwards.
TCTGTAAAACCATTTATATATGTGTCATCAAAACGTCCACAAGGACCGTACTAATCCTTGCTTTCATCATTTTGTGGATGGGAAAAATTAGGTTTCGCTATACGTCGCTTCGTTGACCGTCAGTTTCCAATAAGTATCTTCGACTTATATAGCGAGGACTTACTGCACCTAAGATTATACACGGCTACGTATTTTTCGCGACGACACCATAAATTTCCATAAAAAACCTTTCCAAAATCTAAGCTATCGTTTCTCCTATTTCGACCGACACATTGCGCACGTATAACGACGTTTAAAAAACAAACTCAGGCCCGCTTAAAAAAAAACAACTCAAAACTACGGACACGAACCTAATTATGTAAGAATAACCCCAAAAGCGGCAATGCTTACCAGTTCTCGAGAAGTGAACATGCCTCTCTCCCCGCCTATCCACCAATGACAAACCAGGAGAGGTAAGAGTTCCTCATTATAAACCCGCTACGAGAGATTCGTTCGAGTTCCCCCACCTCCCTCCTCCATCAACCCGATTGAACCAATCAACACAAACACCCTCGCGAAAATTCGCTCGCTTTTTATTTCACACAGCTTTCGGACCGAGACCCACCCGCCTCCTTTAAAAACGACCTCGCAAACTAGGAACGAGGAAACGTTCGGGGACAAAGGAGAAACGAAGTTTAAAAAAAAGAAAGAAAAATCTCCCCGAGACGAATCTTTGAGGGTTGGCGAAACCTATGAGAGAGAAGATCGCCGAGAAGAGGGAGAAAAAATGAGACCGAAAAAGGAGAGAGAGAGAGTAAAGACGAGAAAGGGGGAAGGAGGTTGGAGCGAAAGGTGGAGGGTGAAGAATCCGCTCGATTCCACAAATCAAGAGGGGTGTGGCAGGAAGGTGGGCAGAGGGAAGGGGGCAGACGTGAAGTAGGGGGAGGAGACGATGGCGGAAACATAGAGACGCCGCCCTTAGAGCGTGGGTAGAGAGAGATGAAGGGAATTGGGAGGAGACTACGAAAAGGATGGAAACAGAGAGAGGAGGAAGTCGCGTGGGGAGGGACGCGGGGAAAAAGAAGCACAGAGAGGACGGAGGGAGAGAGAGAGAGAGATGTGGGAGAGGGGAGAGATAAAAGATAACGGAAGAAGGGGGAGGGAGTGATATTAGAAAATCACTGTGGGGCTACAAACGGAATGCGAAAGGAGACAGTCAATAGGAACCGTTCCCTCTTACCTATTGCCCAATGGAGCTGGGGAAAGGGGCAGAGGGAGGGGAAAGGGGGCAGAGGGAGGGGAGAAGGAGCAGAGGGAGGGGAGAAGGAGCAGAGGGAGGGGAAAAGGGGCAGATGGAGGGGAAAGGGGCTGGACGAGGGCGAGAAGGGGGAGGGGAATAGGAATAGGGGAGCGAAAGAGCAGGGTAAGAGGATTCGAGTAGGGAAAGGAGGGTCACACAGGGGCGAGTGCTTTTGGCTACGGCTAAAGGGTATTTGGATGTAAAGGGAGAATGCCCTAATGGAGTCAAAGGGGAAGAGATTTGAGGATCTTAACGGGGAGGTGGAGGAGGGCAACCTCGGCGAACATTCGCGAGGACGTATGCTTTCCGCCGCAGCGTCGGCTGAGAAGGAAACGGCGGAAAGTACGAAAATGGATGAAACGAAAGCTAGAAATGCGATTCCGTCACGGTTAACTGCCACGTTTGTGCGATGAGAGCACAAAGAACTTAAAAATAGACTCGTTATGAATCATAATGGCCGTATAAGAGTAATGGACGGTAAAAAAGATGAATCATAAAGTTAAATCTAAATCAGTGGTCCAATGAACAGCCTAAGCGCTGCGTTGGGACCCACCTGCGAAGGGTACCCACGAAGAAGCACTAAAATGGTAAATTTCTATTTAGATATAAATCTGCTAAATTTGTTTGTACTAATAATATCAAAGCAATAATTAGTATAACTGCTTGTTTACCTAAGATAATTAGATACTATTTTGCGTTAATTATTTATTCGTTGTTTCCTAAGGATGGGACTTCATCAACTGTTGCAATGTGTACAATTATACATATAGCCACATCAGGGGTGACCAAAAGGATGTTCACATTCTCCAAACTTGCGGCAATCGGTTTTATCATATTAGTCACATGATACAAAATATATGCAATGTTAATAAATAATACGAGCAATTAAAAAAAAATTGTCTGAGGTTTTCAAATGACATGAACTAAGATCAGAAGCGAAACAAGGTATTTTTCGCCCTATTCAAGGTTTGAAAATAACGTCTCCTAATGAAAATACACAGTACACGATTTTACCTCTCATAGCAGTAGTTTATTTACAACATAGAGGTAAAATAAAATATGTGAAATATATTTTATATTATAAAACTTTACCCTTAAAAGTTAAAATTGTCATTTGTTGCTCCCCCAGGCGTGCTGAGCCCTAGGCGGGTACGTCGCTCGCCTAGCCCTTGTCTCGACACTAAGAGTGATACCTATACACACCAAAACAAAGTAATAAATGACTTTTGAAATGCTAACATAAAATAAGTATCTTTCAGTCTGCCCGCATACCTTCAACGTGTGGGCTTAGGTCAAAGTTGTGCACCGAAATTAGAAAGAAATAATTGATGAAGAGTAATGATTCCTCACATGTATATTGGAATATCATAAATGTGTATTTATATGTTATCCTAAGTTAATACGTTGTGAGTTTACATAAGTCGCTATCTAGCCAGCAGGACAATTAATAGCGAATATTTAGTAACAATAAATATGGCCGATGCGCCACAGGCGGCGAGTGGCGAACGTATTGAATTCTACTATATTAACCTAAATTACTTTTATAGAAAACAACCAAGCGTGAATGGCGCTGAAACAATTTGACGCAGGAAGAGGTTCATTTTCGCCCAGATGGCGACAGGAAAAGAAAATGAATAAAATCCATCATTTCCCGGCAAATATCACTTTGACTCCTCACTCTTTCCATATATAAATTGAAAATAAAAAAAATCCTCGCGACCTTTCAGACGGAAAAATAATCATCCTCCGAAACACATTACCTACATATGAATATTCTCAAAGAAGACAACCATCGATGAGATTAAAACCTTTATCAAAGGACGAAATAAAAGGAGGGTAACCTTTTGGAGATGCCTTAGACCGCAAACGCCGAAGGAAATGATTGAAAGTGGTCTCTCTCTCTCTCTCTCTCTTTCCCTCAAAAGAGCCCGCGCACTATGGCCACCGCCGATTCGAGGATTTCAGAGGAAAGAACAAGAAGAGTCTGGACGGGATGAAAGAGTAAAAAAAGGAAGGATACCGATGGGAGAGTACTAGGTCGTCGACCCTCCTATCCCCAAAGCCAAGTCGTATTTTTGGAGTTTATTGATGTTCTACCAGGATCCACCAAAGAACTTGACTCCTCCCTTTCCCCCCTCAGAAGCTGTGACCGCCCTCTGATAAACGGTCGCCAGAAGGACAAACGCTCCATAGTACTCGGGAGATATGAGAATCCGCTGTACCAAAGGTGAAAGTTTGCCAAGTGCTCCGGAGAAGAACGGACGGCGGATAAGAGGAACGGTTGATGATAACGACGAGGAGACGCACGATTAGGAAAAGGTACCGATTTGAGCTTAAGAGGAGTTACTCATCCTCGACACGAATATTGACATGCCGCCATTAGTCCCATTACCAATGCAAAAGTCGCGGGCTCGAATTCTCTCTCGAGTATTGTCGCATTAGTTTGTTCTTTGTTGACATTCTTAAGAGTAAGAAAAACTAACGATGAGCCCATCAATTAGATATTTATTTTTAAATAGCTCATTATATATATATATATATATATATATATATATATATATATATATATATGCTTACGGAAGAGGAAAGGTAAATGGGATAAATGGATGGCAACAACTTGTTGGGATGAGGAACCCCAGTGAGCACTCACCAATAAGATGACTTCAGGTTGGCGAGCTGCTGGGGGTGTCGAAGTGACACACACACATATATAATTTTTTTAAGCAGCTCAACGACACAGATAAACTTTGACGAAAACCGTTCAGCTTGTAGGAAATACTTTAAATACCTCGAGTACATTTACAGTAACAGATGTACTTGATTTCTGTCGGCCTCGATAGAGGATTGGGTGAAGTGTTCGCTAAATTTAGCACTTTTTTGTTCTGTCTAGCGCCAAATTGGATGCCCTTTTTTTCATGTACATAATTTATTAAGCGTTTTAATCTGCCTTCAATGAGGAGAAGAAAAATGAATTCCAAATATAACAGACTAGTATAAAAGCCCGTCAATATGACGGGTATGCGTGGATTAAATATTAAATTTAAGGCACTTCCCATTCTTCCTCCTTTTCTCTCTTCCATTCTCCTCCCTCATATTTTAGGTTTATAATCGATTTTTTCCGATTTTTCGACATTTCATGAAGAGGTTGCAATGAAACAAAATCATTAAGGACAAAAACCGATTGAAAATTTATGTGAAAAGTTTCGTGTAAATTTAAAACAAATTAACACGTAGCGTAAACAATTTAAGTCAGAAACGACTCCAATGCATTGTAATGATGGACAACTCAACATTTCAAATAGGAAGATACCTCACGCGTACACTGAAAATATCTTTTCGTTTGTAAATTCTATTGGGCAGTTTAAAGCAAATTACTATATTGACGATGATTATGATTAATTTCTTTCGATAATTAAGCAAGATATTTGACGCATGATCGGTGCATTTATAGTGATTACAAAAAATGTGAATTAAAAAAGCTACTTACTAAGTTTTTTCGTCGTCAATGTAAACAAAACAATTAAAATATTAGCGGTCGTATGTTCTTTCGCATTTCTTCCACGTCTTAGAAATGAAACTGCAGTAAACAAACCTACAGTTCAAATTAAGTCATCATTACAGTGGTACCTCGATATACGAGTGCCCTAATATACGAGTGTTTTGAGATACGAGCCGCCGAGCGAGCGATATTTTGCTTTGAGATGAGAGCAAGATTTGAGATACGAGGAATCGCACATTACACCGCTGCACACGACCCCAACATGCGGGGCGCATGTTGGTGTCGTGTGCAGCGTCTAACAGTTTCTCCCACCTCAGACTAGACCTCAGTCTGTGAGCTTGTTTCCCTCGTTTTCGAAGCATTTTTGATAAGTTGGGTTCGCGTTTTTTGCTTTTTGTACATTTACAAAACATTATCACATTTATTTTTATAACCATGGGTCCGAAGAAGAAGATGATGTCTATTGAATTAAAGCGTGAAATCATAGAAAAACATGAGCAAGGTGTGCGAGTAATTGACTTGGCGAGGATGTACGGGCGTAGCACATCAATGATATGTACTGTGCTTAAACAGAAGGAGTTGATAAAGGGAATAACGCTAGCTAAGGGCGTTACAATAATTTCTAAGCTCCGGACCTCTCTCCATGAAAAGGTGGAGAAACTACTGATGGTGTGGGTGACAGAGAAGCAGCTTCAAGGAGGAACCTTAACACAAAGCATCATATGTGAGAAGGCACGAGCGATTTACGGTGATTTGCTGAAGCAGATCCCACACACTTCCACAAACGAGGAATCGGAAGACTCGTTTAAAGCCAGTCGGGGCTGGTTTGACAACTTTAGGAAAAGGACCGGCATTCACTCCGTCGTCAGGCATGGTGAGGCAGCAAGTTCGGATGTGAAGGCAGCTGAGGTTTACATCAAAACGTTTTCCGAACTGATAGAAGCCAAAGGATACATCCCCCAGCAAGTCTTCAACTGTGACGAGACAGGGCTTTTCTGGAAAAGGATGCCGAATAGGACTTACATAACGGCAGAGGAGAAGACGATGACAGGTCACAAACCCATGAAGGATAGATTAACTCTAGCACTTTGCGCCAATGCGAGTGGCGACTGCAAAATCAAGCCTCTGCTAGTATACTATTCGGAAAATCCCAGAGCCTTTAAGTCACATAAGATTTTAAAAGAAAAACTGCAAGTTATGTGGAGGGCAAATCCGAAAGCGTGGGTCACCAGGAAATTCTTTGTGGAGTGGATAAACCTGGTGTTTGGCCCTTCTGTTAAAAAATATCTACAGGAAAACAACCTACCCATGCAAGCCCTTCTCGTCCTCGACAATGCCCCTGCTCACCCACCAAATCTCGAAGATGATTTACTCGAAGAGTTCAAGTTTATAAAGGTTCTCTACCTACCACCCAACACCACTCCTATCCTGCAGCCCATGGATCAGCAGGTGATTTCTAATTTTAAGAAGTTGTACACCAAGCACATTTTTCGGCGCTGCTTTGAGGTGACGGAGAACACAAACCTTACCCTTCGAGAGTTCTGGAAGGACCACTTTAACATCGTGATATGTCTAAGAATTATTGATCAGGCCTGGCTGGGTGTTACAACGAGGACCTTAACCTCTGCATGGAAGAAGCTGTGGCCTGAGGCTGTAGCTGAAAGGGCCTTCGAAGGATTGGAACCCGAAGTGTCAGTGGTAGAGGAGATTGTTTCTCTGGGAAAATCCATGGGTCTGGAGGTGGATGAGAGAGATGTGAACGAACTCGTCGAGGAACAGTCTCAGGAGCTGACAACCGAGGAGTTACACGATCTACATTCGCAGCAGCATACGGTGGTTCAACGAAAAATTAGTTTTAAAGAGGAGCCAGAGATGGAGGAGGTTATCTCTACAAGAGATATAAAGGAGATCTTGGGAATGTGGGAGAAAGTTGTAGAGTTCGTGGATAAAAATCACCCCGAAAAAGTTGCAACTGGTCGTGCATCGGAGTTGTTCAACGAAACTTGCCTAACACATTTCCGCAATATCCTGAAAGGGAGGAAGAAACAAACCTCCTTGGACAGTTTTTTTAAACGATCTGCAGGTGAAAATGAGCAAAGCGTGACGAAAAAAGCGAAGACCAGTGACGAAAATTAAGCGCTTCCGTAAGCACTTCACTTTTTCTTTTTATTATGTTTTTATAGAATATGTATTTGTTATTTATAAATAAATGTTTCTTCTTGTAAATACATTTTTCTTATTCAAAAACACTTAACAAAAACGACTGAGGTGGTTTTTTGGGAGCTGGAACGGATTAATGGCATTTCAATTAATTTCAATGGGGAAAATTGCTTTGAGATACGAGCAATTTGACATACGAGCAAGGTTACGGAACGAATTAAACTCGTATGTCGAGGTACCACTGTACTTACTTCCCTTTCGATTAAAATGCACTCAAAATATATAAGAAGAGTTCTCACAATTGATTTCAAATACAATATCGAAGTTCATGTCATTGCTTTTAGATATAGACGTAATGTTGCTAGATCAGCAACAATGCCGTCGCCCTTGACGAAATGTTCCCCATTCCTTAATTACGCAAGCGATGTTTTCATTAACATTTACTATTGTATTGTAAAGTTTTACCATTAATATAATTATGGAATTATGCATTAACGTCTCAATTAATATTCACATAGATAGATGCACCGAAGCCTTTAAAGCAGCAATAAAATTACGGATTATTTCGATACTATTAGCCAAAACGTAAACAATAAACAACATCTTGGTTACCGAGCAAATGTTAGTAGATGTATCGATTTATGTTGCGATAAGTCTTTGAATGTTAATGGTAAAGGATAACAACGTTCTAATACTCCTTAAAAATCATTTGACTAACTTTAAATGTATTCATAAACTATATTTAGGCCAGGGCATCGAACCGGAACCGAAAACAGGAACCGAACCGGAAACCGAAACAAAACGTTATTTTAGCTGGAGGGAAACCAAACCCGAACGGAAAAAACTATTTTTATGAACCCGAACCGAAACCGAAAACCGTCATTTATTTCGTTCCATTTTTTCGGTTCGTATAAACAGTGGGAGCGAAAGAAGGGTATTTCGTTTTGCTTTAATATGAGTCTTTTTTGACAGTCGCAATTTTCAACACCGAATATGGCAAAGGCTAATGGCTTTCTTGAGGATACATGCTCCTAAAGGGCGCTCCACACTTGGTTTATCCAACCGTTTTAACCGGTTTTCCTCGTACACCGAGGTCGCCTCCGCACTTTCTTCCCAGTTTTACGTGTTTATCGCAGGCGGACCTTCACTCTGCGTCAATTATAACTTCCAGTTTACATAAAAACTTTAATCAACTTATACTCGTATTTCGTTAAATGGCATCCGTCAAGCAACGATGAAAAACCATAAATTTCTCTCCCTAGCTCTTATATTATCTGTAAGCTATATATTTAAAAAAAATTCGAATCGAGGACTACATTTGCCACAAAACAGTCCGCGAGGCAGGGGCGGCCCGAGGAATTTTGGCGCCCTGGGCGAGATAGCACTCTAACGCCCCCCTCCGTTAATGTTTGTTGAGATATTTACAAAGTACAAGTCAATTTAAGCATCGCTCTGTAAAAGTTATTGATAATGAAAAATTAAAAGGAATGCCATCAAGATTCTAGCCTGTTCGTCGATATAAATTGGTACTTAATATTTATTCACTTGCAAGTAATGCATCGATAAATGATCGGGATAGCGCTCCCAAAACCTTGGCGCCCCGGGCAGCCGCCCGGCTCGCCCGTAGCTCGGGTCGGCCCTGCCGCGAGGCCACATAATTACGACTTTAATTTCGGGTATGATATAATTTATATAATTATTTCTTCAAAAGGGTTCAGATCCGCTGATCGTATGTTAATTCTTTATAATTTTAATCTCAAAAAGAATAAAATCCTGCACGCCGAAAAGTCGATTTTCACGTGTTATTTTATGGGAAATGTCGAACCCAGGACTTTTCTCGAGACTTTTTTCGTCATTACCTTAAAATATGTAAATTGAGTATTTATTCCAAATTTCGAACGAGTATCTCGTTCCTTTATTGAGTAAATCCCGTTTATCACCGTGACGGAGGTCGACAAATTATTAATAAGACGAGAGAAAATTGAGGCCGAGGGCCACTTTCGGGGTCTTAATTTGTTCATTTTCGTTATCGTCGTATTATTCATCGCAACCAAGGTATTGTTTAAACTTCAAAACAGCGTCGAAATTTCGTGAATATGCCGATAATCTATTTTCGTTACCGTCATATTATTCGTCGCAACCAAGGTATTGCTTAAACTTCAAAACAGCGTAGAAATATAGAAATTTGAATAGTATATCGGCATTGTGACTTTTTTCCTGAATTTATGCAACACACCACAACTTGTGAAAACTGTCCAGTTTTGGAACGAACACCCTCCACACTGGCAGACTTGCCCGTACACTGTGACTGGACAGAGCAAAAATCAAGCGGTGACAGATTTCGTTTGTTCCAGTCCATTCTTCCAGATTTGTCCTCCATACTCTCTGTTTTGCCCGTACAGTTTTAACCGTACGCTTAAATCTGTCGGAAAACCCGAGTGTGGCGCGCCCTTAAGCCTTTGGAGAGATGCAGCTTTGTGATAATATCTGTCGGTTCAATGGTGGGATTTTCCATGGGCATCTCATTACATAGAGAGAGGGTCAAGGATACGTCCTGCTGAGGTTTCCCAGAACCCTGTTTGCCCTGCGGTACTCGCGTGGGGTGCTGTGGACACCCCAGACATACGTTTTATGACAGGGTTCCTTTCTTTTCGCCTTTTATGACCCCGACCCTTCAGTAGCTGGAATGACAAGTGTTTGGAACCTTTTCTGCTAAACATTTTCAGTTCTCTGTGGTATTCCTTTGAGTTTGTACGTTTTTTCTAAGAGAGTTCTGCACTGTACATTACGGAAATCAGCACTTTTTCTTTCTGCGGACGTTGTTCGTATTTTATTGTAATTATTGTTACTATCTACAGAACTTTTATTATTTCACACAATTTGAGATTGCCTCTCAATAGTTTCGTTTCTTCACTGATTGTCATCATATAATGTGTTATTTCCCGTAATTGGAATTGGAACAGTTTCTTCACTGACTACCAGGTTTGTAGATTTTTATTATTTCAATGTTAGGTTTCTATATTGAAGCTCCCTGTATACTGTTTCCGACTGATATTTGACAGAACTATTATAAAAATTATAGTGAATTGCACGAATATTCAAACTGAAAAAGTAAAGCAAATACAGTTTTCAAGGTCATGATGTGGAAAACTGTTTTTTTTCTCCTGTATAATTATTATTTGTGTTATATTGTGGGATTTCTGATTTCTTTAATTGAAATGGCGATATTATAAGTATATTCCTAAAAACTGTCAACTGACTCATAGACTGACATCCGAAAATATTCATGAAAGTGTACCTTAAGAGTTTTTCTTTTCGAAGTAGATAAATAGTGAAAAATTATGTGTAACTTCTCAAAATTCACTTATAAATGATTATAAATAGAACAAAATAAAGATTTAATTGAATAATACTAATAATTTTTTATAAAAAAATAACTATGGGGTGTTAGGAGCACCCACGCGGGTTCTGGCGGTTGAAAAATAAACGCGAGTACTGCAGGGTTAAACGAGGCTAGTGGAAAGGAACTTAGTGGTACTTTGAAGACAGCCACTAATTGTCTTGGTACCCTGCCCTAGAGCCTACCTTGTGAAGTGTTCCGAGTAAAAATGTTTCACGATTCTTAATTTGGATTTTGTTTAAAGTTTAAATTTTCATCCCTTCTCCATACGCATTGCACGCTAACATTCTGGTAGTCTTTCTCTAAAACTTATCCAGGAAGGATCGTTCCGCAGTCATGGTTTAGAGGTATTCTTACTTCTGTTAAATGTTACTGTGTATATATATTTGTCGTCTTAAGAAAATTTATGTACCTAATTACATATTGCATGGTATTTGTAATATTATCATCTAAATTACTGTATTTAAAAAATAGTTAAGAAGCTATTCTTTGAACAACTCTCTATGAATTACATTCTACATACAAATGTGAATTACTATTATTGTACCTGTTCAAATACGTGCATTAGTACTGTTAGCGTAAATTCATTATGATAATGAGAGTATCTGCTTATATTGGAATGTGGAATATTGGAATTTTAAAATCAAATAAATGTTGACTTTTGAAAGAATACCAACGGTTTTACATAAAATTAAAGATTTTAAAAATAAATAACTTTTTTAATCGCTTTTATACGGGCTAAAAAAGAAAAAATAAATATTAAATTCCTATAAAACAGTATTAGACAAAGTCGTACAAAATTGAATAACGAAAAATGTAACAATGGAATTCTTACTATGCATTACTGTTCGTTATACGGTGGTAGGGGACGTTTGCGCGATGTTACGTGCGGATATCTATTTCTGTCTTCTTGACTTGCGATAGTTAAGACGTATTCGATTTTAATAAAAATAACATTAAATAATAAAGATTATTTAGGAATTCTCTTGAAAATTTCTCCAAGAAAATTCAGTCAGAGCAAAAAAAACCGTTTCGAACCGGTTCAATGGTGGTTGCTGGAGCGAAACCGGAACCGAACCGAAATTTTTTGTTTTGTGTGAACCGGAACGAAAATCGGAGAGAAAAAAATTACGTTTCGATGCCCTGATTTAGGCATGAATCCATTTGTACCCCTTATCTTCGCGTTGGCTATTCTTCCTCAACGGCGCGCCACGGCGTGGATTTTCCTTGCATTAATCTTTACGTGGCTATCCTTTGAAGAGGACAACAATTGAGAAATATAGCTTTGTTGCCACCTGGAAAATGGTAATTTAACCGATGAATTTTGCGCTTAAAGGAAATGTCGAGCGATTTAGCACGTCATACGACAAAGGACGAACAGACAAAATATTGTCTTTCTTGCGTAAAATAAGCCATTTCTCGTGATAGTAAGTTAACATTTAGGTATATTTATATCCACATCAGTGAAGGGCTGCATGGCACTTTGGGGTTTCTCCACACCATTTCCCATGCATTCTTATGGAAATAGAATTTCGTTGACCCCACGGGGTATGAGAGACCCCACGGTCTGGAAACCTAGATTAAAATCTTCCCTTGGTCCGTAGCATGGCCCCATGAAACTTTTGAATTCGACGGCTCTTATGGTGTCCGAGTTATTAGCGCACAAACATTCTCTCTTATTCATCATCATCATCATGCTTCTGTCCGAAGTCAGGTTTTAACTGAATCGTTGCCTCCATTTCTCTCTCTCCCTAGAAGCCTCTTTTATATATATCCATATATCCATATTATATCCAATTTGCTTTCCTTTTTCTGATTGTTTTTATCAGCATCCTATCTTCTCCCACCATTTCTTATACTTCTTCATCTTGCATTGGCGCCGCGATAAATGTGTATTTGAATTCACGTGTGAAGATAGACGCGTTCATTATATCAACGAGATTAAACAAACTATTGTCATTGTTCATGTTGTAATATAAGTCTCTTTATTTTAATGTGGATTTGTATTGATCCTGCGTTTTTTGAAGGGATATTTCTTCTAATAATTATAAGTTTTTATTTATAGTAATTGTTATTGATAGTTAGTTTTTATTTATCTTAAGAAATTTTTGTCTTTATTCACTATTTAAGAGAGGTAATACTGTTGTAAAGGATGTTAATTTGAACAAATTTAAATGAAACATTTTAAAGCGTTGTGTTGTAGCATAGCAATTCTTCAGCTAACTATATTTATAGAGTGTTTTTATATGGATGGTTGATATGATGTTAGGAAAAGAACAATTACTATTTTTGTCATTTAAGTTAGGTGACTAAAATATGAAATATTCAACAATTTCACTCCTACTAGTATCTAACGGTGATTTACTCTCAACTAGCAGTATATTTTCGTTGATTTTATGCAATATGAATCGATAAGTTGGTATTTCCATTAATGAAACAAAAGATACTATCCATCTTCTTACTACTTATATAGCAAACATTCTTACGTTTGTCACTGAGTTCTCTACTTCTGTCTGCCATTCTCTCAACTGTAAAAAGATTAAATAGAGAGACCCCCTCATCACTCAACAGCTGGTAGGTAGACACTTTTGCAAATTTTTACGCCTATGCAAGCTGAAAGGTTATCATAATTATATTATAAAGTTTATTCATATTAAAGTATTAACCAAACAAAAGTTGGTTCTAAAAATTCATTTTTATATCTTCACTTGTATATTAGATTAGATTAGGTATTGTTTATAAAGGTTGTCAAGTAGATTGTTAATCCAACAATACGGTCATTCCCGTGTTATTTAAATGAGAAAAATTATAAGAGAAAAACGTTTTTTAAATGAAAAAGCCAGTTCAAATCGCTTTAACTTTATACTGCGGTAAAATGGCACCTTCATCTTGATTCTACGTTCTGTAGTTGTTGCGTTATAAATGCACAAACAAATTCTTCAAGATATTTATGGTAGAGATTGCATTGATCTACAGTCTGAGAACGTCGAGGGTGGTCATCCAGCATAACCGAGGCATATTTTAAAAGATGGAATGGGGTAGTAGCTGGGAAAACCAGATCAAACGAAAAATTCTCGCGGTACACTCCTTGCATAGGTTTTCCATGCTGTTAGGCACTCAATATGGAAACTGTCCGGAAGGTCACCGATTAAATAAGAAAACGGCACAGCAATATCGCAATTAATTAATTGTTAACCACCTAACTTTATTATCATTTTTATTGCCTTTAGGTTTCTTATCCAATAATTTATACAACAAAATTATGAGTTTTTTTAGATGTTGTTTTGTATTTCTTGGTCTTCGGCGCCGGATGGTCGCCCTGCTCGCCCTTCCATGGATCAATGCTTTGGTATTTTGTATATTCAGAGAAATGTAAAAAATAAAAATGAGATTTTTGGATTGAATAGATGCATATATCCGATAATATATGGCAGAGAAATTTAGATTCGTTCACTTAATCTTATTTCGTTCCAAATCCTGAGTGCCTGAGATGATTGCAAGTAATGTTAAAAAGAAATTTTAAAATGCAAATGAAAACGGTTTAGCCCTATTTTCAGCTAGTTTTGTGTCCATTTAACACCACTATAAGAGTGCAGAATATTTACTGATACACAAAGGCAACATAAATTAGAAAAAATATATAAACAGAGGGATTTTTCTATCTAGCGCTTTTTTGGCGCTGTTTACTATAATTTTAGCGCCGATCTGGCGCCTTTTGAGGTTGGATCTAGCGCTATTTACAAATCTGCGATGGCAACACTGGTTATGACATTGTGTGATAAACATACACAATACCAACAGCATATTTAATGTATGTTTATTACGTGTTACATTTAATTATTAATGTGCATGATGACACGCTCCATGACGATAAATGACCCCAAACATTTCGAATTAAATATAATTCAGTACGCATTGTGTGGCATTAGGTTTGCCAACCGTCCCATATTATACGGCATTTCACGTATTTTTACTTACTTTCCCGCGTCCCGTACGAACTATACGGGGCAACACTGATTGGGTGGCGTGTTTACCTCCAAATGGGTTGCGCGTTCGAATCCTGCAGGGTATACGGGCCTAGCAATATTCCGAACACGGAAACTAATAGAAATAAAATCTCAACTATATAAATTTAATAATAATGAAATACAAATAAAGATTTAACAAAAAAATTCCTGTCATACAAGTTCAACAAAGAGAAAACACTCTTCGAACTATCGAAAATTCGAATTGTATATGCTTGATCTTTAAGAGTGGTGCCCAATACGCTCGCCATCGCCACATGTAGCATATCGACGATTGATATCTGCTTACCCTTCTACTACAATATAACAATGCAGTAGCCCTCTATTAAGTCCTATTTATTAATATAACATCTTGTATAATGCGGCGAAAATTATATTACGTTCGCCACAATTACAGCGAGCACGAAAATTCTATTGGACACTACTGATCTATAGAGTTCCGACTGCATTTCTCCACCCTCTCCAAGCGTCGAAATAACAACACAAACTAATTGCCTTTTGAAAAAGCAATCATCGCTCATTGGCGAGATCTTACGCGCTACTTACATCCGGCACGTTCATTTACCAACACTCTCTAGAAACACCACGAGGCGGGATGCTACACAGCAGCAACAAAGTCACTCCGAGAATGGTAGGAGGAGAATTCGGGGAGTGAGAAGAAGAGAGAGGGAAGGAGAGAGACTGACTGTGAGGTGCGAGGGAAGAGGAGAGATAAGAGGGAGGGAAAAGAGATCACGAACTCCTAAAGAAAAGGTGGGAAACTCGGGACGAGCATCAAGACGCCAGGTGAGAGAAAAGGACCGAACGAGTCGGAGAGAACTTTCGGAAGAACCTGTAACAGCCCGATCGGATAAAGAAAATAAAAGACGGGCGGAATTAAGCGGGAGAGGCGAGAGAAGGGGGGAGAGAGGGAGAGAGGGAGGGGGAGAGAGGGAGGGGGAGAGAGAAAGAGGGAGGGAGAAAGAGGGAGGGAGAGAGAAAGAGGGAGGGAGAGAGAAAGAGGGAGGGAGAGAGAAAGAGGAAGGGAGAGAGAAAGAGGGAGGGAGAGAGAAAGAGGGAGGGAGAGAGAAAGAGGGAGGGAGAGAGAAAGAGGGAGGGAGAGAGAAAGAGGAAGGGAGAGAGAAAGAGGAAGGGAGAGAGAAAGAGGAAGGGAGAGAGAAAGAGGAAGGGAGAGAGAAAGAGGAAGGGAGAGAGAAAGAGGAAGGGAGAGAGAAAGAGGAAGGGAGAGAGAAAGAGGAAGGGAGAGAGAAAGAGGGAGGGAGAGAGAGGGAGAGTGAGAGAGAGATAGAGGAGAGAGATACAAAAAAGCCATCGCAGGAGATTTTTTTGGGTGGGGCGGCAAGAAGATAGAAGCGGTCGCGGGAGGATGGGTCGGGGGAGGGGAAAAAAAGGTTTTGGGATGAGGCGAGGGTGTGGGGAAGAGGGGGAGGGGACCGCAGAGGATAGGGGAGGGAACGAAAAGGAGGAAGAACGAATGATTGATTGAGCGGCGTGGGCCAAATGAAAAGGGGCCGCTCTCCTTGATCGCGGCGTCAAAACGCAAAAAGGAATGATACGAATCCTTCCCCTCTTCCTACTACCTCCTAAAAACCTCGCCTCCGTCCCACACACCACACACACACATCTCTTCCCCACCCACTCTCCCTCTCCCTGTACCGCGCTTCTCCCACCACCACGAGCTCCTCCCCAACCTCCCCTCCGCCTGGCGGCATCGCTTAAAAGATTTTAACGAGCTTTGTTTTATGGCCACCTTGACCCCTTCCCCGTCTTTCCTCCCCGGGGGAGAAACACGGGAACTGTAACCGAACGACGCGGCGGTGGATTGACCCCCAAAAAGGAGAGAGAAAGGGGGATGCTGGCGCCATCTCTACACCCTCCCCTTCTTCCCCCCTCATCTCTCCCCCACTCTCCGTCCCTGAATTGCAAAAGCAAAAAGTAAGAAGGGGAGGAGGCGACTGCGAATTAAATCATACCCTATCTATTCTTGCCTCGAGGTGGGGGAGGAGAATGGATTTCTGGCTTTGCTGGTCGGTGAGGCGATGCACAAAAGGATGTACGCCCAGGAAACGTCACGAAGGGGTTAATCAGATGCGGGCAAGTGATGTAGGACGAAAGGGTTGAGGAGGGGAAGGGGTTTGGCGGTAGTGGTGGTGGAAGAGCGCATGCGAAATGCCGACCTTGGTTGCAATGGCCGCCTCCCTCTGGAGATGAGGTCGACGGGATCGCGTTACCGACCGAACGGCGAGTGACTCCGCACGTATACTAGAATAAACGGTTGCAGCGTAGGTTGCGCCGGTAAAACGGTTATTAGAGCAATTGGTACGAATCGAGGAGATAGGGGATATTAAGAGGACGGGTCAACAATTTCGGAAACAATTATTCGATTACTCTAACGCGGAACACGTCTAAGGGATGTTGTAACGACGATGGAAAAGTGTTTCATTTCATTACCAAAAACGTTTTATTACTCAAAGTTCCGATGACACTGTTGCTATAGTTACGATATATCGACCTTTTATAATTAACATCTTGTGTTCCTATAAATCGACGTCGCACAATTCGAATTTTCTCTCGAATCCTAATCCTAACATAGATATGCGTTTACTTCAACTTCTATTTCTCGGATTCTCTACAACTCAAAAGTCTCACTGTCTTTTCCTCAAGTTTCGAGTTATTGAGGTTCGTCCGTGCTTGCACATCGATATCCTCCGCTCTCGATTTACCGTATACCGCATGACCGAGCCTCTTCTGATTAATCGGATATTCCGGCTGATCAGTGGCGGATCCAAGGGGGGGGGGGAGGGGGATGCGCGATCGACCTCCCCTTGGACGACCCTTCCCTAAACTTGGTGCATTCTTAAACTAATATTCCTTGTTTCTACACCAAAGATTAAGACTGTATGGCAAGGGAAAGATAGATTCTGATAGCGATCGAGATTTTCAAAATGTGTGGTCGTCGGCAAAGGCGGAATCAAGAAGGGGGAGGGGCAATTGGGGCTTCAAAAAGTATAATTTAATGTTAACGTATACAGTAAGTTTACAGGTCTAGTAATGCTATACTTTGTATCGACGCCTTAACCTCTTTGCTGCCACGTGCGACTAAAGTCGAATGAGGATCGTGAACCTTCCGCTGCCATATTCGATTTTAGTCCACAACCTCAGAAAAATTTCTACCACCTGCTGCCACATTCTACTATAGTCGAACTACTCAGAAATGGCATTTTTAACTCTCTCTACCGTGCTACAACTTACTGGGAATCCTCCAAATTTGCATAGCAAACCCTGTCAAGGGCTAGTGGTTCATCCAAATATTTTGCCTCTGGTCTGTTTTTTTTAGTCAAGAAGCATTACTTTTGTTTTTTATTGTTCTTCAAACCAATACCGAGTAAATTATAGTGATTGTATGCTGCAATTATTTTTTACATGTATAATACTTTTATTTATTTGGATATTTTTGTGGTTTTCATGTATTTTTTGCGTGTGAAACCTAAAATAGCTTCCCCATATTTATACTGTATGATCTCAAACATTATTTTATATGTAGATTTCTCGTAAAATAAATGTAGAACATCATTAGCATATTGCATACTGGATGTTCTGGAAGGATATATTTACTATATCTCAAACAATATACTCCTGATACTCAAGCTGCCTGAAAATCTGCCTTGAGTCCTTTCTAGCGATGTTTATTCATTTTTTTCGCGTCTTCTACTTAGTCACTCGATGACTCACTCAGGTCCTCCCGATGCATAGCTGAACCTTTTGCTTTCTCAAGCAGAAAGATCTTTAGCCTATGTTTACTAAATACAATAAAAGTTTTATACACACCAATTGCGCTGAAAAGCTGATGAGTCATAACGCAAACTTGGCTGAACATTTTCTTGTTTTTCTCAAGTTAGTGCTATAGGACTAAGAAAATATTACTTGAAATAAAAAAACGGATATTTTCGCAATCGGCAGGCATCACATTACCTGAAACTGGAATTCTCCAGATCTGGCGTTAATCGTTAATGTAACTCGAATATCCTTACAAATTATTTTGATATTCCATATGTTATAATTGTTTCCTAACTTAATTTTGGCTCTACTGAGAATTTATTAAATCTTAATTATTTACATGTGTCTCACTTAAATGTAGCCAACTAAAACCATACATTTTATGACTTTATTTCAGTTATAATATTTTTCCCTGATATTTTCTAAAATTAGAAAAAATGGCTGAGCAGAGTAGAAAAAGAAAAACCGAAGAAGATATTGCTGAATAGCTTTCTGAGAGTATCTGTAAAAATTGCTTGATCATGCCAGTGTACTATGAAAGGGAAAGGGGATTGTTAATGTAATCAAACTAATTATTTTGTATGGACTGCCCAGAAAAAACCTCCACTCTGTGTTGTACCCTGTTACCAAAATACCATACAATGAAACACTATAATGAATATTGCAAATGTCCTAATAGGTCAGATAACAAAATAAAGTGTTAAGCAATGTATTAAGTGACATGAAATTTAAAATTTTTATAGGTTAGTCCATTTTTTAAAAAGTTACGTAATAAAATAGTGAAAAAATTAGTTTTCCATGTCCATGAGTGCATGCGCAAACAGGAATAACACCTTTTAAGCTAAGAAGAAAAAAATTATTTCTTCATTTAATTGAGTACTTGCCAGACAAAGTCACCAAATTAATTTAGCAGCCAAAGGGTTAATTATGTACAGGGCAAGCACACACATTACCTATGCACGTAGGTAATTCAGCATAAAAAACTTTAAATACGTAATATACAAGTTGTAAAAATTCCTGTTTATCGAAACCCCAGTTATACGGGAGTTTAGATAAAAATTACGAGTTATCACTTGACTCACCAAAACACCTCTTACGATTGGAATTCATCGGGGTTAGTAGGTACATGAAGGCTTACCTGCAAATTAATAAGAAAAAATAATTAGTACTAGTTCGAAAATAACTGATAAACGTCTAGCAAAACTATTACAATCTAAACGTATACGCTAACATGCAAACTTGGAATGAAATAACTCAAATTTTGTAGATCTCGAAATTTATCTTCCGCCAAGATTCGAGGTATTGAGTAA
Organism: Tanypteryx hageni; assembly: GCA_028673005.1. Classification (NCBI taxonomy): domain Eukaryota; kingdom Metazoa; phylum Arthropoda; class Insecta; order Odonata; family Petaluridae; genus Tanypteryx; species Tanypteryx hageni. The sequence continues at coordinate 112,288,649 of CM054114.1, read as the reverse complement.
CAATTAAAATTCACCCGGCGGCCGAAAATAATGAACACAAAGGCGATCGGAAAGTTTTAACACATTCTGAATTATATCAAATTCCTCGAAAGAAATGTAACCAAACGAACAGTGCCGGTTATTAAAGCCGTTGCGTCGTGTTGGTAGAAACACAAATCTGTTCTTTCGCTCCGTTAAGTGTCTAGCATAAAAAGACTTCCCGTGCGCTCCGCCGGAGCGAATAATCTCCTCGTCTCGTACTCGGAAACAAACTTTCGGGGATGAGAATCGTGAATCGGTGTCTTGACGGTCAAAACGAGCTTTACGAGCGAGAGAGGACATCAGTTTTCATTAATACTTCTCCGTCCCATAAACGAAGGGCGCCGAAGATGATGATGACTCCTGGAAATTCAGTCGCTCGATCTTTCCGTCGGAATGTACCGTTTGTGTCTCTCTAATCTCAACATCGACGGCGTCATAACGAACTGGTTTATCTCGTCCTCGGACGTGGTGAGCAAATACTGCAACAACTGAAGCCATGGTTTTAGGTTTCGAATGAGATGGCTTCAGTGCTGCGCTCGGCTAATTTAGAGTTAAATCTTTTATCCCACGGCCACCAAAAAAAGAAGAAGCCTAACAACGTTTGGATTATATTCGTTCAAGCAATCTTCTAGACAGAAAGTCGCGACCTTTTTCCAAGAATTATCACTGGGATGACTTATAGTTTCTTTCAGGCAGCACTACGGGGAAATAAAACAGATTTTTTTGCATAAATACGCCTTTTGATGCGACGAACAATCGTAATTCATAATGTAATCAAACTAAAATAGATGATGAAATTTTTGTTTACCGCATTACATAAAATGGTCTAAACCTAAATGCTGGGAAAATACATCTTTTAAATATACAGTAAAAACCGTCCTCCAAAGCCAACAAATCTAAAATTGTCGGATCTTCTCCGTCATGTGTTAAATTATTCTGGTTGAGTTTAAAAACTTCGAGCTTGTTACAGCATTATAAAATTATCTCTTTATCCAACTTGGTGAATATACACGCAAGCATCAATTTTAGATTAGCTGGAGAGCACCCAATGAAATTAGGAGTTTCCTCGTACTCGTGAGCAGGAGGTCGCGGTCCTTAGGTACCACACGGTCGCTCGAAGAAAACACGCAAAAATAATCATCACCACCGAGCTAAACGAGTTCACGTAAATCGTTAATTAAACAGTCATTCGAAAAATATTCTCGCTTTTTAGGCAACGCAAAAGAAATTCCGCGACACCTCTGGCGTGAGACCGAATTTCATTATTAAGAAGTAGATTACTATCGCGGCACTTCGTACTCCGAATGAACGAAGCTGACAACACTCGCTCCAGATACCGATCTAATTAATTTAATAAGCAATTAGCGAGATAAGCGTCGCTCTCCAGCGTTCGGGAGCGCGAGAAAACGGCGAATATTTCTAACGACTCGTGAGAAGCGAAGATAAAGCCGTTCCTGTTACAAGAACAACCAAGGTCGCCAGGTGAATGCCGTCCTGCTGGCTAAATAAAGGGAATAATAAAAGTTGCGTTTCCGGCTGGTTCGCGTTCTCCCTCTCTCTCTCGGTTTGACCTGGCGTGGGCGTAATCTGTCATACTACGTCCACATCGCAAACATCTGACACCCGCGTTTAACTGTAACCTAACACCGAATGTGTGAACCCTCCGGAAGGGTTTAAAAATAAATTAAAAAATAAAATAAAAGGCAGCTGACTCGTTAAAAGTGCGTGACAGCCGAGAAATCGCGAGTGTTCGACTTCTTTGCATAAATCTTTTTTTTCTCCCTTCGCTCGATGGAGAGGCAAAAAAATACCTGAAGGTATAAATGAATATGCATAGATCATCGTTCAAATCAAAACCAAACAAAATGTGGTAAAAAAATTCTCACTGACGAGTTAAGTGAATATGATGAGGTAACTCGTAGGAAAATTGCCTCATCGGTGGTTATGAGGAGATATTCCGCCCGACGTTGTATATTCTCTCCGATGGCGAGTAACATTAGTTTATAGCTATTATCTTTTAAAATTTGATTATGCTTTTAAAAACAAAACACCGAGATTTTTTTGGAAAATATTCACTGCCGGGTAAAAATTGCCCAAAAATACAAAACTAAAAAGAAATTAGACGGAATATTGAACGCCTATGGAAATGCCGCTGTCATGAATGGGCCCGCAACAAACGAATTCTATCAGTAAAAAAACCTGATGTGGCTACCACATGACTTTCTCCATATCTGTAATATTTCTAAAAATTCCAAATAGGTTATACAATAACAAATATTTTAAGAAACTGCAAGAAAATTTTAAAGACTTTACAAAGAACAGAAATAAACTGAAACAGTAGCCTTCTGATATTGGATATAGCCACAAAGATCCAACAATTAAGAAAAGAAAAAGGAGTGTTACTAAGACGTAACTAAGCGTCAACTGTTAACAATAGTCGTCGGTAGGTGGCGTGGTGGTGGCAGCTAAAAATATAAGATGTCTCTTAAAAAATGCATTATATGGAAAAATGTTTCAAACAAAGGTTGTAGACAATTAAAGTTCCTACAACTTTTATTCCAAAACATTTTTACATTTATCAAATATTAAAGCAAATATTTCAAAATAACGGATGTGACAAGAGTAAACACCCACTTCCGGATGACTAATTTTTACCAAAAACTAAGCAGTTCTTCTGACTTTTATTAAAATGTTAAATATATGATTTCGCGTTGACCTGATGAATATTTTTTTAGTTAGAGCACCCACAAAAAGCTATCACACACAGACATCATCAAATGGAACATACGTGTTCAGGGGACCTCAAAACGTGCATTTCCGTCGAAATCTCGAAGTCGGTTTTTTCATGAATACAATACACTCTCCCTATAATACGCATAGGGAGAATGTAAAAAGGGAAATACATGGCGCCACAGCGAATACGTTAGAAAAATATTTACTTGACTTGGGATACGTTTTCCGATCAAATAACAATAAGAGGTTAGCTTCGCTGATACGTTATATTGTCATAATAAAACCACAATACACTGGACGTTGCAGACCTTAACGTAGTGATAATCCACAATAATAATAAAACTTCAAAGCGAATTAATTACAACAACCGCAATTTCAATGCGCTCAACCTTTAACCTTGATCTGAATAACCAAATTCGGTTTGAATTTTTACGCTTAATTATTTCGAAGGGAAAATTTTAGTTTCCTTTCTAACAATTTAAATTCGGCAACGTTAGCAAACGACCATGGTTTTCACTCATTAAATCATTATGACCCAGTACGCGAAAACAAGGTGGCGTTTTAAACGTATATGTAACGAAACGCACAAAAACACATTAAAATTAACATTTTCTCGGTAAATATTTTTGAAACGAGAAAGTCTGCCATGACCGGGAATCGATACTAGCTTGGTTAGCCGGCCCCTATCAATAAAACATCCCATTTCAGAAAGGAGAAAATTGATCTGCTACAATAGTTCAGTGGTAGAATATCCGCCCGGCAAGTGGAAGATCCGGATTCGATTCCCGGTCATAGCAAACTTTTCTCTCGTTTCAAAAATATATCCAATATTACAGCTTATGCCTGTCTGCGTAGGATCAGAACCAGATCGCTTTGTTCCATCAATTTCTAAAATTTTCTCGCCAACTTTAATAGGAGCCCTTTTATTTAGTTAAGACCGGATTTTTTTCTGATCACGCGAAAAGAATATTTAATCGAACGTAGTTTGTTTACCACAATCCTATTCCTACAGCAAAAAAATCCAAACACCTCGTCAAGAGAGCTTGTCAGTTGGATCACGAGCGACCAAAACAGACCTCAAAAGTAGATATATACGTTTCTCTAATAATTTACCGCGCCGGATGGTCGCCACACACAAAACGGCTTCCATTAAGTCCACGCAGAGGACGACAATCCGCTCGAACCGAAAAAATAGTCCCACTTTTCATCGTGCGAGTGTTAAAGGAAGAGGAATAAGAAGAGGAAAGGAGGGAGAGAGGAGGGAGAGGAGAAAGAGGGAGAGGAGAAAGAGGGAGAGGAAGAGGGAGAGGAGGAGGGAAAGGAGGAAGGAGAGGAGGAGGGAGAGGAGGAGGGAGAAGAGGAGGGAGAGGAGGAGGGAGAGGAGGAGGGAGAGGAGGAGGGAGAAGAGGAGGAGGGAGAGGCTTCAAGGGACAGTGAAAAGTCGCAACCGACGTCAGAGCGGCAGCGAAAAACCCTTTAATGGAGAGGAATTCAGAGACACCGGAGGGGAGTAGAAAGACAAGACGTTGACAACGCCGGGACGTGTCAAAGAGTTGAAAAAAAGAGTGAGGATGGAGGTAGAAGCGGAGGGAGAGAGGAGATGCAAACGGGGAAGCATGAGAGAACACAAAAAACCGGAGGGACGGGCGTCGCCGGGGATGGCTGTAATTATCACCTTCAAAAAATCTCCGAAAGATTCCTCCCTCTCCCACCCTCCTCCCGCTCTCTTATACATTCCTCTCGAGTGATTGCAAACCGCTCCTCTCTCTCTCTCTCTCGGCGGACGGATGGCGCCCAAGAGCAACGTCGACGGGGTGTGGAAGGGGAGAGAGTGAAATAAAGGAAGGAGGAGGAAGCTCTCTTTATGGAAGGAAGTCGACACGCAAACCATCAACATGTGGAGTGGGTGGTCGCAAAAGGAAGGAGGGAAAAGAAAGAGGCGGGAAGGGATGAAAGGAAGCGAGAGAGAAAGGCAAGAGGGATGGACCAAAAATGGAGGGGAGCGGGATGGAGCTTGGCTCCGAGGCATTAAAAAACCAAGTCCTTAACGGATGCGATCGGCCAAAGCGTCCTCGCAGACAGCGCCGCGGATGGCGAAGGAAAGAGATGGAGGGAGGGAAACGTAGTGCAGTCGGTGGTAATGATTGACGCTAAGATAGGAGAGAGAGAGATGGGGAGGAATGGGAAAAGCGAGTAGGGCAGAGAAGAAAGGTTATGGGAGAAATGGACGACTGAGAAGAGGAAAGCTGCGACGAAGTTATTTATGAGTTTCAAAGTCTCACTATGTGAATAAAATGTTTTCGCTTGAGCATTTTATTCCATATGAAAACCGAAAGCCAAACAAGACGACCGGCACGTGGCACACGGATGATTAAATCCCGTCGCAATCACGAACAGCATGAGAGAACAGTGTATCCCATGTGAATAACCTTCTTCATGCAAACAGCGTGGACTTCCGATGTTTTCTTTCATGGGCACTTTTATACCAATGTTTTCCACACTAAGGGACTTGGCACACAGGAGGTACCGCCGCTGAATTTTAGGGATGCCGCGAAAACCTTTGCTAAGAAAATAAGTCAAGTTGGAAATGCTAAGTAATTATGGTAATAATCTTTCCTCTAACAAACTGATCATGGCCTAGTACCAACGAATGTATCGGTCCAAACAATGTAATACTCGCATGCATAAATACAAAACCTTGTTTCAAGTTGGGGTTGCGGCGATATCCTATTCATCTTTGATGGAAGGGTGCCATATTTACAAAAAATATTGGGAACTACTGTTTTAGATGATATACAAGAACCTCTACCGCTAGAATCTTAAGAGAAGGCAAAAGAATTCGAGTTATGGAAACTCATAAAACTTCAACTAATGGCTTTCATCGTTAACAGCCTGTCCGACAACGGTCTTTGATTACTAGTTAAATCTGGCTCTCCAAATCATCTCGTACTGTAAAAACTTCATTTCTTGGTAACTCCCCTTCGAATCTCTTAACAGCTGAATCCATTCTCTCCCTATCTTGTCCTCAGATTTTCCTCGAATCTCAAATTTAATCATGTTGCCTCATCTCGAGACACACGCACACGATACAGTAAACATTCCTCTTTCTCAATGGTTGCATTATCATTCTCTTATCTCATTCTTCTCCGCCCTTCCTCAACTCTAACTTCGTCCGTAAAGTGATAGAAGAATAACAACAACGGTAAAACGAATGCGAGCGCGGACGAAAATGATATTCAAAGAGAAACTCAAGTAATTGACGTTCGTCCGTATCACCACGAGCGGACGAGTCCGTTTTCCTTTGTGGAGGTCCCGTCTGATTCAAATCAGCCGCGAGGATTCGCGAAGAAAAGAAGATGGACCGATGGGGCGTTCCTACGCCTCGCTGTTAACGGTTAATGTCGGCGCGTCTCGGACCGAGAACGAATCTCTATTTAACGAGCACCCCAAAGGAGTTTCAATTCTCCCTTCAAAAACGTTAAGAGAAGCGTCGCACTTTCAGAGAAAGGAACGGAGACGAGCTGGTGGTAACTCATCTCCACTCTCCCATCAAATGGAATTTTAAAATGGGACTTACTTTGTGCGACAAATGGAGAGAACCAAGCGTCCCGCGTTTTTAAAAGAAAAGACGAGAGGGAAGAATGTGGGCCTGAGAAAAGGGCAAAGACACGCAACGAGAAAGACGCAGGAACGAGAGAGAGAGAGATAGGTTAAAGGGAATGCGATGATGAATGGAAACGGCGGCTGGATGAAGAAATGAGAAAGCATAGGGGATGGGGTTGGCAGGGCCGTTTGGCCGTCTAGGCTAGGGTGACCAGATTCTTAGGAGGAAAAACACGATCTGAACAAGAAAATCCGGGACATAATCGGAAAAAATCAGGGACAACCTGAATTTTCGTATTTTTTTCATGATATTTACTTAAATTAAAAGTAAATAAGCTTCGCAAATACAGAGCACAGTTTCGTTCAATGTATTAACAAATAATTTCAATTTAATGAATGTGTAAAAAATCTTACAACACAATATATCACGATTTATAGGTAACAGTTACTTTAAGAACAAATAATAAAGTTAAATATATATATATAAGTAGCATAGATGATAAAATAACACTATATGGCTTATTTCATTTTATATGAATTTATATAATTTTTCAATATTTTTTTAAAACCACGCCTGTCTCATTCAAATTTTTATAGTTTTTATTCATCGGGAAAAAATTGAATTCATATTTAATTTAAACACAATATAATGGTATTGATTGTTTTAACGTCAAGGCTGTTTTGCCTGTCAGATCATACAGAATTTATTTTCGAAACATTTTTCTACATGTGCATTATACGGCTGAAACACAAACCAAAAGAGAGACGATTTCTTCTTCTCTAGGGTCTGCTCTTGAATTTCAACGCCGAAAAATAGGAATACCACCGATCGTAACAAGATTTAATAAGCGATTTTTGTATTTTCCAATATAACGTGATTCCGATTAAACATTTATGAAATTTTTGTGGCGAGGAGATTTCGTAAGGCAGAAACAAAAAATCCGGGACAAATGGATGTCCCGAAGAACTTGATCGGAACAATGGGACGTTAAGTCAAAATTCTGGAGTCCCGGAATTTCCGGGACGTCAGGTCACCCTAGCCTAGGCCAACAAGGCCACGGTCTAGGGCCCGGCGGGACCCATTTCACCCAAAACAGAAAACTCAAGGCCCAAGGGGCACCAAACAGGCAAAAAAGACATTTCATGTCGATATTCTGCAATGTATTATTTAATAACACTTCGCAACATTTGTAATGTACGACTTATCCTATGCAAAAATTGATTAAAACGTTCAAAAACTCCGGAACATTCCCTAACGTGTAAATTCCTTTTAAAATGTTTTTAACGATGCCCTTAAGCGACCCGAGTGCAGAACGATATTTTTGTAAGGCCAAAATTGTCAGTGCTATCATTACTGTACAATGAAAGCGAAGGAGTTCAAACATTAAACTATAATGATAAAATTGATAATTTTGCAGTATAAAAATCTAGTCAAGTTCCTCTCTAAACACAGTTATAATTTTTATCATTTTGTTGAAGGATTTCTTAACTTTATGACTTTGTTTGACCAATTTTTAATCATAATTTATGTTCTAATGATGAACTTCAAAAATGATTTTATTTACTATTGTATTTTTCTTGGCAATATATAAAACAAAATAGTAAAAAATGGTTGTATTTATTATTGTATTTCTTAACAATGCATTCAAGGGCCTAAATTATTGCTATGGCCTAAGGGCCCCTAAATAGGAAAAAAACGGCCCTGGGGGGGGAGGAAGAAACTTAGAAAGAGAAATATCCGGAGAGAGAACAAAAGAAAGGAAGACGCAAGAAGGTGAGAAGGGAAGAGCTTTACGGAATACGGCATGAGTCGATCGAGAAATTTATGCGGTCCGCTGAACGAAAGAGACGGACTCGCTGAAACAAAAAAAATCGCCAATCCATAGCTTACAGAGATAAAGATCGACAAAGCCGGGATTCGAATAACAAACGCGACCAAATTGCGCTAAGTATCGAGGCATGAAACCGAAGAAAAATCTTTTGTACCTTGCAAACTACTTTTTCCGCATTTCGAAGCATAACTTCATATATTCGAAAAAGAATTATCCAGCCTCACGGCGAAAATGAAATTGACACATTCTCTATACAATAGACATAAAAAGGTTGGGGAAACCAGATGCGCATTTCGGCTACAAAGCAGCCTTCATCAGTGGTGATTCAGCGATATTAGACTATAGAACGGTGAAAAATCTTCCCGCTTCAAAGAAGCAGCCGTCGGTCATCACCATCGTTCTAGGACCTACTATCTATGAATCACCACTGATGAGGGCTCGTTAGTAGACCACATGGACAATTGGTTTTTCCAAACTTTCGGTGGTTATATAAGACACATATTATACCAATAAGTTTATAAATATCATAACTTGGCGCATTCTACCTCAAACAAACGACGCATCACGGAACAGCGCACGATTCATGCGATCAGTCAGTACTCAAATAACAGTTCCTAAACGGTTACTTCTATAGTCAGACCATTTAAAAAAGCGTAAAATATTTGCCCGAAATAATTTAGCGTTAACTACTCCCAATATACATGAACAACATTAGTACTAATAATCAACCGCAACCCAACACGGTAATTTCATTTTCACGATTTAGAAAAATGAATCACGTCGGCCAATGCCAATTTCAAACACGCGGTTAGATCTAAATATTTCATCAGCGTTTTAAAGCGAGTCTAAAAGATCACTTGTATATGTATGTGTGTATGTATATATATATATATATATAAACTTAAGGAGGGTGGCAACAAGGTGTTGAAGGAAGCCCAGTGGACACTTACCAATATATAAATATATATATATATATATATATATATATATATATATATATATATATATATATATATATAAGTTACACGCGGCCAAAACTGCAAAGACATTACGAACATATCCGTTGAACCACTCCTCTCGGGTATTCTCGACGGAAAAAAATAAAAAGAACGCAAGAGTTGCTTGGAGATTTCTTTTTCTGGACGCGCAAATAGCCACGATCGCGAATCTAAATTGGAAATATGGCGACTAATAGCCGTATTTATTTTCGCAATTCACAAACAAGAATGGAGCTCGTTGTGAGACTGACGGAGGGAGATGGTTTTGAAAGGCATCTCTAATTCGCGCCAACCCGGCTTTTTGCGCGGCAATGCTAAGTCCTTTTCCTTTCCTCCCTTTATTCACGGGAAGAGATCCAAAAGAAAATCGGAAGAGCGGGGAAAAAATTTTTTTTCTCGCCATAAGAAAAGAAAGAGAGCGACGACGTGTCGAGTGAGGCGTGCCATCTACTCCGCCTGTGACTGATTGCACGGGTGACAACGCGAACGCGCGCGATTCGAAGACAATAAAACTTAAATGTATTGACCCGCCTGGCGTGCCACTTAGCATACCACGGTGAAAACCATTGGGGGGGAAGAGGAAGAGGAGAGGGGGTTGGGAAAAAAAACAAACGACACGCGGAGACTGCAAGCACGTACATACCCGCGCAATCGACTACGGAGGAGGAGGATATGGGGGAGGGAGCGGGAGGGAGATGGAAGGGAGAGAAGCGGAAAGACGGGAGGATGGCTGGCAGATACGGAGGAATGTCAGCGAAGGGAAATAGAATCGAGAAGCGTAGGGGAATGTTTTTTAAAAGTCTCTGACGGAGGAGAGAAGCGGAGTGAATTGATGGGAGGTTGAAAGGAAAGTTTTTAAGGCACGAGTCCGCCTGATAAACGGCATTGTAAGGATCGCGAGGCAGGCTTGACAAATCGCCTCCCCCCCCACCTCATTATTCCATCTCTCCCTATCTCCTTCCCTGATTTGCAACGAAGGGGCAATCACCCCACCCACCCATACAGATCGCCTCGAGAATAAGCGTTGAAGCAGGGACATAACCATTCTCCCAACTGCGGGGGGACCGGCATGATTGCCAAAAATATCTGGAGGGGCAAACCAAAATTTAAAAAAAGCAGTGAAAATAATAATATGAAAATAATGTTTTATAATAATAATGTTATTAGCCGTGAAAATGAAAGGTAATTTGGTATCCAGAATAAAAACAATACTTTATATCATTATTTTTATAATAAATTTTATATATAATATTCATTAAGGGGGCAAGAAGGGTTTAATACAGGTTAGTAAATTTTGAAATTATTTCATCAGTTTAAGTTGAGTTGAGCCTGACCTCATTAATGATATTTCATCATTATTTAATTTGCGGAGTAATTTCCATTCAACTGAGACATATCAAATCTTTCTTTCCCTGATCGGAACATTTCGCCAAATTTAGGTAACCTTTATTTTCCAAGTGAACATCCAACATATGACGTGTCAACCGCGCATTGACTGGCGATTCATACATAAACGAACAATGGTATTTCATTCACGCAATACCCTTCCAATAGACATATTAAAAAGGTAAAAAAAAAAAACATGCGCATTCCGGCTACAAAGCAGCCGTCATCAGTTGTAATTATTCTGGAATCTAATATCGATTTTCACCACCGTCGACCGCTGATTTGTAGATGAAATGCGCATCGTGTTTTCCCAACCTTTTTATGGCTACTAGATGGACATATTGCGTGAATTTCATTTACGCCATAAGGCAGCCTCGACAATGGTCTATCGAAACAATTGTATCGCTTAAAATTAATATCGCTGAAAATTACCTCAAAAACCCAAACGCCAATCTCAAAATGTAAACTCCAATATTAATCTGTTTATCTTCCCACTTCGAGTGAAACGCCGATAAACAAATGAAGAATATCAAAATAACAACTTATGGTACAAAAAGCGAGTGCTGTTACCGGCGAACTCCACCACAAAACCAGTTGAAAGCGTTCGAAAAAGATGAAGATCGTTTGAAAAAATGAAGGAGATTCATCCGAGCCCAATTAGATTCTTACAACTCAATTACATATCCCTAATGAACTCAAGTCACTCCGGGAATTTCCTCAGTGAATTTTGCGCGCAACATCAACCGGCTGAAATAAAGTCTTAGATAAATTAAAAGGATATGAAGCAGAACCGGCAAGATAGCCATAAAAGGTTTCTCTCAAAGAGTCCTTGAAATGCGCGTCATTAAGCAGCATCGCTCACGCCCTCTGCATCACCAATTGAGAGAGCCTTTTGCAGCCGAGGTTGAGTTAACGAGGACCACGATTGAATACCGATTAAGAGAACCATGAGAAACGAAGGGAGCGGAACGTTTGAAATTTTGAAAATTTAAACCGATCGGGATTTGTAAATGAATACTCGATAGACCGAGAAAACCATCTACAGAATTTAAAAAAATAAACATTCACCTTATGGCAGAAATTTAATCGATGGTAAAGATAACTCCAATTACTGCAGAACGGTTGGGAATAGCAGACGAGCATTTTTTCAGATTCGATGAAATGGGTAAACAGTGAGGACAACTGTTTCGTTGCCAAAATTCCTAAACGTCTTACGGATACTGCAGTCATTAAGTCATTAACGAGAGCAATAACTGTATTGATATAATGTATTGTTGTAACATACGCAATTATCGAAATATTGCCATGAGGAAATTTAATATATTGATTAACTGCACGCGAACAAAGAATCTAACACCCGTAAATCAAATAATGGGTGTATAAGAGCTTATGCAATATTTAAAAAGTGATCACCAGATTTCGAGGCGCGGATGTTCAAATCGTCACATTCACTCTCGTTCCGGATCGTACGAGTTTTTTCAAAATTCGTCGCGGGAGATTCTAAGAGACACCGCGACAAACGCAAAAGGCTCATTGCCAGAAGGGTAAACGAGCTCAAGAGAGAAAAAAATAAACCATCGTCCTCAGAAAATCGACAACCACGTCCGGGATACATGATTCAGCGAGACAGGCAACACGAGCGCGATACGACACTCGCTCCATTGAATCCGACGGACGCGGAATAAGACGGACTTCTAAAAGCGTACGTATAATACGCGGAAAAAGGGGCCGTTAGCCTCATCTCTTCCACGCGTTTCAAAACGTAGTGAGGATAGCTCGAGAGGGAGGTCTCCAGCATCCAATGGGAAAGCGGGGGACCCGGATTCGTTCCCAACAGGTCCGTTTGTATAACGTCTTAACCCAGTCAGATCTGAATTATATCTAGCACTGGCAGCCAGCTTCTGTTCTGACAAATAGTTATTCAAATTCAATCATTAAATTGCAAGAAAAATCTCTTTGGTTTATATTTAAAGCGTACATAATCACGTACAATGTGTCGAAAATACTGTTTTGTACAATTTTTTATATAAAAATGAAAATAAAATCACGCACATTAGAGATGACCAAATGTTTTACTAAAAGGGCCACTTGAGGCTTCATGTAACACTGTGCGGGCCGCATAAAACCTTTCAAATGATTGATTGTGCGGGCCACATAAAACCTTTCAAATGATTGTTTGGGCCGTGTGAAAATTTCAAAGGGCAGGGTTCGAGAATTTTTTTATTCTCTGATATGCCATACGCCTATATTAAAACTATGTATGTTGCATCCAAATAGTCGGAAAATATCGTTTATATAACTACCATAAATAACATATAATGAAAACTCCCGCCGGTAAATACACAAAACTTACAGAAATTGATTAGGTAAGGATGAAATCACTGCGCGGGCCGAATGTGGCCCGCGGGACGTAGTTTGTGGACCTCTGATGCACACGATCGTGCACGCCAGGTCTGAAAAGGTTTAAAAAAAGGAACGACATCCTATTCGCAGCAACGGCTACGTACGGAAGATTAACTACGTAACACAAAACCGGCGGGAGCGGTGATTTATCACGTTCTAAACTAGTACCCCGTAACGAGACGTTGGTCCGAGTTGGGAAAAATTATGGGAGTATGCAGCGAGTGAGAAAGAGAGAGTGAGAGAGAGAGAGAGACCTTCGATTTCTTCCTCCGCACTCCTTCGAACCCGTCGCCGCCAAGCCGCCAACTAATGCACACATCCGATTTTGGAAGGAGCTCGTCGAAGCGAAGGAACGGTAACACCGACTCCATTGTGATTCGCGCGATACAAATGATTTCCCTAGCGGTTAGCATTCGCCGACCCAAACAAACGTCTTTTTTGGGTGAATATAATTTATTCAAACACGGTACATATATGTTTTTTTTAGAACGGTTGAATTGGATTCGCGAGGATCGGGAACCTAGTAGAATTTACTTAAAAAATTCCAAAATGGAAAATATGTTTACATTTAGAAGAGAAGGAACGTTTCGAAACCGGGATTAGCATAACTGTGAATTAGATCGATTGACGAAAAAGTAATGTTTGCTCTTTTTTTTTAAAGTCGTGATTTTCACGTAGTTTTTCCTCGTCAGCGACAAGTTACTCGTTGCCTAATTTATTTTACCCGCACAGCGAATGTATTTCTTCCCTAAACCTGCGAAGATCGTGATTTTTAAATCGCTAAACGAGTTAATATATAATAATTTTTTTAAAGATGCTTTTGTAAAAAAAATGAAGATCAAGATTACTCCCAACTCATACTTACAACGGAAAGACAAACGCGCACTTCAGCAGCCTGCCTCAATGGCGCATAGCAAGGACACGTCGATTTACTTTTGAAATGTAAAAAATGTAGTCGTGGAAATCTTCTAAGAGAATCAGAAGCATTCACGAATAAACCCGGATAAAATATGGCGACGTTTCTCAACTACTTTAAACCACTCATCGAGTACACCCAAACAAACAAAAACATTTCAAAACGCGCTCCCTTGAGAGAACCAGAAAACAAAAACATTCACACACCACGATTACGAACGACAGATGGCGTTAGTATACAACACAAGCTTGTTTTTGATGTCAGAGATTTTGTAACTGAGGAAGGATTTTTCGGCATATACGGACTTCCAGCGCTTTGGTTCTGCATCTTTGTGCAGAGTGATATCCTTTTTTGATTTATAAAAACCAATGAGAATCCTGTAACACGCAGGTGTGAAATCGTGAAACGCATGGATTGATACACTCGCGGTTTACTTGCTTGGTGGGACTAATTCTGTTTATCTTACCTGGTCCATAAATTGGCAAAAGACTTTTGAGGAAATCATGTTACAGACATCCTGAATGGAAGGACGGGCGGTTTTTTCTATCCGTCGATGTCGAACCAGCCTCGACAACGTAGTCGACGATGAATACGTTTTCGAATTTCACATCCTCAAAAAGAGTTGAAAATCGACGACTGATGAAAGCCGTATATTTCCGCACCCGTTCACAGCTCTTGAATTGCTGCGATTTTTTTGGGATATTGCAAAGAGAAAGAAGCTTTGTCACCAAAATCTATCTCCAAGCGCTCAAATGATTCCAATCGATTTATACGACACCAAGCAGAAAGCCATATTGGTTCGATATACTTGATCCTACTTTTCGATTCGTTAAATTTCAACTGCTGGATAATAATTGCACAGACATGTTGCACACTTTAGTTAGTCGTGATAAACTTCTAATTTTTTCTTTAGCGTAAAATGCAACCTCGCAATATTAAATGGAAAACTATTCATCTCTCAGCCAAAAATACATGTTCCTCTTGTGAAATACCCTCGTTTGTGAAACACAAATAAACACTGCCCAAACAATAATAGTAGAATATGAATTTCGCAACGAATACAAGCTGACGGTGAAGTATCCATTTAGATTAAGAGCGCACTCTATATGCATATACATAAACGAAGTCGGCCATTACATTAATTTGGAAGCAGTAAAACTTTCGCAAGTTTTCCAGGTGTAGGCAACCTTCGGATCCTCAGCAGCATACGCCTTTCTATGGACTTCTGCGCGGATCGCGAAATTCTTTCTTTCGAATAAAGTGCCTAGAATGAAGAATTAGCGACTGACTCAAATGCGTTCAAGTGCAGTAATACGAGTTAAGTTAATATATTAACTCTTAAATAATATAAAATAATTAATTAAAAATAACTAAATAACCTAAAGTAGACAGATATAACCGGACCACATATTAAGCCTCCGATTAGAAGTGATACTGAAAAAATAAAATGGTGGTGTACCCTAATCCCGTTAAATATGACGAAACGGAATTTAATATATTCGAAAATACTGTAATGCGCGTGCGTGACATTGCCGGTAATTGTATGCGTGTGTGTGGCGTTTCTTTTTAACAGGAATCATAAAATATGAAATGATATTGTTTGAATAAGTACCGTCACATTTATCTGTACCGTCCTCTTAATGTTCACATTGACGGCAGAGTTACCTCGTTAGACGACCCCGAGCAAAGGCGATCAATCTCCTTCGAGAAATCTTTCCCGTGAAACACATTGATTTATGACTTTTGCCATCAGTCATTAACGGTTTTTATTTCTCGTCTCGCCTCGCAGACACGCGCTAAACACTTTCAAAACCTCGTTAAACATTGCGATAAAAAGACAAGCCTCCGCGATCGGAAGCCGAGTTCGTCCCGCGACGAGGGAGAATATTACAGCTGGCGGCGGCCTATTTCCAGCATAGTTTTTAGCGAATACGAACGCGATTCGAAGTATCTATTGCCATCGCGAACTTGTTTCCCCTCTTAAGAGACGCGGCTACGCTTCGCGTGAATCACGAAAAGCGCTTCCAGACTGGACGAAGAATTTTTCCCGTTTAATCAAGACTCGGAGACCTTAACGCTTGCCTTACATGGCACGCGTTCTGCCGGTAGCAGACTCTCCGACAAAGTGAAAACCAGTTCGAGTTATTCCGCACGACAAAAACGCCGGCAGCATTAAAACGTTCCTCCTCTCCTCTTTCTTGATGCCTTCGAATTTGCGGGTAAATCTTCCTTCCGTCCGTGTAGAGCACACGAGATGGCCAGATGAGCATCATTATTCACAGACGACGTCCGTTGAAGTTGCGAAAAAAACGCCTGTTAACAAGTTGCTGAAAAATCTGATGCGAAAGAATCCTCAAAAAAAGTCACCGAGCTGGGGAATGTCAAAAAATTCCTCCCGAGGGAAAACATTATTATCTCGGAGAATAAAGCCGCATTACAAGGTGAGTCTTATCGCCCGGCAAAATTTAATACATATCCTGGAATTATCTTCAGAGAAATGTAGCTACAACTTGGGAAAAACGTTTCTTCTGGACTTGATACTGTTTCGATTCCTTTTTGAAGAGATTCTATAATAATATTTTGAAATAAATGATTACCTTCGAAAAGACGCTTATAGAGCGAATATTATCCACTGTTTCAACGATTACGCGCACGAAAAATCATAGACGCCCTTTCCCTATGTATTTCAAAATCCAAGCTATATGCATGGGTCGGAATGAATCCTAAATCTTCGTTTAGCTCAGGGTTCTCACATTCAAATCCTGCGGCACTGCACTAAATTCACGGGCAGCGTTAAGACACCATACCAAATCCACACGCCGCATTACACGTTAAGAAAACTTTTGCGCTTCAACTGCGTCGAGTGAATGGGAATGAAAAATAAATGGGGATATTTTGGAAGTGTTGATTTAATATATTTCTCAAATTTCTTAGGTTGCTTAAAAAAATATCTTACAAGAAATACAGTCGAGTTCCGATTATATCATTAAGTGTCTCACTTCGTGCAGTTTAAACAACTTTTTTAAACACAAACATTTGGCAATTGTTTATAATACGATGTTATCTTTTAGTTATAATGAGCGCCAACTGAATCCAATCGATATGATACTAAAACAAAGTGAAACAAGCGTTACGAACGCCCTTTCAATCAATCAATCATTTATTTAACACAAACAGATTTCTCCAAATTACATGTGTTATAAATATACAACAAGCACATACGACCATGCCATCGGCGGGATTCGAACCCGCGACCCTGGCATTGGGAACTAGACACGCTAACCACCCCTCTGCCAAGGCCGGCCCTTTCATGATTATCTTCATTCTACTGATCATGGATTAAAACACTTCACTGAGGAGGCCCATATCTGGTAGAACCACATAAGAGAGATGGTAACATGCCAAATCTTAAAGGGAAAATTAGTAAAATTTAATTATATTACGCCCATTTCATATAAGCGTTCCCATCGCCCTCGGAATAAAGTCAGAGAATCGACCAACAGCATTGACGACCGCCGGTTCTGTTTCCATCTTAAATCGTTTTAAAAAGGCCATTTGAACCTGCTCAATACCAAACACTGACAAGATGGAGGGGACCGCTCGAACCTCATCATCGTCGTCGTCTGCCATCGCATCAAAAGACGCGCTCACTAGACGAACTAGAGCAAATACATTCCTCAGTTATTAAATCACGGTTAAGTACGCGACACGAAGAAGTGCATTTACTCTGTATCGACGGAGAAAAGTAAACGCGGCGGAGGGGAAACAAATTGCCCCTCGCGTCCCACGGCGGAATTCGCTCGCGACTAGGATGATCCAGAAGATGATGCCCTTGCGCGATCGTTAAGCCGCCGCCGTTTCTGCGACGAATATACTCGGCAGAGGAGATTTAAGAAGAGAGAAAAGGAAAAGAGGAGGGGAAGAGAGAGAGAGAGAGACAGGATGGGAGGAAGAGCGAGCGAAATGGAATAAGCGGTGGGAATTGAAGAAGAGATGGGATTGGTGGGGATAATAACGGTGCAGTCCGATGCTGTGCCTCGGGAGACGTGGTCACTTGGCAACCAAGCAATAGCAAATTGTTTAGCGATAAGAGTTAAGTGGAAAACTGGATCGGACAAGGGTAAACAGGAAGGTTTGGGGAAATGAGGGGGTAGAAGGCTATAAAAACGAGCACTGAAATGGCTGAGCGATGAAGTCATAAAAAAATTGGTACGCGCGTGTTTACAACTGACAGAATGCACTCCATCACTAACGCTCCTTCTTATAATCCTTATGGTACTTTTATCCTTTTTTATTGCCTGAGACGTAACCTAAATATTAGAAACGATTGATGAAAGCCCGATTCGACCGATCTTAAGTTTAAAAACTTCCATTTTGGACGCAGGGGGACGTTAAATTACCATAAACTTGGACGAAGATGAGAAAAAGAACAAAACTCACTCTTCGCGGCGAATTAAGCGGACGTTAATTACATACGACATAAAAAACAAAAGCAAGGACGTTTCCTCGTTTAAGAATGTCATAAACGAAAAAAGCTATATGATAACGGCGCGATATTGGCTTACACAAAAAACCCTATCATTATTAGGCATAGACGAAATACTTCAAAGCGAAAGAAATCTGAAATGTTTAACGCCACGCGTTTTACACGGTGGCAATTATGAAAAGGAACAACATTCCCTCCGTTTTACCGCTTTAATAAATACACCGCAACATTTGTTCAGGGCCAATAAAAGCCCACGTCCAATGACACACTGCTCCGTCTTCAGGCACGGTGCCAAAGGCGTAGGCAAAAACCGTTGGCCTGTTGGAGAAAGAGTGGAAGGAGGCACCAACGAAAGCAAAAGAAACGTCAAACTTAATCACTCCTTTTAAATCGCGGTCGTAAAACATTTGTCGAATGAGAAGTATCGGGGAGGGAATAATAAATCGTCGCGAAAAACGAGAATAAAAAAATATATCCGAGCATAAATCGAGCATAAGAAGCATAAATCGAACATAAGAAGCATAAATCGAGCATAAGAAGCATAAATCGTAACGGTAAGAAACGCAATCAAAGAGCGACTTGCTTATCCGATACACATCGGGCATGTAAATACAAGCTTTGGAAGTCCCAAAAAGAATCGATTTGCGCGAGAAATCAGATCTTCGACTCAACGGCATACATGCGTCGACGGTGGAGTGGTAATCGGATGTGCATCAGGATGAGAGACAAACTGAGGAGCATTTGACCTATCACAAATAAAGGTCGACGCATTTATGGAGAGATTTGATGGCGTGCAATGATTGGATGAAATATGACATTGGAAGTGTAATTCTAATATTGTTCAAACTCTGTAGACCAAGGGCCTCAAACTCATATAGCACGCGGGTTAAATAGATATTTTCGAAATATATGGCGGACCGCATGTTACTTGACGGGCCACATGTCATAAAATGAGCCAAAACATTTTGATGAGACTTAAAAAACACGTCTTAAACGTATGCGTCGTATATATATTTTCATTAAAAAACCAACTACCAAACAATTCCTAAATATAAACATTTTATACGGTTTTGTAGCTCATTGTTACCCCATGATTGTTTCGTGCGCGCTTTCCTTTCCACTTGCAATAGAACCGAAGTACCTTTTGAACCGGAGGGCCGCATGAAGCCCGCTTGCTCGATCAACCTGCTTCAAGCCAAGCGCATGCGACGCAAAATTTCCCTACCTCGATATTTCCATAATTAAAATGTTTGTAGCACCTTCAAACATGGGCCACAGCTAATCGACCATATTGTATATTCCCCTACGCGCGGTAAAGGCGGATCCCTGTGATTTTACATTTTTTACAATGACTTCTACAACCTCGAACGTTATAAGATAGCTCAGTGTACGTAACTGGATGGCTCCAGTGCCATACAATTGCTTTGAAACGCGTGAAAAGCGAACTGAGACAGGAATTTCAAGTGATCATGAATACCCGACAGTTTTAAAGCGGAAAAGAACATCAAGATAAAGGGCGACAGGAAAAAGGCTAACAAAATTGGAAGCCAATTTACCCATTTGGCGACCGGACTGAACGGCCGATTATCCGGCGATGGAGAGAAAGTCAATCTCCGCGAAGTAAGTTGAGAGAGATAAAAAAACAATAAATGTACGTCCAACAAACACCCTCTCGCGAAAAAACCAAACACCCGTCGGTTATAAAGAGATGAAATCTAAATGAACTGCCTCCTTCGGGGAAGTAACTGACAAAATAATGATAATTTCCCCTGATTTATGAGAAGGGATTTCGCCAGCCGACGGCCATATCCTATGGCAAACGGCCAAACGTCATGTTGCATCGGTAAGATGTCAGGAACGGTATAAAACGGTAATTAAACATTATGTCGGGAGTCCGTGACTCGGGAAAATGTGATCTCGCCCCCAGGGAAATAAGCTGCGTACAAGACTCGAGAGAACGAGTGAACGGGAAATCGAAATTCATTACCTTCTCTTTTAAATCAAGTTAGTTTAAGAAATAGCTCGTTATGAGACAATTCAAGAGAAAATTATAGAGTTAAGCTCCTACACAACAAACACGAGAGTAATATGGGAAAACGTTTTCGAAAATATGATAGATGAACGTTGGATACACAGATATTGTACGCATGTTCAGCAAATAATGATTTAAAAGTATTTGATTCGTTTGAAATTCCAGTTTAATATTGCCCAAGCACGTTTTGCGTAAATGTAAATAATAATTATTGTGACTGTCACTGAATTGAGAATTTGATGTACCACACTGCTCCAATAACGAATATGTCGAGCAAGGTTGTTCAGAACAGTTGGATTAACAAAATCATTATTTACCATTTTTCTAACTATGATTCAAAATGTAGACCTAAAATATTATAATTAACCGATGACAAATAATCCACACTGGTCAGGTGTAACAAAACAGTAAAATTGTTATGAATATGAAAATATATACATGAGTGTGCAGCTAATTTATGTGAGTCACGTGCAAGCGCTTTGGGAACCGAAGCGATCCTGGGGCCCACGAAGTCCCTTCCGCACATCATCCTATGAACCACTTGCCCAATCCTTCTTGTGGAATATAATTAGGGTGACCAGATTCTGAGGGAGTAAAACCAGGACACAACGTGTTCTGGGGAAGAAAAACCGGGACAATATAAGATCTTTAGTTGTTTTGTCGCTTACATGCTAAATAGATAAATTCTGCGTAGCTTGGCCATGATTTCTTGACAAAGTAGCCCATAATATTTTCAAATTCTAACATTATGTGCACAAAATTATTAGAAAATTGGTCAGAAAATTGATGGAAACAAATATTTTAGTCATTTTACCATATTCAAGAAAATGTTATGGCGTGATAACAGTTAAATATAACGTTTTAGATAAAATTAATTCGTGAAAGTAAATAGGGATGATCTAAAACATAAATAAATGCTTCGAAACTCGTATAGCTAAATGTGCCCTGCGTGCACTCGGCTGCCGGAGAGCGCTGCACACCTCGCACCTATAGGCACCCCTTATGGATTGTACTTATTTAAACATAATTGAAAGATGAGATTTTAATTCCTAATAAATGGATTGATTGTGTAATAACATATAACTGGTGGAATGTGATGTATTTCTTCTATATTTATAAAATAAAAAATAAAAAAATTTAACCGGGACAAATACTAAACCGGACGGGACATCTAAAATCCAGGACTGTCCCGGCAAAACCGGGACGTATGGCCATCCTAAATATAATCGATAACGAAATGACGTATCAAAATGTAGTCGCTTGCCTATCATCTTCCTCAATCTACACTAATTTATTAACGTTAAACCATTATTAATTACAGAAACAATGCATTTTATCGCAAATCAAACATATGATAGAGACCGAAAACAAAACAAGTTACCCTAAATATAGCTGTTCCCAAACATTTTCTTCATATACCACTCACAAAAATTTATACGACCTTCTGTACCAAACTTCTAAAAAATATTTCGCAGAAATTTATTAACTACCATTTTTGCTGCGGTGACAGATTTAAAAATGAACAAAACAAACCATAGAATATAAAGCAAGAAATAAAATTAATTTATAAGCACGAAATAACAAAAAACTTCAGATACTCCCAGCAGTTTAGATACCATATGCGTACCAATTAAAAAGCTCCACGTACCACAGTTTGGGAATCGCTGCTCTAGAACGTTAGAGGAGAAGTATAAGAATAAAGAATATCACGAAATGTAGCCCCCCGTGCGATGACGAAGAGGTCATTACGCAATCGTGACCTCGTGGAAAACACCTCCCACGCCCTCCCACCGCCCATTAAAACACTCACCGGCACGGAGAGCTGCAACTACAGTACCTATACTACGAGGGTGTGAAAATGGGAGGAGCCCACCAAGGGTGCGGGGAGATGAGGTTGTATAATGGCCTAATGACAAGACTATAAACACGTGAGAGAACATTCACGCGTGGTAGCTTCGCGAGCAATCGAACATAAACACACGAGCGAAGAGAGAAACTACGAGATCACGGCACTTAAATAAAGAAAGAGATACATACACCTACCGGCCGGGGATCGTCTGCCTCGCGTCTGGCAATCGGACGCAAAAGTCACGAGCCCATGGTTAAGCTGCGGAAGGCGTCGGTGATAGGACTGATAAAGACACGCCAAGAAATTACGCCTTGTGAAAAATATTAAGGACAGGTACTGGTGGAGGGAAATACTCGAAGATCGAACCTCTCTGGCGTAATACGACCTTCAGTTTATAAGCTATTAACTGGCTTTAAATTAGAAATTATAGTTCTTAACTCCTGCTGAGCGAAATAAAAACTTTTTTATAAAATGAAATATTAATGGTGAATGTCAGGGTAACATGTATAATAGATATAGAAACATGTAGATATATTTTCACTATTATTTATCTGGTTATACATGTATATACATATATACTGAGTGAGATAGAAGCAAGAGATTTCGTCCTAGGATAAAACAAGGTTCTTGAGACCATTGACCGTTTTGGTAGCCGCGAAAGTACGCCAAGAAATCTGATTACACTTGGATGAAACATAGAACATTAATCTCTTCCCGTTAAATTCCAACAATCATCGATAAACCGTCCTCTGCCTCAGCAAAATCACTTTATATACACCGCAGATATTATACCGACAGTATTTATTTACCTCTGTATATTTGGCTATTAATGATACCAAAGGCACCTATAGAAGCAACTCATACCACACAACCGAATAATAATAATAATAAGAAACCTTTTCCTGAGCATCCAATTCACCTAAAAATAATGAGTCAATATCATTAGCATCGGGTTAAATTCGGTTGATTTCTCGTCCGCAGAATCCTATCTACGCATTTACACATTATAGACTTCGCACAGAGAGTATCGCAGTTCGAGCAGCGATATTTAAGGCTTACACGAAATTTTGCTCTATCCTTCAAGTTTTTATGTGTTTTCCTAAGCAAGTCAGAGGATTTTATTCGCACGTCTTATGAAACTCTTTACGTTCTCCCCTTGTGACTTAAAGAAATAGCAGAAACCAAAGTCTCATTGAGAGACGAGATAAAAGACGACGATGGCAGATGGTTACGACGTCTTATGCAAGGACCAGGTGCTTGCCATCCAAACAAACGCTTAAATCTGTCACATTTTGGTTTGGGATAAGGCGCCGCCGAAGCCATTACCAGTCTTGTATATACAAATCGTAAGGCGAAAGAAACGGGGAACACCAAGGGAGAATGATAAGATGGACCAATACTTCCCAAATGCTACCCTTTCAAATGAAACCTTCGTTCGGCGACGAGAATTATGGAGCCACAAACCCACAGCGACACTGGCCAATCGGTGGAGACGTTTAAGGACTACACTTAAAAATTACCCATGCTAGGTTGCACCTGTACCATTTTTTGCAAACTCATGCCCGAAAGAGGTAATGGACAAACAATTTCGAAGAAAATAGTCGAATACTCAACGTACAGGGTCGGCTCGAGGCGCCGGCGAGCCGGGTG
Organism: Tanypteryx hageni; assembly: GCA_028673005.1. Classification (NCBI taxonomy): domain Eukaryota; kingdom Metazoa; phylum Arthropoda; class Insecta; order Odonata; family Petaluridae; genus Tanypteryx; species Tanypteryx hageni. Next base: position 112,264,740 of record CM054114.1, on the reverse strand, counting down.
GCTGCCCGGGGCGCAAAAGGATTCGGGGGGCTTCGAGATCATCTATCTATACATTACATGATTTCTTTATATTCGTGTCTGTGAATATGTTCATACAAGTATAAATAAGTAAATATGGAGACTACGGCGAAATTGATGTTAAATAGAATTAACTCCTTAACCGTAATATTCAAAATTAGAGACACAATGAAAAAAGGGGGTAAAAGCAGGAAAAGGCAAAAGACAATAAAAATTATAGTTTAGGGGTTGTTAATCCACGCCAGTACGTTTGCCTCATCTTTAGAGATCTTGTGTGCGTGTATTCGAGTGCTTGTGTGCGAGATTGTTTCGTCTGTTAGGTCCCTGTCGTTGCCGGAAGGCACATAAACCTACAGGCCGCTATGTGCGATACTACATCTACATCTACAAGTCACCCTGCAATTCACCTAGTTGGTGGGTGGCAGGGGGTGCAATGCACCAAATCCTACCTAAAGATTGTCTAACGCAATTCGAAATTTCCTATTGTGATCTCGTATTGTCCTCGGAAAGAACGAGCCTAGATAACGCTCCGTCCTACAATCGATCTCACGTATTTTATCGTCTCGATCATTTCTACTTATATACGTTGGTGCTTCAATTATTCCCACAACCTCCTCTTTTAGACATTCCGATTTATATTTCTCCAGAAGTCTCAATCTTGAGTTCAATCTACGGTCCTCCAGTGATACCCAGTTCAAATCGCTCAGTAAAGAGGTGACGCTTTCCTTCTGTTCGTACTTTTGTTTTACAAATCTGGCTGCTCTGCGCTGTACTCATTCTAGTTTTATTATGTGTCCCTTCTCGTACGGATCCCATATGCTCGCTGCGTAATCCAATTGCGGTTTTACCAGTGATAAGTAGCATGTTTCACGTACTTTCTCTGTAGTGTTCCGTACTATTCTACCTATGAATGCCAGTTTCTTGTTGGCCGCGCCTATAACTCGACGAATGTGCATGTCCCACGAAAGATCTCGACAAATGGTTACTCCTAAATATTTTGCATACTCAGCTTGTCGAATGCTCATTTCATCTATTTTATACTCGAAACCTAAATCTTTGTTCTTACTTTTCCAGAACGTGACTGCGTCACATTTCGTATAATTAATTTCAATTTGCCATTCTTTGCACCACGCAAAAATTGCTCTTAAGTCTTCACGCACTAGGTCCCTGGCGTGGTTTAATCTCCCGTAAACCTAGTATTATTTCCCCTTTCCTTCCCCCTTTTTTCCCTTTACCTCTTGGCGTGTACGTGTGTTTGTTGTTGCTTAGTAGATCGCTGTCGCGGTCGTACTGACTCACAAACCTTCTAGCAACGGTGTGATTTTTTGGGTCCCCGGCGCAGAGTAATTTCTCGCAAACCCGGTCCCGTTTCCTTTCCACCTTTAGGATTAGGAATAATTTTGAAACGAGAAAAAAGTCTGCTATGACCGGGAATCGACTTCCACTTTCCGGGCGGATATTCTACCTCTGAACTATCGTAGCAGAACACTTTTTCTCGTTTCTGAACACGGATGTTTCCTTGGCTGGGACGGAACTAGCCAAGCTAGTATCAAACTGCCCCAACAGATGTCCTCGAAGAGATACATCGATGAAAACTCCTCCCTCTCAAATGGTGAGATTGCCAAACAAGAAATCGATGGATTAATATGATCCCGGCAAGTGAAAGACCCGGGTTCGAATCCCGGTCATAGCAGACTTTTTTCTCGTTTCAAAATTATTCCCACCTTTACAGCTTATGCCTGTCTGCATTGGATCTTCGGATCATATTATTCCATCAATTTCTTCTTTCTTATGAATTTTTTGTACATATCCTTGGATAAAATCACAAACGCTCGAGTGAACAATTTTTTGAAATTTTTGCTGTTTTTATCGATCACGCTCGTCATGTAGTTTTCGTAACCTACGGTCTAACATGCATTTTAATAGTTTGGTTCTGGTAATAGGTTCCAATAGTGTATTTTTCGCTAATCTGAAGTAGGTTTCGCGGGATTTTCACACCTCCCTTTTTGTGTATTTTCCCGCATGAGAGTTTTTACCAAAATAGTGCAGCAATATGATAATTGGCGTTTCCCACGTAAATAAATATCCTTCTTCCTTTTACATCTGCAACACTATAACAAATTGTGATTGGAAGTTAATTTTTATATTTTTCACCTTGTTCTTTTTAATACTATTATGTATTTATTTCTATTTTCGTAATTGTATTTTTTCATTTATTCTGTTGTGACAATTTGATTTGTGTGCAAGAAGGGGCCTGTAAGTCCCAACCTCACCCAAATAAAGGTATATAACTATGCAGGGGCGGACTGGGAGGTATAAAGAGGTAATTTGTGGATCAAATCTTATTTAAAATCAAGTAATACAATGGAGAGAAAATTTTATCATGGAAAAGAACGACAATTTGATAAAAATATTAATATATTAAGTTACAGCGGAACGGCCCTTTGCCTTACCATCCCGGCGATTGCACCGGAAGGTGATATGGTCAGTAACCCCCCTGTAACTATGTAGATATGTATCTATCTACATTACTTGCATGCAGAGTCGGGACAAGATTTTTTGCGCCCTAGGCAAGGTTTGAAAATTACGCACTCTCCTAATGAAAGAATACAGTACACAGTTTTATCTCACAAAAATAGTTTATCTACAACGTAGAGGTAAGATTAAATTTGTAAAATATATTTTGTACTATAAAACGTTACACTTAAAATTTCAAAGTTTCATTTGTCGCGCCCCTAAATGTGCTGCGCCCTAGACGGGTGCCCCGCTCGCCTAGCTCCGGCTCTGCTTGCATGTGAATAAATGTTGGATACCAATTTATATCGCTAAACAGGTGGGAATATTGATGAAATCTCTTTATTTTTAATTATCAATTATTTTAAGAATAAATGAACAGATTCGTTTAAAGCAGCGGTTCCCAAACTTTTCTTTTCGCGTACCACCGAAAACGTGGCAAAATTTCTTCGTACCACATAGTAAGTATGAACTTAAAAAAATTTCTTTACTAACGAAAGAGGCATTTTCAAAATAATATAAGGTAGGCAGATAAAATAGGTAGTACTGAAAAATTAATTATTTTCTCGCATTTATCATACTTAAAATACAAAGAAAATCAGTGGATGGACGAGCTTGGATATATGTAGATAGCATTTTAATCTTTGGTTCAATGTTAGTTAACTTCCAGCGAAGGTCCGGCTCGAGGTTCATTCTTGTTCGATTTTTGTTTTTAATTACCAACATAGTAGAAAACCCCGTTTCACATTTATAAGTCGTGCAGAACGGGATTAGAATTTTCAACGCTACGTCAGAAAGAGTGGGATATTCAGCTGGTCTTTTTCCCTCACGCTCATATTTTCAGGAATGGAATTAATTGAAACAAACGAGTTTCCCGCCTAATTCAGTTCAGAATAATTTTGTTTAAAATATCAACGTGAAAACGCAAACAGATAACGATACGTCGACAGTAGACTGTCAGCCACGAGCGGCGCAGCGGAAGCGTCCGGACGGTGCGGGCAATAGTCCGTCCCTCTCTGCGGTCACTCGTTGCGCAGTTCCATGGGCGAATGCTGACACTAAACTCGCGTACCACTGGCAGAATCTTCGCGTACCATTGGTGGTACGCGTATCATAGTTTGGGAATCGCTAGTTTAAAGCATCTCAGCAAGAGTTTACGAAAGGGCGCTGGGGCAGTCTTCTCTCCCGGAGCGCCAAATACCACGGGCCGCTCCTATTCACATAGTACATTAAGTTACGCTCGTTATTAGGTATCGCTGGTTATTGACATCAGCCGGTTATTGCAAACAAACGCGGAATTCGAAAACAAGACCAAGTTCAAGAAAGTCTGTCGTTTATTGTTATCAGCCGCTTAACGTAACCATTTAAAATTTACCCAAATGTGATCGTATTAAGCAGCGACTACTGTAATCACATACGCGCAATACAAATGTAAGCAGAATAGGAATGAACTCACGAATGCCCTTATCTCTTGTTAGTGGGAAAAAAAGATTTGCACCGAATTCTAATAATTGAAGATATATAGGACTTTGCACTTAATTCTCGAATTCAATTACCCTCCAACATTTTTCGCCAGCTCCTTTGATATCTACCGCCTTCCATTAGAAAGAGATAAGGCCAGGGCTCGTTTCGAAGAAATTGAAATAAGCCAAAGTTCACTTCGTCAGCATCAACTTGTTTTCGGTTTCCGCCTTTGAAGCGAGCTGGTAAGAAAAATTATCTCGCCCGACAAGCGAGTTTCGTATTTCATAATTTTGAAAAAATAAATTGTGTGTGTGTGTGTGTGCTCGCGCGCGTGTGTCTGTATGTATGTATAGGTGTGTGTGTGTGTGTATGTATGTATATATACATACCTATATTCGTGTGTTGTACATGTATCTTCGACGCCCCCAGCAGCCTGCCAACTTGGTCCCCAACTTGGTAAGCGTCCGCTGGGCTTCCTTCAACACCTTGTTGCCACCCTCATCACTACCTTTTCTTTTCCTTTAGTTAATATATATATATATATATAGGTTTCCCTCTCTTTATGCGGGGATTGTGTCCTAGGAAAGGGGCGCATAAAGCGAATTCGCATAAACAGAACCCATATTTACATGTAAAAAATAGGGATACGTTCCACAAGCAATCCCAACTCCTCTCCTTGATGCTCTTCTTTCGCTCCATGACTTCTTATGCGCTAAATACAAACTTCAAACAATTAACACTGCAAATTATACTCGCCAATAAAAGGAAGCAGACGAGCACAAGTGGTGGCTGTTGTGGGTGACATAATAGTGGAGGTTTAAAGTGCTAGGGGTTGTCTTGTTAGCCCTACGCAATTTCCGCGGGGTAGGAGACGAAACTTCGCAACAGTGCTCAAACAGTATCACACGAAATCTCCGTCTCATCTCCACTCTACAATATCCTCTCTACTCTCATCTCTTTTACAGTAGTATTAATACACACAGCATAAGAGACAATGAGAGATTGAATGGTCGCCTTGTGGTATGGTGGAGAGGTATATTTCATTTGTATTGCACTGGCAGCGTAATCGCATAAGAGCGAATCAAAGACGCATAAAGAGAAATTCTGGTAGCAATAAGTTTGTCGCATAAAGCGAACCAGCATAGAGAGGGAAACCTGTATGTATGTGTGTGTGTATATATATATATATATATGGCCGTCCGGTCGGATAAATAGCGAAAATCAAACGTTTAAGATAAAAACTCTTTAACCCGCATTCCCAGCGGCCGGAGAATAAATTCCCTAGCAGCTCGAAAATTTCCGCCAGCGTTATTTGTTTTTCCAAAAAAATAATCGAACGCTGTTACATTTCCATTTTTCCAGGATAGACCAGAAGTCTTTCCGCGTCCTAAACCGAACCCCGAAAGAACCGAAAAAATCTTCCTCGCGGAAACCTCTCTCTCTCTCTCTCCAATCTATTTTCAACATCAATAATCTTCTAGGGTCGGTCTACTTTCTAGACGTCCGTCTTCGACAGCGTTAAAAAGGCACCTTTCTCTCTCTCTCCCTCAAAGCAGTATTTAGCTCTCCGTGGTCTGCCCAAAAACCCAGCCGTTGTGGTGGTCCAACATAACGCGCCTTTCTTGAAAGAGGATGCGGATGGGAAGGAAGGAAGGGAAGACAGAGAGACGAAGAGGACAGAGGGAGGGAAAAAGAGATGAAACGAGTGGATGGGGAGAGGAGAAAATACGGTGGCAAAGGGACGGGAGGAGGTTGATGGCGCTAAGGACGAGAACCGCTTCGCGGGTTCCGCCCCCTGCAAAACATCCAGAAGAGGAAAGGGAGAGAAATAAGGCGACGATGAAAGATGGAGATAGAGAGATCCAGAGAGTCGCAGGAGGGCGGAGAGAAGGAGTGTCTGCAGAGGTAAAGGGAAGGAGAAAGCGCGGAAAGGAGGAAGGTAGAATGAGGAATGGACAAGAGCAAGAATCTTAAACATGTGGCCCTGGGAGCCGCACGCTACCTGAAAAGTACTGCTTCCTCAATACTTTCATTCTTCTGTAAGTAGTACTAATACTATTTTGAGTAGCTTGCTTTTGAGCGTCGAAAAAACGCTTAGACCCATCATTACGGCATGCGGTCCGTCGTTTATTTCAAAATTATCTATTTGACCCCCATTCCAATCGAGTTTGAGACCCATGAAAAAGAGGAAGGAAGATTAACGATTGATGGGAACGCTTCGAATCGGAAGAAGAGGCATAAATGTGGAGGAAGAACTATATGAGGTGTGTGCAAGCTCCAAGCCGGGGGCCGCATGAGGCTCTCGAGAACATTCCGTGCGAACCGCAGGATCATTATGAAAGAGATAGGTGAAATTTTACACGACACTTCACATTTGTTACTTAAAAATAATGGGCTGAAAACCTTGCCTGATAAAGCTAGGACGCTAAAAATGTATTTATCACTAATAGGATCTCGCTGAATTTCACAACGCCGCCCTCCGAAGTACTCGCAATTGGTAACCCCATTGCTGATGTAATGCTGCCAGCCTCGTAAATAGTCTGCCCGCCTCTGATTTGTTAGATGAAAGACGCAAAGAAAGGCAAAGAAGGAGAAGAGAGAGGAGAAAGGAGCAGAGGGGTTGTTCCTGGAATCTCTACGGTCCAGCCAGAAGCCCTTGGGTAAGTAACACACCCATTCTCACACACGCACGCTGCCTCCTCCCTCGCGCCAGCCCCTCGGAACTCTCCTCCCCATCCCAAAAAAACTCCTCCTCCTACCTCCTCTGTTTGCTTGTTTGAGTTGGCAGGTCGACCCATGGCTGCCCGGTGTTTAGATGGGTTTCCTTTAGAGAAAGAGGAAGAGAGGCGGAGGAGAGGAAATAGTGGCTGGTTGGGGGAAGGCATGAGGTGGCGCATTGGGGAGTGCGCGTGTTTGCGCGCGTGGGGGTGAGGAGGCGGTAAGGGAGAGGTGGAGGCGTAGCGAGAGGCGTGGGATGCTGGTAAGATGGTAAAAACCAAGGCCGTGTTAAAATCCATGTACTGTCGTCTCGAATCGAAGGAGAAGGAAAGCGGGGACACGAATGGTGTCTGAATTAACGCCAGGAAACAAGAAGAAACCAACAAAAAAAAGACTACGGCACACCTCGGTGGGTGACGCGCTACAAGTTACTATAGATGATAAAAAGAAGCGTCTTTATAATCTGTGAATAGGCAGTGACAAGATAAATTTCTGATTACATATACAGAAATGGAATGTCCATTATAAAAGCAAAGAAGGCGATTATTTCTTGTTTTCGTAATATGGAAATCAAACAGAAGCATTAATTCTCGGAAATGTTACCGTTGGCGAGGGAAAAGACGACTGAGGTTGAATCGAGCAGAGGATATCTTGATTTTTTTTACTCTTCTTTATATTAAGCAGCTATTCATGACGCCATTAATCTAGGGTCTCTAGATTTTTACTGCTCTTTATACGGAGCATTTATTCCTAGCGCTATTAACAAATACGTTAGTTCCATTTCGGCTACGTTAAAATAAACACCAAAAATCATGCATGCATTTCCAGTATTGGAAGGCTATGGAACTGCGGAGTTAATATACACTGAAGGGTAGTTTATAAATATAAATACATGATTCCGGAAAGTAAGCACCGAGGTAAATGAAATAATAAATAAATAATGTGGAGACTACGGAGAAATTGATAGTAAGGTAAAAACGACTCCCTAATTGCAATTTTTTGTGTATTTTCGGGAAGCAGTACATTCTAGGGATTATGGGGACCAGTGCCGTAAATAGGGCGGGGCATCTGCCCCGGGCGCAACTAAAGAAGGGGCGCAAATATTGTTAATGGCAAGTTGTGCGAGGTGAATGGCATAATGACAGGGGCGATATCACTACTATACTTGTACCAGACATTACACATAGCAGAAATTATAAATTTCAATGATGTTATTGGTGACTTTGCTGCATTAAAATCACGTAGAATAACTCTTTAATATTAAGATATTTATACATTCTGTATTTAAACAACTTATATATGTAATTATGCAAGTAATTATACACATAACTATGTATTAAAATTATGTACATTTATAGTGAAAAATTACATCATTTATAGTTTATTTTATCTATTAATTGTTCACCCAAAATCCATATAGTAAAAAATATTGGTATTAGAGGTTTTTTATGAAGGGGCGCATATTTGGTAGCTTGCCCCGGGTGCTAAAATAGCTAGTTACGGCGCTGATGGGGACCACAATTACCATAATAATTTTTACGGTTGAGTCCCTTTTACCTAGTCATTATTTTTTCAAAAACAAATAAAAAGCCTAAACGAGTGCGGATAAACCTCGATTTAGGAGACAAAATCCAAAACTTTTCTACCATATGGCAATGCGCAATCCGGTTCGCCGCAGCAATCCTCACCCGGAACCATACATCCAAACTTCATCTGATAGACACCGCCAATAAAAACGTCACTATCAATTGACGCGGAGGGAAAACTTTATTAAAATTGAAATAAGAAATGAGCGCGAAACGACGATTCACTCCTGTTTGTCGTGAGCAGTGAAATGTTGATTAAACACTCGTCATGAAGGGGCCCTCGGAGCGAGTCCAAAACCATCCGCCAAAAGCATAGCATCACGGGAGGTCTCAGCGACTGAAAAATGAGCGCCATCTCCGGGACGGAGCGAGCGAGCGAATGAGAGAGAGAGAGAGAATATACGGACGATACGGACCCAGATGAAGTGAGAGAGAGGGAGAAACTGATGGAATGGAAAGGAAGATTGGAGCATTGGAGAGAGGATGAGAGAAAATGGTCAGTAAAGAGAACGAGATGGGAAAGAGGATATAAACGGATAGGAATGAGAAAATAAAATTAAATAAATGACAGGGACAAGTGATGGAGAGAAGTAAATGGTATAGGCAAGGAAGGATGGAATGAAGAGGGATTTCCATTTATAATTCCTTACTAGTCTCTCTTCCGAATCTTGACATTTTCTCATCCTTTCCTACCTAATCAACTATCTACTATGTAATACATACCTTCGTTTCCAAGATTCCCAGACAGTTTTTTTGCAATAATCATGGCTGTTTTTAATGATAATTAAAACTGTTGTGTGGTTATATTTTTTATGCTGTTGTATTAATCATATTGCTATATTTATAATGTTATTGTTATAAGCTCCTATGTGATTTGACGTTCATGCTGTTTTGAGACAACAAATACACGAATAAATAAAACCAGGAGGTATATGAACAAAACGGGGTCGAATCAATGTGGGGAAAAGAAATATTCGAAACTCGATCATTCGAATCTCGGAGGAAGACACAAAAAGATCGACTTATTCGAACTTCGAACTCCATTTTAGTGTTTATGAATACTAATGGGAGAAGATTTTTTACTTCGACTTACCAAAAAGTTATTGAGGTTCAACTTATTGAGGTTATGGGTGGAAAACGAGAGAAAGTGAAGAGAGAATGGAAGGGAAGAGAGAATGGAAGGGAAGAGAGAAGGGAAGGGAAGAGAGAAGGGACGGGAAGAGAGAAGGGAGGGGAAGAGAGAAGGGAAGAGAATGGAAGGGAGAGGAGAATGTAAGAGAAGAAATGAGAAGGAAAAGACAGATAAAAGGAGGAATGGAAAATGATGATGAGTACACACGAGAGAAGAGTAAGTAAACGATTGAGAATGCTTCAAAGAGCAAAGAAAGAAATGGAATGTGAGAGGCGAGAAAGAGTGGGAAAATAGGTAAGGGATAGAGAATATCAATAATAGGAGAGTTTAAGAGGATACAAAAGAAGAGACGCCAGCCTAATGAGGATGATTCGAAGAGGGAAGAAAGAAAAATAACGATAAAAAGAAACAAGGAGATGCAGTCGAGAGAAGCGAAGAGAAACTACGCGCACACTTTCAAGAATGAAAAAGATAAAAAAACCTAAACCCTAGACCAAAACTTTTCAACGGACAAAATTTTAAAAATGATACTAAAAGCAAAAAGAAAAGAAAACGGCCGATCAGCGAAGAGAATCCCGAAGCCGCTCAAAAAAAATTCGAGACGGGAACTCGATCGGAAATGGATAAGACATATAAAGCTTCCACGTTAATCAACGGATTAAAATGTATCATTCAGGAGGAGGCTAAATAAAAAAAGGAAAAACCCCGTCCAGAGATAAGACCCGAGCTGTCGCGATGCGATGCAAAACCATTACGAACAAAATGGAAGCATTACTCGCCCCGCTCTTAATGCCACACATACTTTGACCACGTTAAGACTTGAAGGAGAGAACAAAAAGAAAGAAGACGGACTACCTACTCTGAAGGTAAAGAGAGAGAGAGAGAGAGGAAAGAAGAGGAATTCCTCATTGCGCCAAAAAATATCCCCCCGAGCCACGCATGCACTCCTTTACTCAACCGTGTTCCTACGCCACCTTTATCAGATCCCTCTTAAAAATACCCCAACCCACTCTAACTCCTTTCCTTTAACTCCAGACAGCATTCGATTCTAATCGCGGATCATTGTTCCCACGGCGCAGGAAGAAAAAAAATCACCCGCGCCCAAGAGGAGGAAGAAGGGACGGGAAAAAACAAGTGACAGACTAAACAGCTTATAATCGGAAAGAAAAGGGTGGAGAGAGAGAGAGAAGATTACGGGGGGAAGAGATAAATAAAACCAGCTGGAAAAAGTATGTGAGAAGAAAATATTTTGAACGTGAGCCGAGTCGGAGAGGGAGTGGAGTTGGAGAGGGGAGAGACACGCGGACGGGCGGAGAAAGAGAGGGGAGGATAAATGGTAGGAGAGAGGGACGATTAAGAAAGGGGTGGGGGAGGAAGACTGAAGAAGAGAGAGTGCGGAAGAATCCGAGATTGGCAGGTGACGGAAAGATTAATGAGGAGGGGTGGGATAAAGGAGAGCGCTGATAGAGGGAGGAGAATATAAAATGAAAAATGGGGATAGATGAAAAGGGGAAAAAGGTAGGGGGAAAATTCGCTCCAAGAGGGAGCAAGCATAAGTTGCATAAACCGACCTCCTTATATGGCGTTAGCATCTCGAGGATGGGGTAGGAAAGACGGAAGAGAAAGAGAGGCTACGTGAATTGACATTCCTTCAGAGAGAGAAACCTGCTCCTCCCCCCTTCCTCCCTCCGTAGTCCGCCGCGGCATATTTCATTCCCTTTTACACCATTCCTACACACATACTCTTTCTTCCCTCAAAAATACCTCTCCCGATCCCGAGCCGCGACGGAATAAAACAAAAGAAAACTTTAAGACCCCTTTAACGCGAAAAGGAATCCGGTGTGACGTCACACCCGGGCCTGGAGGGGAGGGGGGAGAAAAAACGAGGTGTGTCACGTGCCCACGGGCGCATTGTGCTATGAGTTATCTCTCGGAGTTTTTTCCAGTCATTCGGAATTGAAGTTCTTAATATATCATCGAGATGGGGAGTTTAAAAGTAAAAAATATGTCGTGGCCAATTACTGTTCCGTGAAGCATGAAATACTACCGCGCGAATCACTCGCGGATAATAGGATTTTTCTCAACCCATGGTAATAGAAAGAGCAAAAACTAAACAACAATTTTGAGAGAATCTGCAGCGCTAGCAAGGCAACGAAGGTTGAACTCGGACCAAGTATGGATGCGATTTTTTTAAATCGATAAATAATAACGATCCTCGGAATAAAGAGCAAGAATGATGAGTTGAGGGACATTTTTCAACTTTTCGGCCGCCACAAGATTCTGTAAAACTTATATAAGAATGAAAAATAGGTATACGAGGAGTTGATTTGTGACATCTTTAACTACTCGGGAAATGAAAGCCAAGAAATGGCTCGATTCCTACGGATGATAGATTTGATGGAAACGGATAGGAATATATAAATATGGACCGATGATAAACTTCGAATTTGACATTTTACAATAAAATATTAGATTGCTATAATTTATGCAATTATCCACAAAAGTTTAACCAAAATTGATCATAAAAATAACTCCTGATGTCATAAAATAGTTGAGTATACCAGGCGACCATTTTGTCGTCAAAATAGCGTTCTCGGTGCTAATATGCTCGTGCTATATACGATAAATATGGCATTATAATACCCGATTTAACGAGCGTTGAAATGCCACTGATGACGGAATTTTTGCTGAAACGCGCATATGGTTTCTTCAACTTTTTTATCGGTACAGAAGTAGTACTACTCCTGGTTCTATTATGAGCGATAAAATACGACCGTTAATTAATCTTTTCGACTTAGGATTCTTGCACCGACGCCTGGACAAAAACAATAGGAAATGTTTCTTTAATCTAGAGCGGTACTTAATCATTATTCGCTGTCTCTTCAATCATAGTTTTACGGTATTTTCAAAGTGGACACAAGTAGTGAAAAATTAATAGTATTGTACCTGCGAGGCGGGGAGCTGCGGACGATCCTCCTTTCCGATTCACTCACTAACATACTTCGCGAGTATTTTCATCGCCTTATAAATAGCAAATTACTTCAATATTTCGAGAAAATAACTACCTAAAACCAGGGCGGGATTAAGGGTTTCGTAGGCCCTAGGCACTGTGTGCCGTAGGCCTTTTTATACAAGATGGTGTTTAATTGGGGAAACATGGGGAAAACTTATTATCGATTTCTCAAGAAAACTTATTCTAGAAATATGGCTTAACTTGTTGAAAAATTACGTCATTCATATTGGATTTACATCCGAGTTTTTGTTCAATTTTGTTGGCAAATTTTGAAATAATATCATCAGTATTTATTTTGTGGAATTATTCGCCTTCTATTGAAATTAAAGAACCCATGAAAAAAAAACCATTTGCTAACATATTTTTTGTTTGAACTTTTCGTAGGCCCATTTTTCTCGTAGGCCCTAGGCACAATGCCTATGCCATAATCCGGCCCTGGCTAAAACTTTGGAGAGGTGAGTGAACACATACAACGTTTGGGCATGGGACGACACGATAATACGCACCTCGCGATACGCTTTCTGGAAATACATTATTTTCTGTGAACGAATCTCCGAAACTTCACCGGGGGAACCATTACCGCGACGTGAGGCTTAAAACTCAACATTACATCGGACTAACGGGCAAAGATTGCGCGTAACTTCTTCGCGATCTCGTCGCTCTCAAAACCAACAACGTAGAATTTTCTCGAACATTTCGCACACGCCGACACATAAGAAAGGCGGGGCGAGGAAACAAAAGAGGGCGAGGCGCGCGCGGAACGGGAGGAAAATGGACAATGCCTCTCTCCAGCTCCAGAAGGTGGAGCTGCCTCCAGTCTCTCGAGGAAATACGATATTTTTGTGCTAGGCGACAATCGGGATGAAAGGCAAAATAAAAAACACGCAAGATAGAGGGGAGGACAAAGAGACAGAGGAAAGACCAGAGTAGGGAGAGAGGGAGGAGAGAAAGAAGAGGAGAAAAGAGAACGAGAGAGAGACCGGGAAAGGGGCAGGAAGAGGTAAGAGATGGTAGAGAGAGGGAAGAGATGGTAGAGAGAGAGGGAAGGATGATAGAGAGAGAGAGATAGGAAAGAGAAGGAGACAGAGGAAAGGGACAGAGGAGGAAGTGTGGGAAATGTGAGGGAGAGATACCTAGAGAGAGGAGAGAAAAGAGACCTAGATGGGAGAGGAGAAAGAAGGGAGAGGAGAGAGAGGGAGAGGAGTGAGGGAGAGAGAGGAGGGAGAGAGGGGAGGGAGAGAGGGGAGGGAGAGAGGGGAGGGAGAGAGGGGAGGGAGCGAGGGGAGGGAGAGAGGGGAGGGAGAGAGGGGAGGGAGAGAGGGGAGGGAGGGAGGGAGGGGAGGGAGAGGGGAGGGAGAGGGGAGGGAGGGAGGGAGGGAGGGGAGGGAGAGGGGAGGGAGGGAGGGGAGGGAAAGGGGGGAGGGTGAGAGGGTAGAGGAGAGAGAGGAGAGGGGGAGAGGAGAGAGAGGAAGAGAGGGGAGAGGAGAGAGATAGAGGGGAGAGAGGAGAGAGAGGGGAGAGAGGAGAGAGAGAGGGGAGAGAGGAGAGAGAGAGGGGAGAGAGGAGAGAGAGGAGGGAGAGGGGAGAGGAGGGAGAGGGGAGAGGAGAGAGAGGGGAAGGGGGAGAGAGAGGGGAGGGGAGGGAGAGGGGGAGAGAAGAGAGGAAAAAGTGATAGATAATCGTCTTTATTAGGGCGAAATTTAGACCATAAGGTCCATTATTAAATGTAACCCTTCGTCAATATAAGAAAAAATAAAATATTACAATACACATTACATAAACAGTATATAAATCGTACAAAGTAAAAAAGATCAAATTGAAGACAGATATGAGTTTGTGGGGAAAATCTAGGAAAAACAGGCTTGTTATTCCTAGTAAAACCCACGCAGGAAAACACCCACTTAGAAGGAGGGTGTGAAAAACCTGCATAAACCCTAGATAGTGTATATATGGCAATATAATATTACAACATTAAATAGAAAGGAGTTTGTACAGTAGGAGAGTTCGTATATACAGCGTCGTTGTATACCGTCAGAATAAATCCATATAAAGAATAGAACGTAATACATATACACAGGAAATAGAAAGACCTAGGGAGAGAGGGGGGAGGGAGAGAGGGGAAGGGGGGTAGAGGGGGAGGGAGAGAGGGGAGGGAAAGAGGGGAGAGAGAGAGGGGAGGGAGATAGGGGAGGGAGATAGGGGAGGGAGATAGGGGAGGGGAGAGGGGAGGGAGAGAGGAGAGGAAAGATAGGGGGAGAGAATAAGAGAGATAAAAAGTGATGGAGAGAGGGGAGAGAAAGAGGGAGAAAGAAAAGAGAGTAAAGAGACTGGGAGACAGAGGAAAGGAGAGGGGAAGAGAAACCTAGGGAGAAACAGGGAGATATGGAGAAGAGGGGAAGGAGAGTAAGAGGGCGAAGGGGGCGAGAAAGAGTTAAGGAGAGGGGAAGGAGAGGTCAAGAAAGGGGGAGAGTGGGAGAAAACGAAGGGCTTGATGGAAAATCCACTCCAACCGACCTCTTTACCCAACTCTCCGATCCAGGTGTGGTTCCTACATTTCCTCCATAAGAAATACGCTGGATGGGATTTGAAAATAAAGCGAGCAGAACTTGAGGAGGAAATACTTGTAAGAAGAGGCGTAGAGATGCATAGGAATGTGAAATGGAGAATTCCATCCAAACAGACCAGATCAGAAAGAGACATCGCGGTGAAAAACCACCGAAGGCACGACACGGCAAAAGCGCCGCAACGCTACAAACCATCGCCTAATCACCTTGAGTCGTCTAAAACAGGGGTTTCAACTTACAACGGCTTGCGGGCCGCATGATGGATCTCTACGAAATCCGCGAGCCGCATTCCATACTTTCCTAGTCGTCACACCTGTTCTCTGGACATTCATTCTCCCCTTTCGAAAGGGAAGAAATGAAAAAGGTGCTTTATTCCATATATGGCATCACTGTTTTTATGATTGCTTCCATAATCATTTAGTCAGGGAAACTTGAACAATTCTGCAATCAAAAGATAGTGCTTGAAGTGTTCTTCGGAATGCGCATGTGTATTTAAGTGATTTGGATAATGGGACCATACACATATCATTGAACGTTTTTGTGTTAACCAAGGCTGGGCAAAGTCCGGTCGCCATTGACGATTAAAAATTTCAGTGGCCAATCTATTTTTGTTATATTTTATCAATTAAATAGAGTTACTGATTCGGCGATAATTTTTACGTTGTACGTATGATATATGTGTAATCCTTACAGATTGGCATATCCTGATTCTAAATTGCATCCATATGGCATACTCAAAATTTTAGACAATTATAAATTAATTTGGTCAATTATTTTAATGACTCATTATATGAATCACTACTAACCTCTATTTTTAAGATGATTATTTTTGCGGGGTATTTTATAATTCATCCCTGAAATGGTTAAATCCATTCATTACAAAATTAATAAATTCGGCGTCGAGGGTTGGGTGCTTAGGAAACGCAAGAGAAACAGGCAGCGTGAAGAAAGTTCTTCTGCAACCCAACTGTGCAGGATTTTTATGAATGAAATGGAGCAATGCACCGCGGATATTTTAAAATTGTACATTTAACACACTTCTTAAACGTCTAAGTCTTTCTTCTGATATTTCACAACGCTGTTTATTCTCTTTAATAACAGCAAAGTATGCCTTGGCACCTTGATATAAAAACCACAACCAAACGGAGAGTTATTTCACATTATGACAAACATTTGCGCGAAATATGTTATAAGAATTACTTTTGAGTTTGGGCCGCGTGGCATAAAGTAAATTACTTCGCGAGCCGCACAAATGCACCACGCGCGCCACGAGTTTGAGGTCCTTTGTCTAAACCAGGGTCACCAAACTGTATACTGAAAGGGCCACATTGGCTTCATGATCCACTGTGCGGGCCACATACGGCATTTCAAATGATTAATTGGGCCGTATGAAAATTTCAAAGAGCAAGTTTATAGAATTTTTTCGATTCTGTAATTCGCTTATATTAAAAGTAGATTTCACCCAAGCACTCGGATAATGTAGTTTAAATATCATAAATGATATCTAATGAATACTCTTGCTGATAAGGCGGGCCGGATCAAATCACTGCGCGGGCCTTAGTTTGGAGACCCCTGGTCTAAACCCTAAGCCACGTGCCAAATTAGGCACAATTTCGAGCGTAAAATTCCACGAACAGGCTTAAGTATTGCTCTTCTACCTGCCCAAGCGACCATGGCAATACAAGTTCCTCCTGCAGCCGGAGTCTTAACTTGAGAGTCACGCGCGTGGCGTGACGCTTCCGTCGTTTGTCATCCGTTGGAACTAATGCGATAATCGCCTCGATCTGACTCCCTTACAAACAAAAGAGAGATGAAGCGACATAGGGCGTGAAAGAAACCGTCTCAAAATCGCTGACGCTTATTATGAAAAACGCCCTACGTTCTTGTGCATGGATATGAATGATTACGCATCTACATAACTGTGTTATAGCTACAGCGACTTCCAACTAATACAACCGCTGTAATTTAACGACTGATAACCCTATCTATAAAGGTTCAATTCACATTAAAGTAAACACTGGTAACTAAGCAATCAAGCGTTACAATTACATCACGCACTTTTTTCGTAATAAGACGAATTTCGGCACCAGGTTTTGAAATCTTTATGTTAACCATGGGCTGCGAACATGGGATGCTATAGCACTCTTTCATTATTTAACTTTTGTTATATTCTACAGTGTATATCTGAAGGGTTATGCGAGTGGATAAAAATAAACCTCAATTCCAAGTCTGGTTATTTTACCTTTATCTTCGTGTTATACAGAGCCCCGTGTTACCACTAATGTTAGTCAGAAACACGTTAGCGATCCAGGGTTAAATAAATAGGTACTACAGAATAACACTGCAATGACGACATAAAATTTCCAAATTACCTGATCTTAATAATTGATGCAACTCCGACAACCATAAAAAGGTTATGAAAATAGATACGTATATAGACTGCAAAATAGCCGTCATCAGGGGTGATTCACCGTTAGTAGATTCATATAATATACTTCATCTGTTTATTTATTATTTGGGGTGCTTGTATTTTTCAGTTCAATCTCTTCTAAGTCCAACTTCCTTTGTGGAAAATGGTGGGCGTGCATAAAATACCCAACGTAAACACAGTAATTCTATTGAATGTGATATGAAACCTTGATACAATATGTCTCAACTTTGGGCAAAAAAGACGAGGAAATAGAATTATTATAATTATGGACTACTATTAGAATCCCCTACCCGTGAATCACTCCTGATGCTCCTCTGGTTTTCCTAAACTCTATTGGAGAAATTCATTGGGTCGGATTGGTTTTAGTCAAAAGGCAATCTTGACAATTCTCTATGGAAGGAATTGATAATCGATAATCCGATTCATAGAAACTTAAAAAGCTCTCAGTGAGAATCGATAAACAAACCAGAATACAGAATGTTACGCGTGAGATGAACGCTCCAGCAACTCTCAATCGCTAACGTCCATCCAAACACCTTTTACAAACAGGGAACTTAGCGACAACAGCCAGTAAAACGAAAGAGGTTCCGCGACTCTTCCTATCTCGCGCAATCCATCGAAACGTACCTCCTTTTAAATCGGAACGCATTACACGGATCAATCACCGTGCAGAACGACATCACAGCTAGATTCTAGGAAAAGTAGAGCGATTCCGACACGACAAATCGAAATACCCTCAAACCGTCATTGACGGAGATTAACGCGAGCGAAACAGAAACAAATGCCATCCAAACATAATCGCTCGATAAACATGGCGGATGATACGAATGGAGCTTTTGAAGTCGTTCAAACATGGACGTTGGATCGGGGTCGGATCTCGATAAAAGAATGAAACCAGCGGACCACAATTCTCGAATTCGATTCACCTGTCACCACGAAGACGGATGTTATTCTTGGAGTTCTCAATGAAACAAAAGCATCGCGCGTTTCCCTTATCGAATCTAATTTTGAACTTCGAGAGAGAGAAACGTAACGATAACAAATCTCTTCCGTTCGCGGAAACTGATCGATAAGGAACGTCGTAAAATAAATAAAAATCGTCTTTCGAACGCCCCACGCCCATTGTAAATGCATTTCCAGAACTAAAATCAACCCGTGGAAACAAATGAAGGGCAGTTCACGATTTGCGGCCTCGAAATGTTTGCCAAAATTGAGACTCGGAATGAAACGGCAACATCACTGCATCACTCATAAGAACCGAAAAACTAGGTTTCCCCAACAGCCATGAAAAGATTGGTAAACATCATATGCGCATTTCTTCTACAAAGCAGCTGATTCTCCGGTAATAGAGTACAAAAAATATATTGCCACTGATAACGGCTTTATAGACGAAATGCAGATTTAGTTTTTGCGAAGTCATTATGGTTATTGAAGAAAATGGTTTTAAAATATGATTTAAGCGGTAAGGTGAGCTCCATAATTCTTACATTTACTCACAATATTGCTAACCAATAATAGCACATGAAACTATGAAATTAGTTTATTTATTTTTTACTTTCTCCATATACGAATTATAGAGAAAGTATTGTTTTCATGAAAAAATCGAATTCGAGATTTCAACGGAAATCTGAACCGGTTTTGACTATTTTCTCGATGTCTGTGGATGTGTCAGTGACAGGAATTTTGTGGGTGCTATAACTCAAAAACTATTAATCAGATCAACGCGAAATTTTATATTTGACATTTCTGTAAAAGGCGCAAGAACTGATTAGTTTTTGGTAAAAATCGGACAAACGGAAGTGTTTTTACTCTTGTCATCCGTTTTTTATATTTGATTTAATATTTGATAAATGTAATCAAGTATTGGAATAAAAGCTGTAGGATATTTAATTTTCTACAATGTTTGTTCGAAACATATAAGGCATTTTTAAAGAGATATTTTTACAACTTATTTTTTAGCTGCCACCAGCACACCACCTACCGGCGACTACTGTAAACACTTTACGCTTACAATTACCGTAAATACCAGCGTATAATGCGCACTATCGTAAAACGCGCAGGGGGGTTTTCAGCCTCGTAATCTATGATTTTTCTATATACCCGCGTATAGTGCGCACAGATTTTTTTAGCGTTACCGTTCCAGAATCAAGTAGATGGTGTAACGTGTTCTAAAGCAATGATCAAATTATTGGTATTATGTATTGGTAACATAATGAAAGTGCGAAATCAAATTTTCGAATAACGTTCCAAAATAACGTCATCTAACTCAATCATTACATAATCTATGTTTACTTACAAGGTGATATTAGGATATACACAATAAATCGAATTATATTAATTTTATAGTATGGCATATGACATTACTTGAGCTAATAAAATGAAGGAATGACGAGAATCCTATGTTTTTTACATACGTTTTTGTCACGCCTGAGGTGGACGGGTTCGCCCAACCTTCAGTTTTATGCTTATTAGAACACTCTGGATCACGTAAACACGAGAGCAAATACCATAATTAACTACACTCTAAGAATCAAGAATAAATCACGTATGAATGCTGAGAGAAAGGTAAGGAACGATAACTTCATTTAGTTCTACAAGAAGCATCAACTCCCAGCGAACTCAAAGGCATCAGCTGCCATTGTTTCTAATTGAAAGTAGTACCAGTACCTTACTACCAGGCCGGGCGCCGGTGTAGGGTGACGTCATGCGCAAGATGACGATTCCGATTCCTAGGTCGGCAGTTAATAATGAAACTAGAAACTATAATGAATTACTTTCGGCAGAGAAAAATGCAATTGAGGCGTGTTTCATCTTATCCGACATGAGACCTTTATTAGCTCTCACCCTAAACTGAACATTGTTGGCCTGACAACAAAGTTGCGTCGCGCGCTTTTCTCATCGCGCAATATCTAAGCCTCAGAACGTTTGGAATGTCAAGCACTCATCTCACGACATGCAGAATTTATCGTCAGAAAAAATTTCTATTTCGGTCAAAATAAAGGCATTTTTTCTCAGTCGAGATGACAAGTGTAGTGACCAAGACCAGAATGGGAATACTCTTTCGTCTATCTCAACAAAAGAAGGTCCATCGCCTAGGGAGGATTAACCCATAGGGTAATAAGTCTACAGCCATAGACCTTCCATTCCATAGTTGAGTAACAGTGATTATAGCGGTTCCGGGTACTGAAGAATTAGATTTAGACTCCCCATAAACTAAGTCCAGCCCTGTCCATCATCGTATCTTACTCACATAAACGACAGGAAAATAAAAGTCATATTTCAGCAAATAAGGTTCCATACAGGGTGATCCAACACTCCTGCCCTAGTTAATTTCACATAGTCACTTAGCCACTAAGGAAAAATATCATGACTACCTAGTGCTGAAAGTATCAAAAAATAGAATAAAACAGCATAAAAATTCTTGTTGGCAGTAGAAGTTCTTTTAACGGGACTTCTTAGCCAACGTAGATACAAACGCGCACCCTACTAGAACAAGTACAATATCTTACGGAAATATTAAACTTACATCTGCACGATTCCTGATTTTCTACTTAATAAAGCAACCACGTTATAAGTACGAAACGTCGCGCCCATCATATGAAGCTTGATAAAAATTTTAAGACTGAAGGAAGTCCTCTGACTCTTATGGATGACATAAGCGGTTGCGCGGGGTTATCCTTAAAGTTCAGCTCTTTATTGCAGGCGGCGCATTCCTTCCTCGTGCCCTACAGGACATCACGGATAACTGCAAACACACACGAGCGTGTACCTTGGCGGGGGGGGGGGAGGATAACTCGCAACGCTCCTTCATGTTCGCATACCGATAGTTGAAGACTTCCACGACGAACACGAAGTTCATAGACGACGACAACGGTGCTATATATACTGGAGGTTAACAATCCTACGACATGGGTGTGGTCGCAAGACAGGGCATTCCTTAAGAGGTAAACCCAACTCCCCCCCCCCATTGCCCACCCCCTCGCAAAAAAACCCGCTCGTTTGAATAAACCACCACAGGTGGCGCTCGCATACAACACCACTCCACGACTAAGCGCAAGGCAAAAATGTGGGCGGACCACACTGCTGTACCTCGTCCACCACCATAACAACTCGCCCATCCGACTAACCACCCCTCCCACGATACACCCTCCTCTCCCTCTCTCACCCCATATATTTCGACCTCACACCCACAATAACCGCCACCCACATCCTTCCTACTCTTCCATCCATCCGACCTCTCCCCTTTCTTCCCCCTGAAGAGAGAGAAAGACAAGAGGGGTTAAGGGAACCACTCACAATCCCGATGGCAGCCGATGCCTATCCCCTACCGACCCTCTTTACACCATTCCTGCCCGAGGAAAAGGGATCCTCCTGAGGAACTCCTGCGGATACCTCGTTGAGAAGAAGGTAAGAAAGGGCGGCGGGTAGGTGGGGAGAAAGAGAGGGGGGTAAGGAAAAAACCGGTTTCGCAGGGCCGCCATTAAACCCAACTACATCTACCCACCCACCAACACCCTCCCCTCTCGTCCATCTTGAAGGCCTAAGGAGATGGGCGAAGGAGGTAAAACAAGTGAAAAACGGAGGTGGGGAGAGACAAGGAGTGGAAAATAGACGAAAGGATAAGAGGGAAAAGAAGAAAGAAAAGGGTGAAGGTGTGAGGAACTGTCTTACCTTTCTAGTCTTCGAGTCCGTTCCTACGCTACAGGAACGAACGGACGAAGCAATTTAGGGATAATAACTTTTTCGAATTCCTCATCCTACCCCTATCGCTAATCCTTTTCTTGATGAAAACATTGAGCTATCGTTTTGAGTTTTGTACCATCTACGCCATCCAAATCTCTCCCATAAATTTGAACTGGAGAAAGGCCGGATAATGGCGCGATCGTAACTAAGCAATAGCAATCTCGCCGAAATAATAGCAAAATAAAATAGTAGGAGGAATGAGCTGCGGTGATATGACCTATTGAAACCTCTCCTCACCCCACCACCACCTCTTTCATTAACCGTCGCTATTTCGTCGTAAATACCGACTTGATCTTACGTTTCACCTGTCTTCAATCGCGACGACGTCAGAAGCCTAGAAAATGCTCCTTTAACGCAAATCTCAATTCACGGCAGGGAGGTATTTTCTCTTGCAAAATATCGCCCTAGTTGACTCTCTTCCTCTGAAACGCGGATGCGATTCTTAGCGCCTCATAGATTTGCATCTAGCAGCCGCATGGAAGGAGAGAGGGCAAGCAAGAACAATTATGGCCAACCGCATCCTTTTCCCGAGTATTTCCTACAAGGAATAACGCGTTTCGACGCAAACTTATCGAGGATGTGTACAAGATTCACCCACGAAAGCTTGTTTCTCCATAGCAAAACGTGAAATCTCAATGACGGGATGGGTAGAGAGATGAAGATATTGAGGTTACGTGGTCCCGGCGCACAAAGGAGGGAGAACGGAAAAAATGTATGCGTTAGGATGGAGTGAACGGGAAGGAGCAAGGGAAGCAAGAGGGGGAGGAGAAGACGAAACAGGGAGGGAAGGAACGCGGACGAAAAGAAACTCGATAAATCGTTTGCCCGGTTAAGTGGCGGCCGCGGTAACAAACATGCACTCTGGTATCCGATCCCAAAATGAAAATGGAGCGTGATTTATCACCTAGGTAATAGAAAAAAAAGCATTCGGAGGACTATCGAATCATCCTAAACCTTATTGATGGGTATAGGCGACACCAAAGCACACAAAATCGGCATTTTTAATAATCCGATTATGAAAGGGAAAGATGAAAATAAACGGGTGGGAAAATGCAAATTTTACAGGGCGTCGGATACAGAAAAAGTCAAAGACCTAAGACGATCGAGCTTAGGAACACGTCGATGAGACGAGGCCTTAAAGTTTTACGATCTTCCCTTAAAAAAAAGACGCTAAACGCATGATAAATCGAGTTGAAATTGCCATCCAGCGAAAGGAATGCTAATAAATTCTTTCACGCTCCGAAAATCCTATACACTATATATATATAAAAAAAATTTAAAATAAAACTCGAAAAGTATCCTGTGAAAAATTAATCCGTCAGAGTAATGGGTGGAAAACAAACGGAAAAAAACAATAACGAGCCGTAAAAAATACATATGCATAAAATATCCTCACCTTATTTGCATAGCTCGGCGATTCCGGGGTAGGGCGACCAAAAAAATTAAAAACGTATTTCAAAACGAAAAGTCTCGCAACTCGGAGATTTGAAAAAAAAGCAAGCGGAAGCGTGGATGAAAAATCACGACGGGACGGGAAAAGAAAAGAACTGGCGGATTGGGTGTGGGGGGAGGGGGGGAGAGGAATACATAAAACACTCCGGGGACGGCATAAAAATGAAATTTTCTGTTTCGAGGCAATAGTTCATGTAGAGTTATGACGTCCGAGACTTGAGACAAGTAGCGATGTAGAAAGAGAGAGAGGATAGGAAGAGACGGGAAGGCGAAGAAAGGGAGGGAGGGAGGGAATAGGAGGGGAGGGGAAGAAGAAATAGACTGGTCGTAAGAGTGGGAAGAGGATGAAGAGGGTATTCGGATAGGACTCGGAGATAAGGGAGCAGGAGAAAGGGAGAGAATATAGGGAGACCAAAAGTGGAAAGACGAGGCTTGTGTGCACACCCATGAGTGCTTGGGGTGCCCGTGGGCGGGGAAAGAAGGGGTTGGATCTCGTCGGAGGGGAGGGGGGTGGGTACGACCGCCGTGCGGGAAGGGGGAAGGACAAGGAGGACCGAGAATGAGGTGGTAAATTATAAGGGCGGAAAGGTAGCGTGATCCAGAGGAGGAGGCTGGTCGGCTGGTCATGTGATGGAGAAAACAAGACTAGAGGAGTGGGAAATAAACGGTGAGGAGAGAGGGAGAGAGAGCGGGTAGAGAAAATAAAGAGGGTAAAGTCCAGTCAAAAGCGGAACCCACAGCCGCGTTTTAGGACGCTGAGGTTTGGGGAGACGTGAAAAAGGACCGACATTTTTTTTGTTCAAGCCGACATAAAACCAAAGGATTTATTCAAATATAATTCCAGGCAGATCTAAGAGACGGGATGAAACGCATTTCTTGAGCAACTTACATTTCGCCTCCAAATCCAAACGATTAGATTGGCCATACGACTTTTTAATACATACTGAAAATATCCTAGAGATGCTCAAAGAAAATATTACGGTAATTCCATCAAAAGGATCAAAGGATTGGATTTTTATAAAGGAATTAAGTACGGAAGAACAAAGGATGGTTTTGCTTATTCAAACGAGAGGTGATTCTTTCCCGGAGCCCATTAGTTTAATTGCTCGGATGCCTCCATCTACAAAGCAGATGTCGATGTAAGCTTATGCAATGAAACAATATCATTAAAAAAAATTGCCTTTAAAAAAACTCACAGACGGCTTCAAGAATATACAATTACCACAGATGTAAAAAGAGGAACGCTCGGGAGAGTTACGTTATAAGAATCCGGAATAGCATTGAAACCACTGGCAGTTACGTAAACGAGATTCTTTCGAAATATACGGATGATGTGTTTGTCCGTTAAATTGCTTTGCATCAATAAGACGTTAACGTAATATTTGGCCGCCGGTATTTTTCTAGAACATTGAGCCGAAAACGCGCGAAAAATAGCGACGAAAAAGAACAGCGCCACGCCACGATACATCTCGTAACGAGTCAAAGATGCCTGGACACAAACCGACCACGTCGGGAAACGGGAGTGATAAAAAAGAACAATACGACCAAAGCACTTGACCTGAGTTATGGTTTTGATGCAGCTGAGAGAAGACATTTTATGGGATTTAGCACTCCAACCCACGAGCCTATGAAAAAGATGAGTAGGGTAGTTTGTGGGAGGGGAGTTAAGTGGACGTTGGAAAGAGAAAGAAGGAATTGAGTGGGGGGGATGAAATGTTGGGGGTTGAGCCTTGATGACGCCGGTTGCGTCTGGCGGGGGCAAGACTTGGACGCTTTTCCAGCAGCGGACGAAAACAATTTTGAAGGGTAAGAGAGACAGAAAGAGGTGAGAATGCTAGAGAGAAGGCACACCAAGTGGTAGATTGGCAAGGGGTGGTGAATTGTGAAGTAAAAGAAGAGGGGAGAAATTACGTGGGATGGGATTGTGGATAGAGCGGAGAGGGGAAAGTTCTCCTTCTAACTCACTCATTGTCTTCCATCCCTCTTCTCCCTCAAATGGAGTGGGGCATAGCAATTGGGTAGAGCATAGAGAGGGTTCTCGTTTAATTCATTGCTGGCGGCGTTTCGCAGCTGTCTTTAAGCTCTGATTCACAATGCATGTGTAGGGGGAATGGGGGGAGAGATAAAGAGGCATGGATGCCATTCACTTCTAATGCTATTCGTGAAAAGGGTGTGTCCATTACGTTGCAGCGGATGCTAGATAAAGCATCACTACATAAAACACACGTGGAGTGTTGGCGGGTTTTCCCTTTTAAAAGAAGTCCCTATCGGGGTTAAGGGTTTTAAAAAATTCTGCATTTGCACGTGTAGCAGAAATATCTATCATTTAACCACCCACGTTATTGAGGAAACTAACAACACGACGTTCCTACTGAACAGTAGCTTTTATTACCTTTTGTGACAGTCGATTAAAAACTCAAATCTCTATTCAACCAGTTTTCTTTTTCAAAATACATTGTGATAAATTACTCGGGAGATCTCTGGCGATAAAACGAAAGAAATGACGTCAGATTGAGTTAATTCAATGTGGGCGGAAGACTTTTTCGCATTCTGTAATACATCTACACGATGGATGCACTTAGATTTAGGATAACATTTCACGCGTCTTTGACAATAATTCGCTATAACAAAAAGAACTGATTATAAAAACGTGTCATTTGGCTATGAAATGTCGTTAAAAAGGTAGGGTTTCCAACGCCAAAAGAAACTATCAAAATTTCCTATAATAGCAGGTTACGTCAAAATTTTACAGTATATCGGCGACCAGTTAAATGATTTTGAATGAGTGGCTATAAAGCGTATATAAGTCAATGAACCAAATTAAATAAAAAAATCGACAGAGATGACGACCGTCTCGGCTGAAAATTACGAGATGTGACGTCTATAACACGGGAGATCAATCTAAGCCACGAGAAACTGAGGTACGTAGAATGGCGATCCCTGAAATTTGGTATGTACGAATGGACATTTTTCAATAAAAATTGAGACCACAAAACCCTGTCTACTGAAATTTAAACGATACAAATTTTTGAAATTTCTTCTGAAATGCCAAAGTAACTTCCGATACAGGCATATTAGACCTCCGAGGCACTCCGAACGGCGAATCCGGCAAAAAAAAGGTTGCACGATAAAATTTACAAGCGTCGACGTAATAGAAATCTAAAGCGGGAAAACCCCATCTCCTTCGGCGGCGATTATCTAGGGACACGCAGTCCTAAATCCCTCGTGTAAGTTGCAGGGCAGGAAACCAAACATTGGCACCCCTAGATTTCAATGGAACTCCCCCATTCCTTCACGATTGATCACTTCCTAAAACCCGAAATTTCTGTGAATTCTAAACCGAAAGGACGTATCCCCCGCACGACAAATCACACCCACCTCTTTCCGTGCTCAACCGAGCGAGAAAAAGCCCACTTTCACACACGCACGGGACATTTTTTTCTCATCCCTCGACTCCACACGCTCATTCCACGAACCTGCCCTCGTCTCGGACCCCTCCTTAGGCCGGCTAAACTGACCGCTGCATCCCTGGGAGCCATCTTTTTTCCCCCATCTTCCTCGACCCACTCTTTCTTTCCACCGGTGCCTAGTCCTGCAAGAAAAACGTGCCAGCCGAAAACCTTAAGGCTGGCCACCTATCGCGTTGGGTGGAAGCAGCCAGCAACAGGTGAGTCCAGCAATTGGGGTCTCCATCCTACCTCTTTTCTGTTTACACAAGGGGGTTAGGAAGCCTCCTAGACGCGCTCCGGCATCACCTTCCTATCCTCCGCCTGCCACTTCACTCAACCATCCTCTCTACGCCTCGCCGAATACCCGTGGCCCAAAATCCTTCGCCCTTCTTGGGAATGTCTGAAAAAAAAACTCCCCCGTTCCCTCAACCATCTTTCTCCCTATTACTCTTTTATCAACCATCTGTTTCACGTATGATCACGAATGAGATGATATACTGACGAGGAGTATGAAGTTCAACTTCTCCGGGAAGGCAAGTAGCGAAGATTTTTCGTTAGCGTTGTTCAAAGAGGAAAAAATTACTATCACGCTACGATTACGGCACGAAAAGGATAACCGAGCGGGTATTATCGAGCTCTCGAAACCACTAAAACACGCGATTGTCTCGCAAACTGCATTTAATTTGAACCGAATAAAGATTACTGTCGTTACGTCCAAAGAAGAATGAAAAAAATATTGTCCTTAAAATCCCCCCTCGCTTTAGGCGGTGAAATCTTGCGTACAACGCATGCGACTGCCTGCATCTAAAATGAAACATGAAATTATTCTCTAATTAGACCCTACACACGGCCTCCCACGATCCCACTCCGCTCACCACCTCGACGATTTTTGCATGCAGAGAATCTTTGACGTTCCTCCGTCACAGTTATCAATTTTTGCTGAATAAATGTTTAACGCGATAATTATTCAGGTGCAATCAGTATGAGATAAAAGCAGCATCGATTAAAATAATACAATTAAAATAATATAGCAGTAACATTCGTGACATCCGCGAATTCAGAAGAAACCGAAGAAAAAGAATCTTAAACATACCAAGTATTCTGAATCAAAACTGTATCAATGGCTGGCTTCCATCATCAAAAGCTAGAAAACTGCTCTAAATTTCCGAGCAGAAATAACGCCAAGCTTGTCCTAAAACAAGGCTTCATTATGCACACTGCGCGCTAGTGTTGCCACTCCTGCAAGAGCACGATTAAGGTTCTTCTAGCGATTTATCAAGTTG
Source organism: Tanypteryx hageni (assembly GCA_028673005.1). NCBI lineage: Eukaryota > Metazoa > Arthropoda > Insecta > Odonata > Petaluridae > Tanypteryx > Tanypteryx hageni. The sequence continues at coordinate 112,236,373 of CM054114.1, read as the reverse complement.
AAATTATCCAAGTCGAGTGTCTCAATCTAATTAGACACTCCCGGTTATCGAGGTCGAGAAATTAAGAAAAACATTGTTGATGCAGGGACGAGGGCAAATTTCCAGAAGGGATTCCAACGCCCGGAAATGTATGGGCTCATTTACGCAAATACGCGCAGTCATACATTTGTGCCAAATAATTTTCCTTTCGCGCAAAATAATTACCAGCCTAATCACGGGAAAATGTTAGCAGTTAACGAGGTACCGAGGTAATAATACATAATTCGCTCATATATAATATCTATAATCTTTCATTCATATAACACGAATACTTATTTATTTATACTTGCTTATAATTATTCATCTACACTTATTAGTCATTATTTACTTTCACCTAGTTATGCTTATATCCATTTAGATCGGAGGTCCCCAACCCGCGGCCCACGAGACCACTCGATGCGGCCCGCGAAGCTATGATGAAAAGGTGATCGGTAAAATTTGATATAGACAATTTCATATTTTATCAGTACAATTATCGTCTCGAAATCTTTTCTGGTGGAGCTTTAACACTAGTAATTTATTTAGACTTGATTGTCGCTAATAGAGTCCACGGAATCCCTTGGTAACTTCTAATGTAAACACTCATCCGGCTCGCCGAAGCTCTCGTGACTTCCAATGAGGGCCTCCGATGCATTCACAACTATGAATGCGGGTCGCCATGTAAAAATGCTTGGTTCCACCGATTTAGATGATTTACACAAGCACAATATAAAAGATTACCGCGGTATCCCCTCCACAAAATGCAAACTTAAGGTGTTAGTACGGTAATTAATCTGAGGAATACTAAAAGGATATCCACGGCGTCGGACTTCGATTCGTCTGCAAATATGTATGTAGAAAAGAGCAATAATATCTCTAATCTCGAGTGCACTTCAAAAATATATATGTAATCGTATATAGGTCACCAAGATAGTTACGTGATACAGCATATCGATTATCGACTAAATTATCATTGAACACAATCATAATTCAGTGAGAGCAAACACTTTAAAGGAATATATTGTCGAAGTTCTCGTTTGGACAGTAAGAAGCGCCGTCTGAATCAAAGATGTCGAATTATTCCGCTCTAAATTCTCCGAAATTCATACAATAGATCATCGGCGCACTTTCTACAGACACTGCCAACCAAATTTAGACAACCATATTGACGGTATATTAGTTCCTCAACTTCACGAAACACTTAATAACCCCACAAGAAACGAAAAGGCGCACACGGTTAAAATATGCAGCATAGCTCGAGGAGAAATACATCAATCTCTCCGAAAACACGACTATAGATGCGACCATAAGTGCCGATAAAATTGTTAAGAGAATCAGCGATTACAAGGCAGCTAACATCATCATTTAAAGTTTCCTAACACGAAAAAAGATTTAAAAAAAACAGTCGCGTTACCATTCAAAGAACCCAATCGCGGTGCCGAAGCCGACGCAAAGAAATTAACCCTACCGAGAAAAATGTCCGAAGTAAACGCAATAAACTAAAACAAAAAATACATCGATGGAACCAAATGCATTTTTAAAAGCGACATAAAAGAAAGGGATGGTTTGAAGACCAACTAATACGGTCATATTCGGGCCAAGACCGGTTGGTACATTTTTTGGAACTCGTGAAATTTCAGCAGACCTTCTAAAGTGTACGAGCATCCATTACGCTCCCGGTTTGTCTTCAAGGGATGGAATTCAAGAACTTGACAGAGGAAACAGCTGCAGGAGACGCGTGCGATTGGCATTTCATTCCGCCCGTATGAGGTGGAGACTCCCTGCAGAGAGGCTGGGAAACCCGAGGAGATCTTCAAACACAGCCACCAGGCTAAGGAAACACAAACTAGCGCAAAGTGAAAAGAGTGAGAGAGAGAACAAAAGCGAGAGAGAAAGGAAGATAATGAGATAGAGAAAAACATAAACGGCCGAGATTGCGAACATTTTTGTCTCAAATAACAGTTAAATGACACGAAAAAATGCATGCGTGATGCCCAAGTTCCAAAATACATAGTAGAAAAATGAAAGAGCAAAATTTATTTCTTAATTTACTATTCATTTACCAAATAAATCTTATTCACTCGCTCGCGAGGGATTTTTATCCGTGGCATCATAGTAAAACCTGCTTTACATTCGGCGCCAAAAATTTGGAACATATTAACGCAACCGAATCGGAACATTCATTTTCAGCCTCTCTTATGATTTCGTTGAATGCAATTATTATATGATGCGCTTCTTGGGAAAATATGCCCTAGTTCCCAGCTGCATAATAACTCGGTAACGTATCTCTACATATTTCGCACACGAGAAAGTAAATTTTGCTGATACCTCTTTCCCTTCTTGTTTTCTCCAGTAGGGTGGACGAAGACGAGAAGCAACGTTTGGTTGGCGAAATGTCCCCGTGGTGGGAGAGCGGGGGCAGCAAGAGGACAGGGATACAAAAAAAGGAAGGGGAGATTTCCCTCCCTTTAGAATTCAAAGACTGACCCAACCGTTTTACAGCCTCCGTGGCGTGACGGCCATAGGAGACGCCGAGAGGTACCATCGGGGTCAAATTTCGCCCGGGACGTCGGGCATCCGAACGACAGAAAGATTTCGGGGCTTGTCTTCGGAAAAAATGAATGCTGTCCGGAGTAAAGAGGGCGTGAAGGGCCATCTGAACAAGTGATATTCAAGACGGAGCACGGGCAAACCAGAATGAACTCCGACGGTAATTCGAGGATTAAGCTGGAGTCCTAGTCCGCTTTTTATTTCAATAATGTTGAAGCTTGAATCAACGCCCATCATTTTATTAGTCACAGAAAAAATATAATAATCCAAGAAATAATATTAAATGAGGTCATAAACTTCATCCTTTCAATGTTAGTGCTAAACATTTAATTTTAGTATATTTATAAAAATATGCGCTAAAACGAGCCTTATAAATGCTTCATTCAAGCCGCTACAAGTTTTCATTCATTGTTCCCACTTAAGGAGTATGTGCATTTACTGCCATAAAACAACACAAATAATATCAATATACCTATGAAAAAATTAGGTAAGAATGGGACAGGAATACGAAGATACTACCGAGAGCATAAAATATGCATCCACAACTCATTGTAGCCAGGAACCGGATACGCATATGTGTATGTCGATGGCAAAATCCACAAGCTGTCCAAAAAGAGTTTTCCAAATGAGGCAGATGAAGTAAAGAGGTCGGAAACGGAAATTGCACAGTGAACAAGACGGCCCAAGTGCGAGAGGAATGAAGCCAAGGCTCGGCAATTACAAGAAATAAAGATAAAAACGATCAAATAGGTGATTTTTTAGAAAAAAACAGTGGAAAATAAATTGGATAGAAGCCTAGTAGTAGTAAACTGTTTCGGCCGTTACTTTATAGAAATCCATAATTAAAAAATAAAGTAACTTGGTAAAATTTCTACAATACTACTTTTATTAGGGGAAGCAATCCCGGATTAACTGGGGCGCAGTGGGGCCAGGGCCCCGTTATAACAGGGCGCCCCCCCTCCCCCCCCAGAGGCCGCGGACAGCGTGTGGGGTGAAGCGCGGGGCCTGCGAAAATTTATGCGCAAAGGCCTTGATTAGGAGCCTAGTAGTATTGACAATAAAACTCACCCACAACGAAACAATTGGCAAAATAGCACGATCTAAACAGCTTATACACGGTTATATCAAGCGTTTAGGAAAGATTATTTATGTGGTCTGATAAGAAAATTCTATAATCATCGCATGAATTCGCTATCTTCGTGGGCAATGGATGGTGCATATTAATAAGCCTTAAACGAACTAATGCATCTAATTTATTTAATGTAACAAAATACCAGCGATTGGAGACGTAAGAATGCAGTCTTCCACCAAATTAAAGAAACTGATATCATTCAGTCATCACTTTATTTTTAAACCGAGCATTTTTACTGAAATCATGTGACCATCTTAAATCCAATATCTTCGTGATGTTTTTTTAGGCAAAAATAAATTTATCAAAGGAGAATCGGATCACAAAACGATCGAGTAGTTGCAGTCTGACTCTATACCGTAAATATAATCTCCATAAAAAATTATACGCTAGGATCGTCACTCAGCTGCGAACGCGCATATACGTCCGTGCTTAATCACGCTGAACATATGCGCACGCGTTTATCGCAATGCACGCCAGCTAGCTGTTAACTACAGGAGCGCTTAAACGTTTCCACCCCACCTGTCTCGAGATGCATAATTCTAAATTATTCCTGTGACCGATCCTCTCAGGGGTCTTTGCCCTTATTAAGGACCCTCCGCCTCTAACGTCATATTACCCTTTTTCAAAGGTAACACGGTTTTTTTTCTCCACACCTTTAGGCTTTGCTTATTGCTCTCAATTAGATACGCCAAAGATGCTAATCACAATCATTGAAAACTCATAAGTTTAGTTTGCTTGCAGACGACTACACAGGAACTACGATAGATGATTATACAGCATGAATTAAACACAAATTTAAAAAATAAAAGCGGACAGCAATACAACGGTTATTTTAACAGAATGCCATAAGGATTCACGCAAACATTGGGTAATTTAAGCGACTCGGTTGCGGTATAAAATACGTCTTTGATTCAACAAGATACACACCTAGACGGAAAGGCAAATGCTGAAAGTTTCATACACATATCGCCTCAGCAATAAGTACCCAGGTAAATTAAGTCTAAGTTCCGTGTGCTGATAGGGCCCGAAGCAATCTTCACAATAAAATAACCAAATCGATATCAATATACGCGGAGTAATTTCCTGAACGTTGCTTCAGCCAAACGTATTTGATTCCTACAAACCAAGTAAGCAAACATACAAGCTCTGAGAATACAACGACAAAATTTAATGTTTAATACCTCGGAGTCCTATAGGATTTAGGTGGAAGTAAAACCTGTGGCGACAAGGAGACATGGCACACAAATGTAAGGAATAATAATTAAAAGAATACGCAATATTTTCAAGTAAGGTTTGAAGTTATAAACTTCCGCATTTAACGCGATACGTTCCACTAATGAAAAACCTTATTTCGATATAACTTGCATATCTGGAGAAACAGAAGAAGGCGGTCTATTCGTCAGTTATGCATTTTATTTGGTCAAACTTAGTAAGTGGAATTGCGTATCGAACCAGAATGGTGTAAGTTTTCATTCAAACGATGTCAGCCAAGAGAGACACTCAAAGATATTTTTGACGCGCCTAGTCTCACCAACTTTTGAGATAACAAAAATCTTAAACTTTATCACGTAAAAAAATCTGATAAAATAACTGATCGTAAACAAGGAAAGTGAGACAAACAGTCTTACACCTCCAGAGAGGTTTTATTTTCGCAAGTTAAACTTAAAAGATAAGATAAATTTACCGTGACATTATCGATCGTCTTAAAAATCTTTCTTTTAAGAATGAAAACGATAAAATACCTAAATTCGAGTCCATCATTCTTTGCGGCAACACTTAATGAAAAATATAACTTTGTCGGCATATCTGGAATGTGGGACTATTTGACGGTTTTGAACTCCATAAATTGCGACGCAGGGCGGTCAGGGAATTTAGAACGTGGGTGAGAATGGAACAACGCCGGTTGTCGGCAAAACGAGAAACAAGAAGAGTAATTTTCATCAATGAACGAGGGGCATTAAAAATTATATCGCGAATGTTTCTTCCCGACGAAATAATTCTAAAACCTTGCCGCCGCCGATGATACATCAAAGCGGTTTACGAGACTTTTAATTAGCGCTGTCGCGCGCACGCAAAGGGATACGAAGTGTTTCGGTCGGGCAGTGGGTCATCACTGCTACGCTATAACCCCTCCATGCGTTTGAACGTATAATCCGCCGGAACGAATCGAAGGACACCTGTATCGCGACCCGGGAGCTTCACCTGTTCGTTCAAAACAATCGCGTGCCCAATATTAGGCAAAAGCAAACCAACAATAATGCAACGGGTAACCAACTTGGACGTAACCAATTAGCGCAGCCTTCCTTTCACAAGTTCTTCGCAGCAAACATCAAATTGCCGTTAATGCTTCAAAAAATACGCTGCTTGTATAATTTCCGCGGCTATTCGGAGAATAAAACGATGATATTTTACAAATATTAAATCAGAGCTGATTAATTTTGGAAGGTAAATAAAAGACAGCGACACTTGACTATGTTTACCCCGAAAATTTACGCGGAAGAAACATTTTCAAATATGCGCATAAATGACCAAATTAAGCTCTTCAGAATGACATTTAGGAAGAGAAACCGAAAAGGCGAATTCGGGAACGGTAGCCGTGAGCCGGACTCGGCGGAGGGCGTATGGGATGCGCAAGTTTTGAGATAAAAATAACAAGAGGTCAGTCGCGAACGCCAGATAAGCTGCAGGTGAAGAAGAATATCCATGGTTACTGCGCGTGATTGGCAAGCCCGCGGTTATCATTCCATTCTATCAATCCAACCCGGCGATAAAACTCTACCGGTCGTCATGGGGCGACCAAACATTTCGGTGCACTGGAAAAATAATCGACCGAGATCCAACCTAGGTTACAGTGATTACAAACAGTCGCAGGATGAAAAGATTTCGCAAATATTGGAAATATAATTTACTTAACGTGCATTACGACTGTTACGACTTAAGACGAAATTCATTTTCGATTTCATTTATGATGAAGAATTTTAGGCTGTTCAGAATCACGATGATATCTCACTGGAATATACCACATCAAAAATCTTGTCGAATGCCCTAAAAATCGCTCGTTTATATTCAAAGGAACTATAGTCAACACAATCAGGATTTGCTGAGGATGATGGTAGCAGGACGATCAAAAATGACACTCGTGCGTAAAATTAACCAAGGAAAATTTTGATACAGTATACAACGATAGTGTAAAATGATTGCTCAAGCAAATGTTACGACCATGTCTGCGGATCATATTATGTTTACAAAGCTTTGAGATGAAACAAGAACCATAAGCGGAAGCATGGTTTATTTACATCCTCCCGTAAAGGCTAAACAAAAGTCGTCGAGATAGAATGATTCCATAAAAGCATTCGGCAGTTGTCTGCCCTCGAAGCGGAATAGATGTGCACGAGCATCAAGGCAGCATCTATTTACTGCAAGACAGTTAAAGACATGTTTACGGAAGCGCAACTAAACACGATGACAGAGTAACGCCGCACAGTTGAAAATATACACATTATAAGTTAAAGAAAACAATGCCGAAAAGGGGAATTTACGGATTTCTTATCGAAATGTTCAATTAGAGCATTGATACTTCGAGCAGAGCAATAAAAAACAAACCCGCACAATAATCAATAGAATTTGTCGATGAAGTCCTACTAATCATTCTATAACATCAATATTCACCAACTTTCTATCACTCATCACTTATCTTTATCTAAAATATCCAAGGTACGAGGATTGAGATGCTTTCGCTTCCTGGGATAAATTTTTTAAAGACGATCTAATAAAATCCTCATAATAACTACGTATCACCCACAAGAGATTCTAACAAAATAATTGAGTCGAGGAGGCCTTCGTAAAAATAAAAACTAATGACAATATTAAAATAGATAAAAAACGTAGTACACAAAAACAAATGTTCTGGCAAAAATAAAAATCCCAAATATAATTATATTACCGGATAATGTTTACAGTAACACTCGGCAGCTTTTATTCAATATTCTTTTAGCTCAATATTTAATGAAAGAAGCTTGATTCACGTTTCCCGCATGGACCACTTGCATCCAAAAATATTCCAAAAAATCGTTAAACGTGATGTTTACATTTTCAAAACCAATCTTCATGGAACAAATCAATGAAGTTAATTCTCCTTAAAACGACACAGCATACAGGCAAACAATCTTAATAATCAAATTATAAATGAACAAAACATTAAACATTATTTACTGCAGTGAACTGTCGAAGAGAAATTTCCAGCAAAGCAGAAATGATATATATAAGAAGAATAAGCTTAAAAATAAACAGGATAAAATGAAAGGCAATAAAATTCCTCGAAAGCTACATTAAAGTTTAAAATACTGTCAACACCGGTCTTCAATGTTGAATAGATGAAGATTGTCGTCACTTACCATTAACACAGGTTAACACACAGCTTATTAGTGCGACCCACGGCACCACCACCATCCTAGTGAAAATAAGTACGTTCCTGCCACATAACTTGCACTGTACACAACAGCTACACTTCATAAAAACATGAGATACACTACAACGAAACGGACAGATGATGTCCCTCCATTCGGAAAAACGCGACTCCCATTGAGCACCCTGAGATGCAGTAAAGGAATGTTCTTCCGCTATCCGAAGAGATCTAACACCAAATAGTACCTCGACTATTTTACTCCTTTTCACTTAAAAATACAATGCACATACTTTAACAATTAATTTTTGTTAAAAAATAATTATTTTCTTTAATATTATGAGAAATAAATAACTATATTTGTTTACTTTTATAATGTTATATTTACATGAACAAAATCGAGTTAATATACTAGCGCTCTCTTACAGTTATTCTGTCAACTAAAAACGCTGCCCTCTACGTGAATCTTTCAAGACTACTTAGGGATTAAATGGCGGGGTTTCTTCATTACAAATAATAATACGGCTTCTATATTTTACATTGCCAGGAGAAATATAGATAATTTACAAATTTGAGTCTATAAACATTTACTAAATATATTGAAAACTATTCAGCTCAACTGCGAATTAAGAGTAACAATGGAAGTGTTGACGCCATGGTCTCGAGCGCTTGAGAGAAAATCTTTCGGCGGCAACCACATTAAAAATTCGATAATTAGGTCTCCATAGAGAACATCTTTAAAGCAGACTCCAGCAAACAAGAATGAAATTTGCCTGAACTAAATTCAAACCCAATAACAGCAACTTAATAAATACAGGTGCCCTTTTTCCCGTGTTCAATGTCAATTCCAAGTTCAACACATTTTTTGTATTAGCACTTTTTACATAGCTCTCCAATGAAGAGGGATGTTTTTATTCATATTAGTGTTGTTTTACACAAAGCCCTTTTCCTAAAATTAATACATTTGATGCCATGTTCAATGATAAATCCAAAATATTGAAACCTGCTGAAATAAGCAGGATAAATCAAAATCTATTACATACAAAAATTACGTTATGTCAAACAACTGTGCTGTGACTAAACTGCAAAATAGCTGTCTTTTTATATAAAACATTTTCGAGGGAACATAAGCTTCACAACCCATTATTTGGACTTTTTTAAGTAGGTAAAACTTCAATTTTGTATAGGAAATCTAAATAATAGTGTAAAAAATAATTATATTACTGAAATATTTTCATCTTACCTTATCTTCCAATCACTACATCAGTTTCCGATGTATGTTTCTTCCTTGCACATATAATTACTTAATTTTAACTGATTCAAGAGGCAATATGTAGATTAAGATGTGGATTCCAAGAAATACTTATCCTTCCTAGCTAACACTTCTACGCATGAGTATAACCAGTCTTAGGCACCTGCATATTGTTAATTTTCCAGACAGTAAGTAGGTTAGAAATTAATGTCTATTGGATCCTAAAATTATCATTTTTAACACATTGGGTCGAGTGAATAAAAAATAAGCAAATGCTTATGCTTAAGATTTCCCTCACTTTTTAAGCAAATGCTTAATTTGGGGTGAATAAAAAAATAGCATTTGCTTTTGCTAGAAAGAATAAGCATTTGCTTAAAATTGTGTGAATAAAACCGAGCTTTTGCTTAATGCTTTAAACTTTTTTAAGTGAGGTAAAGGGCTTGCTAAAATATTTCCAAGTACTCTATTTTCACGATAATTGATCCTAAATATAAATATGGTAATTTATGGTGACACGAAAGGTTAAAAAATACGAGAAAAGTTTCAACGTTATAAAAATTTATATCGTTTCTCTGAAGAAAATGTTAAGTACCTATATTTCAAATCTGTTACTCGGAGAATATCAAGAGAGACGTGGCGGGGTACTGTCTTCCAAACAGAAGATAGAAATATTTGTGGCGTTCAAAATCACTATAAAGGCAAATGACTGGATAAAATTACTATAACTAATTGAATAAAAATACACCCATGATTTGTGATATTATCGAATTCAGTTATAAAAGAAAGTTTTAAAAAATTATTAATTAACTTATTAAAAATATTTATGTTTTTAGTTTGAAATTCAACTATGTAAAACTTTAAATGTAAACAAAAACAAGTGAAGGAAGAGTTGCAAAGAGCTTTCTTCCGTAAAATTTAAGCATTTGCTTAAAACTGAGTAGCAAATGCTTATAAGCAAACTTTTATTCACTCAATATGAAGCAAATGCTTTTAGGATTTGCTTATGCTTTTAGCAAATGCTTTAAGCATTTGCTTAGTTTTTATTCACTCGACCCATTAAATTTCAAAATTCAATAACAAGATAAATTTATTAGTTGAGAAACTTAGCTGTTAAAGGGTTAATTCCTGATTAAGCAAATGTAAGCATTGGATTAATGCCTTATTTAATAGTTTTAGTCAATAAACCAGGAATCTTGCATATTGGAGGGCAGTTTTTGGATTGAATGGATTATGTATAAAACCAAACCATGAATTATCAAATAAAATTCATGAGTAAGGAAAACCAAGTATATCATGAAAATAAGGCACGTTGTTTTGCATGTTTAACAAAACATTCTTAACTGCTTACAAAATATGTACAGCAGAAATTTTGTATTAATAATTTACTAATGGTTGAGCTACTAGTGGTCATATTTCTGGTAAAGAAAGATTTGCACAAACGTTTTATTAACTGGAGTAATTTTTTTCACGCATTTGGGCTTTACTGAAACAAGTTTTACTTCAATTTTATAAAAAGATGTCCTGTTCAGCTTTTAAATGTTTTTGGATAACTCAGGTTTTTAGATAAGGATTTAAGACTTTCTACTGTACTTCAATCTAGCAACTTAGTTTGGGGACTCCCTGCTGTAGGGGGTACAATCACTAAACTGCCCAAAATATATTTTTGAAAGTGAAGTTTATAATGTCATTTCCAATACTGCTCTTTCAAGCAAACCTTATCAACATGTGACTTATCCTATGGTGAGCTGCCAAAATTTTAACAAATAGTTCTTAAACTTAAAAAATCTGATGTGGCCATCACATGACTTTCTCCATATCTGTAATATTTATAAAAATTCCAAATAGGTTACATAATAATATTTTAAGATGACAAGAGTCAACACCCACTTCTGGTTGACCGATTTTTACCAAAAACTAATCAGTTCTTGTGACTTCCACAAAAATGTTAAATATATAATTTCGCATTGATCCGTTTAATAGTTTTTGAGTTTGACCACCCACAAAAAAGCTATCACATACCACATTGAGAAAATGGTCAAAACATGTCCAGGGAACCTCAAAATGTGTATTTCCATTGAAATCTCGAAATTGATTTTTCATGAAAAAAATACTTTCCCGTTACATATGGAGAAAGCAAAAATTATGAAGCCAACTTTTGTATGCACTAACAAATAAATAAAAATTCACAATGTTCCAGCAAGTAAAAATAGTTCAAGCAAATAAAATTTGTGCTAAAGAAGTATTAATGAAGAATTATTTGTAAAACATAAGCCACACAACTTTTAATTACCCAAAACTATATTTACTTTATGGAACATTGTTGCGAGTAGAATGTTTTTACTTTTTAAAACTTGCAAAACTTCATTCAATGTTTATATGGCCTAAACAGAATAAACAAAATTCACATAATGGAATGTTTCAGTAAGTAAACCTAGTACTGGGCAAATAAAAGTTGTTGCAAATAAGTATTAATGAAGATTTAATCATTAAAAATTGATAAATTTTTAGTGCCAAAAATCATTTTTACTTCATCAAACATTCAATTATGTGAACTTGAGATTAATTTTTTACTTTGTAGTACATACAAATCATCATTTAATTAAAGTAGATACACATTTAATTTTTTAGTCAATGATTAAAAACTTACTCGGCTTTCACAGAAAATGTCCCCCAAACACCTTCAAAAATTCATCAATTTTAATCCTTCATTTACAGTTTCAATGAATGATTGAATATTTATTTTTGTCACCACCATATTAATTACTATAACCAACATCAAAACAGCACTGAAATTCCTTGGATATGTGGACAGATGAAATGCGAATTCATAATACCAGTCAATTACACCACTGGCAACAATACAAATCACTCCTGGAATCAAACACTTGAACTTATGATAGATGTCTAAAAGTTGCAAGAGACCTCTGTAAAGAGCAAAAATAATCATCAAAATCATACTAATGGTTCTAGAGTTATTCAACTAATTGTCCCACCAAAGCCTTTTCAGACAATGGAAGCAGTCCAGACAAACTAATAAATAGATCTTAATTAGTATATAAGATGCCCTATAAAATTCTTTGAAAATGAGCCTTTAATTACTATTATTATTTTAATGCTGCTAAGAGGACAAAATTCACAAGTTAACAGTTCTAAAACTTTTTCAAAATTTAACTGCTGGTTCTGTTGAACCAGTTCCTGAATAGCACTGGATCTACCTTTATAGTTAAATCGGTATTATTCAAATTTACCTCCATTCTGACCATATAATATCGTCCTCAAAATTATCATAAAATGTTCACACTGAAAAAGTATGTAGGATCATTAAAATAAGATCTATAAGATATTAGTTATCAAACAACAAAAAAATGGGCAAAAAATTTATTTCACAAGTAACAAATGTCACACCAAAGTTTTCATTATGAAAGAACACCAGCCATGGTGATAGAATACAGCAGGGTGGATATCATTTACAGCTTTAGTTTTGTTCTCCTCCAGTGGCGCCTCTTGGAATTGTACCTGAAAAATAATAACAGACACATTAGTCAAAACAGTTTAAATGGATCGATAGTGATGTTTGGCTGACTCTTATCAAGGGGTTGTTATCATGTCTGGCTCACAATGCCAGTTCAATTCCTACTGAGTACAGGATTATACATGATTATATTTGCTATTGATATTTAAATCATTGCTCAAGGCAAGCAAATGTCTTTAAAAATAAATAAAATGAGCAAAAATTTTTAACTCGAGTCCTACTATCAAAAACAATTTTCTGATAGCTTGTTTTGCATTCTGTACAACTACTATTTCGTGACAGAATAAACACCATTAAAAATGCTGTTAATTTTACAGTAATACCCAACATAGCACTTGGGATTCATTTCTGGAAAAGGCACCAACTGAAGAAGTGCATAAAAGGTTACCACTATACATTTTTAACCAGATATTTGACATTACCAATATCAACCCTGGCAGATTTTTTGGAGGTAATCAGTATCTAAAATAGTCACATGAAAACGAGGATTGAAGCAAGAAGTAAAGCATGACCGTATGCAAGTGGATCAAGGGCACAATAACAAAACAGCCTATATGGAGTAACACTGAGTGGGGTATCGCTGTATTGCTTGCTCATAACAACACTTGTGTCGATTAAAAAAAAAAGAGAAATAACTTTCACAATAGCAAGCAAGCATCGAAAGCTGGGTGGTGAACTTTTAAATTTATGATATTGTAAAAGTTATTTTTGTCATGTGTTTTAAGATTGAGTACTAAAACGTGAAGGCTGATACAGGCAATTTTTATTGGTTTCTTATCCTTCTAGGGAAAATGCAATTTTCTTATTTTTTCCTGTGCCACTAATCAATGGTGCACACCCACCATAGGTTGTAAAGGTATCAGTCAATAAATACAGTAGAGCTCCAATTATTAAAACAACCTTGTAAGAAAAGTAACCCAATTATTTACTATTATTAATCGTTTAAAAACTTAACATGCTGAAAAAACGAAGTTCATATATGTTGGCTTAATCTTTTAAAATATTAACCCTTTAACTGCCAAACCTGGAGCTGTAAACCTTGCTAGAAATGCCAGGCTAATTTAATTTTTTGACAATGTAATCTATTGGTAATCAATCAGCAATTGACCTATTTTTGAGATTAGGGGGTTTGAAGGAATTGAGAATCATTCAGAAGGAATTATTACATCATCTGTCATCAAAAAAAGTAACATGCAAACGAAAAAAAAGCCTACATCAGATAGCACAAATTAGTTCATGGCAGTCATGCCATAATATCCTGCATCAGCCCAATCAGCTCACTGGCAGCAAAAGTGTTAATGCAGCAATAAACAAGTAATTCAACATAACAATGTTAAATTTAATTTTAAGACATGAACTGAATCAATAACAATTTTTTTAAAAGGCATCCGATATCACTTTGGATGCAAAGCAACCACAACAATGACTTACATTGCTTTTATTTCTCTAGTAATCAACAATTTAAAGATAGGCACCATCACATACTCAATACAGGCATTAATTAATGGAAACAGTAAGCACTAAATTATCAAAATACACTTGAACAGTGTGGGTGAATACAAAATATGAAAACAAAAACGAAAATTGGCATTGTTAAATTATACAGTTATAAGTATTAATGTCAACTGCATTACTTCCATAACCTCGCCAGTGAAAAATTGAATTTTTTTTTAACAAAAAATATGGCAAAAATTTATATGGATAACTGAAAATTCAGATAATCGAATTTCAGATTAATGGAACTCTACTGAAAACCATAAACTCCTAATTAAAAAACTCCCTAGATTAGCCAAGTAAAATAGATAACTATCATAAAAAAGATTTAAGAAGAAAAACTTCGGGAGACTTGACAAATAAGGTTACAGCCCAACAACTTTTCCTGGTTGAAACAACAGAAAAAGGCACTGCTAATATGTTGGAATGAAAAGTATCAAAATAGCTCGGTGAGATTTGTGAAGCAACTTCTAATCGTCAAAATAAAATTTTTATGTGTCTCTGACAACCAAGGGAGACACATCCCAAGAATTTGAATCCTTGTAGCTTGGGTATTCATGATTCAATTTTGATTCTTCTTGTTTTGTTACCATTAGCAATGCTCAAACTCGTAGGAAAATGAATACTTTATTATTTGGATAATTTTTTGTAGTTTTCTGGCATTATAAAAGTCATTTTATTCTTCGTTTAAAGCAGTGGTGAGCAACATATGGCCAAGCCACGAATAAAAAGTGGCCCATAAAATTTAGCACACAAATTCATATGATATTAAAATTACGACAATAAAACAATTGAAATGTTCACCCTAAAAACATCATACAGACTTGATTTTCATTGATATTGATACCTCAGAATATATATCTAACGTCCGATTTAACGTCTAATCCGGCTTGCAGAAGCATTGACAGCTTGCAATGCGGCCCGCCGAAGAATTTGAGACTGTGAATGTGAACCGCCATGCAGAAAAAGTTGCTTGCCACTGGTCTAAAACCACCATTTTGATATAATGTACAAGAAATATAATGAAGCTATAGTGGTTGATTGGAAGAGATACATCTAAGGGCTACGATGATGTAAAAATTTTATTCAAATGAATACTTTTTACCCCATTCTAGTATTAGTATGTTGGGATGGGTCCGTCCCCCATCAACAGTAACTCTCCTCAGCCACTGCCTGACCGGCAAGGGAGTAGGGTGTGGATGCATCAGACTGTGATGGGATTGTTGTAGGTCATTTTTAACCACATTCATTGGCAGACTGTTTTGTGTTAAGGTAAATACTTTGTTGTAACTGTACTTGAACATTACTATCAGTCTTCTTTCATAGATTGTTCATACATAGCAAATATTGTGTAGGAACACCAAGTATCTAGACTTGATAATGGAAGGACTGGGTTGTGAGGAATAAGTACTTATTTCGATAGCCCCACATTGCAATGTTTGTTGCTAGGGAAACAGATCTACTTGTGCAGTATTGTGTGATCAAATAGAAAATATGCCTTAATCTCTTGCAGCGGATAAGGACATGAGAAGACATGACATTGATTACATGACAGCAAATGGAATAAGTTGTGTGAAATGGATGGACAATATATGTGTTGATGCTTTCCAATTTCGTATCACCAGCAGAGAAACTAATGGTAAAGTGCAGAAAAGCAGGTACAGCAGAAAAGATAGATGTCCAGAGTCCTCGCATGATTGAGGTATACAATAAGTTCATGGGTGGTGTAGATCTGATGGATCAAAAAAAGGTAACATACGAATGTGACAGAATCGATTGTTTCCATTCCTTATTTGTTTTGTGTTGATGGGTGTTTTGTCATGCATTTAGAATGCGTATTTTGGCTATATCGTCCAACTAGTGTGTATATTGAGTATTAGCCTGTATTTTCATTCAACATAATAGTCTGCATTTCTTTCTTGAATAATAAATGAATTTGTTCCAACGAATGATTTTACTCAACCGTTACCTTTGAGGACCAGAGGGACACACATGTCCCAAGGAATATTTCGTGAAGTATTCATAGGACAGATAAATAAATAACTTCAGATTCATGATTAGTGTCAAAAATACCAAGAAACGATGATAACTTTTGTTTAATAATTGCTTGCAGAAACCTTAGTCTTTAAAGGGTTAAACGTGCAGCTTTTAACTCAACTCATGCAATTAGATGGTTACCATACCCTAAGAAAAAACAGTGACACATGAAAATCAACTATATATTTTCCACGGAATTTTAATATAACAAGACTGGTGGTGTTACATTAAAATGCTGTGGATAATACATAGTTGATTTTCATTTGTATCCTAAGTAAATTGCACAAAGTTAAGCCTGAACTTAAAAAACTGTAACGATACTTTGTTTTTTAATGTCGCACCATACGATGTTGCTGGTTTAACATAATCACGTAAAACGAATTAAGAAAATGTTGACAATTTCACAAAATGAATATTATCAACCGGACGGGACAAACTAATGAAATCATCGACTTGAAAAATGTGTTCAATTATATATTATATAGGCCGATTTCAAACCCTTTTATTAGGTGATTTTGCTAAACTAAAATACAACCATACGGTTAAGAAAACGCAGAAATTAAGTTTAACCACTTCCTTGATTTGCCGTTGACACGTGCGGCGCTTATTCCCGTAAAACAGATGAACCTAATAGGCAGTTGTTTGCCAATAAAATTCAAATGTTAGGTATAACTAAATTCTCCTTAAGTCAATAATTCAAGATCAACGTTTAATAAATGTGGCAATATTTTTACTAAGCTAAGTAGTTAACTCGCGCTAAATGTTATCGCTATCGAAAGGCTTACATTACACCGTGTCCACGTTCACTATGGTAGCGAAACTACGAAAAATAAAAATCATGTTTATGGCAAAAGATAACCTCGACTGTTTAATTATTCAAACAATTCTTTAATTTCTGAAATTCAAGCACTGTACTGCAAGATTGCAATAGAATAGCATGCGTTATATTTTTGCCATTATTAAATACATAAACATCCAATATTGTACGATACATTAAATTTATAACTTAAGCACCACTTACCTAATTGTATTTCCAGTCCGCATCCTTATCCATTGAGGAATTGGACGATTCTGTTTAAGCTTTTTGGCAAGCTTCTGCTTGATTTTGAATGTTTTATGAGCAGACTGAAATAAATATTATAACACAATCATATATATATATCAATCCTATTAAACCGATTTAAGCAACCAAAAAGAGGAATAAAGCTAAGATTATTGAGATATAAGAGGATTTAGAAAAGAGAACGAACCATTTTGACACGCTGTCCACTCAATAAATGAAAGATGGAAGCAGACAAAGCAAGTCAACTGACGCCTTTTTTAATTTATCGCTGTTATGATAATATTTATATTTTTATATTTAAATAACAAAATAAAATAATAAATTAGTTTTAAATAAATTTATTTCGAACATATTGATCATAACAATTTTTCATTTGACTAACTAAATTTTAATGACGTTTGGAGTTGGTCTTTTCTGAGTCAGAATTATCGTGAAAATCTTGTTTTCTCATTATTAATTGTATTTGTTTAATTTTTTCAGAAAATTTGTTTTTATTAATCCTTATCATTAGTTGTGAATCAGGACATCAGTTTATTGTGTGGGCTTTGAATTTTTACAAACGTTAGGAAGCTCCTGTCTTTGCCGACAAAATTTTATTATAGTTTTGTAATTATCGTTAATTTTATAAGTATCCTAGGCTGAAATTGAAACGAGTTAATATATACAATGCTCTTTAGTTTTTGTAATATTGTTTTGTTTTTTATTGGTGTAATTCAAAATAAAAATAAACATACGCAATTATCTTATTAAACTACTTACAACTTGTTAAATTTGTTCGCGGAAGATCTGGCTGCAGTTATTTTATTAGAAGACATGTGTACCTGTGATCCTCTGTTTAACTTTAAGGAATGGTTTGCTGGTATCCAACTTCGAACTGTATACGGTTAATATTATTTAAATATCTCTTCGAACAAATAATTTATTAGACAAATAGTTATAGTGTTGACGAATATTTTTTCTCAGTAGTTTATAAATCCATAATATAGTACTCAGCACTTTTGGTAGAAATGTTTTTCATCTCTGATAATCAATAGAAAAAGCTTCTAAAGAAGATCAATATGTCGTGCCAGGAACAGTAAAGGAAAGGGTGGTGGAATGAGACGTTCTGGTGGGGTGGTTTGCTTCTTCTTTATGGGAGTTATGCATGAATAATCCCTAGAAAACTTGAGGTTACGGAAATTCTATCCCTTTGGTGGTTTTGGCCGTAAATTTATAGCCACCATTATGAATTCAAATATGATGCACCCTCACAGAATTCTTCGCTATTATTAAACCGATGCTAGTATTAGAAATCCCCCTCCACGAATCAGTTAATAACTTGGTGAGTGACACCACAAATCCCTGGCAGTTGGGGCTCTGCCCCAGTCAGGGGAGGTTCTTAAGGCTTGAGTATCACTTCTTGAAGCACATGGTCATAAGGCCATGGAACAGAATAACTTTGATACAGCACCAATTAACAGTAATGACGTGAAAGGTAATCTTAGTCCATGGATTGCTCACTTTCTGATTATAGGGGGCAGTATTGTTGGGAGCAAGGTGAGATGAGGTGGTATACCTCCCCACCAGTGACTCATCTGTTTGTGGTGGGGATGGCAACCAATTGGTTTCCCCCCCCCTGACAGTTGACTCTGAGGAAATTTAGGGTGAAGACTAAAGTTAAATGACTACCTCATCACTCTCCCATTCCACTCAGTTTACTTCCCTGCCCCAAACTTCCTTACTTGTGAGGCAGTGATTGCAGTAGGTTGGTAGTTGTAGAAATGCTTCACAATGCTTTGGAAGGGAATGGGATCTACTAGGGATAATGTTAGAGAATTACAGTCTGCCCTCTTCCCAGTTTGCTCTAAAGGTAAGAATTATCTATTGAAAAAAGTATTGGTAAAAGATATTGCGGGGATGACATCAATAATCAATTTTATTTATTGACCTGTCCCATTCTTGAGACCAAACTGGACCCAGATTAATTAATTATTATCATTAATCAATATCAGTTAATATGGAATGCAGGAGGTGGAGAGGGTAATTTTGGATGACCTGTATTGAGGAAACGTATTTAAGCTTAAAATGTAATTTACATTGATAAGCTGTTCAAGTTGGTATAACTGTTCATTTGTCATGCAATGCTATCATTGAGAGATTTTGGAAATTATTATATAGATATAGAATAGTAAATTTTGATAAAAATTCATTGAATTTTTCTGTAAAAAATATTAGAACTATTTTGTGTATTAGTTTGAATAATTATCCAGTATTTTAATGCGCTTGTATATATACAGTTTCAAAGAAAATCTCAGAGAAGTTTTTTATGTTAATGTGACCAAAGAAAAGCATCCTTACCTACACTTGAAGTATTTTTGTTTACTTTTACATAAGATGCTTCATTTATCAGAGAAATGGGAATTAGTGTTTTCCCAAATGATAAAATTTTTGTCTTCCTCAGCTGGAAGTTATTTGAGCAGCTTTTTGCAAAACACTTTGAAGTCGAATCAAGTGGAAATAAACACTGATGCTCGCACAAATCGTACTGTTGCACGTCTGAAAGAACCAAGGGAATTATTTTCTCTTAGTCGTGATGTATTCACTCAACAAGGAGTTCGTTGGCCTATTGAATGTCAGGTAAGCTTTATCCTAATAGAAAGTATTTATTACCATCAAGCTGGATGCAATCATTAATTCAAAGAAGTAATGGGATTTATTTAATATCATTGTAATAGTTGATAAAATAAAAAAGTAATTAAAAAAATGAATTGATTATGCTAGCTGGGCTCTGCCATAAGTTTAATGCAAGATTTTTTGTGACTGTTGATATTTTACTATGGATACTGCAATGAATATAGTTGATACACATGGTGGAAATTTTGAATCAATCTGTCATCTATATGCAGCATCTCATGTTAACTTTAAAGATTTTTATATTTTAACAATCCTAATCCTTAATTATGTAAAAAATCTATTTAAGCATCTTATACATACTGAGCTAAAAGCATAACCTAGGTAATATATTTGCTGAAAATGTGAAAATTAAATGGAGACTAGTGATATTTGAATCACACAATATAACATGTTTTGAAGATCCCTTTCTTACAGGTTATAGAAGATCAGATATACCATATTGGTTATGTTCCACCAGTTCCTGAGCAATATTATGTTGTTACCGGCAGAGAGCTGAGGCCAAAACCTGTTGGGGTCGAGTTAGGGACAGTGGTATATGATTACAGCCCTTCCACTTCTGTTAATTATGTATGTATATGAGCCTGATTTACATTATTCACTGGTGGGGTTATTTAATGCTATTATAATTGTGCAAATAACAGGTAAAAGTTTATGGAAATTCTACTTGTTCAAACAAAAATGTAGTAAATTATTAATATACTGAATGTAAAATGTTAGTTTCATCATACTGTTTAGATCTTATGTGTAATCAATACATATTTTACTGAATTATTTATATTGCTGTTTATATTGTTTGATTCATTATTAAAATAATTTCTCTTTGATCTATTTTAAACAAATTTTGCATTGTAGAATATTAATATTAGACTAAATTTTATTATAATATATTGATAAGTTGAGAAATATTTTAATTTAAATGTAAGTTAGACCCCAGAACATTATGATTATTTAATTTTCTTATATCTTTTAGGATCTATGAGTTTGACATTTATAACGCTTAACAGAGTATTTGACTCCAATTTTTTAAAACACATTTCAGTGTCACAACAGTGCAACTGGATGAAATTTTTTAATCTATTCAATGTTTTAATATGTATGGTGAACCATATGGTAGAAATCTCTGAATTCCTTGACATACACAGATTTAACGAATCGGGTATATAAATTTCATAGAGAACTTCATTGTAATCTTCTGTCTTTCCTAGGAATCTCCTAATGTCACTCTTCCCCTGCAGTTCTCCCGATCGATAATTGGGGGCACACCAGGTACTCCAGAATCAGTCGCAGCAACACCTTATGAGGAGATACCTGGTCACACATTGCATTTTGAGTCTCGCTTTGAGTCAGGAAACCTGGCAAAGGTCGTAAAAGTTACAGATGTATATTATGAGTTGTATCTTCGCCCAGATCTCTACACTGGACGTCACATGCAATGGTTCTATTTCCGTATTGAAGGCACTCAGAGTCATTGCACATACAGGTATCTATGCATATTGATTATTAATTTCTGCAGCTTCTATTTTTTTCATTTATTTTCTTATTTAACACCAATGGGTTTTTGCTTTGAAATGTAGCGTCATTTATTTCTGTTGTTTTTCCATAGATTTTCTATTGTAAATATGTCTAAGCCCGATGGTTTATACTGCTGTGGGATGAAACCTTTACTATACTCTGTGAAAGATGCAGATATAAATAAAATAGGCTGGAGGCGATGTGGGGAGAACATTAGTTATTTCAGGAACAATACAACGTGAGTATAACTTTGCTTTATTTTTATTCCATGATATGGTTTTAAAATTTATGGTGGAGTGATAATGATATTATTGGTGCAATTTTAATTTGTTGATTTGCTTCATTTTCTTTTTCTCATGTTTTCATATTATGGATTGGCATTTGAAAGTGATGAAGATGATCATCCTCCATCTTACACTTTGACATTTAATATTCATTTCCCATATGATGAGGATACTGTCTTCCTTGCCCATTCATATCCTTACACATACTCTGCTCTTCAGGATTACCTTATCAAATTGCAGGTAAGACAATCAACTATAAAAATTTGATGTATACTTTTTTGTTTTTATAAATAATGTCTCCTTTTGGTATAGCAAAATAATTAGCTTTAATTCTAATTAAATTAAAATTCTATTTTTTCTGTTAAAACTGACATGGTAATTTAATCCATACCATAAATTTTTTATTGTTTCTTTGTCCAAGTAAAACCTTTGTAGAATTCATGTTATTATCGTCAAATTGATATTCTATAGAACGTTGGCCAGAATCTGATCATATTTATTTGAGTTCTCAAGCATAAATGCATACTTATCTTTGTACACTTAAATTTTATTGTATCTTTGTATGATTTATAGCTTATTTTATTTGACTTAACCTAACATTTTATATTTACTTTCTTTATCAAAGAACGATCCTGTAAAATCTGAATTCAGCAAATTAAGATTACTCTGTCGCTCATTAGCTGGGAACAATATTTACTACCTCACCATTACTGCACCAACCCCTGCAGATGAAGCTAAAGTAAGCTTTAAAAAAATATTTATGACCTTATTCTTAATTAAATTCCCATTGATGCAGAATAAATTCCTCATTTCTATAGTTAAAATTTAGAAAATTTTCCTAAACTTTTATGTTTTTATATCGAGAAAGTTGAGCATAAAGAAATTCTTTTCTATGGATTACTACAGAAAAAGCAAGCTGTGGTGATCACTGCCAGAGTCCATCCTGGAGAAGCACCTTCATCCTGGATGATGAAAGGTTTCTTGGATTACTTAACTGGTGACAGCAACCAGGCCAAAGTAAGTTAGTAGCAAGTGCTATT
The DNA here is from genome assembly GCA_028673005.1 of Tanypteryx hageni. NCBI lineage: Eukaryota > Metazoa > Arthropoda > Insecta > Odonata > Petaluridae > Tanypteryx > Tanypteryx hageni. The sequence goes on along the minus strand of CM054114.1, from coordinate 112,213,384 downwards.
AACATTGTACGTATGCCTTATTTTAAATACTGCCATTTATTAACCATCTTTAACATGCATAACAATTATAAATTATCATGAAAATTTTTGGTGATACTTTTTTTATGCTTAAGTAACAATTTAATAAAATTTTCGCTCAATTCATGAAAGGAACTGAGAGAGAAGTTCATTTTTAAACTTGTGCCAATGCTTAACCCAGATGGGGTGATTGTTGGCAATAATAGATGCTCTCTAACTGGCAGAGATTTAAACAGACAGTATAGAACTGTGATACGGGAGACATATCCTTCAATATGGTACACAAAAGTGATGATTCGAAGGTGAGTGTATCAGATAAAAATCCTCTTAATAAATTAACTCCTTTTGAGTTTTAATGACAATATGTTTGTTGTCCATTGTGATGTAAATCCACACTTCATATCATTAATCATGTTGGATTTACTTAAAAGTAAATTGTGTTCTTGTTATCATAATTGGTGCATCATTGCATCTTTATCCTACCTATGTATATATTCCATTCCTTTTGTATCATTAACCCTTTCCAGTCGGATGTTGACATATAATCGACATTCCTATTTTGCTCCCACAGTCATATGTCGACCTATGATCGACACAATTTTTTTTCATTTGTGGGAGGTCGAATGTCTACTATATATCGCTGCATGTTGGCTAGACATCCTGAGCATGTCCCCAGCAGGCACTGGCATCTGTAGAATTCTGATGGAACTTTTTGAAGAAAATGATTTTAAAAATATCTTTGACAGTCGAAAGTTATCATGGCATCAGATGAGCAAGTGGCTGGTCCTTCATGTAGAAAAAAAAAACGTTTTAACATCTTGGTAAAAGAGGATGTGGCAATTATAAATGGCATTATTGATTGTATTGTTTGCAGTAATAGGAAAATAATAGGAGGGAGAAAAGAGACGTACTTCTATTGTAAGACATATCGAAACAATCCTGCCATGTGCCCGGGAGAATGTTTTGATAGGTATCATACATTAAAAGATTTTAAAATAAATTAGTATTTCTGTACTTGAACAGTTCTCTTATAATTTTATATCTTTGCCAATGAAATTCGAAAAAAGCACGCATACATGTTTTATTGCATATATACCCCAAGCGCCGGCAACCTGGTGACAGTCATTATTTAAATCGCTCCGACTGGAAAGGGTTAAGGAAGGTGGTGATTATTATTCCAATCTAAGGCATTCCATTCCTTTAATTTGCTTACCATGAACTCATTTAACACATTCCATGCGGGTGCAAATTTGTTTGCCATTCCCGGTGACATTTTTTTCTAATTTTCGCTAGTGTAGACGTTAAAGGGCTATAATTATCATAGTTATATATGATATCCAAAAAATTGGCTGGCAATGAAACGGCTGCTTCCTCTGCGATGGATAGGGAACAACTAAGAGTGTCGCAGTGAAAAAAGGTTACCCCAAGCGTGCTAGCACCCAAACTAAAGGTAAATAGCGTCCCTATACCAATGACTTCATATGAAGTCACCCGCCAGTGGCGGAGGGTACGCATGACTTCATATGAAGTCACCCGCACTGAATGTGTTAAGATTTGCCTACTGTCAACTTTCTGCAAATTCTTGCCACCATTTTCATTTTCATAGTTCCTATTTATTCTGAAATCCTATCATCTACTTAAGCATAGCACATGTATGTTAGGTTGTTGATAAAGCATGAATTTGAAGATCAAATCAATTAATCTTTAATAGAGTTTATAAAGAAGAATTTTGTTAGTTTTTATAACTTTCTCATCTAGTTGTTTACCATCTTACAGTAGAGCTAACTGTTCTTTGCATAAAAATTAACTGCGATATAATAAAATATCTGCCATTAATATAAGAATGAATGGCAAAATTCATGTAATTAACTCATTATCCATGTAAATGGAATCAGTTCTATAGGCTTCAAGATGGAATATTCGACAGAATGAGACTGAAAAATCACAAATGAACCAATTGTAGTTATGGCAAAGGATGTTTAAGAGTATGAAAATGAGTAAAATTTTATTTAAAAAAAAGAATTTTAATAATAATAATAATTTTATTAATCTAATGATCAATTTTTACATTAATATAGGATATGTCAAATATATAGTACACACATATAAAGTCATGTACATGGTACATAATTCAAGTATTCATTAACAGAGTAAAACAGCTTACTCTGTAAAAAAAATCCTTAATTTTTTATGAAATGCGGAGATTCCACACACAGCTTTCAAGTCCCTATTTAATTTGTTGTACAAGAGAAGATCCATTGACTTTAGGCACAAGACAGCTGCTCTTGTATGTACAAAGGGTCTGTGAAGTTCATTAAGTTGCCTTGTGCTATGATGATGGACATTAGAATTTTTCTCATATAAGGATAAAGTTTGTCTTAGCATGAACTAAATATATATATATATATATATATATATATATATATATATATATATATATATATATATATACATACATGCATATACATAGCACTGGCAAAAGATTAAGTTTTTTAAACAGGACATGGAGTATCATATCATGCATTTGCAATAAGACGAATAGCCCTCTTTTGAATTTTAAAAATAACTTCAGCGTGTGAGGAAGAGCCCCAAAAAAGAATACTGAATAGAATACGCGAGTAAAATCCACCATAGTATAATGCAACCAAAACATCTGAAGACACTGTATGTGTGATACTCCTAATTAGATAGCTTTATGATAGAGGATATAGCTTAACAATCATAAGCTATGGTTCACAAGGTACAGGTAAACTCCATTACAGTGCGCTCCATTAGAATGCAAAATCCAGTACAACGTGTTCAGTCCATGGACTCCATTTTAACACAGAGTTCGTTATTACATGGTATCAAATTTGCGCGAGGAGAAAAAAGAAGTTTTTTTATCAAATGTTTTCATTTCGCAACAACCACATATGGGATATAGGCTTTCTGCTTTGTCAGACAAAGAACGTATACATAATACATACAATGTATGTATGTGCACTGTATGAAGAGAAGCAAATGTTACAAAGAGGTAACTTATTTGCCTTGTGGAGAAAATGTCAGTCACATTGATCGCTTCGTTATTCTTTTGAATAAAATGTTGCAGCTTGCCTCCTGCTGTCTTTACTTTTACCTTTCGATGCGATAGACTCTCCTTAGCACCCTGCCAGGTAAGGAAATCTGTATATATTGTGGTCTGAAGTTATGGACCCCATCCACCACATTGTAATGGATTTTACCTGTATGATGTATGGCAAAAGGTTTATTTGAAGATATAGGTGCAAGCAGAATTCTGAAAAGAAATAAATTCTAATCAAAATTTAAACTCTTACATTTAAAAATTTTGATGTTTTGTATTGGAATATCTTTTATTTTTCTCCTCAGATGATTTATTATATATATTTATATATATAACTGAATGATATGTGAATTTAAAATTAATCTCATAGGTTGCTTGATGACTGTGGAATTGTCATGTATTGTGATCTTCATGCCCATTCTCGTAAACACAATGTGTTCATATATGGCTGTGAAAGCAAGAGAATTGTTGAAAGGACTTTGAAGGAACAGGTTTTCCCCTTGATGCTTCATAAGAATGCTGCTGACAAGGTCATTATTTGATTACAATTTGTCTTTTTTATGCAGTAATGAATTGAAAATTATAACTAAGAGCTTGGTGTTTTGCATGATATTATAATTGTAATGTTGGCCATCTATTTAATTGTATATTTTCATTAACAATAATTAAACAATGACTATCAGAAATATTTTGTGTAGGAAAAAGGATTATAGTTCCAGAGTAAAACATTACATTTATTCATGATAAGTGTACCTAACATTTTTAATTTATTTGATATTTATGAAGTCCAGAAATATTTTGATTTATCTCATACATTTTCCAGTTCTCCTTTGAGAATTGTAAGTTCCGAATACAAAGGAGTAAGGAAGGGACAGGTAGAGTAGTTCTTTGGTCAATGGGAGTAAACAACAGCTACACAATGGAGGCATCATTTGGAGGTTCGAGACTTGCAGGTCGTCGATCTGAAACACACTTTTCCACTGCAGATTTAGAAGCAATGGGCCGGCACTTCTGTGATACCCTACTTGACTTTTGTGATGAAGATCCTAGCAAGGTAATATTTTAACTCAACAGTATTAAGACTTCTGTCACCTTTAAGTCAGCGCTAGGTAAATTTCTAAGTGATGCCATCTTTTTAAATTGATTTGTGGTTTGTTTTTGTTTCATTTCTAGATTTAGCTGGTAGCATATATTTATAGCTTGTGAAATATTTTTGTATCTGAAGTTAAACACTAAGATTAATATTAAATTTCATGCAATCATGCGGAATATTGGTATCCGGTAAGTATTAAATATTAAATCATAGTTTTATTCTCTAAATTTCAATCAAACCCAAAAAGTGACACACATCAAAAACTGAATCCAGTTTGAAATACTTAGTTTAAATTATAATTTAAAAGTTTACCGTGCTTTACAGTTATTTTGGTGGTATGTACTGGATTTTGGAAAAATGATTACGTATCATATTGAAATTTATTTAAAACAACCTTCTTCTTTGAGTCAATTTCAATATTGCCACTTACTTTCAAATTTTAAAACATTTTTGAGTTAAAAACAATCCCTTGAACCATTTTATGCTTCAAGTTTGTTCTATGGGCCCAAGCCATTGAATTTTCTAATTACTTTTTGATACAATGGTTAGTGTATATTTTTATCTTTGTAATTGAAAATAAAAGAGATAATTACAATCTTCATTGTTTATTGTTAAAATCAGTGCTATTTTTCCAACACAAAAGGTGTCGCAACGTGAAAGAGGTGAGTGGGGGCAAAAATAGGAACTGGATGTAAATTGTTAGCGGAGTAATACGTGTAATTGTACAATATGAGTAAAATGTCATTGCATTGAAAATAACTTCATTTCATTTGTTGTAAGTTATGCAAATTAGTATTTTTTGCATTGAAGGTTCCAGAACGGCATCCCAGTGCGGTCCAGCAGAAACAAAGCACTGGTTATAATAGCTATTCTCAAAGTAATGCCTTTGTAAAATATAGTTATATCCTTATGCAAAACTATTTTCTTTTTTACAGACTTGAATTGAATTTCTAAGGAGCGCCTTAGAAGCAAAATTGTGACTAGGCTACTAGAGGAAGGCTCTAATGCTGATGAACCAACCAATATTGCCTTATCAGATTATTCAAGGTAAATTATAGCTCTTCAAAAACATGCTGGGTTATTATGAATTTAATTCTAGTGACGATTAATTTCTTCTCAGATGTATAATTATGTCTAATATAACATCAGAGCCTTGCCAGTCCTCTATAGTGCGAAATTTGATTTTTGCTTGAACCCAAAAATTTATTTTATTTTATTTATATTAAATACCTATATAAGTATAGCATGAAAACTAACTGATTACTGTGTTAAAGAATAACTTCAAGTTTTATTGCTATTTTTTCACTGGCATTGTGTTTTTACTTGAAATTTGTTTCTCTAAATCGCATAATATATAAGAAATCTTTAATCAGTTCTGAATTATTCTTGCAACTGTTAGACGCTTTTGAAACATAGTCTTACCTATGATGTGTCCTCTTGACTAATGGACCTTGCTATAGTGAGACCCAAGAGTGTTTGTTTTTCTAATATTCTCCATTTATATTTTTCCAGTGATGATGGTGCCAATAGCAGTTCGAGTGATGATGGGAAAGAAAATGTTACCAATGCTGAAGTTCATGATGAAACTCAAGAAGAACTTCAGTCTTCCCTAGCAGATGAACCTGCTAAATTTGTACCTGAGAGAAAGCCATCGATATCTAAGGTAATATTGCTCATAGTTAGTTGGTTAGTATAAATTGCAGAGTAATAGATTTTTATGATAATAATGTTACATTTGCATAACTTCTTTTCATTTTCAATAAATCTTTTAATTGCACTCATTACATTTAGGTTTTGATACTTGACGAAGAAGCTGCCTAAAAAAATTATTTTATATTTAATCTTTTTCACCCCAAACTTTTCAGATATTTTTGTGAATCTCATCTTCTTTGTTTGGCCCTTAAATGTATATTTAGTTTTAAAATCTGCTTTGAATGTTCTCAGGGGTTAAGTTTTCTATTTTGAGAAATTTACATGAAATTCTGTCTGATAGTACTACTAATTTATTACATTGCTTTTTAATTTAGCATTAATTCATCTGAGAAGTTGTGATTTTTAAACTTCAAACAATGAAGCCTATTCCCTTTTTCTTAAAGATTACTCGTCGGCAATCAACAGAGTCTGTTAATCTGTGGTGTGGGCAGGGAAGAAATGTAGGAGGTGGTGTGACCATTCAAAGACGCGCTTTAACCATGATTAAGGCAACCCTCCAGCCACCAGCTGAAACTAACATCACATCATCTGCAACTGAAGATGCGTCAATTGAACAGCCTGAGACTAGTTCTTCTGCCATTCGGAATGCTACCACTTCCACTGCCAACCAACACGGTAATCATCATCCATTGTTATGGGCTCGGCGAATGGCTTCCAAAGGCTCTGATGGTCTTCAGCGTGCTGCACCCAACTCATGCTTGACAGCTGTCAGTAAAGGTGAGCAGTTTGAATTTGGAATCTACAAGGTTTGGATATCGTATCTTATTTGGCTCTGCATAAATAATTAAGAAAAGGCCACTTAGAATATTTGATACAAAGCCGTTAGTAACAGGTATTACTACTTGTTTATGTGAATTGTGCTACATTGAGTTTGTGTTTTGAATGTTGTGCTATATATAAAAAGGATAGCAAATTCAAAGTTTTAGGTTTCATAAAATATGATTATCATTTTTTTAAATTTATATACCTAGTTTGAAATATTTATGATTTACTGAATTGTTTTTCACTTCTACGTAAATAAATCCTTTAAGTCAATGTAACCTTCTAAATTTTAATATTATCTTCTTTCTTACTTATTAATTTATCTTTCCATTGTTTTTGCTGGATTATTTATTCCACTATATGATTATTTAGTAGCATTTTATTGGTTCTTGTCACACAGAATTTCTTAATTTTTTTTTATCTTCCACCATTTGGTTATTAGAAAAATGTGTTTCTTCATCTCTCTCTCATTTGATATTCGTTCTTTTCTTTAAGTTGTAGTAATAAGTTTTAAGTAGGTATTGCAATCCCGGAAAATTTTTCCAATCCTGGGATCCTAATCCTGTTTTATTGAATTTTTTAGAAATAGTTTAAAAAATAATTTTAGATGTAAAAGAGTAATTTTATTATTTATCTCATTTATATATCATACACTTTCTTCTCCACTAGAGCCATTTTTGAATAAAATACCCTTTCTTGGTTTCTATTCTAGATAATACTATGCTTAAATACCAAATATCATTCGATTTTGTTCAACCATTTAGACTATAGAGCAAGGGTTGGCAACCTTTAACATCACATGAGTTACTTGACAAAAAATTGAGATCTCAAGATCAACCACTTTTTCCGATGACTTTTTTTTACAATATAATTATTATTACAATATTTTCATGTGATACATTACAAAGTGATGAGCTAAAATCATATGTTATTGTTTTTGTCGGCGTGAACATTCGAAACTTTTTGTAAGTTCACAATGATAGACATGTATTTTTTAATCGCGATCGACTGGTTGCTGACCCCTGCTCTAGAGCAGCATTTCTCAACCGCCAGTCCACAGTCCAATATTGGCTGGCCCGTAAAAATTTGATAATGTACAGCACTGGTTAATGAAAGGCTTGTGTTTTAGTTGTCAAAGTGTAACAATGTAAAATGATTGGTGGTTTAAAATTGATTCTATCGGTCCTTGGTGGATTACTCAGATAATACACCAGTCTGCGGTAAACTTTCTGTTATTAAAATGGTCCGCGATGTACTTTCGGTTGAGAACCGCTGCTCTAGAGCATGGCAAAAATCACATTTTTTCACTCTGGGACACCTAAAATGTGTATTTCCGTCAAAATCTCAAAGGCAATGTTTTTCGCAATTACAGTACATTCTCTATATACTACGTATATGAGAAAATAAAAATTAATTACTTTAATAAAATTAAACTTGGTTTATGGGGTGTATATGCTGTAAGTGTAAAACTAATAAAAATAACAGTAACAATTATAAATACCGTAAATACCCGCATGTAATGCGCACCCTCGTATAACGCGCAGGGGGGTTTTCAGCCTCGTAATCTATGATTTTTCTATATACCCACGTATAGTGCACACAGATTTTTTTTTAGCGTTACTGTTCCAGAATTAAGTAGATGGTGTAATGTGTTCTAAAGCAATGATCAAATTATTGGTATTATGTATTGGTAACATAATGAAAGTGCGAAATGAAATTTTCGAATAACGTTCCAAAAGAACATCAGCTAACTCAATCATTACATACTCTATGTTTACTTACAAGGTGATATTAGGATATACACAATAAATCAAATTATATTAATTTCATAGTACGGCATATGACATTACTAATGAAGGAATGACGAGAATCCTGTTTTCTACATACGTTTTTGTCTCGCCTTAGGTGGATGGGTTCGCCCAACCTTCAGTTTTACCCTTATTAGAACACTCTGGAGCATGTAAACATGATAGAAAATAACCATAATTAACTACAGACTCTAAGAATCAAGAATAAATCATGTATGAATGCTGAGAGAAAGGTAAGGAACAATAACTTTATTTAGTTCTACAAGAAGCATCAACTTCCAGCGTACTCAAAGGCATCAGCTGCCATTATTTCTAATTGTAAGTAATACCAGTACCTCACCACCAGGCAGGGCGCCGGTGTAGGGTGACGTCATGCATAAGATGACGATTCCTGTAACAACATCGAAGAAGAATGGCCCAGTGACGAAGTATTTCTTGGCTTTTAAAATGAATAAATACTGAATTCATTCTTTTCATACCTAATTAATTTATGTTTATAGAATTAGTTAATAAATTTTTATTATTATCTATCTTACTTTTTGTAAAAATCACCAATAAAAATTTGAGGATACCCGGGAAGTAATTATTGTGCCGAAATTGTGAAAATATGGGGTCAAATGAAAATAGGAAGATTATATACCCTCGTATAACATGCATCCTAATTTTTAACTCAAATATTTCGAAAAAAAGTGCGCATTATACGTGGGTATTTATGGTAGGTGTCATTGTTGTAAGATAGAGAGATTTATACATTTTTAAAGTGGGTTTTTAAAGAATACAAGATGATCAAAATTAAACTTACGATGCCTACTTTCCACATAATTATTTATTTAATATTTATATTGTATTTAATATCTTTAAAATCACTGCGGATGAGTTGATCTTTGTGTTCCCAAATTTCATAATTTAGCATTATAAAATATTACAAATACATTCAAATGGAAAACTAAATGGATCACTCATATTTGTGTGGCAAAAATAATGCGTGTATGTACTAGAACTAGACTATACTCAGTGGTGAGCTATGACTATTTTAACAATGGGCTTGCATTTTTTTCGATCCCTCTTTTTTAGGTGCATTTTGGTTTCAGCATAAGCACCTATTAGCGTCGGTTTGTCCATCTGTCCACACTTTCGTTCTCGGCTTCTACCAGATTTTTATGAAATTTGATGTTAAGGACTGACAGTCAAAGACAATAAGAAAATCACAAAAATATATCACGAAAGCCAATCAGGGGTACCACTTTACTGGTGACAAAAAATGAACTTTCTGTTATATCTCGAGAATTTTCCGTCAAATTAAAATAGTAGAGGAAATGAAATACTCTACGTTACCAGTTCTAAAAGTTTATTTAAAACTATTTTAATTTGACCAAAAATTTACGAGATATAATGGAAAGTTCACTTTTTGTCACCAGTAAAGGGTACCGCTGATTGGCTTATGTGATTTATTTTGTGATTTTCATATTGTCTTTGACTGTCAGTCCTTAATATAAATTACATAAAACTCCATTCGGTAGAAGCCGAAAACGAACATGCGGGCAAATGGACGGACAAACTGACTCTAATCAGCGCTCATGCCGGAAGCGAAACGCGCCTAACAAGATGGAAAAGTATACTCCATTAATGGAATACACAGAGATTTCAAAGGCATTCTTAATGGGATATACGATGTATGAAAAGGTATCGAAAGATTGGGCGATTCTTGAATTTTTATCCCCAAAACTATAAGTCGTAACTATCTGGTCTCAGAGATTATCTTGTAGTAAATGTTGTTCTCTATCCAAATAAATTTTTTAATCTATACCTCACAGATCATATAAGAGCATGGAAGAGAAATATATGGATTTTTAATTGTTGTTAGCTGAGAGAACCGTCTTCACGACCAATGTAAACAAAATATGCGATATCATTAATAAAGTCAAGCTCAACCTTGTGGAATTTGCTCATTATGAGATGTAATGAAAGAACTTTGACACTTTCACATAATTTTATAGATGTAAACAAAATATGCGATGTTTTGCGCGGGATTTTCTAGAATTTCTATCTCCGAAACTATAATTCGTAAGTATGTGGTCTCATGGACTTTCTTGTAGTAAATGTTGTTCTCTATCCAAATAAAGTTTTTAACTTATGCCTTACAGATCATATAAGACCTAGGGAGAAAAAATTTTGGTATTTCATTGTTGCTTGATGGATGCCATTTAACGAGATACGAATATAAGTTTATTCAAGTAATTATGTAAAGTGGAAGTTCTAATTGACGGATTCAGTTCAAAATCACAATTGGGCGATGAATTTTAATAACGATCACTCATACTTAATTGAAATCCATCCAGCAGTTAAGGAGATGGAAGTTATGACTGGCGAATGAACCAGACGTGCCCATAAGGCATTCCGCTATTACCAGTTTGCTGGTAAAGAATGCCTAATAAACGATAATTTTAACAATGGTCTTGCAAATTTAAAAAATTTTAACAATGGGCTCTTGCGAGCCCACTACAGCTGACCACTGATTATACTGAATCTGAGTCCAACAATAGTCGCTGCAATGGCAACACTCGTAATGAATGATAAAAACTGCAAAAATGCCAGTATTCATGTGAAATACGATTGATAAGTAAAAATTATAATTTCCATTTCCCATACAAATCCCACTCCGATATTACAATTCTAAGGTATTTTAATGTGCAAAAGAAAATTACCCTGCACGATGGATTTAAGATTTCCCATGTTAATCAAATGGGAAGGATAGATCCTGAAATTGAACCCGGGACTTTCAATCTTTGCAACAAAAATTATCCTCGGGAGCTTGGCCCCAGTAGCAAGAGATTTCTATCAAATGTCATGAAAATTGGTCTATTGGTTCAAAAGACGGACAGAATTTTGTTTATCGATCGTATTTCTTAAAATTTTGGGTAAATACTGACGTTTTTGCATTTTTTATCACTCATTACGAGAGTGTTGCCATTGCAATGACTATTGTTGGACTCATATTCAGTATAGTCTAGTTCTAGTACATACACATGTTATTTTTGCCACACAAATATGAGTGATCCATTTAGTTTTCCGTTTGATTGTATTTGTAATGTTTTATAATGCTAAATTATGAAATTTGGGAACACAAAGAGCAACTCATCCATGGTGATTTTAAAGCTATTAACGCCAATATAAGTATTAAATAAATAATTATGTGAAAAGTAGACACCATAAGTTCCATTTAGATCATCTTGTTCACAATAGGATTGATATGCTAAAAGAAAATCTCACAGAAAATGTTACTAATAGTAAATATTTGACAATCCTGAAGTCCTCGGATTTTTTAAGTAAAAATCCTGGAATTTGGGAATTGCAATATTTAGCCAGATCCTGGAATTCGTGGTCCTGGGATTGCAAACCCTAATTTTAAGCTTTTGATGTAAAATGCAAGAATATATTTTTATGATAATCCTGCTCACCTATTGTCTTCACATTAAAGATTTCTACTGACATAGATGGTTTGAAAATACAGCTTAATGATAAGAGTTTGGCTGTTACATTCTGGTACAATATTTTTGGTATTGTCATTTTATATTCTAAAAAATTAAAGTAAAAATTAACCCTAGAACTACCAGAGGGGGGGAGGGAGCTCTGAGGTTCACGACTTATTTTTTCGTATATTTCTCTTTTAAAAACAAAGGAAAAGTCTGGATATTTTATTAGATCATGCAGAGACTTGTGTAAAATAATTACCTCAAGTTTCTCATCAATGTATGCATATTTCAATTTTCTGCAAATTATTTCTTAATTGACGCACACACTATTTGTTTAAACTGTTGTGTCAGATGAATCAGATTAAATCATTTTTCTAATAAATTGGTTATTATTTTTATAAAAACAATCTTACTACAATATTAATCTGATCTTGAAAACATGAAAAATGTACAAATATTCTTTTAATGTAAATATTTTTGTTTTTATAGTGTGTAATGTATATATCATTTAAAATAAATTACTAAAATTGTATAGTTATATTCCCGTGTCATTTCAAAATATATAACGATAGGTTAAAAATATTACCTACTATGACTTTTTATTGTTTTTTAGCTGGTGGACCTCTGAGGCCCCACCTTGGTAGTTCACAGTAGTGAAAATCACTTGGTAGTGCTAGGGTTAATTATCAAACTCATCTTATGCTTTGAATTTGGTAAATGATTCAAGTAACTTCTGCAGTCATAATAATAATTGAACAAAACAAAAATGCATTAGAGGTACAAAGTAATTCACAATTATGGAATCCTAATAGAAAAGGTTTAATCAATTGTTTTAAGACCAGGGGAGTTACCTACATTGTTTATAGCCATATCGTGTTTTCAGATGCATTTAAATTTTGCCTATTATTGGAGCACTTAACATATAAAATAACTGTATAAAATCCAAGAATTATTTTAACTTGGATAATGTTTTGTTTATGTAAGCAGGCTGGATGGAAAAGTATTAAACATGTATGTAAGTATAGAAAGAATGGATGAATCATAATTACCTCTCCTGTAATTGCTTTTGTTGGATTTTTATAGGAATGTTTTCTGATTTTAAGTCATTAAGTTTTAATTTTATTTATGTATTTCTCAAGCATGAATGGAATGAAATATGCTCTGTTTTTGTAAGTGTTTATTGAATGAATTAGTGGAAAATATGAAATGTTTATGATAACAACATTTTCTTCTATAATTGCTAAATGCTTTCTGATGATTGTATTGCCTATGAATGCTATTGCTTCCAAGCAAATTTCTCTGATTTGCTTCATTTAATTTCTAAATAGGAAGTGAATTGTAATTTTAGGTTGGCTCAAATTATGAATTTATGATATTCGTATTGAAAAAATATACTCAAAAACAAGATTTTTAGCTACTCTTCTGAATATGGGATATTTATACCAGAGTGATTTTTTCAAGTTTAACCTGGTTTATCAGTTTTTATCTTATGATACTCATTGTCAATATCAGAAGTATCCACATATTGGAGGGAATTGTGATAATCTATGTGAAATAAATTCATGTTGATAACGGAAAGTACTTATAGGCATCTGAATCTTTTCAGGAATAAATGACAGAGAATTATTTCCTTAAATTAATTTAAATGTAAACTTTTGCTGGTCCCCCTGCTTTAAATATCAAGTAATCAAACTCCATTGACGTATTTTTATTTTATCCTTATGTAAAAATCACAAGGTTAGCTTTGAATTATCTAATAGGTTATAATAATCCTGCATGATTGTCTTTCATGTTTAAATAATCATAGCTTTATATATTTAGTTCATAAATGGTAATCAGATTGATGTGAGTTATAGATTAAAATAAAACTTAAAAATTAGAATCTAAATAACAGATTGTAATAAAATTCAATTTTGAAAAAAAATATTTCCAAGTATTCTCCTTAAATTGTTTTTGTTCATTTATTTTCAGTATTAGTGTATGATAAATGGTGTTATGACATCCTAAATTTATGGTATGAATTTAGAAACCATTAATGGTACATTTTCTCCTCTTTAGGTTGTAAAGATGTGGGACAAATCAAACAAGTGAAAATGCCACCAGAGCTTATTGTGACTCAGGCTCAGGTAATTGATATTATTTATGAAAAAATTAGTTTGGATATTACATGTTGTATGTGAAAAATATGTCATGATATAAAATTACCTTTCAATCAGTAGCGTAGCTACACTGACACAGCCTCATTATGTGTGGGCCCTCCACAGAGAAACACTAAAATTAACAATTCTTGTTTATGTTTACACAAACATATACAAAATAATATTTTACACTTACTTATGGAAACAAAATAATTAATAATACTATGTATGTGGTTATTTTGCATTATTTATTCAGTTTTCAAAGTGGGGGTCTCATCATTAGTTCTTGCACTGGGGCTCACATAGTCATAGTTACGCCACTGATTGCAATTTTTGTTACATTTCCTAAAAACTCTTAATTTTCATATGAAGTATCAATTTAAATAATCAGCAGTGTCATTAACATTAGAAGGTAATGGTTTAGTATTAATTTTATAAGAAAGAGCACTAATTTCATTGCTCACTAAAAACATATTGTCTGTAACAGGGATATTAAACCTGGGGTATGCATACCCCTGGAGGTACACAAGTTCTTTCCAAATACAGTGAAATCTCTCTTAGCAGACACCTCCGTAAAGAGGACACCTCTTTTGCAGACACACTAGGGTCCCAGCCAGAAACATTAGAAATTACAGGGTAATTAACCTCTCCAAAACTGACACTTTCCAATACGAATGTGGACATTTTTAAAGGTGTTACTTTTGTATTTTCAACCTCCCTATAATGGACACTCATGGCCGGCCCAAGGCACGGGAAATGTGGGCAAAAGACATGATTCCTGAAAATTTGATCGTAAAAGAATGAAATGTTCGCAGGTTAAACCAGTTTTAAAAGGCTGGACAGACCTGGGATAGAGTAGCAAAGTCATCTGGTATGGCCATGCACATTTGAAACAGCGGAGAGCGACATTGTCGGTGCGACAGAAAGTCACTCACTTCAGTCACAAAGACGCTGTCACCGAACACAAAACGACCAGTGTGGCCACTTGGATAAGAAACAATGTACATAATATGAGCCAGACAGCCACTTCGTCGCTGCAACAAAAACACCAGTATGGCCGTAGCCTTATCGTCACGGTCATTCAGTTCTTTCATTGCCTTCAGTGAAAAAAGTACCTATTACCGTTTCCGAACTGGGATTAGCATTTTGGATATTTTTCATAATAAGTGAACTAAGTATTTTAAATATAATATTAATCATGTTACTGCTTGCATATTTTTCTTCAAAGTTGTTAACATTATTGATTTTATTGCACTTATTAAATGCATTTTACTGTACATATTCAATTTGTATGCGTTTCATATTTCATATTCAAACGTGGGACGTTGATCTCTCCAAAGTGGACACCTCTATATAGTGGACACCCCTATATAGTGGACACTTTATTCTGACCCACTGATATCCCCTTTAGAGAGGTTTCACAGTATATTAAAGCAGAAGGTTCATGTTTTTCTGCAGTACTTTCACAGTCGACAAACGGCTTCATCATCTTCCACCTACTCCTAATCTGCCTTGAAGTAATCTTCTTTTTCATCAGTTTCTTTTGGTTAAATAAACCAACACAAAGAAATTTTATAAGAAATTCCACTTTATTCATGATAAAGTCAGCGTGCAGTATTTCAACACAGAGTGCAGAAACGATGGAGGGAAGGTAGAAAAACAGACAAGTGATTGCAGTTAGGAAAAGGCAATGTGGGAGGAGGGGAGAAAGAGTGAAGAGGGGTTATTCAACAGTATTAATGCAATTCCAACAGATTGGTTGGAAGGTTTGAACCAAGGGAAGTGGTTGAACTATTAGGAATGAGTAACTCATTATATGCCATCAAGTGCAAATTTCATCAAAAATGTTTTAGGGGGTACACCAACAAAAAAGGTTGAATATCACTGATCTATAATACCTGCACTTGGATGAGGCTGGATAGAATAAGGAAAATTGTTAGCTATAAGCAGACCTGATGAGAGGGGGGAGGGCATTGGGGGTCGCTGCCCCGGGATCCTCATGGGGCCTGGACCTGAGGTTTGGGTACTACTATCCTAAAGTTGCTATATTAGAAAATTCACCATCTATAAATTATTATTATGAATTTAAAAAAACAAATTTATTACGAAAGAATTGTAAACAAAATATGTATGGTGATGATGTATGCATTTACATTGCTGCTCAATGCTGGAATGGTATCCCACTGAATACTCATACAGAATATGTGAAAGATAAATACAATTTATTACTTCATTTATTTTGCTGACAAGGTTGTCGCTACACCGTGGAAGCTTTGATATCCAAAAACATAAAATATAATATCCACAGCTGACCAGCTGGAAATACCCAAAACCAAGCTCTGGTTTTATCAAAGCCTGATGCACAGTGAAACATTTTTGGTGAGAATATTGAAATTATAAGAAAACATCGCCCCATTCGTTACATTTCAGTATTTTGACACTTATTTAAGTTAACAAAATGTCTATAATAGCGTTATTTCTTCTACCTGCAGATCATATGCTGTGCCTAGATTTATTTATAATGAGATTAACGCAGTTGCAGAAGAAAATTTGTTACTACATATATGTGTGTGTGCCTAACAGCCTAAATGCCATAATGCACAATAAAACGGAGCGATGTCATTCAATTTGCATTTAATTTTGTTTTTGAAAGAAAAATATTCACTATTGTGGAAAGAGAACATAAGGTTTACGTCAGTTGCCAAGACCTACGTAGAGAATTAAGTTCGTACAGTGGGGCCGGGCAAGTTGTCCAGAGGCCTGTATTGGGTCTCAGCACCCCTGGCTATAAGAATAGCTTAATTTAAGTATTATAACTACTAATTCATTTTCCCAGTAGAAAAAATGCAAAGCAACCATAATTGAAGAAGCATACTTACTATCTCTTTGTTAAAAACTTCAAAATTAATATTTTGCTTTTATATAAAATGTTTGCTTGGATTTCGGATGGGAAGGAAAAATTCATCAAATTCAAACAGCTATATTTATTAAACAGGATTTATGTATATAATCCTTAAATTTCTTGTCATTGCATCGTTGGTAATGAAGTGTCAATTCCATTTTCAGGTTTACGAAGGTCAGCAGTTATCATTTGATATTATTGAAACAATATCTATTAAGGAAGTGAATGGTAAGTAACAGTTTTAATTATGTCACCTGATTAAGTAATTCTATTAAAAGTTAACATTCATTCTGTTAACCCATCATTGAAATTAATTTATATTAACAGCCGAAGAAACATCAAAACTACCTCAAACACTGTCAGTGCCTAGCTGTAACACCGCAGAATCAATTGAAAAGCCAAGAATATCCAGATCTTTAAGCCAAAGGGGACAATTAGCCAGCAGGTATATGTTTTTACATTTTTGATGAATGAAGAAAGATTTATGCAATTTTCCAACTAATAGAGTATTGACTAAATATGGCTGAAGATTTTAGTGGATTGGCAGAAAGAGGAGCATTCAAATTCAGTAAAATGCACTTCTCTAGATGAACAATCAATAAAATTTCCAGAAAAAGTTCTAGAAATAATTACAGAGTGAAACTCATTTGGATGTCACAGTTTGCCTTTAAATTAAACAAATAATATATAAAATGCACTTGAGGACTTTTCAAGAAAGGCATGAAAGATTTTCATATTATTAAAATGGCAGGTGTTGTTGACCTGATTAAATTATTAACTCATAGTGGATAATGGCAATACCATTGCACACATGGAGCAATTTATAATCAGAAATACAATTTACCTAAAGTAAGAAAGTATAAATAAGTTGTTGAGAGAGTGTTCCAAAAGTACAAAATGTAAATTTTATTCTTTGATCCTCATTCTCTTGTTATCGTAATAGCTTTTAAATATTTCAACTGTTTGCTTGATTAATACTGAAAATAGTTACAATTCTAGTTGCAGCTTTCTCGATTTGAAAATGGAAAAATTCTCCCATAAGGTCATTAAATAAAGCCTACTTCGTTATTTTCAGGTCATTTTCAGAACCAAAAAACAGGCTACCATCCACTTCTACAAGTGAAATTACTGCCGAAACATCTGCCAGGTACTCATTTCTTTGGCAGAAGCTTTGGCCTGGTACTGGCTTGCCACCCTCGTGCAGACCAATTCTGGATCGAAGGGATTCACAACCTGGATCTTTGTGTAGAAAAGCATCACTTAATGGTCGTCATGACGAAATGAACACAAAACGCGGTCGCAGAGACTCGGTTCCTCCATTGAAGGAAAAAAAACTGTCAAGGACAAAATCCAAGAAAGGTGTTGATGCCAAGGAGTGGGACGGACCAACAGCTGTGGAGGAGGACGAAAGTAAAGACGAGGAGGAAGGAAGTGACACAGATGACAAGAGCCCTTGCGTCAAGAGCACACGACGTCGGAGGAGACGCCGGAAGTTATGGAAAGTCGGTTTCCAGAAGAAAAACAAGGAGGAATTCGCATCAGGAAAGTTGCCCCAGGATTCAAAGGGTTACATAGTCCGGAATGATGTTAGGCTACAGAAGCAAGATGACATCAGTAAACAGAAGGGAAATCTTCCAAAAGTTGTTCAAGGAAGGGATTTGAGCAGTTTGCCAAAAAAATCAACCTCAAAGGTGTCTTCTCTTTCTCCCGTAACTCAAGCTCAACCATGGAAGGCAAAGGTTAAGTTCAAAGGTGGTGGTTTGGCAGTAACTGCAGTGCAGTGCGCTTTCGGAGTTGATGGTGCAGTCGCAGATGAAAGTGAAGCGGTGGATGATGATGAAATCGGAGAGGCAGGAGAACAAAAGAGAAAGAAGAAAAAGAAGAAGAAAAAGAAACGTAAGTTGGCTTCGGTGAAGAGCGGTAAAAGGGTCCAATCTGAAGTAGATACAGTGAAGTGACTTTTAGCAAAAGATCTGCCAATTTGTCAGGGGAACTATGAAAAAGCTTCCTAATTGAAGTATGAATTTAAAAAAAATTAGATCGATGAAGTTATTAATTCAGCCGAAATGTTTGACTGAGATTTTTTACAGCAGTTATAGGAAGTTTCTAATGATTTTATAGAAGTTGTTTGTTAGTTAGCAATTTTATGTACTGTTTGCATAGCATGCGTAAAGTTTTTGTAAAATAAAAAAGTTTTGTTACTTTTAAATGTGTCCATTTGTTTTTTCATAAAAAAAAAACTGATTTGAAATCAATTTCTACAGTGTTTCCTGTCACCTTTAAAAAATGAAGGCGTCTACTAATTGCTCTGCTCTATCTTTGAAAGCTTTCCTAAATATTCCTTCAACAAAAAAACCTACTATATAGTTCATGTGGTTATTAATGGCACCTAAAACAAGAATATGAATATTTGAGTGAAAACTTAAAAAAAATGTAATGGTTATAAATTGTTTATACATGTTCTTTTGCATAATACTGAAACAAACTGCCAGAAATTGACAATTATGGCAGCTACAATTACCATGAAATGTTACAGAATCAAAGATTGAATAACGTCTGAGGATAGCTCCTTTGTAGCCGAATTGCATATCTGGGTTTCCCATCTGTATTATGTCTGTATGAATTATCTTGATAATGCAGACTCGTTCAAAAAGGTAATCAATTGTGAGAAATAAAAATATAAGTTTATAAACAATTACTGATGCAAAAAAATCAGTATTGCTGAAATAAATCTGCAGTACAGACACTAAATTCAGTCAGCCAAAAACTAGTGCCCTTCACCAAACTGTGAGCATGCAAAACAAAACAATAAGGAAAGATGAGACAGACAAATATTATAATTTCATAAATATTTTAATAAATGATTTTGATCAAATGACTAAAAAATTAATCATCACCATTGCTTCTTAAATATGACTGATTACCATACAGTAGAGCAGTGATGGCGAAACTATGTCCTGTGGGCCACATTCAGCCTGCTGCATCTCAAAACTTTCTAAATATTTTTCTTCCTTTCTCCTTACCGTCCACGTCTCTGCACCACAAAGAGCTATGCTCCATATGTAGCATTTTGCTAATTTCATCCTTGTTTCTAAATTTATTTTCTTGCTTGTGAGAAGCTCCTTCTTTTGCCATTGCAATCCTACTTCTGATGTCCTGTGTACTACTACTTCCATCCTGCGCTAAAATACTGCCGAGATATTTGAAACTACTTACTTGTTCCAATTTTTGGCCATTTACCATTATATTTAATTCTTTGTTCCTTTGATACCACCATGACTTTCGTTTTTTCTGCATTGATCTTACTAGTCTGTCATCCTCTGAAGCTCTTTCTTGTCTTCTGCTATTAATCCCTGATCATCTGCATATTTAATGGTGGTAATACTTTCACCTCCTATCTTAAATCCTTTCTCTTCCATCAACGCTTCTTCTGTTATTGTTTCTGCATAAATATTAAATATCGCTGGTGAAATAGGACATCCCTGCCTCACTCCCCTCCCTATTGAAGTACTTTCTGTTTCTCCTCCTTCAACCCTGACTTTTGATCAAAATAAAGGTTTTTAAGCAGCCTTTTATCTTTCCAATCTATTCCTATTTTATTTAAAATACCCAACATTTTATCCCATTTCACTCGGTCAAAAGCTTTCTCCCAATCTACAAAACAAAAATACATGACTTTATTGACTTCTAGTGCTCTTTCTATCATCATCCTCATACATCCTATAGCATCTCCAGTCCCTCTTCCTCTTCTGAAACCAAACTGATTATCTTGCAGCTCCTTTTCTATTTTACCTTCAATTCTTTTGTTTATTATTCTGGTTAGAACTTTAGCTGTATGAGAAATTAAACTAATTGTTCTGTAATCCTTACAATTTTTTGTATTGTTCTTTTTCTCCATGATAGCCTCCTTGTTCTTAAAGAGTTCTTCAAGTTCCATCTCTTGTTAACTCTTATGTTTCTCTTAACGCTCTTCAGTCTACATTGTGTATTTGCCACCAAAAGGTTGTGGTCAGAATCGATATCTGCCCCTGGTAGTGTTTTCACATTTTTAATGCTATTTCTAAATCTTTCATTGACTAGTATGTAATCTATCTGGTATCGTCTCTGGTCTCCTGGGCTTCTCCATGAGTAAAGTCTCCACTGGTGATGCTTAAACCATGTATTAGTTACAATCAATCTATTTCTATGGCAGAATTCCACAAGTTTCTCCCCTCTTTCATTTCTCTTCCCTAGTCCATATTTTCCCACTATGTTATCTTCCTGTCCCTCTCCGACTACACTGTTCCAGTCTCCCATTACTATGGTAGTGATCCTTCCTTTTCCCTCCTCCTCCAATATCTCCATAATCTGTTCATACATTTCATCTACTTCGTCGTCGCCAGCATTAGTTGACACTTGAATTATAAGCATTTCCACTGGCTCCATCTGAAGTTTTACGGCTATTAATCTATCATTAACTGTCACTACCTTGCTAATTCTTTCAGCTATCTCTTTTCTCATTATAATCCCCACTCCCCTTTCCTTTTTCTCTCCTCCCGAGTAAATAATCTTAAATTCGTCTGAATTTATCTCGCCTTCTCCTTCCCACCTAACTTCACTAAGACCTACTATACCTACATTATTCCTTCTCATTTCCCTTTTTAAGTTATCTAGTTTACCCCCTGAATTCATAGTCCTAACATTCCATGTGCCTATTCTTAATTTCTCACTACTTGCTTTCTTCTTATTAATGTTACATTTCCTCTGTGCATCCCCTAGGGTAGTCCCCACCCGGAGATCCGATTGGGGGACTATTTTACCTCCGGAATATTTCCCCTTGCTTTCCTCATCGCAGTTTCACAAGAGTGATTACCCATCTGTAGCTGTTCAGATCCACATGATCACCACCTACAGAGGTACTGTGCAAGCTGCTGCCCTTGCACAGGGGGATGTAAAACCCCCAAGACTGCTTCTTAGGTACACAAACCCTCCCACCTCTGTAAGGTTATGCAGTCCTTAAAGGATAGCAAAACTAAATACTTTTGTAAAAGAATGTGAGAATTGGTTTTGCCTTAAGCATTGCACTTGATTATTTTGAGTAAAATAAAGTCAAATTTAAGAAGAAATATGTTCTGTTCCAACTATGTTTCAAAAATTGTTCCTCACAAAAACTTTTTGTTCAAAATATGGTTCCAAAACTTGACTCATTTTATTTTTGTTATATGGGCTTTAAGTAAAATAATCATCTGGCGAATCCAACAACTAATATGTTGGTGATCACTGAACAGTTATGATATTTCAATAAATACCATTTTGGTGGAAAACTCGTTAAAATTTAGCTTTCATATGCCAAGGATAATAACATCAGTGAAATTTTGTTGCGAGTAGTCAATAAAATAATAATATTAACTCAAGAAAAAAATGCTTGTATGGAATGATATGAAAAGTACCCCACTTTAGATGCAAAAAACATTTAATGATTTGGCAATGAATGCCAATAATTCAACTATAAAAAATCAGATGTTATCAAATAGTTACAGGCAGGCAACTCACAAAATAAAACCTGCAGGCAGCTACAATGGCCATTGAAAGGGTCTCCAGCTGTATTAAATATGCTACGAAAATCCTAAATCAGAATAATCATAGGTAGTTCTCACTGCTCAATGATAGTCACTATAGATGTGAGAAGATGATGACAGGCTCAGATATGAGCAAAATCATGTTATTTTCCTAATTTATTGGCTAACAGCACATGGGTTGAATTAAAAAAATAAACAATATTTTTTAGAGATGAAAAATGGCTTAATTTAAAAGATCTGCCATTAAGTTTAGTGATATTCACTGTTCCTGTCTCGAAAGCATCATTAGTTTTTATAATTTTCAGAATTAATCAGATACTAAAGAGTACAATTGTTTTCAGGAAGCAAATGATTTAATCTAAATTGAACCTAGAACGAAATAAAAAATCTCAAGATTCAATATTTATGTTGTCTAGAGTCACAATTTTAATCATTTTTCAACTTCATAAGAATCTCCAACAGGTATGGACATGTCAGTAATAATAACTCAGTCATAATAGCTGCAATCAACCCCTATCTAGTTTTAAGATATACATACTGCTGAACAAATTAAAGACTTTTACAATTTCAACCATTTTATTTTCAAAACTGTTTTAAGGTTAACATGTGCATGGCACTCAATTATAACAATTATGTGCATTGTAATGTTGAATAAGTATCCAAAATGTATTTTCCATATTCAATTTGTATAAATCCTAAAATTTATAGGCAGCACCTTTGCATACAGAGTTTTTTCAAGATTTATCAGTGATTTACATCTCACCCAAAGATATATATACATACACACACATATATATATATATATATATATATATATATATATATATATATATATATACCCTTTAATTTGGACATAATTCAATGCAAATCTTCAGATAGCATGTTTGTGCCATCCACGAGTGGCTGTTCATGTTTCTAAATCACAATGAAGCTTAAATAAACAAAAATATATTTGCATGCAATTAAATGACTTAGTTACATCCAAAAAAATAAGGAAAAAAAATCATTGCAAGAAGTATAGCTAAGCTGAAACTTAAAATTTTATTGTTTACAAGTAAAACACTGGAATTAATGAATTCATCAATAATAAATTTTTTATATATAAATCCTTTCATTTTAATGAACAAAGCCAGAATTTGACCATGAAAGTTAAATATATGTAAGGATAATTGGGAAAATGCCCAGCATAGGTTCTATAATTATCATTACACAACACAGCAAATAAACATATCATTATTAACATTCCACATTTTCAGAACAATAAAGTCAAAATGTTTGATATGAATTTAGAGTGGATAGCAGTTCATGAATAACACATACGATTAAGTTACATTTGTACTTGTTAAAAACATCTAATTGCTTACATAGTACTTATAAAGTTAATATTTACATAATCTTGTGATGAGCATAGATCTATCTCTGCTTTGGAAAAAGAGATATGGTATCTTTGCTTGCTCAATAAATACTTACACTTCTAAAAAATTATATTTTAAATCTGTAAATATTCACAAATATTACGATACGATACATAAACTTTAAACAGAAATTTATGAAATGGCATTAATTGATATTTTGGTAAAACCTGTACTAGAATAAATTTGTATTTAAAATACAACACGATTAAACCATATCAGCAGACAGAATTCATCTTTAGAGAACAAATAAATACACATTTTAAATAATCCAAATAATAATAATGTGAGTGCTCACTAATATCAATACACTTTCTCACTGTTTCTCACAGTTTCTCACTGAAAATACTTAAACAGGTGCCATCAGCTTTATTTAATCTTGAATCATATCTACAATCCATTATGTTCATTCAACAAGGCCTATCACTCTATTTTCACTGGTAACAGTTTCTTGTTGATATGTAAATGCTCTTCTAGTACAGGTTTCAAAGTATTCGCAGGTTAAGTTTTGAAGAAAAAAATGAAAGTCAGATAAAACGAAAAAACTACGGGAAAAATTCTGACTGCTATATTTTCACATGCTTTCAGTGGAAATAGAATCCATTTGAAATTTAAATGACTGAATTTTCAGTATCAAGGCTCCATTACACAAATTTCAAAATGCATTTGATGAGCATAATGTTAGGAACTAACGATTGACTCATCATAGGAACATTTTATAATGTTCCCGGCTACTTTCCGTAAGAGTTTGAACAACATTATAGTATTGAGGCAGACTTGAGGATAAATTAGAGAATGGAAAATAAAGAACAGACAACAAGTATTTGTCTAATGACAAGTAGTATTTTTTTTGGCAAGCCCAAGCCAAATTTTCAGAATAAAATTAGACAAAAATCCTGACTACTAGATTTGTATTAGCATGATTCCAGAAAACTGTACATCCAAGTACAAATTTTGAATAATTATTGCATGACAAATATCGAATGGAAAACCACCTACATGTAATTGACAAAATGAATTTATGTACTGGCATTTTTTATGAGATTATATCATTTAAAATAAGTCAAGCAACATGCGAGTAATCCAGAAATATTAAGCAAAGAAACTTGATATCAACTCTGAAAAATAAAACATTGCATAAAGATGTTTGGAATGAGTAAATGACAAGAAGAGATCACATCAAAGCACCCAATACTTCCAAAAACCTATAACTTCTGAAGGAGAAACAATTCTGTAGGCAAATGCCAATCACAGGCAAATGCCCTAGGAGTTCAGTCAGCAAATAACAACTACTCAAAAAAATCGAAAAATTCAAAACCATTATCATCTGTTTCCACATCCGAATTTATAAAATAAATCTCATTGAATTCCTAAGGACAGCAAAACACTGCTGGTCATGTGCAACTTGGAGGTCAATCACTCAATCAATGTTTCTCAAGAGTATTGGAAGGACTATTGAATCAAATGCAGCTCTCTAACATCCAAACAGTCCGACCCTTGCCTACCATGGATGCAGGGTCTTTCTGCTCCTCACCATCTGCGGGAGCAACAACCCCCCCCTCCATAGTGAGGGGGGTGCGTTCTTCTCAGAAAGCTTCAACAAAACTAGCAGGAAAGAGTCCTGTTCGCCCAGTACGCTGCAGTGTCCCCTTGTACCAGCCATCTTCTCTCTTCCGATGCACGTAGATTACATCACCCACTTTAAGCTCGAGCTCATACTCACTATTTGGTGGATATGCAACAATGCAACGGAATCTGAAATGATTTATGCACGATTACATTAAAAATTTTCAGTTAAAAGGCAGATGACGAGAAGAAGATTCTTCGCATTTCAAAATTTTAGAAATTGAACTTTAAATTTGGAATTTTTTAAGAAATTAAGCGAAGATTAACCCCTTTCCTGTTATTGTTTTAGTATTGACAGTCCTACATGATGTTTGAATTCAAAACGGCAATAAATGATGCTGTGAAAAGGCAAAACTGGTCCCCAATGGTGTCACTGAGAATACGCAAAACCATGCATGGTAAGATATACCTGTAATGTATTGAATTACTTTACAATTATTTATTTATTTATTACATGCTTATTATCAATTATTATTACTGTATTTACTCGTGTAATACCTGCATGCGTGTAATGCCCTCACCCCCATTTTTTAGAGCTAAAAATCGGGAACAACTGGAATTCGTGTAACTTCCAAAATTTCGATTTTGATGTTTTATGGCAACATCGGTTGAATAATATATCTGAAGCTGAGTTTGATGATACAATTATAGCAGCAAGCAAATATTTAAGAAGTGACTTCTAAATGTGATTTTAAATACTTTTTAATGAACATAATAATGAAAAATTGATATCCATTGGCATTAAATTACATGGAGACAACATGAAAACCTATTTTGGAGTATAGCTCCTTAATCTTGCAGAAAGATTCAATTTTGAGCTGTTGCACAAGTTATTTCATTTAAAAAGAGTAATTTTTACTAATTTTGCAAAACCACACTAACTCAGCCATTTTTCACATAGAAAAAGAGCAAATTTTACATAAATAAACGTAAACAGTTCATGCTCGTAAATCCATGCCAAATCTCTTCGAGATCTCACAATACCAATAATAAACTGGTCACTTGATGAATTGCAACCTGGTATTATAGAAGCGTTTCTCATGTTTCTGTGGATAAAATGTATCACTTACAGTTTTCAGAAAGCACAAACGAACAACTCCAACAGTTATTTAGTGACACGTTTCCATTGCAAGATTGTGTTCTTTGCTCTTATAAAGAGGTATAAAAGTACATTCTTTTAGGATTGCGTAACGTAAAAGGAACCCCAAAAAATGTAGTTACAGTAAAATGTGATCTGAACATGTCATGAATTACAAGGCAATCTAATAGACTTCATTTGTATATAATGAAAAATATACGCAATTCAGTTGTTTATTTCTCCTACATCAACCTTATCTATGAGAATGAACTTTGTCCAAGACTCTTCTATTTACATAGAATATTTACGTGATTTAAGTTTAGTTAAAAATCTTGAAAATAACATGCACGGCATATTGTGCCTACAAAAAAAACACCCTACTCATTACCACAGGCAAGGCATGCAATATTGAGTAGGCGTTTCACAGGTGGCCTACCCTCAAAAGATAAATGGGCAAATCTCGTGTAATGTCTGCACCCTCCTTTTTTGTTGGGAACCTTTGGGGGAAAACATGCATGTATTGCACGAGTAAATACATTACCTAACTTAATGTTAGTGAAAGTAATAATATTTAAGATATGTAACTCGCAAATTTTTTTTCAATATCTTACAGCCAAGAACCTAATCCTACTTCTCACAGACTTAGCATTTAAGAATACAAGGACTTATTTCAAATTATGAGAATATTAAACAACTGATCATTTCTTAAATACTGAAATAGGAAAAGCCACATAACAACTGATCATTTCTTAAATACTGAAATAGGAAAAGCCACATATAATAAACATGCAATGCAGTATGTTCTACCCAGGGCCGGTGAAAGGGGGGTTGTGGCGGATGCAAGGCATCCGAGCCCTCGAATATTGGGGGTCCCCGAAGTTTGTAGATCTCAATCATCAACGTATCGAAGGTAAATTTTTGCAGAAACCTTTGCTAAAAACGCTTGCTAAACTGATTTCTAATGACAACACTCCGAAAAACTTCTATTTTTAAAACAGGAGGCCCCATAAATCTTAGAATTATCTTGTTTACTGTAATTTTTTGTACACTTAGCTTTAAAATGTTTATTTATCAGCCAATGCTTTGTAAAACAACTGCAGTAAAAATTCATTATTCAGATGTCACATATATCAGGGGGATCCCCATGGATATTTGTATCTGGGCCCCCTTCAGTGCTTGGCTGGTCCTGGTATAACCTTTACGGTACATCATGTAACTTAGTAAAAATCTAATTTCTTCAAGGCAAAATAATTATGATAAATTCAGTGGCGTAACTTCAACTCCTGGGTCCCTCAGCAAGATTACCAACAGAACCTTCTAATAAAAATACAATTAATAAATGTCAAAGTGATTATGATCGCCTACTATTTATTATAATAATAATTCAAAATTATAAAAATTATATAATGATTAATAAACTTTGATAGGTACCAAAAACTGATTTGCCGAAAGATTTTTATGCATTAATTGCACTGTAATTCTTGATGAAATTACATTCACTAAGCGCTACAGTATATATAGGCCTACACAGTATATATTACATAAGCAATGTTAAATGAGAAGGAGAGAATCAGTTTTTTATCTGTTGATTTTATTCTAAGCAATGTTTTTCCTTCGGGCTTTCGTTTCAAGAAATTTGTCAATGAGCTGGTCTACATCCATGGCTTTGGCCTGGGAAGCTTCTATACTTAGGAGTCCCAATTCCTTAAGAAGTTCTTGTGTCATAGTGTTGTGAAGGTAATTATTAATATATTTTAATTTCGAACTACAGTAGAACTTGGTTAGTACTTTCCTCGTTGGCACATTTTCCTCTTTAGTATGTCGATTTCTCAAGGCCCCAATTCCATTCCATTTAAATACGTGTTAAAAATATTTGGTTAGTACGTCTTAAGATAATGTTTCCTGGTTAGTACGTTCAATGAATCGTCGCAAAAAAAATGCGCCACTCCATAAGTTGTCTCTTAAGTAAAGGAGAAACAAAAATGCAGATGCAAGTTATAAATCATTAAAAATATAATAGGTCCCTCAGTTTTATGATCATATAACAAATATGTTGGTCCTCATAGGGCTCATCCAGACACAATCAGCATTTCCGTGACGTCACGTAAGAACAAATCACGGCTAATTAGCCATAGCACTGTAGACGACGTTCCATTCCACACTTTCTCAAAGCAATGATGCCAGACCATGTCAATAGATGACATACATAAACAGCAGGTGGTAGAAAATGAAGATGGTGATGATGAAAAGGAACCAGACAGAATCTGTTTCCAGTCTGTCAAAAACAGTTGAGGCCATGGACATAATACGCCAATATGTGACTAGTTTTGTGGTAGGAGATGATGTTATCATCTAATTACAAAGTTGGACTCAAAAATTTATGAACTGGGGGTTAAATATAAAAAACACAGTACTGTGGACAAGTTTTTTAAGTAAATGTAAAACATTTTCATGATTTTCATGCAAGTTCACCCATAGACGGTTCACCATTTAACTAGCTTTTGATTCAACATATCGTAGTAGTCTATAGCCTCTATGGCACAGCATAGGTACCTATGGAATTCTTTCTATGGACAAACGTTAAAGTACACCACCTCTTTGAACTTTGCGAAGTCCGGAAATCTGACGTGAAATGTAATCGGGATCAAAATACGCGGCAGAAAATCTAAGGTTTACAAAATGATAGCAATTCTTTAACTTACATTAGAATTCTTAATAAAAATGAAACCAAAAGAAGATAAAATTTCCTTAAATTACGTTCAAAATATGGACAAGGACAATAACAAATGAAAACCTTACATTCCAAAATGATGGGGTTTCTTTAAATTTTAAACTAAAGTTTCATCATCGAATATAGCGGCATTGACGGTGAAGTTCAAACTGAGATACAAAATAATTGAGAGTTATCACATTTGATTACTTTGAAAACTGCTCATAATGAGCATTATAAATATAATGTCCTTTTCTAGGGCGCCAAAGTTTGAACTGAACTTTGAAAGAAAAAAGTAGGGGAAGTTTGCGCTTGTTGTCATCACAAATGCATGACATGAAATGCAAATAATCGGCGCAAAACAGAAGTAATGGTTGTAAAAGGTTTTGTCGCTAAGTGCAAATTCGCGAACCGCAAGCACGCGAAGTTCAAAAAGGTGGTGTACTCTATGTGAATGTATGTAACTTACTTAGCACATTTTCCTTGTTAATACGTTCATTTGTCCTGTTCCCTGCAAAACCGTACTAACCAGATTTTACTGTATTAGCATATCCCCCGTTGTTTAATTGTTGTAGTTTTTCTGATTTCATTTTTCATAGTTGTTTGGAAGGGTGGTGAAAGATCATCCGGCTATTTCATTTGCAAGAGAGTAGCAGCTTTGATGACATTGCTATCTTTCTCTTTACCGAGTACAGCTGGATGAAGTATTGAAAATTTATTTACGATGTCATTCATTCCTTTAAAGTTGGGCATTCACAATGTCTAGTACACGGAAGAAAACATTTATTCGAAATTGGTCTTCCGAGTCTGTTAATCTACCATCCTCAGATAATTCATCATTGTGACGCTTTGTTTTTTTTTATTCTTTTATCTTGAAATTTAACTTCAACACCCTACTCGTTAGCCACCACAACTACTTCTTGTTTAGCTTCAGTGTAATTCAGTCTCTAATTCTACGTCATCTCTAGTGAAATTTCAGGGTGATGTGTAGCAAGAGATAAATTCGCTTCTCGAGTCTGAAGATATTTAGAATTCACATCAATTGCTCCAAGAATTTTTGAAAAAATAACTAGCACCATAACAAACACAAAATTGTCAATGCATTGTTTTAGTCATATTGCTTCTTCCGTCCCTCTTCCTTTTTGCTTGATCGGAGAATAATTGTGGTCAATAATTTCAGTATACTGCTATACACCACCTTTTTGAACTTCGCGTGCTTGCGGTTTGCGAATTTGCGCTTCGTGACAAAATTTTTTAAGACCATTACTTGTTTCGCGCCAATTATTTGCATTTTGCATCATGCATTTGCAATGACAACAAGCATGAACTCCATCTACTTTTCTGTTTCAAAGCTCAGTTTAAACTTTGGCATCCTAGAAAAGGACTTATTATTATTATATTATTTTTATAATGCTCATTATTAGCAGTTTATGAGGTAAACAAATGTGACAACCCTCAACTTAATTATTTTGTAGCTCAGTTTGAAGTTCACCGCCAACACCGCTATTTTTTTATGATGAAACTTTAGTTTAAAATTTAAGGAACGTCATCATTTTGGAATGCAAGGTTTTCATTTGCTATATCTTTGTACATATTTTGAATATAATTTAAGGAAATATTATTTTGTTTTGCTAGGGTTTCATTTTTTATTACGAATTTTTAATGCAAATCTAAGAATGGCTATCATCTTGTAAACAAGATTTTCTGCGACGTATTTTGAACGCAATTACTAAAAGAAATTTTACCACTTTAATGCTGTTTTTTGTGATGTATTTTGAACAATTAAAAGAAATTTTATCACTTTCATATGATAGGTTTTGATTGTTTGTTACGCATTTCAAGCGTAATTAATAAAATAAATATTACCATTTTATATGGTGGTGTTTTTTTTGCGGCTTGGAAATGTTTGTTTCAGAACCTAAGAAAACATCCGTGCATCACGTACTCAGTAGTTAATCCATTTAAATTAAAGCATTTCCTTGGAATGAACAAAAGAAAATCGAAAAACTGCGCTGGGGGTTAACTGCACAATTGCCGAAAGAAGTCATCGCTTTGTAATGCTAGATTTTAATTTGCTATTACGCATTTTAAAAGTAATTAAAAGAATTTTTTTCACTTTATTATGCTAGGTTTTCATTTGCTGTTACGTTTTCTTTTATTTTCTGTTCAACTGCATTATTTATGATAAAAAAGTGAATATTTTTAGGTTAACTGGAAACTGTACTTCCATTATTACATTACATCTTATGGGAAAATAAGACACACTTCGCCCCAATTTTCTGGAACCAATTATTCACGAAGTTCAAAAAGGTGGTGTAATTGCATTTTATATCCAGGTGGGTTAGTATTCGGCCTGCCCAGTGCATTGGATTTAGTTTTTTCAATGCCATGGTGGATTCATCAGTGACTGTACTAAGCATATCCCATCTGCTAGTGCTCTGTCTAAAAAACGTATAAACGTCATGTAAAACGGCGACAAATGTTACAACTTCATGCACTCTAGTTATGGCATCATTTACAACTAGATTGAGATTGTGTGTGGCACAGTGGACATAGACTGGGAAAGTTTTTGTACACCACCATATACACCACTCATCACACTGGCACTGTCATAACCTTGGCCACGACATTTCTTTATAGTTATTCCCTTCTTGTTAAGAATTTCTAAAAGATGATTTAAAAGCCTATCAGCACTATGATCATGTGCCCAGAAAAAATCTAAGGGAACTTTCTACAATTTTTAATCAACTGGTTTGTCATTTTCATCTTTAGGATTTTACCATAGAGAATGACTTAATTGATACTTCTTTGAAATATCCAGTGTGATATCGGCAATGATTGAATAAAACAGTGCTGATTGAATTTCTTTTCTAATCTGAGAATCGAGATGCTCTGACAGTACAATTATTAGCTCATTCTGAATTACAGGAGAGAGATATTTTACAATGTGTTTAGACTTATTAATAAGTTCATACATTACTGGATCAAATTCCACTAAAAGCTCAACATGGCACAGAAAACTGCCATTATAAATGTTGCCTATTTTTTCTGGGTAACCTCTAAATGATTGCGCATTACAGGCCAAGGTTAACATAATTTTCACAAGCCACTTAAGTATTTCCTGCCAAAATTTTCTCCTTCACAATTTCTTTTGCAATGGTTTCATCTAAGGTTCCACGGCATATCCACTGTTCATATATCACACTAGATGAAGCATGAATTTTTGAATCCTTATGTTCTGTAATTTTTTTTAGACAGTCCCTGCCAATCTTCTATACCTATACTCCAAGATGGGTGGTAACTTGGATCACTTCTGCCACCAAATAACCAGCAAACTTTGCAATATAATACATCTAATCTTTTGGAATAGCATAACCATGTCACAGGTAGAATCAATCTAGCTTTAGTTCTTGTAATATAAAAAATTTCAGGAAAAGATGTTTTTGATGTCTCTACGAAACTGACTTATTTGTTTGCATTTTCTACCACAAATCCCTTCATATTAGGATCAATAAAATCAACTGCATAACACCCTCTCTGTGGGGTACTCACTGTGAAAGAGAGCACTAAAATCAAATGTTTCATCTTGAATACAACATGTATTATTATGTTTTCTTCTGTATACCTGTTAGCTTCATAGTTGTGCAGCATTTTACACTTTGACAGTTTATCGATTTCCCCATCAGTTTTTCATGTTTCCCAGAAGTTTTTGTGTTCGAACTCAATCAAACGACGCACCCCGGCATACACTTGTACTTTGGCTACGCGAGTTCTTCGGCTTTGCGCTTACATATCGAGTCCCTACTTTTATAAGCAATGGACATTAGCCCAGAAGAGAACGCTACCATCATGTGATTTAATCAATCGACTTTCCTGAGTGGTGCGCCCTCTTCTTGAGAACAGATTGAATGAGCGGACTTCCAACCTGGCAACATTGCGGAACATGACCCATCAGTCATGAGTGTCAAACCTGAGAAGGAGGAAGGAGACAGAGAGAATGTGAGGACGAGCAAGCAGTGAGAGAGCAGCCTTAAACCAGCCAGCGGAAAATTTCCTTGTTATTTCACTACTTTTCGTATCGTTTTGTTATCCTCCAAGTGGACAGTTCTACTGAGTATATTTTTGTATATTTCTGCTTTGAATAATTTCACTTCAATATAGTTGTAAGCATTTCCTTGTCACTTTACCATTGTGTTATATTTGATTTCCTGTTGGCAGCAGCAGTGTCACTTAAGAGGTATCGTATCGTTTTTCTATTCTAAGTATCTTGAGAATTACGAGAGATTAATGTAAATGAGACAGTTGCGTCTCAGCTGTCAACTCCTGGACTAAAATAAAACCCTGACTTGAGTGAATGGCTATGTATCATATCACTCACTAACTAAAGAATCTATATTTGGTGAATTACCACTGAAGATGGTTGCTTTGTAGCTGAAATTTGCATATGGTTTTTTAACCTTGTTGTGGCTACTGGAGATACCTGAGGCAATAAATTTTTCAACTAGCTTGTTCTTAAATTTTTTTAGTTGGTATAATAACAAGAGAAAATTTGGTTCTTTAGAGTTATCCAGGAACAGCGATAGTGCCACTGTTGATGGCAAGAAAGCGATGAGATATGGTACTACTACCACAGGCACTATCAATGGAGAGAAAGCAATGAGAAATGGAACTAATGCAGCATATGTGCATATTACAGAAATTTGACAGTGCCAGTAGTAGCAGTACCATACCTCGTCGCTTTTTCGCCATCGACAGTGGTGCTGTCACTGTTCCCAGATAACTCTAAAGAATTGAAAATTTTTGTAAATTTAATACAGACACTTCATTGTTTTCCAAAATGTTAGCTGAAGGCAGACAACAAAATGACGTCAATCTGAATACAGGCATTCCCCACTTTGTGCTCTTAATTGGTTCCTGAAAAACAGAGCGCTATCTGAAACCGCATTATGAGGGAATTTTTATCATAAAAACTAATGTGAACATATAAGTTTGTCATTCGATGTCTGGACGTGCGACAAATGTTGTGTGTGACAAATTGACGTGCAATGAACTGACTGCAACAAGTTGTCATAGAGACATAGGAAGTATGGTTATGTGTTTTATCAGTTTTAAAGATAAATGAAACAGGTAAAATAATTGTATCTACCAAAATTTTCTATTGCAAGCTTGCAATCCATAATTCAACTACTAGTCTTAATTTTAAACACATTAAAAATCTAATATATATGAGCTCCCATTGAAATAGCTCCAAATAACTAGAAGAGATTACATTTTTTGTTGATAGGATAGCTTAATGATGCTAAATTTAATCATTGCTTACCTACAAATACTAATTCAGCATAATAAATGTTAAGAGAAAGATATATGCTTGTAATATACAAACAAAATGTGTCAATAATTCAGCACTTAGTAAGAGCACTATAATGAAATTGCACTATAACAAGGGATGCCTGTATATACTATCTTAGCTTAACAGTTTATGTAGTGCTAAATTATGGAGTGCGAGTAGTTAAATAAAAATATAATTATCTGAAAAAACTTATCAAAATCAATTTTTTCCAGTACCAACCGCAGGCCCCTTTACTGATCTGGCCTCCTCCCCGCAGTTGCAGGCCCTGAGGGACCTTAGTTACACCACTGAATACATTTCAGCAAAATTTAGTTACGGCAGGCATAGGAAGTAAAAAAAGAAGACAAAAAAGAAGAAATCACTTTACCTCTCTTTCACTTGAGGAACCAACTGCTTAGACTTTTTCCCTGAATCACCAGATGCACTGCCCCCACCGAGACATGTTCCTGCATCGAGGGAGTTTGACTTCCGATGGCCACCACTAGAACTACCACTGCTGCCCCCAGAAGCAACAACAGCAATGGCTGAAGCCCCATTCTCCGTACCAACAACACCAGGACTTGACCTGACAGAACCCCAGACATAAGTCAAGTAAATAAATGATTCGAGTAAATATTACGATAATACTATCACTAAATGATCTTCATCAAACTTTTAAGTTGAACTGAAACAATTTAAATGTCAGTTATCAATTCAGAATGTCCCGACTTTGATCTACACAGCTATAGAGTTATACTTTTTACCAGTTATATCACCAGTCTAAGTTTAAATAAAAATACGGTAATGATTATTTTAAATTAAAAACCTGCAAGTAGTTAATTTTTCCAATTATTACTGCAAATTTTTTAGTAAAAACAATTGGGTCAACTGTGGCAAAAGTTGTCTTTAACAACTTTAAACAATGGATTGATCTACAATTCAGTCAACAATTAAATCAATCAATTTAGGGGAAAATAACAAAAATAGTTATTTACAATAACCATTTATTTTATTTAGAGCAGAAATAAATTTACCAATTTTTTAAAATTTTGCTTTCATAAAAATTTTGTAATAAGAAACCTAGAAACAGGTGGTTAAAAAATGAAAATATCTGTATATTTTTTTAACACATTCCATTCTTTTGATCAACAATATCGATGGAAGATATTTCATCAAGAAGTCAGCATAAATTCCAAGCAAGGTGTTAGATTAAATTTTTTCCGCTGTTCCATAACATTTTTTAGGTTGGTTTCCAAAGGAAACAGCCTTATGAAATGGTCCTGTCTGTGTGTGTCCCCTACTAACAACTTTTGCACCAATGGACCAATTTTCATGAAACTTGGTATGAGGCTTGTGCTATCAGGGTCCACCTCTGGGCTATATTTTATTTCATGAAAATTGAAGTTCCGGGTTTGATTCAGGAATGTTTTTTTTTCTATTTTACAGAGGAAATCTCAAATCCAATGTGCAGAGATGTTTTCTTTAATACTTGAAAATATCTTAAAATTGTGATATTGGAGCAAGGTTTGTATTGTTCTAAGGGGATAAGAATTTAGATTCTAATTCATATCACCGAATTTTGATAATTGATCATATTTTCTTGAATTTCTACTAAAAGATAGCGGTTATGCATTTTAAATAGCATTTTTATCGGATTGTTGCCATGGAGATGATTATTACCGAACTCAGCATGAACATAGACGAGTGAACAAATGGATTATTTTCTTTTCCACTCGACTACTCTTCAGCAATGGACAGTTGATCCATACATACCTATTACCGTATAAACAGTAACATTTATTAAATTAAAAAATACATGCAAAATGTTAGAAAGAGATTATGACACTGTTTTTAGTATTTTAAACCTTATAATTCTCTATTAATTTGTTTTCCAATTTTTCTCTATCATTGATAAACTATGAACTATAAGTGGTATTTATGGCATGAGAATTCCTTGGAATGACTAACACATACTGAAACATTTCCTGTCAATATAAGTACCGTATCTGCCCGAATATAAGCCGATACTTTTTGTCAAAATCTATCGTGAAAAAAATCACCCTCGGCTTAAATGCGAGCCTGAGGAAAAATTTGGCATCCTCGTACGACGCCATCGCTGAAAAATGTCGTTTCCATAGCATACATCCTATATTCCACTGATAAGGCACTCGATGTCTGAAAAACGCTCCCTTCTTATAGCGATTGCCCGGAGCTTTAATTTAAATTGCTATTGAAGGTTATTTATATATTTTAACACGTAGTTAAAAGTAAATGGGTTCTTATCCAAAGCAAACGGCGGTATATAAAACAATCGAGTTTTAACAACCCACCATGTTCATAGCATGGTTGCACGCTACAGAAAATTCGTTTTGATCATAATTTGCAACGAGTTCTTAAGATACCAACACCGGTCTTATTAGAGGTTTTTACAAATTCTGACTACACTAAGCTTCTTCAACTCTTTGTTTTAATTGCACTTCTTGATGCTGCAATCGATTTAAAGATCAGATGTAGCTGACGTCGTAGCTTTTACGGATCATTTAAATGGCAGGTACGTTAAAGTTAGGAGCCGACAGTATAAAGGAGTTCATATTAATTTTTCTTGTTTATTTTATATTTTGCTATAGCCATTGTCATTTTTGTATGCATGTTAAAACCCTCTTTCATAGAATGTATTAAACTTGCGTATACTGACCAAGCAGACGATATAGTCTGCTTAGTCAATTCGCAAAATTCGATGACGACTTTCGATGCGCAACTGTTTAAATTCCGCTAACATAAGATACGTCTGATTCGAAGGTGTGAGAACGGCGTTAACTGTAATTCATCTGATAATTAACAGCAATAATAATAAAACTTGGAAACCTCTTTCATAGAATCTATTAAAATTGCGTATAATGACTAAGTAGACGATCACGCCAAATTCGATGACAGCTTTATGCGCAACAGTTTGAATTCCAGTAAGATAAATAAATATACTTACATTTGATTGTAAGGTGTGAGCAACGGCGTTGACTATATTTATAATTAACAGTAATAATACCTAATAAAACTTTACATGGAACGTATATAATCATATAGATGTAATGTATAATGTATTCTAGGTTGTGCTTGCATGTCTGGTACACTTAAGCATAAAATTTACGAAAATACTTTTTTTGGCAAAAAATGTTGGAAAATTTCGTGGGGTCGGCTTAAATCCAGGGTCGGCTTCTATTCGGGCAGATACGGTAATCAATTCGAGATGTCAACTTTGGGAAACCAGCCTGCATTAGTCCTAGTTTGGACTTTTTGTATGGAAATGAATTGTAATTATTGGATCGCAAATTAGCCATCCAATGGTATTTAAGTCTAAAAATTAAATTTTTTGTTAGCTAAATGAAGACATTTTTCCTATCAGTAACCATAAAATTGATATAATAATTACTTATTCAAATACCTTGAATAGCCATTAAAAGAATATGAAAAGCCATTTGGTGACACTTCAGTACTTATTTTTTCAATAGCTTTTAGCTATAAGACAAGCTTGATAATTCTCTACTGAAGTCATCCAAGGCATTAAAAATATCTCCAACTTAAAATAAGACAGTATTGTGTCTTTTTGAGGTTAAAGTTATCCTTTGAGAATTTCAATACAAGGGCTTCCATTTGTCCTCCAAAGACTGTTTTTAGGTTGCTGTGTGTAAAAAACAGCAACTAATTTTATTAACAAAATCACACAAAACACATTATAAATAACGTAAGCACACTACTCAATGAGATGGCTAATATAGATTATAAATGTGATATCATTGGATAAATAATGAATCTGACCACAATTTGATCTTCTCAAAAACTGCTAGTTAAGAAATAATGTGGTTAAAATAAAAGCATATCTTAAAATTAAAAAAAATAGCAAATGCAAATTATTTCATGTAAAAGAGATCAATAATTACAGATAGGAAAATATCAGTCTCACAACTAAATACCAATAAGTTCTTTGCTTATATACTTACGGAAATGTTTGCATAAATTTTCAGACGTAAACAATTTTGTCTATAGTCTTATCAATCTTTAGTGAATTTGACTTCAAGAATTTTTGTGTATTGCATGAGCTCCAAGTGAACTATTGAAATAAAGGCAAAATATATTACACTTTAAGTTCATTTGGGTGTGAATTATAGTGTGGTAAATTACTCTCAAACATGCAACAAACAATACTTGCAAAAAATATCAAAATACACAAATAACATATAGATAACAAAATACACAAAATTTTCTTGCAAACATAACAGAAAAATGAAAATAAGCTTTGCAGATGCTCATGCAATGCTAGTAAGCATGTATTATTTTACACACAATGATAAAGTGTACCTGAAAATAGCAAATAAATTATAATGATTATGGAAAAAAACATTATGCACTGCATTTTGCAAATCAGGAAATTAAAAAATATATTGTCGGGAATGGACAAACCTTCCAAATAGAACTAGATTGGCTGTGACTACACTGGGTCTCTCTTTATGTTTCTGCCTCTGTGATTCTGAGCATAACAGTCGATGATGATGCTTTGATTCAGAGATGTTACCATCTGGGGGAAGTGCCTGCAGAAGCTGACTGGGACAGGATCCTGACCTGTCACACAACATATAATTCACATATCTACAGTTAGGTAACATACAAACTGGTTCATGCAGAATAAGGGATACAATACATAAAGCATAGGATAAGCCACAGGCTTTCAAAAATGGTAGTAATTGATAGACACAGAAGAAACAGAGGTATTTAACTTCTAAGCATAAATGTTTCCAAAAAGAGGTTGAAGGAAAATCATCACAAATAATTGGTTCAATTATAAAATATTGGGAAGAAACTCATTTAAATTATTACATTATTTGATAATCAAGCTAATGCAGACCGCTACTA
The DNA here is from genome assembly GCA_028673005.1 of Tanypteryx hageni. Taxonomy (NCBI): domain Eukaryota; kingdom Metazoa; phylum Arthropoda; class Insecta; order Odonata; family Petaluridae; genus Tanypteryx; species Tanypteryx hageni. The sequence goes on along the minus strand of CM054114.1, from coordinate 112,173,798 downwards.
ACAAAAATAACTTCAAAACATTGTGGATTCTAAAATTTAATTAACCCATCAGAATTATAATATTAGAATTTTACTAAAATACAGTAAAACCTCCACCTTACGAACCCCTTTATAGCGAAAACCTCCGGATAGCAAACTATTGACGGCGGTCCCGCCAAACTCATATACAAAATCCCTAATTACAACCTCTTTACTACGAACTTCCGTACTACGAAAACTTCTGAACAACGAAAGAAAAAGTGGTCACTTTCGTTTATATTTACCTCTTAGAACGAAATTTTGCTCGCTAAATATTTTTTCACTTACATACGTATGGAAAACGATTGAAAACAGTCGCCAACGCACCAATTAGCGTCAAGCTTACAACAAGCCAATCAAAGCACGTTTTCTATCATGATGACGTATTTCCTGTGTTTCCGGCATTCTTGCGCCATTGACAATCTCGTCCGAGAGTTGTAGTGATGCCACTATGCATGCTTTTAGGGAAGTGGAGACTGCAGTTTCCCGAGAGTTCACAAAGAATTTGAAACAGAAAAAAATAGATTCGTTTTTTAAAAAATGTTGATATATTTTAAATAAATCTTTTAAAAAAGTGTTGTATTTGAAATCATCCCCGATTAAATTCATCCCCTAATCCATTTAAAGGGAATTTCAACATAAGATTGCAGCAATGAGGTATGTATCGTGGTGAGGTGGTTTCTATGTGATAGGTAATTTATTCGTCAGAGACAGAGCTCGAGTGTTGTTAAGAAGGTTAGTGAAAAATATTGATTGGAGTCTTGATTTGGAGTGCCAACGACAGTTAGTCCTTTCTTATGAGGAAAATGCTGCTTTCATTCATTTCGTTTTGAAATATTTGCAACCTGCGCCATAGTAGTCAAATAGTAGTTTATTAATTGGTGTTAAGAAGTGGCGTCTGTCAATATTTTTTTATAAACTTAGCAGCTCAACACGCATTGCAACCTCGAAAAAGTCGTATAATAAAAAATTGCCGAGGATGTTTTCGTGCAAAACCTGCCAATCAATGCTAGAAAAAATAACATTGCATTTCAGTTATTTGGTGCTTGCCACTGTCAAACATTGCAAAACAAGATGAATGAAAGTGGCATTTTTTCCCATAAGAAAGCATTATGTCATCAGAGCTTCAAATCAATATGGCTGGTTATTAAACATTGAGGATGCATTTTGAATATCGTCCACTTATGTGATACTTTTTCGTGAAAATGGGCGTATTTTAGTAGAGTTACGCCGTATTGGATAACCCCATTGCTCCCGTATAATCTAACAGGCAATGCGCCCCTGAAGTTATGCAACACCTAATAACTTCCGATCAACGAATTTCCGAATACCGAATAGACGAAAAATAGGGTCCCTTGAATTTCGTTAATCAGAGGTTTTACTGTATTTCAGTTGTAAATCAAACATCTTCACAAGGCTATTAAAAATTGTCAATTAAAAGAAACAGAAAATTGTTACATAGACCAAGATTAAAATAGCTTTCACTTTTTTCTGATGCCAGCAGTCAGATAATGAAAGAGTAAGGTTTAATGATTGGTGATGATAACAGGTTTTTGGATAGTTTCTTCCTTTCTAATGAGAAAACACTGACAAATTATGAGTATTGATGAAGGATAATTAGAGATTTAGCTGTGGGAAAAGGAAAAGACAATATTACACACATTACTAAAAGGTGAGAAAAGTTGTAAGAAAGTAAATCACCCAAGACCTGGATTTTTTTCTATTTTGAGTCGTTCCTAGGAAGAAAAAATTAAGCATGAAGTAGTTGAATGAGGCATCTACAAGGTTATGACTTCAGGCAGGACACTGACCACTGGATTTCATGTGTGGCAAGATAGCAGTAAGACAAGGAGTCAAATGATATTACTGTAATGTAAAATACAGCAACAAGTTAGATACATGTTGATCAAAACATAAATCAACAAACTCATTTAAGATACAGAAACACGAGAACATTCACAGTGAAATCTACTTATAGTACTTAAACTTGAAAGAATATGGTTATAATCTTCAATATCCATAATGCTGAAAAATACGAAAGACTGATATGTTTCAAAGAAATATTATCGCTTCCTGATAAACTTCTCCATTCTTCCACTATAAAAAGCATCTCAACATCATTTATAAAGATTCTTAGCAATGACTTTAAAATTAAAGTTAATGAGCACTAAACGTTGAATTGTTTCTGGAATATAAAAATATCTCCAGTAAACCGCTGGTTTGACATTTAAAAAAATGTTTTTGAGTAAAACAGTTATATTACAGTAAACATAAAAACTTGAACCCAATAACCGACAAATCTCTAAAGGTACCATGTCAAAAAACACAAAATTTGAGTACTGACCAAGTTGCAGGATGTGAGATAAAAATTTCACTGTAAATAATATCTCTATGTAAGTAATATTCAAAGAACAACAATTAATATAATTCTTATGATTCATTATGTGAAACAAATGAAGCGCTTAATACAGGTTGGCAAGGAAACAAGTATTTACAAATGCTAAGCAACAAAATGCTAACATTCCACACATGCAACTGTATGAAACAAGCAAAACTTCATACCAATCACTAACACCAAACCCATACAGCCATGAAACAAAGTAACTTACCTGACATGCACTGAATGTGTGCTTGGTGATCCGTGTTGAGTGGTTGAGTGCACCATGCTGAGCATCTGCCCACTTGGTCTGCTCTGGCTCAATGGCTGGACTATGCACCCATCCTCAAAAACAGGATTGTCCATCGAATAGGACGGTGCCAACGGCGGAGACTTGGACTTTGACTTCATGCTAGTCAATCGTCTCATCAAACTAACTCCACTGCTACCTCTCTCTTTTTTATCTCTCGTCTTGAACAAAAGGAGGATTACTGTTAGAGATACGCTGTTCATATTACAAAGAAAAATATCTGTTGCAAATGATAAAATTTTTTAGGAGATTTAATTCCCCCAACATAGCACAAAAAATTCTCCTTACTAATATTAGAGGAATTGTTAAGTTTTATTTCATTCATTTACAACAAATCTAAATGCTTACGACTCAAAGATTTGTTCACTATAGCAGCTTCACATTCTTCCAACCAAGAGCCATCTACCATTAACTCCAACCTTGGAACCAAATATTAAATTATACTACATATGGAGAAAATAATAAATAAATCTGATGTGGCCACAACATGACTTTCTCCATATCTGTAATATTTCTAAAAATTCCAAATAGGTTAAATGATAATAAATATTTTAAGGAACTGCGAGAAAAATACAAAGACTTAACAAAGAACCGAAATAAACTCAAACCATAGCCTTCTGATACCGGATATAGCCAGGAATCTCCAACAATTAAGAAAATAAAAAGGAGCGTTACTAAGATGTAACTAAGGGTCAATTGCTAACAATAGTTGCCGGTAGGTGGTGGCAGCTAAAACATTAGTTTTTAAAATATCTCTTAAACAATGCATTATATGAGAAAATGTTCCAAACAAAGGTTGTAGAAAATTAAATTTCCTACAACATTTATTCTAATATTTTTTTACATTAATCAAATATTAAAGCAAATATAAAAAAAACGGATGTGACATGAGCCACTTCCGGTTGACCGATCTTTACGAAAAACTAATCAGGTCTTGTGACTGTCATAAAAATGTTAAATATGAATTTTTGCGTTGACCTGATTAATAGTTTTTGAGTTAGAGCACCTACAAAAAACTGTTACATACACACACACAGACATCTTCGAGAAAATGTTCAAAACATGTATTTCCGTTGAAATCTCAAAATCGATTGTTTTCATGAAAACAATACTTTCCCCTATACTACGTATGGAGAAAGTAAAAAAGAAACTTAACTTGATGGTTTTATGAAATTACACATTTAAATACCTTGAATACCCGCTATATTGAATTTATAAAGTGTTACTCAGATTGATGCTCATTAAATTCACTTTCAAAATATAATTTTTTAATCACACAACTTTTATAGTAATAAAGCTCAATTAATTAAGATGTATTGCAGCACAATTTCCAAAAACGGATTTCTTAAGGCAAGGGTGGGTGTAAATTCCTCAGCCAACAAAACTGTCACTCTGTGATCTTCCCTCAGTTCATAAATCTTGCTGCCAAATAAGACACCTCATTATGATTTATCCAAGTCAATTGCAAGCTGCTATCATCATATAAAATAAGGAAGTAATGTTAATAAACGCAGATGAAAATTAATTGAAAATTCAATCTCTCACTTAAATATGATCTTCTGTATTACCCTTATTAATACTGAAGGAATGATAAATGCAATAGAAAGGTGGACAAAAAACAAAAAAGGGAAATAAACAAATGAGGTAGCATCTATTCCAGCATTAAATGGTATTGAAAACTACCTATTTTAATATGAATCCTATTAGGATTTTTTCCAATAATGAAATTATGTTTGAGATTCTGAAATTTCTTTTAACAGGAAATTTGCTAAGTATAGAAAATCAATGACAAAAATGACATAAGGCTTAAAGGTGAATAATTTTGTTGTATTTTATTGTTATTTTAGTACTTGTGACTTTTTTATTGTTGGGTTTTCACTTTAAATTGGCTATTACGCTGCATGTGAAATTATTGATAAATAAATAAATTGTTATGACCATGCACTTGAATCAGCAAATATCAACCTTTTCTGTAAATTGAGTAGAAGTGTTGAGAGATGGCCGACAAGATGGACCAGGTGCTACTGATGTGGTGCTACTGGAACCACTGCCAACTGAAACATTTGGAGGTGGCGTCACGGCAGTTGACAGAGTATTATGGGAATTTCCGGGAGAGCCACGGTTCCCCAAACCTTCAGCTGGCTGAGGGGGCACTTGATGTCCTGATGAATGGCATGCATGCCACGATGACGATGTTCCCACACTGCTGCTACTAAGCAGGCTTGATGTGGAGATAGGAGGGGGAGCTGAAGTGGTGAGGGAGGGAGAAGGATGGAAGTGATGGTGATAAGTGGTGGGGCTAGACGATCGTGGGGGTAGTTCGGGAGGAGGAGAGCCCACGGGCATAGATTGTGGTTGATGATGGTGAGGAGAATTTACTTAAGGGGGAAAAAAACAACAACATAGCAATTAGTAATTAAATATCGTAAACACTTGGAAGTTCGACATTTATCTACCGTATTTACTCGCATACAAGCCACACTTCTTTCCCAAAATTTTCATCTCCAAAATGAGCATGCGGCTTATATGAGAGGAAACAAAATCGGAAAATCAAAAAATGTGAGATAATCGTTAAAATTCACTATGACTTTGCTAAATGGCTGGGTGATTCAATGCACAGTATGTGACATAAAAAAACATAACAATCACTGAAACATAAAAAGGTAATGTTATTACTATTGATGACCGAGTTACAGACGTCAGGTGCAGGTGATCTGTACGGTAGTGCCAGGGGTCATGAGAAAAATTCCATAGTTTGATGGATATCAAGTGTGTGCATATTTTTGGCAAATCAACCTCTTGGATTATTATAATGTATATCAAGGTATCGTCACAGTTTTGTCTCATTCCAATAATTCTATTGTAAGAAGCATTTCAGTGGCGTTTCTTTCAGTTTGAAAGTTGTGATTGTTCGTAGCTTTCTACGTGCAGCATGTTTGGGTAAAATGCGCATTCGGAGATTTTTGGTAATATTGTATTTTGTATGAATATAGTGCTGATCGGATAGTTGGTGTGGCAAGAGCCCTATGCTGTTCTTATGCAGAAGAAGAATGCATGCAAGAAACAAATGAATATGGATGAGTGCTGACCGCCTTCGGACAATTTTGAAAATCATTTCGACATACATGCATATGTACCCTATTATATTATGTTCTGATATGTTCAATGCGCTTTGGGAAATCTTCTTTCATTTTTTTCCTTCTTCGTGCAGCAAACATCTTGCTTACTACGCACAGAAAGGTGGCAAAATGTCCATAGTTACATAATAACTCAAGATATAAGTGTATTAAAGTGGAATTAAATAATCTACTTACAATGCATGAAAAAGAATCAAAATGATAATATGAAAAAATAAATTATGTAAAAAGTGTGTGCTATGTCAAAGTTATCGAAATTGCTGCAATACCTAGCACTCGTATGCATAAGAAGCTGTATACTCTAGGTATGTACACAATGTTTCATTTTACTTTTTTGAAACATTTACATTGTTTACTATGTTGATTCAGTGTCTAGCATGCGCATACTGGGATTCCCCGAGCCAACCGTCACTTCCTCGTGCCTTTGCAAACATAAATTTCAGTTCTTCAGTGTGGCAGGATTATTTAATAATGAACTGAAAAAACTGAGACATTTATACTTTCTAGTATTTTTTATGCAAAAGATCTGTGAAAACAAAAATTTCTGTACATTCTACAAGAAACTTTCCTTGTGTGCCCTTGTGAAAAGTGTGGGTCGGCTTACAATCGGTATCAGCTTACATTCGATTTTATACGGTACGGCAAGTCTGGCAGCTTTATAAAAATTGAGTTTGTCTTCGATAAAATAACAAATAATATTTTAATGGAATAAAAGCCAGACAGGATAATTAAATCTGCTATGTGAGATTTCTCTACATGTGTGGACAAGTAATTGTCACTGAGAGATGCAACATGTTGTCTAAAACACTGCCAAGAAGTTAAAATATTAACAAGGGTATCTGTTGCCAAAACTGGTTTGTAGCTTCTGGCAGAAGAATAAACCAAGCTATCTTTGGCTACCTAGGTTCTTAGCTATATGTTGTCCAATATTGCTATTTCACATTGGCTTTACTTAGCAAAAATGTTTATCTAGACAAGTCTAAAACTTACTATTTCAAAAACAACATGAATACATTAAAAATAACTTCACACATTTAAGGGTATTAAAAGGCAATTCTGGTGGATATCTAGATATGTACTTGCATGTACATCTTAAAAATTTACTACCGGGATTGGTGTCATGTTAATTATGGAGAAAAGTAAATACTCAGATACATAATCTCACAAAAATCAAACATGGAGGCTAAATATATTGTCAGAAAAAAATCTAACAATTTAGAACCAAACTATGCAATATCCAGTTGTACCTTGATAACTCCAACATCTATAACTTGAATTGTTGACAAATCAAAGTAGACATTTTCTGCATTTGTATTCATGTAGGTTAAAATGGTGTTCTATCACTCAAAGTTTCCCTAACTCTTTAATTTTTTCTGTCTCCCTTGAGATTTAAGTATCAGCACATTTGATTATAAAGAATTAATTTACTGTAAAACTATTCCAATACAAGGCAATGTAAACACAGGGATAACAACTATCAACAAGACTTACCAATGTGGTGTGGGCTGTGAGGTCTAGGAGGTTTGGGCGGTACTACACTTCCGCCATGTGGAGCCGAAGACCCTTGCGCTCCTTCTACAAAGTGTCTCCCATCAGCAATGTTGGGAACGTGACTGGATGGAGTAGGAGTGGTAGGAGCCCCTGGCATGGATGACTTCCCCCTAGAGAATGACTGGACAGATGGAGGCGCTGACGATGCAACAGGTATACGGGATGAAGCAGATGGAGCGGGCGATCCAGCAACCTGAGGTGAAGTATGATTGCCTGGACGTGATGGGGAAGTGGTGCTGTTAGGTATGCGGGCTGTAGGGATGGGAGTAGGTGGGCCACTACCATTGAACTGATTCTGTTGATGGTTGTATGGTGGTGGAGGGGCAGGTGGCCTGAAAAAAAGAAAAATGCAAAAGAAATTTAAAACAAAAAATATGATAAAACAATTTTGTTTCAAGGTTATAATGAAAAAATGACGAAGGAATGTAATATAATGATGAGCACATGAAGTAATCGATTGGAAGCATTGAGATAAAATTGAAGAGTGACAACAAGATTAGTTTTGCAAAGCTATATGCAGAAATGATAACTAATGAGGTTGCTGAGAAAACATTTAAATTTAATTCCAAATAATGTAGAAGGAAAAACATTTATATCAGTGTAGCAATTTTGAAAATGCTAAAAACACTAATGGAGATTCTGTACCAAATTATTTTTAAAAATATTTTGACGCATTATTTTAAGATTTAATAACATACCTCATTAATGCAACATAATTTCCTGGAAAAACTCCACACTTGTGCGTGCGCAGTGATGTTCCTTTAAACCATCCATCCTGACATTTCTCTGTCACTGTGTATACTGAACCTTTACGCAGCTCAAGTTCATCAGCTTTTTGCGGCTTGTAAGGATATAGGGCAACATATCTAGAATAAAAATAAAAAATCTGATGTGGCCACCACATGACTTTCTCCATATCTGTAATATTTCTAAAAATTCCAAATAGGTTACATAAAAATAAATATTTGAAGAAACTGCAAGAAAATTTTAGACTTTACAAAGAACAGAAATAAACTCAAACCATAACCTTCTGATATTGGATATAGCCACAAAGCTCCAACAATTAAGAAAAGATAAAGGAGCGTTACTAAGACGTAATTAAGCATTGATTTTTAACAATAGTCGTCGGTAGCTGGCATGGTGGTGGCAGCAAAAATATAAGATATCTCTTAAACAATCGATTATGTGGAAAAATGTTTCAAACAAAGGTTGTAGAAAATTACATTTCCTACAATGTTTATTTCAATACATTTTTACTTTTATCACATATTAAAGCAAATATTTTAAAATAACGGATGTGACAAGAGTAAACACCCACTTCAGGTTGACCAATTTTTAACAAAAACTAATCAGTTCTTGTGACCTTTATAAAAATGTTAAATATAAAATTTCGCGTTGACCTGATTAATAGTTTTTGAGTTAGAGCACCCACAAAAAGCTATCTCACACACACATCATCATCGAGAAAATGGTCAAAATGCATTCAGGGGATCTCAAAACGTGTATTTCCATTGAAATCTCTAAGTCGATTTTTTTCATGAATACAATACTTTCCTCTACACCAGCGTTTCTCAACCTTCATTAGACCGTGGAGCACACCACAATCCCCTAATTTAGGAGGAGCACCAGACCAAATCCTTCTATTATATAAAATCAAAACCCTCCCCTCTCCCTATAGGTTGACATAAAATTAAATGGGAGCAAATGCGATGCAGCATATTTTTCATTCGCATTTTAAAATCACTTAGAATCCCTCTATGAATGCGGCACTTGAACCAAACGATGCTTGAAAGAATGGAAATTTATTTTCCGGCCATTGATTTTCGAATATGCGTGGAATTATTCCGCAAATTCATTATTAAAAAGAAATTTTGGCTAAATTTTAGACGAAAATTTTTTGTAGTCAAGGGTATCTGAATTGTTGCTGTAATTAAGTAAGGTACTGTATATATGCATATACTTTTTTACATTTTACAGTACATGAATATTACATTGTCATGAAAACGATCCACAAAATTAAATAAATAAGTTCTTACTTATTTTTACACAGATAATATCTGTAAATAAATTATGGAAAAATGTATTCCTCAGCACAGAAACCTATGGTCTATAAAAGCCAGAGTGGCTTGATAGCTAGTACCGTAATTAAATTATTACATAAAACAAATGAAACATTAATTATAAAAGCAGAAAATACTACAAAATTATTACAGCTATGATAGCAATATCTGTTGATTCGTCCAATTGAAGAGCGAAGGTTCTAGCTTTTTTCACTTTCTCTAACAGTTGCTGATAAAAAAGATCTTCATTCATCATTGCGATACGTCTCGCAATCGTATCGTTGGAGAGAGGAATTTGTCTAATTTTTTTTCAGCCTTCCCTCCCAAAATTGTCTTGCATGCATCTAATAAGCAAGGCATGATTAAACTTTCTCCTATGGTGAAAGACTTTTTAGTTTTGGTGATTCGGAGTGAAATTAAGAACGATACATTAAGCACTGGGTCAGTTACTTTGCATATGTTACTAATTAATTCCCACTGGCTTTTAAATTCATTTTCTCTTCTCTTAAAATACTCGACTGGCATATTTTAATACTGCTGGTGTTTTTTATCAACATGTCTTTTTAATTTCGCTGGAAACATGGCGCTATTTGACAAAACCTCAGAACAAATAACACACTGTGGACTACTGCCTTGACATGTGAAACCGTATTTAATGTAATCAGGATCATACTTTCGATGTACTACCGCTTTCTGCTTTTTCCGATCTGACTGTGAAGGTGAGTCACATTATCTATTACTGGCATTGTCTCTCATGGAAGTAGATGGAATCGTTTCATCAACATTTGTTTCACTCACTCCGGAATTTTTCATAAAAAAGTCAACCTGGTCTGTTTACTCATTTTATCCTATGTGTACCAAGCAGACGTAATTTTATTAGAATAAATAGAAATATATTAAATTTAAACTTCATTTTATTAACGCAAAAGGCTACTCACGTACTGCCAAAATTCGACAAAATATGTAGAATACACGTTTCACAATCACTCACCAACGCATTTAAATATTACACAATGGTAAACGAAAAAACTGATATACAAACAACTATGATGGAACACAGTGCCAGGCTTGTTTTGTGGATTGCGGGCACAACGTAATTAAACTATAGTCCGTGAGATGTAATTATGTCTCCGAGTCGATTTTGGAAGGCGAGTGGAGGGAGGCAGTGGAAGAGTCTGCAGTCAACAACAGAGGCCTGGTATCATCAGATGCAAGTATATAGAATCTATAGCAAATGTTACACCGAGGGGGAGGAAGGGAATCGGTGAGTAGGAGAGGGGAGGTGGAATGGTGAAGGAGAGGTTGGTTGGCGGGCAATAAAATGTTCTTTTATGTATACAATGTGGAAGGAGAAGATCCGTGAATTGGGGAGAGGAATAAAGGGAGTGATATGCTTCTAAGTAAACAAAGTAAGATGGGGAAGGGAGAGTATTGGAGAGTAGGAAAGGGGAGGCAGAAAGTTGGAAGAGGTTGGGGAATGGGTAAGAAAACGAGGTAGTACATATTCGGAAAGAAAAGGCAGAACAAGTAGATTTTATAATCAAAGCAGAGTTGCAATTATCGTAACGTGATAGACAGAAGTCTTTACACTTCGTTCTAATAAACAATTTAATATTATATTTCCAATAATTGGACTTTTCGATTTAATTTTTTAAAAGGCTTGCGGAGCACCTGCCTCATGTTTGCGGAGCACCGGTTGAGAAACACTGCTCTATACTATGTATAAGGAGAAAGTAAAAATCAAACATTTTAAAGCAAAAATCTCATATTGAAATGCTGGAAATTCAATTATAACTATAGGTGTTATTATCTAGCAACTATAATATAGGGAACTAAAAAGAGAGATGACAGAGTAAGAAGTAAGGGAATGCTTGATAGGGCAAAATATGGCAGGGAAGGCCTATCAAGAACCTTAAAAAAACTTCACTTTTCTCATGGTATTATTATAATTTGAGTGATATATAAATGCTGGGATTTTAATTTCATATTGTATATATATAATTCCACAGTGAAATTTGAAACCATTAACTATTTTACTTTTCTGTTAATACTGTATGTTATCTTGTAGACTTTGCTCGTGATATTACTAAAATTGTGATTGATTTGCAAATATTGGGATTGTTCATTTTGTTAATACTGTAGTATTTTGTGTTTTCTTTTAAATACTTTTAATAATGTGTTACCACCAGACATACACCTATTGGTAGCATTGACTTGTAATAATAATAATATACTGCCTATATATATTCTGCTAAGAAGACAAATAATATGAATTAATGACAATGTGAATCAATATCATAAAAACTTGACTGTACGGGCATTCACTTGATGGTATTTCATCTCACATTTGACGGCCTTCCAGAATAATGCAACCTTCAACTCCCACTTTCTCAAGCCTTTATTACTTTGTAAACATAGTACAGTGAAATGTCGGTGTAACGAACGCTGGAGTAATGAAATATTCAGTAAAACGAAATTATTTCCAGTTCCCTGCCGATTTATTATGCAAATTATATATAAATGTTTCATTTTAACGAAAACATTGGTTTAGCACAATAAAAATTCATCTCGGCACGAAAAAAATATGATCATTATAACGAAGTTTGTAAAAATAAATTGCTTAAACAATACGATATACACTTTTTGATCTTTACTGGGTTTGGTTTTTAGCATCTGGCAATGCTGCAATGATTTAAACTCTGTGAAATCTCAGTCCAGGAAAGTGTATTGGACGATTACCTGACTAATAACCAATAGGCAGTTTCTTCACATCACTATTGGACCGATCAGAAAAAATTACAGATTTAAACTCGGTGAAATCTCAGTCCAGGCAAGGGTATTGGACAATTACCTGACTAACAACAAATAGGCAGGTTCTTCACAGCACTATCGGACCATTCAAAAAAAAAAATACTTTTTTAAGAAGTAAACACTAATTCTTTATAATTATTTTTTTATATGTAACCATCGTTCTGACATTTTGGCTGAAGTGCAATATATTCCCCTTGACTGTGGTGCCGCAAACGACTATGGCCAAATATGGAACTACCTCCTACAATAATATGTTCTAATATGAACAAACACTGTTTGTAGACCAAAAAACTTTTCGTTTTTATTCCAATAAAACCTTCTGTTAAGATGAATTTGGGTTGGGCTGTTGTAGTTGCATCTTCATTATATATCAACCAGCTGCTTAGTGCAGCATTGCTTGCAGCATCAATAACATATGTGCTTACTTCCACCCGGAGGGTAAATTAATGCAATGGGTGGATTTATTTTTAGAAATGTATTCCAAAATACTCTGGTGGAGGACTTTTCAGCTATCTCCAATGGTCCCACATTTAAGGTTATACCAGTTCCATATTCGGCCCTGAGATGGCAATAATAGAAAGATTTACAACATAAATATTTTCTCACAAAATTTTCTGTTCAAATTATGTTTTGCGACAAATGCTGCATTAGATATTTGTACTTTTTATTTTAATGTTTTTTACGACATTAATGTAATGCAATGGAAATCAAGAATGTGGATGGTATAATTTTAAACATTTCAAAATACTACAGTGCCTCCTGGTGACGAACACTTAAACTATCTCAGACAGTCCCGCGTTTTAGGTTTTGCCTTTCCTATTATTGCCATGAGATGACAGTATGGTAAAATTGCAAGACACTAATATTTTCTATCAAAATCTTTTCAAATTAGGTTTTCCTACAATGACTTATATTAGATACTTGTAGTTTTTTATTTTAAATGTTTTAGGCGATATTTGCAACCAAAAAAAGAAGTATAAATACTTTTAATGAAATTTCAATAAGGTAGTTAACAGTCCATGGATCAGTCTTGTCCAATAACCATACAGGAACAAAATATAATGGTAAATGTCACAGTGGGGTGACCTATGACCTTCGCATATGATAGATGTGAAATGTTATCGGTCTTTTCTGACACACTAACAAAACGCACTTAATATATAGATGCATCTTCACTTTATATCAATATATTACTCGTACTATTTCTAAATTTTTACAAGTTCCTTTTCCTACTATGATTACAATGACGACTTAAGCACTATGCAGTTCTCAGAGTTACTGTTTTTGGCGCTACTGTCAGAGGGAGGATGTATTTCACTTCCTCTGAATTTTGAAAATTGTGTTTCATTGTAACGAAATTTCATTGTAACAAATATACTGTATTGTTCCGAATATAAAGTGACCTCGAATATAATGCGATCGTAAGATTTTAGGAAAGTTTTTCAAGAAGAACTTAAACCTTGAATATATAGCGACCCTAAACAACCTTCAGCCAATCCCAGTTCATCCACCCCTTCTCCTGCGCATGAGAGATTACACCTGACGGTAACTTTTAATTTGGCATCCTTTTACGATTTAAAATTACGTAGGGAGTCAGTTTTCGCCTGTCGTCTGTGGTTGCAAGCATAACAGTTATCCTTGATTTCTCATTTCCGGTAGATTTTAACAATTAACAATTTAGCTACAACTATTTTAAAATTAATGTGATAACTTCGTCGGATTCCTCTGTTAACCTGGGATTTGGAAGAACCTTTTTTTCTCAACATAATTAACACCCTTTTTGTCACCTATTGTTAAAATAACAGATGGGTAAAAACTCGCTATGGTAGTTACAAAGAATACGCCAATGTACTTATAGCTTCAATTCAAAGGCTGTTTTTGTCAGTATTGTTGAATTGAAATTATTTACAGTTTATGACATTTTAAACAATTTTAATACACCAATCAAATGAAATAGAAATTCAATATCACTGAGGTATATGAGGGCAAAGATTAACTGTAACTAACATCCACTCTATAGACATCTTTATGAAATCTCTCAACTTGAATCAACCAAAGCCTTCATTCATTTCCTTTGCTCCAAAACAATTTATTATATGCGATAATTATCTATCCGATTTATAAATTGATTGAAACTTACGTGGCTGGCAGCATTACAGTGGACGAGTTTTGTTCTTGGACATGAGTAGGTGGCCCTTGAGAAGAGGAAGATGAGGTCGAGGCCAAATCACTGCCTGACCGCCTATGTCTATGCTGAGAGCTCTTGCTTTGACTTTGACTGGAAGATGAACAATCAGACTGGCCATCCTGTCCCTGGTGAAAGAACAAAAATTAAATTATGACAAAGATGTGAGAAAGTGGTCCATAGTATTTTCAACTGTGAAATTTTCTTTGTGAAAGCATATGAAGATGACATGTAAGTAATTTTTCTCATCTTAGAATCAAATCCAACTTTTTTCTCAGTTTATGATGGAATGGCTTTATATGACTATGGAGTTGTATAGCAAATAAATAAGCAATAGATGAATTTTTAATGCAATTACAGGAATTATGGAATGAAAAACCTGCCAATTTCAATGATGAAGTTTCATATGACTTGGTAATTTCAAACAATTCCAATAATCAAAAGTGTAATACATATATGCAGGCAATGTCAAACTGCTTTGAACCAACTGTACCGAAAAATTTCTTGTGTTAATAAATAAGCTAATTTATAAAAATATGCAGTTGTTTGTTATTTTACATTAAAAATAAATTTTAAGTTAGAGCAATGGCCTACTTACAAACAAAATTGAGCAAGATTTTTCATTTTCCGGATGTCCTTGTTTAATCTTATCTTTTTGATATGGTGGAGATTGATAGATTTATCATTATTGCCTTAGTCATCTGACAAATGATTACTCACAAAAACAATGTAGAGATAAAATCCTCTTCAAAACTCATACTGAAATAATATGAGGTACTCCTGCAGTAAACTTAATTTAGGGAATAATAGATAAGTATCGCTTTAGTCATTATCGATTACAGCAGGGACAAATGAAGATTGAAAATTCCTTTCCAATAAAATTTGAAATAAAATAGAAATATGTATTCTATTAGTAATGTACCTGCCTATGACTCACAGATTTATCAGAACTGTCTTAATCATCCTATACCTGATTATAGAAGGAAACAATGCAGCTATTGCAATTCTCTCTAAATCACAATGAACTTGAGATAGTGTTCAAGTAACAACTTTGATGTTGCTAAATTTTTATGACTCCACATTTAAAAACTTAAAGACAACATAAGCCAAAAAATTACTTACTACTTTAAACTTTTCTTTTGCAACTTAATCATTACAGGCTATGATAGTTTGACACTATGTTCACATGGAAACTTTCCATAGCAACAAAAAATGACACAAATCAACTTCTTACTTCTACATTATAATCATCTAACCAGCATTCAATACACTTTTGACTTTAGAAAAGGAGAGAAATAAGTTATAACTTGGATAATAACTTGAAATACAGATTCATAAACAATGATGATTACATATTTCACTTAAAGAAGTCACCTCTCTCTGCTAACCAAACTTATCAACTCTTTGGTAAATTAACAAGAACTACAACTGTTGCTCCTTTGTTCCTTCTCATCATATTCTCACTTTCCTATAAATGAGAGTGATTTTAAAGAGTTTATTTGTAATACACATATTGACGATGGCTGTTTGTGGAAACTCTCCTCCTGCTCTCTTTGAATAAATAGCTTTGAAGTCTACATAATAAACTATGGCACTTTTATCTAAAAAAATACAATTAACAATTTTATAGTGGTCACCGAGAATATAATTTCAGAGAGGAATTAAGCAAAGAGAGATTGACCAGATGATAGAAGAATGGCATTCATGCAAGAATAATGGAAATGCGGGAAGAACCCAGTGAAGAAAGTGAAATGAGGCCTCTTTAACTAGTGCTGGATGAAAGAAATCACAACCATGAAAAACATTAAATACTTTCAATGCAATGCCTATCAAAGTTTTGGTAATATTAATTACGTAACAATGAGAAATTTATTCAATAAAATCACCTGAACTTGATCCTCTGGAAGATGCTCTGGAGCACTGGTTCCAGTTGGGCTTAATATCTCAGCAGAGTGCCTGAAATTTTAAAACAACTATGTATAGGGTCCTTGGTAACTGAAAATGCACACATGCAGAAGAGGTAAAAAGCCATTAAATGAATATGACTCATCAAATGTCAGCATCCACTAGAAGTATTTTTTCTGTGGCAACTTTTCACATTATATAAGTGTTAAACATAAGTCTCTAAATGGAAAATATAAAAAATATTATAATTTAACTTAAAAAAGACTCATCAAGGTTTCATTAATGCAGTTGCAGTTCTAGATGTGCTGAAATTTAACACACAATAATTATCTACTTACCGGTGAGTAGTTTGTTGAGGCATATTTTGATTGGAGTGAAGCACATTGAAGCTGTGCCGCTTCTCTCTTTGGTATTGCTGTGGCAGTTGAAATGACGATCCTGGAGATACAGGCCCAGTAGATGACGCACCCCTATGGTGCACCTGGGGCTGCTGCTCTGAGGACGCCAAGCTTGGAGACATGATACATGCAGATGAGGATGTCGACAGCTCTGATGATCCGGAAGATGGAGGTAAAGGAGGGGGTGGTGGAGGGGGAGGTGGAGAAGCTGGTGATGAGGGCACCGAACTAGGTACCGAAGACCCATTTGGTGAATTAGTGGCAGTGGTGGCAGAAGAGGAGGCAGATGTGGAGGAAGAGGGTGTCGAAGATGTTGAGGAAGTTGGTGATGAAGAAGTAGATGAGGATACTGATGAAGACAGAGGGGTCGATGCCACGGTGGTGGTTGGTGTCTCCGACACCTGCTGTTGTGGCCCCATGGCCTGCTGCTGGCTGTGATGATGCCGATGGTGTGTGTGACGTGATTGGTGATGATGGTGAGGTGTGGCATTTCCTCCCATCTGATTCGCCTGCAGAGGCATGGCTGGATGGGAGCTGCTCACGGTTGTGGTGTTCGATGGGGGAGAAGATTGGGAAGGAGGGGTGGAATGGAATGACGATGATGAGTAATGGGGACTGGCCATCATGTTGGGGGCGGTTGTTATCATGTGGTCTGTTGGGATGAGGGGTGTTGCATCCTCTGAAGTAGGTGTTGGGGGTGCAACACGTGATGGACCAGGTTGAGAGCTGTTGTATAGCAAAAAACACAGATTTTTGATAAAAACATATAAGTTTAACTTGAGGTATCTTTATTTCAAGGGTTTTCATAATCTCAGTGCATGATTAAATAAATATACAATGAGAAATTTTCTAATGCTCAACTGACACCAATGCAACTGATATGATAAAAGTTTATTCAAGTAGCTCATAAACAGCAATTCATTTCAACACTAATAAAGACATGCACATATTACCATATCCACATAGAGATTGGTACTTTATAATAAAACATAAGGAGACAGCAAATGTAAACACATCAACATCCCTCGAACAACAAATATCAAACTCAGTAAAGCTTAAGTAGCATAGTTACACATGTGTATGAAGATGATAGACTGTAGCACACCTCTGCAAAATGAGCTGATAATACTCATCAAACTAAATAACCAACTTCTTACAAGCAAAAACATTTGAATCAGAAAACATTATATTGTTACACATTCTAATAGAAAGTTGTTGGATTTTATAATCAGACATATATTCCATACACTTCAGAAAAGCACATTAACCTTTGTCTGCTGAAATATCCTGATTGGGGTACTAAAATGTGTTCGCTCATGGCCAAAATACCCCACTAGGGGTGCCTTTGTTCCGAGACTACCTACAGAGGCTCCATTCAACAGGGAGTAGAGTCCAGCCTAGAGGAATGGCACCACAGCAGACAGAGGAAATAATATCTAAGGCATTTAAATCTGGCGGATGTTTAATGCCAGTAAAAGAATATTTTGATTTTACATCTTAAGCATTAATGAAATGACTGCCCCTCAGTTAAAGATTTATAGTTATGCTTATTATTTATAACAGATAAAGGCAGAACTTACTTGGCAGAGAGCTTCACAAGGGCACGAGCGACGTCATTCAACTCAACAAAAGCCAGGGGAAATATACCTATTCGATCAGATAATTTACCTTCTGCCCAATTTTCATCTACACGACGAATGACGGTCAAAACTTCACCCTACAACAAAAGTAAAGTCTAAATTAACACAGCGCTATAAGAAATTTATTAGTGAAATAAAGTACAAGTACTGAAATAACACGATGAACTTTGGATATAAAGGTTACCTTTTTAAAGGTGAGGCATCCTTCCTCATCATCATTTGTCATCTTAAAGTCATAGAGGGCCTTGCATTGAGGAATGTGCGAAGGAAGTGGAGTGAACACCTACAAGAAAATTATTAATACTTTTAAGTTTACTCTACTATAAAATGCTTTGCATACTCGCTCATTATTTATTTTAAAAAATTTCTGAAATAAAAAACTATGTTGTCGTAACAGCAAAATGATTTAAATAAACTAGTCTCTATTTCTCTCTCTCTATAAATATACATTCATCTGCCAGAGGCATATTGAAAACCAGACATCAAAATGCTGAAATAATGAATGTGAATACTTGTCAATAAATAACTAAGCTTTGTGGAAATAGAACCAAATTCTATCGTAAAAAAGAATAAATTTGAATTTTGCTGCCACAAAAATGTTTCTAAGCAACAGTTGAAGAATTTAAAAATGCACTCTCTCTCTCAGTCAATCAAAAACACATAGATGCAATTATTAGTACTTTTAAAATGAATAATTGAATGAACTATTACTATACCTGCACGTAACTGGAAGGAAAAACACCACAGGTTCCACCACACTCTCCTTCATACCAATTGGGATCTATTTTCTTCTTTAGGGTAATTATATCTCCCTTCTTGAAATTTAAATCGCTGGAATTTAGAGAATACATAATAAATTGAAAGTCAATGCCAAAAAAATTTCAAGATTCTTGACATTCAATGAAAATAAGCAATTTAAGCATTTTAGCTGAACAAATCAACAATTACATCACAATGAAATACCAAATAATAGGTTTAATTACACCTTTAGACACACAAGCATTTAATTTCATCTAACCAAGTGAATTTGAAATATTCTCAGCCATACATAAATCACCAAATAAATTTTTATTGCAGAATTTTATTTTGATATTAAGAATATCATCAAACAAATGAATACAATGGGTCGAGTGAATAAAAAATAAGCAAATGCTTATGCTTAAGATTTCCCTCACTTTTTAAGCAAATGCTTAATTTGGGGTGAATAAAAAAAATAGCATTTGCTTTTGCTAGAAAGAATAAGCATTTGCTTATTTTTAGGAATTTTCTTAAGCATTTGCTTAAAATTGTGTGAATAAAACCGAGCTTTTGCTTTATGATTTAAGCATATGCTTAAACTTTTTTAAGTGAGGTAAAGGGCTTGCTAAAATATTTCCAAGTACTCTATTTTCATGATAATTGATCCTAAATATAAATATGGTAATTTATGGTGACACGAAAGGTTAAAAAATACGAGAAAAGTTTCAACGTTATAAAAATTTATATCGTTTCTCTGAAGAAAATGTTAAGTACCTATATTTCAAATCTGTTACTCGGAGAATATCAAGAGAGACGTGGCGGGGTACTGTCTTCCAAACAGAAGATAGAAATATTTTTAAGGTACTTAAGTGATGTAAGATAGAAATATTTGTGGCGTCCAAAATCACTATAAAGGCAAATGACTGGATAAAATTACTATAACTAATTGAATAAAAATACACCCATGATTTGTGATATTATCGAATTCAGTTATAAAAGAAATAGTTTTAAAAAATTATTAATTAACTTTTTAAAAAATATTACCCAATATATTTATGTTTTTAGTTTGAAATTCAACTATGTAAAACTTTAAATGTAAACAAAAACAAGTGAAGGAAGAGTTGCAAAGAGCTTTCTTCCGTAAAATTTAAGCATTTGCTTAAAACTGAGTAGCAAATGCTTATAAGCAAAATCAAACTTTTATTCACTCAATATGAAGCAAATGCTTTTACCATTTGCTGATGCTTTTAGCAAATGCTTATGCTTTTGCTTAATGCTTTAAGCATTTGCTTAGTTTTTATTCACTCGACCCATTGACATGACTCTTAACAAAGTTGGACATAGGTTTGCAAAGTGGCTCTTAATCTGACAATTTTTTACTTTCAAAAGAACATGGCAAAATAATAAACAACTTACCCATGCACTCTAGACTGATAGTGAAACAGAGCTTTGGCACAAGGTTGATTAGGTAACACCCCCTGAAAAACACATTTTTATTAATAACTGCCAAAAAAACTACGCTAAAAATGCACATGTAAAATGACCCCACTGCTACACTTTTTACTTAACTTTCAGTTATCTGTAAAAACGAAACTTTTCAGCAAAAGGAACCCATCCTGAGAAGGTGACATCTAATTTAAACTATAATACAACAGCATTAAGGTATTTTCAACACAAAAAATTCTATTGAATCCTTAAGGCATATCAAAGTTAATTCATTTTTCAAGATTGTTTAATTTCAATAAGTTTTCATTGATAAATGCATACGAAATAAACAAAATTAATACTTCAATTTTTATACAAGATTAGGCGATTATAATTTAAAATTACTGCACAACAACAGCCGTTTTCATTTTCCTTTTGTTCATAATTTTTAAGTTATAATTGCATTAAGTACCATCCAAAAATAATTTAACCTCTTGCATATGAGACAAATTTCTCACTAACATTTCTATAGGTAAAAATTAACTTACATGTACCAAGCCAAAAATGCTTATAATTTTGTATTTTTACAAATAAACATAGTGAAGAATTTTCAGCTCATGAGTTTAAACATAAAAATGTAAATTCAACCTTTTACTATCACTTGCTGTCTGAATTCCTATGCTGGGAGTTATTTACTACAGAAATCCCGAATGTATCATACATTAATCATTAAGAGAATGAGAAAATAAACATGACTTCGAAGATGTAAAATAGGTATTCAAGTTTAATGTACATTTGAGAATGGAGAATCATTAACGATTGACAGTTTAGGTTGTTAAAGCATCCACCCGGCAATGGAAGATCCGGGTTCGATTCCCAGTCGAGTTCAGAATTTTTCTCCCTCTCTAAATTGAATTTAAAGTGAATTCTTATATCATTATTACCTGTTTGGGAGAATGGTGAGAGCGGATGCTGTGATGTTCTCGAGCCGCTGGATGTGGAGCTAAGTATGTTCGGTGATGGTGCTGGTGTCCAGGAGACTGTTGTTGGGTCTGTGGATTTTGGGGATGGGACGTGAAGCCTTGCTGTTGTTGTTGTTGCAGCATTGCTGGCATAAGTCTGGACGAGGTTGATGGGTTGGTGGAGACTCCCTTCTTCTTTGGTGCATTTCTCATTCCTTCCAGAATCCTCATGAGGAGAACGTTAGGAGGAAGTTCGTCTATCCTCAATTCAACTAGTATACGACACTCCGGACACCTTAACTCCTTATGTGTGCTAACTATCTCTTCGAGGCACTTTCGGCAGAAGGTGTGCTGGCAAGGAAGAACCTTGCTGGACGTGTCTAGGCGCTCCAGACACACAGAGCATTCCAAAAGGTCGTTTAACATCCACTCATCCATTGTGAAAATACAATTTAATAAACAACGAATAATATATTTAAAAACTAAGATGTTCAAAAGGAATCTAGGTATGTTTCATAATAAATTAAAAATATCGATTACTGGTGAAAACCGAATCTCATAAGTCTCAGGTAATGTCCACTGATACCATTAAATATCCCATTGTCAATCAGGTATTATTTTCTGAAATAAATGAAAATTTCAATATTTAGTCATCTAAGTCGTAAAACTTGAAGGTTTAACACAAAATTTTTTCCAAACGACATTCCCAAAGAAAAAAGAATAAACAAAAACTCGGACAAGTTTAAATTTTGTATGTACGTTTATGTTGAAAACTGAAGATAATTCTCGGTAAGTACACTTTAAAACCGACTAAAAATTACATCAACAATTCTTAAGGATGACGGATAACATTATATTAAATTACAGGACAGTCTTAAAGAAAAAAGATAAAACAAATTAATGACAAATACAACCTATATTTCCGATTCATTGCTATGAAACCCGAGTCGAATTCACCCAAGAAAGTCGGCGTCTGTATCACATTAACAGCGTAAAACTTTTCTGTTAAGAGTTCAATATTTGCAAAAGAAGAAACAAAATTACTCACACAGCCACAAATCAACCATCAAATTTCCACCTGCGCTTTGAACTCGACATTCAACGCTACAAATGTTACAGATCACAATCAATTGCTCATTTCCCTTTGTATTCTTCCGCTAAGATATTCACACCCAGATCTCCCAGACCGGATAAATAGTACCTCACGAATTCATGACGTACTAACCATTTCAAAGTTATGTACATGTAGTTATTTTTATTTTTTTAAATAAAAATCTTAATATTGTTTTTATGTTTTCTAATTGTATTGCTGTAATTCGCTATTATATGTGGTAATCTTAATTATCACTGTGATGTAAGAATCATTTTAAAAATTAAAAAATCTTGCAGATATTTAAGAAGTGAAAGAGGTTTGGCAAATTATTGATTATTAAACAAATATTTTCATTTAAATTACGCAAGAGATACACTATTTATTAAATGATGCGTGTATGTGGTATTGGTTTCAATTCTCGCCAATAGATGCCCTAAATGGAAAATTATTCATTCGCCATGTTCATGTTGAATAAGGGCCGAGGAATGTCGTTAGCTTTGTAAGGTGTGCCTACGTCGACCGTAAGAAGCTTTTATAGAAGATGAGTTAATCACATTATAAAAATGCATCACCATATTCTCACCAAGTATGACGTCGTTTCCTCATTCATTCATGCTTTCTCATGTATGCTATCTCATAATTTCGGGACGTAATTAGTGTTGTACTCCCTCAGATTTTTGCTTACTTCGGCGCTTCGGTCGTAGAAAGCACTCTTTACTAATCTGTCGTTATAGAATTTCGTGGCATCTATAACGCTGGAATATTAATATTATATAGAAGTTTTATTTAGGCGTGTTAGTTTTGTCTTACAAGTTACTTAAGATAGTTTGTGGGGAAAATGGAAACAACGAAATTGCATGTCTTTACCATTACGATGTGTAAGTGGTTGCCGCCTTTTGTTGAAGTTAACAGACGAATAGTTCTTAGATTGTAGATGTTGTAATTGACATATAAAGGGTTTTTCTTTAACCGAATGTAGTGGTAACAATACTCGTTCTTTACTTAACGTTTAGTTAATGAAATATATTTAGTCATTTTGTTTTGTGTATGTTTGTACATATGTAAGATTTCCAGTTAATATTATAGATAACGCATGTAGTAAACTTTCTAAAAAGTAAAGCCATGGTTAATGATATGGGGGTTTATAAATGTGTCTTATTCAAAGTCTGATTGGATTTGACAGTAATTTAAATGTTTATATATTTTGTCGTGTTTGTTATCTCGGAAATTTGCATTGAACTAACCCCGAGCCCTTGTCAAAATTTTAATTCCCAAGATATTTAACACGGAATTATTGAAACCACAAGCCATTGAAAATGTTTATATTTTGGTACTGAAAGTTTGAGTATACACTATCTTTTTGAACTTCATGAGTAATTGCTTCCAGAAAACCGACGCGAAATCCAAATTCGCGAAGTGTAAGTCCTACTTTCCCATAAAACGCAGTGGAAGTACGGTTCCAGTTAACCTAAACAAAGTCACTTTTTTATCATAAATAATGCAGTTTAACAGAAAATGAAAACCTAGCATCATGAAGTGAAAAACTTTCTTTTAATTACTGTTACGCGTAATAGAAAATTAAAACCCTGCGTTACAAAGCGATAACATCTCATTCGACAAATATCTAGTTTAACTCGGAAATATTTTCTCATGCAATTTTTTATCATCTTTTGTTCATTAATTCCTCTCTCAGACCTTTTCTATTTTAGGAGTTATTTAACTTTTTAGTAAAAGGGTTATGTATTGCATTTCAAATGAGCGAGGTATTACTTTTGAAAAACTAAAAGGGCTGAATGAGAATGTAAATTAGTTTTGAGAATTCTTAAAGTATGAAATTTCTCATATGCATAAAACATTCCATTACAGTTCCACATATTTAACCAATGCTATTCAGTTTTCAGTCTTAGTTTCCAAATCATTGCTGTATGTATGATTAAAATAAATTGAAATAAAGGTCAGAATGAGTGAAATTACGGCGAGGGGCTGGATATGGCTATAGTAAGGATCGATGCTCCACTTCAAAATAGCTGGCCAAGCTGATAATTCTACAAAAATTTAAATCAAAACAAGGAAACTTTTGTTGATAGATAAATCTAGCATTTAAAAACATTTTAAAATAACATGATTTGAAGACCTTTAGATAACTTCTTTTATTCCTAATAAATGAATATTATCATAAGCTGCTGGGTTGAAGTTTAAACTTGAATGAATGAATTTCCTGTAATAGAACGTATGCATTAATGCCAGTCAAATATGTATGTGCGTTACAAGGATTGATGTCCAGGTTCTACTAATATTTCATTTTCCTCTAATACCAACTGACTGACTTTCATAGGATCATTTCTAAATTCATAATCCTGGTGGATACTGTGATGGATCTGGATAATTACTGGCCTTATGATTGTCCATTTCGAATCTTTCTTTTAATTTAAATCACAAAGTGATGATTTTGTAATATGATGTATATGTTATCAAGAGCATTGCTTCTGTAATTTGCAGGGGCGATTTGTATTAACCTTTTGTTGGTTGCATTGTGTCTATTGGATACATGATGTCAAAAATTTTCTACTTGGAAGTGGAAAGGTTTGTAATATTAGGCACCCTGTTACATTTCTGCCTCTTTAAAATATTTAAGAAAGGTGAGCATGAGATTGATCTTAGCAGTCAATAAAGGTGTTCCAATTTTGTTGTGTATCCAACAGATTCATTGAGATGATTTGTTTCATGGATAAAAATCAATTTACCTAGTTATGGTCTTGACATAATGATAATGAATTATATGAAGGCTCCTTAGTGAGAATAAGTCAAGACTGCAATAAATATTTTAGTGATGAAATGGATACTGGTGAAGTTATGTTGAGGAAGATGACGCAAACACTGATTCAACGTAGGAGGATCATAGCAAAGATGAACAATATACATAGTGGTGATAATATCAAAATGAACATTTGACAAAACTATAGGTAAGGATAAGGTAACTGCAAAGAATGAGACCACATATCATGGCATAAATTTGATGATATATTTTTTTCACTAGAACACAATAATGGTCTATAGTACCTACCTAAATATTTTACAAATGAGTATGTTGATTTAGAGGCTGATTAATCTTATTATATGAGGGATACTTTGTTAAGTTTTCTTTTGTGTTGCTTTATATTAATAGGTCTGTATTCAAGTGTGACTGGATACATTCATTTCAATATAAATATTCATTTTTCTCTTTTGTAGACCAAAACTTAAAAGTTATAAAAACAAATTTAAATACAAAACCTGAGTGAACAAATAAAAATTTGTGTAGAAGAGAACTGAACTTATAAAAAAATACATTAAAATATATTGTATCTGTCAGATGCAGTGCAACTGTTCATATTGCATCTGGTGTTGTGGTCAGCAGAGGGAGAAGTTCAAAATGTGTTAATGTTAAACTATGACATGAGCAAATGTTTGAGTCTATCAAAAATTTTAATGCAGATGGTTTCATTTTATGTAGAAGTGAGTGTGTAAAAAAGTTAAAAAAAAACAAAAATGTTATTTTAAAACAAAGTAAAAAATATTAAAATTTCATTATATAAGGCATATTTAGCATGATATAAAAGTAAATTTCATGATTGTTTCATAGTGTAAGTAATAAACTGTAAAACGAAGAAAGATAAAGAAACAGCAAAAGATAATGTTAATCGTTATTTATTGATAATACATAATACTTTAAATCATATAATTTCCAAGGTGATATATTGTCTTTGTTTTTTGCTGTAATCACCAAACATTGTCAGAAATTCTTTGACTTGAACTTGATTTTTATAGATCGGGATTTAATACAGAATATATACTATTTTATTATGCAGGCCATAGAAAGGGTTAGAATCAAAATTAATACTTAATTTAAAAATAAAAACATTTTCTTGAATGCTGGAATATTGGTTGAATTTTCTTCATGTTTGTTTTATATTGAAAATATCTTATTCATTTAAAATTGCTTGGAAATGACAATTATTTAATCATAGTACGTTATAAAGCAAAGATTCAAGAACTAGGCTTTTTTGGAATTATTTCTGCCTGCTGAGGTTAATAGTAACACCATGTTGATTTTGATGAAATTTGTATAAATTAATTGTTTTTTCATGTATTGATGGATTTAATTGTAGATCAATTTAAAAAATTCTTATTCATAAATTTGTACAGATACTTGAAAGGTTCACTAGATGCTCAATTGCATTACTTTTCAAAGCATAATTAACATTTTTCTCTAAATTTATATTGTCTTTAATAGTAAAGCATGATGAAGCAACGTTCTGTGTACTATTGTTGCCTACAGCTATGTTAAGGAATAAATTTGAGATTAATATTTTCGTATGGATCATGTGGAGGTATTAAAAAATAATTTTAATCCTGGCAGATGATTTATTTTATCTAGGTTCCTTTTCCAAATTTCAAGTGAGAAATGAATTTTGGTTCATATGTCAATATATAATTCCAAAAGGTTTCTGAGAAAGATGAAAGTTGTTTGCCAAGGTGGAATAGATGGAGAAAAATGAACATTGTCTTCAATTGAAAAAAATAAAGTGAATACTAAAGGTGTGATGGGTTTTAAGAAGCTAAAACAAAAGGTGAAACTAAAAAGAAGGGGAGGTTGCAGAAGAGACAGCATCTGGGCTAGGGCGATCCCCAGCACGTAAGTCACTTGTAGATCTCTTCAGCTTGGGGAACTTGGGATGCATTTTGGTGAATCGCACAATGTCTTGAAACACTGCCAACACCTGAAAAAAATGCCCGTTTAGTTCATCTTGTATATTATTTCAGTGTGGGTTGTTTTTATGTGCGGCCCCCTTTTTCATGGAAACGCAAGGCCAAATCCCTTTAAATGTGATATGGCTGTAAAGCATGGACTCTCATGAAGGTGCATTGGGTGTTCATTTTTTTTCTCAAATTTGCGGGTTCCAGACGTGTTTCATTTTTACGTTTGATTAACATGTAATTGGCTGGAATCCGATGTGTAGACCTTTAGTCTTTGACATTTTTAAATGTCTCAGAATTGAGATGTCATTGCAGAATTTGCACTATTTTATGCAGAAAAGAATATAGATTTTTATTCTAATCACTTACCTTACTTGAATTCGCTCAAATTTTAAGTTTTTAGTAGAATTTTTCACATTTCAAAAGGAGGTTACCAAGGTTACTGGTATTGTTTTCCTTGGCGTTTTCAGTGCATTAGCAGTTAGTTTACACTAAAAAACATGCATGAAGAACAATAATGTATTGAAAATTAATGTGAAAGCTTAACCTTTTGAGACAGCTTAGACTTTGAGACGATGTGATATAAGGAACTATTAAAACTTCTGTTGTATAAGTTGGGTGGTCCATATCGCAAAATTTTATTATCATAATTTTCATGCAAATAATGATATTAACTCTATAGAAGTGGTTATAAAAATTCATTTTTATATAATCACTTGTTCGTAAATTAATTGAAAAAACTCAGCACAATAATTTTGTGGATCTCAGCAAGTAATAGGTAATTAATGCAGATTACATATGATATGATAAGGATAATTTGAGTGACTACACTTCATTTAGTTTCTAATGTCTGACCCTGCAAGAGCAATTTTTTTGTAATCATTATCTGCCACATTTTTTTTAATGTCTGCTGGTTAACTTGATGTGACTTCCGATATTCTCATCAGATCAAGAATATTGCATTGGTTGGTATTTTTGAAGAATTAGTACAAGTTCATTCTAAACTTATAAATAAAGTCACTTTTAATGAATTTTCTGTGATATTATGCTTGAGTTTTGATTTTTATGAATAAAATCGTTCACATTTATCCTTCTATTACCTCATCCAAGTTTTCTCGGACAGAAATCTCATGGAAGCAGACACATCCAATGTCCTTACTCCTCCTCTGACCTTCCTCCAATGTTACCATTCGCTCACCCCATGCATCTGTTTTGTTTCCAACAAGTGCCACAACAGGAGTGTCAGGTGGCATGTGGGTTGAAGATGATCCCAAAGTAAAGTGAGAAGATGACAGCCATGGATTCCAGGGAGCTGATATTGACCAGCCACCAGTAACATCCTGAATGAATAATTTCACGTCCCCGAATAACCAGTCAATTTATGATGAAAAAGAAATTAAGGAAGTTATTGAAAGGTGTTTATGAGTAAATAATTAAATCTCATTAAGTTATATTACTATTAGGGTCTAATAATTGGGATTAAGATTGCACTAAAATAACGATATATTTTAAACATTTACTGCTTGTTGCAGTATATATCTATACACCACGAATTTGGATATTTATGCGAGACTAATATTTGACAATAAGCTTACTAGAAGGTTATTAAATTATTTTATAAGTGGAGTTGAATCACCAGCAGTGTTGAAAATGACTTGGAACTGCATTACAGTAAAACACCTAACTATAATATTTTATAATGAATATTCCCATGTTTTTTATAATTTTCTTGTATTTGTAAATCAGTTTTTAATTTAAGCAACATGCATAAACTGTCTAATATAATTAATTTATCACCTGGTGTGAGAGAGTTATAAGGTTTTTTATGACAAATAATTTTACAAGTACAGTCAAAGCTGAAATATCTGAAAAACTTGGGACCATGCAGTGTGTGGTTTACTGAAAATTGTGGATTCTTAAGTAGAATTGAGCCCAGATTGTGTTTAAGCAGAAAAAATAGTCTTAAATAGTGATTCCATTAAAAAAATAAACTAATGTGGGCAACACATGACTTTCTCCATATTTATAGGGCAAATTACATGTTGTTAGCTCTGGGATCGTTGTCAATATTTACTTTCGGTTGACAATTAAGAAAAGAAAAAGGAGCGTTACTAAGATGTAACTAAGCGTCAATTGTTAACAATAGTCTTCGGTAGGTGGCATGGTGGTGGCAGCTAAAAATATAAGATATCTCTTAAACAATGCATTATATGGAAAAATGTATCAAACAAAGGTTGTAGAAAATGAAATTTCCTACAACGTTTATTCCAGTACATTTTTACATTTATCAAATATTAAAGCAAATATTTCAAAATAACGGATGACAAGAGTAAACACCCATTCCGGTCTACCGATTTTTACCAAAAACTAATCAGATCTTCTAACTTTTATAAAAATGTTAAGTATAAAATTTTGCGTTGACCTGATTAATAGTTTTTGAGTTAGAGCGCCCACAAAAATCTATCACTTACAGACACACAGACATCATCTAGAAAATAGTCAAAACATGTTCAGGGGACCTTAAAACGTATTTCCGTTGAAATCTCGAATTCGATTTTTTTTATGAAAACAATACTTTCCCTATACTTCGTATATGTAGAAAGTAAAAATAACTAAGGATAAATTTTATTAAATCAATTATGGTCTATTCTGTGTCAATGGTTGTTTGAAAATGTTTTGAATTATACCGTTTAGAAGATGATTTAAAATTTTCATTTTCATCGTAGTCTTTTCTCTCTAAGGTTAAATTTATCTGTATGGCCATCAATAAGTGATGTTAAAGTAGAACAGGTGAGATACAGTTGCTAAAGCAAGAGGTGAAAGCATGTTTTTTTTAAATTTTCAGAATTCTGGCTTGCCTTCCCCTTTGGGGAGGGGTCAATCCACACCAGTTGAATGTAGATCCTTACTAGACCGCCCCCTTTGTGGAAACTTTATTCCTCTAGCTTCAGTAGTTTGGCTACAATAAATTCTTTTTTAATTTTAATTTTCTGATTTCGAAGCCACCTAGCAGAAAATCTATGAATTACTTGGAAAATTCATGTAATTCAAAAAGAACTTTGCAAATATCTCTTAAAACAAAAAGTTGATTGTCCACTGACTCAGGCAAGGTGATCACAGCATGTTTTTGCTTTTAAGAGAACATCCTAAAAATTACAGTCCAAATTTAATGTTTTGCAATATAAACTTGAACAAAAATTTGAATATTGTTTTATTTCTTATACAAATTATGCGGCATTTGAAAATATAGGGAGTGCTTGTCAGTTTACAAAATATTATTATTATTTTACATTATTAAAAGCGTGGCATGTAGCTTTTATAAGAATTGAAATAAAAATTTTCAAATTAATGTAAAACCTTTTATTGCAAACTATTAAAGTAGCAATATAAATTTTTATTTTTGTTATCATAATACTCGATAGTTAAATAAATTATTTTCACGTTGCTTTTTTGTTGATCAAATTGATGGATATAACATACATTTTAAGCTAGCTATAAATTAGTAATTACCGTATTTACTCGAGCAATACCCACACTTTTTTCTCCAAAAGTTCCCATCAAAAAGGATGTGCGGACATTACACGAGATTTGCCCATTTATCTGTCGATGGTAGACCACCCGCGAAACGCGTAGACAATATTGCGCACCTGGCGTGAGGAGGCGTTTTTTTCGGTAGACGCAATATGCCGTGCATTTTATTTCCTCGATTTTTAACCAAGATATTTTTTAAAAATGCGTTGAGTAATATAATAATCAAGGTGCTTATCAGGTATTTTTAAAATTCTTTGCCAGCTATCAGTAGCAAACCTAAATAACGTAAATATTCTTTGTAAATAGACGTGTCAGACAGAGTTCATTCTCATAGAAAAGGTGATGTAAGAGAAATAAACAACTGAACTGCATATATTTTTTATTAAATACAAACACATTCTGTTAGATTGGCTTGTAATTCGTGACATGCTCAAATCGCATTTTACCGTAACTGTACTTTTTTGGGTTCCTTTTAGCGTGATTTCGAAAAAATTAGTGAAAATTACTCATTTTAAATAACTTGAGAATGTGCAACTGCTCAAAACTGAAAATTTCTTCGAGATTAAGGAGCTGGACTCCAAAATTGATTTTCGAGTTGTTCATGGTTACGTACGTTAAAAAAGTATTAAAAATCATTTTGAGAAGTCACATCTTAGATATTTGTATTTTGCGGTAATTGCATCATCAAAAAGATTATTCAACCGATATTGCCGTGAAATATCAACAGTGAAATTTCGGAAGTACGTACATTACACTAATTTCAGATTTTTAGCTCTAAAAACGGGGGTGCGGCCATTACACACGTGCGGGTATTACACGAGTAAATACGGTACCTTGAAAAAATATATTTCAAAACTATTTGCTTATTGATTTTGCTGCGAAACTATTTTTCCAAAAACATCTAAACTAAGACAAAAAGTGCCAGTAACAATACGTTAATAAAGAACTTGTAATGCAAAGAACACAATGGTCGATGACATTAGAGTTTTTATTATGGACTTGAACCCTGTTATGTCTTGGCACAGTGGTTGCCTCTGCTCACAAGTTCAGATCTTACCTTACTTCCTGTGCTACCTCTTCCTCCAACACCACGTCCCCTCATGTGTCTTCTCCTTTTGTTGTAGTTTATGAGAAATTTGAGCCTGTTGCATTCATCAAAGGAACATTTGTCTGTGACAGAGTACATGAGGACAAATGCCTCAGCCCATCGTATGTTAGATTCTAGTCTCACATTTTCACCTTCCTGTTGAAAGAGAGAGTAGAGAAATTGTAAAAAAAGATAAACTTTTAATTCAAGCATTGAGATAAGAATTGTTCTTCAAGACAGTTTTAATTTGCAGCAGCACATGATATATTACTTGTAATTTCTGAGTAAAATAACATTTAACTAAGTACGTTTGTAAAAATTTTAATACAAGAATTATTTTTCCTTGAAGTGCAATCAAACTTCTCAATATCACTTGAAGAGATATTACACGCCACTATAATTCACAGGAAAATTGAATATTTTAAGAAAAATTTTTCATTATTTAAATTGGGAATAATTTTGAAACGAGAAAAAAGTCTGTTATGACCGGGAATCAAACCCGGGTCTTCCACTTGCCGGGCAGATATTCTACCACTGAACTTTACAGCTTATGCCTGTCTGCATAGGATCTTTGGATCGCATTCTTCCATCAATTTCTTGCTTGGCAATCTCACCATTTGAGAGGGAGGAGTTTTCTTTGATGTATCTCTTCGAGGACATCTGTTGGGGCAGTTTGATACTAGCTTGGCTATTTCCGTCCCAACCAAGAAAACATCCGCATTCAGAAATGAGAAAATTGATCTGCTACGATAGTTCAGTGGTAGAATATCCACCCGGCAAGTGGAAGATCCGGGTTTAAGTCCCGGTCATAGCAGACTTTTTTCTCATTTCAAAATTATTCCCAACTTTAAAGCTTATGCCTGTCTGCATAGGATCTTCGGATCGCATTATTCCATCAATTTATTATTTAAATTGTTCTTTGTACAGTGACTTTGCTTCATCATATTAAGGGTGTCATATTTTGTGAGAAAGTTTTCATTAATGAAATAGATAAGGAGTCACAAAACTTTTTACTAAAAGGCCCACATGAGGCTTTATATACCAAGATCCATTTTCCTAGCAGTACAAAATGGCACACTGTAACCACCTTTTTTTTTAAATTAATTAGTAAACAACCCATTTCCACATTCTTGGAAACCCATCACATATTAATCAATGAAGCAGGTGTTTGTACATAGTAAGGAGTGTATAAGACAGTATAGAGAGTATAGAGCATCCCTCACTTCCCTATTAAACCGTTTTGCTTCCATGCAATATCTTAGATCAGCACCCTGGATGATATTGATTTTTTCACTTTTATATTTCAAGCTTAATAAATCACCTAAATATGTTATACTTATTGAAGACAGTATTTTTATTTTCCCTCTCTCTTGGCAATAATTCTCCTAATCCAGATATGTTATCAAAGAAAAAACTTAACAAATATTTTGAAAAATATTTTACTAAAAAGAAAATGACAATTGGGTTAACATTTGGAACCTCTTATGAAATTTAGTTGTATGTTTATTTTCATTATATTGCCAGTTTCCTAAAAACATGTTAAAACAAGTAGGGATGCACACAGGTTTCTCGTGGTACAGAAGTGCTTTTCGTCAAATTCAACATAGTATTATTGTATAATAATGTATTTGCTTAGAAATCAGAAAATTATTTTTTCCTTATATGGTGGTAGTCCTGCTTTTTAGATTCGTTCTAAACATGTTTATTTTGTTTTGTCGTTCTACACTCGCCCTGCATTCGAAATTTCTTTTTGAAAGCGCTTTAACCTTAACCTTCATAATTCATAATCACAGTAAATACTAACATTGATGTTGTGGTAGCCCTGTTTAGTCAACCCAGTTGAAATATGTTATTTTGGTTATTTATTTATATAAGATTATATATACCATATTTGGTTAAAATCCATGAGGTCAGTTCACTATAAATGTGTGAAAGAAATATTATTTTACTTTTTATTGTGACAGCCCTGCTCTTTATTTCCGCTTTAAACATATTGATTTCATTATGGAATGCTGTACAAATCTTATATATAAAATTTAGTTGAAATCCACTCAGCCAATCCCTTCCAAATCCATAATTACTGAAAGAGTTTAATTTATAATTGTGGCACCCCCATTTGGTTAATCCTGCCCAAGTATGTTATTATGGTTTTGTATATTATACGTGTACATTACAAATATTAAATTTGGTTAAAATTAATTTGGACAGTTCAACACAAATACTTGTAAAATGAAATTTTTTAATTACTTGTATTGTGGCAGTCCTGATGTTTAAATCTATATTAAACATCTTGATTTTTATTTTTTATGTTGCACATCTCAATACAAAATATTTTTTAATCGGTTCGGCCAATTCCTTCCAAATTCATAATTACCGAAAAGTTAAACTTTGCAATTGTGGCACCCCTGCTAAGTTGATCCGGTACAAACATGTCAATTTGGACATTAATTTATGTGAATATTGTGTGTATCAAATTTGGTTGAAATTGGTTCAGGCAATTCTTTCCTGATATATGCATACAGACGGACATAACGAAGATAATAGTGCTTTTCAGCAATGACGAAAAGCACTAAAACGAATTTTTAAAATGGTGTATCTGATACTTGAAACTTTTTTCAAAAAGTTCCTCCCATCCCCTAGGATGAGTCCACAATCTGGTGCTCACAAACGCCATCGTATTCTTTGGCTGTCTAGCTGTGCACTACTTCAATGCTTAAAGTCACCTTTCCTAGCATCAGCAATTTAATGTGTTTGCCTATTTTCTTTGTAAATGTAAGAAAGGACATCTTTAAAAACTTTGGCTTTGATCTGATTTTGTGTGTAATCATTTCTAATTTTACAAAAGTATAGTGGTGCTCACTGGATGTTCTAGAAAGAAATTTGGTGCTCGCCTCATTGAAAAGGTTGCAAACTCCTGCCCTAGGAGCATCAGCACCTTTTTTCTTAGAAAAAAGTGATGTATATACCTACGTTTGAGCTACATATGACCTTTCTTATTATTAAATTAGGCCACGTGTAAATTTAAAAGATCTAGTTTTGAGAATTTTTCCTATTGTGTAATGAAGAGATCAGCAATCTTTTCTACATTGCAGGCCATATTGGAAGATGCTAATGCTTTGGTGAGCTGGTTTCGAGTTTAAATTGGAAATTGCCTAGAGATTCCAAGGTATCATATGAGTGGAAAGCAAGGCTAAATAATCTTAGGATTAAAATTTCAAAATGAAATGTTTAATTATCATAATTTTACCAAAAAATGCAAATTTATTTGTCAAATGTAATGGAGTACTTTTTTACATGCCTAAGTCCGACTTCTTCAATATTTTGACCAATTCTTACGATCTCACTCACTTCTGAAGGTGGGTTCACAAATCAGCCAAAGTCATGGACACGACATTTCTACAAAGACTTCCATACAGCATTTTAGGTAAAATCCTTCACTTCATCCCTGGCATATTTGATGTTCTTAATGGTTTACAGGATATTGTAGTTATGGCAGAAATCATGCAGAGATGGTTTTTGGGTCTGTTGGTTGCATCAAGCATCTTGGAGGATATCTGTCTCAGATGGTACATTTTAAAGGTTGCAATCACACCCTGATCCATAGACTGAATTATGGAGGTGGTGATGAATGGAAGAAAGATAAGTTTAACACTAGGATATAAATTGTTCAGGTATGATGGGTGTCCAGGGGCATTTTCAAAGACAAGTAAAGCCACAAAAGCAATTTTTAAATTGCTTTTGAATTGAACCAAAGCAGTTTTAAAATAATTTTACAGTTATTTAGGCCTTTTATTAGATCTCCAATGAGCTAGTAGTGCTTCATGAAGAAAACCTTATAATACTTGTAGATTTTTGGAGTGATAAACTACCAAGGGTTTAACCTTAAGTCACCCTTAGCATTGCTATATAACAGGAGTGTCAACCTATCCTTTGCTGGCTTGAAGACGAATAGTTTTCTCTTTCTTTTAAATATTCATTCTGCATGGCATCCATTTAAAAAACATGGCATCTGCATTAAACACTAGCCCTCATGATGCCCTTCTCTTCTGGGCAGTTTGAAGTGGCAATGTCATCAGCTCTGGCAGTTTCTCCCTTAAGCTTGATATTACAAGACATTCTTCTAAGTCAGGGGTCAGCAACCTTTTTTGCATGGCAGGCCACATTCATAGTTGTGAATGCTCCATAGGGCCCCATTGAAAGTCAGAAGATCTCCAACGGGCCGGATGAGCATTTACATCTGAAGTTATCTCGAGATTCTGAAATCTCATATTAGTGAAAATTAAGTCTAAATAATTTAATAGCATTAAAACTTCACCAGAAAAGGTTTTGAGACCATAATTTTACTGAAAAAATATGAAATTGTCTATATTATATTTTACCAAGCACTTTTTCATCATAACTTTGCGGACCGCACAAGGCACTCTTGTAGGTTGCTGGCTCTATGTTACATTTGTTCCAATGAATAGTGTTGTCTCTGGTCCCCTAAGCTTATTAACAAAGTTCTCCTTCTCTCCAATACTTCTCACGTCACTCAGCTGAAATCTCAGGTCTGAGCAAACAGTTGTACAAATATAACCTGTGTTATCTGATTACTTGATATTAAAAAAAGCCGTGCTATTGTAAATTCCATCTTATAAGAACCCACATTATAGGAAGGATATGTGTATATGGACTATGGGCCATAGTTTGAGGAACCCTGATATATATAACTGAATTAAATGATAATGTGATTACCAAATACATATTTATAAGCAGTGGCAGTCCATAGAAAAACATTATTGACCACTGCTTTAGATGGACAATTATTTCTGGAACAAAAATCATTCCAATTAATGTCCTAAAAGCAACCTTAAGACTGCAGGGTCTGAATTTCAAGAATTTTTGAAAATTAATGGAGGCTATATTCCTGTCTCTTAAAACGGCATAAAAATAAACTGCGCAATATACATTACACAAACTTTCTCATATGTTTGGTCGACTGTGTATGTTTATAAAAGAAAAATGCTTATAAATCAAAGTTAACCATAGTTTAGTGTATATTTTAATGCCACTGGTTGATATTTAGTAATATTTTGGGACATGGCTTAGTAAGTATTATTTGTGACATCAGGCTGTACGATTGGATGGATTTTAATCAAAATCCTTATAGCCATTTCTGAGTAAATCAAATTTTGTTTCAAAATATCCAAGAATAAAGTACCCTTAATTGTTGTGCAATATTGTTCATCTCTTCAGTCTCTATTATGAATGATATATACATCAAATATGAACTATCATTCGATTCAGTTTAAGCGTATAGGCTGCAATAAGATTTTTAGTGGATTTCAGCGGAGGCATGATATCATAGGGCTTGGTAACTTAGCATACATTGTAATGCCACTGGACACCATATAGTGATTTCAAGAGATATATGGCTTACGTACTATTATTTGTGACATCAGCCTCTACAATTGGATTGATTTTAATCAAAATTTTCGGGAGCCATTTTTAAGTAAATAATTTTTTTTTTAATCGCCAAGAAAAAAAACCCTTAGTTTTTGGGCAATATCATTTTTATGAAAAAAGAGTCTGCAAAAGATGATATATTGCACAAATACGAAATATCATTCAATTTCATATATGCATTTGGGCCCTAGAACAGCGAACAGACAGACAGCATGGCGAAAACCACTTTTATGGACTCAGGGACACCTAAAACGTGTATTTCCATCAAAATCTTGAAGTCAAATTTTTTCACAATAACAATACTTTCTCAATATACTACGTATATGAGAAAGTAAAAATTCATCATGAATTTAAATTCTTAGAATGAAAGAAAAGCTCACATGTGGAGAAATTTAGTGCACTTTAGGGCATAGTTTCTCAAACTGTGGGGTGCAAAGACATTTCAGTTTGGTATGACAGCTAGCGAAACAAAATACAAAAATCGAGTAAAAGTCGAGAATGACTTGCATCTATATCTGTCAAAGTTCATTATATTTTTCTTCATATTGTTTTTAATGACATTTTCGCATATTTTACATGAGTTACATGTTTATTAGTCCCTTGATGAAAAGCAAGTGTAAGATACTTGATTTCAAATTAATCCATTTTAACCCATAACCACAGGCATCGCTCTCTCAGACTGCACGAAAAATTACAAATCTCCTTTAGGGTTCATGAATCATCTACGCCTTTGAGATTTTGTTTACCATTGTATCCTACAGGTAGCTTTGTTTACTGTATGGCAGTTGCCTTCTAGCATTGGACCTGTGTGTACTAGAGCAGGTTTAGTTTTGTTACTGGTCTTAGAGACCGCATGCCTGTGTTCGCATAATTTTTTCAGGACAGTTCTTTTTCATGGTTTTGGAAATTTCTGAAGATATGTTACAATCACACATCCAGAAAAGAAAACCAAAACTGCCTTCCAATGTTTTATTTGTAGCAGCCCAAAAGTTTGAAATGTTCAGCACTCGCTTGAGGAGCATGCGTCATGTTTTATAATAGTATTCTAATGTTTTACTTTTTAGCCTGAATAATATTGGTTTCAGTAATACTCAATAGAAAATGATATTTTACTAAGTTATGTTAATTCACCATTGACTTAAAAGATTCCTAGAATATGCAAGTGGCTGAAAATTTCTTGGTTGCATTGCAAATGTCAAGCTATGATTATCTAAATACTCACATTTGGTTGTCCTGCAGTATCCAGTATCTCAAATGACACTGCATCTCCACAAATTACAGTGTGGAAAGTGTAAACCTTTTCAAGGTTTGGATCATATTCACCAATGTAACGTCGGGTAATGAAGCGAACTACCAAAGCTGTAAGGAAAAGGTGTTTACAATGAGGACAACTATTAAATTTTAGCAGGTTATTCTCCTTGTCCGAGTGAGCTATAAAAACATATTTTTACAAATTTTGTGTGTCAAATGCATGGTTTTTCATGAATTAAGAACCAAAGCAGAAATAATAATGGAAACCGTTTTGGAAAACCACTTTGAAATAGGTTATTGTGATGCAAGCAGCATTATTTGACATTTTTCAGGGCACGGCATGAGTCACTACTGAGAATAATGAAACCACTTGTTGAAGAATTATATTTATAATTTTGAGGCGAAAGTTGCTTTACCAAGAATAATGGAATCACTTTGTGAAGAATAATAATAATTTTTTGTTAAAGAAATTGTTCAAATTCTCCTCCATCATTTTCAATACACGTCAAATCTTTGAACCACTGAATAACATGTTGGGCAGCATTGTTCTTTGTTATTTTTTAACGTCTCAAACTCTCCTAACCTTCTTGTGATCAAAGCCAAGAGGTTTCTGGCTATAGACTCTTATCTTTGATAAGATAAGGCCATTCAACTTTCCCATGGCATCCTACCCATTTTGAAAAATTATCATTTAAGAATGCAAGTATTCCTTTTGAAATCTGGTGGAGTCTTAGGCAGATCAAAGGGGAGATTGACGAGCATTTACACCCTTGGTCATCTCCATTTCTCTCCATTTAGTGTATTCTTAAACACATCCCATGCAAAATTCCTTGATTCTGTGCTGCAGATTAGGGCATAGGAAACAAAGATTATGATGGTAAGGGATTATCACATTAGAGGGTCATTGGGAGCGGTGGGTTCAAGGGGGAGGATGATTTCTAAGTGCAGGCAACACTGAGTTCTGTAGCATTTCCAGGTAATTTATGACATTAACAGTGCTGTCAATGAAATAAGGACCAATAACACTATCTAAGCATAACCTAGCCCAAACTGTAATATCCGGTACATTCAATTCATGTAATAACACATAAATAAGTTTCTCACTGCTCTAATAGTCACAGTTTTGCCAGGTTACTTGTCCATTAATTTTTAATGTGGCCTGCTTGGTGGGAGAGCACCCAGAAACTGTTCAACAAAAGCTGCCAAATATAAAAACAATTATTCAGAGTAAAGCAACTTATGCCACACCCTGTAGTAGCAGCCTAACTGGGAGATATGATGTCTATGACAAAATTTTAAGGAAACATCTTGTTTATGTAGAATATGATTTTTGCTACATTTTCATAAAGAATAATAGTGGTTTTATTAGCAATAACTTTAACATCTGAGTATTAAATAAATACTTATTTATGAGAAAATAAACCATTGGCATTTTTTGCGGAATCTTGTGGCACCTTATGCAAGTGGCGCCTGTGGCAAATGTCTCTTTCACCATAACCTAGTTATGGCACTGCCCTGTAGCTAAGGAACTTTATTTAAATAACAAATCAATGAAATATTCTTTTTTAAATGAAAATACATTATTTGTAAAGTTTATTATTTTGCAATTTATTTTTATCCAAAAATTAAATATGAAATTAAGCCTTTTCATGCTTCCTTAAAATTTATTCCAGTTACTGACCCGACTTTCCCACTCCAGCTTGTCCCAGAACCATGACCCTAAGTGGCTTTGGTCTTCCTCCTAGACTGATTCTGCAGAAGGAAGATGATGAAGCTGGTGATGGAGATGTTGGTGCAGAGGAAGAGGTCGTATTGGATGAATGGGAAGCCCCCGGTGAGGACGATGATGAGTTATTTGTAAGACCTTCACAGGTAAAAAATTCAGAAGTATACATTTTCAAAACAGTATACCTT
This sequence comes from Tanypteryx hageni, assembly GCA_028673005.1. Taxonomy (NCBI): domain Eukaryota; kingdom Metazoa; phylum Arthropoda; class Insecta; order Odonata; family Petaluridae; genus Tanypteryx; species Tanypteryx hageni. Next base: position 112,133,223 of record CM054114.1, on the reverse strand, counting down.
AGGAATCACAAAGATTTTTATAAATAAATGATTCTACATACACTATAGTAAGTTATCAAATTGCCATATTGGAGAACATAAATTCTTGGAGCATAGCATTGTTTGTTAATTTTATAATTTGTTAATTATGAGGAGAGAGTTTGTACTAAATTAGTTGTATAGTTCATTATAAAATTGATTTCAACCATAAAGCGCATGGTACCTAAATTATGTCCAAGAACAAGCTTTCCTAGCAGCCGAAAAATGTTACTTTCCCTCCTAATACTTCACTGTAGTCTAGTGTATTTATTATTTTATTATTATCTATTTTGAGTTTTGTTATGGATATTATTGGAAACACCTAATCAGTGTATTAGAAACCACATCACATAACCCATTAAATTACACCATCAATAACGCACCCAAAATTATTTAAACTATCATTTTATTTTAAAGTTCGATTTTTCTTTTCCTTAAAATTAATTTGTGTGCTGAATATAAACTAGGTACATTTTGTTGTCAATCTTTTACCTTGTCTACCCATTTTCTGATTATGGAGGTCCTCAGTACATCTGATTTTTTATCATGGTGGTTGATAGAATGGGAGGTGTAATATTTAAGTCTTCCTTTGGTCTTTCTTTTATGGATTGGAGCAATTTGTTATTCAGGTCACATTAGAGTGCAATATGTCAGTAAAAATCTGTAAAAAGAGAAAAAACTTCTAGTTAAGATATTTTCTTCAATTTAAAAGGATAGCAAAAGTAGATCAGAAAAATACAAAATATTGCTCAGTAGATGGACTGTAGTTCATATGCATTATGGATAACAAAAATTTGTTCATCAACATTCGTTGGGTATGCATTTCATTAGTTTTACATTCTATACGTGGCAGTGATTTCCAAACTAGGAGTCACAAATAGTTTTCAGTGTCAAATACAGGATGTTTTTTTATTTTTCAATTTTATATATGGATATATTTAGAATGAAATTAATTTTTCTGAAAATAAAATATAAAATAATTTGTAATAGATATTTATAATATTTTGAAATTTGTATTACTTTTTATAGTTATTAGTTGATGAATGGGGTTAAAGGGCACATGATTAAGCTGGCTACCATAAAAAGGGATTTGCGAGAAGGTCAGCTGCCTTAATTGTGGGTGACAAACTAATGTATAAAGTTTGGGAACCGTTGCTATACAGAAAAAAGTTTTAAAAATCCTGATTGTGCATGTTAGTATACATTAATTATTTATGACAAATCTCGAACAGAAAAAGTGAGTTTTATAGAATAAACAAATGAAATCATTTGGTGATAGCTGCTGATATATAATAAAGTTACTCCTAGTAGCATAACAGGTTTGGAATCTAGCATAATGGTAGACCAGTAGGAAAATTCTGAAATTCCAAAATATTTCAATTTTAAGGGGTGTTCCACTGTTTTTCTCAATTCCACAGTAGATCATAAGAATCATTGTAGGGAATTGTGTAATTTCATTTAAAAATTACAGTAGAAATGAGTCAACATGAAATGTGAGGGACTAGCACAGATATTTCACGCTATGCAAATTTCACGTTAAAAATTTTGATGCTAAAGTTTTCATTTTTTAAATTTGGAACTATCTGCATACATATGTAAGTAAATGCATAATGCATGTAGCTGGCTGTGACAGAGCTTTGTATAAGCAGGCATAGCAAGGCTTAGGGTTCCCCAGAACTTAGGGGCCTCCAAATAGTATATGAAAAAAATATCATTTTCTTTCACTTATTTCATTAAAAATTAGAATTAACCAATCATACCTTAAACTAATGCAATAGGAATTATCTAATTGCAGACTGCTCTATTCGTATTCATTCATTTTCGACTCACTTCATCTTGCCAGTTAGGCCTATGAGTGTATCTGTTTGGTGAATCTCAGTGGAGAGTTTTGATTTGAAATGTTGGTACCATTGGCCCACCGAGCCTGTGCCCCATAAAAATAAGCTTCACCAAATTATATTTGGCAAGAGAGTATTGTTTAAAGTTTTCTTTTTGTGCAGTAACACTGGATAAGAAAGGGAAATTAAGAAAATAGATGTAATATTTCATCCCAGGAAATTACTACATGACCAATGATAAGCGAAGCTGGTAATTAATCTACAATCTAAGTTGGTTTCTTTGTTCGATAAACTGTTAAATTATTATATATACTACACATTTTGGTTACTTTACTAGTAATAGCCACTTTAATGTAGCAAAACATGAAGTTCGATGTTTAACTAGAAGATGTAATTCAAACGTTTTGATATTTCTCATACTTTGTTTCATTCTCGTTTGCAATAACTGGAATGGTGTGCAATATTAGTGTGTAGCAGTAGTGTGCAGCTGGAGTAAAATGTAAGTTCATAACTATTTCCTTAAAGTAATTGTCACGTTTTGAGCACAGGTGTCCCTCGCTAATTGTTGTTTCGCTTAATCGTTATAGGTTTTATATTTAATTTATGTCCATAAAATTAATACTTTATTATAATATGAATTTATTTATAATACCTATATCAACTGTTTGTTGGATTTTAATAAGTTTTTCTCACACCGTGCTCTTGGTCCATAGAAGAGCAACCCCTATTATAACTTTTTTTTAAATAAACTGAGTGGAGGCCCAAATATTTTTAATATTTAAGTTCCTCCACTGGTAGCTGGTGAGGCATAATTTGCACTATATGATTAATGAAATCAATTATCCATGGACAATTAGTGTACTCAAAATTTAATTTACACAATTTATTATAATAATTCTCTCTTCTTTTTATTAAAAATCCCCGTAGTTTTATTTCTGTACTAAGTTAAATATGATTTTATGTTCAACATTTTTATAGTTATATTTCATGTTACCTGAAGTTTGCATTGAGGTATACTCACGAAACCGAGAATAATTTTTGTACTAAAGGATATTTTTGTGTAATCAGTTTCTTGTTAACAAACAATTATACACGGAAAAATATCGGCACAGGAACCGACCAAACATGGATACCATTCAAGAACAAACACGTAAAAAATACTTGTCTCAGGTATCTCCAATAGCCACACAAGGTTATAAAAAACAAATACAAAACAGCCGTCTTCAGTGGTAATTCATCGAAAATAGATTCTAAAAGAAACAGACATCGTGTTAATTGATGTTTCATTCTATTCGTTTTCATTTCAAGTGTCTTCCGCGCCATTTTAAATTGAAATATGAGTTCGAGACTTGATTAGGTCTTTAGCTGAAATTATGTTATTTTAACCATTGTTAAAGTTCGACTTTATCCGAAAACTTGTTTTGAATAGAAGAGCGCAGCTTTCTGAATTAAATTTTAATTTTGATTATCATTAATACCGAATACATTGTTATCGCGTTTAGTATAGTATAGTATCAGCCTTCCATATAGAGCGTATCTGACATTTGAAATTATTTACGTATTGGTGCAGGGTGGGTTCATATTTTTCATTGTTTATTGTTGCAGTTCTCCGAGGAAGGTTGTTTAAGAAATTAATGTACTCATTTTGGCAATTCCGATTTACATTTCGAAAGAATAAAATTTTACAATCATAACTGCGGTATAGAGAATATTGTACCAGGTGTTCTAAGCACAAAATCTTCCGCAAAATTCTTTTTCTCACATCTTAAACAGATGAATACTAGAGCGGTGTAAAAAATAGGGGAGAAAAAAGTTAACGATGATCAAATCAATTGCTACCCGAAAATCTACGAAATATTCGCCACAACAGTCAAACCTCGATTTAGCGCCACCACTTGTCCATCACTGACATTGGCGCTAAAGCGAAGGTGTCGGAAATCGAGGTACATATATGCTTGCTCTATGTAATCATGGGATGGAATTTCTCTTCACAACGATTCATGGGCGGTATGCGGGGTGACGCTAAATTGGGGTCTGATTGTATTTTAACGAAACGTATTCTAAATCAATCAATCAATGATAGGTTATAGCGGTATCGAGGAAAACGTTCAAATCGTTTTATAGCCTATCATCCCTAAGGTTGTGTATGGCTGTACTCGCTGTCGCGGCCCGCGGATTCGGTGGAGGGCCTTCATGCGGCCCGCGCACCAACGTGAGTTTGAGATCCCCGCTATTGACAAACCACACCTCTCCAATAGCCATAAAAAGGTTTTGAAAATCAGATGCTCATTTAGGCTACAAAGCAGCCTTCGTCATTAATGATTTTTTCAGACTTGATCATAGATGAATCACCACTTATGACGGCTGAATTGTTGTCGAAATACGCATGTGGTTTTCCTGACCTTTTTATGGTTATTGTGGAGACATAGTTGGTCGATTTGATTCCAGCGGCAAGGAGACGCCGGTAATTATCTCTTGAATATGTTCATATTTCATCGCTTATCGTTTGCTTCCATCCTCCTTACAATCTGCGATAGCTACTTCGAAGGAATTAGGCAGGGGCGATGCGTGCGTCCGGCCGAATCATCGGGGGCGGCTGATTGCTCCCAACGCACGTTACATTGCATTGTTTTAGGCTGGTTTCCAAAGGAAACAGCCTTACGTAATGGTCCTGTCTATGTATGTGTGTCCCCTACTAACAACTTTTGCATCAATGGACCGATTTTCATGGTATGAGGCTCGTGCTGCCAGGGCCCACCTCCGGGCTATATTTCATTTCGCGAAGATTGAAGTCCCTGGTTCGATTCCAGGAACTTTTTCCCCTAGTTGTTTTACATGGGAAGTCTCAAATCCATCGTGCAGGGATGTTTTCTTTAATACTTTAAAATATTTTACAATTGTGATATAGGAGCGAGGTTTGTACTGTTCCAGGGGCGGCCCTAGACTAGCTGCCAGCAGCTGGCGCCCTAGGCGAACCATGGAATTGGCGCCCCCACCCCAAACCTCAACGGCAGTTCTACATACTATCGGCGCCAAAAGTTGGTAGACTCGAGTTTGAGGCTAAATATCTCGAAAACGGCCACAGGGATTTTGGTGAGAGGCATATCAACGGGTAGCTTGTTTAATGCCGCGTTGAATGTGGGTAGTTTTGAATTTTTCGAACGGGACGTTTTTGGGGTGAGAAGGAAAAATTACCCCAATTTTTAGACCTTTGAGACGGAAGGCGTCGATTTTAAATTGGTATCTTTATTCGTTTGCGATATTTAATTTAATTTATGAGACAGTCGTTTCTCCTCAAGTATTAAGCTGTGAGACATTCTACGCACACTGTTGGCTTCGTCTTGGGCTTTGTATTAAAATAATAAATAGTGTTCTGCATATCTGCAGGTTCAGGTGCTCCTCCTCCATCTTTTTCTATCCTGTGCCCTTCTCTTCATCTCCCCATACCCTCCTCCCTCCCTTAGAATATCCAACATTTTAATTCTTCTTCTTCCTCTTTTCTTTCTTCCCTCCACCGTTCCTTCGATAACATCCTTCAGTAATCCCTCCCTCTCTTCTCAAAACATGTCCTATCCATTTCTTTTTCCTAGTCACTATCGTGTTCATCAAACTCCTTACCTCATCTACTCTTCTTAGCACTTCCACATTTGTAATCCTGTCAGTCCATTTAACCTTCAGCATCCTCCTCCACACCCAAATTTCAAAAGCCTCCACCCTCTCCGTCTCTCTTCTTCAATGTCCATGTCTCCGACCCATATAGCATCACACTCCGAACATAACACTTTACCAATTTCTTCCTCAATCCCAAATCCATCTTGCTGTTAAATAGCTTCCCTGTATTACGAATCAATTAATCTCATAAGCCTAAAATGAACAGATTACAGGTTTCTCTCTCTTTATGCGAATTGGCTATTATGCGACAAACGTATTTGCTACCGGTTTTCTTTTTATGCGTCTTTGATTCGCTCTTATGCTGTTACGCGGCCAATGCAATACAAATGCAAGAAAGTTCTCCACTACACCACAGGACGACCATTCGGCCTCTCATTGTCTCTTATGCTGTGCGTATTAGTACTACAGTAAAAAAGATGAGAGTGGAGTGGATATTGCACAGTAGAAATCAGACGGTGATTTCGCGTGATACAATTTGAGCACATTTGAGAAGTTTTGTCTCCTTGCCCGCGAAACTTGCGTTGGGCCAAGACAACCCTCCAGCACATTAAACATCCACTATTATGTCACTCACAACAGCCACCACCTGTGCTCGTCTGCTTCCTTTTATTATTGGCGAGTATGATTTAGTGCTAACTGTTTTAATTTTGTATAAAGCGCATAAGAAGTCGTTATGGAGCGAAAGAGGAGTCTTGGAGGAGAGTTAAGACTGCTTGTGGAACGTATCCCTATCTTTTACATGTAAATATGGGTTCTTTTTATGCGAATTCGCTTTATGCGTCACTTTCCCGGAACGCAACCCCCGCATAAAGAGAGGGAAATCTGTATTTTATAGTGATTTCTATAATAGTTGAAGCCAGCGAGGGAGGGAGAGGATGGGCGCGCCGCATCTGCTGGGAGTCTACAAACTTTTGGCGCCGATAGTAGGCTGACAGTGAGGTTTTTTGATACATTGGGAAACATATTGCCCCTTTTTTCTTTTAATGTTTTTTAAGCGTTTTTTTAACACAGGCTTAATTATTTGGCTTGTCCGTCCATCCCTTTGTCCAACCAATGTTTCTGAGAACGGATAAAATAGAGACACGAAATTTTCAGAATAGATTTGTAAACGACAGCTAAATAATATTTCACTCCAATTTCAAATAAAACTAGATTAATAATGTTAATTATAATTTTAAGCTCTTAAAAAAACGCGTATTCGGTTGTCTGTCCGTCCGTTCGGACAATTGCTCTAAAATCCTGCAACTTTGAGAAGCCAAATTTTCAGGGTAGATCAACCTATATGAGGGTTACACGCGGAATAAATTTCGTAGGTCTATGATCATCTGCTAGGAAGTAATCGAAGTCTTTTCCAACCCCTTAGTTTCAATTCCATCACCCATAAGAAAAGTATGAAATGGGCGCTGGGAACTATAAATTAGCATTTTTAGCCTGCTTTCCAAAAAATGGATGACAAAAATTCCAAAACTACTATAGTCAAAAGAAAAGTGCCATCTAAGTTGAAACTCATTGCAGTTCATGCAAGTATGTAGTCCATAGTAAGTTACTACACAATTTCCTTTAATGATAAATTGATTGTTCATTCGCGCTTTATTGTTTTTACGCGTTAAAAAGAGTTAGTAAAATTGTTTTATTATGTTAAATTTAATAAGTTTTAAATAACAGATAATGTTCTTAAATATTTCAAGTAAATTTCTGCTGATTCTTCACACGTTATATCTCTTTATTTCGATTTACCTCTTATTTTCAAGAAATATTTGGATGATAATAGTTATTTAGACAATATAATTAAAACAAAGATAACTTTCTAAAACACTGATTGATTGCGCATGAAAGCCAAACCAGATCATAGCAAATTTTACTGATTTTTCATACCGAAATATATCTATGGAATACTTTTATGAAAATCCCGTCATTTTTGAAGGGCAATTTGCTAGCATATAGATAATATTTTATTTGTCCAACATACTTCGACATTATTACAAAAAATCAAGTCCTCCTCGTACGGCCTTAACTACTTCGGGTAGAGACTTGCGGAGCGCGGACACAAGTACCAAGTCGCTACAATATAGCCCTCACAACTCTAAACTGAGTACATATATGTCTACTGAGTCGCTGATCAGTCAAGGAGAATCATGGGGGTATTTCCCTTACATCCCAAATCGTAAGGATGGCCAACGTGCAGCTTTTGAAGTGTCCTATTACAGTTTATTTGGAGCCTAATGCAGAAAGATTAGCTACCTCTGTCACAGAGGGGTTTCCCCAGCTTCAAGTATTCCACGTGTCTTGTGTAGGAATTGACGTCAGTTGTTTGTTTCCAGAATATGTTTACAGATCCCAAGAGAAGCCTCACCTTCGAGGGCGGAAACAGAAATTTCTAAAGAAGGAGACGCTAGGTCTCATTCAATAGGAGCGATTCTCCTCTCGGATACGCAACTGGCAACTATCGCAATTTGGGTATCTCGTGCTCTGCAACATTTGTTTGCCTATCTCAGGAAGAGCTAATCTGTGGCGTAACTTCTAGAAAGAGTATTGAGTAGGGCGCATCTTGGAGTGGAACACTGTAACTTCCAAACGGAGATGCGATCGCCAGTACAGTGCAGGAACAGGGTGGTCGCAAAGTAACTGAATATATTTATACCTGTATATCTCGCAAGCGAAATATACAACACGTTTGTATCTTTATCTCTCAAAAAAACCTACAAGTAGACTCATTCAACACTCTCCAATAATTTATCTATTAAAAGGGAAAATGGGAGAACCGCCGACAATCTTTTGAGCACACCTTGATTTTCGGCGCCCCGATGCCTTGTTTACCTCGCTTAACGCCTACGCCCTGCCCTGATTTGAGGTTAGGTCGCCCCGACAGTCAGAGGCAGGCCCTACGAGAGGGGGGGAGGGGGGGGGGGGGCAGAAGGGCCATTTGGCCCGGGCGTCAGGCACAAAGGTGCCTAAAATTTTGGCACTTGTTCAGAAACGGATTTATGCACAGGCGCATGAGGCACAAGCTGGGGGCCTCTTCAAAAAGAGGGCCTCACCAAATGTTTATTTTATCCTAAAACCGTATGTTCCTCATCTTTTCCGAAAAGCTGAAGTGAAATTGCACGTAACTTAGATTTTTCATCAGTAATTAATAAATTTGCAGAAACAAAAGCTAGAAAAGCATTTCTTTAATAAAACATTATTCAAATAATTTATTATCTTATATATTTATTTATTTATCTTTTTATCCATCGATGTACCAACAATGAATGTTGAATAGGACATGCGAAAAAGAAATATAAAATACGATTTTCGTACTTTGTTCCTGCAGGACGTTCGAGTATTACATAACCCAACTTCCCCAGTTTTTGGTAATCGATATAATCCTGCGTAACCCTCAATTAAACACACCTCCCTCTTCATATGTAACGCACAGAATTTTTCATTTTTAACTCGCTTTTTAAAAACTTTTCTCTAGAGGGCCATTTCAATGCATTATTGGCTGGGTAAAAAGCTACAATGTAACCCGCTATAACCATTCAGCAAACCCTGACCACCAAATTGGGTTATGTACGTAGTATATTGAGAAAGTATTATAATCGCGAAAAAATTCGACTTCGAGATTTGGATGGAAATACACGTTTTAGGTGTCTATGAAAGGGGGTTTTGCCGTGCCGTCTGTCTGTCAGTCTGTTCGCGGTTCTAGGTCCCAAAGGTCACATACGCTTTACTTAAGACTATGTGCGATGTAGAAGGAAGCCGGAGGGATTCGGCGCAGAAACTGAACTGAAACTTAATCTCGGTGAATTGAAGGTCGTGTTCATCTCTTTCGGCTGCCTCGAAAAGATTGAAATTAATGGAGGACAACTCGAGGAGCGTAAAAAAATGTTTATATCCAGAACTAAGCAACACTCGCGCGCGTTGGAGAGCTCAACAGTGGGATAAAGGTTAATCGGAGGGCAATCGAGTGAAATGCACTTATTTAAAATGCATTTCAAGGGATGGCTAGAGTTACTCCACTGTCCGACAAAGGTCGCGGGTTCGACTCCTATCTTGAGTATGGATATTTGCCTGATTTTGTCAAAGGGCTTCTTTTGACATATTTGAATGACGAAGATAAAAATAATATAAATATTAATTGATTTATATTCTAGCCGTCTTAATTGCAAATTAGTCCACTTGTACTCGAATGTTGCTAAGCAAGCTTTGTGTATGTAAGGATGGTGTTTTAGAGTAACTAATATGTTTAAGATAAACATACGTTTCTGACTTTCAATGTTGACTGTATTTTCTCGAAATGAAAACTATGAGAACCAGGACACGAGCAAAATATTTTAGAAAAACTGGAGATGAATCAGGCGGAAGAACGATGTCTACTTAAGTTTCTTGTTTCGCTCTCATGCGGGTGTAAATGGCTGCAATTGAGCAGTAAATATTCGTCTCACATTATAAATAAAGTTCGCAAATTATCGAAAATTTAAAGTACGAATTTATCTATATGTATTTGTTACACTGTGAGCGAAGAGTAATGATTACTGACGAAATTTGGTTTCAAGTTTAATTACTTTAAAATTATCTTTATGTTGATGATGTTCCGCGCAGTAAAATCAGGTTGATGCTTAAGATAACTACTTCATCAGTAGCCCCACTGTTTAATGGCCACGAGAGTTATCCTGAGCATCAATTTTTATCCAACCGTAAAATGAGCTCGATAATCTATTAATGAATTCATTTTTTAATAAAATCAGATTTCGACAACGGCTAGTGTATTGTCGCTAGGAAAATGCCTGTGACGGCAACTTGGACTCATTCAATACCGATTAAGACAGCGTTTCTCAACATTTTTAATAGCACGACCCACCTAGGCTTTATATAATTTACCTGGGACCCACCTATTATCTATAATCTATACACTAATTTTTTCAAGCAGTGGATAATACATGTGTGTCCACAGAGGGCGCACACTGTACTATCATGAGTTTTTTTTAAACTATTTCATCGCGAACTCATTTTTTTAAATGGAAAAATTGATCAAAATAAACTATTATTTAGAAATATTTCCCCGACGCACCTCAAGTTCCTTTGCGATCCACTGGTTGGTCGCGACCCAATAACTCGTATATTAGCAAAAGGAAAAATCGATAGGTACAATATACATTGCACAAAATTTCTCATATACGTATGTGACTGGTCTCATTACATTCTTATATATATATATATATATACACACACATTCTTTTATAACTGCTACAAAAACAACAACACCACGAAAAATGCCTCCTGCACGTAAATGGTATTAATATATTGATAACCTCATACACGTCAAAATCAAACTTGATAAATAGTTATACTATTTAAATGGTTATAGCTGGATGGCAGCTGGGTGTACCGTATCTACTCGCCTAATAGCGTAATTGCCCCCCACCTGAACTATGTTGAGGAAATGAAGGATTTTTTTTTGTTATGATCACTTTGATACGACAGGGGAAGACCGCGTATTTACCCCAGCTTTATTTTAGTGTAAAAATCGTTCGAAAAAGTGGTCCAATTACGCGAGTAAAGGCAGTAGTTATTTTTTTTAGAAATATGGCTTGTGCACTATTGTTTATTACTACAAGCAACTGAGTGATTTAATCAAAATCCTTAGGGCCATTTTTTAGTAAATCGATATTTTGCGCTATATCGATCGTCTCTTCACAGTTTCTATTCTGGATAATAGTATGCCTAAATACGATATATCGCTTGATTTCGTTTTGCCCTCTGGGCTCTAGAACCGCGCGTAGACGGACAGACAGACGACATGGCAAAATCCACTTTTATGGACTCGGGAATGCCTAAAATGTGCATTTCCTTCAAATCTCGAAGTCAAGTTTTTTTTTCGCGATTACAGTACTTTCTCTACGTACTACAATTACGAGAAAGTAAAAATATTTTTGCACGAGAGACATTTGTATCAGAAAGAGTCAACTTACCAAAGTGAACGGTGGAATAATTAAGGTGCTCAGGACGACACAGACGGCTTTGAATGAATTGACTTCTGATTATTACTCAAGGAGAGCAGCTAAAGAAGTATTTGATACGTAAGCAAAACAGGAGCATGCGATGTTGTTAAAAGAGAATGAGGATTTCGAAACGACGGTGGATCGACCACACTTGAGAGTTGAAACGATCGGATCTGGACGTCTGAAATAAAAGAACCGAATCGCCCAGATGGAAAAAAAAGATACCTTAGAACGACGGACATGACGGGGGGACATCTCGAGATTCGTCCGAAGAAATCTTGGAGGTCAAAACTGAATGTCGGGTGGGACTTCGGATGAACCTGGTGATATTGCGTTGGGCATTCCGAATCGAAATCCTCCTATACATATCCCCGAAAGATCAACCAAAGTTTGCAAACGGACAAATTTCATGGAAATGATGCATTCAATATGAACGGCAGCCATTTTTTTAAATGGTGATTGCGTTGTGGATTTTATAGAACGGCATTCAGGATATTGGCCAATTTTATTTCTCGATAAAATGTGTCAAGCCGTCGCGGTTATTTTATAGAGAGAAGAAAAAATGACTTGCGAATGGTGTAGGTGCACACGAAAAACGATGCGCTAAATTCGAATCAATTACCAACGAAGCGGATACTACATTGCGTGCAATCTCAACATTTTCTTAAGAGCACCTCTTGCTGCTGTATGTTTTGGATAAGTACCCCGACCCATTATACACAGGGCCGGATTAAGGCATAGGCGAAGTAGGCCATGGCCTAGGGCCCCGCGCGAGGCGGGTGCGGGGCTTGCCTAGCGTGAGAGGGTGGCGGGGCCCCTAGGATCTCCAGAGCGACAATTTGATTGCCGCTCCGTGTTTGATTGGTTGTAATTATTAGTCACCGCTAACTTTTTGCGGTAACTAAAGAAGAGTTATATTTTCAAATGCACGTAGCTCAAACTTTGGCAGAGCTGGCATATGATGGAAACTCCGATTCTCATAAAAATTCACTATCTTATATATTATATACTAGGGAGATGTCCTTTGAAATTCAACGGGAAAGTTTTTTGTGAAATAAAAAATGAACGTAAATATACCTTGACTTTCTTTGGATGGCAAGAAAACAAACTTTCGTTCTTTTAGGCGTTCGTTGTTTCAAGTTTTGAACTCCTACGATGATTCTAAGTACCTAATTTTAATATGCGAATGATTAATATTCTTCATTCAAATGTATTCCTTTTCGTAAATAACGCAAGTAATGCAGTTTACATTGGTTACTATGAAAAGAATTTCTCTCTCCTTCTCTCTCTCGTACTAATTATAAGAGCATTCAAAGCACGCTTTCACCCATAAGGATTGAAATAACAATAGGATTTCGAGGTTTAACAATGTAATGGGTTGGCATGGCAACATCCCGTTAAATGGCAAATTTTCCCCAAAATATGTGAATTAAACGTTTAACATGAGGAATTTCGAACTGTAGGCGGGAAAAGATGAATAGAATAAGAAACTTCATAGTTTTTTATTTAAAATTGGTTATATCAGAGGATCATAGGTTAATTATTTCTAATTTAGATCTCAAAAAGAATAAAAGCCTGCAAGTCAAAAAGTCGATTCTTACATGTTATCATATGGGAAATGGAAAGGCCTACCTTGGAGTCGAACCTAGGACTTTTTTCGAGATTTATTTTCGTCATCATCTTACAATATGTGAATCGATTATTCATGCCAAACATCAAAATTGTATCTCGTTCCATTACCGAGTTATTCGCATTTTTATAGCGTGACGGAGGGAGCCACAAAGGGATAAAGGGACAGAAATAGCCTTTTATTATTGTTAGATTATTTCAATGTGGATTTTTTTTGTTTGTTTACATGTGCGGTTTCCATTTTCGTAAAAACGGAAGATAAAACCCCTTTAAATGTGATGTGCTTGAAAAGCACGTACTCCCGTCAAGGTGCAACGTGTGTTCATTTTTTTATCGAGTTCGTTGGTTCGATTCCGGATGCATTTCATTTTTCCATTTGATTAACATGTAACATGTAGATCTAGAGTCTTAAATTTTTTTTAAATATTTCAGAATTGAGATATCATCACAGAAATTGCACTATTTTACGCATAAAAGAATATAGATTTTATTCTCATCATCCATTCACTCATTTAATTCGAATTCGCTCAAATTTTAAGATTATAGTAGAATTTTTCCCGATTTTTCACATTTCAACAGGAGGTTACCAAGGTTACCGGTATTGTTGTCCTCAGTGTTTTCAATGCATTTGCACTTAACTTACACACAAAAACACGCATGAAGAACAATAATTGATTGAAAATTAACGTGAAAGCTTAACCTTTTGAGACAGCTTGTTAGACTTTGAGACTTGATGTGATATAAGGAACTATTAAATTTTCGTCGTATAAGTTGGGTGGTTCATATCACAAAATTTCATCACCATAATTTTCATGCAAATAAAGATATAACTATATAGAAGTGGTTATAAAAATTCATTTTTATATAATCGCGTGTTCATAAATTTATCGAAAAAACTCCGCGGAATAATTGCGCGAGTCTCAGCTGGTTTGGTACATTTGGAGGTCCTGAATATGATACTCCCAACTGTCGGAAATTAATATTTACAGATATATTCGACATTAAATCACTTAATTTAAATGTACTCACCGTCCAGTCAAAATTACGGTCGTTAACAGTGAAAACAACCATACAACAAACAAGCCTGATTTTCCGGGACATACATACAACACTATGCAAACTGTCTATTAGGTTAAAGAAACCTTTCAAAGAATAGCAGTTTGTTTTACCAAGAATTACTGTATTTTTTATAGTAGTATTAAAAATAAATGTTTTACCAAGTCGTTTTTGCATCACAAAAATAAGAAAGTATGTACCTAATTCACCCCACCCCACATTTCTCGGTGCACTGGGGCCTCGCACTGAACCCTGGCCCCGCGAACTCTTAATCTTTTATTTTATACTTGCAGATACAGAAAACAGGTTTCCGCTAAGTTAAATTAAATAATCATACGCTATGATCCGGAACTTCTGATTTACTCTTTTCTTTACAGAATTTTATACGAGTTTCCAAAAAAATATGGCATTAAAAAATTATGTTTATTTAAAATAGGAATTGAAGTATCCACCAATCCCTGCAGTGTATTTCACGTACCCCCTGAGTACGCTTACCAATGGTTGAGAAACTCGACCATACTGCGTGGCTTTAAAACTGATTTGAATATACATATAATTAATATGTGGACTTATATTATATAGGTCTGCGAGACCCAAGATGAGAATTAATCCCGCTGATAAATTTATTTGCATAAACATTTTATATTTATATGCGCAGACATTTATTGCGGCATCGATTAACTTCCGTTAAATCCGAGGTTTTGTATCAGTCGAGGTTTCTATAGCCGAGTTATACCGTCGTTCCATTTTCATCGGATATCTCTGTAGGCAGTGATGCAGGGAGAATTGGTTAAAGCCGCGTATCCCACAGCCACAGTTTAAATGTTCGCTCTTGAAACCGTGACGTGAATCTCGGTGGGAAACAGGGCCGGGAAACAGGGCCGGAAAGCAGAACTCAAGTTTTCTCGCAAGTGTTTCAATTATGACAGTTCGATGGCTAAGTGCCAACCGCAGCTACTTGTGCATTCGAGGAAACGAATGTGAGAAATGCAAATAGTTACAGCAAAAATTTTCACCGCCTTGGGCATAATTTAATCTGGAGAAAATGAAATGCCAATGTATTTTGACGTGCTTGACAGCGAGTTTCTCAAAGGAACTCGATTCAGTAGGTTAGACGGATATTAATAAATAAAAAAACAGCGACCGAATCCGTATGTAAATTATATATATATATATATATATATATATATATATATATATATAACAACTTACGGAAAAGGAAAGGTAAAATGAATATATGGATGTCAACAAGGTGTTGGGATGAGGAAACCCAGTGAGCACTCACCAATCAGACGACTTCAGGTTGGCGAGGCCCCGGGGATGTCGAAGCGACACACGTAAAATAACACAAAAACACAGAAACATCACAAACGTAAAGCTTTCGGAACTACTCCTTCTTCAGCTACAGATATATATATATATATATATATATATTCGTTCGGAATAAGATGTGAATTTCATTTCAATAAATTAAATCAAACGTAATGAAAGATGAAGCAATACGAACGGGATTACCACGTTTATGTTGTCGTGATATCAATAATAACGAGTCGAGCGAGCGTGCACGCCCATTCTCGCTAATTAATTCCAAATTTAATTGGTCCGTTACTTTCGGAATCGAATTATCGATTGGCCTGAATCGGATAATTTTTATGGGTAATCGCTATAGCTATGAGATGATCCAGTCAACCGTTATTCAGTTATGCAATTGTTGTTTTTATCGATAATTAAACGATCAACTATTTTGACAAGAATCAGACACTGCGCATTTGGTTTCCTCGAACAATTTATGGCAAACCGAATCAAATTTACCATTTCTTCGACTATTCCTATCGTGATTTAACTAAGGGTTCCTAAAAAGGCCTATTTCATCGAATGATGCCAAATAAAAATTCGAAGCAAATTGAACCGCGTCGGAATTCTCCCTAGGTGTTAAATACTGCGGTGGTTTGGACGGAAGGACGGGACCGATAACGTTGACCTTTTCAGAGCAGGGGTCAGGTGAATGACCAAAGTTGTCCTTTTGGGATGAAGAGACGCCGATGAGGCTGAGGGCGTAGGTCGCCATTGCCACTCCCTCGAGACCGCAAAATGACAACCGCAGACCGTAAACCGTCACTCAATCCTACGGCCTCTCTATCTCACATCTCCTTAACCTTTTTCTGGCATTTCTTCGCCTTATTTTGCCCTCCCCTCTTCCTTACGTAACCCGTGTATTCGATTACTCGATCGCTTATCGATTGCCCCCCCCCCCTTCCAACAAATAGGGAGAGCCATCATCATAGGCTATGATGTTTATAGCGAAACCGTGAGGAACCCTGAGGGAAAAATGAGGAAACCGATCTGGTCTTCGTCCTCATCAGCCAATCACCTTTCGTCATAATCCGGTCACGTGCTTCCTTTGACGCAGGCACGTCAAGCTGGCGGTCCGAATGCGAATTTTCGTCTCGACTAAATCGTTCGAGATTTTATGTAAATACTTTATCTTTGTAAAATGGAGACGAGATTTTTTCTTAGTTATTCAGGTACGATAGAAAACGATTTCTATTTTTTTTATGCAAAACAGACGTCCAATCTTATAGACAGTCAATTTTTCCTGCTAAGGCTCTCATTAAACGACTGTAATCCTAATGCGGCTCTTCCATAACATGCATTGCTTTATTGCGGCCCTGATGCCTCGAGTTTGACATGCCCACTTTTACGTATTATCTGACTTCGATGCGCTGTTCATATATATTTTTTTAATTCCACTCGCAATAGTTTTCGCGTTCTAGCATTTGCCTTGTACGTTGATGCAAAAAACTTCCATTTTCTTTGGTGGAATACTAAAACAGAAAGTAAACTGAGATCATTGTTGCTGTAGCGCGATAATCGCTACTATGTTGCGCAAGGTGGAGACCATCGACGGTGAAACTGTTTTCTACGTGGAAAATACAACAAAATTGCCCAAATTTTGCATATATTTTTTTATTATGTATTATAATATCATGGATACTTAGCAACTTTCTTTGTGTTGAAAGAATATAGTCGTAAAATTGGTTGCAGTAAAGTTGATGTAAAACTTTTCTCACACGTAGTTGTATACAATTTCGTCGATTATCATAACCAGTTTAAAAATAAAAAATACAGCTTTTGCAGAAAATGCAGTTAACCGTACGTGCCCGAGATTTGGAGCTAAAGGCAACTTGTTTACAGCAACGAAGGAAAATGTTCCGTCGAATGTGCATCGTATGTCCTCTTTAAGATCCGAATGCGCATATGCTCGCAAATTCGCATTCATAATTTGTTTCTTTTTCCGTGTCTCCCATTTTTCTAAATTTCGGCTATCGCTGATTTTTACAACTCCTGTAATTGTTACCTAATTTAATTTTTCATCGCTAGATTTCATATTCCTTGCGCCTATAATGCACTCTCTATGAAGTTATCGACAATATTCGTTATATTGACTGCCAGCACATTGGGTATTCTAGCATCAAGGAGAATTCTTCTCTTTTAGAGCTAGTATATTAAGGAAATACGGCCTCCAAAAGTCATTTAATGGAGTTGAGGTTCGCCCGTTAAATGTCTCGTAAGGCTCCATCACTTTTAGCCTCGCAGAAGTGCTAATAAACTGCGGGTGGAATTATTTTTTATGCATTCACACACCAGTTCTATCGAGGCTGCTACGTGTGTGCTTAGCAACTTTTCACGCCCCTCTATGCCTTAGGTCACGAAATACGACAGGAGAGAATACATCGAATCGGAAACAGCCGCTAACAATTATTATAAATTTTAAAGTTACTTTTCCCTTAAATGCATCATTTTTTCAGAACTAGAGCCCTCATTTCAGTTCATTATTTTGAGATTTTTTAAAATATTAAAATCTAAAGTAGTACTTCATATCTCTTACATATAGAAGAACCGATTACACAGATAAGAAATTCACCAGCTCGTAATATGGCCGAAAACAAATTGAAGAATAAGAACTTGGAGACGTGAAATCGTTAGCTCTAGGATATGCGTACATAGAAATTTATTTTAGTCAGTAGAAATTCCAAAGAAGAGCTTCGGTACACTTTTTAAACGATGTAGTAGATACGGGTTATTTTTTCTTGTAGAATTATTTAATTTCAGCGCAAATAATATGGTTCGAGGGAGTCCGCACAAATAAGCAAGACAATTGAGAAATATTTTTAAAAACATAATCGAAATCCAATATAAAAAATTGATCGCCGAATTCGGAGTGAATGTGTGTATTAACTCGGAGCTCCTGGGTAGCAACCTTAACCAGCATTAAAAAAACATTCTGATTTTTGCGCTGGTAATTGCTTTGATATATTCACAAGAATTTCGTTATAAATCCAGCGTGCTTGTTCAAATAAATGCATGTAATACAAGTAATTGCACGGGATTCTGTAAAAAATATAAGAAATAACTGCAGTTCAAACTCACCTGGTTAATGCAGGATCCGCGATGCAGTCACCTTAAAAAATTGTCTCCTACCCTTCAAATGAACCTTACCGTGTCCGGCAAATGCGCTAATAATTTGTTTAAAAACAGAATCTTACTTGGATCAAATGATACAAATCTAACTCCCAACAGGAGGAACGCGCTTTTGATTGGGTGTTTTTTTTTCAAGAAAAACTTTCGGCGAAAGTCTAGATACGCATCGTGAGACGCTGTAAAGTTTCGAACCACTTAAAAACTATTTCAAAAGGTCAACAATCATCTACGGCGAATCCTGCGGGAGACTGATACGAATCGATTGGAACTCCGTCGGTTGTCGCCCCCGCCCCTCCTCCTTACCATTCGTGCTTCTTCCCTTCTCGCGAGAAACACTCGAGTCCCTCCTCCAGACTCCAAGTGTCGCCACCTCTCGAGACCACTCCAACTCCACTCTTTTTATGCTTTGAAGATTGCATCCTGAGTCGGCCGACGTCGCCAGCGCAGCCACTCCTACGCGTGCCGGAATCTTTCGCCCTTCCCGGAAGAGTGGCTTTATCGCTAAGCTCAAGTTGCGCGTCGATTTGAATAACAAATGAACAATTGGGCGATTGACGTCGGTAAAAAAATAAACTCGGGGTCTCCTTTTATTTTTTGAAAGGCTTGATAGTCGTTTTCAGTGTTCTCTGATTTTCTCGAAAGAGGTGTCTCCGACATGATGATGTCGAGTCATAAAAAAGGTCTAAAAACACTTCCAAAGGAAATTTTAGGAAGGTTATTTTTTATAGATACTAGGAAATGTTGAGGACATCAATTCAAACCTTATCTATTTGTTTGTAAACAATTTTTGATATTTTGTCTTAATATCACCAAAAGGTATATTGATCAATTCTGATTAGCAAGTAGTGTTGAATCCAGACATTGTTGACCGGAGAGGGGGAATGAAAACTCGGGGAGTATTTTAAAAATAAACTTTAGTTTGAACGACATAAATAATTTTTAATTGTAGTTATAATAATAACAAATTAAATTAAAATCACATTGTAGCAGGTATTATATACAGTAAGTCGTTGATTTAATTATTGGGGGGATAGGTTGTCCGTTATTTCCGAAAGTCCGTTAAATTTGAAAGTTCATCATGTGACGAAACAAAATGCACATACTTAATGGCCACATCTTATGTCAAATGCAGTACATCAGGAAAACTGTTAAACAAGAATGATACTAGTATGTTTATCTAATGTGGTAAATGCATTGAGGGGTTGCGGGGGATATCTGTACGCTCCTGTCTAATGTACTGTATTAATATGTATTATTTGGGATACAAATGTCACAAAATATTCACCAGGAATATAATACCTACTTTTATCATTGTTCTTAGAGGAAAATAGGTTTTACTATATGTACATAGTTTTGTTATCCCTATCGTCCCTCAATCCCTCCCTTGAACGATTTCATCATTTCCCTCATATAGCTCCGCAATAATGAGAAACTAACCAGTAGTCCTTCTGAACCCATTCCCATCATCATTTCACCAAATATTTTATTCATTTTTCATTGTTGTTATAGTTGATTGTTATTGTTGATTCTGTTATTTTTAATAATTTGTTACAATATCCAATGTAAAAGGCCAAGTGTGGCTGTTTTTGGATAATTCTTAATAAATAAGTCGCAATTTTTTGGTACACATTTCTACTGCTCACTGTAGTCCCTTTCCAACTGCAGTTTTGTGTGTCCATATTAGAAAATTGCACCTAGTTTTGCCAACTACAGCATCAAGTCTTGGGTATCTGCGGTTCTCCATATAGCTGTCTAGTTGGCTAATTTTACCTCTGTTAAAATTTATGTTACCAAGGAATCTACGTACTAACTAGTCTTTACCAGAAAGAGAGACAGAGGAAAGAGGATTTATAGCTCACGATATACCCATGAATCAGTCACAAGGTGGAGGGTGGCATCAGCAGGGGCTGTTCTGCCATTATACAGTAAACCCTCATTAACATAAACTCCAAGGGAGAATCAATTCAGGTGTTCATGTTAACCAAGTTTGTGATAAACAAATTATATATGAAAAACTAAAAAATATTACAATTTCTGCTTAAATATATGTACATACATATAACCTCTTCATGTTAAATATGTTATTATTAATAACATTACAAAAGCACGATTTGGACTAATATTCAAATTAACATAACATCAAATTTGATGTGAATGATAGATCTCAATTATCTGCAACATTTAAATGTTCACATTGAAGTTAAATGATGTAAATATGTATGCATTAACTTAACTTTACTAAATCTAAATCACGTAAGCCTTTACTTTTTGTTGTTGAACCTACAGATATAGGTTGTTTGATTGTCTCTTTATTTTTCACAGTTGTGGACAATGCTGATTTTGGAATTTTATATTTTCTGTAATTCTTGTTTTTGAAAAAATGCTCTGTTCCAATACCTCTTGTATTTTCATTTTTGTTGCCAGCATAATTAAAGTTTGGTTTCTTATGCAGCTTGTGCTATCCATTTATATGATTGAATGTTTATACACAAAACTATTCTCTAATGAGGGATTATGGAAATATGCAGACATTCCCCTCTTTCACCATCAGGGAGCAATTCTATTGGTCGAGCCATAGTCGTCCTGCTATATATAACATTTTTTGTGGAAATAAATAGAGGACAATGTTGGCATTGCCTGACCTGCAATTTTTTTTGGTGGGGCAAAGATCAAATATAAAATATAAATTTTGTTTGATGGCACTCAGTAGCTCAACCGAATTTTTGACTTCCATTCCTTGGAGTGAGAGAAAAACACTTCTATCTCTGCACAGCCATGTTCTTGCAGGCATGGTAAACGGCAGTAAGCTTTCAGTACCTTGTGAACTTGAGCATTTAGCATTTTCATTATAACAGCTATTGTATCAAGACACACACATTGTTCATCATCAGTGTTGGTATCATGTAAAATTATTTCCTTCCTTTCTTCCTTGGTGATCTGTTCAATTGGAAAAATTACCGCAAGAAATGCATATGCCTATGTTAACACAGCAAAAGCATCCGCATTTGTATCGTCTTTCTCTGTTTGAGGCACTCAATGAAAGATGAAAGGTTCCTTAAGGATCAAGGCAGGTAGAGCCATGTATGAAGACAGTTGCTGAACCACTGTTCTTAGAATTCCATGGCATCCAGATATTGAATTTACACAAACAACCCTGCTATACACCAAAAATAAAGTCTTATTGGCTCTAAAATACATTTCACTAAACACAATTGTACCTGTTAACTGATTACTTGGGTTCTCAGTTCCCAAATTTTGTTCGAAGTTCATCTTAAGCTAATTTCGTGTTAACCAACCAACTTACATACATTAATCCATACATTCAGTGCTGCGTAAATATTTGTTCGTGTAAACTGAGTGTTTGTGTTAGCCGAGCTCATGCTAATGAGGGTTTGCCGTATTATTACTATACAATACTTCTTGGTAGTTTGAACATATTTTATTTTGTATTTTAAAATAATAAACATTTTTTTATGTATAGCACACTTATTTTCAACATTGAAGTGTATATTATAGAACTTTGGATGTGACTTTCAGAGATCACCCCCTCCCCCCCCCCCCAATTCCCGATTTCCCATAAGCCCTAACCCTCCCCAACTGCGGTTTTGTCAACTGTGAGTTAAATCAGGAACATAGCCTCCACATTTTGCGAGGGGCTACTGTTTTATTTTATTTGAATTTAGACCTAGAAAATTTGTGACTGTTAACATTTTCTTGAGTATCACATAATTTTCATTGTTAAAAAATTTGAATTTTTTCCATCTTTATTCGATAAATTTTATGAATTGCCAGATTTTTCCATGCCAGAATTGAAGAAAAAACACAAAATAATTAGGAAAGTGCATTAACTATGATATTGGACCTTGGAAATCTAGAATGACTTTCAAATGTTCATATCCTTTTATTCTGAAGAAATGTAAAAACATTAAATCACTCTATACTTATGTTAGCTGACTTTTTTTTCATAAACTTGAAACATAAATGTTTAAAAAGAGTTTTATCTAAAACACTAGTTGATTGAATAGGTAAACATTACATCTTTGTTTTCTCATCCATCCGGAATCACAGATAATGCAGAGATTTTTGTTATGGGATTTGACTACTGTTAGCAATTGTTTAAATCCATCAAATACTTGGTTCCTATATGATTAATTACAAGCTGAATTCTTGAGAATTTAACCTCTTAAATTACTTTACATCAATCAAACTCATGTTATATTAATCAGAAAAAAATGCCATTATAAAGACTTAAATTTATGAGAGACTTTAATTTTTTTATTCCGGTGTTCAAATAATTGGTTGCAATAAATTTATTTTATGTGAAAACTTGGTACGTACAGTTCTTTTAAAACAAGCTATTTTTTAAATTAACTCAATAATTCCATTTAGAGACAAGTTGATCTTATGATTTCTGCTCATGGTAAAGATAATTTTATAATTAATTCAGTAATTAAACAAGTAGGGATGCACATGGGTTTCCTGTGGTATAGAAGTGATTTTCGTCAAATTCGCCCTATTATAATCGTATACTAATGTATTTGCTTTGAAGTCAAAATTATTTTTCTTTATATTGTGGTACCCCTGCTTTTTAGATTTGTTATAAACGTTTAGTTTTCCCATTCTATACTCTTCCTACAAACAAAATTTCCTTAAAATCTGTTCAGCCAATACCTTCCAAGTTCATAGTTACAGAAAATACTAACCTTGATATTGTGATAGCCCTGTTTAGTCGACCCGGTTGATAATTAATATTTTGGTTATATATTTATATGATGATTATATATTCTATCCTTGGTTAAAATCCATGTGGTCAGTTCTCTATAAATATGATTCAAAAAATATTATTTCACTTTTAGTGTGGTAGTCCTGCTCTTTAACTCCGATTTAAACATCTTGATTTCATTATAGTATGTTGTACAAATTTATATGCAAAATTTAGGTGAAATCCATCCAGCCAATTCTCTCCAAATCCAAATCCTTTGTGTATATTTGTGCTGTACTTTTCTTATTTTTTTATTATTTATGAATACCTTGAAATGATTTTCATTTCACTATATTGATTTGTATTGAATTCTGTACATTTAAATTAATCATATTGTGCATCATAATGGTTAGGTGGAAGAAGGGGCCATATGGCCTCAACCTTGCCGTATTAAGAAATAAATAAATAAATAAATTATTATTGAAAGAGTTTAATTTGTAATTGTGGCACCACTGTTTGACTGATGCGGTTTAAATATGTTATTATGATTTTGTATATATGTGTACATTATAAATATAAAATTTCGTTAAAATTGATCCTGACAATTCAACACAAACACGTGTAAAAAGAACTTTTTTGATCACTTTTATTGTGGCAACAATGATTTCAATATCTACACTAAACATATTGATTTTGTTTTTATATGTTGCACACCTCCTATATACAAAAATTCGTTGAAATCGGTTGAGCCAATTCCTTCCAATTTTTAATTACCGAAAAGTTTAATTATGCAATTGTGGCAACCCTGCTCAGTCAATTCGGTCGAAATATGTCTCTTGGGTCATGGATTTATGTAAAAATTTTATGTACCAAATTTGGTTGAAATTGGTTGAGCCAATTCTTCCCTGATATATGAGTATGGACAGACGGACGGACATCTCGAAGATAATAGTGCTTTTCAGCAATGACGAAAAGCACTAAAAAGGGCAAAAAATGTTAGGATTTATTCTTAGGTTACAAGAGATTTTTCTGATGTAGCGGCCATCAAAATTTTATTTTGTTCCTCAGTGCGACCGGCACTGGAATTTTGTTCACTAATATGGTCACCATCTTATGATGTACATATAAACAGGTTGGAAGCAATTCAAAGAAAATTAATTAGAAGTATTGGACTAAAGTCAGGCTACACTCAGGATTATATACCATTTGACATGCTGTATCAGAGTCTAGGTTTATCCTTGCTATCAACAAGACGTTAGCAATCTGAACTTATATTTCTTTATAAAATTGTTAATAATCAGCTTGATTGCTCACATATTCTTGAAAAAATTCAGTTCTGTGTGCCCTCTCCTCACACCAGATCAAGGGAACTATTTTATAAAGACTATTACAGGAACAACTATTTGTACAACTGTCCCATTGCAAGAATGATGCGCAATGCTAATAAACTTCCAATTGAAATGGAATTTTTTTGCTGTTCTCTTTTTAGGTTTAAAAAGTTGATAAGAATGTTATAAATTTACTAAATGATACTTTTCATAAATTACTTTGTTGTGAATTTTGATGTATTATATGTATTTGTTCAAACACATATGTAGTTAAGCAATATTGTTTATAATTGGGCTAGCTGCCCATGTATAATAATAATAATAACTGACCTGATTCTCAAGTGATCTGAAAAACTGCTCATTATACTATTAATTGATAGTAAGAATTTTGTATAATCTTTAAAATATATTAATATAAATTCAGTCTGTATTTTGTCT
This sequence comes from Tanypteryx hageni, assembly GCA_028673005.1. Taxonomy (NCBI): domain Eukaryota; kingdom Metazoa; phylum Arthropoda; class Insecta; order Odonata; family Petaluridae; genus Tanypteryx; species Tanypteryx hageni. The sequence continues at coordinate 112,108,076 of CM054114.1, read as the reverse complement.
GTTAAATTATCAACGAGCACAACTTAGATCTAATGGGCCAACATTTGGTACCACTATTTTTCATTTGCACATTAAAATTACTAAAAATCATCATACAAAGTCCGAATTTGAACTAGAGGATGAAGAAAACAATAAAGTTTCATTTTCTTACAGTGAAATATCAAATAAGGATTGAAATTCTCCAAAAGTGAGCTTTAAACTACAAAATTCAAATTTTTTGAATGAAAATGATTTCCTTTCCATGGCGACCCCATTGCTGTCAACTCAAATCATAAGCTTATGATATTGAAATGAATTAAAGGTCAGTTAATTATTTATGTAAATAAGAAATGGCATAATATGCCATTTATTCAGTTTTTAACAGTTTTAAATGTTAAAAGAGTTACTTTCATCATAATTTCATTAATAATTGATATTTATATCGCTCTTTTGAGTTATCAATTTATATTGAATTTATTCAGGAATATTTTAAATTATTCTATTCATGTATTAATTAATGTCCTTGATAATTATTTACATTTTTGTTGTCAAGCATATTATGTCAGCCATTTTATCATATATTGGCAAGAAAAACAACAATAAAAATTTGTATGAATTAAATTTGTACAGGCAAATGGGTATATGTGTCAATTAATAATTAATAATTAGGTCGAGTACCTCCTGAAACATAATAAAATCAAACGGATCCATGGCGGGTCATTTTATTCATGCAAATATTTTTATTAATGCAAATATGTCTTCCATTAAAATGGGAAACAATCCATTTTGTCAGGCGTCTCTTGATCGAAAGGGAACCGGGTTAACGCACTGCCCTAGTATAGTTAAAAGGTATTTTATAATCTCAAAATAAGCTAAACAGTCACAAAATATACGGCATATTTATAAAATTCTCATGAGTCAAACTGAGGCTACTAATTCTATTGAAAACTTTTGTGTCATCCTTTTTGTAAACATTCCAACATGCATGATTCTTGTGTCTGAAATCAAGAAGAAAAACATTTCTGGTTGAACAAGAGAGAGTAAGGCCAAAATAATTCATATTCTAAGAAAGACTTGAATTAGAATTTAAAAAATAAAAATCGAGTGTCTGTGATCTTTGAAGCAGGAAAAATCTCTGTTTTAATTAGTACTTTCAAATATGAAGAAAAAATGGAACCATATAATTTGCTTCATATCTTTATCATTGACTGATAGTTACAACTTAGCTACATATCTCAGCTGCATGGATCAGATTCACATTAGTAATTTGAAATTTATATTTTTAAGGTAAAGGTAATTTAGTTGGTTCTAATGTACCCTCATATTTGATTTCTGTATTGTTATTAAGATTGGTTTTGTGTATAAAGTGTACATTCATTATCAAATTTTATGCTGAGAGAATACATTGATTAAGAGTCATCTTGCGATAATATGAGTACATATAAATAATCCCAAAAAATGAGAGTTTGAGTATGCCGATTAAAAGCTTGAATATTTAATTTAGACATTTATAATGTTTATGATATCATAAACCCTCTAAATCTGTGTTGTTTTTCACAATATTGTAGAAAGTTAATTTCAGTTAATCTGAATGTCATTCATTAAAGTGCTTGTATTTCACAGTTTCCTAGTCTCTGACTAAATAACCTTGTAAAGTAGCAACAACAGAAAAGAGTGCAGAATCATTAGGTTTATTTTTTCTTGATATGTTCAATGTCTATTTAATCTGAATAGATTGGTATACACTGCTAAGTTTTATTTACAATCATTCACTTCAGCCCCGTACCAGACATATTTGCTGGGTGCAAGCAGTTTATGCCACCACTTGCAAACTTATAAAAGCACTCGGGTCCAAATTTTTTCAGTTTTTAGATTATAAGTTGTATTTCATTTTAGAAAAACTAGAGTAAACTAAGAGCTTCACTACTGGCTCCTACGGCATCCAACCCTAATTAGTTATTAATTATTATTAATAAATAGATACAAATATTCTTTATTAAATGTTAATCATTATGACGTTTTTATTGTTCATAATGTTATCAGAGGGTATTTCAAATCATTATTATTTGCATTTCTTGAATGTGAAAGAAGTCATTCAAATTTTTTTATGGCTTAAGTAACAAGCTTCTACTAAGAATGACTCTACATAAATGATAAACAGAGGTTTGCCACAGTTTTTAATAATTTTATCAATATTTAAAATTCATGCAGAAGAATAGATATTACTTTTTCATATTTGTACTATTTTTAAAGATTACAATCATAATTTAGATTATCTGTAATGCGTTATCTCATTAAAACTATTGAAAATATAGGGTATCTACACTTTTGAAATCATCATCTGCTTATGTTGCAGTTAATGTAGCTTAGAACCCTAATCAATGGCTTTAGAATATGAAAAAGCAGCACTTTTTGGCTGAAGAAGCAACCCATAAGGCAGAACAAGAACTAGGGCAGTACATTCCTAGGAACAGCATCAGCCTAGTTCAATGAAATAAAACCTCTCCTAACTTTTTGACACCCCAGGTGGACACCCGGCATGCTAGGGTCAGATTGGGTCTCTGGAAAACAGACAAAATCCCAGCGGACTGATGCTGCCCTCGGGCCAATTCCTTCTCTTTGGACACATGCTCACGAACGTATATTTTTAACAATATTTTTTTGTTATGTTTCTTTCCCATACAAAACAGAAGTATGCAATCCTTCATTATTTTGACAATAAAATGCTTTTTACTTGTACATTTTAGTACCAATAATTCATGAGATACGTGATTTTTCCATAAAATGAACAAAAATACATGAAAATAAATCAGGCATTTAAAGGTTAAGAAAGACTCTTGCCTCTACGTGTGAGTTGCCAGCATAAACCATAATTCTGAAATTGGATATAGCCACAAAGCTCCAACAATTAAGAAAAGAAAAAGGAGTGTTACTAAGACGTAACTAGGCATCAATTGTTAACAATAGTCGTCGCTAGGTGGCATGGTGGAAGACCAATTGAAGCTAAAGACAACAAATATCAAGTTCTTAGCTCACTACAAACATTCACAAAAAGTCATTAAATTGTGTTTGCCGTCTTAATTTAATGAATGTGATTGAATGCAACATTTTATTTACAAGTCCTTAATTTATTTTAACTTATTTAAAGTTTATTAATATATTAATAGATATGAAGAATTGAAATTTTGTCCATTAGATTAAAAAGTCATTATATTGTGTTAAAGCCTTCAAAGTTTTAAAAAATATTAGTAAATATGAAGAATAGAAATCTGTATTTGTTAGATTAAAAAGCCATTAAATCGTGTTAGCCTCTTTATTATTTCAATTTTGATAAATGTGAATGTATGCATTGCACATCACAATGTGCGGCCTGATGAGGTCTCCGTTAAGTAACATTTGGCCTTCTAATGAAAAAATGTTCCCCACCTCTGATCTGGTGTGTAAGGAGTTATGGCTATAATAATCTAACAATAAGAGGTTGATTAGCCAGAAATACTCACACACACACACAGTGGCGGCTCGTGTATAGGCACTGCGGAACTGCAGCACCCCCTATTTCCACTTGATATTATCGATAACATTTAATATAATGAGTCCTTTTTTCTTTAATTCTTTCTTTATTTTTGTAGTACAATATATATTCCTTAAGCTTAATGTCAGTACTTCAGTAGCCATCCCCCAGTTTATGAAAAAGATACAAAAATCTTTGTATGGAACTGTGCGCTTCACAGTGCCAGCGACGTGGTGTTTGACTGTTGTGCGCATGCGCACATAGGAGGGGGGGTGGGGAGGAAGGCGGGACTGCCAGGTAGAGAGAGCGCTCTTGCAGTGCCGGCTCTGGCGTGATGGTGGAAGGAAGTTTTTTTTTACTCAGCGTGTGTTGTGCTTAAAAACCGTGTACCATATTCTTGAATGTGATAAAGTGTAGAATTAGATTATTATTCTGCTTCCAGCTATTCTATTTGATTCATTTTTTTTCAGTTCTTTTATTTAACAGAATACTTTAACCATGGCCTTGCATCCCCAAGAAATAAGTTCTGTGACTGTAAGTGAACTTCAACAGCTTAAGTTTTCACAGCTATCTCTCCATGAGAAAGTTACAGTTAAGAAAAGAGGTCGTTCAACACCTGATATTCTAATATCTCTGCCAGGCAAAAGCAACAACAAGAAATATATTCGTAGCTTTAATTCTGAATGGTACCAACGGAAAAGTTGGCTTTGCGGCTGTGAAGTAAAAAATGCACTGTTTTGCTTCCCGTGTTTGCTGTTTGGAGGTGATGTACCGTGGACAAAAGATGGTTTTAGAAATATAAACAAAATGAAAGAAAAAACTGAAAAGCATGAGAAGTCAAAGAAGCACGTTGATAATGTTGTTTCACTGTCACTTTTAGGAACCGTAAGTATTAAGGAGAAACTTAGTGAGGCATACAGACTTTCAATCAATGAGCATAATATAAAAGTTAAAAAGAACCGTGAAATTTTGTCCAAAATAATAGACTGCATTTACTTTTGTGGAAACTTTGAAACTCCCTTACGTGGACATGATGAAAAAGACGATTCAGTAAATCCAGGGGTATTTAGAGGATTAGTAAATTTGGCATCTAAATTAGATTCAGATTTGAAGAATCACTTAGAAACCAGTGCAGTCTTCAAAGGTGTTTCTAAGACCATTCAGAATGAGATACTTGACTGCCTGCTACAAATATACCATGAGGAGATAAGGACGGAAATTAGAAAAGCTTCCTTTGTAGCTGTCATGGCTGATGACACAACAGATGTTTCGGAACACACTCAAATGGTCCTTGTTCTACGGTACGTATTGAATGAAGAAATATTTTAGCGTTTTTGGACATCAGCATTCCACGTCCATCCTCTACAAGGTGGAATTTCAACATACGGACCATAAACAGAGTTCATGAAAATTTGCAACCTTTAAAAAACTGCCATACTGAAATTCAGTCAACATCAAATGCAGATCAAACCATTGCAGAAGCAACAGGAATTTTAAAATACCTGAATGACGATAATTTCAAGTTTTGGTTAGAGCTTTTTCATCAGATTATGCCTCATGTTGAAATAATTTACAACCAAATGCAATCTCGAGAAATTAGTGTGTTTAAAGTTAATGAATATATAACAAATTTCAAAACTGCTATTTTAGAATTGAGAAACTCAAAGTACTGTGAGAATCCTTCAAAGACACTCATGGCAGAAGCTAAGGAAGTGTGTGACTATATATGTGTTGGTATAATGGACAGATATTCTTCCACTAAACACTTAGTAGCTGCTAAATTGTTCAACAAGAAATGCTTCACTAGATTTAAGAATGAACATCCCACAAAAGAGATAGTACTGACCACTGAAGCTTATCCCATGATTGACAAAGAAAAGCTTGAAACTGAACTAAAAGTATTCTATTGTAGGACTGATATTCATGAATATTGCAAATTAATTGAGCTGCTGAAATTTATTTTGGAAAATAATCTAGATGATGTTTTTAGTGAAATTACGAAACTGATAAAAATCCTCTTGACAATTCCCATGACCACATCAGAGGCAGAGCGCTGCTTTTCAACATTGAAAAGAATAAAAACTTTTTTAAGAAGCACTATGAATTCGGAAAGACTAAATGCGCTTGCAGTACTTTCAATGAAGAAAAATTTCCTCAATTGTCATCCAGAGATCAAGGAGAAAATTATTGAACTTTTTGCGCAAATTAAAACAAGAAGAATGGATTTCATTTTTAAATGAATAGATCAAGCTTGAACTGTAACAATTTAAGTTAAAGTAAGTAAAAAATGTTTGGTTTTTTTGTTAAGATTTTATCAAGTTCCTGAATAAATTTTCTTTTTATTCATGTTTTTTTCCTTTTACACAATTTTAAAACAAAGGGTAAAAATTTTCTGGAGCAGCACCCCCACTAATTTTAGCTACGAGCCGCCACTGCACACACACCTTATTGGTGGATTGCATGTAGTAAAATGAATTTATATTAAGTTTCTGTTAATCACTTGTGAGAAATCCTAACTTTCGCAAATGATGTATACTTAAGTACATATGGCTTAATACTGTATTTTTTTACAGAAAACACAAAAGATAAAGACTGAATTGTATTTATATACTTATCAAATTACTTCAATGATTCTCTCCTCAAAGACAGAAAAATAATTGAAGTTTTCTGGCATGCTTCATGGAATAATGTATTCACACTTCAAGTGTTACACTTCGGGCATACGTATTCACATCTACGGTGCTTAACTCAGCCTTCTTCCCTATATTATCATGATGCCTAATGAATACAGTACAAAAGTTCCTTTCATCTTCCATATGGGTCTGATGGATCCAGATGGATCTCGAGAAATAATGTTTAACTTCATAAGACCAAGCTGTCTGCTAGGCTCCATTTGCAGTGGGTGAATAAATAAGAATTATAGTAATGACTTATAAAAAATGTTGAGGCCAGTGTCGCGGGCTCCCAGATTCTTCGGAGCCCCCAGACCCTTCAGCCCCCCCCCCTCCCTCCCCCTGAGCACAGCATTCTCAAGAAAGTTTCTTTCCCATCATGTATTGAGGTATCACATATCAGTATAGTTTGGTTTATAATGTTATTTTTCTTTTATCACTCTTTTTTGTCTGTCAAAAACTTTCAATAGATATACTTATCATTTTCTGTGCATAATAAACAAGAAGCAAACTTTACTCCTTTCTTCACCATTGATTCTTTGTTTTTCATAACACACTGATTCATAAAATGTTTTGGAACAAGCTCTTTGTAATATGAAGAATTTTGAAAGGCATATTGAAAGAGACATTAGCAGGTTTCTGACTTTCATTATCCATTTTTTCTCTGCAATGGAATATTACCCCTGCATCATTCACTTTATCAGAGTTAAAAGGGTCCTATGAATGTGACTTTCTTATTGTATGAATTGATTTCTTTCTGCTTGATTTTACAGTATGCTTTTTGATTGTGGCTTTAATTGTTATTTTGCTGTTTTGCTTCTAGATTTTAAATTCTCTTTGGCTGATTGGCATTTCAAATTGGACCATGTTACACTTAGAAGCTGTGTGTCATCATATATGGTAAGCTCCTTCCATAACAGATTGATTTTTATGATGCTCATGTTCTGTCAATCTTTCTCAAGTGCATTGTTGGGTCAATGGTTGTTAGATACATTGTATAATATACTTATTGTTACTTCTTCCCACAAACTGTGTGCATTAGTAAACTTCTCAAGGCTTAATGAATTGTTGTGGCCTTATTATAATGGTTAGATAAGCATTGTTGAGTTTTATGGCCATGTTTACTGCTCTGTCCTGATTTATTTTCAGAAATTTTTATCATCAAAATGTAACAGAATGTTAATTCTTAGCTGTTTTAAGATGCTACCATATGATGAGAAAACTATCCTTAGCAACTAAGGTGACCAGATTTTCCAAATCTCAAAAGAGGACAATTAAAAAAAAGAGGAAAAAACATTTACCACAAAATTTATTTATTATTTATTTATATTTATCACTACTATGAATTTTTTAACAAATCAGTATTTGTTTCTATTGATTTATAAAAATCAGCATTTTTGCCTAAATTAACATTTTACCTAAATCAGCATTTTTACCTAAATTTACTTCTATCACAGCCTGCGCAGTAACACATTTCAAAGACATTTCAGGTTTTAGGTGTTCTATACCAGCAAAGCCATAGTAGCAAAATGTCTTATGGGCACATCGCCTCCGTCCGTCTGTCTGTCCATATGTTTAATCTCCAAAACCACTGGGCGGATTTTAATGAAATTAAGTATTAGAGATCCTTATTAAAATCTATTGCCAAATTCTGATTTTGAACTGCATCTGTCAATTAGAACTTTCAATTTGTATAAGCAATTAAATAAACATGTACTCGAATCTCGTTAAATGGCTTCCCTCAAACAACAATTAAATATAATATTTTTCTCTCCCTAGCTCTTATATGATCCGTAAGGTATTGATTAAAAAATTAATTCAGATAGAGGACAACATTTACCACAATAAAGTCTGTGGGATCATATAATTATGACCCATAGTTTTGTAAATAAAAATTCAAGAACTGCCCAATCTTTCCATACGGTTTTATATGCATTTTCCATAAAGAATGCATTTGAAATCTCTCTGTACATCTATGGAGTATACTTTTCCTTCTTCTTTTACTAGTCCAAGTATCATTGATGATAAAAAACTCTTTCCAATGCTGCACTTATTCAAGTTAGCACAAAACAAAGTTTGGTCATCAACAACAGATTTGGATATGGTATTAGCTCACTATCAAAATTTGCAAAGATTTCCACCCAGCGTTTATCTGCACAAATATCAATTTGGTTCCACTCATTCAAAGTTTCTATATTGCAGTATAAATGTAAGTCTTATTTCATCAAATAATTCACTGTTATTTACACCAAAATATTTTAATTTTGAATTCTAATGTCCAGATAACATCTTTCCTGTTGACTTCTTTTTTAACATTGTCCATACAAAATATTTAAAATATTCCATAGCTGTTGCTCATTTTTCCAAGTAGAGCTTCAGCCATATTCCATCCAGACTGACAGTAGTATGTTTTTGTTTTATTTGTTGAACACTTTAATAATAATTTAAATACCTACTTAATTATTGCTGAATTAAAAATGTGTGAGAAAAGGACTCTCATTCAGTTAAGATCGAAAGAAGCATCACTACCATTGCATTCTCATTACAACATGCTCAACATTGCATCAATAAATTGGAAATATGTTATTTTACAGGCATCTTGATAAAGGTGCAAAATTGCTTTTATATGCTGATGATACCAACATTATACTTTCTGCCTCATCACGCAACAGCCTTATTCACAACTCAAAAGTAGTTAGTCTCCATCTTAGCAACTGGTGTCATGATAACCTCTTAAATCTTAATGTACAAAAATCCCAAATGATCCATTTCTCACATAGTAAAAAGTCAACAGAAAGTCTTTTAATAAAAATTGATCAAAAATCCATCCAACAAGTCTCTACTAGCAAATTTCTTGGTGTTCACCTATATGCTAATATTTCTTGGGAATCACACATTGACATTTATCTCATAAGCTAAGCTCTACATGTTACCTGATTAGGCAACTGAGAGAAACAATTAGTAGAGATGTCCTCTTGAATCTATATTATGGCGAATTTTATTCCCATATCACATAAAGTATTATCTTCTGGGGTTCTTCATCTCATTCCATCAAAATCTTCAAGATGCAAAAAAGAGCAGTTAGAATCATCTCATGAAAACCATATGACTCTCCTTCAAGACCCATTTTTATAACTTTGAAGCTTCTTCCCCTCCCATGTATTTATATTCTGTCAGTACTGCTGTTTGTGAAAAATAACTTAAATGATTTCCCAGTTAATTCTGACCATCATCACTACCTCACTAGAGGACAATATGATCTGCATTTTAATTCAATAAGGACTAAAATTATAAAATTAGGACCTAGAGAAATGGGAATCAGACTTTTTAATTAACTTCCTCCAGAACTTAAACTTATCCAAAACTATGATTCCTTTAAAACAAAGGTGACAAGGTTTTTACAAGGTAAAATGTACTATTCTGTTAATGAATATTTAAATGATAGGTTATTGTAATTATGTATGACAGCTAATTTTATATTATTTTTTTGTTTGCATTTTTGTACTTCACTTTTAGTGTTAGCTCACTGTACATTGTCCTATATCATCTGAATGTCTGATCCCAGGACCAATAAATAAATAAATAAATAATTCCAAAAATGAAATGTCAAGATAGCTTCATAGCAATGATTCTAATATGCATAAAACAGGAAAACCCGAAGCCTATTTGGCTACATAACAGACATCACTGAAAATAATTCACAAATTGTTCTCTTATTAGCATTGATCTATAAAACATTAATGTAGACAGCTATGTATGTTCACAAATCCTTTTCTTATGCACATTAATAATAATAATAATAATACTCAGCCTGCACGGTTTTTCTGCATACAAATTTGGAAATTTCTAAAGTGCAGAATCTTAAGTTCTTGCATTATGACACAAATAAAACTGAGAGACTAATTCAATCAGCTGCTTCCATTAAAGTCAACAACATTCAGGTAAATCGAGTTGCTGCCTTTTTGTTTTTTTTCCGTAATCTTCAGGTTTATCTTAGAATCTCTAGGCTCAAGGTTGCATCTAGGGAATATTCAGGTACATAAATATTAATCAGTGCCTAATTTGAGGGGGCGTTTTCACGAATGTGCAGCATTCAAATGGATTAACCAATCCATTAGTAAATTTTGGGAAATAAGAGCTCCTCATTATAACTGATCTTATAATTAATTTCTTTGTTTTTGCATGTGTACATGTGGCAGGACAAGGAGAGTGGAGTGAAAATAGAAATTATAGTATTAATCAGAGTATTTGAGAGTTGTGCTAAAACTATCTTACATGACATGATGCTTCCTAGCCATCTAAATTTATGTTCATTTGGTTAAGTTTTTAATATGTATGATTGTTGTACTAGGAATTTTTTCGAGTGTGTGTGCCGTTGCTTTTCCGTATGTGTTCTGCATTTATATTTGGCTTTGTTTTGTTGAAGTTACTATTGATAGCAGCGCTAGACACATTTCCTCGTCAGGAATTCTCAAATGAAATTTTTGGTGAAGTTTGTATGCAGATAGGCATATGCTGAACACGAAGACTTTTGAAAAAGCCAGAATTTTTCTCAGGATTTATCAGATGTCTTTCCATCAGAAGTATTTTTCTTTAAAAGACAAATGTAGCCGTTGTTTATTCAAGTTTAAATAACTTTGAAATAATTTTCTTCCACGAGCGAAGCAAAACGTTTCAGTAATAAGACCTGTATTCAGAAAAAAACTGAAAATCCGTGAGAATTTCATTTCGTGAAATGGCGAAAGAATTGCGTCAAGTTTTGCAACCATCAGCTACCATACAAGCGAAAATCGTGGGAAAATATGAATAATGAAACGCGGGTTCTGGGTTTTTACGGCGAAATCTGCGGAAGTTGAGCATAGACGCTCGAAAGCGTCAAACGCAAAAACATTTTAGTAAATGACGCAATTTATAGACGTCTCTTTTTATTTCGATTTCAGGAGGAGCAAACGATCGCGTTCAAAACAAAGGGGAGGTGGCGCCTCTTCGAAATGGAGACCGGGGGGGGAGGAGGGGGGGGGAGAGGAGGGGGGGCACATATTATTCTTTTTTTCGCGGGCATTTTCATTCATCCAGTATTATACGATGAATTCTCCTCTTCTGTCCCCATTGTAAAAATAATGAAACTGAGAGGTGGCCATCATTACCCTTTATTCTTCCGGCGGACTTCATCCAGGATGTTGCGACGGGTGAGCAGTTTGCATATTAACCCGGCATTTTGGCTTTCGAAATATTATTTCGTAATTTATATTACAACAGATCTTGTTTCTTTTTTTAAAGGTAAAATAAAAGGAAATTTCAAGAATGTTTATTTTGAAAATATCTCGTAACAATCGGGAATTAAGTAAACAGTGAACGAAATTATTCCACTTTAAAGCATTTATTCTGTTTACAAAAATTATAAATATCACAATTCAAAAAGCTCAAAGTGGAAAATTTCTAAGTTACGTGATATTCATGACTCGCTTATTTAAATATTTGTTTGTTTGTTTAAATAGAGTATGGTGTTCCTATCCTATTCCAAGGCATTACATCTTTAGTTGATAGCAAACGTTAAAAAATTTTATTCGCTCTTTTTATCAGTTTTTTCAATATTTTTCATTGGATCGCAATTATTATTTTTTTAAACTACAGCTCAAATTCTCTTGCTGTCTCATAGTTATCTTTTTGATTACTGAAAAACTTCTGTTGTTTTTCTCGATTATTTTACTCCATTAATAATGCCGTGGTTTAATTTATCATCTAACATAATTTTTTATATAAGAAAGTTCACAAACCTCAGAGGCTGCAGACATGTAGGTCCCTATCCTTCATATGAAGAATATCATGCAAAAAATTGCAAGGGAATTATCTTTTTCCTTCTTTAGGTTTTTGTCAGGAATCATTTCCTTTCCTTAAATTTACAAAACCAGGCAAGACTGTTATCTAATTTTTTGCATCATTTTTTATGCAATTATCATTTTAAACTTCATTTTAAAAATATTTTAGTGCTTTTCTTCATTGCACTATTAACTTCGTGATGTCCGCCTGTCCGTCCGTACGCATATATCAGGGAAGAATTGGCTAAAGCGATTTCGACTAAATTTTGTATATTATACGATTTGTATAACATACCATAAAGAAATCAAGATGTTTAAAGCGGAGCTAAATAGCAGGGCTGCCACAATAAAATGTAAAATAATATTTCTTTACGCGTATTTCTAGAGAACTGACCGCATGTATTTTAACCAAATATGGTATAAATAATCTTCATATAAATAAATAAGCAAAATAGCATATTACAATCGAGTCGACTAAACAGGGCTACCACAATATCAAGGTTAGAATTTTTCTGTAACTATGAATTTGGAAGGTATACGATTATGCTACAGCCAGTTCGACGAAAAACACTTCTGTACCACGGAAACCCGTGTACATCCCTACTTGTTTTTTTTTAAATCTTCCCTAATGTGGCATCAAAAGGCAGATTGTTTTGTTACTACTGATAACGGAATAAAATTAGGTGAGGTAATTCGAAGTACAGGAATTCCTCTGTTTACGAATGTCCGATTTTCGAATTTTCGCCATAACGCAAACGACAAATTAGATAAGTTTTCGATTCACGAAATAGGTTTTCTCTGTAACAAAAGTTTGTTCGAGCAAATTTTTAATTAATTTCACCCAATACTTTACCAAAACGTTGAACTCGATGTATAGCATATTTTCACACTGTAACCACCTAGTTTCCTGAACAAGCAATTTTTCATCATTTCAGGGCCAGCTGTGATTCATCATCCATCAAACCTTTCTTTCTAATTATAATCCACTATGGAAGCCTTAACTATGTGCAATGCCATACTTATGAACAAATAAAACAAAAAATACATAAAAAACACTACCAGGTTTCAACATAACGCCATCATCAGGTGATGATGGTGTTACGTTTTGTTCTGGTCGTGTTTTTGAGTAATATAGCGGAATTTTTACATTAAGAATTAAAAATAACTTTGTAAATTCCTATTGTAGGAATTTCTACAAAGTAACGGCTGAAACAATTGACTATGTATTTTTACATATTTTATATTTTCTTTCTTTCAATTATATTTTATAATCACATCCAATTACTGCACATTCTAATACGTATGTGTATTGTTTATTTACATCTCCTTACTTTATTTAAGATAAGTAAGTGTTACTACGTGCGTTAGCTCGAGTTACCGGGACGCATCTTTATTGTTTGACTGTATGGGCCTTCAAACAAAAAAACGACAAATATTAACTTTTACAACACTGGACTGTGGACAGTATTACAACACCACAGTTTATAAATTGCGGTGTTGTAAAAGTCAATATTTGTCGTGTTTTTTTAGATGAAGGCCCATACAGTCAAAAAATAAAGATGCGTTCCGGTAACCCGAGCTAACGCACGTAGTAACACTTAATTATCTTAAATAAAGTAAGGCGATGTAAATCATCTCTATTTGTTGCCTTTAAATTAAAGGAAAAATAATTTTCGTTTTACGAAGTTTCGCCAAGTGAACCGATTTTCGGGAACGAATTCTTTTCGTTAAACGAGGTATCCTTAAAACGTAATCGATCGAAAAGTTTTCCGTTGTAATACAAAGGGGAAGGTTTCGACGCAAAATCAGTCTCCAGTGGAGATTTCGGTGCGATGACCCGAAAGAGGAGGCCACACATCGGGAATTTTTTTTCGTATTCTTTTCTTTTTTGCCTATTGCCCTCCGAGTATTTAGCAACCATCTTTTTTTTAAATATCCGTCCTACTCGTTTTACGAGTCGTGGAAAGAAGGTGGCATAAACGAATACGCGCAAGGCAACGAGGTAGAATGTTATTAGAGAAAGAATATCGAGCGACGTAAACACATCAACAGTTTTCTCCCACCCCTTTACATAAACTCTCGTAAGCGGAAGAATTTTCCTTTCCATCCTTTCCGAGAGCGTCTCCAACCGGTTTTAACCAATTATAAACGATACGTTTTCCTCTCTAAAAACATTATTTTTTTCCTTCGTTATGATCCAAACTCCTCATCTTAAAGTTTTCGTTTTCGTACGGATTTTTGTCCAATTTTTGTGGTGTAAATGTGGATTACAAAGATGTATTCATTATCGAACGCTATTAGATCGAGGCGCAGAAAGCATCCCACGTGACAAACTTGCCTATCCCCCAAAAGATATTTCTCGGCGCGAGTAAATAAAAAAAAGATAACGCGACCATCCACATTTCATCGTTCCCAGACGTCTCTACGTCAGAATGACTTCTAATATCCTCAAAACCGTTAAATTGCTTCGGGCTGCCTAATATCGCGCGATTAGGCATGGAATTCTTGATGGGAATTTAATGGCATTGACTCAATCAAGGTTGCGAGTCGAAGTCGAAATTTACATTGGTCCACGTTCCAAGTTTAAATACGTCGTTAAGTACAGAAATTCTTTTCGAACTCGGCGGTTGGGAGAGACGAAATAGAGAATAGAATGAATGATGAAGCAATTTAAATCTGGTTCTTTTGTCTCGGGGTGAAAGCTTTATTGTAAGTTTAGATGATGCTGCACCTAAATAGGCGTTTTGTGTGACTCTTCAAGAGATGTTGGTAAAACGTTTGCTTCGTATAACTTTGAGCTTTAATGAGCTAATTTTTCTCACCCAAAAAAAGATGTGTTCTCGCATGTTTGTGGAATCTATTCGAAGATTCTCTCGAAAAAATTTTGTTTCGTAATTACTTCGTCGCACTCATCTTTATTTCACGGGTTAGATTAGTATCTTGTTCTTGTACCCACTTGGTATTTATAAGTGCGGTGAATGGGGTACTAATCCCTTGCAACATGTTGGAATTATTTATACTGCATTTTTCTCCAGCATCGCCTTCTTCTCCCACTCAACATTCCTGTAACAAAATATCTTTAATCAGCCCGTTTCACCGCGAATGGAAACATTGCTTGTCAGTTTATTTCTCTGTTTGACCGTATCCATTACAGATTTTTTTGTTTGTAGGCATTTTACGGAAAACAATGCTTTTCTCTCCGTCAATTTGTTCATATTAAATATTTTTATTAGTCTACTTTCCAGAATGGAAATAGGCGTATAGTTTTGTCTTTGTCTGTTTGTCTGCCCGTCTGTCTGTCCGCCCCCCCTATTAAATTTTTAACCAATAGATCAATTTTCATGAAACTTGGTGGAAATCTCTTGCTACATGGGCCGAGCTCCCGAGGATAGTTTTTGTTGCGAAAATTTAAGTCCCGGGTTCGATTCCAGGAACTATCCTTCCCATTTGATTTACATGGGAAATCTGAAATCCATCGTGTAGGATAATTTTCTCTTGCACATTAAAATATCTTAGAATTGTAATATCGGAGCGAGTTTGGTACTATTCTCTGAGGAAAGGAATGAAGATTCTAATTTTTATAGTAGAAGTTTGCTTATCGATTGTATTTCATAGAATTTCGGGTAAATACTGGTGTTTCTCGGATTCGGTATATTATAATACGTACACGTGTTATTTTTGACGCACAAATACGCGTGATCAATTTAATATTCCGTTCGAATGTATTCGTAGTATTTTATAACGCTAAATTACGAAATTTGGGAAAAAGAAAGGGCTACATATCCGCGATGACCTTAAAGCTATTAAAGCCAATATAAGTAGGTATTAAATAAACGATTAAATGGAAAGTAGGCACCATAAGTTCTGTTTGGACCATCTCGTTTTTTAATGGATAGATCTTAGAAAATTATTTTTTTCCCGCGTATTGAAATTTTTCCACGCTACGCATTTTTCTCGTAAGAGGCGCTCATCGCTGGAAAATGAAAATATTTATTTGAAGTTATCTTTGGACAAAATCTCTTAGCGCTCTAATTTTTACTGAAGCTAATATAAGCTGTCACAGTTTAATGGGAGGCTTGACCTCGAACTCTTCCGGTATAGGGGTGAAAAAGCACTAATTATTTCTCTTTATGATAGGCATCGACCTAAAAAATTATGAGACATTAGGTATAGTACCATGAGTTTTCCCGATAATTCTTGAAAATTTTCTTTCTCCTCTTTGTTCGGCGAGGGCGGTTCTGCATGTTTACAAAAATTGTTCACGGGATTTAAGGAGGCCGTTACAAACGTGCCGCACAGTAGTTAAAGTCAAGAGATCATTTTTAAACTATGGCCAATCGGGATTCTGTAACTTTGCCGTTTTTTGCCGAGATGGTATGGTTTGAAGTTTACAAACTACAAAATGAACTCCATACTGAAAATGGTGGAGGGATGGGTTACAGTTAGTGAGTTGCAACCTGTCGCTCTACAAGTAGGATGTGTTGAGCGATTCGGATCCGTTTAAAATCAAGGAAAACGTTCGTTATTGATGAAAGCCGTTGGTGCTAATGGAACGACAAATTTTAATGAGTTGCGGCACGAGTCATTGGAAGGAAGTGGTCAAAAAAGGGATTAGTCACCGACTTTAAAGGGAAATTTTGAGATCGGATGAACGCATCGATGAGTTGTCCCGAAGAAATTTGAATTCCTGATCACGCGGCCGTTGCGGCACGTTTTGGAATTTTAGATGGCTCGCTTAGAATACGTCCGTCGCTAGGAAGGCCACATTGTGTTGTTGTGCACGGTTTTCAATCCTCTCATTAGCCCCTCGAGCCGGCTCGACGTACGCCTGTACGGACCTTGATGACAGCATTGCCCGTACACGTGTACGGACCCTGAATTCTCTTCACTCAAAACTCAATATGTATCTGAGCCATCTATGTATTTCCTTTTTCCTTAACAGAAGAATAAAAAATAAATACAATAGGCGGTGAAATGCATCAAAATGGCCGCTTGGAGGGACGAACAGGGATAAAAAAAAGTCGCCGGCTTTAGGGAGGTCGGTAAATTTGTAATTGTCTGCGAATAACGCCCGGCACCTTTCCTTCTTTGAAGAACAATTATCCGTTGTGTTCCATAAAGAGCCCCGTTCCGCCCCATTCAGGTGAACAATTGTTTCCTTTCAAGTCCAAAGCCAGGTATTATGCATGCGTCTCGCTTCGCGGCCCAGGATTTGCAAACGGAATCAATTCTTCGGGAGTAAAAGAAACGGTAACATCCGTCCGACTTGACGATGGCGGAAGATGGCGTACGCGTGCTGCTTAAATTATAACAATTAAGAGCAAACATTGGTGAAACGAAATGAGTCATCACTTTTTCGGTGAATTTGAAAACATTTATACGCCTGGCCCTCTTATAACACGCTATCCTTTAACAGGGATTCGTTACGGCAGGTTTTGTTTTTAAGACTTAATATTCATATAACGCTGTTTTGTTGGGCTGGGGTTCAGTGGCGTAACTAGGAGCGGAAGGGACCGCGGCAAAATATTATCTATGTCCCTTCTCCTCTTCCTTTCTCACCCAACAAATACATGTGTTCAATTAAAACTGAAACACGCTTGTAAAACCTACCAAGTTACATTTATTAACCAATTATCAGGAATTGGCTTAAAAGGTTAGGCATTTTAAATTACTCTATCCGAAAATAATGGTTAGTTGGACAGTCATTCAGAAATTATGATAAAAAGGATGAATCGCTAAAAAATCTATGTTTCTTAGATATTCCGAAAAAATTGGAGGGCCCTCAGGGACGCGAATCATTTGGTCCTCCCTATTATTACGCCCTTTCTTGGGATGAGACGTGTCAGAGTGGTCGAGTACTTGATTTTTAAGCTTGGATAATCGACAACAACACTGTTTGTACATAGATGTGCATTAAAGATAGCTTTGGAAATGCTGTGACTGGGGTAAGGTGCCTGAAGGGCATGCAACGCAATCCCACCTTCACTATGTAAAACCAAGCTCACATAACTCGGATTCACATTACACGGCACTTTTTCGGAACACATCCTCCGTGTTATAGGAGGGCCAGATGTATCTAGAAACAGGCGATTTATTGAAATCTTGCATCGCAAAGAAAATTTGCGGAATATACCTTCGAAACAAACAAGTAAGTCTAGTTTTATCCCTCACCTGTGCTGAGAGTGAGGTGGGACATAAATTAACGTCGTAAAAAAGCTCGTCTTCGCGGTTCTTACAGATTAATCTCATATTAAAATGTTTCCTAAAAATATTTTAAATTTAGAATTTTTACGACTACGACCGCCTCTAATAATTGGCATTTCAATTGACCTGGAAGTTCTAACGCTTGGGAATTAAAATAAAATTCCGAAACAAACCTTTCACAAATAGAACTTCCGGAAATTTTCTTAAAACAGTTGAACGAACATAAGCGCGTGCATTGACAGCGAAGGCACGTTTAAAAAAAATCAAACAATTGTATAACGGTCTACATTTTTGGATGCATCTTTTGAGATTCTGCAGCAATTGTTTCTACCAAAGTAATCTCTACATTCGCCGGAATCGGAGGAAAGTAATTCCGGACGAAAGGATGACCGTATAAAAGAGGTATTTATTGCTAAGTGAAAAATACGGCGAGTTTGCGAAACGTCATCCATCAAACTTGCTGACCGCGTAGCGAGTTCATAAGTTTTCTTTTCGAATCTCATTTTCACGGGTGACGCATTCATTTCTGATCCATGGTGTATGTTAAGTAGTCGCGGGATTTGCACTTCTCATTATCAAAGATTTGAAAAGTATGCTTTTTTCCGGTTCTTTGCGAATTTTTGGGCTGGGTTGGGATTCCTTAAAGTGAATGAAGGGAAAAAGGCTACGGTGCCAAGCACATAAGAGTGCCGACTGCGTATCTCAAATTACGCTTTAGAACATGCTATTTTATGACATCCTGCACTGATATTTATGGCTGACCACACGAATTCTCGCGCATTTACCTAAAAATTTACGCTGTCGTTTTAAAAACCAAAGATTTAAAAACGGATTACCGTATTCACTTCGTGACTTAAAATCCAAGAGATGATAAGTACCGTAGCTTTAGAATGGCCGAGCAAAACATATGGGATTGTGATTTACAGTATTTCCCTCCTCAGTGGTGATTCACGATCGCCAATTCTAAAAATAAAACATTTGTTCAGTCGTTAATTCTTTGAAATTTCTACGATCGGGCGAGTTGCCTCCGAGGGCGGCTTCTTTGTAGTTGAAATGCGCGTTTGTTTTACTCCGGTGATTTCCAAACTTTTTGTCTCGCGATCCTACGAGAGATTAAACAAAGAAACGAAAGGAATCATCCGAGGACAATATTCATAAACGCGCGATAAAAAGAAACGCACGATAAAATGAAACCACATGCCCAACAAGAGCGCTTCGTATTCAATGCTGCGTGTTAAGTGCTTACGTTTCCCTTGCGGTCCTCGCCATCCAGCGCTGGGTCGCGAACGGTCCTTTGAAAAACATCGATTTACTCAACCGTTTTACGGCTTTAGGACCCACGTACACACGCGATCAACTTAATATTTAGGAAGCATAACAGGCCGCCGCCTGGGTCAAAGTAATAAACAAACGTACTTTTTGCCGCAAAAATGCGCCGTCGCTTCACTTTTATAACTTTCGGGGTATTAATGCGATACTCTCTCTTTAAACCGGGCGACTTTAGGACGTGGTATATCATTTGAATATGAAAAAGTTTATTCCTTTCCCGTTGAAGCTATAAGACGGGGATGCCGTGGGGGGCATAATGTTAACCCCTCAGGTTCCGTCGGAATTCATAGGCGTGCCCGAGAACTTTCGGATAAAAGGGCGTGCACTTCCGCCCTTTCCTCTTTCTTTCTTTTTACCATCTCTTTCTTTTCCCTCTCCCCTCACGCGCACACGCACCCAGGCAAACACACAAAACGTGCCTCTCTCCGTTCCTCTCTGCGGGAAGATTGAAAAAAATACGTATATGCGCGTCGTTGGAGTCACTTGACTCATTGTCAGTCGTGCAACCTTCTTCCCCTAAAAAAACCCCCTCCAACGCTTCTTTTTTATATCACCTCCCAAACAACTTTACTATTAACTTCGCGGGACGTTTATACCGGCCGCCTTTTCTTCGCTAAAAAAATACAAGCGTGGATCGTAAAAGTCTCGCGACTCGAAATAATTGTTGTTTTTATTTTTTTTCGTGATGTTCTCGTTCCAAAAAATTACGGACCGAAAAAATGAGGTGTTTTTTTTAAGGTAAGACAAAAGATTTTTTTTAAAGGCTGTCGACCGTACAGCTTTTTTCGCGGTCGAGGTCCCTTCGTGCCCCCACCGGCGCGTAAAGAGGAGCGTTTTTTTTCGCCCTCCAGAGAGTTCAAATATTTGACGTGACGGCTTGCGATGAAAGATATAGGCGTCTGCTCGCGTTACTTTAAACGTGTATCTCTTAAAACGATGAAACGTCTCGTCGTTCGGGATGATGGAGAAAAAACGGTAGAAATTAGAGAGACTTTAGTAGTTTAAAAAAGGAGAGATATAAGGACGTAATAATAAGAGTCGCGCAGTAATAAAAACGTAGGGCGTTCTGTTTGGTTTTTCCATGTCGACGGCGGGGATGGTTTTCGGAAATATAAACGCGGGAGAATGTAAAATACCCGTGTTTTTATGTTAATGGTAAAATATATTCTCTCCAGTGAGAAATCCTGTACCTCGACATTTTGTTCCATATCTCGATTTTTTAATCTTAACCTAAGGTTGGAGTTATAAAAGGTCCGACCCTTTCTCTCTGCTGGGAATTTGAATTAAGAAAGCTTTTCGGACAAAGTCCTTCTTGGGCGAATTACCTTTCCGCTTCACATCTACACATACACGAGACTGGACAAATCCGGATGCCATCGGCGATTAAAAACTGCATGGTGGGGACTATATTTTTCTGTTATGTTTTAACAATTTAATAGCTTTATTAAGTAGGTAATATGTTTTACATCGCATGTATGGTGTCAATGTTATGTAATGCATCATGTAATTTCAACACCTTTGTTTCTTGTAATGTATACAGTTTTAATAACATAGACTCTAAATTGCGTTCCATTAAAATCTAACCGTCTCCTGGATTTTGAAAGTGGCTCTTAGATTTGGACCAGATTTGTTCAGGCCTGTGTATACACATAGGAGTAAAATATAGTTAATATAAAATACTCTTTTATGCTAATTAAATTTTAGTCCTTTGGGAGAACAATCTTTTATTGGCTATTATAATAAACCTCATTACTATAAACCATGATGATTTATGTCCCTTGAAATTTTTATCGAAGAAAGTTTTCTTTGTGTATGTAACATGATAATTGTTCGTCAGGAATTTGATGAAAACTTCCCCAAACTAAATTTTCTTGTACCTCTCTGCTTTTATATAAAAACTTAAAACTTCGTTGTTAAATAGACGCTTGAAACATTTTTTTCTAAAGTTGGATAGATAACTTTCCAAAATATTAAAAAATTTTATTGTATATTTTCATTTCGAGGAACGAAGCTGTTCTCTTTATGGGTGAAAGACGGGAGAGCCGCGATGCGCCGAAATTCCACGGCCGCGGACCTGTCGTTGGTATATATCAGCGACAGATGTGATAACTATCTGGGCCGTAAATTTCCCATACTTCACCTCACAACGAAAACACCGAAATGTTTTTTTTTTCCTGTTTTATAGAGAGCATACTAACGGAAAGATTGCCTCGTCCTCTTAACATAATAAAATAACAATAAAAAAGAACTCCTTCAGAATGTCGTAATGTTTTCATGAATCGTGCGTCAATGAGACATTATCGTTTACATCCGGATCAGAATTTTCTACCGTGCGGACGAAATGTGTAAAATTTTAATGTTTCACATGTGTTGTTGCATCCAAACGCGTAAAATACGTCGAGATCTGAAGGACACCGTCGTATTTTAGATTTAAGTTAACAGGTGAATGTTAGATCCGTATGTATCATTACTTTCTCGTGCCGATTCGCTTTTTCCTCGAATTTTAAAAATACTTGGTCAATAACGCAACGCTTCGGTTTACCATTTTCCCCCCTTCTCTTCGTAGAACCGAGATTGGAGAGTTTAAACTGACCAGGTCGAGTAAGCTGGCTAAAAAAGTTACGTCAGCCGTATTAAGAATTTCGCCGCTAGAGAATACGCCGAAAACGTTTCGAACAATCTCGTCTCCGCGAAAAACATATGGACATAATTAAAATCGAAACAATTACTATGTCTCCTTGCGGGATACGTCTTTTTTTGGAAAAAGTCGGTCCCGAAGAATTTTCCTCATCTCAGAAACGGAAAGAACGTAACCATAAAGCTACGTCGTCTCACATAACAACACGAAAGGTGAATGGCAGCCTCTAGCGGTGCCAAGGCCAACCTCCAAGACAACCTCCTCTACCATGGAGGCGAAGCGAAGGCATGAACGAAGAGGAAGAGAGGAGAGAGAGAATTCACGCTAGAGGATATGGAAAAATGAAAAAGAAGCACGAAGGAGATGAGATAGGAGAGAGAAACTGGATGAGAAAGAGGGAGAGTGGAGGGAGACAGCGAATAGGGAATTGGAAAATGATTAAGGAAGAGGGGAGATAGAGAAGATAAAGTAGAAAAGGAGAGGGAGGTAGAAGATAAAGCAGTAGAGAGAGGGAGAAAGAATAATAAAATGGACAGGAAAGAGAAAAGGAGAAGAAACGATGCAAAAAGGAGTAAAAGTTAGAGAAAGTGGAATAGAAAGGGTGAAAGAAGAGGTAAAACTTGGTGGAAAGCGAAGAAGAAAAATGAGCGGAAAAATCAGAGGTAGAAACAAGAAAGTTTTGGAAGAAAGAGAGACGAGATAAAAAGTGGAAGAAAAGGAGAGAGTGAAAGAACAGTAGCTAGAGCGAATAGGAGGGAAACAACAGATCGGGTGGAGAGATAGTAGATATGTAAGAGTGAAAGAGATACAAGGAGAGATAAGGAGAAAGTAGCCGAGGGAAGCGACGATAAAGCGAGGAAGAGAGAGAGTAGATAGGTAAGAGAGAAGAGGAAAGGTAGGGAGGAGAGAAGAAGATGATGGAGTTGACTGAGGCGGCGTTGGGAAGCCGAGAAGGGAAGGATGTTTCTTCCTCCTCTCCTCCTTGGTCACGTGAAACCTCCTCATAGCAACCCTCCCCTCTTCTCCCTTCCCCCCCTTTCCTTCCTTCACACTCTAACCCTCTTACCTCCCTCATTCCAACACACCCATCGAACTCGCCGCTCTCTCTTGCCTGGAGGCTGGTACAGGCGGGGAGGAAGAAAAAAGAGGGGAGAGGCAGAGGTCGGTGAGGGGAGTGAGGGCAGGCAGAGAGAGAGAGAGAGGCACGAGGTGCAGGCCGATGTAGTCTTAGAGTAGCGGACGTCCATGACGCCTTAAACTCGCCCCTCTTCCCCGCCTCGAGTGCCCCTCTTTCTACCCTGTTCTTCGAGTGAACTCCATTGTGTGGCGCTGGGAGCCTCACAACCGCTTCGCGAGCCGAGCGTTGGAATCTCCGAAAGCGTCCTCGGGAAGATTTTAACCCGCCGCCTCGCCGAGCCCCGAAAACAAGTGCGTCCCGTGGAATATGATGTTCGGTGCAGTGTGTTTCAAATCGTGTGTCTGTTACGTCGTGACGTGGCAACGTGTTCGGTGACCCGAGATGGAGGACGGTCCTTGCGTCCCTCTGTCTGTTACTCAGCCGGTGGGGAAGTCCTACGGTTGGGTTCTGTGAGTGACTCGTGTGGCGGCGTTGGATGTCGTTTCCATGGATTCCAAGAGACGCCCGCCGCCCATCCCGGAGAAGACAGTGGCGGGAATGCCTGCGGCGAAGCCTCCGTTCCCGGGGCCCTTGCCTACGCCGCCTACCCAACTTGAGAGGTGGGTGACCTCGCTGATCATCTTTTTTTCCGTATCCGAGAGATTCTGAGATGATCTCGGTCTTTCGGTTTTGGTATTTATCGGGAGGAGTGCCAAAAATATTATATAGCCGAGTCTTCGCTTCGCGAAATGTCGTGGCAGTTTTTTTTTGTTGCTCTTTCCGTTCGTGCGAATGTCATGTTGCAAAAAATGCCAGTCTGTGCTCGAACGGAAAGGAGCCGAGCCGCGCTCTGTTTGTGTCTGCATTTGAAATGCTCGCGTTGGGAAATATATGGGCGTACTTATTTTGGAAATGTCAGTGGATGCATTTTGTATGTTTGACGAGATGTTGCAGTTGTTTGACGATCCTCTGGGTTTATCTTTTTCGTGTTTTCAAATATGCGGTTTTGCCTCATTTTCCTGTCATCTTAATCCTTTTATCAACAAAAACGAATAATTTAAGCCAACCTGACACAATATTCAGTATTTAGATCTTTCTGAATAGGCTTTCGCTAATTAGAAAAATATAGACGTCTATCTTTAACATTTTTGCCTATATATATATATATATATATATATATATATATATATATATATATATATATATATATATATACACACACACATGTATGTATGTGTGTGGATGTATATATACCATATAGATGTTTGCTCCCTTGTAGAAATATTAATAACAGACAATTTTCATGATTATCCTGGAATTTGCCCTTAACTCAATATAATATATAATTTTCTTAGGTTGAAAATATTTTTAATGTAGGTTAAATGACCAATCTATGGAGTGGATGAGAAATTTGAATTCATGAGTATCATTGAATATGTTTCAGTGGCGCAGCCAGAGGGGTAATCTTAACAAAATAATAGGCGTATGCGAGAGTTAGATGGAAATAAGGTGGATTGAAGGTGTTCAAAATTAGAATCATTAGGTGCCTTTATTCATCAGCTTCTATCATTACACGAGGGTTCTTGTAGACAGGTCACTTAACATGAGCACGGATAACAATGTACATATTGAAGTATTTGCCCCCAAACTAAATTTCTGACTGCACCACTGATATGCTTTATTTACAATACATACCTATATTTTAAAAAATATGGATTTTTATATATCTTAGCTCTGAGCGCATGATCAAATATATTTACTGCAGAAAATTCAGTCATCTCTGAAAAGTTTAAATTTTAAAAGAAAGAACATGTCAATTAATTGAGTAAGAAGAGGATGGGAAAATATTCGCTGCTATATTGTTCGCAAATAATGTATATTATTGTATGTAGTTTAAATACCCACCTATTACTCTAAGACGTATAGTGTACATATTTTGTAAAACCTAAACCACAGCGCATGTTGCAAGCAATGTTAACGACAAACCGGAATAACATTTTGCGAACTTCTTTCGAATGGTCGCCTTTGTCTCTTCAATCGCGCTTCAAGAGCAATTTCTGATCAGGTTTTACGCCTACCTACGAAAGTCGTTATTTTTCTTCTTCTTTGCCGTGGTATCATTTCATATCGGCGATTCGCTCACGCATTGAGGGGCGTGGCTCAGCCACCAATTCCAGTGGGATTAAACTAAGCCCCTCGAGTCATAATTGCAGCGCGTGTCAATTAAATTCAGCGTGACGAAAAACTCCCAAGGAAAAAAGGGGCATGATACAAGTAATCGGCAATCGAAGGCGCGTCACGTCAGTTTATATCGATTTATTTAATTTTTATAAATATATCGCCCGGCTCGCTCATAATTGTTGATTTAATTCCAGGTTTAATTGGCACGTCACGCGATTGCTGCAATCTCGGTATCTTTCAAGAGTGAAGTACGAGGCTAAAGATTGAGATTCGCTCATTTTTCCCACTCGTTGGCTTCGAAATCACGCACGGTGCCGCCTGTCTTGGCTCGTATCCATTTGTTAAATCTATTTTTTGAATATTCATGCGTTTTTATGTTTTCTTTGTAAGTCCATTCCCGGTGGCAGCAAGCAGCAACCACTCCTTTTTCTAGGAAAGCGTACGGTGATTTGAATCTTTCTTTGTTTTCTTACGTCATTTTCTTGAGCATTGCTGATTCTGTTAACTAGAAGGAGTCGATTCATCGTAGGATGTCGCAAAAAAATTGAGGATATTAAATGTGCGTAGATTTTTTTCGTCGTTACTTTTCTTGGTGGATTTTAGGTTTGCTGATCCTTTCGAGTTGATGAACCGATTAAATATCTTTCACTCTTTAAGGCAGCTTTTATCCTGGAATCTTTTTTCGCTATACCATTCGATTAGAGAATTACATGTTAGAGTTTTTATTCGGTGAATCACCGCTGATGACGGCTTCTTTGTAGTCGAAATGCGCATCTGGTTTTCCCATCTTTTTTAAGCAGTAGCGGAACTACTAACTTTCGGTCCCCACCCGCAAAAATCATTTTGTATTCCCTTCATAATTCGTTGTTTAATGTATATTATAAATATAGATGGACCCGGAGGGCCTCCTAAATCTATAGTCCACCTCGCGTTCGCGGACTCGGCGGTATTATAGCTCTGCTACTGTTTTCAAGGTTATCGGGAAAGACACAGTATTTAGAGATACACGATTATACATCCGAAACAAGCTCATCCTTTAAACAATTTTTTTCGTTAATTACAGTGGAAATTCGGCGCCGATTAAATAGAGTCATACGTCGAGTTCCGCTTAAAAGCGGTATCATTTTAATCACGCAACTATTTTGGCCGAGAATAGTACAGGAATCTTAGAAATCCCATCCAGTCAATTAGGTAAATTTCAATTTAATGACTAACATCTATTGCCAGAAAGTCGGCTCAGGTTCTCAAAAGCGAAGGCAAATCGGCTATAAATTGCTCACCATCTTTGGTTACATCGGTTATCTGCCGCGAGGGTCCCTAAGTTTTCTTTTTTATTTTCGGTGGGAGGTTTTCCGGTTTAATCCAATGCCGTGTGTAATTCCTAAGAGGGTTGCTGTCAAAACATTCCTCCTAGGAATTATTTTCAAATTAATCTTTCGGTCCCACGAGAAGGGAAATCGGTTTCCCCTCCTCTCCCTCTAGCCCCTAGGATTAGTCGCCCCTAGCTTGTAAAAAACATAGCCTTACTTCGGTTTCCCATCCTCCGACGTAAAAAAATACATAGCTGTGGGCCCACCAAAGTAGATATAGAGAGAGAGAGAGAAAAGTGCCTTTTCGCCTGTCTTTTTTTCCCAGCGTTTTCGGCATCCGTGGGCCGGCGGTCGGTTGTTACGCCCCCGCATAACTTATTAATCCGGCTCCACAGACTTTAGTCAAGGCCGAGTTTTTGAATTCCTCGTCGGCTTCATTGATGGTTACGTTTCTGAGTGGGCGCGAGACGGTTTTTTCACGGCGACCGGTCGAATCGAACCTCATCTTACGCTAACCAAACGTTAATAACGCGGATAAAATACGGAATTCGGGCATTGCTCGTGCGGGTCGGAGGGGGGGGGGGGGGTGCCTACCAAGAGTAGTAATCTTCGGCGCTCATCTTTTAATTTTCGTCACTTGACAACCTTGAAGAAGATGATGGAACTCACAAATAAACGTGCTGGCATTGCGTCCACGGAAAAATGCTAAGTTACTGTCACACAACGCGGTTATAGCGCCGTCTTCCGCGAACTCTTCTTCTTGATGTCTCTTTACTTTGAAAGGAGAAGGTTCAATTATTCGCGAACGACTTATTTTGAAATGAGAAGGTTCAATTATTCGCGAACGACTACGTGGGTTATTATGTATAGGATGAAATAAGTACTTTGTCAAATATCTCTAATATCCATGGAAAAATTGCGAAAAAATCATACGGGCACACCGACTGCCAGGCAGTTGTCGTCAGTTGCATTACATTTACCGATAGTAGATAGTTGTTCTTTAAGTCTGCTATAGGCGAATGCCACTGACGAAGGATGTTTGGTAGCCGAAATGCTCGTATGATTTTTCAAGGACTTTTTATTACTATTGGAGTTACTTGAATAAAACCATATGAACATTTCGCCTGCAAGGAAGTCGTCATCAGTTGTGTCCACAGATTGTAGCAATTGTTATTTTAGAATCTACTATCGGCGGATGTGACTGATGAAGGCTGCCTGCGAGATGAAATGCACATATGGTTTTCGGATCCTTTTTATGACTATTGGGTGCGTTTAAGTAAAACCAAATGCGTATTTCGGCTACCAGGCAGATGTCGTCAGTTGTATTCAACGATAGTATATAACTGTCCCTTCGGATTCTACTATCGGTGGACTCCACTGATGACTGCTGCTCGGCCGCCGATGGGCGCATATGATTTATCATGAGCTATCGGCGATACTTAAGCATTTATTTTGTCTATTTGGTTTTCAAGTACTTGTTTTGTCTCGTACTACTTGAACCACAAGACGAGCTCGATGATTCTCTGTTGAATTGACTGCGGCGTGTTTCCCCGTCGCGTGTCTCACGTGCCTCGCGTGCGTATTTCCACATCGTCGGAAGAATCCGCGTTTCGAAAATCTAGATGTTTTAGTGAAGAATGGGCGAGAGGGATAATTTGTGACTTATTTGCCAGAAAATCAAGGTGTTGGGCCGTCGCCTTTCCAAACGTGGAGGAGGCTAGATTCCCTCGAGGGATCCACCTAATGTTTACGCCGGTTTTCGTTAGGCCGAGGAACCATATTGAGACGTTTCCGATTCTCGACGAAAGGCAAAGTCTTTTTTGCTATATGTTTCCTCTTTTACTTTCTCCCATGCCAAGTATAAAAAAAGCATTGCATTCGAGAAAAAATCGATTCGGAGATTTTGATGAATTTTTTCTCATCGTGTCCGAAGAAGTGATTTTTGCTGTTCCGTCTTTCTGGTGACTCTCGTCTTTGCGCGGCTCTAGAAGATAAACAAACGTTGTTGAAATTAATTGTGTATATGGCGCAACAATGAAAGGTACCTTATTTTTGTCGATTTTCAGAAAATGTCGATTCGGTCAAAAATGGCTGAAAGGGTTTTGTTAAGATTCGCCCAATCATAAACAATACTACACAATTATATTTCTGGCAACATAATTATATAGCGTTAATTGACACCTGTTACATATATAAAAGACAATTCTGTCTTTCTTTCGGTGTGTTTGCACAGTTGCGGGACATTTTTCATTTGCATTTTAAAATCGCTTAGAATTGTGATATGAATACGGGGCCTGCACCAAACGTCGCCTAAAGGAACGGATAGTCATCTTCCAGCCATCGATTTCCGAATACGCGTCGAATCGTTCCACAAATTCGTTATTAATACTAAAATTTGGCAAAATTTTAGGCGAAAAAATTTCGTCGTCAAGGGCGGCGGCATTGTTGCTGATCTAGCAACATTGCGTCTATATCTAAAAGCAATGACATGAACTTTGATATTGTATTTGTAATCAATTGTGAGAACTCTTCTTATATATTTTGAATGCGTTTTAATCGAAAGGAAAGTAATAATGACTTAATTTGAACTGTAGGTTTGTTTACTGCAGTGCCATTTCTAAGCCGTGGAAGAAATGCGAACGAACATACGACTGCAAGTAGCTTTTTTAATTCACACATTTTTTGTAATCACTATAAATGCACCGGTCATGCGTCAAATATCTTGCTTAATTATCGAAAGAAGTTAATCATAACCACTGTCAATATAATAATTTGCTTTAAACTGCCCAATAAAATTTGCAAACGAAAAGATATTTTCAATGTACAAGTGAAGTGCCTTCCTATTTGAAATGTTGAGTTGCCCATCATTACAATGCATTGGAGTCGTTTCTGACTTCAAGTTTTTACGCTACGTGTTTATTTGTTTTAGATTTACATGAAACTTTTCGCATAAATTTTCAATCGGTTTTTGTTCATGATTTTGTTTCATTACAACCTCATTATGAAATGTCGAAAAATCGGAAAAAATCGAATATAAACTTAAAATATGAGGGAGGAGAATGGAAGAGAGAAAAGGAGGAAGAATGGGAAGTGCCTTAAATTTAATATTTAATACACGCATACCCGTCATATTGACGGGCTTTTGTACTAGTTATAATATAAAGAGTTCTAAACCCAGCTACCACCAAGCTCTTCCCACTAACAGCACCATTGTTGTTGTGAGAAATTTTAAATACCAATTGTAGTAACAAGTAGCAATATTCTGTGGATTAAATCGTACGGATACGAAAAGGTTTTCGTAATATACGCTGCACCGATTTTTGTGTCTGGGTATAAATAAGTCTATTTACCCCGTTATCTTATAAGATAATTTTAATTTTTTTCTAAGACGAGTGTAATATGGGCTCATGGACGGCAGGTATTTATATAAAGGCGAGAAGGCAAGCGTGTATTGTGAGGTATACGGATGCGTGTCGCTTGAGACCTTGGCTAGCGACGATTTATAATTCAAACTGCATTTCTCACGATTTACATCGACTTTGAAAAGAGATAATGCTTTCTACTCTTAAGAAAAAGAAGAATTCTTCACGCTGCACTGAATCTCGTCAGGGAGGACGACTACCAATTCAAGTCCCAGCAGATTTCATATGAACAGCGAAGTCTGGGTAAAGAGTTGTTTATTTAAAGAGTAACTATAGCTACTGTGACATCCTCGGCCAAAAATATTATTTTCAAGGGTTCTAGAATTAGATTCCCATATACCGAAAGTTTTAATTTTAATTTTGTGAACCCTTGATTTTGGTAGGTGATAGCTTTATCTCAGTTACAGAGTAATGAGAAATTCCCAAATTTCACGGTCGTACGCTTTAAATAACCTGTTTCATAAATCTTGAGCATAACATAACGGAAGAGGTCCTTCAAAAACACTCATAAACAGGAAATGCAAATCACTGCGAATGCTTACATAGTACTCGATTGTAATATGCTATAACTGTAGTTATATGCTATAGTTAAACGTAGCAACATCAAATACATTGTTATTTACACTCTGGTTTTAAATTTTTTGTCACTTAGCAAAGTTTCAAGAATTTATGAAATAACTAATGTTTATCAGTGCGATGATGCGAATCATTTTTTCTTTTCAAATACTCGTGTATGGTCAAATATACGGTACAAGGTTTATTTAGTGTTTGTGAAATTTCTAGTAATAATTTCGGTTGATATTTTAGTTTTTCTGGAGGATGCCAACAACTAGTAAACGTTTACGCTGGATGCACAGAAATGACATTAATTGCATACACTTTTAACCGATGTTTGACGTGTTTTACAAATTGAATGCATTCTTGGTAAATGTTGCATCTCAAGCGGAAAAGCAGGAGACTTTAATGCCAGGGTTGCCGATGTGTTGAGCCTCGAATTATCTTCTAGAACGGGGTTGGCATTCCTATGGCACGCGAGACGATTTTGGTTGGCACGCAGCAAAAAATATTTCTTGACTCTCTCCTTAATATTTTTCCATTTCTGACGCAGCATAAAACATTGTTTCTAAAATAAAATAAATAAATAAATATATATATATATATATATATATATATATATATATATATATAAAAATAAAATAGCGCCCTTTTGTCCGAGAGCGAGGTGGTCTTTGCTCCATAATTGTCGTTCGAACTTAGATGATAAATTGAATTTTATATAAGATACCTATCGTTTTATGTGCTCTAAGTCGGAGAATAACTGATCATAGTTAAACCATTAAATTATTTCCTTTTGGGCGTATTTTAAATTGGCATGGAAATTAGAAAAGGAAAGACAATTTTCGTAATTTTGGCACGCGACCAAAATAAAGGTTTGCCATCCCTGCTCTAGAACGTCAGTCAAGCACCGTTAGGTTTTTGCCAAAATTACGAACAAAAAATTAACTTCAGTACCACCACCAATCCGTTTAAATAACTTCAGAAAAATAAACAACTTAAAGTCCTGGCTCTCGCAAGCGCGATTTTCAGCACCGTAGGCGACTACCGAAGAGCACAGCGGTGCACGCGAGCACCTGTTCGGGAGACCCCGCGTTAACGAACCCTCTCCGCGCCCGGGAAGATTTTGAAGATAAAACCGACGCTAGTTACGGAAACCGGCACGCGCGTCCTTTCCTCGCCTCCTTCCCCATCCCCTCGGCGTTTTAAACGCGCTCTTTTTCAGGCGAGGTACAATGAACTTGGGAGTTGGCACTCCGGATTGCGAAAGCTTTAAAACGCTCATCCATAGTCGAGCGGGCGAGGTGGTGAGCGGCGAGCTCTCGTGGAATATAGTGAGGGTGGGAGATTTTTTTTAGTAAAAGGGTCCTTGGCAACATTGAGGGCGTTAGACTGCTGCCATCTGGTGAGCGGCGAGGGCAGTGGTACAACGGGGACTGGAATTGGCCATTCGTGGAAGGGGGGAGGAAGGAGGATGGGAAGGGATGGGCCCAGGGAGAAAGGGTCTTCCGGAGTTCACTTCTTTTCAAGTTGTCAAGAGGGCTTTTTGTGTAATCAACTTGTTTTATCATGGTAATTATTGTGTTCCCCCGAAGTCCATCGCATCCGGTTCATTGAGTACCATCTTTGGTCGAGTGGAGGGGATGGATGCGTCGCTGCAACTTTTGCGATCTCGCTTTTTTTTAGATCTACATACGATCGTGGGAAGTGGGGTGGCGTGTGAGTGCGTTTGTGTAGGTATCCACGTCTATGTTTATTTCTTCTACTGCTAATGCAGCACAGAAAAGTTCGAGGTGCCAAATTTTCTCTATTCATTTCCTTTTCTTTGACAAGAGCAGTTCTGGCGCACAGTATAAACGAATCGTTTTTTTTACTTTCTCATATGCGAAGTACCTATTTAACCGGGAAAGCTAGGGACCTGAGGCGTTCCGGACTAGGGAATTTTCCGAGTTCGGTTTGTTTGTATATAATGACAGTACTTACTCAAAGGCGCCTATGGCAACATTTTAGTCAACACCTTATTCACGTAGAATATCATTTTCCTGCGTTTTGAAAGAGAATAGTAGCATTTTATTAACAATGATTTTAACATTGGAGTATTAAATTAACATTTATTTTTGGGAAAATAAACTTCGGCATTTTTGCGGGAACGTTTGGCGCCTTTTTCAGGTGGCGCCAATGGCAAATGCCGCCTTCGCCACACCCTAGTTACGGCACTGGTTACTTTACGTAGTACCTAAGCCACAGTTTTAAATCTATAATACAAGGATATCAGTAAATAATGCATGGGAAGACAAAATAATATGAAACAAGTAGAGTGTTATGCACGAAGATGGATAAAATTAGCGCGCTTTTTCTTCTATTATTACATTCAATAATATTTTGTTTTATTTCGCTATGAAGGTTTCACCCATTAACGTAATTGGCGGAATGGGGAGAATTTGGAATTTGATCACCGGTTATATGCGTAAATTTAATTTCTCCGCCACATATTCGGTCACTAGATCCTTGTTTGTAAGTGGGATCGATGTGGAAATGTACCCTCAAAATTTCAGCTTTCCATATTTTATTCTTTCGGAGGTATTAAAAATATATATTTTTTAGATAGACTCCTGTCCGACCTTGTGCATTTTTCCAAACCCAGATCTAAAGAAAAATAAATGACGTCATTGATCTCATACACCCTGAAAATTTGTCTTATATCTCTTACAGTTTTCTTGCTATTTTAATTTAATTGATGGCACAGACAGAGCGAAAACATAAGATCGTATATGAAATGAAATGCACAAAAATGGATGACTTTGTGTGAGGTTTCCCATGCGCACAGTTTGGTTTACCCGAGCCACGCCATATTTCTGGACCAAGGATGGTTTTCCGGATTTGTCAAAATTTCGGAACCATTCCGAATCGGGTTTGGGAATGTTTTTGCCGATTTTTATGCATTAGCATTTGTGGGAACTTTTCCAAATTTCTTTATTTTATCGCTCCGAGTAAGAGCTGACCGATAAAAAAAATCCGCCAGTTTATATGCACTTCACCCTCTTCGGAACCCCTTTACGATGGCCCGATTCTCGCTACTTTTCACCGATGCGTACGTGTGCTCAGATAATAAATTAAAGGTCAGAGATTAATAGAAATCGTCGATAAGGCAAGCTCGTACGTGAAAACCGATCGTTGCCACAACGCTGAAAGTGAAAGTTGCGTGCACCTTTGACTTTTATTTTTTTGACTGATAAAATTTTACATCTTTTAACTGGTGATCCCCACGCTATTGCTTTGTGGCTTGCATATATTTATTTATTTAAACTCGATAAGAGACTGAATATATAGTGCTTGATCGCAGGTATTCTTCGGTATTATTTCTATATTTCGTGTAACGTGAGTCTTAGAAATTAATATTTATATAATATATGAATTTGGCATCTCTCACATTGCAGCCGATTTCCGTATACAATAAAGAACTGAATCTTTGATAAATTAGTTCATAAAACACGATTTCAAGTTTGGTTACGATAGAATTTGTACTATTTGAGTGTATGCAGAGGAAGGTTATAGAGCTATGTAGGTCGGAGGGTTTAGCTGAAGAGTTTTTGAGGAATGATCGAAACCACCGCGTAATGACGAAAGAAACGTGAATACGTGAGGTCGATAGTAGGACAGAGCTGTGTGGAGGTTCGTTTTTTCTGGGACAATCATGGATTACAATTGGAAGGTAAAACCTAAAACTGAGAACATTTTGTACATGCCATGCTACATGCCAATTTGGTAAATTGTAGGGAATACTTTTTTGATGTTCTGTTGAGTCATTATAGAGACCATTACATTTTCAATGAAGTTTTGACAAAATTTTTAAATAAGCTCGTTAAATGAATTTCTATTTAAAAAATCGTATCTCGTTTCAACATTATTCCCAAGAGAAATGTCAGTTGAAATAAGCTTTTGGCGTTGGTTCTGACATGCAATCTTACATTTTTTATCACAAATTGTACTTTCAATGATCGGGACAAATGGTTTATCGATATACTCGACCGTTGTTTGTACAATTGTACTTCAAAGTATCCTTCTCTTATGTTTATTGATATAGTTTCTCTGTCGCCCAATGCAAAGCGAGCTCTTTTAAAAGAAATTAATGGCGAAATTTTACAAGTTTTGACGGCAAAAGTTGTATGAACGTGTGCAGTGGCGGATTTACGCCTCATGGGGCCCCTGTCGCTAAAAATTTTGGGGCCCCTGTCGCTAAACATTTGGGGCCCCTGGCCCTACAATCTAAATATATAGTGGAACCGCTCCTAACGGCTACTCTCCTTTGTGGCACTTCATAATGATCGTTTTTCTATGGAATCATAGAGAGGTTCCACTGATTTTTTAATTGAGACATTTAACATTTCTGAGATTATATACACGAACATTTTTTCGGGGCCCCATGTGCCACCCCATTAAATCCGCCACTGAACGTGTGAACAACACGCTGGGGCAGTTTTTAGTGCTCTGGTTACAATTTATAGCATAACCCAATAGCCAAAGAATGTTTTTTTTTTCATTGTATAGTTCGGTCATCGTTAGACATGATTTTATTATCATTTAAATTAGCTACCGAATCTATAACTTAAATTAAAAATAAAAAGTTGTGGAGAACACTCGCGCATATTCTTGTCGTTTAACTAGTCTTGCTTCCCATTTGATATTAAGAATGCCGTTAGCTGCGTGGTGAATTCAGCTATCGAGTAATGATTTAAACCGTTGTAGCTACATCGATGATTTTAAACCACAAATCGGGTATAACAAATCGACCATGGCTTTGAATGGAAGGACTTCAAAGAGTCGATATTTTGAGTCCAGCACAGAACGATGTTGAGTATATTTTGTGTACACTGCCTTTTATACATGAGCATCATCATTGAAATGGATTTAACCTTATTTGAATCACTTTTCTCGCATTTATATTAATTATCTCTCTAGTGAGTTGTTATCTTTTCACGTGAAACTATTTCGATGGGTAATCTTGAAATGGCAGTATAAATCCCGAAGCGTCTAACATAAGTCAAAAGCTAATTATGAAATGTAATGGGTTTATTTATAGCTCATTCCGAATATGAAAGCCATAATCATCAAAATTGCTTTTGAAGCTTTGTGATAAATGTAATTATCAAGTTTAAGCATATTTATGAGAAATGATAATATTTGGCAATTAATAGATAAAATTACTCATTAGTTTATCACATTTATATAAATTTCATGGAAATTTGAATTTAAGATTGTTTTCAATAACTTTGTTTTGCACGCGAAGTACAAAGAGTGTCGAGAGTAGGGATTTTAGTATGAGGCGTGAGGGCCTAAGAAACCCTTATCACCGATTAAAAATGTACAAATTATTACATCCAGTAAATAAAAGTAGTTCATAGATAACTTATAAAACTAATAATTTATGTTCATATTTGCTCCATCGGAAATTTAGCCCAGTGTCAGTATGTGCATTTCCTGGTTTTCATCGTTAGAAAACCAACCGCCTCTCAATTAAAAACGCAGGAAATTTATCTGGTTTTGGAGATTTTTTTATTTTCTATTTTAAAAGAGACACACTTCTTAGGTAGGAAGCTATTAAAAACATCGGATTTATGAGAAAACCCATTACAGCAGTCGCTACTGAAACCGCGCTTTCTTACGGAACCTAATGAGGCTTTCTTCGTTTTAGAAGGACGAGAATCGGTGCTTCTGTGACCGCGCTATTGTTCTCTTGTAATTTTCCGTCTTCGAGAAAGGCTCGGTCAATAGGGAGTCGCTATTTTATCGCCCCACGTGTTTAAAACATCCATCCGGCCTCGCTGATGAATAGTGTATCTCATTACCGCGGTCGCGTCATTCATTTTTTTTCGGGATTCATCGTTTCTCTTGTCTCTCGCGCGGCAGGTGCAGACGTCGTTTATATCTCCGGTGCCGATTCCGACATCTTCGTTGGACTTGTTTATGGTCTTTAAAAAGCCTGACCACATAACCGGAACGTTCTGTAAACTTTCGCGGCTAAATCGAGCGACGAGGAGGGGGGGACTCACACATCTATCTCCACCCTCTCCCCTCATCTTCGTTATGCTGTGCCGTGTCTTCTCCCACGATATCTCGCCTCAGGACTCATTCGTACTGCAATCGCTCGGTGGATGCGTAGACGAATTTGGCCGCAGGTTGCTTGTTTACCGCCGAGTATGAGAGAGAGAGAGAGAGTTGTTCGTCGTTGCATCACGCCGGCTTCGGAATGCACTTCCTATTTAAATAACGTATCTTTCATTTCTTCTGACGCATCCAAACAAATTTAACGGAGGTATCTCATTACTCTCCAAACGCCTTGTTTGCCACCGCGCGCTGTCACCGTCTCTTTCAGGTCAATGATCGATTTGTCTCTGCTGTGTTTGGAATTACAGTCAAACCCCGATTTAGCGCCACGGTTTGTCCGTCGATGGCATTGGCATTAAAGCGGGGGTGGCGGCAAATCGAGGTACATATACCATTAATGGGCGGTATGCGGGAGAGGGGGG
The DNA here is from genome assembly GCA_028673005.1 of Tanypteryx hageni. NCBI lineage: Eukaryota > Metazoa > Arthropoda > Insecta > Odonata > Petaluridae > Tanypteryx > Tanypteryx hageni. Next base: position 112,070,812 of record CM054114.1, on the reverse strand, counting down.
GGGGTTGGGTTGGACTGTACTTCCTTGAGTGTTTTATTCGCGGGTTGGCTTCTCAGGTTTAATTATGATATGCATTGAAGTACATAGGGGGGTGTTTGTGCATGAATAGAGACTTGGGCGAAAAAAGATAACTGATTAAATTAGACATTTTTAACAGCATATTTTTATTTATATACTATACTAGTAGAATGTGCTTGTATACTGCAAGCATTTCATCTCACCTTAAAAAAACATTCATTTTTCAGAGAGATATTTCATCATTGGAAATATGTCTTTAATTCAAAAGATTTCTCCTCTGGACCGATTTTCGTTTACCTTCTTAAGGAACAATAATGGAGTAAAACAATCACTAATATTTGCAATTTTAAGAATATTATACTTTTTCCACATTCGGTTAATAATGCCTCACATTTCTACCAAATTTTAAAGTTGTACCACATTTAGAAGTGAAATAAAATTTATCTAATTTTTTAAATACAAATAATTTTTAACGGCCGAAATAAAATTTCATGCAGACATTGAAATGTTTATTCGTTTATATAGACTAAGATCTAAATTACTTAAAAATTTCAGCTCCCTATCTCACCCGGTAGTATCTAGACATTTACCTATTTGCTTAAACTTTAAAAATTTTTAACTGCCAAACAAATTAAAATATCAAAATTTGTATAATCCCTATTTCGTTTTTTTTATAAATTCTACCTAATGAAAAAATTTCAGCTCCGTAGCACATTCAGAAATACTTAAACCTTGAAAATTTGTTTAAACAATTTTGATTTTTAGCGGCGGCATCGTTAAACTTTTTCAATATTTTCGTATTTTATAGTTGGTTTTGCGGATAGTTCTATCAACAAAAAAATTTCGCGACTGCCGCTCTTCTGGAAGTGCCAAAACATTAGTATCTTCCTATATACATGTTATATGTTACTCCTCCTCTCTAAGGAACGTCTATATATAATAGATATTTATATAGATGCCATTTCAAAATGTAGCATCCTTTCGGCACACTTATTTGAACTATATCTTCGACAGCTTTTCAATAAACCCTCCTACTGGCACTTATCCTTCAACTTTTTTCATTGAAGACATTTTTCAAAACTTGTTTTGGTCTTCCATGTAGTGTAATAATTTTCCGGATAGTTCAGGGTTTTTCCGCTAGAGGCGTTGCTTGAAGTAGTTTCAACTAATGTCTTAACGCAAAAAGAATTAAAATTTCTTAGGTACTTTTTGATATGATAGAAAACTTATTCCCCCCTAGCTCCGAGATAGGAAAGATTTTTTTGTTTCCATTTTTGGCGTTTCATGGAAATTCTTTTCGAGGCATATAATCCTCAGGAAGTCTCAATTTTCTCATCTATTTTTAATTTCCGGATAGTTTACAGAATGCCTGCTATCGAGCATTGTGGCCTACGATAGTTTTAGTTGTATTTTTTGCCGTAATTTAGATAGAAAATTTCCGTCGTTTGCGTTCTCCCACTCAGAAGTACCGCCCAGTCATTTCTCTCTTCACAGCGTGTTTCATCCGGGTTTCATGAAAATCAGTTTTCAAGAGACGCTATAGTGAATATTTCATTTCCCCCATCTATTTTGTATTGTGTAAGTATGTGAATCGTGGCAATATTGTTTCAATCTGACCGATGTTGATGTCTCATTTTGTCTTTTTCTTCGTGTCATGGTAGCAGTCCGCGGACGTACGTATCTAAGAATGCCTAACGGCCTCCCGAGTTTTATGGATTAAAAAGAAGGCGAGTTTATCATTTACCTTGGCGTTACTGGATTTAACTCGCCCCTTATCGTGGAGATAAAGTACGATGCGAGATACATGATCTCGCCCAAAGAGCAAACATACTATCCGGTGAAGGATTCTGTATATAGCGATTAATATATTTTTATATCCGTCGCCGCGTGCATCCATCAGCTGCAAATGGCTCTCCTTCAGCCATTTAAGATAGGAGGAGACGTCATCGCGTCCGTGCATAAACCGCACGCCCGAAGGAGGAGCACGCACAAGCGTTCTCATACGGGTGGGAGGCTCATCCAATAGGGATTACATTATCACAAGACTTAGGATGTTAACAAGTCGATTTAGTGCCGTCCAAGCGAGAGGCGTTGGCGAATATTCTTTGAACGTTCCGGAGAATGTGACTAGTTTTTGAAAGTAATGCAAAAATCTGAATAAAATCCACAGGCAATAAAGTTGGTTTTTTCCCTCCACATCCCGGCGACAGTATTACGAAAACCCAATTTATTGCTCAACACGTAAGCTGGAGTCTTTTATGATAAAAATTACGTTCCAAAATAAGTACCTAGGAACCAAAATTCTGTAAATTAAGTACTTACACGCTTAACTATGGTGCGGATATTTTTGGTTAAAACTTCGAAATGATATTTTGACCGTAGTTTGTATTCACTCGAGAATTATCGAGGTCGTCTTATGGATGAAAACAAAATCAAGAATACGCACATAAGTAGGTATCATACTTGAAAAATTAAGCGCTTGTCTTAGGTATCTCCAATAGCCAGAACGACGTCATTAAAAAAAACCAGAGGCGCATTTCGGCTACAAAGAAGCCGTTTTCAGCGCTTAACCACCGAAAGTAGCTTATGAGAAAGACTCACCACTGAAGACGGCTACTTTGTACCCGAAATACGCATCAGGTTTTTCATAGCCTTGTTATGGCTCGATAATAATTCGTATAAATCAGAACTACGATCAAATATCGAAAATATTCGCACCGAAAGTAAAAATCCCCGAATACTCTTGAAACCCTTATGATTGCAAAATAATAATTTTCCGAGATCAATCCGTCTGTTGATGAATTGTTAGAAATTGTCTTAAATAAAGTTTGCGATAGCGATTTGCCGGCTTTGTTAGCTGAACGGTTAGCTGATTGAGTCGTGGGTGCGAATTCCGTCAAATGTACTAGTCTCGGTTATCGTTGATATGTTCATTGTGTAAGGCAGTTAAGTGTTATTTGCGAGCTAATTATAAATAAAACCAATACATAAGCGTTTATTCGCAGACGGCTCGCTTTAAAAAAAAACATGGCATTTGATAGTGATAATATTCGGATAGATAGGTAGATAATCGTCATAATTCGGGCGAAATTTGGACCGTAAGGTCCATTCTTACATTTAACCCTTAGTCAATATCATGAATATTAAAAATAAAAGTATTATAATGAAGAGTATATAAAATATACAAAACGTAAAAAGATATAAGTAAAGACAGATTTAAGTTTGTGGGGAAAACCTAGGTAAAAACAGGCTTGTTCTTCCTAGTAAAACCCACGCAGGATAACAACCACAGAGAAGGAGGGTGTGAAAGACCTGCGAAAATTCTACATAGTGTATATATCACAATGGGAAACTATAACAAAAAGAAAACATTAAGTACAGTAGGAAACATCGTAAATACAGCATCGCTGTATACCGTCTCAAATATACATATAAATGCATTCAAGTAATGTACACATGAAATATAGATAAATATACAAAAAATATAGATAAAAATACATTAATTATACATAAAATATACATGAAAATACATGGAAAACTACAACAAAATATGGAAAAGATTAAGTACAGTAGGAAACCTCGTAAATACAGCATCGCTGTATACTGTCACAAATATACATATAAAGATATTCAAGTAATATACACATGAAATAGATATATGTATATATGAAATATAGATAAATATACATTATATATATATGTGTGTGTGTGTGTGAAGATACAGAGGATAACAAATGCATATAATAAAAAGAAGAGGGAAAAAGAGGGGAAAACGTTCCGAGGAGAAGAAACAGTACATTGGGGTTTAACGTGGGGGGGGGGGTGTTACACATCCACATGGTGACGTTTATTGTTTTCCCACCTCTTTCCCACGTCTCAGCGGCGGACTTGGGTATCCACGACAACCGTCCCATGGCTTCGCCCCGATAAACACTTTTGACTCACTCAGGCGGCGCTAAGGAAGGGGAAGGACTGATGCAGGTTCAACCATTAGCCAATAGAAACAGTTTTTTCTCCATTGATACGAGTGTCTAGGATCTTTTCCATTGCCTATCCACATACTAGAACCTATATGGCCGTCATAAATAATTTTCTAAATTCCTTGAGTGTTTTTGGATCTATTTTGTAACTTCAACTCTATTTTCGGAAAAAAATGTCTCCACTCTTCCTTTACAATCGATTCCTTAGGTTAAAACAATAATGTGTTAGGTAACGTTTCTTCCATTTTGTCTATTTTACGTGTATCTACTTCGTATTAATAAAATCTTGTTTTCAAGTACGTTTTATTGTCCTTAGTTTTATTGTCTCTCCGAAAAATGAACCGGGTTACGCTTCTCCGGGCTTTTCTGCGGTGATCAAAGGCTGTCGTGGAATCCAGGTTATGTATGAATGGTGAAGTCTAGGGCAGTGGTTCTTAACCTTTTGTATCTTGTGTCCCACCTAACATTTGGTCAAAAAACCTTGACTCTACCAAGATGAAAACAAACACCATATTTTCCGAGAAGTGAATTTTTTATGTCAATTACATTTCTGTATTATATGAATCATTATGGAAATTTTAAGGGCCTTAATGCAGCAGTTTTGTTGAGAATACGTTTTATAATAATTATCTTTGAAACTTCGCGTTCCACCGATTGAGAAACCCTGGTCTAGGGTATCTGGGTATCCTTATTGCAAAAATCGATGTAATGGGTTTCTTGAAATTTGTTAATCTTGAGAAGGCATAACATTCGATTTTCATCTACTAAAGCGGTACGTCTTTTGCGGTGTGTTGACCTAAATACAATCTAACCGCAATGAGTCGAACGTCTATAATTCGAATTCTAAATATGATATTTTCTGATATGGATTCATATGAGATAAAATTACTTTTCACAACTCGAAGTTTGGATTTCTCGAGCCTTTCTCTAACCTTTATGTTCTATTTTCCTTATGTTCTAGTTAGAGGGTTACGATTTCTTTATTTTTTAAATGTGTATATCCAACTCCTTTAAAAATATTCATGTCGTAGGAAGTTTGTCAAATCTGATGCTCAGTAATTAGCTTCGCAGGCATTTAGTAGATAGATATAGATAGATAATCGTCTTTATTCGGGCGAAATTTAGACCATATGATCCATTCTTACATTTAACCCTTAAGTAGTGATGAAGGAAACTGCTAGGTTCATTTTTACTGTTGCGATTTGGCAATTACTCGACCACAGAGTTTCGATGATGTAATTGGAATCGATTTCCTCTAAAAGACAATCTCGCGTGAAAAAAGGACGTTGGTGCAATTTTTAAATTTCTTGAGTTTAAAATCTAAAATCTTTATTTATTCGATGACTCCATGTTTTATCTGTTTTTTTAAGAAACTGCTATTTATCGGGAGTGAATGTGTACATTTCATGTATCTTATCAGATAACGCTGTATCTTTTTTACTTTCGGTGTAGTATAGATGCAGTTTTATCGATAAGACGTTCCATTTAGCGACGGCGAAAACTGTTCGGTCGATTCAATTAACAATAATTCATCATCATCATCATGCTGCTGTCCGAAGACAGGTTTTAGCTGAATCGCTGCCTCCATTTCTTTCTCTCACTAGAAACCTCTTTTATACCTCTATAAGTACTATATTCCTGCTTTATATTCTCTAATATTCCTATTATTTTTCTCCCTCCTCTTCTTCCGCTAATTTTGCCTTCTAAGATCGTTACTGCACTGAAATTAAGTTATTTGCTACAGGTATTTCAGGAGTATTGGAGACGGCTCAGTAAGTATTATTTATGATAGGGGAAAGCCAAAAAAATCACATCTAATAAAAAATTGCTAAATAAACAGCTGGGTTTGTTTTTGGAGTAGTTATCTTGCAACATGCCAATTGGATTGTTATGAGTTGTCGTCTTTTGTCAATTATACGTTTAGAGATTATTCCATATGGCAGAATTCCTATTTGTTTCTGTCCTGTTTCGTATGTACGTGATGTGCGTGTAGTTAATCATCTTGCGCAATTACTATTGAATTTTTTCAGAAACCTTTCAGCTTTGCGCGCTTAAGAGACTCAAGAATGAATCGTAATAAACCCGGCCCTCGTATAACACGTGGGTTCTTTCTGAAAGAATGCCGTGTAAAGTTAATCCGTGTTATGTACACCTGGTTTTATGTAGTGATAGGGGGATTGGATTCCATACTTCTTCAGGCAATTTCCTCCAGATCCAAAATTACAAAACCTCTCTTTTATTCGCGTGTATGTACAAATAGAATGTTTTTGTCGGTTTTTCGAGCTTATAAACAAAGCACTCCGGCATTCCGGTGATTTACCTTCCTAGCTCAGCAATCTGGAATTCCACGTTCCAAACCGCGTTAATGCTAACGATAATCCGCGGTCTGAATTTTTGGTATAGAAAAACAACCGCGTTTTGGCGAATGCATGTTATAAGAACCCGTGTTATAGGAGGACCAGGTGTATGACGATCGCTTTTTTTATTTACATAAAATCTTTTTAGCCGAATTTCATTCGCTATGGCACGTTTTTCAGTGCATTTCACGTGCCACCGAAGTGAAATTTTTCTAAAACTTTTAATTTTTAATCGCATTCTTAAGAAGGCGTAGCTTAGGCAAACATCGCTCGTGAAAAAATAAACAGGCGGTGTTTGATTTGCTTAATTCTTCGAAAGGGAGGAAATGAGTGATAGCGGAGTGAGGTAAGCCGTTGGCTTCGTGCAACGGCGGCACAGATAGGAGACAGAGGCTCGCCGGTGACAACGCTCCTAAGTGCCACAGTATCGCCCGCTTCGTGCCTGGCTTTGCGTTCCGTCGCTAGAGAGACTAACAAAACAAACGTTATTTCCAGCAGTCAAAAACGTTGGCTGTTCGAAGGAGCGAAACTAGCGCCTAAATGGAACACGCTACGAAGAAGCGGTGAGTGCGTTCGTGTCTTTTTATTTCTTCGTGGTTTCGAAAGTCGGTCCTCGTGATCACGATTATTTCTCTCTGGGTCAGGAGTCTTCTTGCTTTTTGTTGCACTTAGGACTTTAGTGGCGGGTTCGAATGAAACATGTCGTTTTTTTATTATATACTAATCACCTTAGCTTAGTCGGTATTGATCAAACGGTGAAGGTTTGTTCGAAAGTTGACCAGCCGTTCTGGAGTTGAGAGCGGATGATACACTCTTAAATGCATGTGTGTGTGTGTATGCACACCCGCAGTAAGTACTACTGAATGCCAATGGAAGTATCCTTTGTATGTTCTTATATTTAACTTTCCAAATTTGGTTTCGTTTTCTGTCTTTTGAAAATACAACAAATCATTTTTACTGTGTTTTTGCAGAGGAAAAATCGTTAACGTGCATACTGACAGCGTAGATTTTGCGATTGTATAGCATAGAAATCGTATTTAAATATAGGGATCCAATATTTCAAAGAATTTTTAGCCAATACGATCGATTTTCTGCGCGTTTTCGGTGGCACTGGACTTTACCGTTTAGTTATTCTCGAGGCAGCGAATAGTTTTCCTTGCTCATCTGCCTCGATAAGATAACAGAGCTGCTGCCGTGTTTAATTTTTATTTGCCATCAGCCGGCGGGGTTCGTTGACTGGCTATTTTCATCTCGCTATACCTTTCGTTATCACGAGCTGCGAGGAGGATACGGAAGCAAAGTATTTCGTATACAGTATATAGTATACAGTATATAGCAGGTAAAAGCGAAGAAAAAGTCCAAGAGACATGTTACTTTTCTTTAGTTAGACCGCTGCTAGAGTATGCGTCGAACATATGGGATCAGTACGAGAAAGGATTAATCACCGAGTTAGAGAAAGTGCAGCGAAAAGCTGCTAGATTCGTCAAAAATTGTTATGATAGTAATAAAAGCGTTACAGGCTTGATGCAGGACTTAGGATGGGAATCACTAGCTGAGCGCCGATTACGTGCTAGGTTAAAACTTCTTGAAAGATTTAGGACGTGCACTTTCTCCAGCGACGTTGAAGAAATAATAAGAACTCCCACCTATATCGGTAGAATGGACCACCCTCGTAAAATAAGAGAGATAGCCTGTAGGACGGAGAGATACAAAGGCTCATTTTTCTCTAGAACGATAGCCGAGCAGAATAAAACTTGCGATCAAAAGTAACCTCGCGTAGGGGCGTAAACCCAGACCTAATTTTGGAGTTTTCCCCTTGGTGTTAATGCACCCCCTGCCACACACCCTTGCGGTGGCTTGCAGGGTAAACTGTAGATGTAGATGTACAGTCAGACCCCGATATAGCGCCGCCGTTTGTCCATCTCTGACATAGGCACTAAAGCGGAGGTGTCGGTAAATCGAGGTACATATACGATTGCTCTATGCGTTCTCTTCACAACGATTCATGGGCGGTATGCGGGGGTGGCACTAATATAGATGGGCACTGAATCGGGTTCTTGCTGTACGTGCATATCTTTCGTCAATAAGTGTTAATCTGCCTTGTTTGGCGACATGCTCCTCCGACAATCGTAGCATCAGTAATTTAATCCACTAATATCGATTTTCTGAAAATTGGAGATTTCGTAACATTTTGCGATGGATTTATCATATTTGTAGAATTTTTGAATAAATTATTGTTCTTATGTATAGTTTTCTATATGCGATTCGTCGCTTACAAGAACTTGCTAAGCAGTTATCATGTTAAAAATAACTTACATTGTTCTCGTAGGAATACGATAATTGCATAACGTGACTCGTTTTATTTATAATTTTCTAACAACTAATGATTCATTAATATTTACAAATCAAGTTTACTCTTGTAGCTACAAAGCGGCTAAGTAAATCACTCGTAAATTCCGTGTATGAGATACGCAAGTTGCAGCTCATTTATCAACAACCAGCTACGACAACTGCTTTGAGAATGAAATTGACGTATGGCTTCCTGGACCATTAAGGCGTTTATAGAGCTTACTAATATAATTTATTTGGCCCAAAAGATGAGTTGGGTGATACATTTTTGATATATGGTCAAGAGTGAGCTAATGCCTTTGTCGTGTTTGCCCTATTTTCTGGGCCATGGACTTCACGGCCGGATTATATGGAAAGGGATGGGGAGAGTGTGCATGCAGATTACCACGTTTAACCATGAAGCTTTCCAAAAGGTTTTTTTAAGCGAGGCTTTTAATCTTGCGTCTGAAAGGCCCGCGAGGCCTGAAATTTAGGCTCCTTAAAACGACAGCCTCCGATTCAGCGTGATTTCATTCCTGAAGGTATAGTTCCCGAAGGGCGACGAAGAAAAGGCCATGAATCGTGTAGCATCGCGCCGATGTAGAGAGATTAGCGCGACGGATCTGGGAAACGAGCGAGGTCGGGAGAATCATTTATGAGGAGTCGGTAGTTAACGAGACGGTTTTCCGGAGAATTAAGCTTGGAAAAATTCAGCTGAAAGATCGGGAGGTTTGATTAATTCGAACGGTTTCGGAGGTTTCGTGACGAGCTCGAGCGCGGGATATCCCGAAACAATGGAAAGGCGGCTCGTTACACTTACCACCATCTGGCTATTTTTCCCGGGTAATTTGGTGGCGTCATGTTTGTTCTACTGACCTAACTTGCTTTACCGCCCTTTAAACTTTCTGGACGTGCATACACCCAGAAATTCCGAAAATAAATTATCGGTGTCTCTTTATTCGCAAACTAGGTGTCGCCAATACCTAGAAAAAGATTTGGAAAAGCTAAAAATCTCCACTGATGACGGCTGCTTTGTAGTCGAAATGGCTATTGGAATTATCGTTATAAAGTTCCTTGTGGATTTAAAATCTTTGCATACTTTTTTTTATATCGTTCTCATGGCTGTAACGAATCAAAGCGTATTGTTCAAGTTTCGAACGAATTAGGTGAATTCAATTTTCTTGAATTAAGGTAACGACTCAGACATTTAGAGCCATAAACCAATCATATGCGTATTTCAGAGACGAAGTAACATTTCTCATTGACTATGCGTGTACTATTGTTATGGTTGTACAGGATTGAGAAAGTCTGCTTTTTTAGCTGAAGTTCGTATGTGGTTCATTTGAACCGTTTTAGGTTTTAAGAGTTAACCACATCAAATATTTTATGCAAATCGTCAACTTGACATTTCGAATTCAGGTCGCTCGTATTTGATCGCAGGGAAGTTTGCTTCCTGCATATGCAAGTGTTTTTGCGAGAGACTCCTTTCCCAACTCATGGGAAGCAATATAATTCTCCTTTCCTTACCTACTTTCGCGAAGCTTTCTTCTTTTTTGTGGAATTTTTCCCTGGCAATCTCTTAAGTTTCGGCATCCCACGCTAGAGGCGCGTCCGGAAAGCGTACCGGTAAACGAAAGCGCATCTCATCATAATTTGAGGCGGAGATCATCAAAGGCATCCACGCACAAATCCGTTGCGTTGTTTTCACGCAGATGCATTCCAAAAACTCTAAACGACTAAAACCCAGGTATCAATAGCTCCAAGATTTAATAGCTCGAAATTTCGTTATCTCGAAGTTTCTATAAATCGAGGAAGATACTTATTCCCGGCCGTTTTCATTTACGTTGAATTTAAGCTCGTTAACCCTTAAATTTGATCGCTGGATCTTTTTCTGACTACGTTTGATCGATCCGGATTGGATTTTATTCCCATTGTTTCATATCTGGACAATAAAGGAAACGTTCGATTTTGAAGAGACAGACGTCGAGTACTGTACAAAAACCAGTCAGAAGTTTCCAATCAGGTTTATGATTTAATTTGACCATTTCAATCAGTGTTATCAAGAATCGGTGGATTTTACCATTCTTATTAACATTACTTAACACTTTTTAAAAGCACTTTTGTTTAAAAAGGCCATTATTCCTAAGGGATTTACTCATTTTAATTTATAAAGTATAGTTTTAGTAGAGGTATTTCATAGTCCTCGGTAGTATAGTGGCCAGTATCCCAGCATGTCACGCGGGAGACCGGGGTTTGAATCCCCGCCGGGGGGGGGGTGGAAGTTTTTCATTGGAACTTTTTGTTTAAATTCGAACTCTTTATTTCTCATCTATATTTATGTGTTTGGGAAACATGCTTTTGTTTATTATTTTCAAACGTGCAAAAACAAACGGACGGTCACCGATCTGGGTATTATCAACGCGTTCCTTTTCTCACCTCTTTACACCTGTAAAGATTCCTCAGCCGTCACATCAAGTTCCACGCTACGAAACCTTGGTTTTTGAAAACGCCGTCGCAAGAGATGTTTCCTTTCTTTTGGATGGCAGCGGTGTACCCAAGTCATCCATCCGCTCCTAATCGCAGCACGCGGATGTTGAGTTTTGAATCCCCTACGGGCATCTCCTTTCACTTTTCTCTCTCGGTCTCCGAAAGGATCTACGTATTTGGCAACGCCGCGAACCTCGGGGAGGCTGCGCGCTGGCTGGCGTCGACGCGGCATTAGTGCAGTTCAAAAGTTTCTTCTTCTTTTTTTTATAATGGAAATTCATTGTTGCGTAAACGAAGGGGTTAAGACACTTTATTGTAAAAAGAAATTCTCCAAGGCCGCCATTCGCGGAAAAGCTAAGAATTCGGTCGATTCTAAGTTTATTCCCGTAAATTGAATTTTCGCGTGTACTTTGCTCCCGGGTAATGCGCTTTAGATGCGGCAATCGAGAAAGATTATCGTCGGGATTATTATTTTCCAGCTATGTTCTCTGTTATTTGCGGTTGTGCTTAGGAAGCATTGATCGCCACTGTTGTTAGATCTCTTTCGTCAACATTCGTTGCAGGTGGAACTATTATTTGAAACAGTTTTTCTTAGCGGGGCCAAAAGAGAAGCCGCAATAATGTTTCCAACATTTTGTAAGCTTTTCTTTTAATGTAATATTCAACGAAAGTAAACGTTCATTATTTTCGAAGACGAAGTCGTGATAATTTTTGTGTCAACAATGAACCCTTCGGGCATTAGGGATAAAAAAATGTTTTTTATCGTTAGCAACGCGAGAAAATAAATGGACATGTGTAATTCTTTTGTATTACTATATAATTTGATAGTATGGCGCTTTAAGGCAACACTAAAAGATCAGGTCTCAAACTTACTATGATGTAACGTAGAGTAAACCCTTGTCCAACACGGGTTTCCCCGATGCGGAATCGATGGCACGTGATTAATGCGACATTTATGTACCCATCAGGCGTAAAATTTTATTATGCACGGCCCTTTATTGGGAGTACACCGTATTTTACGTTAGCACGTGACTTGAGAAAGCTCGTAGCCTATAAGGCTTTTTCCATAAGGTGTTAAAGTTACGCAACGCTGTTATGTCCGATGCCGTATTGGCCCTGCATTTTTTATCGAATTTGACCTCCTCAAATACGACCCGCATGAATAAGGAGTCGAACCTGTAAATTTCAAATCTCAATTTTCTTGTTAGCGGAAAAACTTCGACCTTTTAAAACATTTCCTTCGGATTTTAACTGGTGTAAAAAGCTTAACGATTAACAATCACCTCTCTGGCATCGCTTCAATTCACAGCCATATATCTCGCCTCCAATGCGATAAACTCGGCCGGACTTAAAGCTTACAGGCAGTTTTACATTTGGTTTCGCAATTTTTATGGATAACCCGTATGTCGCGCGCTTCCTTCGTTCGATAACGCGAAGCATGGATCATATTTCGGGACGACGTAATTTACGATCGGGAGCCGCGTTTAAAGTGCTCGGACGGACTTGAGCGACCGTCGCAACCGCTAGCGAGTTCCGCAGGTGACATTTTTCTCCCGGTCGTTAAATACGGTGAAAAACTTACATCGCTCGTATCTAAAGAGAAGCAATAAAAAATTTTTGATTCGTCGAAAATCCTTGCCATAAAAAAAATGAAATCATTTTATAGAGGAATCGGAAGTTTTTTTTTCGTTCAACCTTAAATTTGAATCGTTCGCGTTTGATTTGTACTACATTTCATGCTCTAGTTTAAAATTATTAATGGTGACGTCGAAAGGTCCTGTTAGCGCTATTTTGTAAGCATCAGGGTTTATTTATTGCTGGTGGTTTATGTCGACACCTGGTCTTCCCATAATACATTCTTATAACGCGGATTCGCTATGACACGGGTTCGCTATAGCGCGGATTCTCTGTAAAATGAATTTTCTGCAACACAGACGTGCTGTAACACGGATTCGCTATAACACGGGTTCGCTACAACACGGATTCGCTACAACACGGTTTGTTTTTAACGCCAAAAATTACATAACGCTGTTAGTGTTTGCATTAACGCACTTTGGTCGGATTGGGATGTGGGATTTCAGATTGCTGAGCGAGGGAGACATTTTGAAGAGCCTGATTACACGGATTCACCTTACGCGGAACTTTTATTTAGAACGCATCCCCCTTGTTATAGGAGGGCCAGCTGTATCTAACATTGAGCGGCAAGGTTGTCCCTTGAAAATTGCTGGGCCTAATTTCGTGGAGTGAGGCCACTGGATCACAATACGTGACTGACCATTGTTGCCGCTCCTATAATTCAGAGTTGAAGGACACCCTGAAGTCAATAAGTATCCATCAGTTCATTTTTCCCTATCCCGGATCAGCATTTCGCCAATTTTCCGCTGTTTTTTCCAGTAAGATTTAGGTATCTTATTAGAATCATGGAGCCTTGAACCGCCGCCTATCTCTTAATGCTATATAGTTGCGACGCGCCTATCGCTATGTAAGGCAACGGGGGTGTCTTTGTCATCTATAAATCCTTAAACTCTATAAACTTCTACAAATGAAATATCTCGCAATGACTAAAGTGACTAACCGTACTGATTCGTCCCACATTGTACTGATTTTGATGATGTCGTTCTGGTCAACTATCTATAGTAATGCATGCGCTGATTTAAAAATCTTTATATATAATTACCCAACGTCCGTCCGTCCCCCCTTTTATCTCTTGAACAGTTTGTAATAGAGAAATGCTGTAAAAGCCATTTTGTTTCTGCCAACTAGAAGACCCTGGGAAAACCTTTCGTTTACGGAAGTGTCCCGGATTCGACTCCGGGAGACGATTATATTTTTTCATATGTTTACACAGGAGTTTCGATTTTTGAAGGTGCAAGGTTCATTTCCATCATTCATTAAAATACGTAAATATAGACCGAATTTCTTCGTTTTTGCTTTATTCGACGGCTAATACTATGAAATATCTTCTTCTTGCAATGTTTTCATGTTACACGGGATAATTTCTCAGAAACACGCATTTATTTTCGAAATTTTATGGCTTTTTCATACTCTCCGGGTGTTGCCAAGGCGGCTCACATTGTTGCCTCCGATTGAATTAGCGTCTATTAAGCCTTCAAATAGCCGAAATAATTGCGTTATCCGCTTCGCGCTGTTTATGAAGTGTAGAAATTATAGTTGTAGTAATGTCAAAGTTAATAGATTGAAACGTTAATAATTAAAGGTTGTTGTTATTCAGTAAACTGCGTGTGGGCTGTGGGCATTTTTAACGATTGACCAAAAGAAAAAATCTTCTTTCTTTATTTCAATACTGGAATGTGAGTTTTTTCGTATGAGAGAGACAATTAAAATTGCACATATAAATTATAAAAACAAAAATGACATTCAAAATATCAGTTGTCTAATTTTATAAGGAGAAATTAACTATTATTCCTTTTAAACGATCAGATTTCTGACTGACTTCGCAACCTTTTTTGCGGGTTCCACCAGTTATAATATAAAATACCCTATTTCAAAAATTGTCGTAATCCACTCTCTTCGCTCAATTTGCCGGAATTTTGACGCCTCCATTTCTGCCCTCTCATGTTGAACGAGGTTTTTGTGCCATTCGAGAATAAAACGTCGAAAGAATGAATTTAAATAATACATTACTCATAAAAAGTGATAGATGATAAAAATATTTTCCTAATTTTTGAAGTTGTCACTCAAATTTTTAGGAGTATGTGCTGCTTTTTTCTAGTTTATCTGGACACTGCTTCTGAATGTGTTGCTTTTACGGAAAAAATTGATACAACTTGTACTGATTTAGGCTCGAAAACAACTGGTCACTTTAGTTATGACTATTGCTGTTACGACGGAAATTTCATTGTTGCGACAAAATTTTGAAGACCTGGCTGACTTACCTTAGCGATCATTTTCTTAAATATCTCCGTTTTTTGAGACACTTTTACGAATATTCTTTTAGATGAAGTTTCAGTACAACGAAATGTTTTTCTAACCCCACAACTAGATTAAATTCGTAAAGTAACATTCCTCGTCGGTGATTCGCTGATCCTAGTTTCTCATAGACGGTGGGTTAATTTGTTCCCGTTAAAAATAAATAACTATGGTTCTCATCTGAAATAAAATTAAAAACTACGCGTCTCCGATATTTACCTAAAAGTTGGGAAAAATAAGATGCACATTTTGGCTATGCAGCTGCCGCATTAATTGGAAATTTACCGATTGTTTTCTCCTATCTACCATCGGTGGATCGGGCGGCTGCCGTGCGTCCGAAATGCGCACCTGCTTTTCAGAACCTTTTTCATCGCTATCGGAGGGACTCGCTTCGTCAAGGCGTATTTCTCTTCGAAACGCGCGACTTCAGAATCGTTTTCATGGACAGCCGCGAGTCGAGGGCGCTAATTCATTCTCGGATCTGTCTCCTTAAGCTCTCACGAACGCGTCGTTTCTCAAAACTCTTCCACGAATACCGCGCCTAGCCTTGAATCTCTACGTTCTCCCCGAAAGGTTCCCATCCTAAATTCCTTCATCACGGCCGTTGGCGCCTTCGTCCCTTCCGCATTGGCGTTTTCACGGACTGCTTGAGTCTCTCCTTTCCTCGCTTGGTATTCTCCGAATGATGATTATTCCACCTGCGACCTAACCGTCACTTAAGTAGCACGTTTCTCACGCTTTCTCGGTGCATCCCGCCGACTTCCGGTTTTGGCTGTGCATGTCGCTTCTTCGTTTTTTTAAATCGCGTTTTCTAAAATAAAATGGCGTGCTTCTATTATGACTTGGTGCCTCTGCCTCTTGGTCTGCACACCTGTCTGCTTGCCTTTGTGTTGTTTGCCTACCTGTACGTCTTGCCTACTTTTTTTATCTTGCCTACCTGTACGTCTTGCCTACTTTTTTATCTTGCCTACCTTCATATCTACCTACCTTTTTGTCTGCTTGTTTGTCTGTCAGTCTTCCGGTTCGCCTTGGTATCCCTTTTGGTCCCTTTTTCCTCTTCGAGGGATTTTTCCTAAATTTGTCCTTCAGAATAATTTGTCTTTGGTAGATTTTATTTTGTTTTTTTCGTGGGGAGATGTATAGTTATTTTTATTTATTCTCATCGGGGAGAGAGAAATACTCAAAATTTTGAAATTATTTTCCGACGAAAATTTATAATTTACTGTAAGATTATCGAGCACGCCTTATGGGCTAAAGCAAATTCGAGAATAAGCGCTCAAATTTAAAAAATGGAAAAAATTAAGTACTTCCCTTTGTTATCTCCAGTAGTTATAGTTGGGTTTTCTTAATCTTGTAAGGGTTATTGAAGATAAGTACGTACTTAATTTTTGAATTTTTGACACATAAATGGACTATGAGATGTATTTTAAAAAAATATTAAATGTCTAGTAGACTTATATGGAATGATGGAGGATTGAACTATCTCAGCTACACTAGGGGAAAAACTCGCTTTTTAAAATTATTTTTTAGAAAATTGTGTCGATGATTGGGAAGGTTTAAAGATATCATTTGCTACCAACTGCAAGAATTTTATGTTTTGTTCACGGCAATCCAAGCTGCGACTTTTTGCTTGAGCGGGAACCGTTCTACTTATTTAGCATAAATTTCCCGGAGGCAAAGGTTACATGAGCCACAGTGTATAACGGGCCCCTCCTTAAATTGTAAATAACGATCGGATGAAGAGCTAATGTTAAATTTTCGTAGGAAAATACGCTATTTTATTAATTACTATTTTGACGCCGCTATCACCAAAATATATTATTTTGCATCTTTATACATTGTGCGGCGGGCATTGACAATATCTCTATTCTGAAAGATTAAGACCCTATGACTTGGATTATTAGCGGAACCTGTCCGAAACGCGTTTTTGACATAAAAGAAAACCGGAATTCCTGTTCCAGGAATGCATGCGAGATGAAGCTCGGGACAGGATAGAAAGCAGGATATTCACGTAAGGAAATCCTGGATCATTTTCCTCGAAAACTTATGCTGTAACGATTCCGCGAAACTACGGCGGTTGACGTCGCCCACGGGTCGAACAGAGAGCTTTCGCTCCTTCCATTCATTAAAAAATATAAAAATAAAGGAAGCTTTCGTCGCGTGTCGCATTTTAGAAAGCGATTATAAATAAACTGATGTGGGCAACACATGAATTTCTCCATATTTATATGGCAAATTACATGTTGTTAGCTCTGGGATAGTTGTCAATATTTACTTCCGGTTGACAATTAAGAAAAGAAAAAGGAGCGTTACTAAGACGTAACTAAGCGTCAATTGTTAACAATAGTCTTCGGTAGGTGGCAGCTAGAAAATATAAGATATCTCTTATACAATGCATTATATGGACAAATGTACCAATCAAAGGTTGTAGAAAATGAAATTTCCTACAACTTTTATTCCAATACATTTTTACATTTGACAAATATTAAAGCAAATATTTCAAAATAACGGATGTGACAAGAGTAAACACCCACTTCCGGCCGACCGAATTTTACCAAAAACTAATCAGATCTTCTAACTTTTATAAAAATGTTAAATATAAAATTTTGCGTTGACCTGATTAATAGTTTTTGAGTTAGAGCGCCCACAAAAATCTATCACATACAGACCGACAGAGCTAGGCACACAGACATCATTGCGAAACTAGTCAGAACGTGTTCAGGGAACCTGAAAACATGTAGTACCGTTGAAATCTCGACTTCTAGTTTTTTCATGAAAACAGGACTTTCCCCTATACTACGTAGAGGGAGAAAGTAAAAAGCGCCGAGTTGACGGTTCCTCGCGGGAGATGGCGCTGGCGTTGATTTGCGACGCAGCGAACGAAGGTCCCATTCGGGTCCTTGAGAAAAAAAAATTAACCGGGGCCTTCAAACAAATTACGTAAACAAGGAAGACACCGAGAGATGGAGAGGAACGCAAAGTGGCAGCGGAAACAGCGCGACTGTCCAACTCCATTGTTTACACTAGGAAGAGGGTTGCGAATCGAGATGAAAAAAGGAAACCTTCGAGAAGCACGGGCTAATACGGAGTGACCCTCGGTTTTGCGCTCGGATTGACGTTAACTTCCTACGTTTAAAGCAGGCGGTTCTCAGCCGGTGCGTCGCCGAAAATTTTAATATCGGTCTGTAAAAAAATAAATTTTGCGAGGCGGTTATTTTATGTCTATCGCTTGCGTCATATTTTAACAGCAATAAAACGGTGTTCAGGTATAAACTCGTCATTATTACACATCGCTCGTTTGTTTTAGTTCGGCGGATTGTGGCGCGCGGTGCGTCCCGCACGACCGTCATTTGTGTCGCGTCGGGAAAAAAGGTTGAGAGCCGCGGCGTTAAAGGACAAATCTTTATTTCCCGCGTCGGCGTGAAATGCGACTCATTCACTTGTCTCGCTTTGCTATTCTATTCATTTTTGAGCGCGTTCGCAAAAAAATCAACACGAATTGCCGCCGCCGCGACGACAATACTCAGCCATGGTGATTATTCTTTTGATATGCAGGGAAGCGACGAGCATTAGCAGAGAGGCGCAAAAAGAATTTTTATAGCTTCCAACGCGTTAGCTAGGGGGATTGGATGCGCAAAATCCGTCTCTCTAAAAATCTTGTTAAATATAAAAACCTGATTGCTTACGGATATAGGCTGGATTCTCAATAAAATGATTTTATTTGATCTTATTCGTAATTTACAAGTTACTTTGAATGTATCAATGGAGCCTTTTGTAAGGAAGTGCAGCTAGGGCCGCCAAGAGCTGACACGGGCCCTGGGTAATAATTAACATTTCTACATACTATATACATACTGCATTTCTGCATTTATGTTAAACACTGTGAGTGTTGGCAAGACGGCAAAAATTATATCTATAAAATTTATGTTTATCACTTTTTTCTGCTACTTGGCTAATAAATTTATTAATATTTTTAAATTTCATATCCTCTTCCGGGCCCCCATAGGCCAGGGCCTCGGGGATTTTGCCCCGGTATCCTCACCCTCTCGGTGGCCCTAAGTGCAGCCATTTTTTACAGTACAGAATTATAGCGTGATGATAGCCAGCTTCGCGTATGTTCTTTTTTTCACTTATTTTTAATTTCGCAAAGTGAAAGAAATTAAAAGGCCATCATGCCTATTTCATTTAACATCTTTATATAATATAATTACTCAATATCCGTCCGTCCGTCCATCCCCTCTTTTATCTCTTGAACAGTTTGTCATAGTGAAATGCTGCAAAAGCCATTTTGTTTCTGCCAACTAGAAGACCCCGGGAAAACTTTTCGTTTACGGAAGTGTCCCGGATTCGAATCCGGGAGACGATTATATTTTGTCATATGTTTACTCAGGAGGCTAAAACTATGAAATATCTTATTCTTGCAATGTTTTTGTAGTTACACAGAATAATTTCTCAGAAACACGCATTTCTTTTCGAAATTTTATGCCTTTTCGTACTCTTTCCTGGTGTTGGCAAGGCGACTCGCATTGTTGCCTCCGATTGAATTAGCGTCTATTAAGCCTTCAAATAACCAAAATAATTGCGTTATCCGCTTCGCGATGTTTATGAAGTATCGAAATTATAGTTGTATTAATGTCAAAGTTTATAGATTGCAACGTTAATAATTAAAGATTATTATTCAGTAAACTTCGTGTGGGCTGTGGGCATTTTTAACGATTGACCAAAAGAAAAAAATCTTTTTTCTTTATTCCAATACTGGAATGTGAGCTTTTTCCTATGAGAGAGAATTAAAATTGCACGTATAAATTTTAAAAACAAACGACATTCAAAATATCAGTTGTTTAATTTTAGAAGGAGAATTTAGCTTTTATTCCTTTTAAACATGCAGATTTCTGACTGACCTCATAAAAGTTTTTGCGGGTACCACTAGTATGATCTAATTAGGGTTAAGGCATTGAAGACATTTTATGACACTCAGACTGGTTCTTTACGTCCAAATACCTTTTCTTTTACTAAAATTCAAGCAATACTTTAGTTTAATCAATTTTTATTTAGAAATTGCGATGAAGCGAGAAATTAAATTAATTTAATCTTTAGCCTGGTATACAATTCTTTTTATCATGTATCCCATTCATTTTAGTTTGATTTGCTCCAAAATCAGCACAAGAGCTTTTCCATTCGGAACAATTAATATTTAAAATGATATAAAAGACAAAAACAAAAATTAAATATCGATGACGATGAACGATTGTTGATTAATAAATGAAATGGGCGAAAGTTGGTGCTGAATGTTCGGCGCAAGAGGGCTGGGAAAGAAATTTTGAAGGCAAGGGGAGAAAGGGAAGGAGGCTTTGTGAGAAGAGAAAGGGATTTTTCGCTGTGCAAAGAATGGTACGATGAGGGAATAGGCCGGGAAATCGTGGACCCACTGGCCACTAAAAGAGAAAGTAAGCAAATGAAAGAAGTTTTGCGGGCATGAGAAGAGAGAGAAGAAATACACAAAGTCCGTTAGAGGCATCGACGCATACAAGGAAGAATGGAGCCACTGTTATCTCTTTCCTTTCGACCTTAAAAAATGATATTACACTTATTGCTCCGGTTTCCGATGCATTAACATTTTTGAATGCCAAGTTCATGAGGGTTCTCCTGAGATTCGGTGAAGGATGTATGTATTGATTTTGGAACGAGATTTAATTTCTGAATATTTCGGATAAAATAATACTACTTTCTGCAAGGTCTTTCATAGGCCACATACGTTGAAGTGTCGCATTGACGATAATCATCACTGTTGTAATGAAAACTTGACGATGACAAATATACTTCCAAACTCCGGTCAACTACTTAACTGTAATAGAACAAATAATGGTACGTGTTTTGACTTTTTATTTGATGGATTTTAGCGTTGAAATTTATTTCCAATAACGTGAACAGTACCATTTTTTGGTAAAATGACCAGTAGAACTAGTTTAAATCAATAATGGATATTATTTTCGAGCAATATTCGCTGTTACGAGTTTTCGCTAAAACGAAGCAGGGGTTCGTTATATTTTTTATTAATTTCATGAAGTTCATAAACAGCCGTTACCGCTCTTTTACAAAGAACAAAATTACGATAACGAAGAAGATAATGTACAGTCATCGGCGGGATTCGAACCCGCGACCCTAACGTTGCTAACCACTCCTCAACCAAGGATTTTACTGAATATTGAGTTATTGTTTGCGCAGTTATCGTATTATTATTATTTATGCAGTGTCAAATTTGAGTTGAATATCCATTTTCGGAAAAGGAGGTATACTTCCGCAAATACGCCTTCGTACAAAGTCGCAAGAAAACCAAATAAATACACATGCTGCGAGGAGACAGCCACACGCCAAAAAGTTATCGGCGGCTGAAACTGAAAATGTCTTCATCGGAGCACCGGCGACGAAAGATGGATGACGCACGAAGGGACAATAAGCGAAATCCGCGGATCATTTCTTTCCGCTTCAGTGACTGGTTTATGGTAATTTCTTGATCCCGTCCTCTGGGTATATTCGCACGCGACACGCCTGGGAATCATGACGGAATGGCAGGACAGAAATACCATTATGGTTACGCCCCGCGCTTTTGACCGGATCCCATTCCCTTCTTCCTCCTCCCCCCCCCCTCTCTCTCTCTCGCACCCTCAACTGACGCATCTGATTGACCTTGGAGCGCGTTTCGCAATTTCTTCGCCAGTCAGCACCGCGCATCCTCTTTCGCTCGCCGAAGCTGTGACGCTGATCGCGGGTTTATCTTTCAGCGCTTGCAGAAATCGATGCAGAAATTTCTCCCTCGGTGAGTTCCTTCGAAACGCCCCTTCCTGTTACGTTACGATTATATGTATATGTACCCGTATGCAGTGCCGTAACTAGGGTATGGCGAAGGTGGCATTTGCCATAGGCGCCGCTTGCAAAAGACATTCCCGCAAAAAGTCGAAAAAGTTCATTTTCACATAAATAAGTATTGGTTTCATACTCCAATGTTAAAGTTATTGTCGATATACTTTATTAAAACGCAGGAAAATAATATTCTATATAACCAAGGTGTTTCCTACAATTCTGCCATAGGCGCCATATCTCCCAGGTACGTCACTGCCTATATGTATGTATATAAATATACATACACACAAATATACATACCTACATATGCATACATATACCATACATACATCCTATATATAATTTCCCAAGTCCTTCCGTCTGTTCCCCTCATGACTCATGACATATTTGTCGTAGAGAAATGCGGTAAACACCTACCACCAGGTAGGAGACCCCAAGGAAACTATTTTAATATTCATCTGTCTTCTTGAAACAGAATGGAGGCCGTTTAAAATATTTGAAAATTTATATTTGGAAATCGATGCGTCGGAGAAAAAAACTTTATGAACAAAAGAAATGTCTTGATAAGAGCAGTTTCGAAAAACTATTTTCAGCTTAGCGAGAATAAATCAGAGTCGCGCAGCACGTAGGGCCAGGGCCCCTAATAAAATAGCAATGTTCCCTCTAAGCCGCGCGCGTGTGCGCGCGCACACGGACTGCAAGATCAGCGCACACAGGCGAAATTAATGCGCACAAATATTTGCAGAATTATGGATTGTTTATTGCGAAATAAAGAAGCGCACGCTACTGTGCGACGTCGCGGACTAGTCGTAAAATCTCGGTATATGCCGACTGTGCGCCATCCCCTCCCACACCCCATCCTAATCCTTAATTTTAATACACCCTGATGCATTTATTTACCTTTTTTGACTGTCGAAAAAAATGGCTTTGCAGAAAAAGGGCACACAATTATCTGAAATTTTCGAAAACTTTGCACATGGCAAATTTCTTCCGCACACGCGTCATGAAAAATTTGAGGGAACGTTGGCCCCTAGTGATAGAAAAAGTTCGTTGTGGAGGAATTCCCCTCAACAGCAATATTTTCTCATTTTGTAAACTCTTGTTATAAGATTTTTTCACTTCATATCCTATACCAGGGATAGTCGATCTTTGTACCCTTTGGCCCGTATGTATCTTTTAATGCGAAGCTGTTATATAAAATCGATCGATAAAATTTAACGCGGACATTTTCATAATTGGTTAACGTGATTTGTGGCCGTAAAACCGTGAGCGTTGAAACTATAACGATAAAAGTAATCTTTACGTAAATCTCGAAGTAACCTATTACGCAGCCCGCCGAGGCATTCGCAACTGCCAATGCGGCTGTCCTAAGTATTCGTAAGTTTCAATTCAGCTCACCATGGAGAAAGGTTTGCCGACTCCTGTCATATACCTTTTCTCCTTAAAGGCGTCTTTTAGGGTAGCCGTTCTCAACACTTCGCGTCTTACGTTTCATCTAGCATTTTATCAAAAAATCCGTGTCCCGCTAAGATAAAACAAAAACCTCACCTTTTCCAAGAGGTGAATTTCTACGCTGAATACATTTTAGTATCATATGAAGCATTAATATAAAATTTCAAGGACATTAATAGTGCAATCGCTTTGTCGAGAAAATATTTTATGATCATTATTTTCGAAACTTCGCGTGCCATCTAGACTACCTTCGCGTCCCACCGGTTGAGAAACAGTTTTAGACTATATCTTATCCTTGGGATCCATTCTAATCTCTTTCGGTGATATCGCCGGGCCATTAATTATATTTAAAAGGATTCGCTTTTATATATCGCATCACGCAACGTTGTTTGCGCACCCAACCATTCGTTCTTTTCCCATTCGTTCGAGTATTTCATACATACGCGCACAGATACATTTGCACACAGGCTCGCATTAGTTTAATGGATGCGCGAAGGAATCCCACTTCTTATGAGATCGCGAAACAAATTTGCATAGGAGAAACGGTGAGCATACTATCCTAACCTTCGGGAATAATTTTGAAACAGGAAAAAATTCTGCTATGACCGGGAATCGAACCCGGGTCTTCCACTTGCCGGGCGGATATTCTGCCACTGAACTACCGTAGTAGATAATCTTTCTTGTTTCTGAACACCGGCGTTCAGAAACAGGAAAAATTATCTTCTACGGTAGTTCAGTGGCAGAATATCCGCCCGGCAAGTGGAAGACCCGGGTTCGATTTCCGGTCCTGGCAGAATATTTTCCTGTTTCAAAATTATTCCCAAATTACAGCCTATGCTTTTCTGCATAGTATCATATTATTCCATCAATCCTATCCTTCCTTTGGATGGACCACTACGGCGTCAATCTCATCATATCCTCTCAGATTCACCAAGATGGCTGAATGGTTCTGAGCTAATAGTATAACTCGTTTTATTGTCTATTTTTGCATGTTTAGTCTCGGACTAGTAGCTTTTGGGGCACGTCACGGATAATCGATCATGCTGACTAGGAAAGTCGGAACGTCCGTAATTTTCGAATCCACCTTTTTTTTGAGCCTCAATCGCGCGTTGCCGGATGCCGGCTCAACGCTCAAAACGATTTCCGCTCCGAACTCGTCTGCCCATGAAAGTTTTCAAGCTATCTCCCTTCGACCGCATCCGACGCCTTCATCTTGTCTTTATTGCTTTGCCGTTTCGTGTTCGGCCGCGTTTAACGAGCAGGATTCGAAGCAAATGGCGCTAGCCGCTCCACCCAATCTCCCATTCATGGCAGGAGGGGGAGAAGGGTTTAAAATTGCCCTTTTCCGCGATAAATGCGTAAATTTCATTCTTGGGTGCGGTCGAATATGGTCAACGCGGGAATCTCGGAGTTCGATGCTACGGAATATGCCCATGTTGTTTTGTTTTTTAAAAGTAGATACTTTTGGTTGGGTTTGGATAGGTTGGCCAACCACACAAATTTGCTGCCCTTGTTTTGACGGTTTTGTACCAATTAACTTCTTTTACTGATCCACGATTATTTTAAATATTTATTTCACAATTTCCCTTAACATCGCCGCTGAGGCGCGGTTTGTCGGACGTGTTAGACGGGTGGTTAGACCGATACTATGGCCGTAGGTTCGAATCCAGTCTAGGACACGGGTGCTTGTGGTTACCATGCCGGTGATAGATGTAAGAAGGGGCTAAATTGTGTATATCTTTCCCTTAAATAATGGCAGATTATTATTATTACCTATTGATATTTTGTTTCCACGATTTCTCTCCTGCGTGTAAAATCACTTTTCCTACCTATTTGAGTAGTTTAAATCATCTATTGATTGTCGAACTTCGATCGTAAAATTTTCTTAAAAAATATTGCAAACATTTCTCTAGCTCGTGAAGTTAATGCTGAAACCTTTACTTTTAGGAGTTTATATCGATTTATCCGGAAATTATTCTTACATTTGGGGGGTGACGGAGTGGTTAGAATGTTGGCCTTCCACGTAGCGGTCCCTGGTTCGAATCCGGTGAAGGTCGGATTTTTCAACTTGGGATCGTCCCGTCCCCTACCCGTGTGATTTGAGGAGATCGCGCAAGTCGGCGCTTCGTCCTTCGGAAGGAACGTTAAGCAGTTGGCTCACTTGGTGCTCTTCGTTAAGAATAGGCTAATGCCGGCACCGGGTTTCCCTCCTCCCTTGTGTGTTCGTTTTGCAAGGAGTTATGTTTATAATAATCCAAGAGGTTGATTTGCCGTAAATACAAACCAACAACAACAATATTCTACATTTGTTGTTTTTTGTAAGAGAAAAATGTGCCAGTTGTGCTGATTTTGGCTCGAAAAAAATTGGTCAGGTTGGGTACGGTTGAAGGCATGGGCGCATGCAGGATATTTTTCCATAGGTACATAAGAGAAGTTATATAAATATTTATTTAACTTTTATTTTAAGATAACAAAAATAATGATTTTACTTTTTTGAGTTAAAAGGGAGAATGAGAAAACATTACTTCTACATTGAAGTCATGGGAGGTTCGATTCTAGGAGAGTAGATATTCCCCATTTGATTAATACGTGGATGAGTGTAGCACATTAATCATTCGCATTTTAAATTGCTTAGAATCATCGTAGGAGTTCCGGATTTGAAACAGCGGACGCTTAAAAAAAACGAAATTTTGTTTTCCTGCCGTCCATTTTAGAATAAGTCGACCCACAAAATATTTTTTAACGCGAAAATTTTGCGTATTTTTACGTGAAAATCTTCCGTCGTGTACGTGATTTGCATTGTTGCCGCTTCGTATAGTCACATGTAGTTGACTAAGATTATAATTTCGCGTGGCATCTGTCCTCATATTCATCATCTTTCTAAGTTTAAACAATACTTTGGTTAGGATAAATAATACGACGGTAACTGAAATTAATAAATATTCCATTAACAATTGATATTGTGTTAATGAGTATTCAAAAACGAGGCTTGTGTTTCTTTTTCATGGGATTTTTGCCAAAGGTTGTTTTTGAATCTGGTGATATTCGTAGCGTACGAAGTATTTCGTGGCGTTTACCTGGTGTTATTCGTAGCGTATAAAATAGGTTATTGTAGGTTGGGTTATTTATTTATGTAACCAAATTCTAATAGAATTATTTATTGTGTTTAACGAATAAATCTTCATTAATATTTATTTCCTACACAACTTTTATATGGCCATAAGTATTTTTACTTTTTGGAACATTCGATTATGTGGATTTTATATTTATTGGTTACTTTTTAGTGCATATAAAAGTTGGTTTCATTAATTTATTATTAAAATTTATTTCAAATTAATACTTAATTCACGCATGTCCGTCATTTTTGACGGAAAACTATGCTAGCAAAATAGTAATGATGATAATTACAATGCAACAACAATAATCCATTAAAAAACAACGGGCAAAACTTTCCCTATGCAAAAATACGCCCTTGGTCGAAGGAATTACTTCATCTAAGGGAAGCCCCCAAGGTGTGACACACGCATCGGATTGAGACTTTGCAGAATGAAAGTATATGTAAAATAACGGACTCCTATTTCTATCTAGGTGCCAACTCGACGTCGTTTACAAGAAAATACCCTTTGAAAATCGCGATCCGAGAGTAAGCGTAATAAGAACGTTAAAAGTCCTTTTCTAATTATCTAGGAGCGTTGGTCTAGGGCAGGGGTTGCCAAAGTGGTCGGTACCGACCCCCTGTGGTCGGTACCTACTCTCAGGGGGTCGATGAGAGTTAAAGGGTCGTTAGGGGGTCGGTGAGAAATAAATTGGTCTTTAGGAGGTTTTTTAGAATTTTTAATATTTAATAGAACATAACAGAATCTAAAATTTCGCCAATAATTGTTCTTAAAAAACATATTTCTTGCTATTCCTTTGATATATTTTAATTAAGAATTCAAAATTTAATGAGTCCCAAAATCGTTTGCAAGGTAAGGATGTCAGTCTCATTCAAGCTCGAACAGTCTTGCTTGGTTTTAAAAAAAAACTTGAGCTATTTAAATTGTCCTTATCAATGAGGGACTTCAAATATTTTGCAAATCTTCAGAAACTGGAAAATGAAGAAAATGAAATTATTACTGACAATGTTTTGGAGATATTTGTTAACCATCTTAAAGAGGTAATCCATGATTTCAGCATTAGATTTGCAGACCTGCAAAGTATGCAAATTCCTGATTGGATTGTATCTCCTTTTGACTCCTATTTAAACCATAACAGCATAGAAAACCAAGACATTTTTTATGAACTTATAGACTTGTCTGTTGATCTCGAAGCAAAAGCATTGTTCAAAAATAAGACTACCGATTTATTTTGGGCAAATGAAATAATTAATACTAGATATCCTAAAATTTGTGCAACAGTACTACCTCATATTTTAGCATTCCCCACTTCATATATGGTTGAAGCTGGATTTAGCCATGCTAACACACTTATAATTAAGCAGCGAAACATGTTGAACTTGGAAGAAAGAGGAGACTTAAGATTAAAGCTTACAAATCATGAGCCCAATGTAAATGGTCTAGTAAAAAAACACCAAGCCCACCCTTCACACTAAAAATAAATTTTAGTTCAGTATAAAAATGTTATGTTACTTGATTAATTGTAAAAGTTTTTTAAAAATACAGTTTATTATACACTACCGTAATTATTACTATTAAAAAACCTTTCTTAAAATAGATTTAAAAAGTATTTAATATAAAAACTTTCACTGGGGGTCTCCGGATTTTTATGGCATAATCATAGGGGTCGTTGAGATAAGAAGTTTGGCAACCCCTGGTCTAGGGGAAACGAGTTGGATTTGAAGTATTTTTGCCGGGGTTCGATTCCCGAAGGGACCAAATTTTTTTTCTGATTTCTTAGAAGTTTTTTTTTCGCAATTTCCTGCATATCGTCAATAAAACTTGCACAACATCAAAAAAAAATTTATTCCATGTATTATAACTACTATTTTCTTCATCGTAATTCTTCACTGTAATTCTACACCGTAATTCTTCACGAACATAATTTTATGGATCACTACCCATTCGCTTTACCATCATGATCAATACATGACGAGATTTGAAAGGAGGAATGCAGAACAATGCACCGAAATAACCCAACAATATTGTGACATAATGCCAATTATAATTATAATGGCAATAATTGACACCAGCAACCGATTTATCATAATGAACAATACATGACGAGATTTGGAAGGAGGAATAAAGAACAATGCATCGAAATAACCCAACAGTATTATGACATAATTTCAATTATAATTATAATGACAATAATTGACACCTGCAAATGATAACGAATCCCTTTAACAACAACACCGTAACTTTAATAACGACATTATAAGATGACTAGACGCAGTTTTTTGTGGCCTTATTAGCAGACGTCCTTGTCTCTCTACCACAGTCAACGTCAGAATATTGCCGAGCGATTTATTGTTAGAGGGCACATTTTGGAGTGGCGATTGGAAGGAATTGTTTGTCTTTGTTCGTGTTTTGCGAGTGATCTTCAGTTTTTGGGGCAATAAAAACTGCATTACGATGAAGAAAATAGTAGTTATAATGCATGGAATAAATTTTTTAAAAATGTTGTGCAAGTTTTATTGACGATGTGCTGGAAATTGCGAAAAAAAACTTTAAAAAAAAATCAGAAAAAAAATTTGGTCCCTTCGGGAATCGAACCCCGGCAAAAATATATCAAATCCAGCTCGTTTCCCCTAGACCAACGCTCCGAGATAATTAGAAAAGGACTTTTAACTTTCTTATTACGCTGACTCTCGGATCGCGATTTTAAAAGGGTATTTTCTCGTAAACGACGTCGAGTTGGCACCTAGGTAGAAATAGGAGTCCGTTATTTTACATATACTTTGATTCTGCAAAGTTTCAATCCGATGCGAGTGTCACACCTTGGGGGCTTCCCGTAAGTCATCCAAACAGGGTACCGCGGCACACTGGGGTGCATGTAACTGATTCTTATATGGTCTGCGAAAAAATTGGCAAAACAAATAAATCTGGAAACGATAAATCTTTTGGGCTATAATTTTTCTTTAACAAATTGATGAGGATGCACTACCGACAGATGAGTGCGTCCAAACGTTGTGATGCGTCCCGCTAAGCAATTTTATGCGGCCCACCGCGTTTCATAGATTTCAATACTTTTTCATTTTTCTTTTGATTTACCTACGAAATATTATTTTTTATCTAGCAAAATCTGCTAAAATATGTATCTACCGTCAAATTGGGACCCCTTAGTAAATATTTCTCAATTCAAACAAGTTCTTTCAGTGATGTTTTTAATCTTTTCTCAAAGGTATTTTTGAGCTCGAATTCCATCAAATTTTTGATATTGAAATGTTAACCCTAAAAACCTAATTTTTACTTTCTCATATACGTAGTATATTGAGAAAGTATTGTTATCGTGAAAAAATTTGGCTTCGAGATTTTGATGAAAATACACGTTTTAGGTGTCCCTGAGTCCATAAAAGTGGTTTTCGCCATGTCGTCTGTCTGTCGGTCTGTTCGCCTAAACGCGTACATAAAATCGAATGATATTTCGTATTTGTACAATATATAATCTTTTACGGACACTTTCATAAAAATGATATTGCACAAAAATTAAGGGTAGTTAATTCTTGGCGATTAAAAAAAAATTATTTACTCAAAAATGGCTCCAGAGAATTTGATTAAAATCATATCAATTGTAGAGCCTGATGTCACAAATAATACTACCTAAGCCATATATCTCTTGAACACTCTGTTTGCCGTCCAGTCACAAATTACAATGTACGCTAAGCTACCTTACCTACGTCACGCCTCCGCCGCGATCCATTCAAACTCTTACTACAACCTTACGGTTAAACTAAATCGAATGATATCTCATATTTATGAATAATATTATTTATAATAGACATTCTGATGAGATAAATGATATTGCGCAACAATTAAGGGTACTTTATTCTTGGATATT
This sequence comes from Tanypteryx hageni, assembly GCA_028673005.1. NCBI lineage: Eukaryota > Metazoa > Arthropoda > Insecta > Odonata > Petaluridae > Tanypteryx > Tanypteryx hageni. The sequence goes on along the minus strand of CM054114.1, from coordinate 112,040,403 downwards.
TTGAAACAAATTTCTATTTACCTACTCAGAAATGGCTCTAAGGATTTCGTTTAAAATGCATCCAAACGTACAGCCTGATGCCACAAATAATACTAACTAAGACATATGTCCCAAAAAAGTTACTATATATCGTCCAGTGGCATTATTTTTGTACACGCGTCAGAGGGAGAGTTTATTTTGGGGCAAAAAGTGTAGTGAGATCAAACGTATATACGTATACGAGAAAGTATGTGCAATGTATATTGCGCCGTTTATTTACTTGATTTTCCCCCAATCTCTAGATCAGTGCTTTTCAGGCAGATTCGTTCGTCCGGATGTTTGGTCGTCGTGACCCTCCGAGAATTTTCGAGAAGCAAAAAAAACTTGTTTTCTCCGTACGGAGGGGGAATGACGATGATAAGGAAATTAATAATAAGAGATTTTTAAAATGTTGTGTTCTTTATAAATACGAGGTTAAAACTATAAATCATTTTATTTACAACTACGTATGTTTATTAAAAACATTCACACAATATGTGGCGTATAGTTTAATTTTTAAATACTAATCACTACTGTGATATAATTACACTGGAACTTCCATAAGTCGAACTTCAATGGAAAAGATATTCCAGTTTAGAAAATTCGACTTATAGAGAATTTTCCCGGTAAAATTAATTCACTTCGAGTTATGAAAAATTCGAGTTATAGACGTTCGAGTTATAGAAGTCCCACTGTACTTCTCTGCTTTTATAGCATAAAAAAATCATTTGTTAAAAATGTTTTTGTATGTTGCTAAGCGACAGAAGTTTCTTTATTTTTTTGAACAAAACGTCGAGAATTAAAACCTGCAAGACTTCAAACCAGTATAAAATCGCCTGCCTTAGCATAGAATGCTTGCGACCCCCTTTAGGGGTCGCGACCCACCGTTTGAGAAACACTGCTCTAGACACCTTCCGAATAACTTCAATCCAATCCGCCGAAGCATTAGCGATTTCCAATGTGGCCCACCATGCAGAAAAGGTTGCCCAGTAGGGTGGAGCGAAAAAAAAAGAATTTTTTTTTCTTCATGTTAATGACGTAATAGCACTCAAAATATGTCTTATACCGTGATGAATAACTGCGCAAAAGCATTTTCCGCTGAGACTATATTTTCAGCCCTCTACTTGCCTCCTAAGATCATGCAATTAATTTAACGTCTAACTAAATGTTGGCGTTGGTTATTAAGCAGCTCTTAGCTTGATTTCAGAAGAAATCATCTCAGAACTCACTAGTGGAAGTGGCTGCTCAGCGCGTTCCACCCCACCCACCCACTTTGCCTAAGGAAAGTTTAATTAATTGCAGTTTTATAGTCTGTTTTGGTCTCGAAGTATGGCATTATTCCTCTAGATTAGATTCTTGAACGATTAAATCCATCGCGTGCTTCGGGACCAATGACCGATATTGCTGCCTCTGTCACAAGTTTGACACATCTTTCTACTGCTTGTGTGTGACAGGGAAACTTTGGAATATCTGTTCTTGGCGTGTCGATTCTTGAAACAAGGTTCACAAGTTCTTGGTCCGATTTACTTCTTGTAATTGGTGGTTCTATTACTTCTAGCCCTTGCCAGTTTATAGGATCCGTATAGTCTGCAGCCTTAAAATTAAGGTTAAGAACATTGAACTGTCGAATCTGTAATTTTTTATCTTTCCTTCGGTTAATTACTGAATCAATCAGGAACACACTTAGCCGAATTTAGAGGACACTGACCACTATAAATTGCTTCACAGATGTCGTATAAATATTTCTGATCCGTACTTAAATCAGTGGAAGTTACTTCTGGTAGGTCGCAATTAATGATTTGGAATTCCATAATTGGCAGCTGCTCACAATTCTCCAAAAGCTTTCCGATAGGTCCTGAATAACCACGAGGTCCTTTAGTGTCACGATCAAGATAGTGAAACAAACGTCGCAGAGGAAGTTCATTGGTATAAAGCTGACAGACAAACCATTCTAAAGGACGTTTAAGTTTTGACTCAAGAAGTTTTAAAAACTCCATTTTAATCCCAGTATTCACTACTCCTAAAAATAACAAATGTTCGAGACTAGTATTATTGCTAACAAGAATTTCTGTTATACTTTTTGCAATATATTTAGCTGAACTTGAAGCAGGTACATGATATAAATACTGAGAATCGGGTTCTTGGACAAGAGATGTTCTTCACCAATCATTCTTCGATTGTATCTGTCTTCTACTTTCTCTTGAGTCAAAGTTTTGTCCTTCCTATCACCAAAGTAAGGTCTTCAATAACTGCTGTTGCAGCATGGAGTTCTTTATTAAAGTTACTGCGATTTGAAAATCTTGCTCTTCGTACCTTACTTCTATCAGTAACTTTAGATGGGTCTTCTGCTGTCACAATACCAACGTCTTGCAAAACTGCCGATGCAGTAGCGGCCGCAGATCTGTCAGAGACACCATAGCGATCGCAAACTCTGGCAAGAGTCGGAAGATTCAATCTCATTTGGTTACATTGTCTTTGGCCTTTTGAAGTTGAAGGTTCTAAAATATCCTTTTCTCTTTCAGAAAATAAATCTGCTGTCGACGTAGAAAAGATATGGTTGACATTATATCGCTTAGAAACTGTATTTTTAATAACGGTGGCAAGGCATTTGTTTGTCAACTCTTGCAGCCTCTCTTTTTTCTATCACACCTTCGTTTGTTTTTCTTTGATTCGATTAAGTCAACACCACCTAAAGCCATTTTTCTGGATGTTCTCTGATCAACCAGAAACAACTGTTCTTTAGCAGGAACTTTGCTCGATTTGTCACAGAACCTGATGAAAACGCAATGCAATTGCAAGATGCAATATAGCAAAGTTTATATTTATCGTCCTTTAGTTCATATATATTATATACTACACAGTGTGCTAAATAAACTATGACAGTACAATAAGGAAACTTGCACTAATGGTAATTGTAACTTAAAACACATTTTTAACTGTTTCTTTAACTGTAAAATAGCAAACCTTTTAGGCCTTGTAGAGGGAAGAAGATATTTTTCGATTGCCATCAAATTTTGTAAGGAAACTGTTGTATACTAGTAACAACTTTTGGCGGGTATTAAATATCGGATTTTTAATTTTTCGCGCCACTCTATTGCCCACCCTGCCCTAATGTATGGATATTGAATCTTGTTTAATGAGTGGGGATGCCATGAACTTTTTTTTACCTTAGAAGGGGTGGCGCGCCTATAAAAAAATTGGGAACCACAGGTCTAAATTTTCATTGCGTCTTCAAAACCACGCAGCTCTCCGAACAATACGTATATGCCGCTGTTGGGTGACGTACCGAGTGGAAGGTGCGGCGGCGGAGTTATCCCGATCTACATCTCCCATTTTTAAAGGTCTCCTCCCACATCCGGTTCAGATAACCCGTGTTCGAGAGCTGGGAAAAAAATAACACGAATGGCTCCAGTTTTTATTGTTTTTCTTTTTTTGAGAAAGGCCCAAGATTCGCGAAAATTCTGGACCTCAAAGAGCGCGGATGCGAGCGAGGAATTTATCTGTGGAAAGTGACTTACACGGACGCATTTTCTCCCCGCAGCCAAGTGGGCCGTTTGGAGGGGGAGGCAGAGGCGGCGAATCAGGCGCCTTCCAATGCCGAGGGAGGGGAACAGCAGGGCGACGGTGGCGCCAACGAGCGGTAAGTAAGAACAAAATATTGGTGAAGCTCAATTCCTCCGCGCCTGCACTTGAAGTGCGCTTTTAAAAATTAATTGTGGGGTGTTGTAAAAAGCTAAAAAGTAAAGTAAAATAATTTTCACTGTTTTCCGATATTACCTATAGTTTTATGCACGTAATAGGCGAATTCCGAGATAACATTCAATTCAGTACATATTCATTACTTGTTCACGTTTTTTTTACATTTCAATAAAATTTAAATAGACAGTTGGGCTGGCCGTAACTCCATTTTTTCCGACAATAGAAATAGGAAAACAATCTCTTAGGATCCACAGATATTTTTTTGCAGCTGCCAGGTTTCAACAAAGCGAGTAGGTTCGTATTTATATTTTCTAAATCCCATTTATTTTAGTTTCATACGACCCTGGTATTATTTCCGATTTGTTAGTTCACGGACATCCATGAAAGACGTAGTTTAGGAAACGACATTGTGTTGATGAAAATATTTTTCGACGAAGAGGGAGGATTTAGGGCTATGCGTTCCCAGGTGTTTTGCGAATAATTTATATTCCTTGCGCGGATGAGCTAACGAATCGGAGTCTGTTTGCGAGGCGCGGCGTGTTCTCGCCGTTAACGCGGTCGCATTGATTTGATTTGGTACCGCTCGGATAAATTAAGTTCAACAAGACGCCTCTGGAGAATTTTCTAGCTCGTCTTATGGCTGGAAAAGGTTTAAAAAAATGAGCCCTTGGGTATCTACAAGTTGGGAAAGTGTAGTGTATCACAAATGAGATGGGGTACTACTTGAAACAAAACGCAATACTTTGAATGAACGCACACCATGAGACAGCGAAACACGGTGGCCCGATTAAATCTGTCTACTAAAAATTTCTTTAAGTTGATAAACGCATTTACGTAATTTTAGTATGTTTGTTTGAGTACCTAGCCAATTCGCCTTTCTTACTGCACAAATGGGTATCTCAGAGGTAGTGCAATGAATAATCGGGGAGGGGAGGAGGGAAACCCGGTGCCGGCATTTGCCTGCTCTTACGAAGAACACCACGGCTTAACGTCCCTTCCGAAGAACGGAACAGCTGAATTTGCGCGGTCTCCTCAAACCATACAAACAAGGGGCCGGGCGACCTTGGAAAAAACCTACTTACGCAGGAATCGTGCCCGCTGCCTTTTCAAGCAGCAGGCAGCGTCCTAACCACTACACCACCGGCACCCCTGTTTTAGTATGACTAAATACTGCAAAACGCTATATCAGAAATGATGTCAGGGAAATATTAAATTTTCATTTGCTGATTTATTTCCTAATCAGTTGTAATTAATCAAACAATCGGAAATTATCTAAAATAGGGGCGTGCAACCTACGGCCCGCGGGCCACATCGGCCCCCCTAGAGCATTTTATACGGCACACGACGCTCTGATTGGGATACATTTTGTGACATTTAATCCAGACGATTTCATATACACTTGAATTAAAATTGCAGCCATAAAACCTTGCCTAGTGAAGATTTAACGCTAAAAAATTGTTTGGACTTTATTTTAATTTTAAAAGGCACGTATGAGCTCTTGAGTAAGTTCCCATATAAACTCTCATCGGGCCCGCAGAAGCGCTCGCGACTTACAATAGGGCCCGCCGATGCACTCACGTCTACTAATGCGGCCCGCCACGCAAAAACGTTGCACACCCCTGATTTAAAACATACCTCACTTGAGTTGAGTAGTTGTAATATTTATGTAATATTTTCTTCGTCGTAATCCATTTTCTTCTGCTTGCAAAATTCTGCATGCGCGCCTAATGATATTAAAAGTATTTGCGTAATTATAGTAGATTTATTTGACAACATTTTAGTAAGCATGCAATAAATTACGACTTTTATTGTTTGATTTTCTTGAAAACGGCTATTCCTACGATAAAAATGTTTGGAACAAAAATATTTTATTTGGCTAGTTATACAGCTTTCAATTGAAGACCTTTTCGATATGACTAATATTTCACGAAATATGAGGAAAAGTTCGTTTTTTGTTTTCATTAAAATGTCATACCTGATTGGGTTATGTAAACCATTTATGTCGTTTTCTCATTCTATTTGCCCATTAAGTCCTAATACCAAATTTCATGACAATCCGTTTGTCTGAAGCCGAGAACGAACATGCGTACAGACGGACAGAAAGAACGAAGCAAATAGGCGCTTCCGTTGGAAACGAAACGCGCCTATAAATTGAAAAATGAGTACTTTGCTATCTCCAACAGCCATCACAAGGTTATGAAAAATAATCGATTTGGCAAGGAAATACTTGGAGGAACTCCATTATAAAAATATTTGTATAAAAATACAATTTTTTTATCATCAAACAAGTTTTGCAATTTCCACGATAGTGCTTATCCTAGGTATATCCAATAGTCTTAATAAAGTTACGAAAAACCAGGTGGGCTACAATGAAGCGGTGATTCACGGAAAGTAGAATCTATTGAGACGGCTGCAGTCGATATGCGTATTGGGTTTTTCATAACTCTATTATTGTGGCTATTGGAGATTTTTTCAGCTTTTGCTGTTTAAGTAGTTATTTTTGAATTTCAAAAGATTTTAAGGAACCGACTTAAAAGTATTAAAGAAAAGTAAACTATGAAAACATTACAATTATATTTTATAGCGACGCTTTAATTTGCGTTGGGGAACAAATACGCATTCTTGTTTTCGCATACGACATCCGGCAGATCAGGTCGGTGCATTCTTATTCCCGTTTAGTCATGAAAATTGCGATTCATCGCAGTCAATTGTTCCCGCGAACGATTTCAGTATTTTCGCAAACGCGATCGTCGAGATAATTGATATTTGCGGGGCATTCCGCATAAAATCTGCCATTTATGGGAGGTCGGAGAAAAAAATCAGGTACATATTAGGAGCTCTTTTAGAGCGTGTCGGCATGTCTAAAACGCGTGCAGGAATTTATTAGCCGGGGGACGGGGCTCATTTTCTGGGCGTCATGGTAAAGGTGCATGGATCGTGGTTGTAAATTCTATATTACCTCGCGTGTTTGAACGTGCAAAAATAAAATTTTATCCTGAGGTTTTTTTCTTAAGAAATTACTTTTATACCAACAACCAAAAGACTATGTTTTATATGTACGATGAAACCTCGATGATACAAAATTGGTTAATACGATATTTTCACTTTACGAGCTGTACTTCAGTTCCATATTGAAACATATTTATGCAATGGTTTGATAACGGCCTCGTTATCATATTCCTCATTCATATAAATAAAGAAAATTTAAGTCCCATGAAATGTTTACTAAAAGGACATGTAAAACCTTCTCGCTCCTTGACGAAATCAATTCGCCCATAATTCATTTCGTGATGGGTTGGGCTAAAGATTTTCTCGCCACTGTCCTTTTTTAATTCACCCTGGCGAGTGGGCGAGCGTATTTCTGGAGCTCTGCAGTAATTTATACTCATGTTAGGAAAATTACTTGATTTAAGAAATTACTCTTATAACACTTTATTAAAATGAAAAAGAAACTTGTAAATTTCCACTAACAATTTTAATATCCGACCGGTTTCGCCTGTTACAGCATCATCATGAACCTGATTATGCTGTAACAGGCGAAACCGGCCAGATATTAAAATTGTTAGTGGAAATTTACAAATTTCTTTTTCATTTAAATGGAATCTTCCCACAAAGTGGAGTCTTCCCAAGTGGACTTTGTTAACACTTTATTACTTTAGCGAATTTTTTCTCCATGTTTTTCCATCCGGATCTGGCGTTGTTTATTCATCGTTTATAATTTATTTTATTCACGGCGATCGTTCACGGGCGTTCACTTCAGGATAAGAATCCATAATTTTCAGCTCGCCGAGACATGTTTTTGGAAGTCCTAGTTTAAATAGCGGCCACCGCATGAGGAAATGCGAAAATGTAAAGTTTCGTTTTTAATTATCAACGAGGAACATCAAGCGTCTACCATCTAGGATTTTGAAATGAATACCCGTACTTACAGCGTCATTAGAGTAAATTTCCGATCCTGTATCTATTCCTCCGGGAAGGTTGATGATGACGACCCAGACAATAATAGAATTTCTTTCGCATCGCTTCTGTTTCCGGTCGCGTTCCGTTGTTCGTGGAGCTCGGCGAAAGAGCCGAAGTTGTTTCTTCTCTCTCTTTCTGCATCCCGAGAGTTCCGCGAGCCGAAAGCGATAGCATCTCGTGCCGGTCGGCTGTTTAGGAAGGCATACCACAAGGTTAAGGTCCGTGACCCTCTTATTTTTAAAAGGTATGTTATACGGTAATTTTAATCTCTCTCACAAACGATTCAAAATTAATCGGTTACGTTCTTTAATTAGCCTTATGACGAGAGATCGACGATACACACGCGATAACGGACACGGTTGGAAAATGGCAATTAATCTCGAGAGAACGTTTTTTTTCGAGTCGAGAAAGTGTTACTTCGGTTTCGATCGTAGAAATTAAAGATCCATCTCGCCGGGACGATTTGTTAATGAAATTAAAACGGACGGGAGCGATAATGCGGTGATTCGTTCGGCACAGTTAAACGGGAAGGAAACGCGAGAAAGTAGTCACGGCCGGTGAAATTCTCAAATTTTTAAGCCCTGAAAAATAAGCGCGCATTTTCGGATTTAATTTGTCTTAATTGGCGAAAATAAAGAATTCCCCAGTCTCCGCGGTAAACGTTTGAAAATCCTAGTATAAGATACCGGTGGTGTTTAATTGCACATGTAATATTTCACTTACCGCGTTCCGCTTAACAATGGTCGCTTAGAGCTATCTGTATCAGCATGGAAAATTTAATGGTGTTATAATAATCTGCGAAACTTCAAATTTATTTGCATTTGTAGGGGATGCCAAAATTTATACTATTTTATATGCAAAAAATCCTATTACTTAGACCTGATTTTATACTGTTTAGTTTTCATTGGTATACCGCGCAAATTTTTTTCACTTGTTTGCACTTTTTCCTGCTATTCCAGTGCACTCTTCTTTATTATATCGGCAAAAAAATTATTTGAAAATTTGTACGATAAATGTTTTGTGTTAACCTGAAGAAGAATTAAACGATCCGTAGCCAATTTATTATTATTTTTTTCAATTTCACGAGCTTGCGACAAACATTTTTTTCCAACTGGGAGTACATTTTCCCTCTTTTAACGATTTTTCGAACGGTATTTCGGATAATGAGCAAGTTCACGGGTCACGATCTTCTGTCATTTTATTGGCTTGGCTGTTTTTTTCCTCTCGCAAATTCGCCAAAGTTGCTCTGCAGAAACGTTCTCTTGATGTTTCTGTTGCACTCGATTCGAAAGCAAGGGAAGTTAACCGAATGGCTGCCCGCGAACAGAGAAACATTTTCCATAATAAGGTTTTAATTGGCTGGTCTTTTGAAAAAGCAAAGGGTTGGGTTGGGTAAAAATAGTCTGCTGTCTGAAATACGCTCGCGCGCTCAATAATGGTATTCCTAGGGATCCGCGTTATGCATGAACATAGGCCATTCGACGTCGTTATCCATCGTGTGTACAAGCGATCTTTCCCTTGATTATTTTTGAACGGAGCGAACATTTGTTTCCTCTGTTATATTTGTATGAAATTTTTTTGAGTACACTTTGTACATCATTTGAAGTACTTGAAGCTTCCTCTCTCTCTCTCTCTGATGAATGTAATGTATTGAAAAAAATATACTTTAAAAGTATATCATCGGTGAGCGAAATTTTTTCGTACACAATGCTAAGCATTTTGAGCTTTTTAAATGTTTTCGGTTGCTATGAAGTCATCATAATCAGGGAGTGAGCAGCTTGAACTCAGCGGTGATAATAATCAATTGAGATCCATTTTAATGAAATTATTTTTTAAAATTATAGTTACTCTACGTTAAGCCGTTTGCTTCATTAAAGCATCGATTAGTACGTTTTGTAACAGACAGACAAACGCCTTCATCGAAGTAGTCCCTTCGTAGGGAGGAATATATAGTTTATCAAAAAGTGAAACAAATTACATCACTATTCGGTTGGTATTTACATAAGTTATCTTAAATAAGCAAGGTTATGGTAGAGCGTCAAAAATTTTATTTCTTTAAGCTCAGAATGATTGTAAACCTTTAAATTAGAAATCCCAGTAGAACCAATGCTCAGGACAAAGAGGGTCAGTAACATGGAAGTAGAATTTTTCATAAGTTAGTCATGCAGCGAAAGATTTTATTCCTCAAACTCATGAGAATATTTATTATTTTACAATATTTGTGTTATTTTTGTATACTGTTCTTTTGATTTAAATGTTTAAAATATTTTCCCAAATAATAGTATATTTAATAGTATATTATATTTCATTTCCGCTTGGAATTTGAGTGGGCTTTTTAAACGTATAGATTTACGGCTCAGAGAACAGCATGCGGATATTTTTTTACTACCGCCAGGTGAACGCACGCACGCACATGCGCTCGAAGGACCTCACATGCGCATACACGGAGTCCACATATATATAAAAATGCAGAGAGTATGGAGAGAGAGAGGGAGGGAGGGGGTAACTTCGTCCCATATGTCATTAGTCTGCATCCAACGCTATATTTCCATTCATTCAATTCTCTCCGTACTCTCCATCTATTGTAGCCTTACGGCTCATTAAATATTGCGTCTCTCCTCTCTCTCTCTCTCTCCCTTCCTAAGTCGCACGGTACCGACTTTTAGGTTATTCATAGTCGAGTGAAGGAGCCCGCCTGCTTTTATGAAGGCAAATCACGTGCGTCGCATTGCCCCCCCCCCTCCCCTCCACCCTCCCCCTCCCCTCCCTCCCCCTCCCCTCCCTCTCCCCCTTCCTCTCCACCTCTTATTCAGCGGCGATGTATCCGATCACGAACGTGTTTTGTAGGAACAATAGTCGATAGACCCTCTCGAAAATTCCGTCCATATATCGTGGACGCTCCCGCCTCACGACAAGTTGGAAATAATGTGTGCTCCCTGACGTGTCCCTTAAAAAAGTCTCGAGAGTCACGCTTTGTCGGATACGTCGTCTTCGGTTTCGTCCTCGTTCGTAAAAGGTGCGACCTCAAGGCCGTACGTTTCTAAGATAAAAAGTAGCACTAATTATAAAGATCATTATATATATATAGATAATTATATATAGATCGTGTGGAAGTGCTTGTAGTAGCCTCGAAAATTGTGTCATTATCCCACAATGAAGGTATTATCATTGCTAACGCTAACAGGATGTTTCGAATTGGCCATTATTTTATGCAAATTGCTGTTCCGAGTTCGGAAATGTTTGCGATATTACTTTTTATTACCTACGCGTATACATATACGAGATTTTAAATAAAGGTTAATGAATATTGTTTGCAGTGCGTACTAATTTTTGCTTGTTTATTTTCTATAAATTCTTACGGGTAATAAATTAAACACTTTGGTTTCCCTGTTAAATCAATTTGCTTAACAAATTAAAAAGTTTTTCCGGAGAATTATATGTATAAAATTATACTAACTTATATGTACGTATATATTCACGTATGTGTGTATATTCATATATTAGTTGAAAATCCTATCTTGTAGTTCAGGTTGTGTAAAGATTTATATCATCGTAAGTGGATTCGAACGATTGGTCGCATCCTCCGGCGATTGTGCAAGACTCGTAAAATTCTGTTCGCTGCCGTTATCTCACTGATTTACGGGCTACTCTTCCAGGTACGTGTCGCCATTTCAGTTTGAAATTTCTCCGCCCAAAGAATTAAATCACTTCTATTTATAAACTCTGTTTATCGTCGAAAGATTAGATTAACAGCTTAGGAAAAGTTTGCGTTGGAAAAGTCCAGAAATGCCAAAGATATGCCTTTAAAAGTCATTGTCGCAAGAAATATACGACTTTAATGGGAAATTATGTGACTCGAGTAAGAATTTACGATCTGTTATTCAAGAAAGAATTATCTAGTTCTCCTTATGTGTGAAATCAAAATGAAAAATAATGTATCTCCAATAGCCGTAGAAATATTGTGCAAAACATTCCGGCTAAAAATAGACCGTCATCAGTGATAAATTGCACAATTTCCAACGTTTTTTTGGCTATTGGAGAAGCATTGTTTTTAAATTTAGGAATTATTTTGTTGGGCTAGACGAAAGTTTAATAATCAAAGTTTATTTGTAAAAATTGCGCCCAAAAACGGCAGCAGCTTAAATGTTTGCCGTGTAGGGTTTTGTCCGACAAAAGTAATTGGATCATTTGAATCATAACGTAGTTTTAATTCGAGATTGGCCGTAGAAATTTCAAATTCGTCGTATAGGAGTTTTTCGCCCAGAAATCTAATTTGAATCATTTGCACCACAACGCGATATTATCTTTAGAAACATCTTCGCGGGAAATTCGCTTCTTACGATAGAAACAAATATGTAGGGAAAATGGTATTTTAGTTCGCGAGGCGCAAGACAGTTATCTTTCTCCGACTCGGAAAAACGCCCCGTCACGGGTGGATGAGTAAACTTTAAGGAATGTGAGTGTGTGAGGTCATTCGTACAAGAAAGTCGATCCTTGCACGTTTTATAAAGTGTTTCCCAAACTTCTCCGGGCGGCGGCACGCCCATCTCGCCAGCACGAACTCCGCGGCGGTATAGAATCGATACATCCGAGAGAGGGAGGCTTCATTTTTTTCATCGAATAACCCTTTCGTTTTCGAACGGACCGAATGGAATTCTCGACAGAAAGAGACACTTTCGAGAGATTGTTTACGAGCATTCCAAAAATTTTTTTAGGCGTAAAAATTTTCCCGAAAAGCTTTTGGACGTTTGAAGAGAATTTTTCTCAGCTACTCCTCTATGACGTTGTAATCAATATTAGCTATTAATAGTGCGTAGTTACTCGAATATAAGTCGACTCTTTATCCAGCGGTCGTTGACATGCGGCTTGCGGTCCGCATGTGGTTATCGTTAGAGTTTCGTGCGGCTCACGACGCTGTGATGAAAAAGCGACTAAAAAATTTAACACGGACAATTTCGCGGATTTTAGTTACAATTTTAGACGCGAAAAGTTGAATGCTTAAATGTTAAGGCTGAAAAAGATGTTTGCTATCGATTTTCACTTGCTTGCTACCCCAAAATCTCAACGTGATTGTGGGATGTGTTCCGAACCCGAAATTTCTGCAGTTACGGCACCTCAAACAGGTTTATGGCCTTAATTAGATGATAAACGCACGGTGGAATCGCGATGTTACGTCGAATTCGATAATCCGGAGCTAAAGGTCGAAAAATAAACAAGGTTATTTTTCCTTGTCTAATTAATTTTCTTCCCTAGTCACGTAAATTACGCGATTAAATAGAGTGCTATTTAAGAAAGTTCATTTTATGTAACTTTTTCAATTATTTTATTTGGACCGATTTTCGATCTAAGGATTTTTACTTTCTCATATAGGTAGTATGGCGAGAAAGTATTTTAATCGTGAAAAAATTCGACTTCGAGATTTTGATGGAAATACACGTTTTAGGTGTCCCTGAGTCTGTCGGTCTGTTTGCTGTTCTAGGGCCCAAACGCGTACATAAAATCGAATGATATCTCGTATTTATGCAATATATAATCTTATGCAGACCCTTTTTAGATAAAAATGGTATTGCACAAAAATAAAGGGTAGTTTATTCTTAGTGATTTTAAGAAAAGATTGATTTACTCAAAAATCGCTTCAAGGAATTTGATTAAATCAATCCAATCCTGATTTCAAAAATAATACTACGTAAGCTATATGTATATAAAGTCAGTAACCTTACCTAAGTCCTATGACGTCACGCCTCCGCCGCGATCCACTCCAAATCTTACTACAGCCCAGACGGTTAAACTAAATCGAATGATATCTCATATTTGTGGATAATATCATTCAAAATAGACACTCTGAAGAGATGAACAATATTGCGCAACAATTAAGGTTACTTGATTCTAGGATATTTTGAAACAAAATTCCATTTACTCAGAAATGGCTTTAAGGATTTTGATTAAAATCCATCCAATCGTACAGCCTGATGTCACAAATAATACTACCTAAGCCATATGTCCCAAAATACTAAATATCGACCAGTGGCATTAAAATATACACTAAACTACGGTTGACTTTGATTTATAAACGTTTTTCTTTTATAAGCGTACACAGTCGACCAAACGTATAGGTATACGTATATGAGAAAGATTTTGCAATGTATGTTGCGACGTTTATTTAAGTTTAGCGAATTCCGTTCGTATCTCCATCTTCTCCAGGAGCAAAAACTGTTTGACTATAAATTTTACCGGTGCATAAACTTTATACTTTATTTCAGCTCTGTATATCTATTTATACCAACCGACTTTACCAACTTTATATTATATTGGCGATAAATGCAATTTCGGTAAGTTCACAGGCGAACGGACAAAGTGGGTTTTTATGAAATAAAACACGCTAAAAACTATGCAAGATATCTCCAGCTTTAAACTACAGTTGTAAGCTCTTATTTTAGTGGGTACATGTACATACATGAACATATATGTTATCGTTCTACAGCAGGGGTGCGCAGCCTACGGCCCGCGGTTCGCATGTGGCCCCAAAGAGCGTTTCATGCGACATACGAAGCTATGATGGAAAGGAGATCCGCTAAATCTGTCGCACAAATTCGTATTTTTAAATTAAAATTATGATGATAAAACCTTGAATATCGAAATTTTAAACCTAAAGACATTATTTAGACTTGATATTTTCACTTAAACGATACCTCAGAATCTTCCGATTTAATCTCCAATCCGGCCAGCCGGAGCATTGGCAAGTTCTATTGCGGCCTGCCGAAAAATTCGCCGCCAACCAATGCGGCCCACCGTGCACGCAAGGTTGCCCAACCCTCTTTCGCACGAACAAGTTCTCCGGTATGGAAACAGCGCTGGAATGAAACAGCGCTGAAATAAAACCGCGCTATTCGAAAGCGCGCAAGAGGAGGAGGCCGTTGTACCACCCCTTGCATCGGGTTAATACGGTACATATCCCAGCGGACGTAATCTTGGACCGTGATAAGGACGCTTTCACGCAGTTACGACATCATGACTACCTGAAACCCTCGGGCGCGCCGCGGGTCACGTGATTTTTCTCATTTGCATGCCGTGCCAGATGGAACACGATGATTACCCGGTGCAGCAGGTTGTATGATCTCGCGCGGCGAGGCATGCATTCCTGTCGCGTCACTAGGGGCGCGGGTCGAAAAACCTCCCGATTCAAACTCCGCGGATTCGAAAGTTTTTTCGTACGCGTTGCGCGGTCCGAGGGTCGTGTTGATTTTCCTGCGCGGAAAAATAACGTTCGGAGCGGTCTTGTTTATTTTTTTTCGTCGGCAAACTTTTCGAATCGAGGCATGTTTTCGAAGTTTCCCCGAGATTTAATTGCGATGCTTCGGATATTCACGGTAAACATTCGCGATCGTAGGTTCCAATACACATAACTTCTCCGTCGAGTTCACCAGACTTTCTCGTACTTTTTGATGAAGGCCGAAGGCATAAGCCCTCTTTGCTATGGAACGTGACTGAATCTAAATAGAGAAAGAGAGAACGGTACACTGCGGCTGTTGCCAAGGGCAACCCCATACTGGATGGATCGGGTGTCGTCGGAATACATGTCGCGTAACTGACTACAGTTTGCGTATTAAAAATTTCAGCCGGTCAGAGTCATGGTGTATCTTGTTTTCTTACTCTTTAATTCACGATAAAATCGTCAACGTTCGATATTCGTGCGTTATCGCTCTCCCAATTTTTCTGCGAGTATGGAACTGCAGTGGTTCTTAACGAGCAAATAACATTATAAAAATCTGATGTGGCCAGCAGATGACTTTCTTCCTGCGTAATAACGAATGTTATTGCAGGAACACTTACAAGTTCCTCTCAACAACAACTTCCTCAAGAATAAATATCGGCAATTACATTCGTGATTTATTTTTAAACAATTTGAATATTTTTCGAAATATGCTTAAAATGAATTATCATATTGAAAAAACAATAAATAAACGAAATTGTTATTTGTTGCTATTAATAACAAAATACTGCAGCGCGTCCTAATACTAAGGTCTTATTATTGTTAAAAAATTCGTGATTAGAATTATCGTTGGCGGCGTTGGTGGTATCGCTGTCAATATTTACTTGGACAATTGTTTACAAAATGCGAAACGAGCAGAATCAGACTGTCGCCCGCTTTTGCTTTCAGCGAATTTCAGCGAGCATTTGTTAATATTGTCATTCAATCAATATTGGTGGTATCCAGTTTTATTTATCGAGTTATTTAAAATTAAACAAGATGATCCGAACGGAACTTATGATGGCTACTTCCCATTTAATAATCTATTTATTGCTTTTGTTGCTTCTAATAGCTTTAAAATCAACGTGGATATGTTGCTATATGCGTTCCCAAATTTCATAATTTAGCGTTATAAAATAGTACAAATACATTCGAACGGAATATTAATTACATTGATCACGCGTATTTGTTTCTACCCTACTTACAATTAGTTTATATTAGGTATATATTATTTATTTTAGTTAAAATAAGGTGTTTTTTATAACGGTTGTCAAGTAGATTCTTAATCCAACAATACGCTCATCCCCATGTTATTTAAATGGGAAAAAGTAAAAGAGAAAAACATTTTTTTAACGAAAAAGGTAATTCAAATCGCTTTAAAAACCTACCCCATTTTGCTTAACTTTTTATTGCGGTTAAAATGCATCTTCATCTTGCTTCTACAAAAAAACAAATCCTTCAAATTGTTTATAGTAGAGATTTCGATTCTGGAAAGTAGGCTAAAAAGTTAAAGTCAACTCCTAAACCGTACAATACAACAGACTTAAATTCAACGTCTACCGAAAACCATTTCGTACTGACACATACATACCAAATGATTCCCATCATCATATCTCTCATAAATTAGCACCGTTTCACTCCATGATACATAGACTATTACATACTAGCGCAATTGCCCGTTGTATATGACGGGTATGCGTGAATTAAGTGTTAAGTTAAAATTGAAATAATAATTAATGAAACCAACTTTTATATGCAATAAAAAGTAAGCAATAAATATCAAATTCACATAATTGTGTGTTCCAGAGAGATAAAATAGTTTTGGGTGAATAGAAATTGTTTCTCAATTTCTGGTCATTTCCATTCCTTTTTCCTTCCACCATCTAACTACTTAATAGATTCAGTATATGTGTTGTACCATTGCATAAAAGCCTGATCCGTATTAAAGCACTAAAATGGTGCATTTATTAAGCATTAATATGAGAACAAGAATATAATTCAACTCTCTGGGACATATTATAATATGAATTGTATACTTTTTAATTTTCACTCCACATAAAATGTTTCATTAAATCAAAATTTATTAGTTTTATATCCCTCTCCCCTCAAAATAACGCCAAAAACGAAGTTATTTCTTAAATTACCATGTCAACCCTAAGTAAACTAATTCTGATTAGCTCATTATATAAATTTCTGTCAAAATTCAATTTTCTATCTACATCCTTGATCGAGTTATTCGCGTTTTAATAACTTTACACTCAGACCAACTGACTGAAAAATTAGCCTTTTATTATTATTTTTGTGATTCTTTTAAAGTTTCCCAAACCGCCCTCAAGTCCTCCAACCTTCTACTTAACTCCCGAAACCTATCGCGCAATCCTTCACTCTATACATTTTTTACACGCTCGGTTTGTTTATTAAACCGTCCAGCACGTTCCTCAGATTTTCATACCATTTCTATTTCATAAATATTGAATTTGGCTCATTATTACTATTTTTAATCTTTTTGAATAGTAAGTATTTCAGCTCTTGCGGCATTCCTTCTCGCAAATAACGCAACGAATGTTGTTTGCAGAATATCATTTCCCTCTCCTTCCATCTTTCTCTCCTTCTCGTATTAAAAGCCTTCAATACGCGCTTAAAAGTCGAGTTAACAATAGGATTTCGAGGTTTAACAATGTAATTGGTA
Source organism: Tanypteryx hageni (assembly GCA_028673005.1). Classification (NCBI taxonomy): domain Eukaryota; kingdom Metazoa; phylum Arthropoda; class Insecta; order Odonata; family Petaluridae; genus Tanypteryx; species Tanypteryx hageni. The sequence continues at coordinate 112,022,788 of CM054114.1, read as the reverse complement.
GGCATGGCAACATCCCGATAAAATGGCAAGATTTCCCCAAAATACGTGAATTAAACGTTTAAAATGAGTAATTTCGAACTGTAGGCAGGAAAAATATGAACAGAATAAGAAACGCCTTATAATGTTTTCTTTAAAATGGTTAAGATCCGAATATCGTAGGTTAGTTCTTTATAATTTTAATCTCAAAAAGAAGAAAAGCCTGAACGTCAAAAAGTCGATTTTTACGTGTTATCTTATGGGGAATGCAAATCATCGTCTGGAGTCGAATCCTGGACGTTTTTCGTAAATTCACGGCATTTTCATATCCGAGTAGATTGTCTCTGCCAAATTTTAAGATTATGTATGAATATTTGATGGAGTTATTCGCATTTTAATAGCGTGACATGGACCAACCAACCAACCAACATAGCTTTTTATTATAAGGGGGGATATCTCTTTTCAAAACAGATTTTGAGAAGAAAATTAACCACATTAAAAACAGCGCTTCTCTTAACGGCTACGATTCGAAAATAATCCAAGGGAGATCGTATTTCTGCATTTTATTTCTCGTCGCTGCTGTTTATTTTACAAGTAGCGAATATTATATTTAGTGTACAAATACGCGTAAAGTTTGCATTTCAACGCCTCAGCTACATCGGTCGAGGGGAACGAATATTTTCCTGCATATTATTTGAATCGTATGAATAATTTTGCGATTTAATGGGCCGAGTGAATGAAAATTATGCAAATGCTCAAAGAAAACAGCAAAAGCAAAAACATGCTAAAAGCATTTTGCTTCATTTTGAGTGAATAAAAAGTTTGCCTTTACTTATGAGCATTTACTATTCAGTTTTAAGCATTTGCTTGAAACTGAAATGTAAATGCACGCATTAAGTCTTTCCATCAAACGTACTGACTATTATAGCTCAAGAAATATCTAAGCTTGTTTACCTAAATTTTCAGGATAGACTTTTCTTGGCATGTGCTCGAAATGTTTGTCTTTGTTTTGGTATCATAAGCTTGTAGAGGAAAGGTTGAAGTATAAATTTATTATTTTAAACAAATATTTATTACTTTTTAAAGAAATTTATTATTTTTAAAAGAAATAAGTGTCTTATGTAAATTTCTATGCAATTCTTCCCCCGTTATTATTGTTTGCATTAAAAAAAACAAATAATTGAATGTGAGTTTAATCTTAAATTTTGGACAACATTTAAAAAATTTAATCAATTTAATTTACTATGACTTAAAACAAGTAAAGCACAACCTCGTTAGTACTTTACCTAGAATTTCATACTTTGTACTAACGAGGTTTGTAAAAAGGAGTTCGTTACAACAACCTAGGTTTTTGCAGAGGTCTGAATTACACTACTTATTGACGGGCATTTTGTATTAATTGCATTATCGAGGTTTAACTGGAGTTTCTGTTGATTTTGTCCTAGAAATAGATTTAAAATGCACTCGACATTTTATTCGGTGAATAAATATACAGTTTTTATAACCATTAGTTGTTGACATTTTTTTCACTTTTCGTCGAATCATAAATTCGGCCATATCACTAATCTTGGCAAAATTATCAACCAAATATAAATAAGTGAACTCGAAAAAATGTCTTCTCATTTAAAAAATTCAATGCATGCGCTTAAAGAATTTGGTATTGGAACGGTTTTATTCGCACACTTTTAAGCATTTGCTGCGGGAAAATTTTGTAAATAGTCAAAAGCTATTTCTTTTAGGGAAAAGCAAATGCTATTTTTTTATTCAGTTCAACTTTAGGTTTTGCTCAAAAAATATTAGAAATTTTAGGTAAAAGTATTTGCTTAATTCTTATTCACTCGATCCTTTGTCGGCGTTGCTATGGCAAAATATCCGCCCTGTGAAAGGATGAAAGGTTTGCGCTTATTTTAATGGTCAAGAGACGCGTTGTTTTTCTTTAATAAAATAAAATTCTGCGGCTCAGTATTTCGGTATTTAAACTCAAATGATAAAATTTGTTGCATCGGCTTCCTTATTGTATAAATGTACGTATATTTATATATGAAATCAATAAATGCGCCTTAAATTTGTTATGATCCATAATCAACAACTAGAAAATAAAACACTTTTCAAAGCTACTTTGAAAAGTTTTGATTTTCCTTTTGTATTTCTATACTCTAGAGCAATGGTTCTTAAACTTTCAATTGTCGCGGCCCCCTTTGAATTTAAAATAGCAAAAATAATAAACTTTATTGCAAATTTCTTCATTTTAAGTAACTATTAATAATTTCAACACATCATTTTTCCAAAAATTCCCTGACAAAATTTTACTGTTCGTGAAAACTTTGTTTTTTGACATTTCACCTTGCATCCGAAATAATTTTCCGCCCCCCTGGGGGGCCGCGTTAGCCACAGTTTGAGAAACACTGCTCTACAGCAGGGATTCACGACCTAGTGCCAGTTTTACCAATTATTTTTTTCAATAAGTCGCTAGATCACATCTTGTTGTTCGCTAAAAATTCGCTAGAGAATGAACAATAGTGCCCTTTGCAACAGAGAAGGAAAACCTTTTAAATTACGCCATAGATTGTTTCGTAACTTACGTTTAATGTCATCTAACTCAGGGAACGTGCGGTAAAAATAAAATTTTGCCAGTTTTGATATCTCACTACAAAATCGTATTCGAAGATGATGTTATAGGTCAGTGTTGTTCTAGCAAAATTTAGCTATAGAAATATAGTCCACATGATGTCTACAGGGGCGGCCCGAGGTATTTTGGCGCCCCGGGCGAGAAACCGCTCCAGCACCCCTTCCGGAAAGTTTTGTTAAAATATTTTAAGAAGAACTTGTTCATTTATTCATTACTCCCTGAAATAATTGATAATGAAAAGGAAAAATAATTTCACCTAGGTTCCTGCCTGTTCTGCGATATAAATTGGTATCCAATACTTATTCATTCGTAAGTAATGTATAGATAGATGTTCTGGTTAGCGCCACCAATACTTTGGCGCCCGGAGCAGCCTCCTGTCTCGCCCATAGCTCGGGTCGACCCTGGGTGTCTATGATAAAGTAGCTCGCGTTTTTTGACGAAAACTTTCTTCAATTACCTAAAGTCGCTAGATATAGCTACAAATTAAGTTGGCAACACTGCCTGCTGCTCGTGAGCGCCGCTTTGCTCTCGAGCAGTTCGACGGTGCTCGTCCGCTGTGCTTAAGGCAATCCCGGCGAGCACCAGAAATTAAATTTGTCGAGTCGCTTTCATTTTAAATTAATTGAAACACATCAATAATAATATCTTTGCCCTTGATATGCTATCATTTATGTTTTCTAGCGATTTCTGGCAAAAGGTGCAGCTCGTTTGACATTCTGGGGCAGCGATGTCCAAACCACCATCATCCGGCCCGTCGAGCGTATTTTTATCCGTTACGCCACGAGTTCAACATTTAAAGGAAAACAGTGTTACGTAAAATTTAAACAAAAATATAAAAATGACATACCGTATTTATCCGAATATAAGACGACTTGAATATAAGAAGATCCCTCAAAAATTGATAGTTGTAGAAATAAAAAAGTAGTTAATATAAGGCGAAGATTCATTCGCACGATTTGCAATTACGCACGCCGGTGGTGGGGAACCTTTTCTGCATGGCGGGCCACATCGGTGTTTGGGAATGCTTGGGTGGAACGCAATCGAAGTCGCATATGCTTCGGAGTGCGTGCCGGATTGTAGTTAAATGGGAAGTTACCTAGAGATTCTGAGGTAAAAAGAAGCTTAAATAAGGATTGTTAGGGATAAAATTTCAAAATTAAAGGTAAAATTATGGTAATTTTACGAAATAAACTGATGTGGGCAACACATGACTTTCTCCATATTTATATGGCAAATTACATGTTGTTAGCTCTGGGATCGTTGTCAGTATTTACTTCCGGTTGACAATTAAGAAAAGAAAAAGGAGCGTTACTTAGACGTAACTAAGCGTCAATTGTTAACATTAGTCTTCGGTAGATGGCATGGTGGTGGCAGCTAAAAATATAAGATATCTCTTATACAATGCATTATATGGAAAAATGTATTAAACAAAGGCTGTAGAAAATGAAATTTCCTACAACTTTTATTCTAATACATTTTTTTATTTGTCAAATATTAAAGCAAATATTTCAAAATAACGGATGTGACAAGAGTAAACACCCACTTCCGGCCGACCGATTTTTACCAAAAACTAATCAGATCTTCTAACATTTTATAAAAATGTTAAATATAAAATTTTGCGTTGACCTGATTAATAGTTTTTGAGTTAGAGCGCCCACAAAAATCTATCACATACAAACAGACAGCCAGACACACATCATCGAGAAAATAGTGAAAACGTGTTCAGGGGACCTTAAAACATCAGTGCCCGAAAAGTTCGGGCACTGATGTTCTTGATGGTCGTCACACCCAGAGGGGCCGAGAGTCAATACGGGCTCCTGGACAAACAACTTGCCGGTCCTCACTGTAAGAGCTTAATTCTCTCTATAGGTCTCTGCAACTGACGTAAACATTCAATTCTCTTACCACAATAGTGAATGTTTTCCTTTCAAAAACAAAATTAAACAATTTTTTTTCTGCAATAGCATTAATCTCATAATGAATAAATCTAGGCGCAGCATATGTGCCGCTGGTAGGAATAATAATGCTTTTATAGACATTTTGTTAATTTGAATAAGTGTAAAAATACCGAAATGTAACGAATGGAGCGATGTTTTCTTGTTGCATCTAATTTCAATATTCTCGTCAAAAATGCTGCACTTTGCATCAGGCTTTAATAAAATCAGACCGTGATTTCGGATATTCCTCGATACATTCCTAGCTGGTCGGCTGTCCCTACTATATTTGACGTTTTTGGATGTCAAACCTTCCCGGCGTAGCGACGAGCCTGACGGCGTAATAAATTGTATTTATCTTTCACATATTCGGTATGAGTATTCAGCGGGATCCCGTTCTGACACCGAGCAGCTATGTAAAAGCATGCAGCATCACTATACGTGTTTTATTTACAATTCTTACGTAATAATTTTTTATTAGAATTCATAATAATTATTTATTGCTGGTGAGTTTTCCAATAAAGCGGCTTTAGGATAGTAATACCCAAACGGGGGATTGAGAGAGGGATCAAGCGGCCCGGTGATTTTTGAGAAAAACCGGCCCAAAGCTCCTCGCGTCACTCTGTTAGCGAAGAGTGGATCAAATCTTATTGAAAATCAAGTAATATAATGGAGAGAAAATTTTCTCATGGTACAAAATGACTCGTTGAAAAAGAAAGTAATATACAAGTTTCAGCAGACCGGCTCTTGGATTTACCGGCCCGGTGATTGCACCGGAAGGTTATATTTGCCAGTCCGCCCCTGTACCCAAACATCGGGTCCGGGCCCCATGAGGTCCTTCGGGCCACATGAGGTTCTTCGGGCCCCATGAGGTTCTTCGGGCCCCATGAGGGTCTTCGGGCCCCGGGGCAGCGACCCCCACTGTTCCCCCTCTCGTCAGGCCTGGTCACACCGAAAGGGTTGGCAACCCTTGCCCTAGAGCAGTGGTTTTCAACCGGTATGCCGCGACACATTAGTGTTTCGCGTACGAGGTCCAGGTGCGTCGCGAAAATTTAAAAAAAAAAAAGGTCAAGCTTTGTCGCGAAAATTAGAAAAAAATTAAAATACAGCAGATACGGAAAAGTTTTTTTTGCCTAACAAACATTTTGTTATATTTTTTGCTATATTTATGTTTTATTGTTAAATAAGGAATTTTAAATGTATTTTTGTATTAACGAAGAAAATTGACTTTTTATTTCATGGTGTGTCGCGGGAGCTGGGTCATTGAAAAAATGTGCCGCCAAAGCAAAAAGGTTGAAAAAAACAGTCCTAGAGACTCAAGAGCGTACGGCATAGCATCGCGGACCAAAATAACGGTCCTTTTTTGTATGAAAACTTTTTGAAAAATATGTGGCGTTTAATTTTCCGCGGATTTGAAGTTTTCGTATTCTTTCACCGCAGCTTTATCTAGCCGAAGAGGTTGAACGAAGACATCGAGTAGTTTATTGATCGTTTGCTAGGGATCGTAACACGATATCCGCGTCCTACCATTTGGCACAGGGAAGTCGCAGGTAAACATAAAAAGCGTGTAATTTAAATTTTTTAAAAGTTAATAGTTTGACACGTATTGCAGTTTTCCCGCTGCGAACCGGAGAGTCGCCATTGTCAAAGCGTGCGACGAAGGGCACCACTTGCTATTCTTCATCACCCTCACATCTCTGACCCTTTCTCGTCGTTCCGCCGCCTGCATATGTAAAGACAGTGCACGCATTAAAAATGCACCTCGCCTGTCCCCGGCGTCCGGATGGCGAATCCATAATAGAATAAAAAGGCTTCACGCTCTGAAAAATTTTTCTACGCAAACGAAACTTTTTTATTATTGTGTTTTACTTTCCCATTCGTCCGAAACTGTTTCCGCTTATCATTGAAGCCACTCACGCCGCGTGAGGCCCCAAGAGTACGGTAAAACCGTAGCGGAAGTCTCTACGAAGGTAGAATGCTGGACACTAGAGTACACCCCTGTGCGGATGTGTTCCGCGTTTTCTGGGCCACGGGGTGAGGTGTTTCGCGCGTGCGCCGCTACCGTCGACGGCGGCGCTGGCGTCGGCGTATTTCGGTTGGGAGAGTGGGTGAGACCGGTCGTCCCATGAAAGAGAGAGTCAGGGGTGTTAGAAGGGGAGGAGACGGTGGACGGAAAGATCGAACGTCGCGGCGGGATCTCGTCAGTCATTTGTTCCAGCCAGAAAAACCCCTTCCTTCTCAGGCCGTAAAATGCGGAGAAGTAAGAGTGGGATCTTAACTTTGACCGTGAAAGAGGGCGATTTTAATTTTCATTTATCCAACGGATAATGGCCCGGCATCCTTTCGAAACGTCTCTCCTCCCTTTCGTCAGATGAAAATACGCGAGAATATGGTGTGATTCGTTCCTGTCTTTTAAAGAAGCACGCAACAGCAACGGGGTTCAAGTTTTTTTTAAGGGTAATGATCAACTGTGATACCAGTTAAACAGTGAAGGAGGTGCAAAATTCACCCGGCAAGGGACGGTTCACCGGTGTTTCAGAAACCCCATGGCACCGTCGGGCGCCAAACGTTTTGTGTCTTAAGGGGTTCCAAAAAGAGGGACCCGTGGACCATCGTGTATTCGCCGTCGGAATTTCTCTTCCTCGGGAAAAAAGGAGTCATGCGCTGCAGAATCTTCTCCGGCGGGGAAAACTTTCGCCACAGCAACCGCCGTCATGTTTTCCTGTCTCTGGCAATGCTGGTCGTGGTAGGGTGCAACAATTCGTTATGTTTTTTCCATCCCTTAAAATTTCTTCCAGACGGTAACGATGATATTTTTTTGTTTTACGAAAATGTATTTATTTTCTCGGCGGACTGCCCGACGATATTCTACGCGGCGTGCGCGTTCAAGGAGATGGTCTGGCAGAGTGGGGAATAATGATTACACCTGACCTCTCTCATAGGCCAGGTGAAATCGAACGATGAAAAGGACGTTTAGCTGTGGCCCATCACCTCATAACAATCGATACGTTCCAGACCCGATCCCTTGGTCCGCTTAAATTTTTTTTCCGAGTTTCTTCCTCTTTTTTAAAATAATAATTACGCCGTTTTTGCAGCGATCCGCGTTTTGGAGGAAGAAAATTTTGGTACGAAGTTTATCTCGTTCGTAAATTATCTCGCTCACGAGAGTATTCAAGGGTATTTATTTTTCATCATTACGTGGATTTCACTAATTCGTGGTTGTTTTTTTTTTTTGGAGTCTGTATCATGGCAAAGCGCGTTTATTTTTTCTGTTCGGCTCTCCTGCGAGGTGACCATCGATTTCAGAATACATTGAAACGCAGAAAAGCGATACGCAAATATTTGCACATCTCCGCCGATGCGTAATTTGGGACGGTGAATCGCGACGTTTGCGTGTCGTTTGAAAACGTTTAATCACGGTTCGGCGAGCGGGAGCGAATTTCCTGCGATTTAGGACGCCTTTGACGATTCGGTTCGCCGTGTATATTGAATACCTTCCCCGGAACGGAAAAAAACGCCGGTTCGAACGAAATCGCAGTTCAACTGTTTCACATATATTTTTCTCTCTCTCGGAATCGTCTCCGAAGGAAGGCCAAAATTCCCGAACAAGTTAGGGTGTCGTCGTTTCCACCGCGACGGGGACTTTCGCATGCTTCCTCGTGCGTGTATCTCTTTCCGCACGCCATGCGCGACTGGCTTCCAGTCACGTGACCTGGTCCCAACCGCAAGGGAACTCTCCCGGAGACGGTGTGCGTATCCCATTGACGGTCCTTGTGAATGGCACTTCTTATGAAAAGCTCTTTGGCGCATTGCTGTAGCGGAAGATAGCCTACGGATGAGATTGATCGATCTGAAAATGCATCTCCGCTGTGCCGACCCGAAAGCGGAAACGGTTCGGAAACAAAAAATCAAATCCGCGAGACGGATGATGTTAGCACGCGTTATCCGAGACGACGAAGAAGCGATTCGTTTTTTTCCCTCGCTCATGTGTTATCGGCCGTGATTTGTTTCAGGAACGGTTCGTTACGTTATAACGCGAAGATTTGCAATTCACCACGTTCTTTTTTTTAGATTCCTTGTATATTTTTCACTTTCTTACTTACGATGTATTAAAGATGGCGTATTATGATCGCGAAAAAATTCGACTTCGAGATTTCGATGGATATGAACATTTTAGACGCTACCGAGTCCGTGAAAGCGATTTTTGCTATTCCCTGCCTGCATGCATGGAATCTGTCTGTGCGCCACTACAGAAGCTAAACGGTTCAGCACAATCTGGTTAAATCTCGTATTTAGATAGGGTATCGTCGACAATGGAAACATTGTTACAATAAACCGTTTCGTTCAACAACGAAGGCGAGTTTATTCTCGTCGATTTTCACCAGATGTAGATTTACTAAAAAATGGCCGCACGCATTTTGAGTAAAATGTCTTCAATTATAGATTTTTATATCTCAAACAATTCACATTTGAACTTGAGCGATTTTGTATGGTAGGCAAAATTTGACGATAAGAATAACAAACGTTATTTATTTTTCTTTAAAGATCGTAGGTCAATTATTTCTAATTATAATTTGTAAAAGAGTAAAAGCCTGTAAGTCGAAAAATCGATTTATACTTTTTTATGGGAATTTGCACCCCCATCCACTTCCTCCCTCCCCGCAAAAATCGAAATTCTGGTCCCGAGGTGCACATCCTCATGGTCCCATTGGTAAGTGTACCAAGTATATATCTCTAAGTTTCTTGTTTTTGGAGTTACAGCATTAACACACACACAGAAATGCACATTTTCGTTTATTTATATGATGTCTCGTTTCGGGCACGGTTCGTTACGTTAATGCGAAATTGTATCCATTCGCCACATCCCGTTCTATAGATTCGTCATATAAATAAATATATTTCTCCTCGTATTCCAGGAAGTAATTTGAAAAGTACCATTCACTTCCTCGTTTTCGGCACTTCTTCCTATTCCTCCATTTCAACTCCATCGTAATAAGGATTTTTTATTTCCGCAGTCGTGGCGGAATATTTTATGTATGCATTCCAATTCTTCGTACGCGATGCAACAAGAACCTCGAATTCGGAACCCTTTCTATGCCGGTCCACGGAATCGTCCGTTTGGCAAAAAAATAAGGTCACCACCATTATGCGGTATTAAATGGCGGAAACTTCGTGAATTCGAATCTCGTTCAGTTTTCAATACACGGTCAGTAGTAGTAGTAGTAGTGGCTGCAGTAGCAGTAGTAGTAGTAAGTGAACGCGGAAGTCCCTTAAAACTCCAGCGCTTATTGTTTATTTTCCGGTCGTCATGACAATATCGACTTCGTTAAGCTGAAGCGAACCGCGTGTGGATTTCCGAAAACTTAAGGGCGCGTTTTTAACGGCTAAAAATAAAACCTTTGGCTGTCTCGACCGAATTGAGCAATGAACTGTCTAGATGTAATTTGATAAACGGCGCGTATGGTTCTTATACCGATGGCCTCGCGGTATCAATCGTTCACTAACGATCCAATCGGGAACGATAGGCCGTCCTTGAGAGGGATATCGCGTACCTAACGAGAAGTAAGGTATCAATTTATCCTTCCTGGTCTGATATTTTTGTATTTATAATTTTTTAATCCGCTTCGCTTTATCGGTCAAACGCTTGCGTGGTCTCAAAATATCGTTTACGTCCGATGCGATGAGAATCGATAGAGATTTCGTCGTCGCCAGGATTAATTTATTCTGGGGAGAATTATCGAACTTGCCTTATTGTTGAAATTGACACGTATCAGGTTAGTCAAAGCATTGACAAGAACGTTCAGTAATACGGCTTTAAAAATCCAAATGCACAGATCAATCGCAATTATAATGCTATCATCTGCGAAGTAAACAAGTAGACAGATCCTTCGCAATTATAATAACACCATTAGCGTAGTTCTTGAGGTTCGAGGTAGGCCTTCCAGGGCTACCGTAGCGGTTAAGGGGCTCACTAGATTTCCGCCGTACTTCGCCCAATCAAGTATTCCCCTACCTCATCCGACAACTGCATCTCTTTTTTCTATTTCTCTACATTCCTGTTGTCAATTGCTGATGACCTAGATTTGTTTTTTGATTCCTTCGCATTTTAACTTTCTCCATACGTTGTATAGGGGCAAGTATTGTTTTCATGAAAAAATCGATTTCGAGATTTCAACGGAAATGCACGTTTTGAGGTACCCTGGACACGTTTTGATCATTTTCTCGACGATGGCTGCGTGATAGGAATATTGTGGGAGTTCTAACTCAAAAACTATTTTTAAGATCAACGCGAAATTTTATATTTGACATTTTTATTAAAGGGACAGGAGTTGATTATTTTTTGAAAAAAAAACGATCAAACGGAAGTTGGTCATTTATTCTTTTTCTTGAAATATTTGCTTTTATACTTGATCCAAGTAAAACATTGCCTACTGGAAAAAGTCGTAGAAGATTTAATTTTCTGCAACTTTTGTTCGAAACGTTTCCCCATATAATGCATCGTTTTAGAGATATTTTAAAGAATATATTATTGTAGCTGCCATCATCACACTATCTTGAGGTAACTTTTGTAAACATTCGACGCTTAGTTACGTCCTAGTAGCGCTCCTTTTTATTATTCTTAATTGTTGAAACTTTGTGGCTATATCCAAAATCAGAAGGTTACAGTATAAGTTTGTCTGTCTTTTGTAAGGTCTTTGAATTTTTCTCGCTTTTTATTATTTAGAATTTTTAGAAATATTACAGGTATAGAGAAAGCCATATGGTGGCCACATCAGATTTTTCGTTAAGGGGTTTAGGTAATTTGTTACTGTGGTTGTTATCATACGTGAAATCGAATTGATAAACTATGTCAAGTGGTGATTTTTTCGAAGCTACTGTCTATGGATGACCACTGATGATGTCTGATTTGCAGCTGAAATGTGCATATGATTTTTCCAAGATATTTTAATGGATGAATATTAAAATATAAGTTAGTTTTTCATTTCTAGCTCTAGAAACGAATCACTGTCCTTTTTGTTTTTATTTAGGCTGCGAAGAAAAGAAAAGGAACCCAAGGTAATATTGAATAGACTGGTAATAACAGGAGAAAATACGGAAAGAAAATAAGTACAGAAAAATTCAAGGTCATGCGAATATCGGGAAAAGAAGAAAGATGAACATAAATAAGCATTGACAGAAAGTCATTAGAGGAGTTACAAAATGCACCGATGAAATGACTAGACTGGTAGAGTAAAGGAAGATATACGCAAGAAATTGGTAAAGTACGATTTATGAAGTATCGCTTTGTATGGAGCAGAAACGTAGACACGCAGGAAAAATGACACGAAATATTTGGAAAACTTCGATATGCGGGCATGGAGAATAATGCCTTAGATACAATGAACAGATAGGATGAAAAACTTGGAAATACTAGCAATAAGAAGCATAGGAGAAAAGCAAATGATTCTACAGACCATAAAAAAAGGAAGGGGAAGTCTAGATCGTTCATTTTTTTAGAAGAGAGAGAGCATGACGAAAGGCGTGTTAGAAGGAAAACTAGATGAAAAAGAGAAAGAGGAAGGAAAAAGTTACAGATGATAGACGAGAGAGAGAGAGAGGGAGAGAGCTACCAAATAAAATGAAGATTGCGGAAAGCAAGAGTATTTGGAGAACTGGGTTTAGCCATTAAATAATCACGGACCTGTCTACGGACAGATTACCTGTGATGGTTTTGATATAGAAAGGGGCTTTGAAGAGGATAGATTAGGAGGTGCGAACCGGAACCTGACGGATGGAGGGCGACTTAAAATAAATTGGGAATGCTAGCGTCGCTCGCATGAAATAATCTTATAATTTTAGGGATAGCAAAACTTTCTTTAATTTGTGTTTCTGCTCGTTTCATCCAAGAGAATGTAAACGTGCGTTTGATAAATACGGAGGTAATGCCCTAAGTCATTATTGAATAATTAATTTTGATTTCGCCGGAGGAGTGCCGACTAATAGCTTAAGATTAAAGTTCCTGGAGTTTGCAGGAGTCGGAGGATTTTAAGAATATCGTAAAAGAGAAAATTGTATGCAAGAAAACTCGCGGAGAAAGATTTTGAGATACAGGATGTTCCAAAAATCCATAAAAGCATTTGTAACGGGCATTTTATCCGTGAGCTTTATTATATTTACAGAGACGAATATTATTCAGTTTTACTTTGTAACTTCAATTCATCAGAGAATAATTAAGTTCTCATATCATATTTGCAGTCTCTAACCGTTAAAAAAAGAATTTAAGCTTTCGAGTTGTCTATTCGTGTAGATGATGTTTTTTGATATAACGAAAGAAGGTAAAACGAATTTTCCGAGTCCTTCCCTAATGATCCCGCATAGAAATTTATTTATCAAAATCCGTCCGTCTGTCTGTCCGTGTGATACGGTCGATGAACAAAATCTGACTAATGTCGAAGTTAGCCGGGTTCGCTTAGGTGATGCCGATGTTAGCTAGGTTGTCCTGGATAAATTGTTAATTTTACTTGAAATTTGAAAGCAGTTTGTAAACAAAAGCCTCTGAACTATAACTGCGTTTTACTACAAAGCTACCCAGACCGAATAACCAAGTTTCTTTTATATAGAGAAATTTTCTAATGTGTTCAAGCTTACTAGCATACCCAATCATGGCCTCCAGATTTCTTTTATCGGTGTTAATGCGCAATAGGAGTCGTATTTTTAAAGCAACTGGATTTTATTAGCTAGATCATTGGTCGGCAACCTCTTTTGATGGCAGGTCAATTAAAGTTTTTGGGGAATTGCGATGGGTTAATTAAAAATTTGACCGAAAAGAAAAATAAAACCTGGATGTTTATATAAGCTATATTTAGCAATTGAATTACTCCTTTATTTTCAAAACGTAAACCCTTCTGAACATGTTTACCTTTGCGGGTCACCCAAATCGTTATGGCGGGTCACTTATTGACCCGAGGGGTCATAGATTGCCGACCACTGAGCTAGATGAAACCTGCTGGGCTAGCCATGCTCAACCTTTGTATCGCGACACAATGGTAAGTAATAAAGTAATTTTTTTGAGCAGAGATTTTTGTCTTTCTCTTGCATCATTTTTCACATCAATAAAAACGACGTTTAGGCTTAAACACTTCATTATTACACACTTCTGCACTTTTTTTTTAGTTCGACGGATGGTAGCGTGCAGTGTGTCGCGCACGTGATCATCGACCGTCATTTGTGTCATCACGGAAAAAAAAGGTTGAGAATCGCTGAATTAGGCAACTTTTATCTGGATAACGTCGGCGTTAGCCACATCGCGGGCATAAATTGGGACATATACAGCGCCTTGTTTAACTCGGAACGGAATTCTGTCCACACTTGTTTGTATACATGTTCACCCCTTTTTTACCCACTTTAAGTAAACGTGTTTGTCTCTCGCTAAGGATGGGCGTATTAGTTCGAAAGTTTCGAATCATCTTTCCGGCATCTTTAGCCACCGATCCCGCGATACGAATGAATTGGATTTCCTTTTTTCCCGTTCTTTTCCAGTTGCCTCTTCCCTTTCCTTTTAATTTATACACGCGTGCGTGTGTGCTTATCATAAGACTTTGTAAATGGGAGGCGAAGAGAGGTTTCCCTGGATGCATGCCGAACCGGGAATCAAGGATTCGATCGTCGAGCTCGCTTCCCAACGGCGTTGCATCGCCAAGGCGTGGCCAAAACGGGCCGCTTCGCCGCGGAATGCCGATGTTTCCGGAGCTTTGTGGGAAAAAATATTCCGGAGGAGAAGGTGGAGTGTTGCAGTCACGGCTAAAAGAGAGAGACTGGCTGAGAGAGAACGAGAGGAATGAATTCTGGTCCAGCGTAGCGTTGGAAAAGATTCCGATGCTGGAAAGTGGAGAGAGAAACGAGACAAAATATGTGCAGTTGGATAGCGACGGAATGACGTGGGCGGGAGAGAAGTTCGAACGAGGGAAAAAATAAAGAATCGAAATAAAGGAACTCGAAAAAAAAGGGAAATTACATTAATTTATAAAACGAGTTCTAGAAAGGTTGGCATGATACGTATACACAGCATGAATATATATAAAACTTTAACGGCGCCAATTCCGTGCGTAAATTTCTTCGAATAGATGGTTGTTATAGGTATTTACCTAACGTACAGACACACCGTTCTGTGGTCAGTATTTAAATTCTAAGTTGATCGAAAATGGAAACAGACTTGAAAATCGGAAAAAATAAGTTGATATCCCCTTCTCCTTATATAGGGGAAAGCGAGGAGAGATGACGCACAATTCAGCAAAAAATCGTCGACTTTAGAATAGGTGAGAAAACATGATAATAATGCATTCTACGGTTATTATTTATATTAGGAAAAATAGAAATAGAAAATACTTCAAATATGATTTTAAGCGATTTTTCAAAATCCCGGTTTTTGCCTTCTCTCCTCCCAGGGTAACTAAGAAGACGTACTATGGGGTAGGAGAGATGGATTATGGGAATATACGTGTTCGTAAACTGAAAAGCAAGATCTACTTATGATGCCACAATTTTTTACTTTCTCCATATACGAAGTATAGAGAACGTATTGTTTTCATGAAAAAATCGAACTCGAGATTTCAACGGAAATACATGTTTTAAGGTTCCCTGAACACGTTCTGACTAGTTTCGCGATGATGTCTGTGTGTCTGTCTGTCAGTCTGTCTGTATGTGACCGATTTTTGTGGGCGCTATAACTCAAAAACTATTAATCAAGGCAAAATTTTATATTTAACATTTTTATAAAGGTAAGAAGATTGACTAGTTTTTGGTAAAAATCGGTTGACCGGAAGTGGGTTTTGACTCTTGTCACATCCGTTATTTTGAAATATTTGCTTTAATATTTGATAAATGTAAAAATGTACTGGAGTAAAAGTTGTAGGAAATTTTATTTTCTATTACGTTTGTTTGATACGTTTTTCCATATAATGCATTGTTTAAGATATATTTTATTTTTTAGCTGCCACAACCACGCCACCTACCGAAGACTATTGTTAACAATTGACGCTTAGTTTCGTCTAAGTAACGCTCCTTTTTCTTTTCTTAATTGTGAACCGTAAGTAAATACTGACATCGATCCCAGAGCTAACAACATGTAATTTGCCATATAAATATGGAGAAAGTCATGTGTTGCCCACATCAGTTTATTATATTTCATATTTATTACAAAAGTATCGACATGGGCGTAAATAATAAGTTCAAGAAAGGCGAAAATGAGAGGTTACTTTAAAAAAAATTAGCTCCCCGTGATTGTTGCTAACGAGGGCCGACACAGCTCTCCCAAATTTCAGAAAATACACAAAAATGAATAATAATTCAAAGTAATAAGACAGCAAGAATGTAAAAGACATTATAAAGTAATATTCTCTGGATAACAAAATAATGAGAATGAAATATGTATAGTGAATATTGGTTGCAAAAATTGGAAAGTTCAAAGAGAAATCTTAAGAAACTTAAGCAATAAAATGAACTTATTTTACTTATTATTTCTTTCCTCTTTTCATTTCTACCAAACAAAGCACACATGTCAGAGTAGATACAACAGGTATCGTGTAACCATCTGCCACACACTTGACACCGGATCCAGTCTGCTGTAGACTGTGTTAGAATAAAGTTAAAGGCACTCAACACATTCATCCTTGTTGTAGTCTTCAGATTGATCATCAGTTAGGAGTATCGGTTCTTCATCATCTGACGATGACGACTGAAAATCCAAACGTCGCCTTGATATCTTTCTCCGCTTAACAGTTTTCTTAGATGATCCATTTTGTTTGTTTATATCGATTTTCTTCTTTTTTACTTTTTCAGCGTCTTTTTTCTCTTGTTGTAAGCTTCTTGTAACTCTGACAGAATTTTTCTTTCTTCTTGCATTTGTCATTATTCTTCTGTGCTTGGATACTATTTTTCTTCTTCTTTTCTGTGATGTACGCAGAATCAGTAATGTTGGCAGCAGATTGCTTCTGCAAGAAGATACTTTTTATTTGATTATTATGCTATCAATAGTTCACGAGATGCGTACATTTATTCAGAAATAGGCAAAAAACTTGAAATACCGCGATTTAAATACGGCAGCAGACCCTATTGGCGGATCAAGGTGAAGTACCTATCTGAGAGAGTAAAACAGTGTCTTTTATCCTCCCTCCGCGAGTGGTCGTCTCTCCTAAAATGTTAGGATAGATGACGTACCATTCTCCTCCGGACAAAACATGGCGGGACAGTATACAAGTAAAAATCTGATGTGGCCACCGCATGACTTTTTCCATATCTGTAATATTTCTAAAAATTCCGAATAGGTTACATAATAATAAATATTTTAAGAAACTGCGAGAAAATTTGAGACTTTACAAAGAACAGAAATAAACTCAAACCATAGCCTTCTGATATTGGATATAGCCACAAAGCTCCAACAATTAGCGTTACTAACAAGACGTAACTAAGCGTCAATTGTTAGCAATAGTCGTTGGTAGGTGGCGTGGTGGTGGTAGCTAAAAATATAAGATATCTCTTAAACAATGCATTATATGGGAAAATGTATCAAACAAAGGTTGTAGAAAATTAACAACTTTTATTCCAGTACATTTTTACATTATCGTATATTAAAGCAAATATTTCAAAATAACGGATGTGACAAGAGTAAACACCCACTTCCGGTTGATCGATTTTTACCAAAAACTAATCAGTTCTTGTGACTTTTATAAAAACTTGAAATATAAAATTTCGCGTTGACCTGATTAATAGTTTTTGAGTTAGAACGCCCACAACAATCTATCACATACAAACAGACAGACAGACACACAGACATCATCGATAAAATGGTCAAAACGTGTTCAGAAGACCTCAGACGTGTATTTCCGTTGAAATCTCGAAGTCGATTTTTTTTATGAAAACAGTACTTTCCCCTATACTACGTATATGGAGAAAGTAATAATGCCTCGTCTCCACTTACCCAACTTCATCTACAGAAAACAAATTTTTCATTATTGCCGCGATAAACATGCGAAATGAAAATAATAGAATTGATATATGAAAATTCAGGCACTTACCAACAACAGCTGTGAATGAAATTCGTTCGTAAAGCACAAAAAAAACTGCACATTAAAGAATGAATTTTTCAACGTGTACTTTCTCCTTCACTTTTCACACTGCACTGACCGCCGTTGTTGCTATCTATGACTATGGAAACTAGAGATACGTCATTTCTCCTACCCCTGTCATCTCTCCTCGCTTTACCCTATACATTTTCCAAACTGAGGGACATTGTATCGTAGAACATAATATGCAGGCTCTCAGAGTTCATGGCAACAGTATTGTGACGAGCCATATCTTCGGCCTCGGCGCCAGTATTAACACATTGCTGAAAGTTACAAATCTGCCGCGTTTTGGTAAGCGTTTTATTCTTAATATCACACATTGCATTTTATTGGTATGTGAAGTATTGTCAGATTATTATTATTATTTTTGAGTAGTGGGTTTAGAGATTCGTTCACCGGGTCACGCTATATAAAATTTCAATAACCACGCCCTATTTTATATTAAGATATAAATCATGTTTTATGATTAAAATAAGCCGGAGGCCAAGCAAAATTCTATTGGTATTTTCAATGAAACTAACGTCTTAATTGATTAAGAATGTAATATTTTTTATAGATTCAAATTTCGATAGAGGGGTGGTTCGCGTGTTTGGCTGCCGATGAAATAGTCGCAGCTTCTATTCCAGCCGTGGGCCTGGTCGTAGGTGTTCGTCATTACACCTATTATAACACGTAATTTGGAAAACCTGGTTGTGCTAAATAAATTATTATTATTATTAATACTATTATAAAAAGGCTTTTTTCCCTTCTTTTTAGGTTTACAAATTCAATCGCGTATAGACTCTCAGAATTTTCTGTTTTATCGGATTTTCATTCACCTTTCCGTACAGCTGAGGTCTAATGTGGCATGAATTTTTATTTTTCCCTAATTTTTAACTCACGTAAATTGTTGGATTTTTTGGATTCGGGGAAAAATGCTTAGAAAACCAAAAAGATCGCATGTATTTTGTTTCACCCAACACAGCGCAATTAACATTAAAGGGCAAAGCATAACATAGTGTACCTTTATCTTTACTTATTCATGTAAATTTAGTCGTATTTAATGTACAGATGGATCGGTGTCATAGAAGGGAGCGTTTCGTTGAATTCTGGTACACCGAGGGCAAAGAATTTTATCTCAAAATTGAGAAAACTTAATTGGATGATATTATTAACAAGAGAGGGAAAAAAAGAATTTGGAGGGAACAAACAAGGCAGCGAAGCGCGTCTTCCATGGCTATTATATTTTTTTTGTCTGCTGAATTTTTTAACTCCAAGTTTCGTTTCAAGTTTTAAGATAATCAAGCTTGTTCAGTGGATTTTACGAACGGCCTCAAAGGCATCAAAATCCCTCAATTTATGGCTTGTTTAAAGCCGGCGCGAAGGTTGACGGAAATAGCAATGTTTTATGTGCTCCACCGCAGAAAACTCTCCTCAAACAAACGACGATATCAGTTACACGGAAAATTTCCTCAAATACTGGGCGATAACTCATTTTTATCTGGAATTATAACAGGGAATAGTTGGACAACCCGACTGGATTAGGTTATCTAAGATTAAATACGTTCGAGGATATTGGTTAAATAATTTATGCGGATGGGTCCTATAGCCATAAAACTGTCGAGTTACCCATATATTTCATACACGATTAATCCTCTCTCGGTGTTAATTCATTCTCCCTTGGATTCTAATGAGGATCGATAATTTCGTAGGAAATTGAATACGTGGAACATTTTGGAAGAGCGTTCTGCAAGATTGGTCCAAACGAGATCGAGAAGAATTTGTCGGCGCGCAGGTGTATGCCTAAGGTTTTTTTCAAGCTTGTACGCGACCAAAAGAGGAAGTTCCCACAGCAAGTTAGAAAGCGGCAATTCCACACCGTAAAAGTAAAAAGAGAACTTGCGCAGCCCAGGAATTTTCGCTCCTTCAGTCCGCTTAGCGGTGAAAGTTTCCGCAAAGCTCGTGGGGAGGGGAATCGCCGGCTAGATAACATGTTCATTTATTTTTTTGATCGTTTTCTTTCTTGCATGTACAAGAAAGTCTACTTGGTCGAGTTTTTTGTTCATTTTCTAGTAGTTTAGTGGAGAAACAACTTTCGATTCAATAGATATCCCGCCTAGTTTGTTTTGGAGGTTATAAAAGGTGTGAAATTGTGAAATAAACGATGCATGCAATCCGCCAGGAAGCCTTAATTTTGCGGAATTCCGTTTGAAGCGAAAAGGAAACATAAATTTGTGAAAATAACATTTTTACTCGGGTTGCGTAAATGATACAGTCAACTCCTCGTGGCCATTTCAGATACGAAGTAGCCCTAATGACCGGGGTTGCTGCGGTTTTTTTCCCCCGACTGACGTGCGTGTTTAAAAGCGGTTCTAATTCCGCAGAATACCTCGCGTAATTGAAGCGAAAAACTCTTTCAAAACGCTTAATCTCGCCCGGTTCGACCTTGCGGAAGAGATGGTAGCTGGGACGAAATAGCTTTTTTTTCTTTTTGGAGAGGGTAATTGAATAGTTGGCACGGTTCCTTACGCGGAAATGAAGCGTTGGTTGGAATCGCTACGAAGAGTTATTTGGAACGGATTGAATATGTTCCATGCTCTCTCGGAGATGACATCGCCTAAATATTTCTGCGGGGATTCGGAGGTCGCGCTTATCTTGCGCTGGATATAGAGTTAGGTCAGTGGATGGTCTTCCATTGCCAAACTATTCACCAGGACGTTCTGGATGATGTTTTTCTTGCCGAAGTAGAACGGATCGGTAAAAACGTTGCTCTCGGAGATATGGACCAAACAGTGATTTGGCTCGAATTCCTTCGGTAAATCTTTTGGTTTCATTACGTTTGGGCGAAAAATATGAGCATCGAGTCCCATCAGTGGTGATTTCGGGAGCATTCATACTAATTTAGATTCGGGTTCAATCCTGAATTATTGCGACGCATGATACGATCTCGAATTTTTGGCCTGAATGTGTATGTTTTTAGGAACTTCTTTCGGTGGGCAAATACTTTTCGTTAAATCTTACCGAAAGAAACGAGGTCTCTCGAGGTCCAAGTGTCGATTAAAATGGGAAAATGTGCATCTGAATGATGCGTTGCTTAATTTTATTAAAGGAATGATTATCGATATCAACGCACGTCCGTAATCAAATCGTAAAAAGTTATGTCTCTCGAATAGCAGTTAAAATGTTGGAAAAAATAGATGCCCGTTTCGGTTGCAAAGCGGCCGTCATCAGTGGTGATCCACCGATAGTACATACATTCGAAACAAGAACTCATCCTTTTCGGTTTTGGCAACCTTTTTATGGCTATTGGAGGTGCGTGGTTTTTTAATTTGCGGGTGATATTATGATTTAGTAATAACGCGGTAAATCCCAAACTTTCGCTTGAAATGTATGACGTCACGTAGCTTCTCTATTTGATAACCTTTTGCACTTTGGAATAACATTTATCAAAACTTAAAACCGAAAGACCGCAAGTAAATCTCACCAATTAAAACTTTTATAGGTTGTCTTAGTTAAAACTTTAAAGAGTTCTTTTGGCAAATAACGCGCGATGCACAGTTTAGTTGATAACTGAAATCTAAATCTAGAAGAAGTGAAGTTCTCTATGTATATATATATATATATATATATATATATATATATATATATATATATATATATATATATATATATATATAAAGATCACTACTTTTTAAAAAATCTCCTTTATTAGCAAATATTACAATTTTTCTTTTTAATTTCCCATATAAAAATACTTAAATATATAAAAATGATAGTTTGGTTAAAATTAGTTTAACTTGAAACTGGGCACTCGCTAAAACATTCATTCCTCAAGTCAAAGCTATAATGCGGTAAATAAAATGCAATTAAACGAATTCCAGCATTCTTGCGTAAACGTATCGGCTAGGTGTCAAATATGTACCGACGAACTTACCTAGTGTCTTTAAAGGAAAAATCCATGCATAACAAGATGGAAAAGTATACTCCATAAATGCAATACACTGAGCTATCAAAGGCGTTCTTGATGGAAAATACTTATGAAACTGTATTGAAATATTGGGCGATCCTCTAACTTTTATTCCCGAAACTATAAGCCGTAATTATATGATCTCAGGGACTATCTTGTAGTAAATGTTATTCTCTATCCAAATAAATATTTTAATCTATGCCTCACAGATCATATAAGAGAATGGGAGACAAATATATGGATTTTTAATTGTTGTTTGCTGAGAGAACCGTCTTCGCGGTCGATGTAAACAATATACGCGATGTTTTGCTCGGGATTTCTTGAATTTTTATCTCCGAAGCCATAACTCCTAATTATGTGGTCTCGTAGGCTATCTTGTAGTAAATGTTATCCTCTATCCGAATAAATTTTTTAAACTATACCTCACAGATCATATAAGGGGGTGGGATAGATAACCATGGATTTTAATTGTTGTTTGCCTTAGAGATCGATGTAAACAAAATATGCGATGTTTTTCCTGGGATTTTATAGAATTTCTATCTCCGAAACTATAACTAGTAAGTAAGTGGTCTCGTGGATTTTCTTGTAGTAAATGTTGTTCTCTATATGAATAAAGTTTTTAATCTATTCCTTACAGATCATATAAGAGCTAGGGAGAGAAAAGTTTGGCATTTCATTGTTTCTTGTCGGATGCCATTTAACGAGATACGAGTATAAGTTGATTAAAGTAATTATGTAAAGTGGAAGTTCTAATTGACGGATTCAGTTAAAAATCACAATTGTGCGATAAATTTTGATAACGATCACTCGTACTTAATTAATTAAAATCCGTCTAGCGATTTAGCAGATGTAAGTTACGACGGACGAACGGACGGACCAGACGCCCATAAGGCGTTCCGCTATTACCGCTTCGCTGGTAAAGAACGCCTAAAAAGGAGTGTGCCAGCGGTGCACTATTAATCCCCCTGCTCTCAGAGAAGTGTGGAATTATAAATTATAACAATTAACAATTTTAATTAATGATACTTTCATATTAGATACTACTAGGTATTATTCAGTTAACGTCGACAGAGATCAAACTCCCTCTGGGTTACCTATAAGAATACGATTATATAATTGAAGTTATAGATAATATGTTAAAGACAACTTTTCGTTATCTACTGTTCCACCTCCATCGTTGTGTGCCGACTACCCTGCACGCTTCCTAAAAATCTTCTCTGCCATAGAAAATTAATGAAAAAAATGCCTTCTTCAAGATGGAATTTCGTCGTAGATATGACATTTTCGAGGAGGAT